>CM074722.1:448672822-449999128 GCA_037306005.1 Rhinophrynus dorsalis
GACCAGAATACCAGAGGTTCATTTAGAAGGGACTTCCCTTAGAAAACATCTTTCAAGAAGGAATTCTGAAGATCAGCGGGTCCTGTCTCAGGAGAAGGTAGGGGGTCGCCTGCAGTACTTTGCAAGTCACTGGAAGACACAGAACAAATGGATTCATTATATCTTGCAGACAGGATACTTGATGGACTTCAAGAAGACTCCCATGAAACAGGAGTTCAAGAACTCCCAGATGGCCAGGCTCTTCAGGAAGAAAGTTTAACTGCTACTCAAGAAAAAAAAGTTGTGGAACAGGTCCCAAGGGGGCAGAAATATGCTGGGATCTACTCCATATTGTTTGCGGTTCCGAAGTCATCAGGTGCATGCAGGATAATCCTAGATTTGAAAGCTCTCAACAGTCATACTATACAGAGGCACTTCAAGATGGAATCCGTGAACTCAGTCATAAGATCCATCTGCCCAAGGAACTTCCTACGGAAATAGATCTCCAGGACGCTTATCACCACATTCCAGTGAGAGAAATGGATTGAAAATACCTAAGGTTTTCCATAGAAGGGAATCATTTTCAGTTTAGATGTCTTCCTTTCGGCCTGTCCACTGCCCCAAGAACATTTACAAAGGTGTTAGCTGCAGCATTGGAACCTTTAAGAAGGGAAGGAATTCAGATCATCCCGTATCTGGACGACCTCCTCATTGTGTCAGAGTCCACGGAAATGGGAGATCAGCACAGAAGAAGAGTGTTAACACATCTGTCAGACCTAGGATGGCTAGTAAACATTGAGAAGAGCCAGTTTATCCCAACACAGAATCTGATATTCCTGGGAATAAGACTAGACACAGAAAACTCAATAGCAACTCTAACGGAGGAAAGAGTGCTCCGTGTCATCAGGAGGATTCAAGACTTCAAAAAAAAAGAAGGTTCAAACAGCCCAGGCTATCATGGAGGTTCTAGGGTTAATGACTTCAGTAATCCAAATAATTCCCTGGTCAATATACCACTTGAGCTTTACAAGTATATTTTCTGAAACAGTGGGCTCCTCAAAGGGACCCCCACCAGAGGACCCTGCTTCCCCCAAGAATCAGAAAAACCCTTATTTGGTGGACAAAGAACAAATCTAACAAAAGGAACACCATTAAGGGATCATCACTGGGAAATAATTTACACAGGCGCAAGTCCGTCAGGATGGGGAGGAGCCTGGAACTCCAAGATAGTACAAGAAAAATGGAAAACAGAGGAAAAAGATTTACACATAAACATTTTGGAAATAAGAGCAGTAAGATGCACCTTCACTTCCAGGAGCAATTGGAAAATGCAGCAGTCCACATAAGATCGGACAACATGACCATCGTTCAATACATAAGGAACCAGGGAGGAACAAGAATCTGTCCCTAAACAAGGAAATATTCCCAATATTCCAATGGGCAGAAGTAAATTTAAAAACGATATCAGCCTCGCACATTGCAGGAATTCAGAACATAAAAGCTGACTTTTTAAGCAGGTTAAGGATACAACCAGGAGAGTGGCCTCTAAATCAAGAGATATATCATCAAATACTTAAAAAAATGGGGAAATCCAGTCATAGACCTTATGGCAGCAAAGTAAAACTCCATATGCAAGAAGTATTTCTCCAGATGGAAAGAAGACCACGCAGTAACTCAGGATGCCCTGAAGCACCACTGGACGTTCCCCTTAGCCTATGTCTTTCCTCCCATCCCTTTAATAAGGGAATTGATCTGGAAAATCAAGATGGACAAACCAGAGGTCATCCTTGATCCCCAGATTGGCTGAGGAGATCAAGGTACTCGGAGATGGTGAGACTCATGTCAGAAACCATGGACTCTCCCAGACAGGAAGGATCTTCTGCATCAGGGGCCGATATATCATCAAAATCCAGAATTTCTCCGCCTAACAGCCTGGAGGCTGAGCGGCAATGCCTAAAAGCCAAAGGTTGCTCCGATAGCGTTATTAAATCCATCATCTCGGGAAGGAAAGCTTCTACAACAGAATCTATGATACAATTTGGAAGACCTTCAGGTGTTGGTGTATCAAAAACAAGATTGCTAAACAAGATGTCTCGACAGCTACAGTCCTTGAATTCCTACAAAATGGGTTTGACTTAGGCATCAGTCCAGCATCATTGAAGGTTCAGATATCAGCCCTCTCTGAGGTATTTGTGAAGCATTGGGCAGAACAAGACCTGATCAAAAGATTTATTAGAACAGTAGAAAAGGCTCGCCCTAGAATTAGGGAAATTGTGCCATCTTGAGATTTAAATATTGTTTTAAACAAGCGTATAGACTCCAATATATCTGAGCCAATTCAACACATATCTATCAAGCATTTGACATGGAAGACTGTATTTCTTACAGCAATCACCTCGGCTAAAAGGGTAAACGAACTTCAGGCCCTATCTAGTCAGAGCCCATACCTGTCCTTTCACCAGGATAAGGTGGTTTTTAAAATGAAACCTAGTTTCAGAGGTAAGGTGGTATCAGATTTTCACCTAAACAAAGAATCCTTCCCTCCTTTTGTAATAATCCTTCAAGAGAAAAGGAGAAGAGGCTACATTCTCTAGATTTAGTGAGAGACAGCTGCCTCTAAACCATCTATATGTAGATGGATCAGGCAATGCATCATGGCTGCATACAAGGAGGGTAACTTAGCTCCTCCCCTGAAGGTTAAATCTCATTCTACTAGAGCAGTTTCAACCTCTTGGGCAATGAAATCAAGTGCCTCTCCAGCCAAGATCTGCAAAGCAGCCACTTGGACATCGGTGTCTACCTTCATTAGACACTATAAGTTGGATGTGAGCTCCTCAGCAGAAGCCACATTTGGACGACAGGTGCTACAAGTGGTGATCCCTACATGATCAGGGTAGGATCTGTACTGTTACCTTACCTTTTGCATATATTTTACTTTGTGTATGTGCAAATTAGTATTCTTGACAACTAGATCTTGTATCAGCTTGTTATGAACTATACCCTCCCCATATGAAAGCTTTGTTATATCCCATTGTTAATATACTGCTGGGGAGTACACAGGAGAAAGTGTGAAATTTACCTGCCGATATTTCCTTTTCTTCTGTGTATCTCCACAGCATACCCACCCTTAATTAATCTGTTCTGACTTCCTATATTGTTTAGGTCTCTCAACTTGACTAATAAGATAACTGAGGCGGAAGGGGTGGAGTAACCTTGTATACCAACTTATTCGGTCCTACCAGCTAGAGGCGGAGGGTAAAGCCCATTGTTAATATAGTGCTGTGGAGATACACAGAAGAAAAGGAAATATCAGCAGGTAAACTTCACCCTTTCGTAGCATTTTCCAAAAGAAGGACACTCCCACTGAGGGGGGATGCTTCATTCAAAAGTTATTATTTCTCATACTGGATTCTGTAATTCCATGGCCTGTCATTTTAGGGTGATGATGTTGCTATTGCTACCTGTGGGTGACTTTTGTCCTCCATAGACTGCTGCAGCGACCGCACCACCCTAAAAGGGGAGGCCTTGGAAGCATTACTGAAAAAAAAATCCAAGTCTGCCTGGAAATGTTTCTTTCAAAAGTTATTAGGAGCAGTCAGACTTCATTTATTTTCCTGCAAAAGGACAAGGTCTACAAAATATATATTTTCTGTTTAAATAGGGCTTTTAACTATTCAAGTGATGCATTGCAAAGCAAAGTGTTGACCACCTATAGCATTCAAAAGTAAGGGGGTGTTATTCACTCTTTATAGTGGGTCGGATTACCACAGAATTGCTCCATGTTTATCTTTATACATGTGCTGCAGTATTCTTTGTTATAATAAAAATTTTAATGCCACATATAATTTTAATGCTTCTCCTGTTCATTTTGTTTTACAGACCTAGAAATATTATAATCTACAATTGTACGACAGGTGGCACAAACCCCTTCCACTGGGGTGAAGTTGGTATGATCTTTGTTCATTTCTTACATGGTCACAGCCATAATACCTGTAGTCAGTCACCAATCCATTCATTAGGGGTAGCTATGATTTTCAACATTTTATTTTAGGTTCTATTGTCTCTTGGCAAATTATTTTAAAGGAACACTAATCCCTTCTAATAATCAACCCCCTCTTTAAAAAAAAAAAAAAAAAGCCACGTGGCTACGATGGATCAGTTTTGCGTGGATCAGGTCTCCAAAATGAAACTTTAATTAGTAATGGATATTGTGTGCATAGATGAAAACCTGATTCTGTGTTGCAGGACACAGTTACCCCTGAAAAGTCTTCAGTGGGAGGAATTTGGTGTCCTGGATTCCGGCAGAAAGAATCATGTATGTTTCAGTGGACATGATACCCAGTACTAATTAAAGGAGCAGCAAATTTTTGTTATGAAAAATTGTGTATTGTAGCATTTTCCTGTTAACTAAAACAAGGGTACGCCCACTTTTGAGAGATGCATATTTGCAGTTATTACACAGAAAATTATGTTGAACAAAGACACTTGTCCATCACGTTCAACCTTTGCCTCGTAACCCAGAAAAAAGACAATTCTATAAGCCTTCCTGCTGCCATATAAGTTGGTCTTTATTGGAACTTCCAGTTTTGCCTACTAATACACAGTATAACCCTGTATGTTCCCTCTTGAAAGAAATGTATCTAACCTTTTGCTAACTGTATCTGCCATTGGCACATTCGTAGGCAAGGAATTCCACAATTTAACAGACTTTACCTTCCTCTGCTAATGTTGAAACCCCACTCTCTTCCAGTCTTAATGGTTATTTGCTCAGGCCTTGGAATGAAAAGCTCCCCAGAGAGATCCTTGTATTGACCTCTTATATACTTGTACATTGTGACAAGGTCTCCTCTTAGTCATCTTTTCTGTAGACTAAATAAACCAAGTTTGTCTAGATGTTCCTCCTTCCTCAAGTCCTCCATTCCCGTAATTAATTGTGTTGCTCTTTGCTGTACTGTCTCCAGTTCTAGAATATCCTTTTTCAGAACTGACGCCCAAAACTGCACTGCCTATTTGATTTGAGGTGTTACCAATGATTTGTACATTGGCAAAACAATGTTATCCACTCTTGCTTCAATACCTCTTTTTATGTGAGAGGACTTTGTTTGATTTGGTACTGCTATTTGACACTGGTCACTGCGTGACACAGTTTAAACTTTTGTTTTTTTTACATTATCATTGCCCCTCTAGTGGTCAGATTCCAAATAGTTATTCTTTAACATTCTTTGAGAGGTAAGTCACTAACAAATATGATAGAAAGTGCTGACTCACTCTCAGTTTGAACTTACAGAAAGGAAACCCTTCTTGACAATTTGAACAGTTCTAACTTTTGAATAAAATAAATGACAGCAGTGGGCGTGACCTTGTTTTACCCAGTAGGAAAAGCGCTATAACGTACAGGTTTACATAAAGTTTGCATCTCATTAAGGATTAATTTTGGAGACCCAATCCACAGAGCATTGATTTACATTTGTCACTGGGATTTTTTGCACTGTTTAAGGCAGTGTTTTTTAAATAGTAGTCCTTGGGCAAAACATCAGGTCAGGTTTTCAGGATATTTCGGATTGAGCAAAGGTATATAATCAGTGTATGACGCTTTGGTCTACCCGTGTTTGATTAGGGATATCCTTAAAACCTGAACTGTTGGCATGATCTGAGCACTAGACCTGAGAATCACAGGATTAAGGTAAGTGGGGATGTATTATTGGGAATAGTGTTCCATTAAAGGAATGTTAAAACTTGGTAATACTTTCAGAATTAGTAGTACTTCACCCCGTAAGGACCAGAGTGGGGGGCCCACTGCAATGCTTTGCATCCCCTGCAGATCTTTTAGAGTCATCTGCGCGCCTGCACAGATATCTTTGCTTACAGACATCTGTGTGCCAGTGCTGTGTGTCCCGGTCTCCTCTAGGAGGCGTTGCATGGTACCTTAGGTTAACAGAAGGGACTGACGGCGCAGATGCCTCTAAAGGAGGAAGCCTGGCCATCGGTCTCGGCAGAAGTAGGATTTCTGACGAACGTGGTAATTATGCTGGATAATATGACTATTGGTAAACTTATCGGTATATGGCTGATAGTTTCCCTTTAAGGGGTTAATATTATGTCTTAAATTTTAGCTTTACATTTTTATTCCAAAAATAATTAGTTATTTAAAGTAAATGAATAATAAATATTTGTCTTGATCCACCCCTTAATATAACCTGATCAAATAAGATGAAGTTCTGTTTAAAATCTGTAGTCCATTTTGTGATGGAAAGGTATAAAAGAGCTACGCTGTATGACAGTAGATGATACGGAGATGAGATGTTTGATACTGAAAGCATTCACCTTCCGATGGAATTGTGTACAATTTGAGGATCTAGAAAACAGTGAGAGAAGTCAATCCCACATCTAGAGAGAGGGAGCTCCACAAATCCAGCCCTCTTCTTCAGAACGTCTTTTTCAGCCTGACGATTTCAGACCCTAAGAGTCCTATCCAGTACTTTCTCCAGATGACTTTAAATGGGCCTTTAAACTGCTTGAATGTTAGAGGTCTCTCTAAGACCTTGTAATCAGTATGCCTTGATGAGCTGTCTAGGATTAAAGGACTTAATCCTTTGAGTATCAGAGAGGCATGCGTTCCGTACCACTCCTGCACTCATAGGGTTAAATGCCCCGTGAAAATCCGTGGGGATTTTCATTTGTCTCTTATAGTGCAATTGGTTTGCTCCAGAATTGTGCCTCTTTTCTTTTTGAATATGGGGACAAAAGCGCCATTTATAGGGATAGTAATACCTCTAATAAAGTTTAGCTCCGAGTGTTCGTTACATTTATTTATTTATTATTTATTTATTTTTTTAAACCTGTAGCTCTATATTTAAAGGGATAGTAATACTTAAGTATTACTAATCCCTATAGTAAAGTACTACTAAAAAAAAGTATTGCCCCCAGTGTCATCTCTCAGACCTTTATGGTATGAGAGATGAACGCTTCTAAAGTTGCCCTCCTCCTTCCCCGTAGTCAGCATGCTAGCTGACTCAGGGAAATCTGGTCATAGATCATCAGGCGGCTCTGCAGCAGAGCTGCGATCGCGTTAATTAAAAAAAAAAAAACTTTCACTAAAACTGTCTTCTATGTGTGCTTGCAAACCAAGCACATGTAGAAGACCATTTCAGTGAAAGTTTTTTTTTTTTTTTAGTAACGTGATTCGGCTATGCTGGAGAGCCGCCTGAAAGTCGTACGAGTTGCTTCCCTGCAGTCAGCTACAACGCTGACTACGGGGAAGGGGGAGGGAGAGGGCAACTTTTGAAGCGTTCATCTCAAACCATAAAGGTTTGAGAGATGACACTGGGGGCAATACGTTTTTTTTTTTTAGTAGTACTTTACTATAGGGATTAGTAATACTTAAGTATTACTATCCCTTTAATTACTTACAGTTTTGTAGTTCAAGCACTAATCCATCCGAAAGGATCCCCCTCCTGCCCCTTTCCCTGCATCACTCATACCTCAGGCTGGTCCGGATGGAAAGCGGTGAGGGACAATCTTCAGTAAGCAAAAGGAAAATCCTGTCCTCCTTCATCGAGGAGGGCAGGCTTTTCCTTATACTTGCTGTGTGAAGGTTGTATCTTGCTGCTTCCGTCCAGTCCAGACAAGAGAGACAGTGTGATGTAGGGGAAAGGGGCGGGTGGGAGGATTCTTTCAGATTGAATAGCGCTTGAACTACAAAACTGAAAGTAATTAAAGTGGAACTTTCACCTGCTATAAAGTCGCCCTGCAATAATTAAGCAGGTAGCAACTAGCTCTATAATATATATATGTTACCTCTGAAATGTAGCTGATTTTAAAGAAATCCTTTATTGTAGGAGACTGAAGGGCAGGTTAGTGCAGTCTGCGTGCCTGCGTCGTCAGTCCCTGCCGGTTACCATGTGTCACACTGCAGTGCTTCTCGGTGGAGAACGGGACTGACAGCACAGGCGCACAGACATGATGATTGCACTGATGCCTGCCTTCTGGTCTCCTACAATAAAGGATTTATTTTTAATGTGCTACATTTCAGAGGTAACATGTATATTATAAAGCTAGTCTCTACATGCTTAACCCCTTCCCATCCACTGACGTACCAGGACCGTGACGGCGGTCCGGTACTTAAGGACCAGTGACGGTCCTGGCACGTCATGGAGTTCAGGGCTCCCGGCGCAGCTGCACGCCGCTCTGGAAGCCCTGAACCGGAAATGAAAATTAAAAAAAATAAAATCCCAGTGGTCCTTAAGTGGTTAATTATTGCAGTGCGATTTTATAGCGGGTGAATGTTCTGCTTTAACTATAGCACTACTTGTTTACTTTTTTTGTGTTTTTTTTTTTTTTTTTCTTTAAAAAAACAAAAGTAGTGCTATAGTTAAAGCAGAACTTTCACCCGCTATAAAATCGCACTGCAATAATTAACCCCTTAAGGACCACTTTGATTTTTTTTTTTTTTTCTAAAGAAGACTTGGAGCTAAACTTTAATAGAAGGTACCAATAACATATGAGTGCCTCTGTCACTCAAAAGGTTAAAATATTAAAAAAGAAGAAACCCCTCATAATAATAAAGCCCTAGAAAATACTAATGACCCCTGTGAATGTTACTCTTGTACATTTGTTCTTGAGATGTCATCCAGGACTGACTGATGATGATTTTCTGTGGAGACAGATGTGACAGATACTGTCAGTTCTTGTTTTTCCAAAGTGAGTCGCCTTAATATTTTAACCCTTTGAGTGCCAGAGAGGTACGCAACGCATCACTCTGCGATGCGTTGTGCACGCCTCTGGCACTCAAAGGGTTAAGGACCTGAGGGTTGCAGTGCATTGCACATCCCTCTGGTCCTTAAGGGTTAAGATTACCATGTGTGGTGGCTCTTTTGAACAATGGAACAAAGACCAAATTCACTGGGGTTAGTACAGTTTTTTGGTCAAAATAAAGTGTGTGGGGGTCGGGGGTTATTATTAGTGGTTGTTACTTCTCCTTTAAGGTGGAATTTGTCAGGTAACAGTTACCAGGTAATGTTTGTGTATTATGGGGTTCTAATAAAGTAATGATCAAGCAGCAACCAATAAATTGTAGTGTGTAAAAGCTTCCACAAGCCCACTGGTAGTCACTTAAAGGGATAGTAATATTTCACAAAAACAGCAGCTCCAATTTATCTTCATGGTATTTGAGCCATAGAGAGTGTTATTTCAATACTGTCAGAGTTGTACTTTGTGAGTAATTGAATGATAAAGTATCACCCTTCCACCCCTTTTACCTAAGTAAGCCCCCTCCCCTCAGATGTGGAATCTGGTCCACAGACCAGACGGCTCACAGCAAGGGACAATCTTCTTACTGTGAGAACAAAGAGAGCCTGGCCCCCATTGGCAGGTTTTTCCCTTATGTTAACCCTTTGAGTGCCAGAGGGGTACGGAATGACACTCAAAGGGTTTATTGAAGATTGTCCCTATCTGCAATCTAATTGGACACCACCCTGCTGCTCTGAGCTGAGTCGTGTTACATCAGTAAAAGGGAAGGGGGGGATACTTTATCATTCAATTACTCTCCATGGCCCAAATTTTATGACGATTAATTGGAGCTGCTTTTATTATGAAACATTACTATCCCTTTAACCACACATATAGTGTCTCACCCCAGGAATGTCCACCATTACTGAAGTGTTTTGTAGAACCCCTCGCACTACTTCAGAGCCCTGGAATTCACAGTAGTCTGAGAACTGCTGCTTTATCAGATATTAACTTTCCTTTCTGAAACATGAAAGTCGTTCAGTGTAGAACCATATTTAAAAAGTGGACCTTTCACCTCCAACCAACTTTGTTCCATTTAACTAAACTGTTAAAACTGCCTACATGTTGTGTTGTTAAAAAAAAAAAATACTCTGTACTTTTTAACATAAATAGTTATAAAAGTTTGCCTTGACGTAATGTACAGTACACACTGTAACGCAGGCAAGTAATCACTATGGTAGCCTTCCCCTTTTTATTGGACTTTCCACACAACACCTTCCCTGCTCTCCCTGATGAATGGCACACGCCACTAATAATTCTGTATGTACACGTAGTGCACACGGGAGAAGGGGCAGGCTTATATGCAAAGATTGGCAGCTATTATGGGAGAGAGAGCTGACAATCTTTTCAAACTTAAAGGGATAGTAATGTTTCAAAATAAAAGCAGCAATTAATCTTCATAGTATTTGGGCCATGGAGAGTTTTATTTCAATACGGTCAGAGTTGTAGTTCAAGAGTAATTGAATGATAAAATATCCCCCTCCCGCCCCTTTTACCTAGTGTAAGCCACCTCCCCTCAGATGTGGAATCTGGTCCATAGACCAGACGGCTTACAGCAAGGGACAATCTTCTTACTGTGATATCAATGAAAACCCTGACCCCCTTGTCAGGTTTTTCCCTTATGCTAATTGAAGATTGTCCCTCTCTACAAGCCATCTGAACACCACGCTTCTGTTCTTAGGTGAGCAGTGTTACATCAGTAAAAGGGGAGGGAGGGGGATACTTTATCATTCAATTACTCTTGAACTACAACTCTGACAGTACTGAAATAACACTCTCCATGGCCCAAATACTATGAAGATTAATTGGAGCTGCTTTTATTTTGAAACATTGCTATCCCTTTAAGCAAGAAGGCCGCACTCTCCCTCATGCATTCACTGAGAGAATCAGGTAGTTTTTAACCCTTTGAGTGTCAGATTACAGCACAATGCATTGGATACCTTTGTGGCTCTCAGTATTAAGGATGAGGAAATATTATATCACAAAGAACAGGTTGTTTTGCTATATTCATCACATATAAAGACATGTGGTGGGGTTAAAGAAGGTGACCGTTCCACTTTTATGTTCTTTTCCAGGAACATAATTTCTCTGTCGTCCAATATATGTTACTGGTAACTTTGGGTAGGCGACCTGCCCCTTTAAGTAAGACAGGAAACTTTCTTGAATAAGAAGTGCTGGGTGGAACCTACCTTCCCTCTCAGCCTGCAGTAGCCAATACTCTCAGTGGGTGGCCGTCTGCGCTTTTACCACTCTGTCTGGACAGATCCCGTGACGGATCTGTGTGTTCTTCAAGCCATGACAGAAGGGTACAGGATCCCCTTTACCTCTCTTCCTCTGCCCAGGTTTTGTCTTTCACACACTCCTCAGGTGGCAGACAAGCTTCGGCTTTTCACCAGGGCGGTTCAGACCCTTTTGGACAAAGAGGTTTTGGTGCCGGTTCCTGAACCAGTACAGGGTTTCAGTTTCTATTCAAACATGTTTGTGGTCAACAAGAACAACGGCGGATGTTGTCCTATCCTAGACCTCAAGAATCTCAATTCCGTCGTGGTCAAGTCTCATTTTCATCAGGAGTCTCTGCGGCCTGGGCAGAAGATCATGTTCCTGCTATTTCCGCAGTTCACACTCCAGGTGTGGACAACGTCCTGGCAGACTTCTTAAGTCGACACACCATCGACAGCGGAGAATGAGAACTGAATCAGGTGGTGGTCCATCTCATTGTCCAGAAGTGTGGTCTTCCTCAGACTGACCTGATGGCAACGAGACACAGCAGGAAGGTTCCGCTGTTCTGCTCCCGTTGGAACAACCCTCAGGCTCTAGCAGTGGATGTCATTTCAAGTCCATGGAGTTTTCTTCTGGCATACATATTTCCCCATCTTCCCATGTTGCACAGGGTATTGAGGAAGCTTCATGTGGAGCGATCTCCAGTCATTCTGATTACTCCATATTGGCCTCCCCAGTCTTGGTTTCTGGAGCTTCTGGATCTATCGGTGGCAGAACAGTTTCGACTTTCCCACCTTCTGGATCTTCTTCTACAGGGATACATGTGGAAGGAAGATGTTGAACGTTTGGGTTTGACAGCTTGGAGGTTGAATCTTCAATTTTGAAGAGGAGGGGCTTTTCTTCTTAGGTGGTTGCTACTATACTTCGTGCTCGGAAGCCTGTTTCTTCTAAGGCATACCATCGGGTTTGGTCTACCTTTCTCCTTTTGTGTGCTGATAGGGATCTTTCCCATGACTTTGATCTCCCTACGGTCCTGTCTTTTTTGCAGGATGGGGTTGATAAGGGTCTCCGTTTGAGTTCCTTGAAGGTTCAGACTTCTGTGTTCTCTGTTTTCTTTCAGAGATGTCTTGCCATTATCTCTGATGTCAAGGTTTTCTTCCAGGGTGTTGTTCATGCTCGCCCTGCTTTTAAGAGTCCCACTTCTCAGTGGGATCTCAATTTGGTCTTAGTTGTTCTCCAACATCCACCTTTTGAGTACTTGGCTACCATTCCTTTACGTCTCCTGACTTGGGAGATGGCTTTTCTCCTGGCAACTGTGTCTGTTTGTCGTGTTGCGGAGTTACATGCTTTGTCCTGTAAACCCCCCTTTTTGGTTTTTCATAAGGACAAGGCGGTTCTTTGCACTTCTCAGGAATTTCTCCCGAAGGAGGTTTCTGAGTTCCACATTAACCAAGTAATAGTGGTGCCTTTTTGTCCTGAGCTTACATCTGACAAGGGAAGGGATCTTCACTTGTTGGATGTTGTTCGCTGCCTTAAGTTTTATGTGCAGCATACTGAGTCCAGATGCCAGTCTGGTGTGTTGTTAGTCATTCCTGAGGGTCCTAGGGCTGGTAAGCCGGCTTCTAAGGTTACCATTGCTTCCTGGATTAAGTCTACCATTCGAAAGGCTTACAAATTGAGAAAGAAGCCTCTGCCCTTTCGGGTTACGGCTCATTCTACCAGGTCTATTGGAGCCTCTAGGGCTTACAAGAATCAGGCCTCGGCTGTTCAGTTGTGCAAAGCGGCTGCTTGGTCGTCAGTGCATACCTTTTCCAAACACTATAGTGTTGATGTGCAAGCATTGGCTGATGCCAGTTTTGCCAGGAAGGTCCTAGAGGCTGTATTGCCTAGTACTCCTTAACTGTTGAGCCCTGTTGTCTCTAGTTCACTGTGATGAGTTACAGTTTCTGGTTTGTTTACACCAGTTTTTGTGTCCGTTGACACTTAATTTTTAGTGGGCTGTGTATGATATTTATAGCTCATGTATGCTCTGGTGACTTTGGGGGCACTGCGCCTGGTCCTTCCCACCTCAGGGAACTCAATGGTTGGACATCCCTAAGTTACCAGTAACCTATATTGGACGACAGAGAAAATAGGATTTTAGTCTTACCTGTTAAATCCTTTTCTCTTAGTCCATATAGGTTACTGGTCTCCCAGCCTGTCAAGGGATCATGCTTGGCTCTCCTGTGGCAGAACATGGGAGTCCTTTCGGGTTCATGCTCACAGGAGTCTTCTTTTCCCTTTGGCTATCTAGTCAATAGTTATCGTCATTGATCTAACTGTAGAGTATTTGCTACTGCAGGCTGAGAGGGACGGTAGGCTCCACCCAGCACTTATTCAAGAAAGTTTCCTGTCTTACTTAAAGGGGCAGGTCACATAACCAAAGTTACCAGTAACCTATATGGACTAAGAGAAAAGAATTTAACAGGTACGACTAAAATCCTATTTTCCATATGGTGCTGGAACAAGAAAGATATAACCTTTCAAAAATAATAGAATCAATATCTTCAAAAAGATGAATCTGCTGTTCTTTTGGGCAGTTTTGAAAAGTTTTTGGATATACAAACTTAATTCAAGGGGATAAGGCAGCCAAGGAGTATGTTGCTCTTAGACACAAATTGTGTGGACTGTGTGTGTGCAGCCTTCATAAATCCTCTGGGTCAGGTTTTCACTTTGTTCAAGTGACTGAACTGCAAGACTTCCATCTTGCCATTTGTTCTCTTCTCATTCAACCAACAAGGAAGCCCAGGGATTATATTTTCAGGCAGCCTTTCTGCTCCCTCATTGGTTGACCAGGATTTAGGGTACAGCACTAGCTTCGACAGGTCTGCTTCCAGGGCAGGAGACCTGCCTCTGTGGCATAACCACTTAGTTGTTGCCCCTTAAAGGGCCCTTTGTTCAAAAGAAAACAAGAATAATATAAGACTAAACCAACTGCACCACAGCGAAGGGGCAAATACAAATCTACATAAATATAAATGGCTACTCTTGGACCCCTTGAATACTATACCAATGCATTGTTTTTTTGTGTGCCTTGGAGACCTCCCATGGCTCAATGTCAGCAGATGGGATTTCTTTTTTTTTCTTTCACATTTAATCTGTATGGTGCAGCTGGATTATACCATAGTTCTTCCAGGTTCTGGGCTCTAGGAGTTGAATGTTCTTAGTATCAATTCTGTCTTCAAATATTTATCAATTAACTATTGAGGATATAGCATCTCAGTGGGGTGCAGTGTCCCAATTGCCGCATTAACCTTTTGAGTGTCGGGGAGTGTTCAATACTTCAGACATCTGCCACTCAAAGGGTTACTATTTTAAGACCCATTTATTCATTGTCTCTATATAACAACCGTTTCCATCACATGGACTATTTGTATTTTCTAGTAAAGTATGTACATTTGGCTAGAACAGACTAGTTCTCTTTAACATTTATAGGGTCTTATGTTCAAAAGAGAGGCAACTGCATCTTAGGGGGCAAATAGGAATTCCTTTTGATATAAATTGGACTTTGAATCCCTTGATTGCTGCACCTCCTTATAATAACACCATTTTTCCCTACTGTGGCTGAGAAATCCTAATGGCCCCGGTAATTTTGTCCTTGTGCCATGTTCAAGAGATAACTTAAGTCTGTTTTGGATGTCATGTCCATGGAGGCGGACATGGCAGTTGCTGACGGTGTTGTCAGACAAACATGAAGGGGGAGATGCACTAAAATGTGAAGAGGTGATAAAATGAAGATGACTTCTCCAGTGATATCACTTCTCCAGTTCCTGTGTTATTCTATGGAGCCAATGCACCAAGATCTCCAAAGTTGAAGACCTCTAGGTGCATAGGCTCCATAGAATAACACAGGTAACTGGAGAAGTAATATGACTGGATAAGTCCTCTCCGCTTTATAACGCCTTAGTGCATAACCCCGTAGAGTGTTAATCCTACTTAAAGAGCTACTAATGTTTCACAAAAACAGCAGTTCCAATTAATCTTCATAGTATTTGGGCCATGGAGAGTGTTATTTCAATACTGTCAGAGTTGTAGTTCAAGAGTAATTGAATTTTAAATATCCCCCTCTCGCCCCTTTTACCAAGTGCAAGCCGCATCCCCTCAGACATGGAATTTGGTCCCTTGACTGGACGGGTCGCAGCAAGGGACAATCTTCTTACTGTGAACATGAGGAAAACCCTGCCCCCTTGACATGTTTTTCAGGTTTTTCCATATTCTCACTGAAGATTGTCCCTCTCTGCATTCCATCCGCACAGTCTTGCTGCTCTGAGGTGAGCAGTGTTGCATCAGTAAAAGGGTGTGGGAGGGAGATACTTCATCACTCAATTTCTCTTGAACTACGCTATCGAAATAACACTCTACATGACCCAAATACTATGAAGATTAATTGGAGCTGCTTTTATTCTGAAACATTACTATCCCTTTAATCTTTTTTTATTTTTTTTATTTTAAGGACTAGAGGTTTTTATTACGAGGTGTTGGTTATCATTTAAAAGCCCTTTATGGAAATTGTTATTGGCCTCCACTTTTCTTCTGAACATAGGGCCCTTTGAACTGTTCTATTATTTTATCTGTGTAAAGTGTAAAGATAATGTATAAGTATAATAGTGTAAATATTTCTTTATTACGTAAAACATCTCAAATCTAAACTAATATTCACAAAAGTATGAATTCAAATTGTCTTTACCTAAACAACCAAAAAGGAAAATCTTACCTTGGCTAAAACTCCCAAAAATAAATCTGATTTACACATGTTCAGAGATTGTAAAATTTGTAATAACCTGGAAAGAGGAACAGAAAAAGAGAAGCTATATACATATATACAAGATCACTGAAACAAAGACACTGATCACTGATGCAGAACCTATCAAGCAAAAGGATTAGTAAAGGTAGCTCTTATGGTAGGGTAGTGAAGGGTATGTTGCCTTGATGAACTCTACCTGTTTATTGATCAGTACATTTTTTTTTTTTTTTTTTTTTTAATTAAAAAAAAGATATACCCATATACATTTGTAAAAGTCAGAAAAAACGAGTAAGCACTCACATTATTTTTCAGAAACTTTTACTTGACAGATGTCAACGTTTCAATGTGTAAACTACCATGCCAGTGAGATGGCTCCGTTGGTTAATGCACCAGCTGTAGAATCTGATCAAGCCACAAGGTCCCAGGTTCTAAACCCAGCAAGGTCAGCTCAGCTTTTCACCCTTCTGAGGTAGATTAAAATGAGTCCAGGATGTACTTGAAAATGAGAGATAATCTCAATGTCTTCTTCCTGATAAAAAAATAATTTCACAAAAAAAAAAAATTAAATAAAGTGCACTTGGTCGTGATGAAAATGTGGTTTACACATTGAAATGTTGACATCTTTCGAGTAAAAGTTTCTGAAAAATCCTGACTTTTATCCATCGATCCCTATGAGTACATGCACCCTGGTGGTGATATTTTGAAAAGTGAGAGTGCTTCCCAACTGGTCTACATATACATCCCATATTATAATTCGCTTAGGATGTTTGTCAGAAGCCGTCATGCGCAGTAGAGTCTGGCCAAATGCACGCAATGCTGGGAGCACAGAATGCTGGGAGTTCTGTGCTGGGAGCATCTCTGCTTTCGGCCAGTCTCTACAGTGCATGACTGCGTCGGTGGCAGGACGCAGCACAGGACCAGCCACTTAATCCTTTGAGTGCCAGAGGGGTACACAATGCATTGCAAAGCAATGCATTGTGTACCCCTCTGGCACTCAAAGGGTTAACATCCCCCTGACCTTGTTTTCGCTACTTTATATATATATTTTATAATAATAGAATGTAGAGGTTTTCTTGCTGAGTAAATAGAGGGTATTTTCACTTCTGAAAGATGTTTCATGCAAATGCTACTGCAGTTCTGACTCTCTCTAACCCTTTGAATGCCAGAGTTTTCAGTGTGTTGCATACCTTCCTGGTACTCAGGGTTAAACTTTTGGGTGCCAGACAGGTATCCATTGCATATTCAGTGCCTAACCCCCTGAGCGCAAGAACATTCTCCAGCACTTCCTCTGCAATGCATTGGAGATCTGTTTAGCATGTAAGAGGTTAAAATTTGTCCCTGTGGTGCAACTGGTTTTCTCCAGAATTACATTTAAAGGAGCAGTAAACTTTTTTTTTTTTATGAAAACATATTTTATAGAGCATTTCCTGCTGAATAAAACAAGGTTACTCCCACTGCTGTCAGATGTTTTACTCAACAATTATAGCAGTTTAACCCCTTCGCGTCCTGTGATGTACCCGGACCGTCACGCTGGTCCGGCACTTAAGGACCAGTGACGGTCCTGGTACGTCACGTACTTTTACTCACCACGCTCCTGCAGGAGTGCGGTGAGTAATACCGTGGACTGAAATTGATCGCTCCTAGACCGGAGCGATCTCTTTCAGTCCTCCTTTCGATGTGCCGCCCCACGTGATGAGTCACGTGGGACGGCACGTTGAACACGTCTATCTGGTCCATAAAGACACAGCGGGATCGTCGGACCCTAAGGGATTAAATAATCATGAAGTGAATTTACTGTGTTTACTTCCTGAAGTTCTAACTGACAGGAAGTGACAGGCAGTTTCTGTTGCATTCTGTGGAGAACAGTATGTGACTTTTCTGACTTTCCTCTCCATTAGAACCTAACAGGAAATCTAATTAGAATTTGACCACTAGAGGGCACTGCTAATGTAAAAAACTTGGGTTTAAACTGTAATAACTCTGGAAATCTCTCCACAGTGGGAGTACCCTTATTTTACTCAATAGGAAAATCCCTACAATATATATATATATATTTTTTTCATAAAAAAAATTTACTGTTCCTTTAAGTAGTTTCCAGAACTACACCTCAAGTGTCCAGATAATTGATTTCTATTCTATTGGATATCTGGGCCTTGGGCTACTCCTCTCCCTAAAATGTAATAGCAGTTCCACCTTGCTGTGATGGTTTGAACTGTTATAAGTTTTGAGTGAAACATCTCTGGGAAGTGCGAGTACCCTTGTTTTAACCAGCAGGAAGAGTTCATTTTTATAAATGCGCTACTCTTTTAAGTTAAAGAATAAACAAAATACCTTGTAATTTTCATCTGGGTCAAAGTCCTTTTGAGTTGGGTAATATAAAACAAAGAATGAAGCTCATACTGTAGGTTATAAAGTTAATTTAGAAAGGCTCGAACAAAGGTAATATTGGAATCCAGTAGTAACTTAAAGATGGGCAATAGGAGGATTCATATTGTCTCCACTCTGTGAACTTTCACAGTATAGCTGCTCCACAAAGATGAAAAAGGGGCTTTTACTTCAAAATTCGACATACAAACAAAAGCAAGTGAGGGCACATAAAAATGATATGCAATGAAAATGATAAATGATATAACTTGTGTTTAGACTCACACTGGCTTAAGATCCTTAGCTGGTCATGACACTTGCAGGGACAATTACCTACCCTGCTAAGACTCTGCAAATGTGAAGTATAATAATTGAAAATCAGTGGTTGATAAAAAATGAAAAAGTTTTAATAAAATAACTATTTAACCATTAAATTAACAGCTCAAGCAAGTTTTGCTTAAATTAGCTCAACTCAAAGTTCTGAAATGTGTTCAGCTGTTATTTTAATGGTTTATTGATATTTTTATTGAAACGTTTATATTTTTAATGAACCACTGAAGTGTTCCCTAGCAGGGTGGGTAATTGTCCCTGGAAGTGTCATTACTGGCTATGGATCTTAAGCAGGTGTGATTCTAAACATAAGTTATATCATTTTCATTGTATATGCATTGCTGATACATTTCATGTGCTCCTAATTGATTTTGTCAGCTGCAACATGTTTCTTCTGGTCTTCCTCAATATGGTTCCTTAGCAGGGGCAAACATAATACATTCTCAAACACCGTTGTTCATTACTTCTCCAATATTTTGCTTTAAAGGAACCCTTTAGTATCAAATGATCTACTAGTGGAACCCTAACATTCATACAATTTCATGCAATGGGTGTCCAAATTCAGTCCTCAAGGGCTACCAACAGGCCAATATTTAAGGATGTCCCTCCTTGAGCATCGGTGTGTAAATCAAAATTAACAAGTTGCTGTACCTCATCTGTGCTTAATTAGGAATATTCTTAAATCCTGACCTGTTGCAGCCCATGAAGACTGAACTTGGGCACCACTGTTTTAAACTCATGGATACTAGAGAAGTTTCCAACTCATTGCTTTGCAGTATGTTGGAGAGCCCCCAATCAACCAAGGGGTGTTAACACTTTAAAGACCCAGATGGTTGCACAACTCATTGCTGGGATTTAAGGGAACACTAACAATTAAAAATCATACACACTTAAAGGTATAGTAATGTTTCATAATAATAGCACCTCTAATTAATCATCATAGTATCTGGCCCATGGAGAGTGTTATTTTAATGCTGTCAGAGTTGTAGTACAAGAGTAATTCAGTGACAAAGTATCCCCCTCCTGCCCCTTTTACTGATGTAACACTGCTCACCTCAGAACAGAAGGGAGGTGACCAGGTAGATTGCAGAGGGACAGTCTTCAATTAAGATAAGGGAAAAAGCTGAAAAACCTGTCAAGGGGGGCAGGGTTTTCATTGTTCTCACAGTAAGAGATTGTCCCTTGCTGTTATCTCTCTGGTCTAGCAACCAGATTCCACATCTGAGGTGAGCAGTGTTACACTAGGTAAAATGAGTGGGATGGGGATACTTTATCATTGAATTACTCTTGAACTACAACTCTGACAGTATTGAAATAACACTCTCTATGGCTCAAATACTATGAAGATTAGTTGGAGCTGCTGTTTTTGTAAAACATTAAATACTTTGAACTCCATGCTAGTCTCTGCAAAATTCTGTTTCTGAAGCCAAAATCTAGTCTTACTTATGCTTTATGGGGGCTCCCATTACTCCCTGTTCCAGGGCGCCCGTTACCATAGCTATCTTGATAGGGTGTCTAAGAAGTGATTTGATCTGCATTGTCCTTAAATGGACTTGGATAATGTAACAGTCTATCAAATAGAAACACAGTGGGTAATAATCTCATTACATTAACAGTATTATCTTTGCACAAACAATTAACCAAGATTAGTCCATAAGGGACAGTCTACAAATGCATTGAAAATGCACGATTAGGAATAGATTTTAGCGATCTGACATAAAATAACTACATATACTTGCTTTAAATACATGATTATAAAACTCAGTTTAGTTTTAGTTGTTACTGTCCCTTAACGTATACCCCAGGTTTTAGCAAATGTTAAGTTAATCAGTGACTTACTCATTTTGAATGATCCACTTGTGTTGAAGCACAGAAACCATTAAATCATTGCCTATTTGTATTTCTTGAGGACAGAATTTTGGCCCCCCCTGCTATACAAGAAAACCATTACATTGTTCGAAATGTTTAATGTTCCACATTTAAATGGTCCTCAAGGCATACCAACAGTTCCCTGTTATCAAGATTTACCTCCTTAATCACTTGTGGGTGATCAATGGGTCAGTCATTGTGATTGATCTTCCTTGATCTAAAGCACAGACAATGTAAGTATAGTGTGCATGCAGAATATTTTAAGGGATAGTAATACTTAAAATGAAAAGAAAAAAAAAAAGAAAAAAATGTTGTAGTGTTTATCCCCCTGAGTAAAACAAGGGTACTCCCACTGCTGAAAAGTGTTTAATTCAAAAGTTATTACAGCTCAAACCTTATATATGTTTTTTTTTTAGGTACAGTATCAGTGGTCTGAAATTGTACATTGGCGAAGTTGATGCACCATCCTATATAAAGCTCTGGTTAGTTGACCATAAATCTCCATAGGATGGTGTAGCAGCAGCACCACTGTACAATTTGAGGCCACTGTGTGATACTGCACATAAAACTTGCATGTTTGAGCTGTAATAGCTTTTGAATAAAACACCATTCAGCAGTGGGAGTGCCCTTGTTTTACTCAGGGGGCTACTGCCTTATATATATATATATATATATATATATATATATATATATATATATATATATATATATATATATATATATATATGGTTTCTGCCACTTTTAAAAATGTAGTAGAAAACAGTAAGTAAATTGTTGGAATATTTACATTTACACTTCTCCTCTGGTAGTCAGAATCACACAGATACACTGAAACTGATGTAGAAAGAAAAGTGGAGTAATTCTGGGGCAAGCCAATTGCACCCTGGGGGACAAATAAAATATCCAATCCCCCATTAATTCAAAGCATATAGAATTGATTTCTACTGGCTATTATTATTTTCAGCCCAGACCTTGGTAAGAAGAGGATTATTGTTCTGATGTGTAAGTGTTTCTTTAAGGCAACATACCCTCCAGTATTAGAACTTTTATCGTCTGTCCCTTTAATGTAACTTTGAATTGAGTTCCAGTGATCAGGAATAAGTAAAACGAATGCCAGCAAGCAGACTGTGTCCCACTAACAGCATCATAACTAGCAGATGGAACATTGTGGCATGCTCATCCTGTATCTGTGGTGTATCTCTATTCATTTCATTAAGACTGTGACCTCTGTTGTCGTTCATTACATGGTTATTATCAAAGCTCTTGCAAAACTTTTCTTTCCCAGAATACCATGTAATTTCCACTTTCAAGAGGAATCCTCTCGAACAGGCCTTCAGACGGCCCAATGTTAATCTAACCTCCAATCACCTCTTATATCACTATTGGATTGCTGTGAGCCATAAGGCCCCAGCATTCTTGTATGATATCTACCTCAGGATTACTGGAAGAAGCCCAAGGTAACGGTGCCTAGCTCTTTCTTTTCTGTTCCTCTTACATGTCCTGAAACTAATGACCATGAATCAACCATACTAGCCGTGTTAGTATTTGAATCGTGTATATATCCATGCTGAATCTTAACATGACATAACCCATTTTAACTAACAAAAGAAAGATGTATAGATTGTTTTCAGGCTGCGGTTTATTTTTGCTGCATCAGCACAAAAGGTGTTTTCTGATACTCCTTATATTGTGGATGCCCTCTTGAATTTTTTTTTTTTTTTTTTTTTTTTTTTTTTTTTTTTTTTTTAAATGTACGGCCTTATTCATAAAGCTAGAGAGGTACAGTTCTGGAGTAAACCAGCTGCAACCTGTACATTTCCATTGGCACTTTTATCCCCTTGAATTCTAGAGATTTCGCCCACATATTGTAAAGCAATGCATTAGAGACATCTCTTGCATTGGGAATGTGGGGATTTTCTTTTCATACTAGATGGCTTAACCCTTTGAGTGCCAGAGGGGTACAAAACGCATTGCATACCCCTCTGGCACTCAAAGGGTTAACATGAACTCATCTTCTTTAGCTTGATGAACAGGGCCCGTGACTCCTAAATTAATAAAACAAAAATTACTTATCATACGTGTAATCAGTCCAGCAATTTTTATTCATGCTTGAGATACTTTTATTTGAAGGTCTTAACCTTTAGAGTGCCAGCAATGCGTTCCGTACACCTCAGGTACTCAAAGGGTTAAGAGAATTCATATTTTGGTAATTCTGTGCTGTAAATTGTTGCAAACAGACATTCTACAGAATTCTCCTTAGTCCTTGCTTTGAGCACTTCAAGAGGCAGTAAATGAGTTGCTTATTAAGAAAATATATTCTTTAGCCGAATTTTCCTGATTTTCCCTGGTGATCCCATCGCTGGGAGACTGGCTGTACATATCCGCCAAATGTTATTGGCTGGTGCTTGCTTAGGTCAGACATACACTGGAGGTTGCAATGAACTTGGCAAACGCCGATGTAACTCTTTTGGAAAGATATGCTGGTAGCCGTATAGGCTGCTGAACAGTTCAGACATGGTGCCACATAACTGCATTAATGCAGTCAGATGATAGTCACCAGTCAATATAGCACCCATCAGCTCCCATGTTGAACACTTCATGGACAAGATCTGTCACACACCAGTGTCACGCTGTCACCTGTGTGAATGTCTGAAGTCAGTCACACTTTATATAATGCAGCCCTTTTGAAGACATGAAGGTTTTATTGAACCTGCTTCCCTTTCCTTCTTTTGCAGTGAAGGCCCTGACATACACTTGACCAATGGAGCTGGTTTTGCAATTGCAGCCCTACGCTGCTCTTGTACAGAGGTAGAAATTTCCCTCTCTGAGTTCTTAACCTATATCCTAAGCATTATGTTTTAATTCATACTAAGGACGCAGTGAAAGCAAGAACTCCGAGAGGGAAAGCTCTTCTCTGTATGAGAGTGGGGTAAAATTGCCATGGCAGCCACAGGTTGGCCGGATGACATTGTCAGCTACTTCAATGCAGAAGGAGCTAATGTGAGGGAAAGGGCTGCATTTTAAATTGAGACTAACATCAGTCCCTGTTTAAATGTAAATGAACAAATTTAACCTTTGCTGTTTCTTTAAATTCAAAACAGTGCAAGTTACCGCTAGTAATTTTTGAATTAAGAATTTCACAGCAGCTAGGGGTACCCTTGTTTTAGTCTGCAGTAAAAACCCCTATAATCAGAGGCGTAACTAGAAGCCTCCGGGCCCTGGTGCAAGAAGTGCCATGAAACCCCACCACCACCACATTGCCCCCCCACCTCGACCACACTGACCCCCTCTACAATGCCCCTCAATCTTCACAATGCCCCCATCTCCTACCTCCCTAGAGCTCCCGTGCGGTCCTCTTAGTAATGCAGAGCGCTGGGAGATGATGTCAACTCCTAACGCTCTGCATTACTAGAGTGCCAGAGGGAGATTCCAGGTGCCAGGCAGAGGGGTTGCAGAGGGCGGCTGGGCCCCTGGAGTAACGGGGCCCGGTCGCAGGTGCGACCCCTATAGTTACGCCACTGGCTATAATATATATGCTACAGATAAGTTTTTACTGCCTCTTAAAGCCCTCAGATACTAGAAATTTCTTCAATCCATTGTTTCATTGATTTTTGTTACCCATTTACCTAATTGATGAAGTTACTAAGCATACATTTCAAAATGTGCATGTTTCACATAAAGTGTTGATCTAATAAAATTTATCTCAGCCTGCAAACTTTCTATTTCTTATCAAGTTGTAATATTAAAAGCCATTGTTTTACTTCTGTGATAAATCCAGATTCTGAACCTTTTTTCTCATCTGCATCTGAACCTTATTTTTCCCACAGAATATTATGTAAATGTATCCTTCAAGATGAATCCCTTAGAACAGGCTCTCAGGCGCCCCAATGTTAATCTCCGAAACAACCCCCTATTGCATCATTACTGGACGGCTGTCAGTCATATAGTACCAGCACTGTTGTTTGATGCTATACTCAGGTTAACTGGTCAAAAACCCTGGTAAGGAAGGCTGCTTTAAATAAAAAAAAAAAAAAAAGCTAGGTGCAGTTAACCTGGTGGAGGCATGTTGAGAAGACACAGGCTCAATGGCACAAAAAAGACTCCTAAATAATGGCTTTTTCATTTATATACATATATGCTTCTTATCCCACCCGAATGTGCAAGCATTTGTTACAGATTATGAAAGAGCAGTGTTTCACAGCACATTGCTTTTCTCAAATGAAACACATGAGGGGTTTGTTTTGAACCAGGGATGGGCAATTGTGGCTTTCTAGCTATTATGGGACTGCGGCTTCTACAGTTGAAGTCCAGTAACAGCTGAGAGGCGTTAGTTACCCAGTCCCAGTTTAAAGCGACACCGATGCTAAAATACATTTTTCCCTTATTTGAAAGAGCATATTGTAAAACTTGCACATCTATTTGCCATAATATACATACCCTGATGTAATACAAAATACATGACTTGCAGTGCTGTTTTTATTGGTTTAGCTAGAAGGCTTGGTGAAGCAATTTACAATGTAAACCTACTTCTCTCCCCTTCTCTCTATCGTCTCTCTTCTTCTCTATCGTCTCTCTCCTCCTCTCTTTCTCTTTCTCCTTCTCTCTTTCTCCCTGTCTCCTTCTCTCTCTTTCCTCTCTCTTTCCTCTCTCTCCTCTCTCTCCCTCCTCTCTCTCTCTCTCCTTCTCACTCCTCCCTCCTTCTCTGTCCTCCCTCCTTCTCTGTCCTCCCTCCTTCTCTCTCTCTCGCCCTCTCTTCTCTCTCTCGCCCTCTCTTCTCTCTCTCGCCCTCTCTCCTTTCTCTCGCCCTCCCTTCTCGCTCTCGCCCTTTACACTCTCCATCTCTCTCTCTCTCTCTCATGCTCGCTCTCTCTCCCTGTTTATACACACGCACAATTTCAGAGGTTTTCTTGACACAGAGTATGCAGAGTGTCAGAAACTCTTCAGTTTTCATAACTTCCTTTGTGGTGTCACTTTACCAAAAGCCAACTACTGTTTCCTCAGACACGATTTCATCTTCTGCATTTTACTGTGTCACAGACACGAGGGAAAGTGAGGTATGCAAGGAAAATTGCCTTCACTTGCTTTCTGAAACACAGCATCTTCTATTGTATATTCTCTTTTTAACAAGGTGTGAACATTTTTCCATAGACTTGTTAATATCTTAATGTGGTCTTTCAAAGAAAAGTATTTTGGCATTGGTAGGGTTTTTTGCTTTTGCTTAAATGTTATATTTGTTTTCTTTTCATTTTCTTGGTCAGGCCTTGAATCTCTGCATCATATAGACCTTAATGACGTAGGATTCAAGGCGTTCTCGCTAATCTCTTACTTCTCGTGCTACCTGTTTTCTCCTCCCATTAACTTTGCCTATTAAGAGTTCCTTGTTTCAAGCTTCAATAGAACTATTGGTGCAGGTGCCAGAAAATAAATGCATAAGTACGTGATTAAAAAGATCCACATCTGATTTTGTATTTACAGATAAAATCCTCTGGGGGTATCCAGACATTGTTTGGGCAGCCTCATGTACACAGAGGCTTATATTGTGCAGTTCTTGTCCTGCTGAGTAAAACAAGCACTCTCCCACTGCTGGGAGATTTCTAATTGAAAAGTTATTATTACAGTAAATTATCAGTTGTGGTTGCAAGGTTCTTGTCACTTACTTTGGAGAACCTTAGTAAGTGACTTGAAGGGATAGTAATGTTTCACAAATAAAGCAGCTAGAAATTAATCTTCATAGTATTTGGGCCATGGTGAGTGTTATTTCAGTACTGTCAGAGTGGCGTTCAGGAGTAATTGAATGATAAAGTATCCCCCTCCCATCCCTTTTACTGATCTAACTCTGCTCACCTCAGAGAACCAAGACTTTCCGGATGAATTGCAGAGAGGGGCAATCTTCAGTGAGCATAAGGAAAAACCTGTCAAGGGGGTCAGGGTTTTTCTTATGCTCATAGTAAGAAGATTGTCCCTTTCTGCAACCACATCTGAGGGGAGGTGGCTTACACTAGGTGAAAGTGGCAGGAGGGGGATACTTCATCATTCAATTACTCTTCAACTACAACTCTGACAGTATTGAAATGACACTCTCCATGGCCCAAATACTATGATGATTAATTGGAGCTGCTTTTTTTGGTGAACCATTACTATCCTTTTAATGCTTTTGAACACTAGTTGGTGCTATTGCTAACAGTTGCTTTAAAATTTTATTTTTAGCTCTAAAAACTTTTGAATGAAAATCACCTGCCCTTGGTCAATTCTGCGAAAAAAGTCCTATTATCTAGATTTCAATGGGTGCCATCCTTCCTTTTTCCTTAAGACTGTGTTCACACTGGCATCTTTAGCTTTGCGTTCTTACCCTTGTGAAACAGATTGCCCCCAATGATGCTGTTCACACTGATGACTGTCCCCCCTCCCACACCCAAAACAGCATGCTGCAACTTGGATACATTCTCATTAATACCCCGCCTACCAATTGGACCCACAGTACGCCACCAAAATAGTTACCCTGTTTGGCCTTTTATCATCTTTTGGGATGGGTACGTATGTAACAGTTAAAGGGATAGTATTGGATTGTTTTAACAAAATGTAATCTTATAAATATTACAAAAATAAATCAAGCAGTCCAATCTCTCAGACCTTTATGATTTGAGATATATTCACAGCTAAAGTTCCCCCCTCCTTCCCTTTGCACAGACATCAGCTTTCTAGCTGACAGCAGGAGATTCTGGTCCCGGGGACCAGCCAGAGGCTCTTCAGCAGACCGAAATAGCGATATTTAAAAAGAAATACTTCATTAGAACGGTCTACAAAGTGTGCCTGGTTTGCAAGCACACTTTGTAGACCGTTCCAATGAAGTATTTCTTTTTAAATATCACTATTTGAGGTCTGCTAAAGAGCCTCCGGCTGATCCTGGTACCAGAATCTCCAGCTAGAGCGCTGACGTCCGTGCAAGGGGAGTGAGGGGGAAATTTTAGCTGCAAATATCTCTCAAACTTATAAAGGTTTGAGAGATAGGACTGCCATCATTTGATTAATTTTTTAATATCTACAAGATTACATTTTGTTAAAACAATCCAATACTTTTTTTATGAAAAAATATATATTGTAGGGATTTTCCTATTGAGAGATTAATATTTCCAGAGTTATTACAGTTTAAACCCATGTTTTTTACATTAGCTAGTGGTCAAATTTTAATTTGATTTCCTGTTAGATTCTAATGGAGAGGAAAGTCAGACATACAGTTCTCCATAGAATGTGATAGAAACTACCAGTCACTTCCTGTCAGTTAGAACTATCAGGAAGTAAACACAGTAAATTCACTTCCTGATTATTTAAACTGCTATAAATTTTGAATAAAACATCGGACAGCGATGGGAGTACCCTTGTTTTATTCAGCAGGAAATGCTCTATAAAATGTGTTTTCATAAAAAAAGTTTACTGTTCCTTTAATAAATGACTTTGAACAAACCAAACAGAGAATCAGTTTTGGACCAGCAAACGACTTCATTTGCCTGAGAATTGCTGCTTTATTTTTGCATATGGTCCAGAACAGTGGTAGTTAAACATATAACCCTTTGATTGCCGGAGAGGTGCACACTTCATTTCTCTGCAATGAGTTACGCACCCCTCTAGCTCTCAGTGGTTAGGACCAGAGGGGTGAGAATCTCATCTTCAAGTTGCAGCATGTCTTACCTTCATGGCACACTATGAACAGCCATGCAAATCATTAACACAAGCAATAATGTTGCAATGCTCATCACAACGTGCAGTAAATGACGGACCAAGTCAAATATTGCTGCGACCCATTGGGCCGGCCCTATGAAGCACCTCTGGCACTCTCCCATTCTAGTGGATAGCAGGGGAATGGTGGACATCTGAAGTAAGCACAGCAGCAGCTATGCAAGTGCAGCCAATGTGAGCAAAGCCTTAATAATCCGCACGTAAGCGTTCTGTTATGCTGAAGGTGCTTTCTTTATTTTTACAATTTTTTTGATTAACATATGCTTCATTTTGTACTAGAAGTTTTTCAATTTATACTGCCATACATATGGTAAACGTAATGATTAGGTGTATGGAACATTTGCAATCTACTGAAATCAAATCACTAAGTTATTCAGCTTTTGACTATCTTGTTGCCATCAAGCCTGTCGGCTTTCTCAGCATTAAAGGTGTTGCAGACATTCTTATTTAGATAATTGCTGGGGAACTTTATAACCAGCAAATAGACTGTATTGAAAGAAAATGTATACCCCCAAAAAGTGATAGACTTATTTAACTTCAAAAGAAAATGAAGTGTAGTCTTGATTTATGGCTAACCTTTTTGAGGAGTACAGTTGCTGCATTCCTACTTTTAATCACAACACTTTGGTAGGCAAATTAATTTAATTGGGAAAATGACGAAGTCTCTAAACAGTCAACACCTAACAAGATGTCACAACTGTATTAAAGGGGAACTGTCACCTTATTGCATTATGTGCTGTAGAAAATCTGCCACTGAAATATGAATATCTGTACATTTACTATAGTATAATGAAAACTAACCCAAAGGCCTTCAGTTTTCAGCTGCCATTTCATGGCTTCTGGCTTTAACTATAGTCCTGCAGCCTCGCTGTACAGCTTTGTGACATTCTAAGATGCTTTCCCTTTAATGAGCAGTAAACTAAAGGGTGTAGTGCCCTGATTTCAGCATTACTGACTACAGATATGGGTTCTGTGAGCAGACAAACAAATTCCCTCCTCAGACTGTTTATTACTGCTAGGCATGTTCCAGTCTCCTATTGTGCCTTTGCACATATCCATTAGTAGTACTGGGTTTGGGCAGGAAGTTGGATTCTCTTCTCAGACTCTCTATTTACTAGTTGCAGTCAAACTGGAAGAGAGCCTTTATAAGTACATTAGCCCATGTTTATACAAGCAAACTGGAGTAATTCTAGATTAAACCAGCTGTACCGTAGGAGAAGAATAAAATGCCAGTTAAATCAACCCCTTGAATGATATATAGGTCACAATGCATTGGAGACCTCTCTGGCACACTAGGGGTTAAAACGCTGTTCAAGTGCATGGGGATTTAGGAATTTTTATTTGTCCCCCGTGGTGCAGAATAACTCCGGTTTGCTTTTATAAATATGGGCCTTTAATGAGTCTATCATATCTGTAATCAGGGCAACATGCCATCTAGGTTAGGTTTATTCTTTGTGTTTACTACTCCTTAACCCTTTGAGTGCTAGAGGGGTGGGCAATGCATTGCATACCTGTCTGTAGGTTGACAACATTTCATTTCTCCCACAGAGGCGCAATGCAGAGAAAAGAGCACATCACAGAGCTCTTAACACTGGAGGGAGAACTGCCCGTTGACTGCTGTGACAGAAAGAGATGACTGTGGTGGGCTACAAGAAAATGTACATCAAATTAACCCCATCCTGACAATGGACGTACATGTACGTCCTGCAGAAACTGTCACTTAGTGACAGAGGACGTACATGTACGTCCAGGAAGTCATTGGAAGTAATGGGGACAAAAGTTTGGCAGGCGTTAAGTGCCTTAAATTAGCATTGCACTACAGCTCCCAATTGATGTCAGGATCAAGGCTCTGTTCTCTCTGGAAGCCATTGTCTTGTAGCCCAGCAGAGGCATCACTTCCTGTGACAGTAGGCAATGGGCAGTTCTCCTTTCAGTGTTTGGAATTCTGTGCTCTGGAGTTTTCATTCCAAGACTTTGTATTATTCCAGAAGGGGGCTGCCCAGGACATGGGACTCGCATTTAAAATCCTGGTCTTTCCCGGGCAATCCGGGACATGGGGTTACCGCTATGTGACTGGCTTTCAGAGTGCTCAGGAACAGATGGGTGCACAATGCATTGTTAAGTAATGTGTTGCCCACCCTTCTTTTCCTTAAATAGTTAGTAGTTTATAGTTTATTTGATCCTGCAGCACACAAAAAAAGGTTTGCTGGAAAGACTACATATTACATCGTTAATTAAGCCTATCATGTTCTTGGCTTTACTTTCCCCATACACATTTCAGCCATTTCCATATTGCAGAACAAGTATGAGTCATTTATACCAGAGAGCTACTACCTCTTGTTCTACTCGCTTTGTATATAGCCTGTTTTCTGCTAACTCGACTAGAGTGGTCTTATAGACCCTTTAAGAACCACCGAAGGGCTGGCGTTTCTTGTTTTCTCTGTGTGTAAAGAATGTTCTGCAAATATGTAGTGTCTGAAAGGGTCGCTTTATTGCAGTTTTCTGGGTGTGGCTTGGAACTAACATGCCTTGTTATTCTGTAAGCAACTTGACACTTACGTAGCTGTGTTGTATACATTTCTTAAATTAATTTAACCCTTTGAGTATCAGAGGGGTACCGTTGCATACCCCTCTGTCACTTAAAGGATTAACCTACAAGTGTGCCATTTCAGCAATGTCTATTCAGGTTTCCGTGTGTTCTTAACCTCATATGTTTTGGTTAGGTCTCTGAGACCTCTATTGCAAGGATTTGTAAATCTTTGGACTTTCAGCTGCTGAGGATGATTGGAGCAGTCTTCTCCAATAGCTAGTGGCCCAAATATTGGCAGCCCTTGTTCCAGCATCCAAGGTTGCTAATCTGCCAGGCTGTCTGTGAACATACACACCAGGGATGGACAACCTGGGCTCTCCCTGCTGTTTATTGGACTGCAGCTCACTTCAGTCTGCCATTGCACAACTGATAGTTCAAGTCCAACAGCAGCTGAAAAGCCACAGGTTACCTACTTCTTGCAATACACATTAAGGTTGATGTACTAACGAAAAGAGGTGCAGTTATGGGGCAAAACCAAAAGTCTTATTGTGTTAAATGGGGCTTTTAACATCTTGAATGCAAGAGAGCTCTTTAACCCCTTAACGACCAGCGGCGCGTTGCGGTCACTTAAGGACAATGGAGCATTTTTTTTAAAAAAAATTTTTATGGTTCCGGACTGCCCGAACGGCGTGCAGCCGCAGGGGGGAGCCCGGAATTCCATGACGGTCATAGTACGTCATGGGTCATTAACTCAGATCTACCCATGACGCACTATGACCGTCACGGGTTGTTAAGGGGTTAACATGTTATGGAATGCTTTGGAGACATAGCATTCAAGTGGTTAAAGTTCCCATTTAAGTCAATGGGCTTTTTGTATCATTTGTATTCATTCCTGCAGTGCAGTTGGTTTGTTCAGAATGGCACCACTTTTACTTAGTGCATCAGCCTCATTACCTTGTGTCTTAAAACAAATGCCAATTTAGCACTTTATTTCATTACATTAGCAGAAGTGGGTACAATTTATTATATAAACCCTTGTTTAAAGTGTCTGTATAAATATAATTAAAATATTTATTTTGCTACTGAGCAAAACAAGGCTACTTCCATTGGGAAATGCTTCAATTCAAAGTTATTAAACATCAAACTATGTTGCTGTTATTTCCTGTTACGAGCCAAGTGTCACACACATGAGCTTTCCATTGATGGCAAAAGCACCACCATCAGCATTGGTATTAGCCTTGTTTTGCTCAGCTGGAAAAACCCTACAAAATGTGTATTATCATAATTTGGGTTTACAGTTCCTTTCATTTATAAGGCAAGCATTATGCTCTTAGGCTCAACAGCCCACTTAAAATAGTTTAAATGTCAAAGTGGAGTGTTTCTGTTGGCAACTGATACATTTTATCAGTAAGTACCTAGAAGCTGCCTCCTATAAATGTTTTCTTTCTCTTTTTTTACTGCACTAAGGCTCTTTCAGTATTTGGGTCACAGTGAGGTAATACACCTGTTCATAAAGATCTCTTTTGCTAGATGCAATATTATTTAGATTTTGCTCCCAACCTGCTTCCTACATAGATGGAGATCTCACAGCCTCCATGCGAATCTTTCTTGTATTGTTTCAGCGCTTCAACACACTATAAGGTCTTGCATATCGGTGTTTCTGCTTCAAACATTGTATAGAAATGCAACACTGATTTCATTTAAAAATTGTCTCAATTATGTTTTGCATTTGTATGTATATCTTTATTTACATGGTGCCACACAATGTACACAGTGCCTTTTTATATATTATATTGAACTATAGGAGTAATTGAAATTACATTTATTAACCTCTTTGATTCTAGACACATCCACAGAGCATTAATTCTTATTGTGTTGGAGACATCTCTAGTATCCAAGGGGTTAACAGCAATTTATACTGCAGTCGGTTGTATTTATTTATATATTTTACACTATATCTGCAGTTCAATACATACAGTCTTCACTTTAGTGTATAGATGTGTGAGTGCTGTACAAATGTAAGCAGATCAGTCCTCTTAAAGTAACACTTCCTAGTATTAATCCCCCATCTACTTCAGTCTGTTTAGAAAATCCTAAAAGCCAATATTAATCAGTTCTTTGTGGACTTGTTCCCCCAAACTCATATTTAATCCTTTTAATGGGTATTCAACACATTGTGAATCAATGTGTTGCATTCCTCTCGTCCTTAAAGTGTTAATTACTTCTTGGTATCACGTAGGACTCCAAACTCCCCCTACTGAAGCCATCTTAGGCATTTTTTTAGTGGGAGAAGTTGGAGGCCCTGCAGCAAAGAATCATCTTTGCCCCTAAGGACATGATCTCCTGTACTGATTAAAATTGATTAGTAGAATTGATTCATAGTGGCCATTAGGATTTTCTGCCCAAATTAAGATAAACGAGGATTTATTATTAGGAGATGGTTTTGTTCCCTTAATGCAGTATAAATACAAAAGTTGCTTGAGCCTTTGAGTGTCAGAGAGCAATGCTTTGGATACCTCTTTGGCATGCAGAGGGTTAAAGCGGATGTATCACCTATATAGAAGTTAGGTTAAATAGGTTATATAGTGAATATTATTAAAAGCGTCCTTTTTTTTAAAGCGTTATTTTGCAGAAATTCAAGTTATAAACTGTGCCCAGTACCTACTTCTGCATAGACTGCAGTTACCTGCTCAGTAACCGCAGTCCATCACTGATCTCTGCCAATGAGTGCGCTCCAGCTTCCAGCTGGAACGCCTCCATCATCAGAGGAGGTTGGATAGAGGGAGAGGAGCAGAGGCAGAGTGACGGACTGCGATTACAGAGCAGGTAACCGCAGTCTCTGTGGAAGTAGGTACTGGGCACAGTTTATAACTTGAATTTTGATAAAATAATGCTTTTAAAAAAAATGAAAGACAATTTTAATAATATTCACTATATAACCTAACTATTTAGCCTAACTTCTATGTAGATGACACATCCACTTTAAGGAATGTCTTAATATTAACTCTTTGAAGGGTACGCAAAGCTTTTGCAAAGCAGTGCAGTCCATATGCCAGTGGTTAAGAGAAGTACAAACTGCCTACATGTTGTACTATCCATTTATAATGGAAGTCGTTTTTGAGAAATTTACATTTTATTTGATGAAGGCACAGTATGTGGCAATTTACACTAATTAGATTCTGTTCTGTTCCATTTTTACAACGCCCTTTGCTATATGACTCTTGATAGACCGTACATACTGTGCAGTGAATGACTGTAGACAGAACCCACACACTATGCTATGAATGACTCTCGACCAACTACACTTGTACTCAAGCAGGGAAATTTGTATTTCCTGCCCTCTTATTCCTGATAGCACAAGCTGAAAACTGCTCTAGACAGAACTCTCACTATGTGCCATTAATGATTCTAGGCAGAACAAACACACACTGTGCTATGAAAGACTTTAGACGGAACCCAGTTTGTGGTCTAGCGCCAGCTGGTGGCACACATGTTGCTCATCAAGTTATTAGATGAAACTAATTAAGCAGGAAGAGAAGAAGCAAAGTACAGGGCTCCTCACAGCAGGGCAGATATTTTGTGCAGCTTCTGTCAGACTTGCTGGCTGGGCTTCTGACACCTGTCAATCCACACACTGTGCTATAGATGACTCTAGATGGAACCCACACACTGTGCTATGAAATGAGTCTAGATGGAACCCACACACTGTGCTATGAAACGAGTCTAGACGGAACCCACACACTGTGCTATGAAATGAGTCTAGACAGAACCCACACACTGTGTTATGAAATGAGTCTAGACAGAACCCACACACTGTGTTATGAAATGACTGTAGACTGAACACACACACTGTGCCATGGATGACTCTAGACTGAACACACACACACACTGTGCCATGGATGACTCTAGACTGAACCTACACACTATGCTATGAATGACTCTAGACTGAACCCACACACTATGCTATGAATGACTAGTGAAACCCACACACTGTGCTATGAATGATTTCAGACTGAACCCACTCACTGTGCTATGAACGACTCTAGATAGAACACACACACGGCTATGGATGACTGTAGAGGAACCCACACGCTGTACTATGAATGACTCTAGATGGAACCCACGCACTGTGCTATGAAATTAGTCTAGATGGAACCCACGCACAGGGTGCTATGAATGACTCTAGATGGAACCCACGCACACAGTGCTATAAATGACTCTAGATGGAACCCACTCACACACACGGTGCTATGAATGACTCTAGATGGAACCCACTCACACACACGGTGCTATGTTACTCTAGACGGAACCCACACACACGGTGCTATGAATGACTCTAGATGGAACCCACACACTGGGGGCATTTCTAAAAAAAAAAAAAAAAAAATAGCACAGACAGCAAAAAGTTAGACCTCGAATGGAACAGGTTGGCATACTGTGCAATCAAAATCTAAAGGTTCGTTTCACAAAAACGTTTTGTTTACAGAAAAAATTACTAGAACAACATAGAGGCAACTAAACTTGTCTTACAGTGACTGATCCACCTTACATGTACATAACTGTTCTAAATTAAAGGTGAAGTAACGCATGATAATAACCCCTTACTAAAAAATCCTAATGGCTTCTCGTTTTTGTTAGAGAGAGAGCACCTTCAGTCAGTCTTGGAGGTTATGTCTATGGAGGTGGGCAGGACAGTTGCTGGCAGTTTTTTTAAATTGAAGGAGGCAGAGTTAATGAGCCTACTTAACCCTTTCAGAACCAGAGGGCTGTGCACCACTTTGAGAAGCAATGCCCTGCATTCCCATCTGGTCTGTAAAGCGTTATTGTGTCCTCTTGGCAACTGTCATGTCCGCCTACATTTACATGTCATACAGTGCTGGTTGAAGATGTTCTTTATTGGAACAAGGACAAAATTCAGAGAGGCCATTAGAATTTTTGGGCTGTAGTAAGGTGAATGGGGTGGGGGTATAATTAGGATTTGTTACTTACACTTTTAAAGGAAGGTCTGGACAGTTTGTATAAAGAATATCTAATTAAACATGTCTGAACCCTTTGAGTGCCAGAGGGGTTCTCAACATGTTACCCCCTCTGGCACTCAAAGGGTTAATGTTAAATTAAGACACACTAATTCCTTTTTCATTATGCATTTGCTGCAGTTTTGCAGCAGGTGACTTATAATGTATACACCAATATGCTTTCTATTCAGAGCTCATATTCCAGGCTAGTTTATAGAGCATCGGTACATTCTGTGTAACCCTTTGAGTGCCAATGGGGTACAAAACGCTTTGCAATGCATTGCATACTCCTCTGGCACTCAAAGGGTTAACATAAGATACTTTTATGTTGCGCTTTTTCAGTTTTTAATATATTTGATTATTCTTTGCTTGGAGGACCTAAAACAATACTTTATTAACTGCTTATCGTTCTAAAGATTTTGAACGTCCACTACAGTGTCCAATGGCTTTCACACCTCTGAGTGCTGTGCTGGTTAGCTTTACTGTGCACAGATGAAAGGAGTGCAATTCTGGGACAAACCAACTGCACAATAGGGGGACATAATTTCCAAATATTCCCATTGGTCTTTTAACTCCTTAAATGCTAGAGAGATCTCCAATGCACTGCAAAGCAATACACTTTGGAAGTCTCTAATAGTAACCCTCCTGTTGGCAGGTAGATATCCAGCATCACAGTGCGTTGGATACCTTCCTGGTACTCAAGGGCTAAACCTTTATAGGAGCCTTATGTTGCAGTTGGTTTGCCTGAGAACTGCAACACATTTATTTATGTATTTTTGGGGTAATGCCCTTTAAGCATTATGTATAGAAGTGGAGTGGTGCAATTTTGGGGCAACTCAGATTCAACATGTTAGGGGGAAGGCACAAACACTTCCCAGAATCCCATTGATTAAAATGTGGATTTTTTTATCCTTTGCATGTTTGAGAAGTCTCTAGTGCACTTCAAAGCAATGCATTGGAGACCTCACTAGTATTCGAGTGGTTAAAAGTTCCAATTAAACCAATTTACATTTTTATTTGTCCCCTTTGGTGAAGTTGGTTTGCCACTTCTATACATACGGACTGTTTTGGGAGATTTAAAAAATCTGTTCTTGGTCATTTTGAAAGAACTGTCATTAATACTGATGGTAAAGTTAGGCATTTATAAGAGAGTAAGGACAGCATTATGAATATCCTATAATATAAAAGGCCAGATGTATGTTTGTCCGATGCAGTAATGCACAGTAGAGACTACCCCGAACGGCGGTGCTGGGAGGCCCGTGTACATGGGCTTTTACATTAGGAGTTATATAATATAACAAATGAATTTAGGCAGCAAGTGTTAAAGGGATAGTAATTCTTAAAATGTAAAAAAAAATATGTTGTAGGGTTTATCCCCCTGAGTAAAACAAGAGTACTCCCACTGCTGAATGGTGTTTCATTCAAAAGTTATTACTTTTCAAAGTTTAATTTTTTAGGTGCAATATCACAGTGGCGTGAAATTGTACAGTGGCACTGTTGCTACACCATCCTATGGACAGCTCTGGTCCCGGGACCATAAATCTCGTAAACCCTACAACATATTTCTTTTTTTTTTTTTTTTTTTTTTTTTTACATTTTAAGTATTACTATCCCTTTAATATTCTGATGAAAATGTTTTTGCTCAAATATTGCATTTAACAACATTTCTATATAAATTCCCTATCCCAGAATTTTCACCGCACGAACGTTGCCTCTCTAGGAACACAACTACATAGTGTTAAATCTGGCTTTCTTTTTATTTATTTTATATATTTTTTTAAAATTTCGAGCTTATGTTTAATGCCAGAATTACACTACAATTTCTCATTACTCCTTTTTATGTCTCCCCCATTGTTCCTTTTCTCATTATTTTTGTCACTCGTTTTACGTATTTTTTTTTAGGCAAACCAACAGTGACAATTCTGTTTAAAATAACAGTAATGCCTCCTAATAATAAGCATCCACTTAACTTTAATTTTTTTAGAAAACCATAATGGCCACTGCAAGCCATTTCTGTGTGTCCTGGTTTTCCAAAATGAAATTTTACATAGTATTATTATTATTATTATTATTCTTTATTTATATAGCGCCAACTAATTCCGCAGCGCTGTACAATTGGGGAATAGACATACAGAGGTATTAAATAGTACAATCAGATGTGTAGAACAGGAGGATCAGAGGGCCCTGCTCGTGAGAGCTTACAGTCTAGAGGTACTGTATGTCATGTCCACAAGGGCAGACCTGATTCTTTTTAAGAACCTTAAAATCTCCCACTGTATGCTTAAAGGTATAGTATTGTCAAAAAATAAATATACATCCGATTGTTAAGTGTAATTTTTTAAAATGAATAGTATGGTCTTAAAATCCTTTACCTTCATATTTGTCTTCAAAATCAAGTTAAAAGTTCCCCCCTCCCACCCCTTTTTAGTACGTCATGCAGATGTCCCATAGATCAGAAAGCCGGTCTGGACGGATCGTGACTAGGGACAATATTATGTCAGCATAAGGAAAAACCTGAGGCAGGGTTCTACATACACAGACACACACAATATTGTCCCTTGTTGTGATCCTGCCGGTTTACCAACCCGCTTTCGGATCTTCCTCCTTAAATTAGCCATAACTTTTGTTTTTCTTTAATGATAACGTGTTATAGAACTTTTCCTGCTGGGTAAAAGAAGGATACTCCCACTGCTGGAATTTATTTTATGTGAAAGTTATAACAGTTCAGTTCAGACTGTTAGGAAGAATGAGTATTAGCTCAATTTCTTCTTGAAATTTCAAACTGTTGGGAAGTGACTCAGAAGTTACTATAACATTCTATGGAGAACTGTTGGCAGTGACTCACGTCTTCCATAGTATACAACAGAATAACTCTATGAAACCTGCCCACTAGAGGGCACTATTAACCTTTTGAGGGGCATGCAGTGCATTTGAAAGCAGCGTGTTGAACACCTCCTTTTCACTTAGGGGGTTAGTGTGAAAAACTATTAAACTGTAATAACTCTGGAAAGATTCTTACCCCAGCAGTGAAATTATCACTCTTTCACTCAGAAGGAAAAGGTCTACGGTGTATGTGGGGGGTTTTTTTCTCAAAAAAAGAAAAAATATCTTTCTGCTCTTTTAAATGAATGCAAACACATCCTAATAAAAAAAATTAATTTGGACAGAAAATCCTAATTGCCTTTATGAGTCGGTTCTGCATGGAATATTTCTCCAGAATTAATCTTTAATTGTTACTGGGTATCGTGCCATGGAGGCAAATGGGATTCTGTTCTGTGGGATGGGAGAACCCCCAGACTCCTCCCACTGAGTCCTCCCTAACAATCCTTCAGAGGGAGGAGTTTTTGTCTAGGAATCCTGCAGAAAGAACTATGTCTTCCCCATGGACTTCATATCAATAACAGTTAAAGACCGTCTTGAGAACCAATCCGTGCCAAGCTGATTGATAGTGGCCATTAGGATTTTATGTATCTTTTCCCTATAGCTCAGTTGGTTTGTCCCAGAATGGTTTTGGGGGGGGGGGGGGGGGTTGCACCAAATGGACTCTTCCAGTCCCATTGTTGTTCTGTGGAGCCTGTGCAGTAAGATCTCTCATGTTGGAAACATGTCAGTGCGTAAACTCCATAAGAATGTCATGGGAATTGGAGAATTTATAACACTGGAGAGGTCACCATCACTTTATAACATCTTAAGGCATCTCCTCCTATGTCACTTCAGCCTCAGTATCTTAGGTTACTTTTCCATTCCATCCTATCCCTCCCTCCCCCCATCAGATTGGTGAATATGACAGGAGTATAATAAACTGGAGTCTGTCTCTGGAGCCCATCCCAGACTAGATTTTAAACTATTTAAAGAGCATGCATCCAGCTATCTGGCATTTGGTTGCGGTAACTGTTGCTTGCAAATCAAATAGTTCTGTATTTAAAGTATTGTGGCTGGAAATATGGAGATCCCCTGGAATGAAATTGTATTGGAGGCCACTGCTCCCTAGAAGTAGTCGCTAGGAAATGACACACACACACACACACACACACACACACACACACACACACACACACACACACACACACACACACACACACACACACACACACACACACACACACACACACACACACACACACACACACACACACACACACACACACACACACACACACACACACACACACCGGTGAACAATGATTTGTTCTTTTACTTGAGTATTTACAGACAGGGCCTTATGTGTTAGTGTAAACTGAAGCAATTGGATAAAACCACTGCACCATAGGGGAGACATTATAGTTCATAAAATCCCCATTGGTTTAAATGGGGCTTATAATCCTTGTGATCTACATAAGAAATAATTGCCTCTCTGGCTTCTCGTATTTTGGGACCTCTCTAGTATCCAAAGTTGTCTGTGTACATTATTTCACGGTATAACTTTCTGTCAAAGAGCAGACACGGGCAGCCAGATTTACCCCAAGGCTGTGTGTGTGACCCTCAAAGGACCACGCGTGGTTAAGAATTCAAAGTAGAGGTTAAAAAAAAAAGTGAATTAACCCCTTGACTGTCAGAAGTCTCCAGTATATTGTCAGTAGATTTCTGCCAGGGTACTGTGACACTATTGAATACCACAGACACCCACTTAGAGTGCCCCTTTTTTCTGTGAACTTTCGACCTAAAAATATATTTTTTTTAAATGCATTTTTACACTTCATTACACCCTTGTCAAACTACATCTTCTGTTTCTGTATTATTGTATTTTTTATAATATAAAGTGCTACACCAACAACTATTCCAGCTGGCACACGGATGGAAAGCAAAATGAAAGTTTGAAGCACTTTGCCACAAACAAGCAGCCTTCACACACCTCTAATGATGGGCTTGGAAGCCCTTAACTAAGGCCTATGTGGACTGCTCACGCAGAGAAACTCAAAGGGGAGACTTAAGTTATGTAGTTTAGTCTCTTCTTGCTGGATCAGGGGTGCACCAGAGGTCTCTCTTAAGACTCGATTGAGCTCCACTGTTGGTCTGCTGGACCTTGACAATACAGCCTCAGCTTCACTGGCAGGTCTGCTTCCAGGGGATCAAATGTGCTAGTAAGGGACTTTGCACATACTTGCCCTTTAAATACTTTTTTAAATGCATTTTTAAGTCTGAGAAACCTGCTTTTAGTGTAAATTTGTATTTGGTGCCTATACTGTCTGATTTCATTGAATGTAGAGAAATCTAAACCCATCTCTTATTTTTTTCAACCAACTAAAAAAAAAAAGATAAGATGCAGTGTGCTCTGTTTTCTGTATTATAAATAATTTGAGAAACTGGAATGACAAAGTAAATAAGCAAATTGGCTAGGCATGATTAAAATGCATTAAAAAAAAAAAAAACATTCACAAGCACTCTTCGCAGCCTGGTCATTTTGCTCCTTTTCAATGTAATTATTTTTGTACCTGGAACTTCCCTACACCCCCACCCACCCCATCCTGGTTCCTGGGCAACATACCTAGTAACTCTTACCTCTCTGACCCAAATCGCAGGGTTAAAGGCCAGTTTCTCAATGATGAGAGACCAGTGTTGCCTATGATAGGGGACCAGAAACCTGTCCTCAGGCACCTCCCCTCTTCCAACATGCATGTTTTAAGGATCTCTTCAGTTAAACACAGCCAGATCCTTCAGAATGATTGAGCCACTGATAGATTCACCTGTGTTCATGTGAGGAGATCTGGAATACCTGCACCGTGGGGTCAGGCTTAGGACAGGTTTTAGTACCTCTGGGCCTACTGCACGTTTTTCACCGAGTGACTAATGCTTAAGTCTCTATATTGGAGCCATTTCTTCCATAAGGCAAGAGAGAGAGGTCCTGCTTGACATTGGTGCTTGGACAGTGATAAGTTGTAGCATATTGTGGGTTCCTTGGCAACAGAATAGACTATATCCGGGTCTGAGCAAGAATGGATATATAATTTATGGGGTACTTTAATGGTTAATATCACTGGGGCAGCTCAATTTAAAGTTCTCAGGTATGCTATCCATGAGTGAACAGGCTATCCAGCAGATCACAAATTAACATGAATGTATTACTCACCTCCACATCCATTTCCACCTCTATAGATGTAATGTTCAGAACATGTTGTGCCTCAGCACATAGTGGCTATGACTTTGCTTACTGCCTTACAGCATTTAGCCTCTTCTGGGCATCAGGAAGATTAAAATATTTTGGAAGCCTCTCCCAGACCCGCATGGGTGAACTTTTAGTTTTGATTCCAGCAGGTTTGTCTGGGTCTGTGTATGGTATTTACTGTCTTTTCTTGTTGCATAAAGGATGATGAAGACCATAACTCGTCTTCACAAGGCCATGATGCTGCTGGAATATTTCACAAGTAACTCCTGGGTGTGGAACAATGAGAATACCAACATGCTGATGAGCCAGCTCAGTCCGGAGGACAAAAAGGTGAGCACCGTTCCTTACCTAGAGGGAAACCATCAACTGCAAATTAGGGACAAACATTACCATTGAATTACACTGGGCTTTTAACACTTTGACTTCTGCAAAGGTATCTAGCACATTGCAAGGCAATCAAAAGGTTAATCCCTTGATGCTAAAGAATACACCAATCGATGGGTTAAAAGTTGCATGCAGATTAAGGGAAAGATTTGATCCCCCTTTCCTAAAATTGGTTTGCCCCACAATTTCTCAACTGTACATTTTGGGCTTTTCCTGCTGAGTAACACAAGCGTTTTCATTCAACAGTTAGACACAGGCTTTCCCAAAGATTCCAGTATAAAAAAAATGCCTTGTAACACTGACGCTGTTGTGTACAGTTTGATTAACCCTTTGAATGCCAGATAGGTATCCAATGCATTGCTTTGGGAAAAAAAAAAAAAAGTTTGAGCTGTACTGACTTTTGAATTGAAGGGTTAGTAATGCCCAAAATAAAGTTGATTCTATATGTTAGATTTTACAAAAATAAAGTATTTGGGAAAAAGTCCTATCTCTCAAATCTCTATGGTTTGAGAGATTTCATCTGCTAAAGTTCCTCTTCTGATGTCAGCTGTAAAGCTGACAGAAGGAGATCCATGTCAGCCGACACGAGGAGGCTCTTCAACAGAGCTGCAATAGTGCGATTTAAAAAGAAATACTACTTTGGAACGGTGTAAAAATTGTGCTTGCAAACCAGGCACATTTTGTAGACCATTCCAAAAAAGTATTTCTCTTTAAATTGCGCTATTGTGGCTCTGCTGAAGAGCCATCTGTCGGTCCCCGCACCAGAAACACCTGCTGTCACCTTACAGCCGATGTCAGGGGGAAGGAGAGGGGAACTTTAACTGAGGATATCTCTCAAACCATAAAGGTTTGAGAGAGAGGACTTTTTCCCAATACTTTATTTTTGTAAAATCTAACATACAGAATCAACTTTATTTTGGGCATTACTAACCCTTTAACCCTTTGAGTGTTGTGTACCCCTCTGGCACTCAAAAGATTAAACATCTCCCAGCACTGTGGGTACCCTTGTTTTACTCTGAAGGAAATACACAATAATTAACTTTTATTTGTTGGTGGCATGTTGTGCCAAGTAGTTTATGTACTGTGGAAATATGACCATACACTGTGCTATGAATGAATCTAGACAGAGCCCACCTGCTGAAGGCATATCCAAGGTTGATTTCTTAAAAAAAAAACTGCAGGTACAATGTACCATATAAGCAGATTTTAATTGTGACAGGTCTACGTTAGACAGATGGTATATGAATGCTTTGGATGCAAAGTGTGTCTGCAATGCATTGGAGACATTTTTGGCATCCAGAGATTCTATTAACAGTATCGGTGCAAAATATTGTTATAATGTGGCTAAGAAAGCTAAGATATTTGCCAATCCCATCCCACTTCCTCTGCACAGGGATTCTCCATCTAGCCTGGCGTGAAAAGAAGCTGTGGACGTAGATCAGGGTCATCAAAGAATTAATTTAATAATGAATGAAAATGTTTTATTTAGCACCATACGTATACAGTACCTGGTTACACAGATACTTTACTGGTATGAGTTGCGTACCCCTCTGGCACTCAAAGGGTTAAAAGCCCTATTTAAATCGGTGGGAATTTTGAAAACTTCTGTTTGTTCCCTATGATGTGGTTAATGTACCCCAGTTCTTCTTTGTAAATCAGCCTTCGTGTGTCTCCCATATTCATTTTAGATTTTAACCGCTAGAGCAGGGGCCACATTGCCATTGTTTCACGCTGTAAAGCACTTCTGTAATCCTGTGTTGTACACACTTATGGGCTAAATAAATAAACATCATTTAATGCGGAACTTTGTTACTAATTAAGTCGCCCTTGCATTATTAAACATATGGTGACTAGCATCCTAATACATGTATTACCTCTGTAAAGTGCCACATTCTAAAGAAATCTTTCATCCTAGGATACCGGAAGCCAGACATCAGCGCAGACATCTTGTCTGCACGCCTGCGCGGTCAGTCCCGGTCTCCTGTAAGAAACTTTGCAGCGTACCAATTGGTAACCGGAAGGACTGACAGCACAGGCGCACAGACTGCACTACTAACCTGTCCGTACGTCTCCGAAGATTAAAGATTTCTTTAGAATGCAGCATTTTACAGAGGTAATACATATGTTAGCATGCTAGTCGCCATATGCTTAATAATTCAAGGGCGACTTATTAGTAACTGGAAGTTCCGCTTTAATTCATTTTGTGAAGACACTGATTGACCTGTACAGCACCATTTCACCCCAAGACAGATGGAGACTCCTGTATTGTATTTTCAGTGTAATCTTTACTTATTAAATGAGACTGTTGTACTAAGGGAGGGAACATGGTGTTATTTTGGTGCAAGCCAAGTGCACCCTGGGGAATAATTAAAAATTCCCTTCTGATTTTTCATTTGTGGATTTAATCCCTTAAATGGTAGACCGATGCATTGGAGACATCTCTAACATTCAGGTTGAAAGCCCAAATCAAAGGCATATTGTATATTTCTTCTGTGTCCCCCATCCATGGCATTACATATGAGTATTGTCTCCGCCTCTCAGCTGTGTAGGACCAGTTATTTTTCACTATTTAAATGTAGTCTCGCGTTAGGATATGTTAGTCTTTTTGTCCTACACAGCTGTGAGGACGGAGAGGTGGGTCATGTGGCTCACCTTGTAAAGCGGAAAATGCATACCCAGCAATGTCTTGGCCGCTGGAGTGCCACCTGTCTAGGTTTCATTTCTGAAGCCCTTTGTCTTCGTGCCATGTGCTGGCAAGGGTACCAGTACTTCCTTTATTCATCCTTTTGCCCTGCGTCAGCAGAGGACCTTAGGGAGGTGGGTCACAACAAGCTTCCTCCCGGCTTGTCATACCGGATGTGCGTGCATTCCAGGCTGAAACGCACGCCAAAAAAGACGGATTTGCAGTCAGACTCGGAGGGGAAGAAGCTATCCACCAATTGAACAAGTAAGAAACTTGTTTTTTATTTGTTTATATGCTGTCCAGGTTCATTTTGAGCATCTTAAAGGCTTAATTTATTAAAATTGGTTCAAGGGGATGAGCCATGCCTTCCATTAGGGAACACATGAAGTCTATATATACCAGGAACAGCCAGAGTGGAGATAGGCTAGGATACTTCTTATTTTAATGTTTTTTGAATAAATTGTGCTTTTAATAATTATGTCTTCTACTCGAAAGCAGACCCCTGCTAAGGAGAAGCCTGTCTTAGATAAGGAGGATAAGACTCAAAAGATCAAATCTTGTTTGGGATGTGAGGCTATAATTTCTGCTTCTGAATCTGCAAAAATGTGTTTAGAATGCCTTAAAAAAGCTTTTGGTCCAGAAATGCCTGCTCAGTTCCAAGACGTCTTGACTTGGATGAAGTCGTCAATGCAGGATACTTTTGTGTCAATGCAGGAGAATGCTACTGCCAGGAAAAGACAAAGATTGGATGACCCAGATGAAGGGACTTCCCACAGGTATGAAGAGATGGAAGAATCACAAGAACTTCTGTCTGAATACTCTTCAGGGGAAGAAAGAGAGATAGTAGATGAAACAGGAGCATTTAATATAGACAAAATTGATATCCTTTTAAAGGCTATGTGTAAATCCCTAGGGTTAACTGATACACCAAAACAACTTGATGTTTTAGATACAGCCTTTCTTGGAAATAAAAAAAGAAGTACCAGTATTCCCAATCCATCACTCAGTATCTGAGATGATCAAAACAGAATGGAAAAAAGGGCACAAGAGAATGTCTATGACGAAAAGTTTTTTAAAAATGTATCCTTTTAAAGAAGAGGAGGTACAGGATTGGGTTAATCCTCCCAAGATTGATGCGGCCATAGCACAGCTGGTGAAACGTAGAACTATTCCTATGGATTACGGATATTTCTTGAGAGACACATTGGAAAGGAAGATAGAAGGAACCTTAAAGAAACAGCTCTATATTAGGCCACAATCTTAAAGCAGCTACAGCAATGGCATGTATTTCCAGAACCATCAAGATCTTGTTAAATGAATTGGAAGAAAAAGTTGAGTCAGCTGTTTCCAGGTCTAAACTCATGAGAGAAATTGCAGCTATCAAGGAAGTGGGGAGTTTTGCATGTGAAGCTTCACTGGATGTCATTAAATTAACATCTCGTTCGTCAGCCCTTTCCATCACATTCAGAAGGGCTTTGTGGCTGAAATCCTGGGGAACAGATCCAACAGATCCTACCTTTTGAGGGTTCCCTTCTATTCAGTCTCCATCTGGAAGAATTAAGAACATGACTGGAGGAAAAAGTACCTTCCTACCTCAAGAAAAGGAAGATAACGGCTGGCAAATCTGGGAGAACTCCATCCTATAAAGTAAGAAGACAAAACTTGAGAGGCAAAGAAATATCAATCAAACAGGTCTTTGGAACAAAGAAGAACAGCCTTTGTCCCAAACCAGAGGGCTACTTTCAGAAAGGAATATTCTGAAAGGTGTCACTTCAAAAAGGAATATCTTTGAAGGTCAGCGGGCCCTGCCTTTGACTCCGGTCGGGGGTCGGTTGCGGGAATTCCTACAAGATTGGAGGATTTCCATGATGGATCACTGGGTGTTAAGGGTGTTAGAGACGGGGTACCCGCTGAGATTCAACAAAGACTCATTCAGAGCATCAAAGATTCAAAAAGATCCTCTGAAGGCAGAAGAACTGAAAGACATCATAAGAATCTTGAAGGAAAAACAGGCTGTGAATAGAGTTCCAGCAACCCAAAAAGGAACAGGGATTTATTCAGTGCTCTTCATAATCCTGAAGGCATTAGGAGGCTACAAACCCATACTAGATTTGAAACACCTGAATTCCTTTCTCCAATGCAGGGCCTTCAAGATGGAAACAGTATCGTCTTTAATCAATTCAATACCTATGAGAGGCTTTCTCACTACAGTGGATCTGATGGATGCATACCATCACATTCCGATAAAGAGAGAGTATCAGAAGTTCCTAAGATTTGCCATAGGAGAAGATGATTATCAGTTCACTGCCCTATCATTCGGCCTGTCAGCGGCACCACAGGTTTTCACGAAGATCCTGACAGCAGGACTAGAGCATCTAAGAAATAAGGGAATAACTATAATCCCTTATTTGGACGATCTTATTATCTCAGAAACAGATCAACAAGCCAGAAGACATACATGCTATACCATAAGTCATCTCCAAAAACAAGGCTGGCTTATAAACTTTCAAAAAAGTCAAATAATTCCTTCTCAAAACTTGTTTTTTCTGGGAATCAATATAGATAAGATAAGAGGAATAGCATCCCTGTTAGAGGACAGAAAGAAGAGGATTCTTTGCAGCGTTTCAAGATTCAGTTCCCAGAACATTCATACGACAGAGTCTTTCATGCGGCTCTTAGGAATTTTGGCCTCTATAGTCCAAGTACTACCATGATCAAGGTTTCACATGTGGAACATTCATACCCATTTCCTGAAGAACTGGAACAAAAATCACAAGGATACATCCCAGAGGATTGCATTTCCAGCCAGGATAAGGAAATAACTACTATGGTGGAAAGAGAGATCAAATCTGTCAAGGGGAATTTCGCTGAAGACCGTGATCTGGGAAGACCTAGTAATGAACGCCAACCAGCAGGGCTTGGCGGGGGGACTGTGGAATGGTCAGCCAGTACAAAGCAAGTGGCCAACAAAGGAGAAAAATCCACACATAAATATGTTGGAACTCAGAGCAGTAAGGAAGCTTCAAGATCATTTGCAGGGGAGATCAGTGAGAGTCTACTCGGACAAAATGACAACAGTACTGTATTTAAAGAATCATGGAGGGACCAGAAGCAAGAAGTTGTTTCAGGAGGCAGAGGAACTATTAAGTTGGGCAGAAGCAAATCTAAAGACAATCACTGCCGTCCATCTGCCGGGAGTTCAGAACATCCAAGTAGATTTTCTCAGTCTACATCACTTGGACCAAGGGGAATGGGCCCTCAACCCAAAGGTGTTCCATCAAATAACCCAAATATGGGGAATGACAGAAATAGACCTCATGGCATCGAGACAAAACACCAAGTGCAGGATGTTCTTTTCCAGGTGGAGGGAACAGACAGCAAGAGGACAGGATTCCCTGAGATTCTTGTGGAACCATCAGTTGACTTACATATTTCCTCCGATTCCATTAATATCAGATGTCCTAAGGAAAATAAGGAGAGACAAATCAAACATCATAGTGACCGCCTCAGCATGGCCAAGAAGGGTGTGGTATGCAGATCTGGTAAGGATGTCAGTAGAAGAACCATTGATGCTACTAAATCGGCAGGATCTGTTTCTGCAAGGACCCACGTATCATCAGAATCCAAGTTTCTTGAAATTGAAGGCTTGGCGGTTGAAAGGAGAGAGATCACTGTCACTCAGAGGACTTTCAGCATGAGTGATTGATACCATCATTTCTGGTAGGAAGGCATCCAGCAAAAGATCTATTACAAGGTTTGGAAAACCTTTAGCACTTGGTGCAGAGAGAGCGCAATTCATAAATCTTCAGTTTCAACCCCAGTGGTGTATTGCAATTCTTCCAGAAGGGATATAATAAGGGACTCAGGCCTACTTCCCTAAAGGTACAGCTTTCTGCCATCTCGGCAGTCCCAGCAATTCATTTTGCGAAAAAGGATCTGATCAAGAGTAATGAACTCTATTGTTAAAACAAGACCCAGAATGAAGGACATTGTTGCTCCTTGGGACCTCAATATTGTTCTTAATCAACTAGCAATATCTACAAAATTTGAACCTATTTAGGAAATTTCCTTGAAACTCTTAACCCTTAAAACAGTGTTCTTGGTAGCAATTACATCAGCTAGAAGAGTAAACGAGATGAAACGAAATTTTCAGAACCAAACCATCCTTTAGGCCTAAGATAATATTATCTTTTCATATCAACCAAGAAATCATATTGCCTTCATTTTGTGACAATCCCACTAATGACAAGGAGAGATCCCTTCATAATCTAGATGTAGTAAGATGCATCACCTATTACTTATCTAGAACTCAAGAGTTCAGGGACTCTGATAGCCTTTTTGTTAGTTTTTTTTGGGAAGTTTAAAGGAAAGACCACTTCAAAGGCATCCATCTCAAGATGGATTTCAGAATGTATCGGAATAGCATATGCAGAATCAGGAGCAAACCCTCCTAAAATTAAGGCTCACTCTACCAGAGATATTGCTACCTCTTGGGCAGCCAAGGCCGAAGCCTCAATAGAGGATATATGCAGGGCTGCAACCTGGTCGTCTGTTTCTACCTTTATCAGACATTATCACCTGGACGTGCAATCATCTGCTCAAGCAAAATTTGGGAAACAAGTCCTTCAAGCAGTTATCCCCACTCAATGGGTAAGATTGTATATGCCTTGATCTTTTAAGCTATGTATGTATTGACCCTCCATAGGGACACAGCTTTGGTACATCCCATGTGTAATACTGTGGGGGTGGGGGGGACACACACACAGAAGAAACGGTAAAATTTACTTACCAATATTTTCTTCTGTGTCCCTTCCATGGCATACCCAACCCTCTAACGATTTCTGATTATATGTTTCATCTTTGACGATAGTGGACTAACCTATCCTAACGCGAGACTAAATTTAAATATTGAAAAATAACTTGTCCTACACAGCTGAGAGGCGGACACAATACCCATATGTAATGCCGTGGAAAGGACACAGAAGAAAAGAAAATATCGGTAAGTAAATGTCACCATTTTCTCAATGATACAGGGGTAATTTGCCTTTCTACCTCTAGGTCAGTGTCCACAACTATTTTATACTTCAATCACTTCAAAGATTTTAAAATCTTTCAACACCATATAATTTCCTGCTGTATTCAGTACCTAGTGCCAGACCTCCCAGTTCTCCAGTATTGATGGTTTACATGATCATATATCAATATCTGGGGGAGGGGGGGGCATCATGAACGGGTCCTAATGCCTCCCTTGCGAAGTCTGGTGGTTTATTATTGTTATACTAGTTGAAGAGCCCGAGTACAAGGGCCACATTGCCGCCCAGCAACTGCCACTGTGCAGTCATGCACAGTAAAGTCTGCCCGTGCCACGCAGAGAGGACTGCAGTCTGAATTTGGAGCGGCCCGCTCAGTTATCAGCCGTGCCGTGGGCAGTCTGTACTGCGCGTGACTGCAGCTCGTGCTGCCAACTGTACCGTGCATGACCGCTTCTGACAAACATTTTAGCTAATTATTATATAGTATATCTGTGGGATTCCTAGATACCACACTATATTTAATTGCAATTCACTTGGTCACTGTGATTGCAGTCTGGGGCAATCATTTGAGCTTTAACGTTTAAAACCTGATCCTGCAGTGTAGGGGAAATCCATCCCGTCTTGCATGGTTAGCTTAAAGCTTCTCTGAGATTCTTGCAAAGAAATCCTCATCATTTTCATGTGGCTAACCTCGCAGGTTTAGTTTACCAACCTTGTGAAAATTACAAGGTTTGCACACACAAGGATAAAGAGCTAAGTATCTGCAAAGAAAAAAAAAAAAAAGATGCATATGATGGAACACTTATCCTTTATTTTGTAGACATTTAACTTCGATGTCCGGCAGCTGCACTGGGCGGAGTATATGGAAAACTATTGCATGGGAACTAAAAAATATGTTTTGAATGAAGAAATGTCAGGACTCCCCGCAGCCAGAAAACACTTAAATAAGTAAGTCTATCTGTCTTTGACTTTGGCCTTCTGATACGCAATCTGGACAGTACTGGTGGTGGTGGTGGTGGTACCAGGGGCGACTTGTGGTGTAATACCAGCCTGTTTTTTTTTTGTTTTTTAATTAAGCCTCTCTAGCAACATTACAGTTAGTTAAGAAAAAAATAAATAATGCCATTTGAAACTGCAACCCAGAACCTCTGCTTGTTCATCATGCACTGCACCAGGAGACACACTGCAGGCAGAGCAGGGCCGGTTAAGTCCGCCTTGGGGGTGGGACAGATACAGAGGAGAGGACCTGGTCTTCACTGCTGCACAGCTCTGGTGAGTGAGTTGTGCCTCACATCCACAGAGTTGTGGACTGGAGAGGTGAGGTCACATGATCTCCCTACAGGCCCATAACTGGGCCCAATCCCCCAATAGGACAATCTGCCCCTGGGTGGTACTGATTTAACCTCTTGGTTAAACACATATAGATAAATATAGATAAGTATATAGATAAGTATTTATAGATAAATAAAAATAATCTAATGTCATCCTTTTGCAGAGTTTCATTTTATTTATTCTCTTCCCTTTGAAGGAGATTTCTGATTTTAATAATTCCGTACCACACATTTTAACTCTTTCAATGCCAGAGAGCTGTCCAAAGCATTTTGTTGGAAACCTCTAGCACTCAGGGGGTTAAAGCCTCATTTTAATCAATGGCAACATCTGTTTTTTACTTGTCATCTATGGTACAGATGGTTTGCTTCAGAATTGCTCCACTCCTTTGTACATCAGTGTCTGTCTGTGTGCATATGTATGCCTGTCTGTCTCTGCACATGTTCACCTGTGGCTGCGCTAATAGTTGAGTATACATGTATATGTGAGGCTGATGTACTATGGAAAAGTCATACAATTCTGGTGCAAAGTGTGCCATAGGTAATAAATGCAAATTCCAAAAATGTCAATTGTTTTTAGTGGGAATTTTAGCATCTTGAATGTCTCAATTCATTGCTTTGCATGGTATTGGAGACTTTTCTAGCATTCAATTGGAGAGTCACAAAGAAAGTAAGGAGAATGGGAGAGAGGCATTGGGAGGAAAAAGGAGCTATCTACCCTGACGCTGTTCATTTGCATTACTGTGTAAGCTAATGAGGTTCACTTGTTCTGTTCCACAGATTACGGAATATCCGTTACGGATTCAATACCATCCTTGTGGTCCTTATCTGGCGTGTCTTCATAGCCAGGTCCCAGATGGCAAGGAATATATGGTACTTTGTCGTTAGTCTGTGCTTCAAGTTTCTCTCCTACTTCCGAGCATCCAGCACCATGAGATACTGAGGGCTGGGACTCTCTGTATTCGGACATCTATGCATACAGCGCCGACCTGCACAAAACCTGTAACCCGTACTGTGCCCTTTCATGTTGTGTACAGCCATAATGCCATTCTAGGTCCAGAGGACAGGTTTCTGTTTGCATTATGTGACATTTCAAGTGTACCTTAATGAACGACACAAGTCAGATTGAACCAGCATTAAACAGATGCAAAAAAAAAAAAACTAAACAAAAAAAAAACAAAACACAAAACGGTTTCATAAAATAAATAGAGAGGGTTGAGAATCCACCTTCATTTACATTGCTCTCTGCCCTACAATATCTGCATGGGTTGTTTTGGTGCAGACTCCTCCCATGTCTCCTGTAGGGCTTAGTTTGCTGGGCACTGATTGGTCTATATTCACACAGTTAATGATGAGCTTATGTAAATAAGCCCCTCTTACAATGGCTGCCTATTAACACTTTGAGCAACAGGGGGCGGGGTGCAGAGAGTTGCAAAGCAATACTTTGCACAAATGCCTCTTGCAGTCAGAGTTATCACCCCACTTATTTTTCACTCACACCTGTTCTTCTTTTTCTCATTCTTGAATCCACTTATTTCCTCTCCCAACACCCTTTTTTGCTCTCTTCTTAACCCTTTATGGACCAGAGGGGTATGCAGTAACCACAAAAACACATATTGCGGTTGTGTGTGTATATCTGTGTATGTGTATATATATATATATATATATATAAATATATATATATATAATATAAAATAGAATTTCTGGTTATATATGTGATATTGCATGTGCTGTTTTCCAGCAGGTTGGGTGAAGCAATTTATTATTTTTATTTTTTTTTTGCACCTCTCCTGCTGTTTACTCAGTGGTGTACAGAATCCTGACTGTGAAATGAGTGCAAAGGAATATTTCTTCCCTCCTCCTGCTGATAAAATAGCACATGCAGTTTAGTGTATCTAAAATACTTCTCAAGATATGGAAAACTCTACAAATAGATCTGGAAGTGTTACAGCATACTCTTCTAATATACGAGTAACTCTTATTTTATCATTAATGTTACTGTAACATCTTACTTCCCCTCTCTTTATTGTGTATTTGATTTTGCTTGTTACTGTTCTTATTCTCTGTCCCCTCTTCTTTATATCTTTCTCTCTGCCTTCCCCTCTCCCGCTCCTCTCTTTTTTTTCCCCTCTTCCTATAATTCCCTTCCTCTCACATCTTCTCCCCCACTTGCACACAATTCACACAAACAGCCCTTTTATTTTACCAATCCGATTACACCAAACTTGGATTATTTTTTTTCCTAGTTTTATATGCACAGGAAACTGATGAATAATGCTGTTTTACTCTGGGTGTGTCGCACAAATGTGCAGTTATAACAAAGTAACCACTAATCATTCATCATTGTCTGTCCCTTGTTCAATTATTGTATTGCTAGTATAAGAGAAAATGAAGCCTCCTTGCATTACAGGATAATACTGTCTTCCCATCATTACGAATAATGGATCCAAAGCCAGTTATTTCTTGGTTTTATTTAGCATGTCATGTTTTCAACATGTTTGTACATCCACACTTGCATTCAGAGGGTTACCATTTCTACATTTGTAAATTGTATAACAGGCAACCTAGATAATAACACAGAAACTGCCTCTCTCCCTCAGCCCATCTCATTCTTGCATGTGATTTAGAACTGTATGTTAAAAAAAAAAAAACACCAGCAATTCTGGAGCAAAGCAACTGCACCCCTGGAGACAAATGAACAGGTCCATTGATTTAAATGGGCATTTTAAAGGGATAGTATTACTTCAAAATTGCTATCCCTCATATTGTAGCCGTTAATAAACTGAGTTAAATGACACCAGCGGCATCTCTCAGACCTTTATGGTTTAAGAGATAGCCGCTTTCAAAGTTTCCTCTCCCCTGCTGTCAGCGTTCTGCTGCCAGCAGGAGAATCCGGTCTCTGAATCAAGAGGAGGCTCTTCAGCAGAGCCGATATCTCATTATGGAAGGAAAAATGATTCATTGAAACAGTCTTCTACGTGTGCTTGGTAACCAAGCACACATAGAAGACTGTTTCAATTAATCATTTTTCCTTCCATAACGAGATATCGGCTCTGCTGAAGAGCCTCCGCCTGTACCGGGACCAGAGGAGAGGAAACTTTGAAAGCGGCTATCTCTTAAACCATAAAAGAGTGATGCCGCTGGTGTAATTTAACTCAGTTTATTAAGGGCTACAATATGAGGGATAGTAATTTTGAAGTAATTCTATCCCTTTAAAGGGTCAGTAATGTCCCATAAAAAATTCTTCTAGTTTTGTAGAGGTTAAAATAATAAACTATGTGCCACAAATCCTCTCTCTTTCAAACCACTATGGTTTGAGAGATATTCACATTGAAAGTTCCCCCCCTACCTCCCCTCCTCCTGACTTCAGTGCTGTGCTGACAGCAGGAGATCCCGGTCTGGGGACCAACCGACGGCTCTGTAGCAGAGCCGAAATCGCGTTATTTAAAGAGTTGCTTCATTAGAACGGTCTGCAAAGTGTGCCTGGTTTGCAAGCACACTTTGTAGACCATTCCAATGAAGTAATTCTTTTTAAACAACGCAATTTCGGCTCTGCTGGAGAGCCTTCTCAAGTCGCTGACCTGAATCTCCTACTGTCCGCTTTACAGCTGACATCAGGAGAAGGGGAGGGAGGGGGGAACTTTCAATGTGAATATCTCTCAAACCATAGCGGTTTAAGATAAAAGATTAGTGGCACATAGTTTATTATTTTAACCTCTACAAAACTAGAAGAATTTTTTATAGGACATTACTGACCATTTAATGTCTTGATTGGCCAACATTTAACCCCAGGAGAGGTCTCCATCATATTGCTATTTTAGCCCTTTGGGTGTCAGAGGCGTAAGCAGTGTTTTAATGTGCATTGCACTGCATGCTCACTGGCACTCAGAGAGTTAAAACTTAATGTAACCCTTTGAGTGCCAGGGAGGTATCCAGCGTGTTGCAGTGCATTGGATACCTCACTGGCAGTCAAAGGATTAAATCATTGTAAATTTTTGTGTTTCTATTGTGCCATTTCAGAATTACTCAACTTTTCCATTTAACATACAACCCTACGGAGATAACTGCAACTCCTCTAATATAATTTATTGGAGAAATCTAAATTAATCATAATATTGTATTTTGTTTTGCTTTTTTAACTTATTGTAGTAACCAAGCTACTGGCTTTCCTCTCTAATTCTGTGTTTCCCTTGACTCAGATATTTAGAGTGGCAGTAAACCCAATTTCACTGTGAGAAGATTGTTGTTCAAAAGTTATTACAGTGCAAACTTGTTTTAATCATTTTTATTGTATTGTGAGAGTTTGAATTCAATTGCTCTTGCTGCCAGGACCATTGTTGCCATTACTGCCTGTGAAGAGCTGTGTCTCACAGACATAAGCCATCCATAGCTGATGTAGCAACAGAGCCATCTTGAAGCAAAACATCTTGAACTCAAGCTATTGGACAAATGGAAACTAGGTCTGTAATAATGTTTGAAAGAAGCATCTCCCTGGATTGGGAGTGCCCTTTTTTTACGCAACAGAAAAAGCTCTGCAATATATAACCAAATTGTGGCCTCTTTAACCCATTGAGGACCAGGGTGTGCACAACTCATTGTGAAGCAATGCGCTGCACACCCCCATTGGCCCTCTTCGTGAGATGAGCACCCCCTGTCTGTAGTCAAAAAGTCTGCAGCTCAGTTGGATCTGCAAAATATACTAGTTATCTGTGTATATCATTCTCTGTTCCCTGCTTATAACATCAGCCAAAGCCTCTGAATAAGAGGACGAAAGACAGGCTTGTTATGCGTTGTCACTGGCTCTTTATATACAGACCTTAGGAATATGGAGCGTCCATTCCTGAAAGCTGGATGAACAGCAGAGCTGAAATCAATCATTCAAGTGATGCACACAGAATTAAAGAAGAAAACCATCAAGTAAAATCAATTAACCCCTTGGTTAAGGGGTTGGCGACATCTTTCACCCAAAGAGTTTAAGCCTTCGAGTGCAAGAGTGGTACGCAGTGCATTGATTTGCAGTGCATTGCGTACCCCCTCTGGCACTCAGTGGGTTAAGTTGTACTAGTTTCAAAATAAAAATGTTACTATATTTTTAATAAGGAACATGCACTTGGAATTTGTTATAAAGCCTGATATGCAGAAAGATTTACCCTTTGAGTGCCAGGGGCCTAAAGCTAAAACATTCTGGAGCAAACCAGTTGTGCTGTTTAGGAGTGATTCCCATTGGATTCAATGTGGCTTTTATTAAAAAAAAAAAAAAAAAAAAAAGTATGTGGAGACCATTCTAGCATTGAGGATGTTTAATAGCCCCATTTAAATCAAAGATAATTTGTATAATTTTCATTTCAAACCTATAGTGCTTTGATTTTCTCCAGAATTGCACCTCCTTAGCTTGATGAATAAGTCCCCAAATGTTGTGTTACACACATCAGTCACTCAGAGATAAAAATCTAACCATTGCTTGTAGTTAGGTAATTATAATGTTCTAGCACTTAATGCAAATCCTTTGCATCTTATATCTATTCTCCACAACACGTGCCGAAGGCTAGAAACCACTCCTTATTTTGAAACGCATTCATACATTAACATAATGTACATGTGCTTAATTGTTGTGCAATGCTAATCCACGAGGCACCTTATTTACTGTAGGTGTGAATGGAATTTGGGAAAACATTTCAATTGCTTCTCTGTTGAAGCTCAACAGTTTTCTGTAATAAATATTTCAAGTCGTCATAGCTCTTTTACAAAAAAAACAAATGTATAGCATTTAAATCTCTTCTAGCTGCCCGTGGTTTAGGATCACACCAGAGTGTGAGAGGCCACCAGCAGCTCCTAAGCATTCAATAAATTATGACTTTTGTGATTTCTTTGGTGTTATTTATTTATTGAGAGGGGTGTTCAAATTATAAGGTTCTCCTTCTAAGGGGGGCCCCAAAAGTCTACAGATCTTTCATTGTTTCTCAAACTTTTTTTTTTCTCTGTCGTCCAATACAGGTTACTGGTAACTTTGGGTAGGTGATCCGCCCCTTTAAGTAGGCAGGAACAATTCTAGAAGTGAATGCAGGTGGTGCAGCCTACTTTCCCTCCTTGGTTGCTGCTAGCCAATCAGCTCCAGTAAGATTTGTTCCTTGGTGAAGACACAGGCAAGAGATCAGTTCTGCTATAGTTGTAGACATTATTTTTATTTTTCTGTTAGAAATTGAATACCACCATTAGGCGGATTACCATAACAGACAATGCCCTTAGATGTAGCTCAGTATCCAGGTGCTTTTTGTGGACCGTAAGCCCGGGGGGGGGGGGTTCAAGTTCTTTCCTCAGTAGTTGCCCACTGAGGCTTCTTCTTAATGTATGGTAATATGAAGACCGAAGATCTGCAGGAAAGGTGAGCAACCCTTTGAGTTCTGCAGGTCCACGTGTCCCACAGTGCGCCTCCGCACAGGGGTTTTTCATTTGGAGTTCCTATTGCACACTTCTGCACTCATTTGGTCTATCTGTATGTCTTTTGGGTGTTTGGAGCAGGTTTATGTGGTATTTAACCCTTTAACTGCTGGTTTTGCATTCATTTGGGGGGGGGTTCTAACACTTTTCCTACTGGTTCAGTGTTTTTGGGTATTCTAACATGTTCTAGTTAGTGATGTTTCATGTAGTTTTACACTTGTAAAATTTGAGTTCCGCGTGCTTTACTGCATAGGCGCCGTTACTCCATTCACTACTATGGGACTGTACAGTTTGGGACATATCTCTGCAACCGCTCAACGTAGCGACTTCAGAGATGGCTCATTTTAATTCTCTGCCCTTGCTCTGTCATCCGGTTAACGTTTTATGTGTGTTGGGGGCTCAGGGGCCTTCATGCACTGTTGAGGTACTTTTTCTGGGAAAACTACATTTCCCATGAGTGCTTGCTTCACGCGCTAGTTTCTGATTTGCTTCTGCCACGCAAGCTATTTTGTGCCTTTTCCTGAACAAGTATCCTATGCAGGGCTTGGACTCTTCTTCTCTCCTCTGCAGATTAACCCTTCACCTGCCAAATAAGTGCATTTTAGCGATTTCTGGGGTGAAATTTTAATCTTACACACTGTATTTGGGTGATTCCTTATACTTTAAACGTTTTGACACTGTGAGAATGTCTAATCCATTAGAGCTTTCGGCCAGGCCTAAGACTAAGGACTCTGGGGTCTTTGTGTCCCCTATTGCGCATTGCTCCTCATGTCATTCAGGGTTAACTAGAGAATTCTCAGGTCATTTATGCCCAGCATGTTCTGATGTCCCTGAGTCTCTCCCAGGGACCTCCAGCCATGTATTAGAGACAGTTTGGGTGCACGAGTTCAAGGCTGCTACTAGAGACCTCCGGTCTACATTGCAACTCTTTCCATCCCAGTTACAGGGGGTCTTCCACTCCTGGCAGACCTCTTCTTCCTTCAGATCTTCACTGGCGAAACCGTGAGGAGTACCTGATGTATAAGATTCCTCTGAGGAGGAACTGTTGGTGGATTTGGATGTTGAGGAATGTTCTGCTGTGGGCTCCTCTCAGTTTTTTGGGGACACCTTTGAGGCTGATTCTGACCCCTCGGCTGAGTGCTTGATCGGAGCCATCTTGACTACCCTAAACATTCACTTAGTTCAGGAGGTTTCTTCAGATCCGTCTGATGTATTTCAGGAGCCTAAAAGGCCCTATACGTGTTTTCCACCTAACGCCACTCTTTACCACCTTGTGTCTGATGAGTGGAAGTCTCCGGACAGGAAACCTGTGCCAAGCTTTACCCCTTCTCTGAGGCGGCTCTTGCTCAGTGGGGTTATCCCCCCCCCAAAGTGGATGCTCCTGTCTCTAGGCTATCTAAGTCTACTGCCTTGCCAGTTGCTGATGCTTCCACTTTGAAAGACTGGACTGACAAGGAACTTGAGGTCTACCTCAAGTCCATTTTTGCCACTGCTGGTACTGCCATGCGTTTGCTGCGGCATGGATGAACCAGACCATTGCGGTCTGGACTGAAAAGCTCACCCTGGCTGTCCGTCAGGCTGCTCCTACTTCAGATATGTTGTGGCTTCTTGTCAACATTTCTGAGGCCCAGCATGATGTTTCTGTTGTCTTATTTGATGCCATCCTTTTGGTGGCAAGGGTTTCCATCATGTCTGTGGTTGCCAGACAAGCTCTTTGGCTCAAGATTTGGTCTGCTGACACTGCTTCCAAGAAAGCTTTGCTCTCATTGCCTTTTCAAGGCACCTCTTTGTTTGGGCCAGATCTTAAGGATCTGATTAGCGAGGTCCCCAGGAAGAAGACTCCTCTGAAGCATAATCATTTTTTTCGTTCCTTCCAGACTGAGACACGTCCGGCAAACCAGACAGTTCCCTCAGCTCCACGTTCCTCCTCCAAGCCCAAACAGCAATGGAAGCCCAAAGTCTCCTCCAAGCCTTCTTCGGCATGACTCGCCGAACCCTGGTCCCCACTCGGCTGTGGGTGGTCATCTGCATCACTACCACAGCGTCTGGGAGGATTCAGTGATGGACCCGTGGGTTTTACAGGTGGTGGCGGAAGGGTACAGGATCCATTTCGCCTCTCTACCTCCCTTTCATTTTTTCCCCTCTCATACGCCCCAGGGCATAGAGAAACGCCATCTGTTCAGTGGCGCTATCCAGGCCCTTCTGGGCAAGGATGTTCTGGAACCTTTTCCAATTCGTGATAGAGGTATGGGTTTTTACCCAAAACTCTTTGTGGTCTCCAAGAAGGACGGCGACTGTCTTCCCATTTTGAATTTTGAAGGATCTCAATTCCTTTGTGATCAAGACTCATTATCACCAGGAGTCCCTAAGGACAGAGATTGCTGCTATGCCCCTGGGGGAATTCCTTGCTTCTCTGGATCTTCAGGATGGTATCGGCACATCGCCATTCATCCAGAGAGCCGTCAGGATCTCAGATTTGCCTGCGACCGAGAGCACTTTCAGTTTTCATCTCTTCCCTTTGGTCTGACTACACCTCCTCAAGTCTTCAACCGTGTCCATGGGAGCTTTAGTATCCGTCCTCCACCGGGATGGCATCAGAGTTACTCCATACATGGATGACCTGCTTCTGAAAGCCCCTTCTGCGGAACTTCTTCATCAGCAGGCTCAAGACTGCATTCATGCTCTCACCCATCACGGGTGGATCATCAACATGGACAAGTCAGATCTTGTCCCATCCCAGCATCTGGTCATCCTGGGCCTTCTCTTTGACACTTAGCAGAGCCAGGATGTTTCCTCACGGATGAGGTAGCTCACCAGATCACCCACAGGGTTTCTGCTGTTCTGGCTCATGATCCAGTTCCAGCCAAGAAGCTGTCCTCTCTAGTGGAGAAATTCATCTCCACCATAGAAGAGGTCCTATTTGCCATGACTTACACCAGGGAACTCCAGAGGTTTGTAATCCAGCTTGTCAGCCGGACCTTCTGAAGATGTCAGTGGCCCTCACTCTTCATGTGGAACTGAGTTTGTGGTGATGTCTCGACCTCTCCAATTTGCTATAGGGCAAGTCCTTCCTGGTATCTTTCTGAACCGCAGTGATGACGGATGCCAGCCTCTCTGGCTGGGGAGCAGTCCTGGGTCACCCGAGTGCTCAGGGTTGCTGGTCTCTGGAGGAATCTCTCCTTCCCATCAACATGTTGTAGCTTTGGGCAATATTTCATGCCCTTCACCACTGGACACCCCATCTGGAAGAATGCCTAGTCCGGTTCCAGTCTGACATGCCATGGCCGTGGCTTACATCAACAAGCAAGGCAGAAAAAGAGGTCTTGCCGCTTGGTTAGAGGTCAAGGCTATTTTTTCCTGGGCAGAAGAACATGTTCCTGCCGTATCCGCAGTGCACATTCCTGGCGTAGACAACGTCCTGGCAGACTTCCTCAGCCGACACACGGTGGACAGCAGAGAGTGGGAACTGCACCCAGAGGTGTTCACCCTCATTGTTCAAAAGTGGGGTCTTTCTTGCATTGACCTGATTGTGACAAGACACAACTGGAAGGTTCTGATGCTCTGCTCTCGCTGGAGGGATCCTCTAGCTCTAGCGATGGATACGATGTCCATTCCTTGGTCACTTCTTCTGGCTTACATCTTTCCTCCCCTCCCCATGTTGCACAGGGTATTACGGAAATTGAGTCTGGAGCCCTGTCCAGTCATTCTGATTGCTCCGTACTGGCCTCTACATGCTTGGTTTCCAGAGCTTCTGGATCTGTCAGTGGTGGAGCCATTTCGGCTCCCTTGCCATCCGGATCTTCTTCTACAGGGTTACCTGCGGAAGGAGGATGTTCATTGTCTAGCTTTGTCGGCTTGGAAATTGAATCCTCAATACTGAAGAAGAGGTTTTTCTTCTGGTGTGGTGGCTACTATGCTTAGTGCCCACAAACCTGTTTCTTCTAAGGCCTACCATCGTGTCTGGTTTACCTTTCTCTCTTGGTGTGCTGATAGGGAACTTTCTCAGGAATTTGATCTGCCTACAGTCCTAGCCTTCTTGCAGGATGGTGTGGATAAGGGTCTCAGTTTGAGTTCCCTTAAGGTTCAGACTTCTGCTCTCTGTTTTCTTTCAGAGGCGTATTGCTATTCTTCCTGATGTCAAGGTTTTCTTCCAGGGCGTTGCTCATACTCGTCCTGTTTTCAAGACTCCAGCTTCTCAGTGGGATCTGAACTTGGTTTTGGGCATCCTTCAGCGCCCTCCCTTTGAGTTCTTGGCTACTATTCCTCTACGCCTGCTGACTTGGAAAAAGGCCTTTCTCCTGGCGATCGTGTCTGTTCGCCGTGTCGCAGAGTTACATGCTCTGTCTTCTAGACCATCGTTTTTGGTGTTTCACAGAGACAAGGTGGTGCTTCACACTTCGCAGGAGTTTCTCCCAAAGGTGGTCTCTGAGTTCCATATTAATCAGGAGATTGTGGTGCCTTCTTTCTGTCCTGACTTTGCCTCTGACAGGGAGAGGGATCTCCACTTGTTAGATGTGGTGCGTTGTCTCAAGTTTTATGTACACTGCACTGAGTCCATTAGACAGTCTTAATGCATTGTTAGTCATTCCTGAGGGCCCCAGGGCAGGGAGACCTGCATTCAAAGTGTCTATTGCGTCCTGGATCAAGTCCACTATTCGTAAGGCTTACGAGCTCAGGAAGAAGCCTGTTCCCTTTAGGGTCGTGGCTCATTCTACTAGATCTATTGGGGCTTCTTGGACTTACAAGAATCAGGCCTCCGCTGATCAGTTGTGCAAGGCTGCCACTTAGTCGTCTGTGCACACCTTTTCAAAGCGCTACCGTGTTGATGTGCTGGCATCGGCTGATGCCAGTTTTGGGAGGAAGATCCCGGAGGCAGTCTTGCTTGTCTAGGATCTTATTTGGTGCTTCCTTCACTTTTGAGCCCTGTTGGCTCTAGTTCAGTGTGCTGTGTAACAGTTCCTGGGCTGTTCAGTGTCCGTTGACACGTCATTTGTTTTGTTGGGCTATCTCTGATCTGATGGTTCATATCTGCTCTGATGACTTTGGGATGTCCAACCAATGAGTTTCACAGAGGCGGGAAGTAAGGCAAGGACCAGGTGCAAGGCCCTCAAAGTTACCATTAACCTGTATTGGACAACAGAGAAAAGAGGATTTTAGTCTTTACCAGTTAAATCCTTTTTTCTTAGTCCATACAGGTTACTGGTCTCCGACCCTGTCAAGGGGCCATGCGTGGCTCTCCTGTGGCAGACCGTGGGGGTCCTTCATGGTCATGCTCACAGGAGTCTTCTTTCCCTTCTACTATCTAGTCAATAGTTAGTGTCTCAAATCTTACTGGAGGTGACTGGCTAGCTGCAGCCAAAGAGGGAAGGTAGGCTCCACTTCCTGCCTACTTAAAGGGACGGATCGCCTAACCAAAGTTACCAGTAACCTGTATGGACTAAGAGAAAAGGATTTAACAGGTAAGACTAAAATCCTCTTTTATGCTATGGCAGAACCCGTTAGTTTCATATTAAAGGGCAACTATTCCCAGGATAGTACCTCATTGTCAGATCAGCTTTCTTGGGAGTGGACATGCATTATAAGCCCCGGTAGAGAACAGGTGTAAAGAGAAATCCCTGTGGCTCCCTTTTTGGGTATCCCTTGAAAATGTTGCATAAAAAAGCGTGAGCAACTAAATGGCACATTTATCATGTCACTGTGATGAAAATGGTGACATAAGAATCTTGCCCACCTCAAAAGTGCAAAATTCTCATGCTGCTGCCTTAAACATTGCCTCAACCCACACCCTTAATATCTTTTAGTTCCCCCGAGTGGCAATGGGAGGCCCTCCAACTCTTCTCAAGCTTGATAAATAAGGCCATATGTTTCTGCACCCCTCAATAGATTGAAGCATTCTTGGTAAGAATTTAAATCAATGGCACAGCTTTAGCCCTTTGTGTGCCATACCGTCATTGTTCACTTTGAAAATGCCATTGTTCACTTTGTAGTGAGTTTTCCACCAGCTGGTTGGCACGATGACACACAAAAGGACTAAAGCTGTGACAGTGATTTACATTCTCACTAACGTTGAATCAAATGTTTAAGGTATAGATGCGGGTTGCAGCTATGTTTAAAGAAGCATCATGAGAATCTTGTGCTTTTGAGGCAGACAAGATTCTCACGTCACCCTTTTCCACACGTCGTCATGATCAATGCACCGTTTATTTGCTCGCACATTTCTGTGTGACATTTTCAGTGAACCCCTTTTTGGTCCTGCGAGAGAGACTGAACTGTCACAGTTCAGTTTCTGTTATACTGATGCAGTACCAATAAGTTCTCTGATTCAGATACTGTGTCTATGGAGGCAAAGTACGCAAACGGCTAAGTTTGTGGTTGAGTCATATACTTCTGGTTTCTGTTCCAGCAAAAGGGTTTGTTTTCTGATTCCCTCAAATTACTGATAGGAGATTTTTTTGGGTTAAACTGTGCAGCCCTGAGAACAAACTTGGTTAAATATGATAACTGAAATGTAAGTCTTATTGGAACTTTTTCAAAAGTGTTAACACCTTTCCTAGTAGAACGGCCTCCAAAGCATTGTGAAGCAATGTTTTGGAGACCTAGTATGCCAAGGGTTAATACAGCATCCATCTCACATATATTTGAAAGCAAATTGGTGCTAATAATGTAACCTTTTGAATGCCAGAGGGCTTCCCAAAGCATTGCAAAGCAATGCATTGCACTCCCCTCTGGCACTCATGCATTAATAGGAGAAAAATGTCAGGTATTTGTATCTATTAACTTTTTCTCTGTCGTCCAATATAACTCACAGGTACCATGGGGAGGCAACAGCTACTCCCAGTGGGCTGTAACAATTCTAGAAGAAGTGCAGGGTGGAGCCTCCCCCACCTCCATATCAGGCTACCTCCCTAGCCCCGCCCAGATAGATTTGTTCCAAGTCCTGGTTAGATGGCTGAGAACAGCTCTGCTTAATTTTAGTATTTTTTTATTGTTAGATATGGGGTGTCAAAATCCGCTGCTTTACCTTTGGCTGATGCCACGGCGCTTAGACTTGACAGATAAGAAGCTTGAAGCTATCCTGAAGTCTGCCTTAGCTGCCAGAGCACTTCCTTGAGGCCTTCCTTGCATTCTGTGTGCGTTACTTAGAGCCATTGCTGTTTGGACTGAACAGCTTACTGATGCTGTCCTCAAAGGTGCACCTAAAGAGGACCTTTTGGCCCTTTTAGCCAACATGTCAGAGGCTCAAAACTGTTACTGATGCCCTTTTTGATGTGGTTAGACTCGAGGCTAAGGCTCCTGCCTTTTCTGTTGCAGCTAGATGCACTCTGCTCAAGATTTGGTCTGCTGACCTATCACTAAGAAGTCACTGATTTCTCTCCCTTTTCAGGTCACGTCTCTTTTTGGGCCCGAACTGAAGCAAATCAGCAGTGAGACGACTGGGAATAAGAGCACTCTGTTGCCTCAGGTTCCCCAAAATTCCCTAATCTGGCGAGGAAGCAGCGTCTTTTTCGTCCCCGCCAAAGTGAAACACAAAGTCCGAGTGGGTCTCAGGCTAGCACCTCGTGCTCCACCCACAAGCCCAGGCAGCAGCGGAGGTCAAAACACTCTTCCACCAAATCCACCAAACCTTCTTCTGCATGACTTGCCAAACCCTGTTCTGCCCCTATCTGTGAGTGGTCGCCTGCAGCATTTTTCAAACATCTTGATCTCTCATTATTGGACCAGGCAACCTTGGTTTCCAGAACTGTTGTCGTTGTCCGCTCAGGAGCCATTTCCTCTGCCACACAGACCTGATCACCTCCACCAAGGTTAGCCCTGGATAGAGGACGCGGAGAGTCTGGCTTTGACAGCATGGCTGTTGAAGCCTCCTCTTAAGGAGGAAGAGCTTTTCTCCTGAGGTGGTATCCACCATAATCCAAGCCAGGAAACCTGTCTCTACTAAGGCCTACCACAGGGGTTGGTCTACCTTCCATTCTTGGTATGTGGATAGGGATCTGTCCTCACAGAGTTTGATCTCCCAGCTATCCTGTCTTTTTTGCAGGATGGCGTGAACAAGGGTCTCAGCCTTAGTTCCTTGAACGTGCAGACTTCGGCTCTCTGTCTTTTACCAGAGACACGTTGCCATTTTGCTGGATGTCAAGTCTTCTTTCAGGGTGTCTCTTATGCTTTCCCTGCCTTTAAGGCTCCCACTTCTCAGTGGGACTTAATTTGTTTCTGGAAGTCTTGCAGCGGCCTTCTTTTGAGTTTTTGGCTACCACTCCTCTACGTCTTTTGACGTGGAAGATGGCCTTTCTATTGGCTGTGGTCTCTGTCCACAGATTTTCTGGACTGCAGGCCTTGACCTGCAAACCGCCTTTCTTGGTGTTTCAGAAAGATAAGGCTGGTCTCCGTACCTCTCAGGAATTTCCTCCTAAGGTGGTCTCTGCCTTTTGTCCTGACCCTAAATCTGACAAGGAGAAGGATCTCCACTTGGTGCATGTGGTACCTGCCATAAGTTCTGTGTGTACTGTCCCAAGTCTTTTTGTAAGACTGATGCTTTATTTGTCATCCCTGAGGGTCCCAGGGCTGGTTCAAAAGTGACTGTCACATCCTGGATTTAAGTCTACCATCTGCAAAACTTATGAGCTCAGAGGGAAACATGTTCCCTTCCTCATTACAGCACACTCAACAGGTCTGTTGGGGGCTACAAGAATCAAGGCTCTGCTGAACAGCTATGTAAGGCAGCCACTTACCTTTGCCAAACACTACCGTGTGGATGTTGTGGCTTCGGCTGAAGCCAGCTTTGGCAGGAAATTCCAGGAGACCGCTTTGCCTGTCTAGGAATTTGTCCTGTGCCTTATAGCTCTTTAACTCTTTGAGTTCTGTTGACTCTTGTTTCTTGTGTGCTGTATATTTGTTATTCAGTGTCCGTTGACACTTTTAGTTTGGGCTGTTCCATGTATTAGTCAATGGGAACTCTGGTATCATGGGGACTGGCGCTTGGTCCTTTCCTTCTTCCCACCCTGGGAGCTCAGTGTTGGTACATCCCCGTGGTACCTGTGAGTTATATTGGACGACAGAGAAAAGAGGATTTTAGTCTTACTTGTTAAATCCTTTTCTCTTAGTCCATATAACTCCCAGGTCTCCCACCCAGTGAAAGGGACCATGCTGGGCCTCCTGTGGCTGGACTTGGGAGTCCTCTTGGGTTCATCGCTCACAGGAGTTTTCCTCTCTTCCTTCTTGCTATCTTATTTGGTAGTTTTTTTCTCAAATATGTCTGGGTGGGGAAGGTGAGGTAGCCTGATATGGAGGAGGGGGAGGCTCCACCCTGTACGTCTTCTAGAATTATTCCAGCCCACTGGGAGGAGCAGTCACCTCCCCATGGTACCTGTGAGTTATATGGAAGAAGAGAAAAGGATTTCACAGGTAAGACTAAAAGCCTCTTTTCTTAGAGGGGAATAGATTTCATTGCTTATTACAAGATGGTAAATGTTGTAGTGTTTAAATCTTCCACACATACATTGGCAGTCACACGGCCAAGAATACACAAATGTCCACTCTAGACTTCATCTACTTACATTTGTTTTGTGGAACCCTTTTTACTTCAGGGAACCCTGGTGTTTCACAGAACACACTTTGAGAATCACTGCACTAAAAGATTCCATTATCCTGAAAGATATATAGCAGAGATGGGGCTTTGTGGAAGAGTTTGCATGATTGTAAGTTCTTTAGTCAATGGGAGGGAAGAACTTACATGTTTTGGATCTGTTTAAGGCCATAAACAAAAGAGCTGCTTTATATCAAGATATATCAGTTTTTTTACCAGAAGTGGGAGGGCTTCCATGAATGTTTGGGTGATTGACACCCACTTAGGAACAGGTCCCACCCCACATCTTCCGCAAGTCCCCTTCCATCCACTCATCTCCAATTCCGAACTGCTCAGAGACTTTTTTGTGCAATTTACTGATTTTATAATAACTACTATATTTAGTTCTATGTTATTAGTTCTCTTGTTTTTCCATTTTGAGTAAAATATTTTGGGTAAAGTGTGGTACTGTGTTGGCCACAGAAAATGCAGGAAACTAGTAGGGTAAAAATTATACATTTATTGGCTGAGTGGCTCTAGGATATAAGCTTTCAAGACAAGTAGGTCTCTATTCAGACATTATGCCTGAAGAAGAGGCTTTGTTGTTTTGAAAGCTTGCATCCTAGAGCCACTCGGCCAATAAAGGTATCATTTTTACTCTATTAGTCTCCTGCAAGAAATGTTGGGAAAGAAATTAAATCTTCTCCAAGCAGTGTCCCACTGTACGTGTGCATTAGCTTCAGCCTCTCCAACCCCAACCCAACACTGTGCATAGTAACAATTTCCCACCCACTGGAGCAGTGAGGATTCATCATACTGATTCAAGTTTGAAAACTGCATTAAAAACTACCTATGTGTTAGCAAATGTAAATTTGATAGCAGATATTCATACTTGTTATGCTAATGTATGCTAATTGTACCCATGAGGTTTCAGTGGTGTTTCATATGCTAATGAAGCCTTTCAGTGATGTGTCATATGCTAATAAACATTTTCAGTTATATTTTCTACTCTAATAAAGCTCTGTCCAGTACCAGAAATAAGTGGAAATATTTCCTCAACTATACATATGCTGGAATGTTCGTTAACATGATAAATTGGCAGTTTTGAATGAACTTTTCAAATATGTAAAAAAAACAATTCTAGGTCCATTAGAAACAGCACCCTCTAGGTCCACAAAGAGTTAAACTCTTGGATGCCATAGGCATCAGTAGCAGCCAAGAGAATTCCAGTATGTCACAGCATTAACCATTCCAACCTTTATCCTTTCTCAGCTGAAGCCTTGTCGCAGTGGGCTACCCCACCTGTTTATTTCCCCCCCGCCCACCTCACCTTGCTGAAAACACGGTGATGCTTTTGACAGAGGCTGCTAAGGGCTTAATTTCCATATTTCAGGTGAGTATTGTGGCCACAAAGGCAGTCCTGCAACCCAGTTTTGATACAGCATGGGTTGTTAGAGCCATGGCTATCTGGGGTGAACAACTGTCAGATACCATTAAGGGGAATGCTTCTAAAATGTAACTGCTAGCTGATATCAGGGAGGCTAGTGCATGCTTTACGAAGGTGACCTTTGTTGCTGCTAGGTTTTTTGGAAAGTCCAGTCCTTTCAATAGTCATGTGTTGCATCCTGTGGCTAAAAACTTGGTCAGCTGGCCAATCAAAAACTTCTTTGGTGTCCCCTCCTTTTGTAGGAAAACGTTTCTCTTACGTCCAAAATAGAACACAGGTACCATGGGGTTGAGTCCTTCCACCAGGGTACATCACAAAAGACAGGGTAATTGGGATGGAGTCACACCCCTCCTCCACCTAACACCCGGCCTACTAATTCCCAGAAATCTTGTGTCCTGGAAGCAAGCTGGATGGGCAAGGCCATCTTCTTAGTCTTTATTAGGCTTTTATCATTTTTCTATTAGATAAGGGCTGCATAATCCCCCATTAGGCGAGTTACCATCACTGGGCTGGAGTTGGATTGCCTAGTTCACAGGTGCTCTGTGGACCTATTCTGTGGAAGGAATCTTGCCTACACGTTTTCCCTCATGATAGGGTCCTCTTCTTTGGTGGTAACCAGAAGACTGGTAACCCTCTGAGTGCCTTGGTCCACTTTATGTTCCAGTGTGTGTGTGCTCGCGCGCCTCTCCTAACAGAGGTTATTATAAGCATGGTTGTGCACTGGTACATTTAATGGGCCTTCGTATATTTTACTTATACCTTTCTCTTAGTTACTCCGAAGCGAGGATGGCTGCTCCTGTTTGGGCTTTTTAGGATCAGTGCTTTGGGGGGCTTATTTTCGCTACTTTGTTCTTAGTTTCTATATTCCCCCAGGTACCCTCAGTGGGTTTAGAGTCTCTGGTAATTGTTTCTACTGTACATAGAGTCTGATGTGGCCGCCGCATTAAGAACAGGAGCCAGTCTTTGCTCCATAAACTTCTTTGGGACATATCTCTGCAACTTTTTAGGCTACAACAGTCAGAGAGGACTCGATCTTCTTGTTTCCTCCCTATCATACGGTCCAAATTCTTAGTGTCCAGGGGGCCGCGCTGATCCGCAAACAGAGTTGTAGGAGTTGTTAGGCAACCAACTGTTCCTCTTGCCATACAGGGCTATATAGGGAATATTCGGGGTCTCTCTGCCCCTCATGTGCGGTGGCCCCTACTACTACACCGGGGCCCCTCTAGTAAAGATCCTGCATGGATTAAGTCACTGGTGGACCAGATACAGTCTTCTGTCCAGGGGAGTACTTCATTCCTGGCAGCCTATGTCAACCGTTAAACAGGTTGACCCTGTATTCAAAGGTCATTCTCAGGTAATTGGGGTCTCTTCTGAGGAAGAATTGCCCTTAGAGGATGATGACTGAGAAAATAATAACTCGTATTTATATAGCGCCTTTCTCCCAGTGGGACTCAAAGAGCTTTCAGCGCACGCTCTCGGATTTAACCAAATCGGCAGCTGAAATAATAGATGTTATTATTACCCAATCAATGGTGCTCATTTTATCAACCTCGGAAGGATGAAGGGCTGAGTTGACCCTGTTGGGATTTGAACCTGCAACCCTGAGGTATGAACAGGCTCCATAGTCGGGGAATTTACCACTAAGCTATCTCACCAATGAGGACCTGTATTCTTCCTACTCTTATTGAGATTCCTATGAGACTGATCCACTCCTCTAGGCTGAGGGGTTCATCAAGACAATCCTGGAGACCCTCCAGGTCTCTGACACCTCTGATGGGTGAACTCCCTCTCTGAACATCTTCCCAGTGTAGAAAGTCATCTCCTGTTTTTCCACCCAATAACACTCTTGATAAAATCCTTCTGGATGGGTGGAAAACTACTGATAAGAGGTTTTTCCTTAACAAGGCCTTTGGTAAGCTATACCCTTTTTTGGCTGAGGCTTTGGTGCTGTGTGCTTCTCTCACTTGCTGTTGATTCCCTATATCATTTCGGGGGATGAACACAGCCCTCCCACTTGTGGACACCATGAGCCTTTAGGATCAGGCAGATAAGAGTCTTGATTCCTTCTCAAGGCCTACTTTCCATCTACTGAAGCCTGTCTTTGCCTCTGCCTGGGTCAGCAGGGCTGTAGCTGTTTGGGGTGAGCAGCTCTCTGATGCTGTGCATGTTGCTGAGGGGCTGGGTGCGGTCTTGGGACACTTGAGTATCCAAGGCAGGTGGACAAGAGAAGAAATTCTGTTGTCCATCAACATTCCCAAAATTCTCATGGGTGTTTCAGAGAGTGTGCAGTCTGACAACATCACGGCAGTGTGTACATCAGTTGCCAAGGTAGCCTGGAGGCAGTTGAAGGATCTCCTTAGCTGGTCTGAGATGCATGTTCCGGCCTTCTTAGCAGTCACTTTCTAGGAGTAGAAAAAAAACGTGCTGGCAGACTTTGTAAGTCGCCAAGATGTAGATCCAGGAAATTGGGAACTCTGTCTGGAGACATTTTATCTGAGAGTTCCGAGCCCTGTTTGTTCTTGTTCAGTTGTTTGTTGTGCGTGTTTGGTTTCCATTGATACCTGAGGTTTACGATACCAGTTTGTCCTGTGGAATACTGGTCTACAGTGGAGAGTTTTTACTCTTTTTTTTTTTTTTTTTTTTTCCCCTCCCAGGAATCGTGATGGATGCTTTTATATATACCCATGATTCATGAGTTCCACACTGGATGAAGAAAAAGGATTATTTTAGTGAACTTACCATTAAATCCTTTCTCTTAGTCCATGTGACACCCAGTATTCATATTCAGAGAGAAAAAACATGTGTTTTGAGTCCCTGGGCAGAGGGGTCCTCTTCAGGTCTTTGTTCAGGGGGTTTCCTTTTTCTCTTGCTGTTGTTTTCTTTGCTACTTTGCTGTACACAAAACTGAGGGAAAGAAGGGAGTCTACTGCAAGGGGGCTACTATTTTTGAATGTCCTCTCCTCTGGATGAGGCAAACCTTACCTCGTGTTCTGGTATCTGGTAGGTTAGGGGTTCGTGGTAAGTTTTGGTAACCATTTTAGATTAGGGTGCAGAAGACCTTTTTAGCCGTAGTATTTTGAGTGTGCCCTTTTTGACACATGTAACTTCATGAACATGCACTTTTGACACAAGCACTTCGATATGCAAAATTTTTACATAGTAAGTTATGGTCCTCAAGGAGTTTAAAGAGACAGTAAATTATGAAAAAATACATCCCATAGGGCTTTTTCTGCAGATTAAAACAAAGGTACTACCAGTGCTTGCTTGCGTTTCTTTTAAACCTTTTTGCAGAGATAAAGTGACGTTTTTCTGATGTCTTGAGTTAAAGATGTTTTGCAGTCAGGTGACATTGTTGCAATTCCTGTTTAAAAAAAAAAAAAAAGTGTGTTGCAGACTCAAGCTTCACATTGATAGATTTATTAACAGTGCCACCTAGCAGACACTTTAAATTCGATTTGTTAGAAAAATTCCAAGTCCGTAACAACTTTTGAATGAAACCTCTCCAGGCATTGATGGTATCCTTGTTTAACTTTATAAGACTAACCCTACAATATATATATTTTTTTCATGCCGAATGGGGATGTGTAGTCCCCCATTAAACAGGCTCTATCCCTGGACTTCATTGTCTGGTTTGAACCAGATTGCAGACTAAATGGGGCCAGGGTCTGATAGAGGATGGCTTGCATTATCATCCTCTCAGTTCTGCTTAGCTTATCTGAGCAGAAATCTGTATTGTTCTTATAAGACTCAAGACAAGCTTTCCTGCATTCAGAGTGCACCTGTCTGGTTAATATGTCCCTGTCTATTTGCCTGGCAACTACATTTACACAATCTGTAGGTCATCTCTGTCTGTCCTGCTATCCCCTCTGGGGGGGATTTTAATTTGTTTAAAAAAAAAAATGTATTTCACTTTGTTTTATTTTTTTACTTTATTTTAAAGTGATAGTAATACTTAAAATGTAAAAAAAACATTTTGCAGTGTTTACCCACTGAGCAAAACAAGGGTACTCCCACTGCTGAAAGGTGTTTTATTCAAACGTTGCTACAGCTCAAACTTGAGTTTTGTAGGTGCAATATCACAGTGGCCTGAAATTGTACAGTAGTGCTGATGCTACGTCATGCAGCTCCACTGTACAGTTTCAGGCAATTGTGATACTGCACCTAAAAAACGAAAACTATGATCTGTAATAACTTTCGAATAAAATACCTCACAGCAGTGGGAGTTCCCTTATTTTACTCAGGTGGATAAACATTACAATATATATATTTTTTTCCATAGTAATTATGACTATACCTTTAAGTTTATTCAGCGCACTTTCAGTTTTTAGGGCTGCTGTGACTTCAGAATGGGCACACGCAGTGGCCATAATGGATTGGGACACAAGCGGTGCTTGTGATTCTCTGGTTCACCAGTTGCATCCTGATGGATGTGGGTTTGTTATGCTTCTTTGTCTTTAGAGCACCAACATGGTATTTTGGGAAAGGTTAATGGAAGTGGCTACTTTGCCCATAAGCCTGTTTTCTTAGGCTTTACGGAATGGGAAGAAGAGATTCTGCACTGGTCGTCTTCCTTTTTTGACTTCATCTCCCTCTTTGTATACCACTTTAACCCTTTCAGGCAGATAAGTACTGTTGTTTATCTTACTCTTACTGTCCTGTATTTTGTTTGAGTCAAAGAGAAACATCGGCAAGGCCAAGGTTATCAAGGGTCCCCCTCCCTTAACTTCAGCAACCCAATGCTCCTCAAACCAGATTAGCCTTCCCAGGGGTTCCTCTGGTACTATGTTACTCTTACTCTGTGGCCCCCATAAAGCTCCCATTGCCCTTTTCTAATGAACAGGAGCCTATATTGGTTAAAGCTTTCATCTCTCTTCTATGAGTTCAATACCTTCCTCTTTACAGATTTTAGAGTCTTGGTCTCAGGACCATCCTGTTTCCCACATAAGGCATTACATCCATTTTGCAGATAGTAATTTACCCCAGTTTAGGAAGGGGGCACCGATGTGGATGATCTGGGTTCATCCTTCTCTATCATGGATTCTTTTGGAGAAGACCCTGGTTATCCTGCTGAGAGTCTTATTTGGGCCATCTTGGAAACCTGAGGTTCTGTGAGGCCTCAGATTCTGGGGGAGGGGGGGGAGATGCACAAAGGTGATAAAGTGGAGATGACTCCCCTCAGTTCCTGTGTTAATCTATGAAGTCAGTGCACTAAGATTTCTCAAGTTGGAGAGATTATAATCCGTAGGCTTCATAGAATAACATAGATATTTGAGAAGCAATGTCACAGGAGAAGTAGTCTGTACTGTATCACCTCTTTATCAAATCTTAGTGCATTTCCCCACAGTTGTTCTTCCCCTGTTATTTTTGAAAGGTACAAAAAGGAGGCTGCTTTTTTTCTCCTCACCATTCCTTAGACCAAGTACTCCTTGATGAGTGGAAGGAGCCTGACAAGAGGTTGTTCCTTCCTATATGTATCTCTCTTCTGCCAATGTTTTAGTGCAGTGAGCTACGCCCCAACTGTAGACCCTCCAGTCTCTTGCCTTTGCAAGAACACAGCTTTGCCACTTTGCGGATGCAGTGGTGCTTGAGGACCAGGCACTTAAAAGCCTGGATTCTTTTTTTTAAGGCAAACTTTTTGAGGCTTCTGGTGCCACTTTACGTCCAACCTTCACCGTTGTTTGGGTGACTAGGCCCATGGCTGTCTGGAGGGATCAGCTTTTGGAGGCCGACCATGCAGATGCGCTTAAGGAGGGTCTTGTGGTATCTGTCTCTAAGATCCTGCAGGGGTATGTGGTCTTGCACATGCAGCCTTTGATGCCTGGGAAGGCCCCAGCTTTGTCTATGGCGTTCTTCGTTCTCTGTGGCTAAAGATGTGGTCAGCAGACCATTCTTCCAAGAAGTCTTTAGTGTCCCAGTTGTTTGGCTCAGAGCTTGAGAAAGTTATCAGTCATGCCAATGGGGGCAAGAGTAATGTTATTGCCTCAGGTTACTCCTAATTGTCCTTCCTTTTCGCAAAAGTTGCTTGGCTTTAGGTACCCCTGCCATTATGGCTTCTGTTCCTTCATTTGCACCCTACCTCAAATCTCAAACAGGCCTAGACAAGTGATTTCAAGAAATCTCTCTTGCCCCATGTCCTTCACTTTCTCATTATGACACTCAACATTCTTCTGGGAAGGGTCTTTCTACCAAGCGACAAGATACTGTTATTGCCAGGTATCTCAGGCCCTACTTTGCCCACCCGTGTCAGTGCAGAAGTACATGAAGGTGCTGGATTATCAGGTCTCTTGCCCTGGAGGCAGGCCTTTTTGCCCAGTTCCGCTGCTTTTGGAGATTTAAAGGAATTCGATCAGGAATCAGTGTCATTGCTCCAGTGTCATGTCTCTTACAAATTGGATGAAGACCTTTGTTGATGGCTCCAGAGGTCCCACCTGTCATTGGGACAGCTGCTGGTTATTCTGCATTGGATGAAAGTTTTGATGGATACCAGCCTGGCAGGCAGGGGTGCCACCTTGTGACCTCAGATGGCTGAGTCTTTGGACTGGGGCGGTGAGCATTCTGTCCATCATTGTTCTAGAACTTCGGGTGATCTGCCTAATGCTGCGGCATTGATATCAGCTCCTCCAGGGTTCCTGATGTTTATCCAGTTGGACAATGTGACAGCAGTGGCTTACATCAACCGCCAGGGAAGAACGGTATTGAAGTCTGTAATTTGTCTATGGGGTCCTTCAGCGGTGGACCTAGTGGCCTCTCATTTAAACTGCAAGGTACCTCAGTTCTTTGCTATATCCCAGAACACTTTGTCTCTTGTGGTGCTGAATAAAATCAGGACTGAACCCATCTGGCTTGGTTTTCAGATATCCATTCTATACAAGGGCAGACTGATCATTTGGGGGGCCCACTGCAGACAATAATAATGTTAATGTCTGATGACTCCTCTGCAACCGCGGCTTGCCTGTAGGGGCCCGTCTGCACTTATGTAAAGCAGCCTCTGTGCCGCTGGCTGCACTGTGCACTGCTCAGTGAGGCCTCTCACCATTATATATACTGCCCTTGCCTTGCTGTTGCCTGCCTTCATTAAGGCTGATGCAGCTGATCTAACAGCAGTAAATATCACAGATGCTGTGTGGCGATCACTGTTGTTCTGCATCATGTATGCCACATTGCCCCAGGGCCCAGCCCCCTCCAACACAAGATCGGAAGGAGGAATCATCATTATCTTCCTATACACCGGCACCGCTTGCTGCCAGTCTTCCAGAGACTCACTCAGCTCGAGTTGTTGTTAGTCTGGCTGCTGGCAGCAAGTGCTTCGGGCCAGCTTCCCTCTCTCTCTGTGGCAGTGCCTCTTATTGTTCAGTGCTCATGTGTAGCAACTAGCACGCGCATTGATGTCATCACAGGCAGCCCCCACGGGTGAGTGATAAAGGGGGGGGGGCTGTGGGACTCAGCAGCACAGAACGTTATGTGAGGACAGTCTGACACACGCAGCAGGATCAGATTCAGAACAGGACTACAGAGGGATGGGGACTCAGACTCAGGAGGACCACCAGCGCAGCAGTGACAGACACAGAAGTGACACTCACAGGCACAGCAACACACTGACCCACCTCCACAAAGCTCAGGTAAGCCAGTAGTATTGGAGGCCAGGGCCTTGTGCTTTCGGGGGGAGGGAGGTGTTCTGGATGGCCTGGTGCTGTGTTTGGGGGTACTGGATGTCCTGGTGCTGGGGGGGGGGTGTTGGATGACCTGGTGCTGGGGGGGAAAGGATATGGGATGGTTGGGGGGGGTGTTGGATGACCTGGTGCTGGGGGGTGGTGGATGGATGGCCTGGTGCTGTGGGGGGGGTACTGAATGGTCTGGTGCTGTGTGGGGGGTACTGAATGGTCTGATGCTGTGGTGGGGGGGTAATGGATGGCCTAGTGCTGTGGGGGGGGTACTGGGTGGCCTGATGCTGTGGGTGGGGGGGTAATGGATGGCCTGGTGCTGTGTGGGGGGCTACTGGATGGCCTGGTGCTGTGGGGGGGTACTGGTGCTGTGTGTGGGGGGGGTACTGGTGCTGTGTGTGGGGGGGGTACTGGATGGCCTGGTGCTGTGTGGGGGTCCTGGATGGCCTGGTGCCATGTGTGGGGGTACTGGCAGGGCCGGATTTCCCATAAGGCAGAGTAGGCATCTGCCTACAGGCGCACCCTACGGAGGGGCGTCTGTCACTACAATTGTTTTTTTTTTTTTTTTTTTTGACTTGGAGCGGCTTGCCATGTCACGCCAAGCCGCCAGCCGCCACCTTGTAAGCTGTGAGCTCTCCTGGCTCTTTAGCAATGCAGAGCGCTGGGAGATAAAATCTCCCATCGCTCTGCATTGCTAAAGGGAAGGCCGTGCGGGAGCTCCAGCAGTTCCATGTCTGTGCAGAAGCACAGATCTCTCCAGCCGCTGGACCACCAGGGAGGTAGGAAACGGATGTGGGGGCAGAGAGAATGAGGCTTAACCCTTTGAGTGCCAGAGTGGTACACAACGCATTGCAAAGCAATGCGTTGTGTACCACTCTGACACTCAAAGGGTTAATTTGGAGATAATGGGAGCAACGTGAGGTCAATATGGGGATGGTGGGGGGCAAGCAATGTGGAGCTGATGGGGGACAATGTGGAGCTGATGGAGTCAATGTGGAGCTAATGGTGATGGGGGGCAATGTGGAGCTGATGGGGGGCAAAGTGAGGGCAATGTGGAGCTGATGGGGTCAATGTGGAGCTAATGGTGATGGGGGGCAATGTGGAGCTGATCGAGGGCAATGTGTAGCTGATGGGGTCAATGTGAAGCTAATGCTGATGGGGGTCAATGTGGAGCTGATGGGGGTCAATGTGGACTGATGGTGATGGGGTTAATGTGGAGCTGATGGTGATGGGATCAATGTGGAGCTGATGGGGGTCAATGTGGACTGATGGTGATGGGATCAATGTGGAGCTGATGGGGGTAAATGTGAAGCTGATGGGGGGCAATGTGAGGGCAATGTGGAGCTGATGGGGGTCAATGTGGACTGATGGTGATGGGATCAATGTGGAGCTGATGGGGGTAAATGTGAAGCTGATGGGGGGCAATGTGAGGGCAATGTGGAGCTGATGGAGGTCAACGTGGAGCTGATGGTGATGGGGTCAATGTGGAGCTGATGGGGTCAATGTGGAGCTGATGGGGTCAATGTGGAGCTGATGGGGGTCAGTGTGGAGCTGATGGTGATGGGGGTCAATGTGGAGCTGATGGTGATGGTCAATGTGGAGCTGATGGGGGTCAATGTGAGGGCAATGTTGAGATGATGGGGCAATGTGAAGGTGATAGGGGGCAATGTGAGGGCAATATGGAGATTTGGAGCACTGTGGAGATGGCGAGGGGGGGCGCTTCCAATATCTGTTCCTACAGGCTCCTGAGATGTAAATCCAGCCTTGGTGCCATGTGTGGGGGTACTGGATGGCCTCATGCTGTGTGTATGTAGGGGAGTTACTGGATGGCCTGGTGCCGTGTGTATGTGGGGGGTACTGGATGGCCTGGTGCCATGTGTGGGGGAATTGGATGGCCTGGTGCCATGTGTGGGGTTACTGGATGGCCTGGAGCTGTGTGTATGTGGGAGGGTACTGGATGGCCTGTGACTGGAAGAGGTAATGGATGGTCTGGGGGAAGGGTACTGGATGGCATGGGGGTACTGGATGGCCTGGACTGGAGGGGGATACTAGATGGCCTGGGTGGGTATGGCCTGGAGGGGGGGGTACTAGATGGCCTGGATGGGTTACTAGATGGCATGAGGGAGGTAATAGTTGGCCTGGGGGGGATACCCTATGGCCTGAGGGGTTATTGGATCGCCTGAGGGATTAATGGATGGACTGGTGAATTAATGGATGGCCTGGGGAGGCTTATGATGTCATGGTGAGGGGCCAGTGATGTCATTGGGCAGGGGGCCCAGACCTCTCTTTGGACCAGGGGCCCTGGGTCCTGTCAGTTCGCCTCTGATTCTATCTGTGGCAGCGCCTTTTCATCACCCTTTGTGTCCAGAATATTTGACTCCTGTTGTGTCTTACAGAGGTGGAGAAGCAGGTTTTGATGACTTGACTCTTGAAGACAGCATCCTGAGGAACAATGATTTTTCTTACTTTCATTTCCACTGTGATGAAGGCTTTTAAATCATATTCATCCAATGTGTACTATAGGGTATGGTGTTTGTTTCATAAGTGATGTGAAGATGTGGGGTTTGTGGCTGTGACTTTTTCGTGTTCCGGTCATCTTGTCTTTTCTACAGGATGGTCTTCAAAGTGGACATCACCTTAGCTCTGTTAAAGTCCAGATTTCAGCTCTCTGTGCTTTACCAGAGGCTTATTCCCAGATGTGCAGACTTTTTGTGCAAGGGTGGCTCATGCCTACCCAGTTTATCGGGATCCCATTTACACTAGTTTGTGTTAGGGAGATTTTTGGGGCTTCCAGATGCCCCACATCACTTTAATCTTTATTATTTGCCCCCCACTGGTATCTCCAGTGGGTTTTGGGACTTCTCCTTACCTTTATTTCAAAGTTTTTTAAGGCATGACTCCTTTAAGAACCAGAGCCCACCCACATCCATCTTTGCACTATATACTTTAATGGGATAAAAGTCTTTGGGACCTATCTCTGCAACCGTTTATGCTAGAACAATCACGGAAGACTCGTCTTGTTTCTTCATGCCCTATCATATGATCAGCTTTGTGAGTATCCACTTAGTGCAACACAACCCACAGCTGGCAAGCCACTAGTTGCTAGGCAACACATAAGAGAAAATTACATTACCCATAATGCCCTGGTTCCCAAGTTTTTTCTGATTGGCTGGCACACTTTATGGTGGCCATCTTACATCTTCCTTATTCTAAGCACAGGCTGTCTCACTCCTGCTCTCTTCTCCAGTTTAATCCTTTGCATAGCAGATAAGTACTTTTTGGGGGCTTTGCCTTAAAGCGTAACTTTCACCTAAAATAAGAGTTTTAACCATGCGTTGTAATCATTAACACAGCATTAGCGCTGTGTTTTTTGTCTTCGTAACTCACCTTCTGGTGGAGATATTTAGCCTTCAACACCGGGCACTTCCATGTTCTGTGGGACCCTGTATGTCCCGCATGACACCTCAGGACTTCCTAGCTGCCCCAGGGAGCACGTTCACACTCCCCTTCATAGCTGTATTTCTGTGGTCTAACGTTACAGCAAACTCCGTTTACCATGCTACTGAGGTTCCAACCTCAGTAGCATGGTAAACGGAGTTTGCTCAACCAAATCCTCTTGGAAGAATGGAAAACTCCAGATAAGAGACGTTTCTTCAGTAAAAATTTCTGTAAACTTTATTCTTTCATGACTGAGGCACTAGTGTAATGGGCTTCTCCCCCAGCCATTGACCTCCCTTTAATAACTCCTGGTGAAAAACACATCCCTTCCCCATGTTGTTTTTGCTGGGTTAAAGGACCAGGCTGGTAAGGGTCTGGATTCCCTGCTTAAAGCCAATTTTGTTGCTATTGGGGCAGCACTGATGTTTATTTTTGCCTCTGCTTGGGTCAATAGAGCTATTGCTGTTTGGGGAGAACAGCTCCTGGACACAATGTTTTCTGATGTTCCTAGAGAAGGCATGCTTTTTACACTTGTCAATGTTACGGAAGCTAATGCCTACATCACTTAAGCTCTCTTGGATGTGGCTAGGTTTTTGGGAAAAATCTCAGCCTTCTCTTTTGCTGTACACAGCACTTTGTGGCTTAAGATTTGGTCCATGGACCAATCTTCTAAGAAGTCTGTGGTGTCCTTGCCATTTCAGGGCAAGGCCTTATTTGGGCCTGACCTGAAGCAGGTCATTAGTGATGCCACTGGTGGAAAGAGTGCCCTTTTGCCTCAAATTTCCTACAAACGATCCTTTTTCTCAAGGAAAATACCTGGATTTAATTTCCCTGCACCAATCCAGGGGAACAGAGGGAGAAAATACCTTAGGTCTCCAAAGTGTTCCCTGCCGCAAAGCCCAGACAGACATGGCAGCACAAGAAATCTTCAGCAAAGTCCAAGTCTGATAAGCCAGCCTCCTCATGACTCGCTGAGTCCTAGTCCATGGTTGCCTATAGGGGGTCATCTCTGCATTTTCCAAATGTCTGGGAAGCCTGCGTAATGGACCAGTGGGTTTTGCGAGTTGTATTGGGAGGTTATGACAGAGATTTCAAGTCCCTTCCTCACTATCACTTATTTTTGTCAGATGTACCATGGGAGCTAGAGAGAGGGCGTCTCTACACAGAGGCCATCTCCTCTCTACTTGACAAATAAGTTCTGGTCTCAGTCTCAGCCCAATAGCTCTTCTAGGTGTCTCAACCACTACATGGTTACTACATCCTTCAAGATGGAAGCGTTGTCATCACAGAGGTGTGCCCAAGGGAGCTTATACCGTCCCTGGATCTTCAGAATGTGTGTCAGATCATCGCAATTCACCCGGATCACCAACACTTACTGCATTTTGCTTTTGCATGCAATCAATACCAGTTCATATCACTGAAATTTGGCCAAGCTTTGGAACTTTATTTGGACAATCTGCTGATCAAGGGTCCTACAGGAGAAATCTTGGCACTCCATATCCAGGAGTGCACCCTCAATCTAGTGTATCACTGTTGGATCCTCAACCTAGTGAAGTCTTCAACTTTCTCATCCCAGGTTCTGGAATTACTGGGCCTGAAGTTCTGTGCTCTACTGGGGAGGATATATCTTGTGGAGGAAAAGATCCTACTCCTGTCTCAGCATGTGTCAGAGACAGTGGAGTGGCCCACGGCCATGATACGGGACTACATACGAGTCTGGTGTCTGCCCTGGAAGCGGTCCCCTATGCTCTGGAGCAAACTCCAACAGGGCATACTAAGGGCCCAGAGAGAACATCTCTTTCATCATATATCCCTCTCTCTGCTGGTGGTTTCATTGCCCTCACCTGACTCAGGGGAGATCCTTCCTGATTCTCGAGTGGAGCCACGTGATGACGGATGGGGTGAGACACTGGGTCACCTGGGGGTCCAGGGCTGGTGGACAGGGGAGGATAGTCTCCCGATCATTATCATTCTGGAACTCCGAGCAGTTCACTTGGCTCTCCTACACTTGTCCCAGGTACTCATGGGGACAACGGTGAGTGTTCAGTCAGACAACTCAACGCCACTGGCATACATCAGCCATCAGGGAGGAGCTTGCAGTGAGACAATGTGGAAGTGAAGGATCTTCTTCTGTGGGCAGAGGCCCATGTACCAGTCATTTCCGCAGCCCAAAAAACATGTGGAGAACATGGATTCCTCTTATTGCCAGGCTGATCCGGAAGATCAGGATGGAGAATGATCTGGTCATCCTAACTGTTCCATTCTGGCGCCAATGGACCTTGTTTGTGAAACTTATCAGCCTGTCCATTTAGGAGCTACTCCACCTACCACTGAGACTGGGCCTCCTTCTTCAGGGTCCCATTTGTTACGAGGATGTGGAGAGACTTGAATTGATAGCATGGCTCTTGAGGCCAGCATTCTGAGAAGAAAGGAATTCTCCAATGAAGTAATCTCCGCCATGATCCAAGCTAGGAAGCCTGTCTCCTTTAAGGCATACCACAGAGTCAGTTCCATCTTCCACCAGAGGTGCACTGATCAGAAAGTATCTGCTCAGACCTTTGACCTACCCATTGTGCTGGCCTTCCTGCAGGATGGGGTGACTAAAAGCCTGATGCCTGAACTCCATTAAGGGACAGATCTCTGTCCTCTCTGTTCTTTTTCAGAGATTTAATGCTATTATGCTGGGTGTTAAAACTTACCTTCAAGGAGTAGCTCATGCTTTCCTTTCATTCCAGGACCCCGCACCACTTGCTGTGGGATCTCAACTGTTCCATATGCCTTTTTTGAGCTTCTGGACTTGATTCCTTTGTGTCCTCTGTTGCTTATAATAGCCTTCTTTTTAGTCGTTGTCTCTGTTAAGGGGTTGGCTGAGTTGCAGGCTTTGTCATGCAAACCTCCCTGGTTTTTCATCAGGACAAGGCGGTACTTTGTACCTCCCATGAGTCCTTCCCCAAGGTTGTCTTACATTTTCATATCAAACCTGAGATTATTGTACCTTCCTTTTGCCCTGACCCTTCATCCAAACAGGAGAAAGATCTCCATGTGTTAGATTTGGTGCATTATCTTAAGTACTATGTGCATTGCACTCAGCCTTTCCACAAGTCTGACTCCCTCTTTGTCATCCCTGTGGGACCTAAGGCAGGTCAGGCAGCATCCAAGGTAATCATTGCCTCTTGGATCAAAGCTACCATATATGCGATCAGGGAGAGACCGTTCCTTTCAAGATGAGACCACTCCACTAGGTATGCGGGTGCTTCCTGGGACTATAAAAAAAAAACATCTCACAGCTGATCAGCTGTGGAAGAAGATGGTGACTTAGTCCTCCTTTCATACATTTACCATGCACTACAATGTCAATGTCCTAGCCTCGGCTGAGGCCAGCTTTGACTAGAAGCTGCCCAGTTGTTCAGTAGTTTGAGCCACGTTGGCTCTTGTTTGCTTTGCTGTGCTAGTTCAGAGTCTGTTGACACTTGAGGTTACGTAGATCCAGTTTAGTCCTGTGGAATGCTGGGATCTTGGGGGAATAGCGAGTTTCTCTTATTTCCCTCCCTGGAATCTTTGGAATTCTTTGGTACATCCCCATGGTTCCTGTATTCAATATTGGACGTAAGAGCAAATAGGATTTTGGGGAACCTACCATTAAATCTTTTTCTGTTTAGTCCCTGGGAAGAGGAGTCCTTTTAGAGTCTTAATTTTAGGAGCCCCCTTTTCTTCTTCTTACCTGCTTATATTCTGTTTCGGTGGCACTTGTCACACATGAGGGAATTAAGACTGGGTTTGAGCTCAATGAAGAGGAGGGCGTCTCCGCCCCAAAGACCCTGTCTCTCAGGGCACACCAACTATGCAGGTATTCAGGACAACCAGGCTTGTTCACAGTTGTGCACATTCATTTTAGTCTATCTCTCTGGTTAATTAAGGATATCTTTAAAACCTTATCGGCTGGTGTGCCCTGTGGACTTGAGCATGGGATCACTGATATATGTAGATCATGGGTGGGCAATATGGCTCTCCAACTGCTGTGCACCTATCTTCAGACAGTCAGAGGAAAGATCAATTTTAGTTCATTTTCTCATTATAATATCTATATTGGGTGTGCTCCCCCTCTGTCTGTAAACTTCCAAAGTGTGCAGTCCAATGCACAAACAAAAAAAGCGAGGCACTCACCTGTAGGAAGTAAAGTTGTGTATTCACCTCACAGCAAGGCATAAGTGATTTTAACAAGACAGAAGTTTCAGGCCATTATGTGAAAGGTTTGAGGAACCAGTTCCATTCCCTTCCTAAGCATGACCTACTATAAACAAAACACCAGTTCCAGAACCCTTTGATATCGTACGTGCACCTCTAGAGTCCCGCATTGATACATCGCTTCCGCTCCCATGCCACTTGTGACCTAATCATAATGACATAATCAGTGCCAGACAACAGTTGATTTGTTATCCAAGTGTTATCAAGACAACACAATTACAACATTACACAAAATCTGTAACAGGGGAAGTTATCTTACGATCCAGTAGGAGACACTAATGCAATCCAAATTTGAGCATGTTCATATAACTTATTTAAGTTTATTACATATTGACTCCCCAGGCAATGAAAACAATTTTCAAAAGAAAAGAGAGAAAAGAATCAAAATAATTAAAATGAATAAAAATCAAACTGAAAAATACTCCACTATATTTTCTCCGCTCTGACTTGAACATAATACATATTCACAATAAAATCATACGATACACAGGTCAGCAATGGGAGTACCTCAATAGCATTCAAATTCAATGGGCCACAAAATTGTAATAGTGAGGGACCCTAACATGTACTATAAGAACCACCTAAATCAGGGCTGTCCAAATTCAGTCCTCAAAGGCCACCAACAGACCAGGATGTAAGGATTTCCCAGATTAAGCACAGGTGAGTCAGTCACAATGAATGAGATCCTGATTAACTCACCTGGACTTAATCAGGGAAATCCTTAAATCCAGGCCTGTTGGCGGCCCTTGAGGACTGAACTTGGACAGCCCTGATTTAATTATATTCGCTCATTTAGGACCAACATCTTTTCAAAGGTGGTACATGATCCACCATCTGGTACCTCATCTGAGAGACATGGTGACCCATTTGGTTAAAATGTCTTTCAATTAAGGTATCCTTATCAGAACGTATGTCAGATTTATGCTGTTTCATCCTATCTTTCAAGGAATTGTTATTCCTGCATACCCTAATCCACAGGGACATTTGATCAGGTACGCTACATGAGTTCTCAGATATGAAATAATCTAAATGTCTTTCCTGATCTAGGGTGTGTAAGATTGTTGCCTCTAAGGATTCCATTGCAATGCAAACGTGAGTGGGGATATATACCATTAACTGGAATGGACAACAAGGTTTCCTTCTTGTCCCCCTCCCTCTCTTCTTTGACCATTATAATAGCAGTAAACATCCACGATAGAACAAAAAGTCAGAAGAAAGTACACAAGTTTGAAACTGTGCAATCACAAGATATGTCTTGTCATGTCTGTAGGCAGGAGTAAAATTGTATGTAATACTACTGGAAATCTATTTTGTGCATAATGGTACTAAATAAAAATGCAATTTCTTCAATAAAATTGAAATCCTTGACTATGGTGTATATGTTTGGGATAGCCAAAGTATAACAGTAGTCAGGCTGTTATATTTTAAATAGTTTTATTTTCCAATTACATGCAGTTTTGTAAACATAACATATTGGAACTATGATATAGGGAGAGGTTCTACCTCTGCTTTTTAAACAGTGGCTTGTTGACTAGTCAGGAAAGGGCCAGCACCCCACAGAGGAAGGAAGTACATGATAACTAGGCCTCTGAGATAGATTGTGATACACCAAAAGCACCACATGGATATAAACTCACAAAATTAGTTTGTTGGAGAAGACATACGCCCACTCCAGCTTCAAAGCTTCTGGAGTTTCATGCTGTCTCATGGATAAACAGCTTGTCGGCGGACTAAATTCACTGGTGGAGGCTCAGACTTTCAAAAATAAACATCCTTTATTAAAACATCCACATCTCCTATATAATAATTCGCTAGGATGTTTGTCACGATGCAGTCATGTACAGTAGAGACTGCCCGCGTTTGGGCAGTCTCTACTGCGCATGACTGCATTGCACGGAGCAGTGAGGCAGCGGCCTCTTAACATCACCGCGGACCTTGACCCGAGTACACAGGCTTTTACAATAGTAATAATATAAATGGATATAAAATTACACAGGTAATTCACGCTTATGCTCTTTATCAAAGCAAAAACTATAACCTGATGTAACAATTAAAAGACAAAAAGCACCACAGCCATGCTTCCCTGAAACATGCATGGCCATTATGTACCATTCGGTCTGTGCTAGAATACATTGTTTTTTCTCTGTAGTGTTCTGTCTGTCAGACCATATGGCGATTCACATAGTCTGGTTGTTGAGGCTTCTGGTAATGGCTTATTTTGCTTATGTTGCTGATTAGAGATTGGATGGATGTGATTCCTGGTCCTCATCAAGCACATGATGGTTTACTCAGAGATACAGCAATCTGTATTTCGCTGACATGAAATTATTACATTGATCTTAAGAGCATGAGTCACCCAAATGGATAGAGACTGGAGTTTTAATCTGCATCCTACAAAGTGCAGGGCTGTTTTACTCTTTCAGTGGCAGAAAGCCCAGTGAAAGGGGCTGTACTCTATTTAACCCTTTGAATGCAAGAGGGCTATGCAACGCATTGTAAAGCAATGCATTGCGTACCCCTCTGGCACTCAAAGGGTTAAATAAATTACCTTTAATTTATCAGAGTGATGCTTTGTGGAGACATTTTGGAGAAAACCAACTGCATCACAGGGAACATAAAACATCTATTTAAATGGGACCCCTTAAGCATGAGAGGTCGCCAATGCATCGTAAGGCACTGAAGTGGTTAAAAACCCCATTTAAATCAATATTTTGTTTGTTTGTTTTTTCCCCCCTATGGTTCATGTGGTTTGCCTCACATTTTTGTTCTTTAATTTTGTGCATATGATTCAAAGGGTTAAAGCTCATTACAATCAATTTTGTTCTGTAACAGGGAGATGATTTATTGCTAAGTTATTCCATTTTCAAAAGCCTCCCCAACAAAGATGACATTACTAACAGCTCGTCCTTGTCAGTGGCCCATGCCCAGTGTCGCTTGAAACCACACAACAGATATTCAACGCTCTGGAACAATGGATGAATAGGAAAGGTCTTCTAAAAATTAATATTTAATTTGTGCACCATTAATGCAAGAGGGAGGGAAAAAAACACTTGTGTTTCTAATACGCACACTAAAGCTGAACTAACTTACGCATTTCACACATCATGTGCACTTAATGACAGGATATATGGGCCATGAGCCTGCTTAAGTGCACTTGGTGCATTAAATGTGTAAGACTCTGCACAATTCACTAAATGCATTTGGGAATTAGGGCTGTGTTCAAGACATGTAATTCTGGAGCAAACCAACTGCACCATAGGGGAAAAAACATTCCTGAAGTTCACATTGATTAAAATGGGCATTTTCATACCTTGAAAGTAAAATGGCATTGAAGGAGTCGAAAGCCCCATTAAAGTCAATGGGAATCCCTGCATAGTAATGTTGGTTTGCTGCACAATTGCTTATCTTTTCTTTCTGTATAATGCCTAAAGTACTTTAATTATGAGCAAGAACATTAGTCTCTTTTTTTCTGAGTTCTGTTGACTCATCTGCTGCATATAACATGCCTTGGTGCTTGAGAATCCATATTTTTATATACTTTTAAAACTATGGTTGGCAACCTGAGGCCTTTTAGCTTTTCAGAACTACAATTCCCATCATCCCAGGGAGCCAGTGGCTGGCCAGGAATGATGGGAATTGTAGTCTTGAACAGCTGGAAGGCCTCAGGTTGCCCATATCTGGTCCAGAAAAGGAATGGTGAAATTGAAGCTTTATTCAGCCATTAGAACTGCCCATGACCACACACCCTACTCACATGACCCCAGACCCACCTAGACTTTCCTGACATAAAAAAAATACCCTAGACCTGTTAAGAACCACAGGGGTGCACATTGAGAAGCAATGCATTGCATAACACACCCCTCTGGTGCTTAACATCATGAGAACCCATGGCGTGCCAGAACCATCATAAGTAAACCTCCGTTAAAGGACAAGTAACATTTTATTATAAAAAAAATATATATATTGTAGGACTTTTCCTGTTGAGTAAAATAAGGGTACTCACACTGCTGAGAGATGCCTATTTCCAGCAGCATTATTGTTTAAGTATGTTTTTTTACATTAGAAATGCCCTCTAGTGGTCAAATACCAGTTAGTTCTCTTGTTACGTTCTATTGGAGAGAAAAGTCAACAACTTCCAGTTCTCCATAGAATGTTATAGAAACTGCTGAGTCATTTTGCCAGTTAGAACTATCAGGAAGTAAACACACAAATTCCCTTCCTGATTATTTGGATCATTTAAAAGAACTGACAGCAGTTAGAGTGCCCTTGTTTTACTCAGTAGAAAAAGCACTATAACAAATGTTTTCATAAAAAATGTTTTACTACTCCTTTAAGGACCTACAATGGTTTTGTACATCATGGAATTCAGGGGTCCCTGCGCAGCTGCCCTCTGTTTGGGGACCCCTGAATATATTGGAGCAAAAAATAAATTGCCCCGTGGTCTTTAACTTCCGGCCACATTGTCGGTCGTTAAGGTGTTAAAGGGTTAGTCTGTTAACCGAGCATGCAACATTAGACTCTCCAGGTGTTAGGAACTACAGCTTCCATCATCCCTAGCCAGTCTACTGCTGGGTTGGAATCATGGGAGTTGTAGTCCCCAACAACAGGGGAGCAAAATGTTGCTTACGCCCCAGTCTATATACAAAATATACAAACACAAAAATGCACTTACAAGGAGTTAAATAAATTGCCCAATAAGGTATATGTAAACTAACCAGTAAATCAACAAATAAACTTTACTTTCTAATCTGTTTTCCTACTGAGAAAAAAAAAAGTACGTTCCCACTACTTTTTCATTCAAAAGTATAGCTCAAACATATATATAAAATAACATAGCCAAATACAATTACAGCAATTATTGGAATTGCCCAAATTGATAGGTAAAATCTATAACATCCGATATGCAATGCTCTACACATCTATGTCAAATACATTGGCACATCCCCCCCCCCCCCCGTGATGGCTCTGTCACCTGACTAATGTAAAAGGCGCCACCAAGTTATGTTCTATTCTATTTGTTATCTTTTTCGCACTTGTGTCTGAACTGATAACTGTCCAGTGGTCGCTCCTTCCCTCTACCGGACTGTCAGTGTATTTGACTTAGAAGTGTATAGTGTTGGATATTGGATGTTATATATTATACCCATCAATTAGGGCAATTACTACCATCATTTTATACAATATGTTAATTGTGTTGCACTCCAATAAATGATTTTTATGTCTGTCCATTTGGCATATATCATAGTATTTTATTGGCGCCCATATTTTTATATCACAGTAATGTACCGTAAACTATGGTTCTCTATAGAATAAGATCAGCTCCATTTTGACCATAATAGAAATTGGGAATACTTTTGTTCTAGTAAGCGGGAAAACCATAAAACATTTTTTTTTCCTAAAAATACTTGCAAATTACTTGCCAAAATAATTATCCTGGAATTTTTTTTTTTTTTTTTTTTTTTTTTAATCTAGTTATCAGTACCGATTGAAGTATTTTGTTTATTTCTACCTCCATTCTTCATTCATGTAAATATTTCATTTGGAAAGAGAAACATATAGCATTTCACTTTTGACCCTTATCTAATTAAAAGGAAACATGCAATTTTAATTGCACAGAGGAGCACTTAAGCTAATACAGCAAGCTGGATGTCGTGCTTTGAGAATGATGGTTTTGAGCAGCTGATGAATCATTTCATGCTTCAGGAAAATGTGATAGTATAGGGACACACAATTAAAAACAAACTGATATTATGGTATCTGTTACTAGCAACAGAACCTTGCTAACCCTCCATTTGATTCATACATCTCTTAACTGCTTAAAGGGACCATAATGGTTCATATTACACATAGCTTAGAACGTCCTGCCTTTGTCAGGGCGGTTTTTTTCTTATACTGAACAAGGGAAGATTGTCCCTTGTTGTGATATGTCCAGTCAAGCGACCGGACTTCATATCTGAGGGGAGGTGGCTTATAAATGGGGAAAGGGGTGGGAGGGATCATCTTCAACATATTATTACACTGTAACTAGCATGTTTTGAAGTCTATGAACATTGTGTAGCACTACTATTACACATGATCAACGCTCTGAGCTACATGTAATATGAAACATTACTATCCTCTTTCAAGACAACATAAAGAGAATGGAACAGAAGACAAACAAGAAAGAGAGCTCTAATAGTGTGTTATCACACCAAAAAATAATTTATCACACTCACATTAAGAAATGGCTGTGAATACCAATACGAATATGTTCTAATCAAGCCTGCAGAGAATTTCCTACCCTCTCTGCTCGGTATCCACAATACAAGAATCTTTCATTTGTGATGAATAAACGCTCCAGAACCAAACATCAACTCTTCATATAATGTAGATTTATTGTAAGAAATACTTGTTTAAAATCAATTAAAATGTAGCAATCTATGTAAACTTCTATGCATTTCTCAGTGCTCACCGCTGCTTTATCAAGATTGTAAGTACCACAAAGGGAATAACTGTATATGGCCTTTGAGAACATTGTTGACCTCTGGTCCCTTAGGGAAATATGGTAGACTGTGTGTGGTAAACCACCAATTAGAGTAGAGAAGTGCTATTGATGTGTCAATGGCAGTTCCCATACTGTCCCAACTCTTTGAGTACCAGAAAGGTATCCCGTGCATTGGCTGCAAAAGGAAAACATAAATCAAGAAACAAGGAATAATGACATTGAACAATTGTTTACATATATCTGTGTTGCTCTTAAAATTAGGACTTCAATAAAATAGCAAATATAAACATTAGGGTCCCTTTAAGAATCTAGGAAAGGACTTAAAAGAGCGTGCGTGCATGCTACTCAATTACCCTAGCGTATGTGTCCTACTCAATTACCCTAGCGCTTTCGTGGGACACCTCCCACTTCATCAGTGGGATGAAGTAGGAGGTGTCCCACGAAAGTGCTAGGGTAATTGAGTAGCACGCACTCTGAATCAGGTCCCACCCTACGTCCCCCGTGAGGTTCCTTCCCTGTATTGTGTGGACCTGGCTTAAGTCCACGAATCCTGTCATCATTGCGGCTTCCGCTGCACTATTGAAAGACGCCGATAAGCTCCTTCCTCGTGGACCAGAGGCACAGAGCAACAGTAAGAGGAACACGGTTTGTGACTATTTGTGGGCTGGGACCCCAGGATTCTTGATAATCAAGTAGACTTAATGGGATAGTAATACTTCATTTTATCTTTATTTTATTTTGTAGGCATTAAAAAAAACATGAAGAATGATATAAGTCTTATCTCTCAAACCTTCATGGGTTAAGAGATATTCACAAGCAAAGTTTCCCCCTCTGGCCCCTTTTTCCTAGTGTAAGCCATCTCTTCTCAGATGTGAATCTGATTCTAAGACCAGACAGATAACAGCAGGGGACAATCTTCTTTGAAAACAGTGAAAGCCCTTCCCCCCTTGACAAGTTTTTCAGGTTTTTCCCTTATCTTAATTAAAGATTGTCCCTCTCTGCAGTCTACCTGGGCACCTCCCTTCTTATCTGGCTGAACTGGGGGGGGGGGGGGGGATACTTTGCTTGTGAATATCTCTTAAACCATAAAGGTTTGAGAGATAAGACTTATATCGTTCTTCATGTTTTTTTAATGCCTACAAAATAAAATAAAGATAAAATGAAGTATTACTATCCCTTTAAAGTGAGTGTGCATTTGTCTTGGATTTTTTTAATCTGTTTTATTAAATATATTACACTTAGATTCTCTTATTATCTTTGTTTCTCCTTCCCTTTTGAGCGCTGACTGTGAGATTTTAGCCTACTCTGAGAACCACAATTCAGGTGCACAACAGGAAGAATAGCAGAATAACGGATTCTGAAAATATACAAAATATAAAAGAGAATGAATTCACAAGACCTTAGATTGTAAAATGATCCTGCTACCAACAGAGATGGTGTAGGGCAGCTCCCTCTTCACGGATCACGCCGGAACACTTGCTTCTTATTGCATTGGAGACCTCACTAGCATTTAAGGAATTGGCATTTGGCAAGTTTTTATTTGCCCCCTATGGTGCAGTTGGTTTGTTCTATAATTGTTCCCCTTTACAATGTATTATAAAGGCGTGACAAGCTCAATGGGAATCAGACCTGGTGCCCACGCTAACTATATAGCTTAGAGCATGCCTCATTTCTTAGATAATGACCCTCCCCCCCCCATACCCTTTACATTACACAGTGCACAATCACATCCCCTCTGAGCTGCCCGGAATGCCACACAGCCACCTCCTACCCAACCTTTCATACACTGCTGCTCTCTGCACTTGCTTCAGCTCAGCTCTGCACTCCCATGCACAAGTAATAGAGAGATCATTGTTAGTTATGTGTTGAATAATCACAAGCAAAAATTCAAGCAATTTCCACACAAAGAGCCTAAACGATGCTGAGTCAACGAAGTGTCTCTACAAAGATCAATGTATAAATGAAAATAACTGGGACCGTATCACAGAGAAGTACGGTGCTCTGATAATCAGGTTGAAAATACTTTTGTAATTACCCCTCGAGCTTTAGACAGAAGCGTAACACAAAATGCAGGGGTCCTCCTGCAAACTCTAATAAAGGGCTCTATGTCCCACCCCCAATTATGCTCCACCCCCATATTTCCCGCCTATGACAATAATTAACAATACAAAGAAAAGTAAGAATGATGCAGATTTCTTTAGTACACATATACCAAATATATACAGGTTAAAAAAATATATAATTACTTACATAGGCTCTAAATGTGTAAAATGCAATCACTAGAGAATACAAATTGTCCAGAGGGCATTACCAAAATTAAAATGTTGCACAGTAATTACTTTTAGACTAGTGTTTCTTACAATTTGAAGAGACTTATGTCATTCAAGTTAAAGAGACAACAACATCTAGAAATTAACATTCCTGGGGTCATATACACTTAAATATCATGAACACAATGCCTGATTCTTTTATTCATTGTAGCCTAGAATCCAGTCTTACATATGCTCTGGGGGAGCAGCCATTACCACCCCTTTCATTGCTCCAAATGACTGTCAATTGGTCATCAAGAGGTAAACCAAATACCAAGCTTACTAGACTTCTCTTGATTAACCACTTGGATTCTAGAGCTGTCTCAAGGAGACATCCCTTACCTCAAAGGAGTTAATATAGAAAAGTGCATCTTCCTGTAGACCTACGTATCAAACAAGTTGAGGGAATCTGCAGCACTAATGGACTTAAAGGAACAACAGTGCATTTGACAGCAGTGCATTGCTCTGCCGTCTGGCTCCCAAAGCCCTTAATATTACAGACCTCCATGTCAAACTCAGAAAATTACTCTCTTTGTTTTCTGAGGCCTAAAATCCAGTCACACACACACAAACATGCTCTGAGGGAGCAGCAATTGTACTCTCTTCCCACCCTACTCTTTCATATTGCTGTAAATGAATGCAATCATAGGGGTTAACCTGATAAACAATACATATTTAACTTTTCTGTCTTAACTGTTGGGTGGTCTCTATCCTCCAAGAACTTAAAACAGAAAAGTGTAATTTTACATGTTAGCACCTTCCTGACTGTAGACCAGCGTAGCAGACAAGTGTAAGGCATTTGCAGCACTCAAGGAGTTGCAGGATCATCAGCATTAGAACATTAACATGGGGTTATATACGCTTAATCCCCATACCTGGGAACTTATGGCTGTAGACACCCCAGAGGGGGGAGTCCTGTGATACCACTAAGGGAGATAAAAGACGCAATTTGTGTCAAAAACGGGTGGGGCTAACAAAATTTTTTTAAAATTAAAGAAATAGGCTGGGGAAGGATGCAAAGCCACTGGGGAGTGGGGGGAACAGTCTTAGAATACACAGATGTGGGGAGTTTGAATAGAAACTCCCCACATCCGGAGAATCAGCCTCTGCCCCGGAGACCCGGTAACTAGTTGCAAAAACCGGAGTCTCCAGGGCAAATCCGGAGAGTTCCCAGCTATGTTAATCCCTAGAGTATCAGAGGGACAAGCAGTGCACTTAACAGCAGTGTGTTGCTCAGCCCTCTGCTTAAATATGCCTACTTAACTGAGGTTTTCACATATCATTGCCCATCCCTAGCCAGCATTAAAGGGACACTGATGTCCCATAAAAAATTATACTTGTTTTGTAGAGGTTTAAAAAATAAGTTATTTAGCACAAATCCTATCTCTCAAAACTTTATGGTATCCCCCTCCCTCCGCTTCTCCTGACGTCAGCACTCTGCAGAAAGCAGGAGATCCTGGTCTGGGGATCAGCCGGTGGCTCTGCAGCAGAGCTGAAATCGGGTTATTGAAAAATAATTACTTCACTGGAAAGGTCAACAAAGTGTACCTGGTTTGCAAGCACACATTGTAGACTGTTCCCATGAAGTAGTTCTTTTTAAATAATGGGATTTCTGCTCTGCTGAAGAGCCTCCTCGAATTGCACAACTCTAATCTCCTGCTGTTAGCTTTACAGCTGAGAGCAGGAAAAGGGAAACTTTACAAGCGAATGTCTCTCAAACCATAGTGGTTTGAGAGATAGGATATGTGCCAAATAACTTATTTTTTAAACCTCTACAAAACAAGCATCATTTTTTATGGGACATTACTGTCCCTTTAAACACAGTTGTCAATGTCACCTTTTGTCATAAATGAATCTCTTGAAGACCAAATGCGTGTATAATACGCACTGCTTTTCAAGGGGTTGTGTACCACTCAAATCCTCAGGAGGTTAAAGGGATAGTAATACTTCATTTTTACTATCCCCTATGTTGTAGCCCTTAAAAATTGGAATTAAGCGAGACCAGCGACATCTCTCTAACCTTTATGGTTTGAGAGATATCTGCATTCAAAGTTCCCTCTCCTTCTCTCTCCTCTGTGTTATAGAAACAGAAATCATTCACTGAAATGGTCTTCTACGTCTGCTTGCAAACCAAGCACACGTAGAAGACCATTTCAGTGAAGGATTTCTGTTTCTATAACTCAATCTCCGCACTGCTGCAGAGCCGCTGCTGGTCCCGGGGCCGGATTCCCCTGCTGTCAGCTATAACACTGACGTCAGGGGAGAGAGAGAAGGAGAGGGAACTTTGAATGCGGATATCTCTTAAACCATAAAAAAAAATCTTCTTTTTTTGTAGAGATTTAAAAAAATAAATCTTTGCAGCAAATCTCATCTCTCAAACCGATATGGTTTGAGAAATATTTGCATTGAAAGTTCCCCCTTCCCTCCTCTTCTCCTGACATCAACGCTGTGCTGACAGCAGGAGATCCCGGTCTGGGGACCAGTCAGCGGCTCTGCAGCAGAGCCAAAATTGCATTAATTAAAAAGAATTTCTTCATTGGAAAGGTCTACAAAGTGTGTCTGGTTTGCAAGCACACTTTGTAGACCGTTCCAATGAAGTAGATCTTTTTAAATAACGTGAGTTCAAAGTCGGCCGACTCAAATCTATTGCTGTCAACTATACAGATGACAGCAGAAAACGGGAAACTTTCAAACCGTAGCGGTTTTAGAGATAGGATTTGTGCTACATAAATTTTAAAGCTGACACCTTTATTGGTTAAATGAGAGGACATTCCAAGCTTTCATGCATGTCTGAGAATCAGTCCAGTGACCCTGCCTGAAGAGCTAATAAGTGCTGGGGTAGGAGTATCCAAATGATGGGTTTTATGTCATATGGGGGTGGGGCTTAAGTGGGGCATTAAGGATAAGGTAGGGCCATAGCCAGAGCTTGTCCTCAGAGTTCATGGGTTCAGTTTATGGTTACGCTGAATTGGCAAACCTGGGAAGTTTCTGGATCTGCCCTGGAAACTTTGGTTTTAGGGCTAATTACTGAGTTTCTGGGGACAGAGGCTGATTCTCAGGCTGTGGTGAGTTTCCTGATTAAGTCTGCCCACTTCTCCTTCCTACTGTATTCCTCCCACTTCCCACTCACTTACTGCCCACTTCCCAGCCTAATATTTGTTAATTCCTGCCCATCCAATTAAGCCCCACCAAATTATGTCACAAATCCTGTAAGTAGCATCAGCCTGGCTGCAGCCCATGAGCCCTATCTGGGGGTCCACAGAAGGAATTTCCCAGGCATGTAAATAGGATGGGGATAGTGGGATGAGGTACTCCAAGCTAGGGAAAGATGCTCAGTCTCTACAGATTGAGTCATAAATACTGAAAACTGGTGTCTCTGGGTGAGATTTAAAGGAGCAGTAAACCTTTTTTATGAAAAAATATATATTGTAGGGATTTTCCTATTGAGTAAAATAAGAGTACTCCCACTGCAGAGAGATTTATATTTCCAGAGTTATTACAGTTTAAACCTATGTTTTTTTTACATTAGCAGTGCCCTCTAGTGGTCAAATTCTAAATAGATTTCCTGTTAGATTCTAATGGAGAGGAAAGTCAGAAAAGTCAGAGACATACAGTTCTCCATAGAATGTGATAGAAACTGCCTGTCACTTCCTGTCAGTTATAACTATCAGGAAGTAAACACAGTAAATTCACTTCCTGATTATTTAAACTGCTATAAATTTTGAATAAAACATCTGACAGCGATAGGAGTGACCTTGTTTTATTCAGCAGGAAAAGCTCTATAAAATCTGTTTTCATAAAAAAAAAAGTTTACTGCTCCTTTAAGTAAGCCTTCAGGATACTAAGGAACCTTTTTCAGGCAGATGGTAACAAATAGTCTGGGTTCACATGGACAATTTGAAAAAGGTGAGTTTCCATGCTCTTTCTATGCTGCTGCCTCTTCTCTCTCTCTTGTTCTCCCACTTCCTTCCGTCTGTGTCCTGGTGGCTCTGGTACCTTCTCTCTTCCCCTCTACCTCTGTGCCTTTCTCACTCTTTAACCTCTGCAATCTGCTCTTAATTGCTAGATCCTCTGAATCAATCTTTCAAATAAATGACAAATGTTTTGTTCATCTATACAAAACATATATAAAGGCATATCCCTTTGATCCCTTTATAAACCAGAGATTGGAGTTGAGATGAGAAAGGATTATGCTGTTTGAAATGTATGCCGACAGATGTTTAGAACAGGGCTCTCCATATGCACACAATTACTTAATTCCCACGTTAAACTAAGTGGACCGCTAAAACCAAGGCAATATGGCAGAGCTGTCATTGTGTCATTATTATAGTTTACATTACATGTCTGTGTTAACTTTTTAAGGTCCAGAGTCATGTGCATCACATTACAAGGCAATATGTTGAATACCTCTCTAGTCCTTAAAGGGGTAGTAATGTTTCATAATAAAAGCAGCTCTAATTAATCATCATAGTATTTGGACTTTTGAGAGTGTTATTTCAACTTCTGTCAGAGTTGTAGTTCAAGAATAATTCAATGACAAAGTATCCCCCTCCTGCCCCTTTTACTGATGTAACACTGCTCAGCCAGAGCAGAAGGGAGGTGCCCAGGTAGACTGCATACAGGGACAATCTTCAATTAAGATAAGGGAAAAACCTGAAAAGCTTGTCAAGGAGGGCAGGGCTTTCATTGTTCTCATAGGAAGAAGATTGTCCCTTGCTGTTATCTGTCTGGTCTATGGACTGGATTCCACATCTGAGAAGAGATGGCTTACACTAGGTAAAAGGGGCGGGAGGGAAACTTTGCTTGTGAATAGCTCTCAAACCATAAAGGTTTGAGAGATAAGACTTATATCATTCTTCATGTTTTTTTAATGCCTACAAAATAAAATAAAGATAAAATGAAGTATTACTATCCCTTTAAAGAGAATCTGTTACCTTTCCAAGAATTCCCCTCCGTGAGCCACTCTAGCTTGAAAGGTTTGCATGATTGTTCCTCTCCATTAATTAATTCCACCCCTCTGGGTAGGGAGCAGATCCATTTGAAAGGATTAACCCTTTGAGTGCCAGAGTGGTATCCAAAGCATTGCATTAAAATGCTTTAAATACCTCTCTAATACACAAAGGGTTAAATGTAGATTTTCAATTGCTTATAGCTTTTGAACACAGTGATTGATAAAGCTGAAATTCAACAGTTAAGTAGCACACATCAGTCCCCACAAACCCTGCAAATTTGATACAAATCCACTTTATAGAAAACTGCAAAGGTCTGAAATAAATTGTTCTTTGCCCACGATTACCTTTCATCCCCTCACAAAAGTGTTCTCAGTGCCACTGCCAAATCTACTGAACAGATCATACACTGAGCTGGACTCAGTCAGGTGTTACCTACCTTCCCTGGACTGTAAACTCTCACCAGCAGGGCCCTCTGATCTTTTTGTGTGCTATGTTCCCTTTGTACTAGGTAATGTCTCTGCATGTACATTCTCTTTTGTACAGAGCTTCACAATAAGTTTGCAGTATATAAAGGCTAATCTATATATATATATATATATAGATATATATGCTAGTATCAAAGCCCGTATACACGGGCTGAAGTGCACCCAACGGCACTGGCTGCTGCCCCGGAGCAGAGACAGGCACTGAACACGCTGATCCTCAACGGGGAGCTCCAGACGGCTCACAGCGAAGCTTCCTGTGTGCGAAACCACTCATGCACAGTCTCTACTTCGCATGTGCTATTACGCTCACAGGGAGCCATGCATTCTATCACTTTATGTTATAGGATATCTAAGTGAATCTGGTTCGCTGGAAAGCACTGATTGGTTGAGGAGGAGGCAAGGGGTGTAGCCTCCTGTCTCCTCAACCAACCACCGCTACCACTCTGTTGAAAAGAAAAAGAAATGTTACTCTGTGGCTTAGGAGGAGGCAGCCAACCTCTTAAAATTTTTTTTAAAAAAAGTCAGATCTCGTGATAGAGCAACAGGACCTCTCCTGATGCCCCCCAGCTACTGATCCCCCAGCCGTTTTGGCTGGGAGACCAATGGAGGAGACGCATGGGGATCAAGAGAGTCCTGATGCCCGACCACAAGGTATGACTTTTAATACAATTCCACCCTTCGAGTGCGACAGAGGTATCCAATGCATTGCGTCACAATGGGGGAGATGCACTAAGGCGTGATAAAGAGGGGATAAAGTGGAGGTGACTTTTCCAGTGATATCACTTCTCCAGTTCCTATGTTATTCTATGGAGCCAATGCACTAAGATCTCTCCAACTCTGGAGATTAAGTACGTTGGCTCCATAGAATAAAATAGGAATTGGAGAAGTGATATCACTGGATAAGTTATCTCCACTTTATCACCTCTTTATCACAACTTAGTGCATAACCCCCCCCCATGCATTGGATACCTCTCAGGCACTCAAAGGGTTAACCCATCCTCCCCAAAAAAATACAAGGTTCTCCGCACGGGCAAAGCCAATCCACGAGCCTGCTAGTAATAATAATAAATATATCACTTGTTCTATCTCCAGATTTCAAATCAATAGATGTTATAGGGGACTTTTTTCTTACAGTGTTTAAAACGTTTTTCCCTTTACTGAGATTTCATTTAAATGTACAGAATGGTTTTGTGCATACTCACTATATTTTTAAAAGGGATCTATCACTCCTTTACATCTTTGTGTACATAATTTTCTTATATAGCGCATACACTGCTCTTGCTGAAGTTTGCTGCACTGCCTCTGCTCCTTCCCACTACCTAGCCTCCTCTGATGACAGAGGCTGTAAGCTGGAGCACTCTCATTAGCCAGAAATCGATCTCCGCAAATCAGAGCGTTCCAGCTTATAGCCTCCATCATCGGAGGAGGCTGGGTAGTGGTTTGAGAGATATAACATTTTGAAGTTCTCCCCTCCCTCCCCTTGCACTGACGTCAGCTGTAAGCTGACAGCAGGAGATCCTGATCGCAGGACCGGCTGGCAGAGCCGAACTACCGCAGACTAAAAAGAAATACTTAATTGGAACGGTCTACAAAGTTTGCTTGTAAATCAGGCACACTTTGTAAAGCCTGTTCCAATTAATTATTTCTTTTTAGATTGCGGTATTTCAGCTCTGCTGAAGAGCCTCGAGTTGGCCTACTCGAATCTCCTTCTGTCAGCTTTACAGCTGACATCAGTGCAAGGGGAGAGAGGGGCGACTTTAAAGCATTATATCTCTCAAACCATAAAGGTTTGAGAGATGGGACTTAGATAATTTATTTTATTTTTGTAATAGCTACAATATTTCCTTTTGGTTAATAAAGACATTACTAACCCTTTATCAATAAATGGCTAATAGCCTGTTTATCAGAAGGACTAGGTAGGTGTCCTTTAAACAGCAGTAAGTTATCTCTATTTCCTGATTTCATTTGCCAGTGGTCTCTGTTTAAGTCTCCTCCTCTGTTTAGAGGGATGGTAACATTTCAAAATAAAAGCAGCTCCAATTAATCCTCCTAGTATTTGGACCATGGAGAGCATTATTTCAATACTGAGAGAGCTGTAGTTAAAGAGTAATTGAATGATAAAGTATCCCCCTCCAGCCCCTTTTACTGATGTAACACTGCTCACCTCAGAACAGAAAGCTGGTGTCCAGATGGCTTGCAGAGAGGGACAATCTTCAGTTAGCATAAGGGAAAAACCTGATAAACCTGTCAAGGGGGCAGGGGTTTCATTGTTCTCACAGTAAGAAGATTGCCCCTTACTGTGAGCTGTCTGGTCTTAAGACCAGGTTCCACATCTGAGGAGAGGTGACTTACACTAGGTAAAAGGGGCGGGAGGGGGATACATTATCATTCAATTACTCTTGAAGTACAGCTCTGACAGTATTGAAATAACACTCTCTGTGGCCCAAATACTATGAAGATTAATCGGTGCTGCTTTTATTTTGAAACATTACTATCCCTTTAAGTATCCTCACACATTGTTTGGTGTGAGCTAGAGGCAGACTCAAATTGAGATCAGTGTACACATAGGGTCCCAGTTTCACTCTTGCCACAAGTGAACAGAGGCATAATGCTTTGTGCTACAGAGTGTTAAAGCGCATTTTCTCTGGTCCATACCCTCCCAACATTTCAAATGGCCAAAGAGGGACACTTTTGTTTTAAGGAGTGTTAGTGGGGTGTGGCTCGTGGGTGGGGCATTATCAAGAATTTATTGATGATTTCATGACCTACTGAAACATCTTTGTGTGACTGAATAAATGATTTAGAACAAGACCAAAGTATTTTATTTACACAAACTAATTTATACACACAAATACTGATGTTTAAACAATCATTAATGTGAGTTGTATTGCTGTGGAGCAGTGTGATACAATTATATTAGGCTAACCAGACCTCACCTTTAACCGGGGACGCATAGGAGAAATGCATACTGCAGGACTGCATTGATTTCAGTGAAGCACTGTAAAATGGCTATTTCCTATGTGTCCCTGGTTAAAAGTGAGATCTGGTCAGCCTAACTTATATACACACCACACAGTCTGTTCTTCTAAAAGGAGGGACTCTAGGGACTAGATTCTGTTGCAGGTGCTAAATGTTAACACCCGTTTTAACAAACATTTTCCTATTGAAGTCTATGGTAAAAAAAACTGGAGATAAATGCAGAGATAAAATTAGCACCTGTAATAGAATCCAGCCCTAGGTCGGGAAATATGGACAGACGGATTTTGGTCTCCTAAAGAGGGACACTTGGGGAGTATCGTGGTCAACTGCTAACTTTAAAATTCTTTCCAATGGGCAATTTATGCCCTTCAGGTCTGTTTTAAGTAGGGTTGCCACCCAGCCGGTATTTTACTGGCAAGCCGGTAAAAAATTGGCTTCTGTCCAACGTTAAGTCTATGCAGGGAATGTCATGGACGGTATTTTTTTGAAGAAAAGGTGGCAACCCTAGTTTTAAGCAAGTAATGCATTGGGGACCATTCTATCATTCAGAGGGTTAAAGCCCCATTTGAATTAGAAGGCATCTGCACAACCAGCCAATTCAGAATGACATACTTCCCAACATTTCAAATGAACAAGATAGGCAATTGTTCTAGGAGCTGTTGCTGGGGACGTGGCTGGGGCACTACTGATAATTTTTAGGTTATATCATGATCTATTGACACCTCTTTTTATAACTCAATAAATGATTTGTAGCAAGTCTGTGTATTTTATTACTCTTGAACTACAACTCTGACAGTAGTGAAATAACACTCTCTATGGCCCAAATACTATGAAGATTAATTGGAGCTTCTTTTATTGTGAAACATTACTATCCCTTTAAACACAGGTCTTGCAAGGCACTCAGTTGAGAGTACCTTGCCATTCTCATATTTACCTGAATCAGCTGATCGTTGAAGAGCCTGCTTAGCTGGTTCAGTTAGTAAGAAAGGCAGAGAAGCTGTGATATGTAGCGTCTCTGCAATTCTCTCATTTAGAAACCCTTAAAGTGCCACAGAAGTGTGCAATCTACACCCTTATGGCACTCAAACGGTGTTAGGGCAGAGATGCTGTTAGTGGTGCGTAAGTCCAAGTCCCCCACTGAACAGGTTAGGGAACAGTGAGGATGCACTCAGATTTGAGGATTGTCAGACTGCTGGCAATGTGTAATGGATGGCATTCCTTACACATTGCCAGCAAGTTGGCAAACCTGCATACTAATGAGTTGATTCTCCCCAACTCCAACACTCATCTCCATTGATAAGGCCATGTGCTCACCAGGCATCACCAGGCACACATCACCATAGTCTTGCCCCTTAGTGTGTCTCCTCTCTGGTTTTAGTACCTCTGAATCCCTCACAGTGTTCACAAAACCAGACTGGTGTCTATCCTATATATACAGGAAACTGCAGATATAATCCAAAATATAAATATATGCATATAACTGACTGCAGTATGAAGAACACCTACCTAAGTAAATTAATCACGGATTGTTCGTAAGGAACATGTCTGGTTTTTCTGTAATAATGTGTATTTTCTAATGCAGGGATGGGCAGTGTGAAGCCCTTCAGCTCTTGCTAGACTACAACTCCCATCATTCCTTGATGTAGCCTGGAAGCAGCTGGAAGACCTCTCCCTACCCACTACTGTGCCAGTTCTACACTGGTGCCACCTACTGTTCAAGAAATGAATAACATGAACACCATTGATCTTAAAGTGACACAATACAGATCACATTTCTCTGAACATTTAAGTTGCATTTTTTATATATTGGTGAGGGTGTATTCTGATGTCTATTGTCTTTTTCCTTTGTGATGATAAAGGCTTCAAAAAGTAACCACGTGTTGACAAAATAGATATCTTTATTTCATCATTCAAAAAGTTTGAGAATACTTTTATTTTAAAATAAAATGTCATGTCACCAAGAGTCATATGTAAAGGTTTAGCATTTTGGGGCAAACCAACTACACTATAAGGAACAAATAATTCTGCAAATTCCCATTCCTTTGAATGGAATGTTCTTAGTCCCTTGCATGCTAGAGGTATCTCCAAGACCTCTGTACTATTCAAGGGGTTAAAAACTAAATTTAACTCAATGGGGATTTCTATTTTTCCCTACATTGTTGTTGGTTTGCCCCAGAAACAACTCATAAATGAAACTTACAGAGAACAATAATATCACAAGTGACCACAAGAGGTCACTATGAGACTTATTCATGAAAGTACAAATTATAGAAAATTAGTTAAGGTACCCAAGTTGGAAACTGATGCTTGAAACAAAATAATATATCAGTACAAGATAAGGGTGTGCTTCCAATCTGAGGTCTAATTTTAAAATATTAGACTAGCAATAAAAAAAAAAAAAACCTGCCATAGTTACACATGCTTTGCTAAATGGCTTAATATTTTTTAAAGTTTCGGCAGTGTATTTTAATTTCCTTTGTTTTCTCACTATATGTATTGAGGTTTGGGAGTCTTTGTTAAAAATGTTTTATCGTATATACCAGGAGTAGACATTTAACAAACTCCAGCTGTAGGGGATTACAACTCCCTTCATCCACAAACATGTAAGGTAAGGTGATCAGAACTCAGCTTTACCCTGGGACACACAGGAAATAGGCATATTTCAGGATTGTACTGAAATCAAAGCACTATGCATTGTGTCCCCGGTTACAGGTGAGGTCTGGTGACACTAAAGTAGGGGGATGATGGCAGTTTTAGTTCCCAACAGCTGGAGGTCTGAGATTTGACTACGTTTGATGTAGACCTTGCATCAATTCAGTTGTTCTCCTTCGAGGTCCAATAGGCAGAGTAGGCAACTGCTTAGAGCTCCAGGTTTTTGGGGTACCTCAGCTGTGCTGGCCACACCCACATTCTGAATTGTGGGTGTGGCCAGAGCAATCTCCGAGTTCCTATACCAGTCATATACCCCCTTTTAAGACTATTATTTAACCCTTTAGATGCTAGAGGCTTTGTGGAGCAAGGGGCAAAGCCTTTTTCATTCTTTCTTCGCATAGGCCAAGGGTATTTTCTGAGCCAGAGAACAGTGGATAAGACTGGTTGCATGTGAGAAGTGGGTGTGTGGCCATGGGCGGAGCTAATCATGGGAATCTGCAGAAATTTTTCTGGGGGAGGGGCAAAGACATATTATGCCACCCCGGCCTCCCCCCCAGACCAGTCTGTCCGGACCCTGGAGATAAGAGCATCTACAGCGCCTTGCCTAGGATGTAATTCCTGCGCTGTTCTTCTTTAAATAGCTACTGTTTTACAGAGGATATAAAAAGTCTACACACCCCTGTTAAAATGCCAGGTTCTTGTGATGTTAAAGAATGAGACAAAGATAAATCATGTTAGAACTTTTTCCACTTTTAATGTGACCTATAACGTGAACAATTCAATTGCAAAACAAACCAAAATTGTTGAGGGGGGAAAAATAAAAAACTCACAATAACCTGGTTGCATAGGTGTGCACACCCTCTTATAACTGGAGATGTGGCTATGTTCAGAATTAACCAATCACATTCAATCTCATGTTAAATAGAAGTCATTACACACCTGCCATCATTTAAAGTGACTGATTAATCACAAATAAAGTTCAGCCGTTCTAGTAGGATTTTCCTGACATTTTCTTAGTTGCATCTCAGAGCAAAAGCCATGGTCCGCAGAGAGCTTCCTAAGCATCAGAGGGATCTCATTGTTGAAAGATATCAGTCAGGAGAAGGGTACAAAAGAATTTCCAAAGCATTAGAAAAACCATGAAACACAGTGAAGACAGTCATCATCAATGTAGAAAATATGGCACAACAGAGACATTACCAAGAACTGGACGTCCCTTCAAAATTGATGAGAAGACGAGAAGAAACTGGTCAGGGAGGCTTCCAAGAGGCCTACTGCAACATTAAAGGAACTGCAGGAATTTCTGGCAAGTACTGGCTCTGTGCTACATGTGACAACAATTGCCCGTATTCTTCATATGAATGGGCTATGGGGTAGGGTGGCAAGACAGAAGCCTTTTCTTACAAAGAAAATCATCCAAGCCCGGCTGAAGTTTGCAATAACAAACATCAAGTCCCCCAAAAGCACGTGGGAAAATGTGTTATGGTCTGATGAAACCAAAGTTGATCTTTTTGGCCATAATTCCAAAACGTATGTTTGGTGCAAAAACAACAATGCACATCGCCCAAAGAACACCATACCCACAGTGAAGCATGCTGGTGGCAGCATCATGCTTTGGGGCTGTTTTTTCTCAGCTGGAACCAGGGTCTTAGTCAGGGTGGAGGGAATTATGAACAGTTCCAAATACCAGGCAGTTTTGGAACAAAACCTTCAGACGTCCACTAGAAAGCTGAAGATGAAGAAGTTCACCTTTCAGCACAACAATGACCCAAAGCACACATCCAAATCCACAAAAGCATGGCTTCACCAGAAGAAGATTAACGTTTTGGAATGGCCTAGCCAGAGCCCAGACCTGACTCCAATTGAACATCTGTAGGTGATCTGAAGAGGGCTGTGCACAGGAGATGTCGTCACAATATGACAGATTTGGAGTGCTTTTGCAAAGAAGAGTGGGCAAATATTGCCACGTCAAGATATGCCATGCTAATAAACTCCTACTCAAAAAGACTGATTGCTGTAATAAAATCAAAAGGTGCTTCAACAAAGTATTAGTTTAAGGGTGTGCACACCTATGCAACCAGGTTATTGTGAGTTTTTTATTTTTCCCCCCTCAATGATTTCAGTTTGTTTTGCAATTGAATTGTTCACGTTATAGGTCACATTAAAAGTGGAAAAAGTTCTGACATGATTTATTTTGTCTCATTCTTTAAAATCACAAGATCCTGGCATTTTAACAGGGGTGTGTAGACTTTTTATATGCGCTGTGTGTCCTTCTGCAGATTTTGTCTGTGGAAAGAAGCACCATACTCTTGGTGAGGTCTAATTAGTTATCTATAAAAATGGCATTAGTACCTCTCTTTTCCTGCCGTTAGTGCTTCTTTTGATACTTATATTGGATAAACAGGTACACTCATCAATAGTAAAGCTCAAGTTCTGGTAAATGTAGATACATTCCAAAGATTTCAGGGCACACCAAGACTTTTCAATCCACTCCAACATTTATTTTTGTCAACATTCTGGCTTATTATTTCATATATTCATCAAGATTTAATCATCAAAAGTCTTGGTATGCACTAGAATGTTTGAAAAATTACACACACACATATTACATATATATATATATATATATATATATATATACTAGTTGAACAGCCCGTTACATGGGCCACAGTGCCTCTGGCAGCCGGTCACGGGGCAGTCGCGCGCAGCAGAGACTGGCCGCGCCACTGCTGATACAGAGCTGGACGCTCATCAGCCGCGGCGCGGGCAGTCTGTACTGCACATGACTGCCGCACGCACAGCAGTGTCTACTGCGCATGTCGGGCGTTACACACAACTTAGCGAATTATTATATAGGATATATATATATATATATATATATATATATATATATATATATATATATATATATAGTTGTGTTCAAAAGTTTGCAAACCCTGGCAGAAATTATGAAATTTTGGCATTGCATGACTGATCATAGAATAGAATAGTGATCATATGAAGCCATTTATTATCACATAGTTGCTTGTCTCCTTTTTAAAACATAATGATAACAGAAATCACCCAAATGGCCTTGATCAAAAGTTTACATATCCTTGAATGTTTGGCCTTGTTACAGACACACAAGGTGTCACACACAGGTGAAAATGGCAATTAAATGTTAATTCCCCACACCTGTGTCTTTTTAAATTCCAGTTAGTGTCTGTGTATAAATAATCAATTAGTTTGTTAGCCCTCAGTAAAAAGATATCCAGAGCCTTGAAAATGCCAGTCAGTACTGTTCAATCACTCATTAAGAAGTGGCAAATTCAGGGATCTCTTGATACCAAGCCAAGGTCAGGTAGACCAAGAAAGATTTCAGCCACAACTGCCAGAAGAATTGTTCGGGATACAAATTAAAACCCACAGGTAAGCTTAGGAGAAATACAGGCTGCTCTGAAAAAAGACAGTGTGATTGTTTCAAGGAGCATAATAAGATGATACTTGAACAAAAAATGAGTTGCATGGTCAAGTTGCCAGAGAGAAGCCTTTACTGTGCCAATGCCACAAAAAAGCCCAGTTACAATATGCCCGACAACACCTTGACATGCCTCACAACTTCTGGCACACTGTAATTTGGAGTAACTAGACCAAAATAGAGCTTTATGGTCACAACCATAAGCACTATGTTTAGAGAGGGGTCAACAAGGCCTATAGCCAAAAGAATACCATCCCCACTGTGAAGCATGGTGGTGGCTCACTGACGTTTTTTTTTTTTTGGGGGGGGGGCGTGAGCTATAAAGGCACTGGGAATATTGTGAAAATTGATGGAAAGATGAAAGCAGCATGTTATCAGAAAATACTGGCAGACAATTTGCATTCTTCTGCATGAAAGGTATGCATGGGACTCTCTTGGGCTTTCCAACATGACAATGACCCTAAGCACAAGGCCAAGTTGACCCTCCAGTGGTTACATCAGAAAAAGGTGAAGGTTCTGGAGTGGCCATCACAGTCTCCTGACCATAATATCATCGAGCCACTCTGGGGAGATCTCAAACATACGGTTCATGCAAGATGACCAAAGACTCTGAGTGACCTGGAGGCATTTTGCAATGACGAACGGGCAGCTATACCACATGCAAGAATTCGGGGCCTCATTGACAACTATTACAAAAGACTGCACATTGTCATTTATGCTAAAGGGGGCAATACACAGTATTAAGAACTAAGGGTATGTAGACTTTTGAACATGGGTCATTTCATTTTTTTTATTTGTTACCCTGTTTTGTTTTATGATTGTGCCATTCTGTTATAATCTACAGTTGAATATGAATCTCATAAGAAGTAAAAGAAATGTGTTTTACCTGCTCACTCATGTTTTTTTTAAAAATGGTACATTTATTACCAATTCTCCAAGGGTATGCAAACTTTTGAGCACAACTGTATATATATATATATATATATATATATATATATATATATATATATATATTTTTTATAAATACATTTTTATTGAAGATGAAATAAAAGAAAGGACACAGAGAAATGGCAAAAAAAAAAAAAAAAAAAGCAATGTACATTGAGTGTCCAATAATAAGCATATGCTTATGAAACTTAATGGAACTGGGTTGTCAATGCAAGCCTTAGAATAAGTGGTGTAGCTGTAATAGTACCGTGGTGGTGGAGGGGGAAGAGGGGCAAAACGGAGGGTGGACAGAGTAGGGAAACAGTGAGGGCAAAGGAAGGAGTGGGGGGAGGGATGGAGGGCAGTGGATGATGGGAAATGTGGATCCATACGGGCCAAAGATGCCTGAAAAAAGCCACTATGTGGCAGCAAAGGTGAGCCACCCACTGTAGTTGAAAGTGAAGGTGGAAAGAGTACCTGAGGAGAGGTGATACAGCCATTCCATATCCAAGATGACATAAGTGAACCTTCCAGTCTTGGAGAGAGGGAGAGATATGAGACTTCCACCTGTCTGGGATACAGGCTCTAGCAGCTGTGACCAGTATAACCCATTGCTTGAGAGAGGAATTGGGGCATGCCAGAGACCCAGCTGACAGGAGGGAGAGTATTAGCGTATGAGGAAAAATCACTAGCCTAGCATCCAGTGTTAAAGGGATAGTAATATATTAAAACGAGCTCCAATTCCTCTTCATAGATTTTCAGCATGTAGAGCGGTATTTCAAAAGTATGCGAATTGTAGTTCATGAGTAATTATAAAGCATCCCCCTCTCGCCCCATTACTTTTGTAACTTTGCCTCTCCAGCCGGTCCAGATGGATTGCAGTGAGGGAAAATCTTCAATGAACATAAGGAAAAACCTGCCCTCCTTCGTCAAGGGGGGAAAAGTTTTCCTTATGCTCACTGCTTGAAAATTGTCCCTATCTGAGAGCTGTCCGGTCTGATGGCCGGATTCCAGAACTGAGGATGGACGGCTAAGGATAGGTAAAAGGGGCGGGAGGGGGATCCTTCATAATTAAATTACTATTGAACTACAAAAAATGTGCATACTATTGAAATGCCGCAAAACATACTCAAAAAACTATGTAGCGCAATTCGAGCTCCATTTGTTTTCATCTATTACTATCCCTTTAAGTGCTTGTGTATCTACCTTTTAACCCTTTGAGTGCCAGAGGGGTACGGAATGCATTGCAACGGGTTAAATCAACATTTATAACTATTTTCTCTCCAAGAGAAGAGTGAGAAACATCCTATATAATAATTCGCTAAAACGTGTGTAACGACGCAGTCATGCGCAGTAGAGACTGCCCGCGCCGTGGCTATCCAGCTCTGTATCAGCCGTGGCGTGGACAGTCTCTACTGTGCATGACTGCCCCGCGACTGGCTGTCAGTGGCACTGTGGCCTGTGCAACGGGCTCTTCAACTAGTTCACCAATAAAATCAGAATGCCTTTCTGGACAGCTGTTCATTCTAATGAAACAATCTGTGTAAAAGTAAAGTCGTTATATCTGTTTAACTTGATGTATGACCCATAACTGTTTTACAGCATTATTGTTGACCTTTGGAACAGTCTAAAAAGTGTGCTTGCAAACCAGGAACACTTTGTAGACCGTTCCAGTGAAGTATTCCTTTCTAGATGGCGTTATTTCTGCTCCGCTGAAGCACCACCGGCTGGTCCCAGGACCAGGATTTCCTTCTGTCGGCTAGAGCGCTGACGTCAGTGAAAGGGGCGGGAGGGGGGAACTTAAGCAGCTTATATCGCTCAAACTATACATGTTTGTGAGATGGAAGGTAGATAGCTACACTATTAAACTTTCTTAAAAGAAACCAATACTATCCCTTTAAAACAAGTGCTACATGAATCGCCTTCAGTGGAAACTAGGTTTGGATTAGGAATTATCTAATAGTCTTTATAACAACCAAATTAAAATTGTAGAAACACGTTGAGTGATACAGTAACATACAACAAATCACAGAATACACTGCCTACTACCCAAGTGGTTATAGCAGTGGTGTAACTATAGGGGTTGCAGGAGTCGCATCTGCGACCAGGCCCGTGCACTGCAGGGGCCCGGCCTCCCCCTGTGACCCCTCCGCCTGTCACCCGCAATCTCCTGTCAGTGCTCTAGTAATGCAGAGCGCTGGGAGATGACATCATCTTCCAGCGCTTTGCATTACTAAGACAACCATGCAGGAGCACCAGGTATGAGATGGGGGCATTGTGGAGGGGGCCCGTGGCACTTCTTGTACCAGGGCCAGAGGCTTCTAGTTACGCCTCTGGGTTATAGGTTAATTTTATCACAGTCTTTGTATCATATGCACAAGAGAAAGAAGAAGCAAACATGGGACAAACCAATGGCACAATAGGGGATAAATTCAAATGCCCCAGATTTTCATCAAAGAGCAACCAACGTGAAGACGTAATAATCTAAAACAGGTTCTCTCACTGTAAAATATTGAAGAGTGTGACTGATGCCTGTCTCATACTTTAATACTCAATAGTAAACCCACCAACACCACATCTTTCTCTAACATCAGATGGTTCCCTGATAATCCTATACACTGGTTAATTAGTGCACAGGATGCATTAAAATCCTCACACAGGAACAAGTGTCTCTGTGTGGATGATCTGCTGGTCAGGTTGCCACAGTAAGCACTTGATTGCATTGAGTAGTCCTCCAGCTAGGAGAAAAGGATGATGTCAGGGAAACATACCTCCCAACATTTCAAAATGCCAAAGAGGGACACTTGTGTTTTAGGGGGTGTTGCTGGGGGCGTGGTTGGTGGGTGGGGCATTGACGGGGATTTTTAGGCTATTTCATGACCTATTCATACCTGTTTGTGTAACCTAATAAATGACTTATAACAAGACCAAAGTATTTTATTTACACATACTAATTTATAAACACATATACTGACATTTAAACAAACAATAATGCAAGTTATATTGCTGTAGAATAATATGATACACTTATTTACACCCCACTCAGTCTGATTTCCTAAAAAGAGGGACATCAGAGTGGGAAAGAGGGACAGATGGATTTGGGTCTAAAAGAGGGACTGTCCCTCCTAAAGAGGGACACTTGGGAGGTATGGGGAAAGGTAAGAGAGTGAGCATATTAAAAACTAAATAACTAGTGATAAGAGTGTGACTGAAGAGTGTGACTGACATTAGCCACACACATTAATACTTTATAATACAATCAACAAAACATTTGTAAGCATTACTATCTCTTTAATCACCGCGGGCAGTAGCAGTATTATACATTTTAACCCCGCAGTGCACTGGTCCCTCCTGGGTGTCTTTCCTCTGGAGCTGTTAGAGCAAGATGGGCAACTGATGATTCCTATTAGCTGCTTTGAGATCAGTCCCACATATACAATCATTAGAAAAAAGAAGGCCACAGGTAGCTTCAGCTTTTTCAGTACATAAGACAAGAAGCCTGGGATTTATCTGTTCAATTAAGTTCATAATGCTGCTACTCTTAGAGGTAGGCATTAGCAGACTGAGGGACCTCCCTTGTTTCAGGGAGCCAGGGCCTTTCTTACAATAATAAAGAGCAGGCATCTTCCCAGAGTTCACTGGGGGAAGCTCACACACACAAGCACATCTAGGAGAAAGTCTGCCTGTCATACAACACAGACTGGATCCTTTTGGATCTCTCTCTACCCACTGATCTCTGGCACACATTATAGTCTACTCAGTTTGCCTTATGTGCAAAAGAAATGAGGAACAGTTTGGAGGAAACCAAGTGCACCACAGGGGAGAAATAAAATCTCATGTGATATAAATGGGGATTTAAACCCTTTGAATGTCAGAGGGGTCTCCATCATATTCATGTGTGTCTGGGGGGGGTTGCCTTTGCCACCTCTGCACTTGCCCACCCTGGATAAACACAGGGGATGGTCAGGTTGGCCTGGAGGGCATATTATGGCTTTGCCCCCTCTCCTGGATTAATTCCTGTGGATGCCCAGTATTGATTTGCACACACACTCTTATTCACGCACGCACACACACACACACTCTTACTCACACGCACACACGCTCTGAGTATTTAATCTCTTGTCCAATTACAGCTCCGGGTCAGAGACAGAAACCAAACAGGGCACCTTCTCCTAGTTGGTGGAAAATGTTCTGCTGTGTTCTTCACCATACAATGAAGGGTCACAATCACTATGAGATGATGCATTGGGTAGAGAAGAAAAAGTAATACAGAAAAAGAATGGAGTTGGTGCAGCACTCATTATAGTATCAGAAACTGAATGTGCAGGTTACCAGAGGACCTGCCATACAGCAGCTGGATAATAAGCCTCCACACTGATTCTCTTACCTACACATTATGTGAACAGAATTAGACTATGTAAAGTGAGCTTGCCTTGATGGTGATCTCTCTACTATTCAAGAGGGTAAGAGGTCCATTTAAATCAAAGGAAATCTGGGCATTTCATATTTGTCACCTACAGCAATATGTTACAGCAATGTGGATAATAATGAATTTATTAATCAGATTAACTGTAAAATCTAGTTTGAGTTTTTTCCTGAATATATGGGTTAAAAAATGATTGTCACAGAAGTATCCCATTAGGTCATTCAACAGTCAGCTGAATAATGTCAAAGTGTTCTCGCTTTATGCCTTCAATAGAAAATAATGTGCCACAAATTCACCCCATGCAGAGCATATAAACTGTTTCCTAATTCACTGTGGTGACAATGTCGCATAGTGCCACAGTCACCTGGTGATATACTGCAGAGACTTTCCCATCATAGGAAACAAAGGTGTTAGACATAGAGCGGACTTCATTGTGGACTAATAGACAAAGACTGTTTACAGGGAGGCCCCCTTGAACATTTGTTTTAAACCAAGAAAAAGACAAACCTGTGCTTCTCTATACAAGGTGCATATGTGTACCCTGTATTGGGCATATATAATACAACTGTGTTAATAAATATGAGGATTTTGCTCCAAATTTGGCAAACATTGTTAAGCTTGCCAGCCCTGTCAAAGTACCTCATAACAGGGACATGCACAGACATTTTGGGGGGCAGGGGCTCAAATGAAAAAAAGGGCACTTCTCATAATTATTTATTCAAAGTATATATTTTTTAAAAAAAAGAAAAGAATTTACATCTCAGGAGCCTGTAGGCACAGAAATCTGAAGCGCCCCCCCCCCATTGGCCATCTCCACTGGACACCTCCACAATGCCCCCCATCATCTCCATATTGCCCTTACATTGTCCCCTGTCAGCTCCATATTGCCCCCATCAGCTCCACATTGCCCCCATCATCTCCATATTGTCCCATCAGCTCAAACTTACACTCACCTTGCCCCCATCAGCTCCATATTGCCTCCCATCAGCTCCATATTGCCATCTGCTCCAACTTACCCTCACATACATTGCCCCATCATCTCTACATTGCCATCATCTCCATCTTGCCCCCCATCAGATCCATATTGCCCCATCATTTCCACATTGCCCCCCAGTGTCCATTTCCTACCTTTTCCCTGGTGGTCCAGCTGCAGGAGAGGTCTGTATGTGCCTCCTTTGGCACAGACCTGTAGCTGCTGGTGCTCCCGCGTGGTCTTCTCTTCATGCAGAGCACTGGGAGATGATGTCATCTCCCAGCGCTCTGTAATACTAAAGAGCCAACGAGGGAGCGCAGCATCAACAGGTCTGTCCTGAAGGAGGCACAGACCTGACTGGGCAGTGGGGGGGTTAGTGCGGGCGGCGAGGCAACTTTTCTTTTGTTTTTTTTGTTAAAAGGGCATGAGGGCACTTTGGACAAAAAGGGCAGATGTCTATGTGTGCACAAGCCTACCTCATAATATGGCAGGTACCTACTCTAATACACCTGTAAAACCCTATATAAATTAAAAACAGTCCCTGAGGAGATGTTATAAATCTGCAAGCTTAACCATGTTTGGCCAAATTTTGGAATGAAATCCTCATATTTACTAACACAGTAGTATTATATATGCCCAATACAAGACACACATTTGCAACTTGTATAGAGAAGCGCAGGTTTGTCTTTTTGTCTTTAGTTTTCGGCCTAATACTTGAGGGACTGGGGAACCCTCTCATTCTCTGCTGCTATCAATACATTCACAACATTATTCTTATTTACACTTTATTAATTATATGTATTTATTATGGTGAGATAGTGCTGTGAGCTATTATTTTCTATTTGTTTTAACCCTTTGAGTGCCAGAGGGGTATGCAATGCATTGCTTCACAATGCATTACATACACCTCTGACACTCAAAGGGTTAAATGGACATTATCATCTGAAAACAAATAGGTTTCATGTCATTTTAAATGCCGTGTATTCCTAACCAGCATAAACAGGGCAGGATTTCCTATTAGGCATCTGCCTAAGGTCCATAATTATATGGAGAACTTTAGAGATCTTGGCCTCACCTGCTATGCTGAGTTGTGGGTGTAGCCAGCACCATGCCAATACACCTGGACCTAATACTAGTTTATATAGTTCTGATCTGGCCAATTTATTTAATCCCTTGGGTGCTAGATAGGTCTAGGCCTAGGGGTGTGTTAGAGAATTCTCTAGCACCCAAGGGGTTAAATACTGAAACTGACTGCTAATTCTTTCAGTTTACAATCTGATAAGGATTAGTGACCTTCACAAGCAATTCAGGTCTAGTGATGAGAAAGACAGAAAGAAAGAAAGACAGAAAGAAAGAAAAAGAGCAATATACCTGACTACTCTATGATGGTGAATCAATCTGTTAATCATATATGAGTCACTTATCCCCAGTGTATACTTTTTCTTTAATATTTAAAAAAAAATAATAATTCTGTGCTAAAAACAGTGGATGGGGTGGGGGTGTGGTCATGTGGAACAAGGAGGTGTGGCCATACATGGGGCTAACAGGATGTCTTACCTGAGTGTGCCAAATAGGTAGATCCATTTGTAAAAATATGTCTGAGGTGAAAAAGCTTCAAAATATGAGATAGATGTGTTTTAACCTATGAACATGTTGCTAAGTGTGGCAGTTGTACATTTTTTTTGTTTATAGAAACAATAAGTGCAATATATGGTATGATTGATGTAACAAACAGGACAGTGTTTTTGATAAAGCAGCAGTTTAGCCATGAAATGCATAAATGGTCCTGTAACATATTCTTTATTATAACTTTTAATAAATGTTTCAATAGTGGAAATATTGGGGGAGATTAACTAAGAGGTGATAAAGAGGTGATAAATGGAAATGACTTCTCCAGTCCCTATGTTATTCTATAGAGCCAATGCACTAAGATCTCCAAAGTTGAAGAAATCTTAGTGCATAGGCTCCATAGAATAACATAGAAATTGTAAATGGAGAAGTCATCGCCAATTCATCACCTCTTTATCACCACTTAGTGAATCTCCCCCATTGTATTTTTCATGGAGAACAGCCTTTGTTCCAGTGACCTGGATACCCTGAGTGGAGACAGAGGAACTTCTGCACATGCGAGTTTGTCAGTGTTCTTGGGAATCCCACTCTGATCATCGAACTATGTGAGTGAGATGTATACATCCTTTTGTATATAATATTTGTTGTATTAACGATCCAGCACTCATGAGTGACCTATCTTATGTTTATGTTCTACTTTTTTGTGTTGTTCAGAACAGCGTATTAGAGAGGAGCTACAATTCTACACATAACCACTGGGGAGACTAGGACAGTGTCTTTTCCCATAAGCGATTGGTGCTGAGGTTTATATGAATAACTACTCAGCTACAACTTTGTACACTGGGTGTATATATTGGTAGATGAGTTGTGTTTTGTGATTCAAACACAAGGGCCTAGATGCACTAAAGTTCGAAAAGGGCTACGAATGTCGATGTTCTGTAGAAGCAGTGTCATAGGCACATCCTCAGTATTCACAAAGTGGAGCAAAAGTAGTAATTGCAACGAGACAAAGGAGCTCTCCAGATCTGCTGTGTTTTATACAGTTACTTACCGGGTCGCAGAGTCTGATTCTTCGGCTTTGGTGAGTTTCCAGTGTAACTCTACCACTTCTAGTCCATTCTACATATTTTCCACTATATTCCACACACTTCCTGCCTATTCTAAAGTAAACCCCTACCTTTTATCCTCTCAATTCCACCCAACTGATTAAGCTCCACCAACTTTACATTGCGATTCACGTCATTTAGACATGCCCCTTTCCCAGCCCATAAGCCCTCTCTTGGGGTTCCAAAGAAGAAAGACTCATATTTATAAATACAAACTGTTGTTATTCTGGAGTTATTCTGGAGTAAACCAACTGCACCATTGGTGACAAATACAAATTCCAGTTAAACTACATTGGGCTTTTTAACCCCTTTAATGCTAATGAGGTCTCCAGTGCATTGTTGTACACAGTAACATGTGTGGCTGAAAAAAAGACCGGTGTCCATCAAGTCCTACTCATGTCAAAACACCCCTGTTGATCCAGAAGAAGACAAAAAAAAAAAAAAAACGTATTGAAGCCATTTCCATTTAAGCCCCGAGTGGGTAAAAAAATTAATTCCTGACTCCAAATGGCAGTCATATAGTTCCCTGGATCTGCTTTGAAGTCATCTATCATAATTCTCAATATTGTTCTGTGCTAGATAGGAATCCATTACCTTTTTAAAGCAGTTACAGTATCTGCAAGCACAGCATTCCAAGGCAAAGAATTCTATAGCTTTACCACCCTTACTGTAAAAAATCCCAGCCTTTGTTTTAGTCAAAAACATCTTTCCTCTATTCTTGATGGATGACCTCTCGTTCTTAACTCATAAATAATTGTTCTTTGTATTGACCTCGAAAATGTTTGTAAATTGTAAATAGTAATCATATCACCCCCATTCTCTAATGTACAGAAGGGAATGCAGTAAAGTTGCTACATGATGGGCTTTGGGATATGGATCAAAGGTCCAACACCAAGGCTAGAACGCTAAAATGTGAATCCTCTTGGCAGTAAATCGCCATAGAATATGCACATTTTTCTGTTATTCATTCTTAGTATTTCATACTTTCCGGTCTTCATTTGGGGAATTATAATTTATTCTTTATTGTGCAGTTGGTTTTTAAAAATAATTCCTCCAGTTATCTTTTGTACATGTGACACAGTACTACATGCAGTATTAGGATAGCACTTTAATACTTTGACTCTGAATCACCTTTAAATAAAAATAAGAAACCCTATGATTTTCTCAGTAATCAGAATGCTTTAAAGTTGGAAGGAGTGATATCTCTTAAGAACGACTTGCATGACTGAGCAGAAAGCACATTTGGCTAGGCAATGAGACTGGAACAATAAATTATCAGACTGTAAATTTTGTGTGTGAGGTTGAAACAAAAGACATGATTATAAGTCTTTGTATGCCATCAGTGGGCAGGTGGTATTACATCTTAAAGGAATACTAATACCAAAAAGGTATCAAGATAAGCCAGTATCTCCTCTCAGTACTTATTAAGCACCAAAGAACTTATAATAGAGAGCGAAACTGTTATTAATATCATCGTGAGCAGTATTTAGCTGGTTATTATCATCTATTATGGTGTGACTGTTAACCTGAAAGCATTTGTAATTCAAGAGAAGTGCTACGAGCTTACTTGCTTTATCTCAATGCTCAGTATATTCCTGGGCAGAGACCAGTAGGTGAGTATTTTGCTTAGTGGTTGTGGTAAGTGTGCTTTTGTACTATCATCAGGGTGAGTGCTATACTGCTCCTCAGCACATTTTAACTGGCCCTCTAGTACTTTGGCAATATCCCCACCATGATTTTTATGTGATGGCAACAGACCTATAAAGGATCTCCTGGCTACTTCATTGATAGCTTGCCATACTACTCCAGTGGTGCACTCTCAGCATTATCCAGAAATTAGTTTTGAAAGATGTGCGTTGGTAATCTCAAATATGTTTATGTTTAAAAATATATGTGTTTATCCTCTAAGCACACTAATCTCTGGCAATAGTAGTCTTGGCAAAACTAATGGTTGCACCTAACCCTCTAAACATGTGCAGATGCAGGAAATTGTAATCATCCAATAAACTTTATTTGAAAATCAACAAGTAAAAAAGCTTTGCTTTTACATGAAACGCGTTAATCGACCAGCTACTACACCTGCCATGTTTGCCCTGCTGTTTTGCAGTTTATGAACTTTGTTCCACCTTCTTTGGACATGAGTTACTCTTTAGTCATTGAACCCACAATATTTAATATTTTTGAATACTAGTTTGGACCCTGCAGTACATAGAATTATGGTCAGACAGCACTTTGAGAGAAATTTCACAGGTGTGATGAAGAAGTGATAAAGTAGAGATGACTTCTCCAGTGATATCACTTTTCCAATTCTTATGTTATTCTATGGAGCCTATGCACTAAGATCTCTCTCACCTATAAAACCTTAGCACATAGGCTCTGTAGAGTAACATAGGAACTGGAGAAGTGACATAACTTGACAAGTTAACTCCACTTTATCATCTCTTTATCACACCTTAGTGCATTTCTCCCACAGTCTATATGAGACATAGAAAATTGAGTTGTGGGAAAACATGAATATTCCCCCCATCTGGATGCATATACCTCCAAGAATCCATAAGGTCCATGGAAATAATAGTGTCAAGAAATTGTTTCTGTATTGGTAACACTGAATGTCCTAAGCTTTTCTGTAGCAGGATTCATTATATTATCAAAGTCTCCTGTGCATATCACAGGAATATTTGGATTGTCAAGCAATATGGTTAAAACACTTTTGCAGTACAACCAGGTCAAAGGGGGGTGGGGCGGGATATGCACAATACATATGAGAAAGGTTCTATTTGTAATGGTACAGTTTATAAATACGTACCTTCCCCTGTCATCTAGTTTCACATTGTAAATTTGAACTGCAGTACTTTTCTTAAACATGTTTGAGACTTAACAGGAGTAAATAGAGAAGGGGGCGTGGTAAGCAGTTCCTACTTAGTGCCTCCGAAAGGACAGAACTTTACTTTCTGCAACATAGACCTCCTGCAAAAGAACTGTATCAGTGGGATTTTTTTAACATAATTCATCACTTCTGCTTATTAATAATATAGTAATGGCATGAGTCAGGGACTTTGTGTTGTCAGAGCCCATCCACATCCAGACATGGACCCCTTGCTCACAAGTGCCTAGAGGGATCGGCTGCACCTCACCGACGAGGCCCAATAAGGCCGAAACGTACAGCTGGGGTTAGCTGTTTCCCTTGTTCAGAGAAGAACTGTCTGGCATTTCATGTTTGGACTGTCATTTTGGCAGGACCTGTATGATATACTTCAGAATATTTCTTCTCTGTGTATGGCATTTGTGAGCTAAAAGAGATTGCACCCTGGGCGCGAGGACACAGTCCCAGTGAGCTTTTTGCATACCCTTGCAAGCTCATGAGCCGAGTTGAGCATGTCTGACTTCTTCTCTGTATATGCAAATTGCTCTTAGGGTTAGTCACCCAAAGGGTAATGGGGGAATCCAAACATGGACCCCTTGCTCACAAGTGCTTAGAGGGATTAGTTGTAACTCACCGACGAGGCCCAACAAGGCTGAAACATACATCTGGGATTAGCTGTTTCCCTTGTTCAGAGAAGAATTGTCTGGCCTATCGTGGCTGGACTGTCATTTTGGCAGGGTCAGTATGATATACTTCAGAATATTTCTTCTCTGTGTATGGCATTTGTGAGCTAAAAGAGATTGCATGCTGGGCTTGAGGACAGAGCACCAGTGAGCTTTTTGCATATCCTTGCAAGCTCATGAGCCGAGTTCATAAGAAAGTAGACCTGAGAGGTTACCTCTGTGTGCACATACCGCAGGGGTAACTCCAGGCCTAGTGTTGATAGCACACAGTCTCCATGTACAAGCAGTAGCCTTGTATTTCCTAAGAAGTTCTTCCATGTGATGCAAACACATCAGTGGAACATAAAGGGTTTTTGAGTCCATGCCAATGGGTGACATATCTTTAGTGTGACAAAGAAGCTACTGCATCCATCATTCTACAGACAGGAAAACCAGGTTGTATCAGGATTGGTAGGTCTGCATAGTTCACCACTTTTGACCACCAGGCAATGTATGCCACAAACAACCAGGAGAGGCAAAGCAGATAACAGGTGTCTCTAGTAAGGTTATTCTGCATTAGGCCAGATAAGGCTTCCTGCTGAGTCATTCACTGGCATCACAGGCAGTTGCATTGAAAACAGCTTCCTCTTTTTCTATAACCCTAAGTTTTACTGGGTATAACATGGTATATTGCAGGGTGGCCTCCCTCAGCCTTTTCTTAAAATCCGTAAATATTCTAGAAGTCTTCTGGATGTCTACCAAAATGTTTGAGTACAAAAACAAACAAAGATTGAAGCCATTTAATCCAATTAAGCATCAAGTCATTAAACATTTCTTCCTGACTCCATACGGCATTCAGATATGTTCCTGAACCAACATCCTATCTGCTTTGAAGCCAACTGTCATTATTCCCAGTATTGTTCTGTACTAGATAGGTATCCATTGCTTTTGTGAAAGCAGTTAGAGTTATTCCATAACTTTACTGTCCTTACTTTAAAAATGCCTGCCATTGTTTTAGTCGAAAGTGCTTTTCCTCTAGTCTTAATGGATGACATCTTGTTTTGTGTTCAGCTCTTTGAGTAAATAATTCCTTGGAGAGTACTTTGTATTGACCTTGAATATATATGTAAATGGTAAACATATCACCCCTTAGATATCTATTCTCTAATGTAAACAAACCTTGTTTGGCTAGTCTCTCTTTTTAACTCAGATCCTCCAAAGCTTTTATCACTTTTGCTACATGTCTCTGCACATTTTCCAGTTAAATAATGTATTTTTAAAAACTGATGCCCAAATTTGTACTCCATATTCTAGAGGAGGCATTACCGAGGATTTATATAGCGATAGAATTATATTTCTATCCCGTGCATCTATACCCTATTTTATGCAGGATAGTACCCTATTTGCTCTTGCAGCAGTTGAGTGACTCTGCACACTGCTGTGAAGTGTATCATCTATCAGTACGCCTAAATCTTTCTCTAATGAGGATTCACCAAATAGTTTCCCATTTAGTGTATATGCATCATGTTTGTTTTTACAGCCCAAATGCATAACCTTACATTTATCTTCTGTCACTTTTCTGCCAAATCTTTCTGCAGGGAGAAAATATCCTGCTCTGTATATATTTTCATACACAGTTTAATGTCATCAGCAAAGACTGAGACATTACTTTCAATTCCCACTTCTAGATCATAAATAAACAAATTAAAAATCATTGGGGCCAGGACTGTGGCACCCATTTACAACTTTAGACCAACTTGAAAAGGTTCCTTTTACAACAAGTCTCTGCCATCTATCATTTAACCAGTTCTCTACTCATGCTCAAATATTACCTCCCTTGTTAAAATTGCTACTTACCCTTTCGTAAAATGTAAGTAAATTAGTTTGACATGTCAATTCTTCATAAAGCCATCCTGGCTCCTACTAATAATATTGTTGGTCTTCACATAGTTTTCAATACTTTCAGTTAGTAACCCTTCTAATATCTTTCCTGCTATGGAAGTCAAGCTCACAGGTTTATAATTTCCTGGTTTGGATCTTATCCCCTTTTTGAACAATGGTACTACATCGGCTTTTTCTCAAATGACACGGTACTATGTCTGATTAATGAAAATCAATAAATATTAAATATAATGGCCTTGCTTGCTATTACTGAATTAATTCCTTAAGTAGCCTTGGGTGTATGCTATCAGGGCCAGGCAAGTTATTCACCAAAACCTTTTCCAGTCCCTTTTGGACTTTGTCCTCTGTAATGTATATGATGGAGGAAATTCTGTGATTTTGTCTGTTTGCCCATAGTCTGCCATTGTTGCTTCCATTGTATACATAGAAGAAAATAATGTATTTAAGGTGTCAGCCATAGCCTTATCATCACTAATCAATCCACCCGTCTCAGCCTTAACAGGACCAATATCAACCTTAATCTTTTTAATATTTATATACTTTAACTAATGTTTAGGATTTTTCTTGCTCTCTTTTGCAATCCTTTTCTCACTTTCAATTTCAGCTTTCTTAATTGATTGTCTGCAGATTTTGTTATATTATTTATATTTTTTTAAATGATGCATCTGACTCTTCTGACTTAAAGGGATAGTAATACTTCGTTTTAACTTTATTTTATTTTGTAGGCATTAAAAAAACATGAAGAATGATATAAGTCTTATCTCTCAAACCTTTATGGTTTATGAGATATTCACAAGCAAAGTTCCCCTCCCCGCCCCTTTTACCTAGTGTAAGCCATCTCTTCTCAGATGTGAGTCTGGTTGTATGACAGGACAGATAACAGAAGGGGACAATTTTCTTTGTATGAAAACAATGAAAGCCCTTCCCCCCTTGACAAGTTTTTCAGCTTTTTCCTTTATCTTAATTGAAGATTGTCCCTCTCTGCAGTCTACCTGGGCATCTCCCTTCTGATCTGGTTGAACAGGGGGGGGATACTTTGTTTGTGAATATCTCTTAAACCATAAAGGTTTCAGAGATAAGACTTATATCATTCTTCATGTTTTTTAATGCCTACAAAATAAAATACAGTTAAAATTAAATATTACTATCCCTTTAAACTCTTTAAAACCCTGCTTCTTATTTCTCATTTCCCTGAAAACTTCTTTATTAAGCCATACTCATCTTAATTTGTTCCTCTTGTGCTTATTCTCCAATGGTATATATTGACACATATATTTATCTAAGAGCATTTTAAACAAATTCTATAATTCTGAATTTTTATCTTTGAAGATTACATCTCACTGAATATCATTTAATACTGCTTTTAGCATTGTAAAATTAGCCTTTTAAAACTGAATGTTTTGGTTAAACCTGTGCTAATAGGTTTCTCGTTACAAATTCCAAACTATACCATAATCTGGTTACTGCTACCTAAATGTTCCTTTACCTGTATACTGTTTATCATTTCAGATTTTTTTGAGTGCACTAGGTCAAGCAAGACCTCTTTTCTAGTTGGCTTATCTACTAGTTGGGACATAAAATTGTCAATAATGATGCTTAAAAAATAATTTCCCTTTGTTGAGCTGGAAGTCATATTTCTCCAATGAATTTCAGGATAGTTGAAATCTCCCATTATCATTAAATTTCCTGAACGAGAAGCCTTTTCCCTTTGTTCTTCAAACTCCCCAATATTAGTTGGCTTGTAGCAAACCCCCATTAACACATTTTTATTATGTATGCCTCCAGTGTGTATTTCAACCCACAGGTCCTCTACATTCTCACTGTACCCTACATTAATATATTCTCTTATACTAGGTTTTAATGCAAGCTTTACTTATAAGCATACCCCTTTCTCTTTTATTAACACTATCCCCCCTAAAAAGGGAATAACCCTGTAGATTGACTACCAAGCCATATGTATCATCTAACCAGGTTTCAGACACACCAATTAGATCATACTGCTCATATATTACATTCAGTTCCAGTTCCCCTATCCTACCAGCCAGAATATGAGCATTTGCATGCATATATTTTATGTTATGCCCATTCTGAAAAATTGAATTCTTTGAAATATGTATTTGCTTTTTTATGACTGTAATATTGGCACACCCCTGTTAGTTGAACTAGCCCATACCTCTATCCACCTTCTCTAATCCTTGTCTAATACCATTACATCATTTGCACTGGCTTTCCCATCCTGTGTTGCATCACTCTCCCTCCCCTTTCCTAGTTTAAAGTATCCTCCAACCCTCTAACTACCCCAACCCCTAGCACCATAGCCCCCTTTTCACTAAGGTGCAATCCATCTTGACTATAAAGATTGCCCCCAAGGTAAAAGATAGTCCAGTGCTATAGGAAACCAAACCCTTTCTGCTTACACAAGCCTTTTGCCACACATTTAGTTCCCTAATCTCCCATTCTTTTTCTGATGTAGCACATGGCACAGGTAATATTTCAGAAAATACTACCTTAGAAGTCCTTTGCTTAAGCTTATAACCTAAATCCCTGAAATCTTTCTTAACAGACCTCCATTTTCCAGTGACTTTGTCATTGAAACCAACATGTATCATGAGAGCTGGGTCATGCCCAGCCCCTCCCAACGATCTATGAACCCAGTCTGCCGAACCAGAGCACCTGGGAGACAGCAAACTGTTCTATTGATGTTCCCCTACCACCATAAACTGTCTGGGACTACCTGAGTCTTGGATCCCATCCCAGCTGTTAGAGAGGACAGTCTTGTTCAGCAAAGCCTGTGCCAACATCCTCAAAAGCATTACTCAATGTAGCAAATCTGTTGGGGTGAGTAAATGCAAGTGTATCCTCCCTATACCTCTGTCCCCTTACTATGTCTAACTGTAAGCCATCTAGCTACCTGCTCTTTCTTTGTCCAGTCTCCACCCACCAGCTTCCTTCTGTTCAGTGAGCAGCAAACCCCTCTCAAGATTAGCCGCCTCCCTCAGTGTTGGAACTTGCTTTTCCAGTGACCTTCCAGAGAGGCTAGCTTCTCACATCTACCACAGGGGTATTCTCCCATGGTTGTTCCAGGTGTGTGAACATATGTCAGCTTCTTCACTGAGTTATACTGCCAGTCATTCTAACACTCATATTGCACAAGCAGTTAAAAGAGTACAAACATTTCCTAATAATATCCCCCACAAAAATAAATAAATAAATAAAATAAAATTTGAATGGCTCTCATGAATTTTGCCCTTGCACCTTTGCTCATTATATAACATTTTCAGTCAGTCCTGGATATCCTGTCAATGGAGGCATACATGACAGTTGCTTGCCAGACCTCAGGCACCAACTCTGCGCATGGCACATGGTCATACCTTGGAACTTGCTCATCTTGAGCCCCCAGAGAGGGCTCATGTGCTGCTGATCAGAGGATGTTAATGATGTAACTCATGTCATAAAGGGACTGTGCTTAATACTATTTATATCAAAAAGTGGGTGGGAAGTGGGCAGAACAGGGTGGGAAGGAGGATAAGTAGGAAGGAAGTTGAAGGAACAGGGTGGGAAGGAGAAGAAACTCACCACTGGCAGAGAATCAGCCTCTGTCCTGGAGACCCAATAATACAGTCTGAAAACCAGAGCCTCTAGAGAAGATATGGGGAGTTCCCAGTCATGCACATGATAATCTTAGCTCATTAAGGATCTGTGAGTAGCGCAGCTCGTTGCTTCTTATTGCATTGTGCACCCCACCGGTCTTTAAAGGGTTAAGTAGGCTTGTGCACTCTTCAGTTTAAAAAAAGAATCAATCAGCAACTGTCATGTCTGCCTCCATGGACATGACATCCAGGACTGAATGAAGATGTTATCTCTTGAACAAAGGCACAATGGAAAAATTCATAGGGACCATTAATATTTTTAGGCCATAGTAAAGGCATTTTAGGAGTTATTATTAGGCAGTGTTAGTTCTCCTTTAAGATATATTTTTCCTGAGGTATAGTCCTCCTTTAATAAAATAAAATATTTCCAGTTTTAACATGAATGATTTGGTGAAGCTTTATTTTGTTCTCATGTAGAACAATCATTGGAGTTTATCTTACTTTTGACCTAGGCACAGACATACTGAAGAATACATTTCAACAACAAAGGCACTACTGCAAATCCAAATGACACTTACAATGTCTGGCTAGATTTGAAACTCAATATATGCTTCAGTAGAGCTAATGATTAACCATGTCCTAATTAGTCAATATCAGCCCTCCCACAGTGCACCCACTTTCCTCTATAAAACACTTCTGGCCTCTCCCTGGTTTTCTAAATGCACCAAGATGTCAGCACAGAGAACATCTCTAAGGGCAATCCTTCTAATGTTGGCAGTGATGTCTTACCTTGGGAAAGGAGATTCAGTGTGTATGAACCAAACCAGAGGTAATGTCACAGGGGTGGGGGGTGATAATACTTTCATGTCTGTAGAAAAGTCTTTATTTCATTCTCAAAAGTTAAATATACAGTGAAAAGAAGACAAATTGTGGAGCAAACAACTGCACCGCTGTAAATGAACTGCATTTCCCAACATACCTATTGATTTAAATTAGGGTGTCTAGCCCCTAGAATGCTCCAACATTTTTGCAGTGTGTTAGAGACTACTAGCAATTAAGAGGTTAAACGCCCCACTTATTCATAATTTTTAATTATCTCCTTTGGTTACTAATAGAATTTGGAGTATTTCTGGAGAAAGCCAACTGTTTTGTAGGGTAAAAAAAACATAGATTGAAATGGGGTATTTAACCCCTTAGTGACAGACGACTTACCTGTTAAGTCCAGGAAGTCATTCGCTATAATGGAAAAAAAAAACCCTGTCATTTAGGAGTTAACCTGAATGCTGGAGAGTTTTCTGATGCATTTCAAAACAATGCAAGGGGTTAAAAGCCCCATTTAAATCAATGGCAATTTTTAGTTAACCCCTGCTTAGATAATCTTAAGTCTCCATTGTAGAAGATAGTTCATTCTACTTCAAACCCACACTTTTCTTTCCCATAAAGTTGTGAGTGCCTGCCCCTTTAAGGCACAGAAGGAGAGAGAAAGGGGGGAGAGAGAGAGAGAGAAAGAGAGCAGTGAGAGAAGGAGAAGAGGGAGAAGGTGGAGAGAAAATGGAGCAACAAGAGAGATGAGAGGAAATGAGTAGAGAGGAGGTAGTGAAAATGGAGAAGGTAGAGAAAGGAGAGGGAGTTAGAAAAGAAAGATGCGAGAGAAGAGAGACAGTGAGAGAAGAGAAAAAGACAAGAGAAGTTATGCAGAGAGGGAGAGAGAGTGAGAGAGAAATAGAGAGAGGGAGTGAGAGAGAAAGGGGAAGACCCAGCATGCTCAACTGTTGTACAAAATGTGTGCTTTTATTTACACACACACACACACACATACACACACACATACCGTTCATCCACATATGCTGACATACACACACAGACTGATACAGAGACTGACATACACTGATACACACATAAAGCTGACACTCAGGTTGATGCACACAAACACAAACACACACACATGTACACACCGGACAATGATTTGGTCCCAGTTGCAAGCCATTATGTTAGTTGGAGACTAAATGCTGAGAGCTGTATGTCTATGTAAATAAGTGTTCTTACATTTTGCACAAAACTTAAGCGTTCCATATCTCTTCTACTCAACATAATCGGCCTTTGGGTCATTTTTCAGGTCACCAAGGCAAAAGGAGCCATATTTAGTAAGCTAAAGAGGTGCAATTCTGGAGCAACCCAGCTGCACCATGTGGAAGAAATGACTTTTCACAATAAAGTAAATTGGGCTTTCAACCTCTTAACCCTTTGAGTGCCAGAGGGGTATGCAATGCATTGCTTTGCAATCTGTTGTGTACCCCTCTGACACTCAAAGGATTAAATGCTAGAGAGGTTTTCAGTGCATAGCACTGCAATGCACTGGACACCTCTCTAGTGTTTTAGGGGTTAAAAGCCTTATTTACATTTTTGGGAATTGTAATTTGTCTTCCACGGTTCAGATGGTTTGATCCAGGATTGCAATTCTTTAGCTTATTGTATACAACCCTAAGCTCCTATTTTATGTCTTCAGCTTATTGCAAGGCAGTGTACTGCAGATATATCTAGCATACCTTGGGGTTATATGCTAAGGGGTTATACAGAGTCAATGCACAAAAGTGTGCTAAAGAGGTGATGAAGGGGCGATGACTTCTCCAGTGTGATAAACTCTCCTAGTCCTATATTACTTTATGGAGCCAATCCACTAAGATTTCCAAAGTTGGAATAATGTTAGTGCATATGCTGCATGGAATACAAACGACTTGGAGAATTTATCACACTGGAATAGTCATCTTCACTTTATCATATCTTTATGCCACCTTAGTGCATCTCCCCACAAGTGTTAATCAGTGGCCCCATCGTTCTGAAGGACTGACTCAGCTATGCTCAAGCAGGGATTGCTTTATAGTGAACGTGTCACCGTAAGAAGACATCCTGGCCATTTTTCAGTAGAATCATATCTGAGAAATTAACTCATTAAGGATCAGAGAGGTGTGAAATGTCTTGCTATGTTTTGATGGCACAATGTGACACTTTCCGCTTATTCCCTGCACAGTATTCTAATTAGTTATGTTGAAGACACACTTACCTCTCACTGTACTATTAGAAATCCCCCTTGCGTATGGGCTCTGCCTGGATTCATTCATTACACAGTGTGCTGTAACACTGGCCCAGCAGATAACTGAATTAGCATAAAGGGCCACACTTTGCCGTCAATAAATTAACCCTTTGTGTGCCAGAGAGGAATGCGTTGGACACCTCTCTGGCACACAAAGGGTTAAAGGTCAGTTACTCAAAAACTATATTAAAAATGTCTAGCACAGTGGTTCCCAACCTGTGCCCTCATGGCCCACTAACAGGCCAGGATTTGAGGATTTCCTTGCCAGAGCACAGGTGAGTTAATCAGACTTAGTCATCGTGATTAACTGCATTCTGCCAAGGAAATCCTCAAATCCTGGCCTGTTAGTGGGCCGTGAGTTCACAGGTTGGGAACTACTGGGCTAGCACATAATATAGGCAGATTTAATTATCTTATAATAAATGAAATTGTCTTAGGGTGACAGGGACACTTTTTGACGATACGGCCCTGGTGTCTCTGCCACGGATGGTATAGCAGTTGAGGCACGTTATCATCCATGTGTATCTTTCGCTAACCTGCACAGCTAACCTATATACTAAGCACTAAGACCCGGTACTTTGAGTCATGTATCCAACCCCATTGTAAGATATACTGCACTGATAGCTCCGGTTCGTATAGGATATTCTATCTAGTCCCCTGGCACTTCTCTAAGAGTAACTGCTCTGTGGTGGTCGACAGACAGCAATATACCTGGATACTTCAGGGAGAGACAAACACGCTCCTTCTTGGTAAATCACACACTGCTTTATTTTCAACCAACACAGCATTTTAATACAGTTGAGAGAAAAGGGGCAGTCACCACATGGACAAAACATGACACCCTGGGTTTAACATCAGATAAAAGTTACTAAAAGGGGGGAGGTGGACACAAGGCTCTAATCACATCCTGTAGAAATCTCCGGGTGTGGGGGGGAGTTAGCACAAACAGCAACCCTGTATACATTCCCATTGAATAGCTGTTCCCCCACCTAAAACCATCAATCTTAGCTGATAGTCATCTGCCTCTGAATCTGGGTGGGGGAAGGTTGGAACAGGCTTCCATACTATCTATTTTCTCTATACCAGTCAGGATTAGTGTCCACATGATCCCAGCCAGGGGAAGGAGAGGCTCCGCCTCTTGAGCCCTGTGAGCTGTGACAGTCCTGTTTGTCACACTCTTTAAATCCTCAAGCACCAGATTTGTACATCTCTTCTCTGATTGTATAAAATGGAGATAAAATGATACCAAAGTGATTTGTTGACCACACTCCTCATTATGATTTTAGCTTGCCGGTGTGGAGAGCTCCCATCAAACTTGGACAACAACTTGAGTTTGCTTTCAAGAATTGTTGGAGGGAGATCAGCAAGCAAAGGTCAACACCCATGGATGGTGAGTAACTAATGAGGAATCTGGCACTGGCTGGAGGACCACAAGTTTCCCACCCCTGCACTGAACTGCTGAGCTTCTTCTCATCCAAATTCTCTGCTACTTTGGTTGAAGAGAAACAAACACTTCCTTATAATAACCGCTCACATACATTACTATGACCAGAAAATTATAATGGGTTTCTTTGGTTTTTCCCTTGTTTCAGAGATAACATATTCAATCAGTTCTAGATGTCATTCCCTATGAGGCATCCATGATAGTTGCTAGCAGGACTACAGGACCTCAACTCTGCTCACTGGATGTGGCAAACTTATCCCTTTAAGCATACCTTTGAGTATAAGCAAACTTCCTGGAGAATTAGATATGATGGGATGGTCCACATGATGCAAAAAAAGCATCATAATGGGGGCAAGACTTAACAGGGGTTGGCAGGATTGGGAGACTATGGGCAGGGAGGTGGGTGGAACAGGGCAGAAGTGGGCAGAAACAAGGAGGAGGTAGGCATAACAAATAGGAGTGGGCAGAAAAGAAGTAGAAATGGACTTGCACTCCAGATACAATGGCTAAATAGCCTTCACATACATCCAGACTGGTGCAGAATCTCCAATAGTCTCCTGTTTACCACAAGTTCACAGATATGTTTTTCTCATCAAATAAATATTCAGCTGTTGCTAACATATTATTGCACTTAGCTATGAGTGTATTCTACTTTCTACAAATCAGGAGTGGGCAGAACCAGGAGAGGAATGGGCAGAAGTAGGTGGGAAGTGAGCAGGGTTACCAGGGAACTCCAGAAGCCAGAGAATCATCCTCTGTCCCTGGAGACGCGGTAATCAAGTCTGAACACCAGAGTCTCTGGGGCAGATCCATAGCGTTCCTAGGTATGCCTTTAAGGACTAGAACGGACTTTGCACACCCTACTAATTCATAATGAGATAAGTAAACTCACACACTCTACCTGCTTCAGTTACAAAAACTGTTAGCAACTGTCATGTCCGCCTCCATGGACATGACAACCAGGACTGACTGAAGATGTTCTCTCTTGAACAAGACAAGTGTAAAAAACATGGCAATTCTACCCCTTTCATATATCAGAAAACTGCCCTAAGGGCATTATATCAAAAGAAACCCATCTGCACCATAGGGGACAAATAAAAATATGGTGCCATTTGTAAACCTTTAATTTTGTCCTCAAAATTGCAGCTCTTATGTTACAAAATTAATGTTTTCCACTGAATATATATATATATTGTATATATTTCACCGAAAACATTATTATTTACAAAATTGTTTAGCTATTCCACAAAATGCAAAGTGTTGACCAAACATTTGGTACAAATTAAATGTCAGTAAATTCACTGAATGACTAAAGATTGTCACCAAATTAATTTGGTGCAAGGAAAAGGTCACTCAGATTACTAAACTGATGAATGTGACCAAATAATTAAAGTTTGTCACTAAAGAAATTCAGTGCACCAAATATGTTAATACATTTACCAAATTATGACTGTTTCAAAATGAGTTTTTTGTACCAAATATGTTAATTAATTCACCACATGATGAAAGTGTGCATCAAGTATGTCAATCAATCGATCAAATGATGGCATTTTGTCACCAAATGAATTTGTTGCACCAAATATGTCATTCAGATCACCATATGATGAAAGGGTCCACCAAATATGTCGGTCAATCCACCAAAGGATGAAATGTCACCAAATTAATTTGTTGAGCTAAATATGTTAATAAAATCACCAGATGATGAACGGGTCCACGGAATATGTCAGTCAAATCACCAAATGATGAAAGGTTTCAGCTAATATGCCAATCAATCCACCAAATGAATACATTTTGTCACCAAATGATTTTGTTGCACCAAATATGTCAATCAAATCACAAAATTATGAAAGGGTCCACCAAATATGTCAATCAATCCACCAAATGATTACATTTTGTCACCAAGTGAATTTGTCACACCAAATATGTGAATAAAATCACCAAATGATGAACGGGTCCACTGAATATGTCAATCAAATCACCAAATGATGTAATATTGACATATTTGGTGGACCTTTTCATCATTTGGTGATTTGATTGACATATTCGGTGCAAGAAATTCATTTGGTGACAAAATTTCATCATTTGATGGATTGATTGACATTCTGTGGACCCTTTCATCATTTGGTGATTTGATTGACATATTCGATGGACACATTCATCATTTGGTGGCTTAATTGATATATTTGGTGCAACAAATTCATTTGGTGACAAAATTTCATCATTTGGTGGATTGATTGAAACAGTATCACGGTGCCCATGCTCCTGATCTGACTGCGACATTATTATTCTGCCCCTACGCCAGTGTCAGACGCATCTACCTCCAGTATATAAGGTAGAACAGCCTTGGGATGGGACAGGACTGGTGCAGAAGCAAACGCAGCTTTAAGTGCCTCGAAGGCCTCCTCATCCTCCTTTGACCACTCCGAAGCCTTGGCCTCCCTATGTGTCAGATCTATCTGTGTCTTCCTCTGCACTATAGCTGGGCTCACTCCCTGTGGGAGTTGCAGTATATCTCTGGGCGTTTCCAGTTAACCCGTTCAGTGCCTAGACTGTCTAGGTTGGGCCAGTGCTCCTTCTCTGTTGCAGTAGCTTGGGCTAAGGGCCAGCAGTTGCGTTACATCACACTCGTTAGTCAGAGGAGACACTGAGCTTCATTCCTTGTCACAGTAGCCTTTGGGCTTAAGAGCCAGCGGTTGCGTTACATCACACTCATTGTGTGAGGGGACACTTGTGGCCTTCGTGTTGTCTGCCCTCGATCCACCCCTAGCGTTCTAGGGTTTACATGTAAGTGGCTGCCTCGGTCTTCCTGGGACCCCTGTCTCTTGGTCAGTATTCCTTGTTGCCTACTGGGTTCAGTGCCACCCAGGCCTCTGGATTTCGTGCCAGTTACCACCTCCAGGACTACCTGTCATCTACAGTCCTGCTGTCAGTCTTGGGTCGAGTCGCCTGATTAACCCTAGTCCACTAGGGTGAGGTTGCCTGTCACTAGGTGCCTCCAGTCCTCAGAATCCAATCACAGTACTATTTGATACCAGTCGTTGCCTCATCGACTTGCTATATATATGGGTCCTGATTTCCATTGCTATATATTCATTGTTTCGTATTGTGGGCCTGTGGCCTAATTTCTTGTATGCACTTTATCCTAATAAAGTCATTTTAACCTTACCGGTCTGGTCTGAGTGTTCATCAATAACCGTGACAAATAGTCGGTGGATCTTTTCATCATTTGATGGATTGATTGACATATTTGTTGGACCCATTCATCATTTGGTGATTTGATTGGCATATTTGGGGGGAACAAATTCATTTGGTAACAAAATGTCATCATTTTGTGGACTGATTGACATGTTTGGTGCACACTTTCATCATTTGGTGAATGTATTAACATATTTGGTGCACTGAATTTCTTTGGTGACAAACTTTAATTATTTGGTCACACATTCATCAAATTAGTAAACTCTGTGACCTTTTCCTTGCACCAAATTCATTTGGTGACAATCTTTAGTCATTCAGTAAACTGACTGACATAATTTGTACCAAATTTATTTGGTACTAAACTTTGGTCAACACTTTGCATTTTGTGGAATAGCTAAACAATTTTGAAAACAACAATGTATTTGGTGATATATATATATATATATATATATATATATATATATATATATATATACAAACATTCATTGAACAACATTACTTTTGTGGCATAACTGCTGCAATTTTGTAGACAAAATCAAAGGTTTACAAATGGCACCTCACAAAAAAATGCCTGATTTAAATGGGGCATTGCACTGCAATGCACAATGCCTCTCTGGCACTCTGTGGGTTAAGCCCCGGAATATTTAAGCCAACCCTGATATTGCTTATTATGGATCCTACATCCAGATTGGGTCTATTGTTTTTATTTTTGCACAGGTCTCACTGAAACGTGACGGAAAACACTTCTGTGGAGGGACCATTGTCAGTGCAACTCACGTGATCACCGCTGCTCACTGTGTAAATGACAAGTAAGATCTCACAGCATGACTCCTTTAAAGTGGAATCATCATAAAATATTATTTTTTCATTTTTTGCCTTAAAGGGGCAGTGAACTGTTTTCTATGAACAAATATATGTTATGGGGTTTTCCTGCTGTGCAAAACAAAAGTAATCCAGGCTCTGGGAAATTGTTTCATCCAAAAGTTTCATCTCAAAAGTTTTTTAACCCCTTAAGGACCAATGATGTGCCAGGACCGTCACGTCTTTTCTGCACTTAAGGACAAGTAATGGTCCTGAAACGTCATGGAATTCAGGGGTCCCCACGTGGCTACAATCTGCTCGGGGACATCTGATTCCAGTGCCCTCCCAAAAAATGCCCAGTGGTGGAGGCTGGTCCTTAAGGGGTTAATCAAATGGTTATCAATAGCAACAACTGTTGTCCCAAAATAATCTTTACTATAATGCACTCTAAAAGGGAGCTTGGTCATAAACTACACTTTCCATAGTAAGTGATAGGGACAGCAGCACCTGGTGAGCAGAATAGCAAATTGCAGTTTAATTAAAAGAGAAACAAAATACAGACAATTGATCTGTAATAAGTTTTAAATGAAAAATCTCCCAAAATCTTCCAGCATCAGGAGTACTCGCATTTTACTCAAGAGGAAACTCCCTATAAGATGTATTTTTCATTAAAAAAGTTTGCTGCTCTGATAAATTCTAAAGTACAATAGAATAATGTTTGATAATGCAAAAATAAAGAAAAACATGCTTTTCCAATTTTTTTTTCACCCTTTGACCCTTTTAGTAGTTGATCGGAGTGCTCTCTGGCATTTAAAGAGTTAATTAAGCTACTGCCTCTGTTTCCTTGAAGATGAAATGTGCACTTTATTAACCCATTGAGTACCATAGGGATGTGTAATGCATTGCTCTGCACTATGTTGCACACCCCTGTGGCACTCAAATGGTTATATACACAGTCTCTACATAGTTGACTATCCAGTTAACTCCTTGAATGCTAAAGATGTCTCTAATGCATTGCTCTGCACTGAGCTAGAGACATGATGGTAGGAACCAGGGGCACAGGAGGAGAAGTCACCCCAAGATTCTACACGAGTATGCCACACATCCTTTCACTTAAAGTCTTAGTAATGTCCAAAAATTTCTTGTAATAGATTTGTAGAGGCTAAAAAAGATTATCATTGCCACAATCCCCATCTCTCAAACCGCTATGGTTTGAGAGATATTGGCAATGCAAGTTCGCCCCTCCATTCCCTTCTCTTGTTGTCAACTGTAAAGCTGACAGAAGAGGATCCGTGTCAGCCGACACGATGAGGCTCTTCAGCAAAGCCGAAATCCTGTTATCAGAAAATAACTACTTCATGGGAACGGTCTACAAAGTGTTCTTGCAAACCAAGCACATTTGTAGACCTTTCCAATGAAGTAACTCTTTTCTAATAATGGGATTTCAGCTCTGCTGCAGAGCCGCCGGCTGGTCCCTGGACTGGGATCTCCTGCTAGACACTGACGTCAGGAGAAGGGGAGGGAGGGGCAAACTTTCATTGCCAATATCTCTCAAACCATAGCGGTTTGAGAGATGGTGTTTGTGGCATTGTGATTTTTTTTTTAGCCTCTACAAATCTATTACAAGAAATGTTACATCTATTACAAGACTTTAATGTTTATTTAAATCTACGTGTTGTTTTTTTGAAATATTATATTATTGTGCATATTTTCCCTCCAGCTGTTATTGGAATACAGGTCTCATCATCCTTAACCCTCTGAGTGCCAAAGGGGTATCGGAATGCGTTGGCTACCCCTCTGGCTCTCACCCAATGGCTACTTGTGGATGATGGGAGTTGTGGTCCAATAACAATAACTAAAAGCCCACAAGTTTCCCAACCTGGGAAAAACAAAACATACAGTGTAGGGCTTTTCCTGTTGAGTATAATAAGAGATTTCCTATTCGTGGGAGGTGTTTTATTCAAAAGTTATCATAGTTCAAACTGGCATTGTGGTGGAACTGTTACTATCAGATGTTACAATGAACTGTAGGTCATTGGATCACCTCTCCCATAAAATACACGAAAAAGCTTGTGCGCTCACTTCTAATGTAAATTGCTTTATAAATATACCTATGATCCCCACAATTCAATTAAAGATAAAAAGCAGTATATATATCCATCACAAATATAATAAATGAATAAAAGGATATATTAAATATTCCTAGGATATATCACAATAAAAAGAGTTCCCTTAAGCTGAGAGTAGCTCCTTAATATCCAGGATTAAGTTTAACTATTCATAGTCCAAGGATGCAGCTCATTCCCAAGACGTCGGACAGGTTCTTCAGTACCATGCAAGAAAAGGAAGGGAGAAAAAAAGAACAGTGCAATCCACTCCGAGCATAGTATTCTTAAGATCCAGATCTTTAAATAAAGGTAAAACAAATCTCCTTATTAGGGCACTCACATTTGATAGAGGCTAAACCTGCCTTTCAGAATGCTCACTTTGACTGGATTTGACCTCCAGTCTTGGTCACTTTCTACAGTCTCCCCGATCTTCACCTCTTATGATGTCAGCTCTCCTCCTCCTTTGTAATCTCTTCACCTCCAATATACTTTACTTTCCTGGGCCTCTAACGTGTCAACGTATCTACCAGACACTACTATAAGGACCCCAAACAGAGGGTAATATGGAGGGATATCTCTCCCGTTAAAGAAATGGGAGACTATAAGTGACTTTTGGAAAATCTCCAAGGGAATCAATTCCCTCGAGGAAGTAACCCAGAGTTACAAAACCCGTAGGGAGATTGTCACTGTATAGATATTTTTTATTGGGGATAGTTGTATCCATCTTATGTATAAATATTTTAAATTAATAATCTTGGAGATTTTCTAAAAGTCACTTATAGTCTCCCATTTCTTTACCGGGAGAGATATCCCTCCATATTACCCTCTGTTTGGGATCCTTATAGTAGTGTCTGGTAGATACGTTGACAAGTTAGAGGCCCAGGAAAGTAAAGTATATTGGAGGTGAAGAGATTACAATGGAGGAGGACAGTTAACATCTGAAGCGGTGAAGATCGGGGAGACTGTGGAAAGTGACCGTGACTGGAGGTCAGATCCAGTCAAAGTGAGCATTCTGAGAGGCAGGTTTAGCCTCTATCAAATGTGAATACCCTAATAAGGGGATTTGTTTTACCTTTATTTAAAGATACGGATCTTAAGAATGATACACTCAGAGTGGATTGTACTCTTCTTTTTTCTCCCTTCTTTTTCTCCCATAAAATACATTAAAATAGCTGGACACCAGGTGAACTGTTACAAGAAACTTATTACAGTGGGTTTTTTTTTTTTTTTTTTTTTTTTTTGGTCAAGGTTCCCTCAACATGCATTCTGGAATGTTCATGGCACACCTAACATGTTATAGGTTATTTGTCATAGACTTATTGAAGGTGACTACATAATTATTTATTTATTCTTATGCCTTATAATCAGAATGACAAAACCTATCATGTTGTAAATGACAGTCTAAATAAATATTAATCTAAAACACCCTAAGCTGTGGCCTACAGCACACCAAAGTTCCACAGTACCCTGGTTGGGAATCACAGGCTTAATATAACATTTATTTTATTATATGAAGAAACAATTTGTGCTGAAACAACTTTGGAAAAAATCATTGCCCAGCAATTGATGTACCCTTGGTTTACTCAATAGGAAAAACCCTGTATACATATAGTTTGTCATAATAAAAGTCCACTGCTCCTTTAATTCAATGGTATTTGTACTTTCCACATATAGAAGGTAACTGTGACAGCTTTATAGCTGATTGTACACAGTACTACACTTAATAAAAGTTTACTGCTCCTTTAAGAAGTCAGATTAGGGGAAATCTTTGTTTTTCTTTAATTTCCAGATACGCCTTCATATATGTTAAAGTGTATATTCGGGACTATGACATCAAGGAGAAGGATTCAACAGAACAAGTTTTCTCTCTTAAATCCATCACTAAGCACCCCAACTTTTCCCCCATCCGACCAATCAACTTTGACATTGCTGTGTTGCAACTGGATGGCAGCATAACCTTTGGTAATTAAAAAACAGAAGATAATGCCCCAACAGAGATCCTTCTTATTGGCTGTTCACTACCTATGACTCACTACTTGCAGAGTGGCTCCTAATCTTGCTGCTTTTCTTGGACCTGCACAAGCTCTGATGACTCTGGGGATCCATGGCTTAGTAAACCTTTATTAAGAAAAATACATATTAAATTGCTTTTCCTGGTGATCAAAACAAAGGTATCCTTACTACTGTGATGAGATTCATTTACAAATTATTACAGCTCGAGCAGTGGGAGTACCTTTGTTTTACACAGCAATAAAAAAACTCTGTAATATATGAGTCTTTATAATAAAACTTTACTGATCCTTTAAATGGGAATGATACCCACTGAAATAAATATCTCTTATTTTATTTAATAGATGGACATACCTAGGCAGGTGTCTTTAATTTTTATACATGTCAGTTATATCTATTTCCTGGGTTTTTTTCATTTAGACTATTCTGAAGTGTATACCTGAAAGGGGATAGTAAAATATCCCCATCAGTTATAAACTACAGCAGAGTTTAAATGCAGGAAAAAATACATATAACTGACTGCTTTATGAAGGGCACCTGCCTCAGTAAGTCCTTTTATTAAACAAATTGAACCAATTATTCTAAAGGGTGTAGTTCCCCTCCAATGCCGCTAGTTGAGAATTTTAACTTTAAAGGGATAGTAATGTTTCAAAATAAAAGCAGCTCTAATTAATCATCATAGTATTTGGACTTTGGAGAGTGTTATTGCAATTCTGTCAGAGTTGTAGTTCAAGACTAATTCAATGACAATGTATCCCCCTCCCGCCCTTTTTACTGATGTAACACTGTTCAGCCAGATCAGAAGGGAGGTACCCAGGTAGATTGCAGAGAAGGACAATCTTCAGCTAATATAAGGGAAAACCCTGAAAAACTTGTCAAGGTGGTCAGGGCTTTCACTGTTCTCATAGGAAGAAGATTGTCCCCTTCTGTTATCTGTCTGGTCTATGGACTGGATTCCACATCTGAGAAGAGATGGCTTAAGCTAGGTAAAAGTGACGGGAGGGGAAACTTTGCTTGTGATTATCTCTAAAACCGTAAAGGTTTGAGAGATAAGACTTACATCATTCTTCATGTTTTTTTAATGTCTACAAAATAAAATAAAGATAAAACGAAGTATTACTATCCCTTTACCAGCACACTTTTCAGGGTGGTGTCATATACATGAATAATTATTTTGTCGTCATGTGCCATTAACCCTTAAAGGACCATAGTCTGTGGTTGGCAACGTGCAGACCACCAGCTGTTGTTGGACTACAGTTCCCGTGGATGATTAGATTTGTAGTCAAACAGCTGGTAAAGCCGATTGCTCATATAAATTGGTTGCATGACATATTAACAGAATTCAGAACTGCTTATAATGGACTAAGGAAGGAAGGATGTACTGCAAGTGCTTACTTCTTATTTTTAAGTTATAATGGAACAGTAATAGTATGCATTTTCTACTGAGCAAAGCAAAGTTACTTCCATTGTTAGGATATGTTCCATTCAGAAATTATTACACCTCAAATGTTGTTAAAACTTAATTCTGTTACGATCACCAGATTGTGTTGTTGCTGTTTTGATATGATTGTCTATGGACATCTTTAGTCTAGGACTTTAAAGGGATAGTAATACTTTCAAATTACTAATCCCCATATTGTAGCTTTGTTAAAAAGAAACTTATTGTCCCCAGTGTCATCTCTCAAACCCTTATGGTTTGAGAGATGATAGCGATCAAAGCTCCTCCCTCCCTCCCCCTTCCCTGACTAAAAGCTGAACACTGACTGCAGGGATAGCCGGTATTACTTGCATCAGGCGGCTCTGCAGCATTGCCGAGATCGTGTTTATAAAAAAGAAATCTTTCACTAAAATGCACTGTTTCAGTGAAATATTTATTTTTTATAAACGCGATTTCGGCTCAGCTGCAGAGCTGCCTGATGCACATAAGACTGTCATACGACAGCTTCCCCTGCAGTCAGCGTTCAGTCAGGGAAGGGGGAACCTTGAACGCTATCATCTCTCAAACCATAAGAGTTTGAGAGATGACACTGGGGGCAATAAGTTTCTTTTTAACAAAGCTAAAATATGGGGATTAGTAATTTGCAAGTATTACTATCCCTTTAAGTTTACCCTAGAGACCAATAAAAAATACAGAATTTCCCTCTGCTCAGCAGTTAGTGCTGTTGCTAATAATTTGATTGAATTTCAAACTGTGGATAGATTCAGCGGCTATTTGCTGTCAGTTATTTCAAGTGATTAATATAAACTGATTTGATTATCAAAGAACCTGAGGGGTGACCCCCTTATTTTTAGTTAAAGGACAAGTAACACCTCTCAAAAATAATGTACTGCTTGCGTTACTATAACCTAATAGCCCCTACGAATTTTGCACTTGTGCCTTTGTTCAAGAGATAACATCTTCAATTAGACCTGGATGTCATATCCATGGAGGCAGCCATGACATTTGTGTTTAGGACTAAAAGACCTCAAACTCTGCTCTCTGCTCCTTGATCTTTTCAATCTACCCATCTTCACTTGCAATACTAATAAACTCCTTGGGGTTTCACCACCATCACTATGACAAATATATCTTTCCTCCCCAGACCTCTCCCCTTCTCTCCTGTCCCTTGTATCTCTGCTATGTCCTGATGGATGTCCTCCTAACTCTCTAAAACTTAAAAAGATAGATATGTCAAAATATAAATATACATAGGATTGTTCAATGTAATGTTATATAATGCATAGTTTCTTTTGCAATATCTGTAACTTCATATTCTTCTAGTAAATCTCATCAAAAATTTCCCCCTCCAGCCCCTTTCCATCGAGTCATTCAGAGTTTACTGAGATCTGAAAGCTAGACAGATTGCGGTGAGGGACAATATTGTGTATGTCAGTATTAGGAAAACCCTGATCCCCTTGACCGGCTTTAAGATCTCAGTGAACTCTAAATTATGTGACAGGGAGGGACGGAGGAAAACTCTTGACTTGATTTACTAGAACAATGGTTCTCAACCTGTGGGTCGCGACCCCTTCGGAGATCGAATGACGATTTGCCAGGGGTCACCTAAAACCATCAGAAAATAGTTTTTTTGTCTATTTTAGTCTGTAAAACTTGTAATTGTCCGGGAGACCAGGATGTCTGCGCTGGTGCCTGGCTTCTGGCCTCGGAACAATAAGGATTTCTTTATAACGGAGAAATTCAGTAATTACAGCGATGAAGGAGCAATGAAAATAATTTTACTGTTAGGGGTCGCCACAAATTAGGACATTTTATCAAAGGGTCGCTGCACTAGAAGGGTTGAGATCCGCTGTACTAGAAGAATAGAAAGATACAGACATTGCAAAAGATACTATACATTATATAACATTACACTGAACAATCCTCTGTATATTTATATTTTGATATTACTATCCCTTTAATTATAATACTAATAATATTTTCTCCCTCTCCAACCAGCCCTTTTCCCTGATATATTCTCTTACTTTTAACAGCACCACCATCATACCAACCTCCAAAGTACACTGCCTGGGGGTCACCTTTGACTCTTTGTAGACCCTGCATTATGCTTCATTCCCCATATTCAGCCAAGGTCCAACTCATGGAGCCTCCATCTATGTAACAACTCTAGAATTTTACTTTTTCTCACCCAAGAGACTACCAAAATTCTAATCTCATCATGTCCCGATTACTATAAAACACACTCCTAACTAGTCATCCTCTCACCTGTCTAGCCCTGCTACAGTCCACATTGGACGCTGCTACCTCCAGACTTTCCAAATACACTCCCACTCACCAGCATCACACTGTACGGGATCTTCTTCTCTCTGAATCTGTCATTACCACCTCTCATTTCCACCTGCAGGACTTCTCTGGTGCTGCACCAGAGTGCAGTAGAATTACTCCTGTCCTATTAGACACTCATCGAACCTTCAAACACTCCTTGAAAACTCAACTCTTTAGGGAATTTGATCAACTGCCCCCATAACCATTGTGAGCAAGGCCAAGTCAACAGCCTGTCCAACCATTACTCACTCTTGTTCCCTTTCTACATTACTCTCCCACCTACAACCCGAACATGATCTAATAGCTCACACAGCAATTTTCTCCTGAAATGGCCAGCTACTTGTCTGGACCACTGCACTGAAAATCACTTTCCCACCCAGTGACATGCAGTTCACATGACAAGAGACACGCCCCAAAGCACTTAGAACTTCTGTGTCCCAACCACCTTCCTCTAGACTGTAAGTTCTCATGATCAGGGATACTTTTGTTTCCATGCTCCATTTGTTCTGTTTTACATCTCTGTATATCTAATAAAATATTGTAAAGCATTGCTGAGTAAGTTGGCGCTATATAAATAAGGGATAAAAAGAAGTAGGCTCATGCCTTCTACCTGCTTAAGTTGAAAAACCTGCCAGCAACTGTCACATCTGCGTCCCTGGACATGGCATGCGGGCCTGATTGGAGATGTTAACTCTTGAATAAAAGCACACAGGGAACATTCACAGGGGACATTAGGATTTTCTAGCAATAGTAACGTAAGTGGCAGGTTATTAATTAACATATCTTTGTTCCACCAGATAAAAACATCCAGCCTGCATGTCTACCAAACCCCGATGATGTGTTTTCACCAGGATTCCTGTGTGTTGCTCTTGGCTGGGGACGTCTACAAGAAAGTAAGATGACTACTTTGTACATTGCTAGTCTAAGATCAGTAAAAGTTAGTTTTACAGAGAATTAAAATGTCCCTGTATGTTGCAGCAGGCATTTATTTGTAAAATAATGTTTTTGAGAAAGGAATATTTAAATGACACAGTATGCTAACTAGTAACCCTGCATGATAAAATTACCAGCTCCCATGGCCGAATTTCCCAATATTCAGAGTAGGCAACTGCTTAGAGCTCTACATTTTGAGGGGTGCCTCAGCTGTGCTGGCCACACCCATGTTATGAATTGTGGGTGTGGCCAGAGCAAACGTAATGTCCCTGCACTAGTGTATATAATAATTTACAGGTTATTGTTTAAAGGGGAACTACCACCCCGCAATAACTTAAGCTTCACTGATTGCTCATCTGGCGACTAGCTGCTTAGTAGCGCTAGTCGCCAGAAATATTACCTGGTTCAGCAGATATCGGCGTTTTACCGATGGTGACAGGAGCAGGAAGCACGGACGTCTCTTCACCGCACGGTGCAAAAGGGACTGACAGCGCAGGCGCACGGACGTCACTGTGAAGAGACGTCCGTGCTTCCTGCTCCTGTCACCATCGGTAAAACGCCGATATCTGCTGAACCGGGTAATATTTCTGGCGACTAGCGCTACTAAGCAGCTAGTCGCCAGATGAGCAATCAGTGAAGCTTAAGTTATTGCGGGGTGGTAGTTCCCCTTTAACCCTTGCATGCATGCAACCAAGGAGATAAAGCTTCATTTGCCCTTTCTTGTTATAGGCCAAGGGTATTTTTTTGTGCCAGGAAACAGTGGATGAGACCGGGACTGGGTTCATGTGAAGACTGGGGGGGAGGGATATGGTCTAAGGGTGCCTGAAGTCCCATGCCTAGGGGTGCCTGGGATGTAAATTCAGCCCTGCCAGCTATTGTACTACTGGAAATGGCCCCAATGTGTTGTGTGTGTGCATATGGATATGAGTGTTTGCATATGAGTGTGTGCAGGTTTGTGTGCATGTGCATGTGTGTGTTTTGCATAAAGATCTGACTGACACTGAAACATAATGCTTCATTTTTATAACCCCCTCACCCAAAACAAATAATAACATAAAAGATTGCTACCACAAATTATAGATAGCTTTAATTTGTCTTTAAATGAACCAGATATGTCATACAATGACAGGGTCACTTTAATGCTTGGTTCATAAAGCAATGTCAGGTTTCATTCGCCCTTTGATAACAAAGCTAAGTAGACATTCTAGTCATCAGGGCCAGATTCCCCATTATACAGAGTAAGCAACTGTCTAGAACTCCAAATTTTGAGGGGCACATCAGCTGTGCTGGCCACACCCACATTCTGAATTGTGGGTGTGGCCAGAGCAAATGCAATATCCTTGAACCAATTGTATACCTCTTTATAGGGTATTATTTAACACCTCATATGTCAGACAAATCTCCAATGCATTGCTCCTCAAAATGCAATGCAGATCTCTCTAGTAAACAAGGGGTTAAAACGTTTTTCTTTCTTGCTTGTTACAGACATAGTAACAGTTGATGAGGCTGTAAAAATACATGTGCCCATTAAGTCCAGCCCATGCCAAATCACCCCTGTTGATCCAGAAGAAGGCAAAAGAGAATTAAAAAAAATACATTGCCAGGGGCGGACTGACAGGACCCAGGGCCCCTGGTCCAAAAAGAGATCTGGGCCCCCTGCAGAAATCTCCACATTGCCCCTTCATCTCCACATTGCCCCTTCCACAATGCCCCCTTCATCTCCACAATGTCCCCTTCATCTCCACATTGCCCCTTCCACAATGCCCCCTTCATCTCCACAATGCCACCTTCATCTCTACAATGCCCCTTCCACAATGCCCCCTTCATCTCCACAATGCCCCTTCCACAATGCCCCTTCCACAATGCCCCCTTCATCTCCACATTGCCCCTTCCACAATGCCCCCTTCACCTCCACAATGCCCCCATCATCTCCACATTGCCCCTTCCACAATGCCCCCTTCATCTCCACATTGCCCCTTCCACAATGCCCCCTTCATCTCCAAAATGCCCCTTCCACAATGCCCCCTTCATCTCCACAATGCACCTTCCACAATGCCCCCATCTCCACATTGCCCCTTCCACAATGCCCCCTTCATCTCCAAAATGCCCCTTCCACAATGCCCCCTTCATCTCCACAATGCACCTTCCACAATGCCCCCATCTCCACATCGCCCCTTCCAACATGCCCCTTCATCTTCACACTGCCCCTACCTGCAGTCCCTGGTGGTCTAGCGGCGTGTCTTAACACTGTGCGAAGTCCCGCGTACCTCTAGTAATGCAGAGGCTGGGAGATGATGTCATCTCCCAGTGCTCTGTATTACTAGAATGGCGCGCCAGCGGCCGGTGTTGGAGAGCTGCTGAGCAGCACTGGAAGCGGCGGCGGGCCCCCTTCAGTCACGGGCCCTCGGTCCGTGACCGAATACCCGTATGGTCAGTCCTCCCCTGCACATTGCAGTATATGGAATTAAGAAAAGGCAAAACATTTCTCATTAGTAAGGAAGGACTTTGCAGGTCATAAAGTCAAAATATAAACAAAATAAGGAGAGGAAACACAAAGGGAGGTAAAGCTTATTTAGTGTTAGAACTATCTACCTCAATTGTCAGTAATATGACCTGTTCAAAGTCTTATCATTGAACATGGTAGAAATGCAAATGTCACTAATACTTAACCTTTGTTATAAACCAAAACTACAAAACCAGTTGGGTAAAGTGATCCCTTTATTAACTGAGATACAAATAAAAAAGCCCCAGGTAGGTTATTGGTAAGGGCAAGGTCCAAGGTCCTAATAGAATCAATTGTACCTATGGAAGTGTGTAGAATGGGAATATTGTATCTTATTGCATGAACAAGCTGAAACCACAGTAATGGCTCCCAATCTATTGAAGTATGTAATGCACTAATTTGGAAGGCTTGCGTCCCTAATACGCTGCTTCACAATACGGATTTATTCATGTACACTTCTCGAGGAGAGAGGTTATTAATGTCATGGAAATGAGACCACAGTCTAGATAATGTTGTATCAAGGATAAAAACAGTCTGAGGCTATGAGTAGGCTTGTCTCTATTAGTGACTCAATATTAATAAGTAGTGATCCATTTATGAAGCCTTTAGTTTCTCACTAGCGTGTACTGTGAAAGCCCAGTCACTGCTACTTCTGGCTTTGCAGCCTGGATCATTCAATCAATATTCAGTGAATTTTAGCAGCATGAGGATAGCTCAGTGATGCAGCCCAAGCAACTGTAACATCAGAGTAATTATCTTATGAGATGTAGTGAGTCAGAGCTAATAAGATACTTTCTTTAGTTCAACGGCTCTTTGTATGGAGGTAGATACAGTATGCAAGCTACCCCTATTAGTGACTTTCCTTTTAAATGAGTGGAAAGAAAGGGCGCTTAATGTATACAAAGCAAGGAACAGCAAGTTGGTTGTTCCCTAATGCTAAACCTCGTGGCCATCTACTAGAGCATTCCGCTCTAGTCCTAATCACTATTACACAACCATAATGCCGGACCTGAAGGATTTATTCATAATGGTATTAGTGGATAATCGGTGCACACATGCCTCTTGGTGGCATGGCCCAACGCATTTCACTGTTAGCACTAGGGCTTTATCAGGGACTTAAGGAAAAGCAACCGTGTCTCTGCCCGTATTTATACTATTTATACTATGGGACTCCTCTTGGTGGGCAGGTCACTCATTACGTGCAACTGAAGTCATACATGTCAGCTTCCATTACTAGATGCTCACCTGCACGTAATGGTTTTTTTAATTTTGGCTTATAATAAAGGTTAAATATTAGCGACATTTGCGTTTTTACCATCTACAATGATAAAACTTTGAACAGGTCATATTACTAACAATTGAGGTAGATAGTTCTAACACTGAAAAAGCTATATCTCCCTTTGTCTTCTCTCTCCCTATTTTGTTTAAAAAAACATTGAAGTTATTTCCAATTAAGCCCCAAGTGGGTAAAAAATTCCTTCCTGACTCCAAATGGCAGTCAAATATTTCCCTGGATCAACCTCCTATCTGCTTTGAAGCCAACTGTCAACTTTTTCAATATTGCTCTGTGCTAGGTAAGCATCCTTTACTTTTCTGAAAGCAGTATCTGCAAGAACAGCACCCAGAGGCAAATAATTCCATAACTTTACTGCCCTTACTGTAAAAAAATCCATGCCTTTGTTGTAGTTAAAAGCACAATTCCTCTAGTCTTAATGGATGACCTACTGTTCTTAGCTCAACTTTTTGAAAAAAATAGTTAATTGGAGGGTTATTTGTATTGACCTCAAATGTATTTGTAAATGGTAATCATATCACCCTTTAGACACATCTTCTCTAATATACACAACCCCAGTTTGGATAGTCTCACTTTATAACTCAGATCCTCCAATCCCTTTATCAGTTTTGCTGCACTTCTCTGCACATTTTCCAGTTCATTTATGTCTTTTTTAAGAACTGGTGCCCAAAACTGTACTCCATATTCTAGATGAGTCATTACCAAGGATTTACATAGAGGTAGAAATATATTTGCATCCTATGCATCTCTACCCATTTTTATACAGAATAGTTACCTATTTGCTTTTGCAGCAACTGAGTGACGATGCACACTGCTGTGAAGATTATCTTCTATCATTAATCTATCCCCAAGTAGTTTTCCATTTCATGAAAATGTAGCATATTTGTTTCTACAGCCCAAATGCATAACTTTACATTAAATGTCATCTACCACTTTTCCGCCCATTCACTCAGTTTATCCTTCTGGAGAGGAAAAAAAATCCTGATCTGTATGTATTTGGTTACACAGCTTAGTGTTATCAGCAAAGATTGAGACATTACTTTCAATTCCCACTTCTAGATCATTAATAAACAAATTAAAAAGCATTGAGTCCAGGACTGAACCCTATGGTATCCCACTTGCAACTTTAGACAACTCTCTGCCATTTATCAATTAACCAGTTCTTTATCCATACGCAAAAATCACCTCCCAAACCAAAGCCTTTTAATTTATGCAGTAACCTGTTGTGAGGCATTATAGCAAAGTCATCTGCAAAATCCAAATATGCGACATCAACAGTAATTCCCTTGTCCAAATTACTATTTACCATTTAAGTACCCTTAGGTGTATGCCATCAGGTCCATATGCTTTATTCACCATAAACTTTTCCAGTCTCTTTTGGACTTTGTCCTCAGTAAGTCATGTACATGATGAAGGAAATTCTGTGGTTTTGTCTGTTTATCCATAGCTTGCCATTGTGGTTTCCTTTTTTTACCAAGAAGAAAATGTATTTAAAGGGATAGTAATGTTTCATAATAAAAGCAGCTCTAATTAATCATCATAGTATTTGGACTTTGGAGAGTGTTATTTCAATTCTGTCAGAGTTGTAGTTCAAGAGTACTTCAATGACAAAGTATCCCCCTACCGCTCCTTTTACTGATGTAACACTGTTCAGTCAGATCAGAAGGGAGGTGCCCAGGTAGATTGCAGAGAGGGACAATCTTCAATTAAGATAAGGGAAAAACCTGAAAAACTTGTCAAGGGGGGCAGGGCTTTCATTATTCTCATAGGAAGAAGATTGTCCCCTTCTGTTATCTGTCTGGTCTATGTACTGGATCAGGCCCGGACTGGCCATCGGGCACACCGGGCATTTGCCCGGTGGGCCGGTCCGGTGACCCAGTCTCCGTAGTAATACAGAGCGCTGGGAGATGACATCATCTCCCAGCGCTCTGCATTATTACGAACCGCGCGCGGGAGATGCAGCTCTGTGCCGAAGGAGGCACAGATCACATTGATGGTACGCTGCGTCGCCGCTAGATCACCAGGGATTTAAGTTCGGGGATCAAGGGGCATTGCGGAGATGAAGGGGCGGTTGATGAAGGGGGCGTTGTGGAAGGGGCATTGTGGAAGGGGGCATTGTGGAGTGGAAGGGGGCATTGTGGAGTGGAAGGGACATTGTGGAGATGAAGGGGACATTGTGGAAGGGGCAATGTGGAGATGAAGGGGACATTGTGGAAGGGGCATAGTGGAGATGAAGGGGGCATTGTGGAAGGGGCAATGTGGAGATGAAGGGGGCATTGTGGAAGGGGCAATGTGGAGATGAAGGGGGCATTGTGGAGGTGAACAGTGTGGGGAGGTGGATGGGGTGGGCAGAGTGTGGAGGTGAATATGTGGGCGGGGGCATAAATCCTTGCACCGGCCCTGGGTCCGGGTGTTAAAAAAAAAAAAAAAAGCGAACGCCCCCCCCTTCCCCCCATGGGCTGCTCAAAAAATAAAAATGGGCTGCTCAGCTTTAAATGCCCGGGCCTATTTTTTGTCCCAGTCCGGGCCTGGACTGGATTCCACATCTGAGAAGAGATGGCTTACACTAGGTAAAAGGGGTGGGAGGGAGAAACTTTGATTGGTTTGAGAGATAAGACATATCGTTCTTCATATTTTTTTTAATGCCTACAAAATAAAATAAAGATAAAATGAAGTATTACTATCCCTTTAAGGTGCCAGCCATAGCCTTATCCTTACTAATCAATTCATCTGTCTCAGCCTTAAGAGGAACAACCTTAATCTTTTTGTTATATATATACTTGTAGAATTCTTTAGGTTTTGTTTTGCTGTCTTTTGCAATACTTCTATCCGTTTCAATTTTAGATAGCCTAATTGCTTGTTTGCAGATTTTATTACATTCTTTTTATTTTTTAAGTGATGCACCTGACTCTTCTGACTTAAATACTTTAAAAGCCTGCTTCTTATTTTTCATTTCCCTGCAAACCTCTTTATTAAGCCACATTGGTTTTAATTTGCTATTCTTGTACTTTTTCCCCAGTTATATATATTGACATATATATTTACTGTATCTTTGAAAATTATATCTCACTGAATATCTTTTAATACTGCTTTTAACTTTGTAAAATTAGCCTTTTTTAAATTAAATGTTTGCTAAAGGATATATTCTGTGTCAGGAAATAGAGGTCGGGTCATGTTAGGAGTGGAGCTATGGTTAGGAACAGAGTTAAGGGAACCTGGATTGCCTTGCCTGGGGGCACCTGGGATGTAAATCCGGGCCTATTAGTCATTATATATTAAGAAGTAATTTTAGAGCAAACCAACCACTCTGTAGGAGACAAAATATTCCCAAATCCACATTGATTTTAAATAGGCTTTTTACACCATGGATGCTAAAGAAGTTTCCAGTGCATTGCTTCACAATGCATTGGAGACCTCTCTTACATTCAAGAGGTTAAAGCCCCTCTTGGGAATTTGTATATGTCCCCCATGGTGCAGTTGGCTTTCTCCAGAATATTTGTCGAATATGGTCAATTTTATCTAAAACTGTTTTGTTGTTTTTGTTTTTTTTTTACTTTCAGATGGCCATCTACCTACCAGCTTACAAGAGGTATATTTACCTATTATTGAGGGCAGGACGTGCTTAAATGTCATGGCAACTCTAAGAGGGTCCATAGTCTTTGACACCATACTGTGTGCAGGATTTCCAGAAGGAGGGAAGGACGCCTGTCAGGTGCATGTTGAATGCTGGGTATTGCTATGTGCTGAACGGCAATCTAATTAGCTCTAGTTTTGCACTCCAGAAATATCCTTGGACAATTCAAATGGACAGTGCCTCATAGGACAAAACTGAGATAAATACAGTGGCATGTCAATGTCAATATATATATATATATATATATATATATATATATATATATATGTATATATTTTTTTTTATTTTAACCTTTAACCCTTTGAGTGCCAGATAGGTATCCAACACATTGCAACACGTTTTGAATGAAGAATCCCCCAGTTGTAGCAGGATCCTTGTTTCACTCAGCAAGTAAAGTCTTATACATTTTTTCATAATAAATATTGACTGTTCCTTTACCTCTTTAAGAACCAAAGGGGTGCACAATTGATTGAGCACCCCTCTTGTATTTAAAGGGTTAATCACTGCCAACCCCCATGTCTGGGGGTAGTAACCTTTTGAATTTAAAACCCTGATTTCTCAGGTATCCTGCCCATCAACCCCCAAAAAGTCATTATACCTAAGTAATGTGCAAGTTTAGATTGATTCTGTTTCTTGTAGGTGTATAGGAGGAGGAACTTCATGGAGATACCTATCTTTATCTTGCATTAGAGTCATGTATTGTATTAATAGGGTGACTCTGGAGGCCCGCTCCTGTGCCAGCGTCCTCATGGAAGCTGGGTTTTAGTAGGAGTGACTTCCTGGGGCATGGGATGTGGACGCCAATGGGTCAAGAATGTGTTAATACGACCAGAGAACAGAGGGTCACCAGGCATCTTCACTGATATAAAGAAACTGCTTCGCTGGATCAATGGACAGCTAAATCCAGGTAATGCTGCAATAATACTGATGGGTAGGGAGCCTTACATGGAGTCAGGGGCAATGCTAGGTACTGACTGAGGAGGCTAAATCCCCAGCGTGAAGCATGCAGTGGTAGTAGTGATGCAATTGGTCTGCATAGTGCAATTACACTAGTTGACCCAAGCCCAGGTCTAATGGGAACCTAGCAACTAATCTGCATAATTATAATATGCCTTTAATCTTTCATAGAGAAAACAGTTTATACACAGTATTTTCCATGCACGTAAGTCTCTCCCCCACAGAGCTTACAGTCTAAGCTTTTGGAATATGAGTCACAGGTGTTTATACTGTGTGTCATTTGAACCAGGTTTCCATAGCCAGTGTTGGCTTCAAAGTCAGTTAATTAACCAACAGAGTCACTCCACTCTCTGTATGGAATTATATTATGTATCACTTTGTGAAAGGCACAATCACACCCCACACAACATCACACAATGTGTGCTTTAATACTAAGTCTGTCTGTCAGCCACAAGTGCCGTCCTTTCATCTTTATTTTATATTATATTGGCCAATTTTATTTCTTCACCTCCATGTTGAGCTTAAAACACCAGTGAAAATAGAGCCCCTGTATCCTCAGTAGTGTTTGTTTGGAAGGCAGCAGAAGAAATCAGTCATGCTAATGTATTTTGGAAAGCATGTGATGCTGGGGCAGAATGCATTAGAACATTATTTCTTCTGTACCAATCTTTGGTGACTTCATCTGGGGTCAGGGCAAGACATGGAGCAGGGGTGTCAGCAGAAAGTTTTCATAGGGCTGGCAAATCCATAATATGACCACCAGGCCAGCTTGCTCAGCACCTATGTTTATATGGAGGGGGCAAGTGTAGGGGGGTGCTCCCCCTTGCACCCCCCTCCGGACACCCATGATGGAGCTCTTTGTTGTCCTCCTCGGTATCCTTTTAAAAGATCACACGCATAAGAGCGTACGACCAAGTGACAGACTTACCATGTCGCCTGGATGAAAATGTTGACATGTTGAGCAAGACGTTACAGAAGGAGAGCGAACTCCCGGCAGTACCATTTAACCCTTTTCACTCAATACCTATCCCATCATGCTGCCCCGGCTGGGTTTACTTGTAAAAGGTCGCACATATCATGTAGAAAATATTCATTTTGTCCTCAGCAAAGCTGTTACTGCCACTGTAACTCAGGAATATGAGAAGCATCATGCTGCCTGGAACATTAACTACCGTGAATAGCTCAGGGGCACATGATGGGATAGAGCATATCTTTCAGCTCATGAATATTTTCTAAATGACACATGCAACCTTTTACAAGTAAACCCAGCAGGGGCAGCATGATGGGATAGGTATTGGGTGAAAAGAGCTAAACAGTACTGCTGGGGAGTTCGCTCTCCTTCTGTAACGTCTTGCTATTTGATGCGCCCTTTTAATAACCGACATGAGAATCTCGCACTGTCATGTCGGCATTTTCATCCAGGTAACATGGTAAGTCTGTCATTTGGTCGCACGCTTTTTCTCATACTTTTGACTTGATGAAGGGAGCTTGTTGTTAAAAGCTTGTCCTAAAGATTGCATGTTACTGAAATAAAAAAGGTATTACTCCATAATGCGATATATACATTTATTTGCCACTGTCACAGGCAGCTTAGGTAAATGAAACACAGGTACAGATGAATTTAACATGTTTATTTAAAATAAATATGTAAGAGCAAAGCACTTCCTCAACCTTGATAGGAACAGGCATGAGGACAGTGCGCACCCACTACCCAGGAACTGGCACTAAACTGTACCCAGACCACTGATAGCCAAAGTAATACGGAATATAGAACCAGACTTGATTCTAATAAGCAGAGTGAGTGGAAACCTGGAGAGCCAGGAGTCCAGGCCACAATAGCGTAACCGGGTACACCGGTAGGAGAGAACTCAGACTAGTACAAGCCTGGGAGGGCTTGGAGTGAGAGTACCGGGCAGTTCCTGAAGAGGGACAACTACAGTGCTGCTTAGCCTCAGATGCAGATATGACAGAGTCAGATAATACCGGGGTAAGCACAGAGCGGAGGCAGCAGAGCAGAAGGCAACATGCAACAATACCAGGGAAGTAACTGTCACTCTAGGCTGATGGAGCGAGGTCTCGGAGACCAGTAGTGACAAGTGGTAGTCAGACAGGAATGGGAGTAAGCACGGAGCGTAAGTCAGACAAGCCACAGTCAGATGCCGGATCGGGTAGTCAGCCACAACCAAGTCAGTTCGGAGCAGGCAGTCGGACAAGCCAGGGTCATACACAAATCAGATAGTCAGACAAAGCCACTGGTCAAATACTGGAGCGGATAGTCAGATGAAGCCAGGGATCGAGCCAGAGAATACACGGAAGCCAAGCTAGGGTCAAACGAAAGCAACACAAGAGTAACGTACTGATACAACACAAAAGGGCAACCAAGCCCAGTTCACAGGCAGAATATAAGGCTGCAACCGGAGGCGGGGCTCAATCGGCCAGTTAGTGCCAAATGCTAGAAAATAGTGAGCGTGACGTCAAAGACGCGCACCTGCAGCATAGAGACAAGCCGAAGGTGGCAACGTCAATGCCTGCTGCATCAGCCATGGGAAACAGGACTGGAACCAACAGGCAGGCAAAGATCACTGGCACCGTGATAGCCACCTACATGGACTAATATGGCTATCCTAAATATATATATAAATATATATACACACAAAACATTCATATCTTACAGAACTAGATTACATTTTGTGTATATACAGTATCTGAGGTATTTGGCTCTCACCCTATAACATACCTGACACAAAGACCATAAATATGAAAGTTTGTATTCTAAAGCTATTCATTTAGACTATAAAGGTGTCAATTTTATTGTACTGCTTTATCCGTGGCTAACACGACACCACCCTTTACCTTTAGCACCAATTCATGGAGACAGTGTTTGTTTTTGTATCATACTGCTCTACATATCAAGAAGTGACACATTTATATTTTCTTTCTTTTAACTAGACCTATCCGTACAGAATACAGGACAAGGTAAGCACAATTTTCTCTCTTAGAAGGCTGACAGAAATGGCTACACACACGACTGATTATAACAGTTTTATGACGTTGTCACGCAGTGAATTGCAGCACGCAGGATGGATTAATATCTGGTGAAGCGGGAGTGATCAAATTCCCTCAAGAACCAAAGAAGTATTATGCAAACAATGAGTGAGTGTCTAGCTTTAGATTATCTCTATCAAATTGCTGTATTCATGGCCCGATTTTCATGACTGAATTTTCAGGCAGGATAATGATCCTTCCTGTGAACCTCCAGATCCTGTGGAGCTCCTGGAGAGGGCTCATGATCTGCAAATAGGCTTATGTTAATGACACAGTTTGCACCATGAAGTGGATGAGACTTAACTGGGTGGGTGGGGCTTGACCAGGATTGTGCTGGGAAGTGGACGGGAACTGGGCCCGAACAGGATAGGAAGAAGATGAAGTAGGCAGAGTTACTCAGAAAATTCATCACAGCCTTAGAATAAGTCTCTGTCCCTAGAGACCTGATAATCAACACAGATACAGAGACTTCCCAGGTATGTCGATGATACAGTTATCTCTTTCATTTGATATTACACAAGGGTATCCTTTCAGAGGGTCGGAGATTGATGCTGTTTTAACCCCCGGAGGTATTTAGAAGTCTGCACTTCATTGGGCTTGTGTGTTCAACTACTGCATAGATAAACACACAAGCCCAGTGAAGTGCAGACTTCTATATACCTCCGGGGGTTAAAAAAGCAGCAATCTCCGGTATCCACAATGCGCTCAGGAAAGGCAGCCCAGAGGCAGCTCTATAAAAGCAGTAGATTACTGAGCAGATGAAGGAAAGGCAGGCTTTATAATGGATTGTCAGCTACCTGCTCAATAATTAGTATGAAGGGGATTAACAGGTTCATGCTATGCAATATGAGAATCTTGTGCTATCATGCAGTTCGAGATTCTCATGTTGTCATTTTTATCAGGGCAGCATGGTTAACGGCTTATTTGGTCGCATGCTCTTTTGCATGCGACTTTTGCATGCAACCGTTTAAAAGTGAACCTTACACAGGTCCAGCATAACAGTACTCTATTACATGCTACTGACAGAGCAGCACACCAAGAACAAACAAAATGATTAAACAAAAAATAAATTCAAGTTCAAGCACCAACTTTATAATAACTAACAAGAACAGACTCAATGGTCACATTAAAGCCCAATTTTTTTAGCCATTTATTGCCAGTCTCTTCTTTAAACCTATAAATGGAAGTCCAGCATAAAGCCTACCCACATTATTGTACCTTCAAAGAAATTTGCGATCGCTTCGAGCACTATTAAATCAAATAATGGATTGTACTCACCCTTAAATCAAAGGGCCGGCGGACCCGGTGCTACTCCCGTCAATCGCAGCAACCGATTTCCACAGACAAGAAGACCACCGTACGGGAGCTCTCACGGGACCACCCAAGCTCAATATCACCACAAGTTTTATTGAATTGTACATAAAAACATCCAATACATGAACCCTGTTCCCCTCACGGGGATACAAAGACACAGCACATACGCCTAACGCGTTTCGTGTAAAGACACTTAATCATAGGCTAAACATTCGTGTAAAGACACTTAATCATAGGCTAAACAAACCCACATTATTGATCTACTACTGCTAAAACACTTCTGCTGTCTAGTAAAATATTGCAAATATTAACCCTTTTTGTTCAAGAATGTATCCAATGCACTGTGAAGCAAGGCATTGACACCTTGTCTAGCATACAATGGACAAAGGCCTTCCTACCCCTTATAATTTTACATGATTTTGCTCCATTTTTCAAGGCTGTGCAACTGGAGATTATATGTGCCTGGAAAAAAGCAAATCCTGCTGAATTTCACTCATTTTGACGTGGAGTCCGATTTCTCTTGTAATCTGGATTATCTGGCTATTTATGCTTCAGAAGGCCAACTCATTGGTGAGTAAGCACAAGCAGAGACACTCTGGGGCATACCAGCAGCACCCTGTAAGGAAATTCTCATTGCATTTAAAGGGGAACTACCACCCCGCAAAAACTGTATCTTAATTAAGTCTTCATCTGGTGACTAGCTGCTAAGTAGCGCTAGTTGCCAGAAATATTACCTGGTTTAAAAGATTTTCAGTTTATTTGGAGGCTGACAGTAGCAGGAAGCATGGACATCTTGCCATAGTGACGTCCATGCGCCTGCGCTGTCAGTCCCTTTTGGAGCCTCAGAGTAAGTAGAAAATCTTGTAAACCAGGTAATATTTCTGGTGACTAGCGCTACTAAGCAGCTAGTCGCCAGATGAAGACTTAATTAAGATACAGTTTTTGCGGGGTGGTAGTTCCCCTTTAACCCCTTGAATGGTAGAGAAGTCTACAATGCATTTTGCAGCAACATTATTTAAAACTGAGGGTCCTTTTGTCACTCAGGTATTACTAGTGTTGCAGCCATTTCGACATGACTTTTACTTGCACATTAGAATAATACAGCACAGTGAGGCTGATGTCAGGGCTGGATTTCCCAATAGGCAGAGTAGACAACTGCTTAGAGCTCCAAATTTTGAGGGATGCCTCAGTCATGCTGGCCACACCCACATTATGAAGTGTGGGTATGGCCAGAGCAATCTTTATATACATTCCCCAGTTGCATACCCTTTACAGGATATAATTTAACCCCTTGGATTCTAGAGAGATCTTTAACACTTTGCTATGTTGGAGATATCTCTAGCAAACAAGTGGTTGAAACTGCTTTTTTTGTCCTTCTTTCTGTGCCAGAAAGTAATGGAAGGGACTGGGGATGAGGCCAGGTAAGGAATGGGGGTTTGGCCACAGTGGAGCTAAGGGCACTTCGGGTGCCTTGCCTAGGGGAGCCTGGTAATTAAATCCAGCCCTGGCTGATGCACTAAGAGAACTGGATGGAGATGCACTACGGTGCGATAAGCAGATGATAAAGAGGAGATGACTTCTCCAGTGTGATAAGTGTGATAAATTCTCCTACTTCTTTGTTATTCTTTGGAGCCAATACACCAAGGTGTCTCCAACCTTAGAGATATTGCTGTATATAGACGCTATAGAATAATATAGGAACTGAAGAGTACGTCACATTGGAGAAGTCATCTCCACTTTATTACCTCTTTGTCACACCTTAGTGCATAACCCGCCTGGAGTAATTTTGGAGTAAACCAACCACACTACATGGGACAAATACATTTTCCATTTGAACTAAATGGGACTTTTAAACCCTTCAGTGCTAGAGAAGTCATTTTGAAAATTTCTGCTGGAATCAAGCAGTTAAGGACTCCATTTAATTTAAAGAGGATTATGGGAATTTATGTATGTCCTCTGTGGTGCAGTTAGTGAAATGGCCCACTCTTGGCTTTGTTTATGCGGCTCACAGTTTTTTTAAGTTAACCCTTTGGCAATGCGTTATGTACCCCTCTGGCACTCAAAGGGTTAAAGAAAAGACATCTACCAAGTGTAACCTATGTTCTATTGCTTCTAAAATAATGATTGACTTCTATGCATGTTGTTTTTTTAGAACCTGGTCCATTACACACGTGTGCTATTAAAGGGGAAGTGTTGCCTAGTCAGAATTTTTACTTTTGTTTCATAAAAATAGCACTATGAAGATTAGCCGTGATTATCCTAGAGAGCCCTAGAAATATGGGACTAGTAAATTCAGCTAGTCTCATTTTTATCCCTCCCTTTTATTGCTTAAAGGGATAGTAATACTTAATAATTACTAATCCCTATATTGAAGTCATATTAAAAAGAAATGAATTGCCCACAGTGTCATCTCTCAAACCTTAATGGATTGAGAGATAATTGCTCCTAAAGTTCCCCCCTCCCTCTCCTTTCCCCGAAGTCAGTGTTGTAGCTGACTGAAAGGAAATTCAGTCTTACGATCATCAGGCGGCTCTGCAGCACAGCAGAGATCGTGTTAATAAAAAAAAAATTCATTAAAACGGTCTTCTACGTGTGCTTGCAAACCAAGCACAAGTAGAAGACCGTTTCAGTGAAAGATTTCTTTTTTATTAACACGATCTTGGCTCAGCTGCAGAGACGCCTGATTGTCATACGACAGGCTTCCCTGCAGTCAGCTAGAACTCTGACTTCGGGGAAAGGGGAGGGAGGGAGGAACTTTAGGAGCCATTATCTCTCAAACCATAAAGGTTTGAGAGATGACACTGGGGGCAATTAATTTCTTTTTAATATGACTTCAATATAGGGATTAGTAGTTACTAAGTACTAGCCAAAGAGCCCGTTACATGGGCCACAGTGCCACTGCCAGCCGGTTGCGGGGCAGTCATGCACAGTAGAGAATGCCCACGCCAAGGCTGATACAGTGCCAGCCAGTCGCGGTGCAGTCATGCTCAGTAGAGACTGCCCGCGCCGCGGCTGAGACAGAGCGGGAAGCTCTGTCACTGGCAGTCTCCACTGCGCATGACTGCAGCACGGGCAGCAGTCTCTACTGTGCATGACTGCGGCTTTACACGCGTTTTAGCTAATTATTATATAGGATTACTATCCCTTTAAAATCTCCCACTGACAATCGAAGAACTGAAGAATGACATGTACAGAATCAGGGGGCAGGCTGACAGCACCTGGAGTCATGGGCTTCTTTGTCCTGCCATTTATGCCAAACCCACATTTATGTCCCACTCCCCAACTATTACTCCCATCCACCATTATAGCTCACCCCCTTTTGCTAATATTACAACTGACAATGAATTTGTGAAGTAAGGCAAGTGATAACACAGAGTTTACAGTTGAAATTACCACACAGTTTACAGCTGAAATGGAGTAACTCTATTGATTGCAAATAGATAACAATTGATATGGAGCTACATTAGTGACACCCCTGGAGCTTCCTGTTTGACAATGTGTTACAGCAGTGATATCACAAAGGTTACAAGTGAAATTGTGCTAAACTAGTGACATTCCCAGAGCTTACAATTGAAATGGAGCTACACTAGTGATACCAATGGGCTTACAATTGAAATGGAGCTACACTAGTGATACCAATGGGCTTACAATTGAAATGGAGCTACACTAGTGATACCAATGGGCTTACAATTGAAATGGAGCTACACTAGTGATATCAATGGGCTTACAATTGAAATGGAGCTACACTAGTGATACCAATGGGCTTACAATTGAAACGGAGCTACACCATTGATACCTTAGAGCTTACAATTGAAATGATACTACACTAGTAATACTCCCGAGGTTACAATTGAAATCTAGCTATCCTAGTGATACTACAGGGCTTACAATTGAAATAGAGCTACAGTAGTGACACCCCCAGAGGATACAGTTGAATTAGGTCTAAACTAGAGATACCACAGAGCTTACAGGTGAAATGGTGCTACACTACAAATACTAGAGAGCTTACAACAGAAATGTATCTACCTTAATGATACCACAGAGCTTAGAACTGAAATAGTGCTGCATTAGTGATACCCCCTGGAGCTTCTTGTTTGACAATGTGTTACAGTAGTGATACCACAAAGCTTACAAATTAAATTGTGCTAAACTAGTAACATTCCCAGAGCTTACAATTGAAATAGAGCTACATTAGTGACACCCCCAGAGGTTACAATTGAAATGAGGCTGCACTAGTGATACCACAGAGCTCACAATTGAAATGGAGCTACACTATTGATACCAAAGAGCTTTCAACTGAAGAAGAGCTACACCAGTGATACCTTACAGCTACAATTGAAATGGTAATACACTAGTAATACTACCGAGCTTACAATTGAAATCTAGATATTCTAGTGATACTACAGAGCTTACAATTGAAATAGAGCTACAGTAGTGACACCCCTGGAGGTTACAGTTGAATTAGGGCTAAACTAGCGATACCATAGAGCTTACAATTGAAATGGATCTATACTAGTGATACCACAGAGCTTACAATTGAAACGGTGCTACATTTTAAATACTAGAGAGCTTACAACAGAAATGTAGCTACCTTAATGATACCACAGAGCTTGGAATTGAAATAGGGCTACATTAGTAATACCACTGAGCTTATAACTGAAATGGAGCTACACACGTGATAACCACAACACTAGCATAGTCCCTTTTCAGTTGTAAGCTCTGTCACCTCACTTGTGTAGTTCGAGTTCAATTGCAAGCTCTGTTATATCACTTATGTTTATTCGTTTTATTTGTAAGCTACATTGTATCACATGTATCACTTACATAGCCCCATTTAAATGGTAAGCTGTGGTATCATTTAGAATGTTGCAATACAATAGTTAAGTCTGTGATATATCTACCCTCCCCCCCCCCCACACACACACTTTTCCCCTCTACCTCTAGAGGTGGCAGCATACTTACATTTACCACCTGCTTTTTGCTGCACTTTCAGGACCTGCCAGGTATGAGTGCAGAAGCCATTGTACAACTGGATGTCACGTCTGGTTGTACAATTGGAATACAGGACCTGGCAGGTCCTGAAAGCTAATAAATCAAGCAGGCGGCAAATTCAAAACATTGCCACCCAGTAGATGCAAAGGCAATGTCAAACTGCCAGCCGGCAAGATGGGCAGTCCGATTAAATTGTTAGTAATGTCTAAAAAATAAGTTTTTTGCATTTAGAAGAGCTTAAAAAGCTGAGCTAAATGCAAAAAACCGTATCTCTCAAAACCGCTAAAGTTCGCTGTCTCCTACTGACAGCTGTGTTCAGGCACACGTTTTAGACCAATCCAATGAAAGGATTCCAATGCATTGGAGATCTTTCTAGCAACCAAGGGATTAAAGTTTTTTTTTTGTCCTTGCTATAGGAGAATGGTATTTTTTGTGTAAGGAAACAGTGGGTAGGAGTGGGGTGGAATCATGTGAGGAGTATGTGTGTGGTCATGGGCGGAGCTAAGGGAGCCAAGAGTGAATTGCATAGGGGAGCCTGGGATGTAAATCCACCCCTAAGTGTGTGGTCATATTGGCTCAACACAAAAATGAATCAGCATAAAGTGCCACATGGTGCCGTGAAGAAATAAAGGTTAATTTATCAAAAACTGTTTATATTACAAGCAAATGGAGAGTGCAACATACAGGCACTTTTAATGCTCCTTAACCCACTAAGGACCCATGACGGCCCTGGACTGTCATGGGTTGTTATACCCTTAACCACCGTTCGGGGAGTCCGGAATCAGATTCTAAAAAAAAAAAGGTCCCTGGTCCTTAAGTGACTGCACCGTGCGTGCGCAGCCGGTCCTTAAGGGGTTAAAGGAACCCCATCATCTAAAAACACATTTCCGTATCACCTATATGTTATAGTTACCTTTTTTTTATTTAGAAAACTAGCGTGAGTTATTTAGATTGATGAGTATTCTAATTAAGGCACGCCACACTGACACTTAACCCTTTGAATGCCAGAGGGCTTCGTCCTACGTTACCTCTCCCACTCTTTGACCCAGCTCAGCATGCATTGCCCACCTACCCTAGTGCTGAAAGAGTTGAGTGTCAGTGAGTAGGGAAGGTAATGTACATACCTGGGAACTCTCCAGATTTGACCCGGAGATCCCGGTTTTGACACTGCATTACCAGGTCTCCGGGACAGAGGCTGGTTCTCTGGTTGTGGGGAGTTTTATCTGAAACTCTGCCCACTTCTCCTCCTTCCCACCTTGTTTCTCCTACTTCTTCTCCTTCTGCAGCCTACTCCTACCACTTTTGGGAGGTGTCAGTTAGGCCCCACCCCCACTCTCAGGTACGCGCTGCCCATTTTGGACATGATTCCTGTCAATTATATCCCCCAGAGGCACCAGAGGAGTCCCCTCCGGGGATGCCATAAAAGAAAAGTTCCCAGGTATGGTAATGTAGGACTAATACAGGAAATGCCTGCATGGCATGCCATAATTAGCATAATCTATACATCTAAATAACTCAAAAGCTAGTTTTCTAAATAGCAAATTGCTAATACAACATATAGGTGATATTGAAAGCACTTTCAAAACCACTAAAGTTGTTATTAGATGATAGTATTCCATTAAACTGACTCTACAAGACCAATCTGTGCACAACACATTGCAAAGAAATGTCTTGCATGCCTCTCTGGTCCTCAAAGGCTTAAAGGGATATTAATGTTAATAATAAAAGCAGCTCTAATTAATCATCATAGTATTTGGACTTTGGAGAGTGTTATTTCAATTCTGTCAGAGTTGTAATTCAAGAGTAATTCAATGACAAAGTTTCCCCATCCCACCCCTTTTACTGATGTCACACTGTTCAGCCAGAGCAGAAGGGAGGTGCCCATGTAGACTGCAGAGAGGGACAATCTTCAATTAAGATAAGGTAAAAACCTGAGAAACTTGTCAAGGGGGGCAGGGCTTTCATTGTTTTCATATAAAGAAGATTGTCCCCTTCTGTTACCTGTCTGGTCTATGGACTGTATTCCACATCTGAGAAGAGATGGCTTACACTAGGTAAAAGGGGCGGGGAGGGGAAACTTTGCTTGTGAATATCTCTTAAACCATAAAGGTTTGATAGATAAGACTTATATCATTCTTTATGTTTTTTTAATGCCTACAAAATAAAATGAAGTATTACTATCCCTTTAATGACTCACTTTACTCTTGTTGCAGGGAAGTTCTGCGGTAATGTCCGTCCCAGGCCCATCCTCATTGCTTCCTCCGCCATCAAACTGAAATTCATTTCAGATTTTCAGCAATACAGGACTGGATTTACACTGTCTTACTTGGCAGTAGAGCCAAACACTTATCAAGGTGATGCTGTCTGTCTCAAAGCCCTGGATCTTTTTTACCAGGCCACATAAAAGCAACTTTTGTCTCTCCAGCTGTTGGAGACAGTTATGCACAAAGGTGTGATAAAGAGGTGATAAATCAGAGATGCCATCTCTAGTGATATCACTTCTCCAGTTTCTATGTCATTCTATGGAGCCAATGCACTAAGATCTCCAAATTTGGAGAAATATTGGTGCATAAGCTCCATAGAATAATACATGAATGGGAATCAATGGAGACATTATCTCCACTTATCACCTCTTTATCACGTCTTAGTTCATCCCCTACATCATCTTATTGGCTGGTTGGGGGTGATGGGATTTGTTTCCTGAAACAGCTGTAGAACCAAATCTTGCCTACCACTGCTTTGTAACCTGACTGGTCAATGATATAGGATGACCATGGCTTATTGCGATTTGTGTGTACTTACAGCTTCCGGCTGCGGATCACTCTCTGTTCTTTTTGAGGAAGGAGAGATACAAAGTATGAATTACCCAGAGAGTTATGGAAACCTAGCTAGTTGCCACTGGGTGATCCATGGGCCACAGAATTACACTATTAAGGTATAGAACATACAGGTACATTTTGGGTTGTATACATAAAGTCAAAGTAAACAGTTTTGGCCCAAACCAATAACCCCATAGGGGACAAGTAATGAGTCTATAAATGCCCCCTGGTTGACATTGGACTTATAACCCTTGGATGTTAATAAAGTCTATAAAATATTAGAATGCAAATTCTCACCTTACACATGAATTTGGATCAATTCCACTATTGCTGGATAAGGGGACATCACATCCCTTAGTAAATACCTGCAATATACAGCAATAGCATCAGCCGGTGGAGGCTTACTGTCTTTTATATAAAACTGCATGTAGACTTTAAAACAAGAGTTTGAGATGTAAAAACATTTCTGTGAAGCATCCCCATCAATGGGAATACTCTGTTTTACTCAGCAAGAAAATGTCTGTCTGTTTGTCTATCCATAATCAGGTTCCATTTCTTTAGAATCAGGTACAATTCACTGTTTGTTCTCTTTCACATTCCTGCAGCTGATATTCCAGGACTTTGAAGTTGAATTCAGCGAAAACTGTGCCTATGATCGTGTGATGGTGTATCAGGATCTGGCTGCGGGTGTAGAAATTGGTGAGTACGTCTTAGGCATGTGCAGAAAATGCAGCATGGGTCAATTCATCAAGGGTCCTTACCATGTCAAATGGTACACCTTGATGTGCCTAATGCATTGAGCAGCAGTGTATTGAAGACTTCTCTTACATCCAAGGGGTCAAAGGTACAAGAGCAGGAGAAAAATGATGGGGAGATTCACTAGGCGGTGATAAAGACTTCTCAAGATGATCACTTCTCCAATTCCTGTATTATTCTATGGAGCCTACGCAGTAAGATTTCTTAAGCTTTGGAGATCTTAGTGTATAGGTTCTATAGAATAACATAGGAACTGGAGAAGTGATAAACTGGAGAAGTCTTCTCCATTGTATCAACTTTTTATCACCGTTCAGTGAATCTCCCTTCATGAGTTCATATCCAACTATCACATTCTTACATTCAACATTTGCATAACACATATCATTTGCACAGGAGCCCTAAAATATGTAAGGAATATGCATTTCCTGTTTAGTCAGCCATGATTGTTCTAGGGTGACCACACGTCCCAGAATGCCCGGGACTGTGCCTTATTGGGGCTCTGTGTCCCGCGTCCCAGGTCACAACAAAGAGTCCCGGAATGGAGCAACACGTACCAGTCCAGCCAGCCAATGAAATGTATTTGTTATATTGTCCTCATTGGCTGGCTGAGCCAGCCAATGAGGACCATTTAGCAAATACATTTCATTGGCTGGCTGGACTGGTGCGTGTGAGACAGCTGGGATGGAGCAGGTATGCTGGCACTGCAAGTGAGACCCGCAGCTGAGGCTCCCCCAAGTGCTGACCATCTTTCTGAGGCTGACACAGAGTAAGAGTTCCCAGTGGGAACTCTTACTCTGTGTCAGCCTCAGAAAGATGGTCAGCGCTGGTGGGAGCCTCAGCCACGGGACTAGGGTGACCACATGTCCCTGATTGGCAGAATGGAAATGTGGTCACCCTAGATTGTTCACATGGCCAGATTTGATTATAAAACTTGTTTAAAATCATGTTTCTTTTCAGAGAGGCTCTTAACTCCTATTAGTCTGTTGACAAGTGTAAACAGGTGTAAAACCATTATCCATTGCAGCAGTAACATATTTAGCCCTAGGATAAGTAGGCCTAGGCCTAGGGTAGTTATCTGTTTTCTAAAGAAAATGCACTATTTAAAAAAAAAAAAAAAAAAACGTGCAACTCTGAGGCTCAGGGATCATAGTGCAGTCATAGGCACCTCTTTCTCAAGAGATACCCATTTGGTCTTTTTCCATAAATCACTATTTCAGCTCTCTTTTAATAATTTGCATTTGTTTTATATTCATGCTTCTGTGTTTTTCTGGAAAGAGGTGTGGTCTTTTGAAATTTACCGGTTACCTCTCTAGCACTCAAAGAGTTAAATGTCAGGTGTACATTCTGCTTTGTTTACCAGCTGCGTAACTACAGGGAGCGCCAAGGGCACAGTTGTGACTGGCCCAGCATCCAGAGAGAATATTTGTCTATTAGTTATACCACTGGCTATACATTATGAGGCAGATGAGTCAGGAAGAACAGGAGTGATTTTGGGGTAAACCATCCGCACCTAACGTCTCTGCTTGGTTACAAAACTGGACTTCTTCTAAGTCCAAACATAGAACCGCTCCACAAACACGTTGCAGCTCCGAAATAGTCTTTATTATAAAAGTTTTTAAAAATATAAGTATAACCTGCACATCTATGCGTTTCACAGTGTACTTCACAGTCCACTTAAAGGGAACTGTTTTCTAAGTTTTAGGAGTTTAGTGTTAGGGAAGATTATGTTCAATATTTCAGATTTTGTACAATGAGATTTATAGTTTGAGGTTTTTCTAAATATGTCTAATTCATTCAGAATACAAGTATAATTACTTCACTGTTTTCAAAGTATACTAATTTATCTTTCAAACACATTTTTAAAATATCTACAAAATATGTTTCATCTCTTTATATGGAATAGCAAACCTGTGCTTCTCAAATTCTCACATATTTGGAAACATAAAACTAGAGGTGGTTTGAGTGCACTCGATATCTTCTATTATTACCACTACACACAATTGTTAAATACTGTACTATGGTTTCAATCTGGGGCTGATAAATGCTGGATACAACTGGTAATAGATTTGAGTGGTTTCTCGAGAATCTCTTCCATCCTCTGGTGTAATGGCTTACCAAAACACGTATTCGCCCAAACTCTCCTTCTGATTAAATCTATCCTTGCTACATGGCGTAGATTCAATTACTCCCTCATTCATCTTACATATCCAGACTCCCCTTTACAATCTGTCTTTGATTTACCACTTGACACTATTGAAATAATCAAAGACCAACTTGAATCTTGGAAACAAGATGGAGACATTTTGATCTACCACTTCTTAAACAAGAAAGATTGGGACTACATTCAAATGATGAATTGGCCTTAGACAAATTAATTAATTAGATTATGACTGATAAAGATAGACAAAATTCATTTAGACCCCTGATTGTTTTGAATGCCTTTGTATTAAATCTCCAAAACTTACACATGGTATTTCCAAAATATATAATATCTTGAGAGGCCCCGAGATTCCCTACCACATACAAAAATCTCAATGGGAAACTGAATTGAACAGGCAAATCTCTCAGAAAGACTGGCAAAAAATACTAAACAACTCTCTTTCTATTTCCAGAAATGTTATGGTAGTTGAAATATGCTATAAACTAGCTAATAGATGGTACCGGCCACCAGAGGTTTTACACAATATACCGATTTTCTGGAGATGAGAACAGGATAAAGGCAATATGATCCACATTTAATGGTCTTGCCCAAAGAGTCATATTCTGGCAACAAATTCTCTCACTCATAAAACATTTTACTCAAACACATCCTTTTTAAAAATTCGCTAGGATGTTTGTCAGAAGCCGTCATGCGCAGTAGAGACTGCCCGAAAGCACAGAATGCTGGGAGTTCTGTGCTGGGAGCATTCTGTGCTTTTGGGCAGTCTCTACAGTACATGACTGCGTCGGCGGCAGGACGTAGAGTAGGACAGGCCTCTTAACCCTTTGAGTGCCATGGCTCATTTTTACAAATGTAAATTTTGCCATTGCATGAATTGTATAACAAAAATAAACTATTCAAAGTTATTGCTATACAAAGATAACACTGAGACAAACTTGTATAGGGCTGATAGTTCTCCTTTATGATCTTGATTCAATACTCCTACTTTCTCTTCAACTTTTTCTCTTTTCTTTCTATATATTTTTTCTTCCCACTCTATTTTTCCCATCTATTTTCTTCATTTTATGGTTCTACTTTTCCCTTTCTTTCCTCATCTTTTCAACCCAAACCATATATAGTTTCTGTATAATTACATATACAAATCAAAAAGTTACATTTTATGTTACATTATGCACTCTTCTAAGGTTTATGTATAATACAATATCATATTGTATGCACTCTATATAAATGTGTACCACGTGTATACAGAAATATAATACGGAAAGTCTTTCTTTTCTTTATTTATGTACTTTGTTCATGCAATGTTTGGATGAAAAATCTCAATACAAAATTATATTTAAAAAAACAATTATAAAAATTATAGTATGCCCAAGATGAGAAGCTTTTTTCATTTGCTATAAAATTTGAAACTCAATATTCTCATCAGTATTTGCAGTGGCGTAACAATAGGGGTCACAGGGGTCGCACCTGAGACCGGGCCCGGCACTCCAAGGGGCCCGGCCGCCCCCTGCGAACCCATCGCCACTCGCCCACAGCCCTGCCCGCAGCAGCTCAGCTGCTGTCCCGGCGCTCTAGTAATGCAGAGCGCTGGGAGATGACATCATCTCCCAGCGCTCTGCATAACTAAGAACAGCGCGAGAGGTGGAGGTAGGAGGTACGCATGGGGCAACTTGAAGATGGGGCAGGGGGCCCGGGCCCGGCGGCAATTCCTGCACCAGGGCCCGGTGGCTTCTAGTTACGCCACTGAGTATTTGGTAGTTTGTAACCTATACCCACCAACACCTTTTACGCCTCAGCTTCAATTTCTACCTACAAGGACTCCACATTATCTCCGGTTACCTCACAGATATATCCCCTTAAACTTGATTTTAGATCTGGTTTTAAATATATGTATACATCTCCCCCTAGTCTGTTAATCCTGTCTCTACTTAAAAGGAATAGCACTCCATATTTACACTCTAGTTGCCCTTAGCATTGCCTGTGGCCACCCCCCCATCCCATTCACTGCTTCCTGGCAAAGAAAATACCCATGGCCTTTAAAAAGCAACAACTAAAAAAGCTTTAACCCCATGGTAGCTAAGGAGATCTCCAATGTACTGCTTTGCAATGCACTGTAGATCTCTCTAGCAACCAAAGAGTTAAATAATTGCCTGTAAAGAGGTACAAAACTGGTGCAGGGACATTGAGATTTCTCTAGCAACATTAACAATGCGGTGTGGCCAGCATAGCTAAGGCAGACCTCACAATTTGGAGCTGAAGGCAGTTGCTTACTCTGCCTATTGGGAAATCAGGCCCTGTGCATACCCACAAGTGCATTACATTGGAGCCTAAAGCCAGTGGCACCAGGCTAGTAGATACATACATTCCTCTCACTGTGTTTTTATCTGTTTATTTCAGGAAGATTTTGTGGCTTTATTCTTCCCGGTATTGTTGTGAGCTCCAGCAACGTAATGCACATTAAATTTATCTCGGATAAAAATGAGAATTTTAGAGGATTCCGTGCAACCTTTTTCTTTGTCAAGCCAACCAATAAAGGTAAGTCGTGTTTTCTGAATTTGGGAACTTTATGATAGTACCATATGGTGTAGATGGGGACAGGCAGAGTGCTTGAGCCCTCAGAAGATGTAATTATTGCAGTAGGCAGAGTTTGAGGTCCAAGAGACCTGTCAGCAAGAGTCATGTCCACCTCCTCATGAATATGACATCCATCACTAATTGAAGATGTTATCTTTTGAACAAAGAAGCAGGTGGCCATAAGTAGCAAAGGTTATTAGAATTTTGACCATAGTCACATAAATGGGATTATTATTTAAAGGGATTTAAAGGGATAGTATTACTTCAAAATGTAAAAAAAAAATATGTTGTAGGGTTTATCCCCCTGAGTAAAACAAGTACTCCCACTGCTGAAAGGTGTTTCATTCAAAAGTTATTAATTTTCAAAGTTGAATTTTTTAGGTGCAATATCAGTGGCCTGAAATTGTACAGTGGCGCTGTTGCTACACCATCCTATGGACAGCTCTGGTCCCGGGACCATAAATCTCCATAGGATGGTGTAGCAACAGCGCCACTGTACAATTTCAAAATAACTTTTGAATGAAACACCTTTCAGCAGTGGGAGTACTCTTGTTTTACTCAGGGGGATAAACCCTACAACATATTTATTTTTACATTTTAAGTATTACTATCCCTTTAAAGTATAATATATCTAAAAGACTATCCAGACCGCCAGTCCAACTCAAATGGTGATTTGGTTGAGGGGTGGAATAGAGTTTTTGATCTGCGTAATGCGGATCCACTCCATTTCTGGTATTGTCCATTTAGTAGGTCAGGGACTCAACTACTTGTATGTATTCTGCAAAGTTACTCAATTTTTTTTCAACATGGAGGTCCTTTATGTTGCTTTAAGTTATTTTTCTCTTTTGATTTATATATGTGACTATTTTCTTCTGTTGGTAACAATGACGCACCAATGCATTTTGCAGACCAGCAAGATAGTAATAATTAAAAACAACCGACATACTGGTACTGACTAATACAAATGATTGGACGCTGTTTTAGGCAAGCAGCTCTCCATAGACTGCAGTAACAACAGTATCAGCGTAACATGAAAGAGCTGCAAGAAACTTTAATCTCAAATAAGCACAAAAATTTATTTTTGCACAGTAAAAACTTTGGAATAAAGTGCCCTAGTTGTACTCCCCTCTGAAAAGATCTTTGACACACACACACACACACACACACATATATATCCTATAACATAAAGTCCTACAATGTGTCGCTCACTGCAGTGGGGACTCGCAGAACGGGTTGATCCTGAGCGGAGAGCTCTGGAAGGAACTGTCACCCAGTGCCTTCGCTGCTGCCCCGGAGCCAGGAGCACAGACAGGCTATCAGCCTTACGGAGCTCCCTGCTCCGGATCAGCCCATGTATACGAGCTTTGTAAATAGTATATATATATATATATATATATATATATATATATATATATATATATATATTTTTTTTTTTTTTTTTTTTTTTTCATATGAACTATTTATGGCCCCATAAAAACACATAGGTCCATATGCAAAAAAGTAAAAAGTAGCGCAGTTCTGGGACAAACCAACTGCACCATATGGAGCAAAAGAAAAGTCAATTTAAATGGTACATTTAACCATTTGAATACTAGTGATGACTCCAACATATTTGGCACAATGCATTGGAGACCTCTTCAGCATTCAAGGGATTACAAACCACATATAACTCAAAATTTTATTTGTCCACTATGGCACTGTTGGTTTACTCCAGTATTTCTCTGCCTGTCCATTTGGTGCATAAGGGGCCCGATACTGTTAGCCCTGTTATTTTTCAAACAGGAGGTAATGGTTTTGACAGCACATTTTACTATCCTAACTGCAGTCAACACCAAAAACCAAGTAAAAATTTCAATGGGTTAAAATATTTCATCCATTGAACATTAAATAAAACTAGTTGCAGTTGACATCCTCTTCCATGTGGGTGTGTCACCGCATGTTCAGGATGCACTTTTCACAGAGCGGATTCTGCGCCATGAGAAGGAAGGCACGGAGCCCAAAACAGGTGGTCAAAACCACCAGTATGTGTTGGAAGACTGGTTTCCAACACATACTTGTACTTGAAACAGCCATAAAGATTAACCCTATGACTGCCAGTGGGGTATGCAACACATTATACAGTGTTACATACCCAACTGGCACTCATAGGGTTAATCCACAAACAGTTTTACACATGTCCCAACAATTAAAAACTTACCAGTAATCCTGATCAGGGCCGGATTTACATCTCAGGAGCCTGTAGGCACAGAAATCTGAAGCGCCCCCACCCCACCTTGGCCATCTCCACATTGCCCCCATCATCTCCATCCATATTGCCCTCACATTGCCCCATCAGCTCCAGTTTGCCCCCCATCAGGTCCACATTGCCCCCACCATCTCCATATTGCTCTCCATTGGCTCCACATTGCCCCCAGCATCTCCATGCTGCCCTCACATTGCCTCCCCCCATTGTCCGTTTCCTACCTCCCTGGCAGGAGATCTCTCATCTGTGCCTCCTTTGGCATAGTCCTGTAGCTGCTGGAGCTACAGCGTGGTCTCCTGTTGAGGAATGCAGAGCGCTGGGAGAAGATGTCATTATTAAAAAGCGATACCAATGACAGACGCCCCTCTGTGGGGTGCGCCTGTATGCAGATGCCTACTCTGCCTTATTGTAAATCTGGCCCTGCTTCCATCGACTCCAACTTGCCCCCCCATTAGCTCCACATTGCCCCCACCATCTCCATTGTCCATTTCCTACCTCCCCCCATTGTCCGTTTCCTACCTCCCTGGCAGAAGATCTGTCATCTGTGCCTCCTTTGGCACAGTCCTGTAGCTGCTGGAGCTCCTGAACGGTCTCCTATTCAGGAATGCAGAGCGCTGGGATATGATGTAATCTCCCAGCACTCTGCATTCCTAAAGAGCCGAAAAGGGAGCTCAGCAGCTACAGGACTGTGCCAAAGGAGGCACAGACCTGTCCTGCCAGGGAGGTAGGAAACAGACAAGGGGGGGGGGATTATTGTTCTGCCACTGCACAGCCAGCAAGGCCAATTTAAAAAAATAAATAAATGAAAAAGCAGTCTCAATGACAGGTGCCCCTCTGTGGGGTGCGCCTGTAGGCAGATGCCTACTCTGCCTTATTGTAAATCCGGCCCTGATCCTGATGTCCAGCGGGGTTGCAGCCGGCTTCTTATTTTCTTCAGTCTTCGTCTTCCTCTGATCTTCTTTCTTCTCTGAAAATAAAGAAAAACCATTAGTCTTTTGCAATGTAAAATAAATAAAATATTCTCCCGAAGATGCTACTGTTAACCCTTTGAGCGCAGAAGGGGTAGTCCTCTGGCGCTCAAAGGGTTACTATTCGTAGAATCTTGTATGTAATAAAAAGATGGTAATGTGCCATTTTTTAAATGCTCAAAAGTCATCCTTTGTATGTGTCAGTATGTTAGAGAATATCCTAATTTGTTTCCCCCTTGCCTCCGCCACCTCCTCTGGCGGCAGAAGGAATGTTGACCAGCACAGAGCTCCCCTTCTGCACTCTGGGGCCGTTGCCCGAGTCAGCCTGCTGGAATTTTGAACCAAGAATGGCTTTTATATGCTAGTCTCGGTTCAAAATAGATTGTCAGTCTCCTATTGGCTTGCACACCTCCCAGCCAATCAGCTTCTAGCGTGGTTCATCATCCTCCATGCTAGAAGATGATTGGCTGGGAGGTGCGTATGCACTTCCCAGCCAATAGGAGACTACAAATCTATTTTGAACCGGTCCTGGCATATAAAAGCCAGTCTTGGTTCAAAATTCCAGCAGACTGACTCAGGCAATGGCCCAAGAGGGCAGAAGGGAAGATCTGTGCTGGTCCACATGCCTTCTGCCGCCAGCTGAGGTGTCAGAGGCAAGGGGGGTAACAAATTAGGATATTCCCTAACTTATTGATATCTACAAAGGATGACTTTTGAGCATTTAAAAATGGCACATTACCATCTTTTTATTACATACAAGATGCCACGAAGAGTAACCCTTTGAGCGCCGGAGAGCTACCACTCCACGCTCAAAGGGTTAAGAGTAGAATATTTTATTTATTTTATATTACAAAAGACTAATGGTTTTTCTTTATTTTCAGAGAAGAAATAAGATCAGAAGAAAGAAAAGAAGACACAGTTCTCTCTATTTAGTGAGAGTTGTGGGAACAAAAAACCATAACAAGCATTTTGCCAAAACGTGAGTTTTGACCAACAACGCTCTTTTTGCCATGTACCTCTCCAGTAACAGAATAGCTGGGATACATGACTGCCCTTTTTAGGCGCTACTGTCTTTTCTATTTCCACAGGTTTTACTGGTGTTAATAGTATCAAGCCCATGACTCACTTCTTTCTGTGCTGATAACAACCCTAATCCAAAGCCAGTCAAGGACCAAATGGCCCATCTAGTGTTTCCATTTAATATATATTTAGAAAAAGCCCTCAGACTTCATTAACCTCTTGTGGACCAGAGTGGGGTGCAATGCATTGCCGGTTTGGAGCTGCCCCTTACATTTTATTAAATTTACTCCCATTGTAAAACATAATAATGAATTGTCTTTTAAAGGGATAGTAATGCTTGTTTTTAATAAACGTTAATATTGTAGACATTAAAAACATTAATACAATGAGTATGGTATGGTATATCCCATCTCTCAAGCATGTATAGTTTGAGAGATCTAAGCATCTGAAGTCCCCCCTCCTGCCCCTTTCACTGAAGTCAGTGCTCTACCTGACAGAAGCAAATCCTGGTCCTGGGACCAGCCGGCGGCTCTTCAGTGGAACTGAAATAGCGATATACGGAAAAAATACTTGATTGGAATGGTCTACAAAATGTGCTTGCAAACCAGGCAGACTTTGTAGACCGTTCCAATGAAGTATTTCTTTCTATAAAATGCTAATTCGGCTCTGTTGAAGAGCTGCCGGCCGGTGCCAGGACCAGGATCTGCTTCTGTTATCTAGAGTGCTGACGTTTATGAAAGGGGCTGGAGGGGGGAACCTTAGATGCTTAGCTCTCTCAAAGTGTACATGTTTAAGAGATGGGACATACCTCATTGTATTAATATTTTTAATGTCTACAATATTAAAATTTGTTAAAAAACAAGCAATACTAGCCCTATAAGGGTATTGAGGATGGACTGGAGCAAGGGATCTCAAACCTGTCCTCAGCCACTGGTTTCCCAGCACTGCAGTCTATTTAAAATAATATCTGTAATTACTTGGGTATATACACTGGAAATGATTGAATAATGTACATCTCTTTTTTGTGCAATATTTAAGTGTTTTTCAGGGAACATGAATACACAAAGGACAAAGGCTACACTCAGTCACCGAGTAATGGCTATGAAATCAGTGATTTTGGCAAGTAATTTTTTTTAGACTTTTTTCTCCTTATGGTAATACAACTGATGTACTATGATATGTACTATGATAATACAACTGATGTACTATATAATATGTACTATGGTAATACAACTGATGTACTATAATATGTACTATGATAATACAACTGATGTACTATATAATATGTACTATGGTAATACAACTGATGTATTATATAATATGTACTATGGTAATACAACTGATGTACTATAATATGTACTATGATAATGCAATGGATGTATTATAATATGTACTATGGTAATACAACTGATGTATTATATAATATGTACTATGGTAATACAACTGATGTATTTATTATATAATATGTACTATGATAATACAACTGATGTACTATATAATATGTACTATGGTAATACAACTGATGTACTATAATATGTACTATGATAATACAACTGATGTACTATATAATATGTACTATGGTAATACAACTGATGTACTATAATATGTACTATGATAATACAACTGATGTACTATATAATATGTACTATGGTAATACAACTGATGTACTATAATATGTACTATGATAATACAACTGATGTACTATATAATATGTACTATGGTAATACAACTGATGTACTATAATATGTACTATGATAATGCAATGGATGTATTATAATATGTACTATGGTAATACAACTGATGTACTATATAATATGTACTATGGTAATACAACTGATGTATTTATTATATAATATGTACTATGATAATACAACTGATGTACTATATAATATGTACTATGGTAATACAACTGATGTACTATAATATGTACTATGATAATACAACTGATGTACTATATAATATGTACTATGGTAATACAACTGATGTATTATATAATATGTACTATGGTAATACAACTAATGTACTATATAATATGTACTATGGTAATACAACTGATGTACTATAATATGTACTATGATAATGCAATGGATGTACTATATAATATGTACTATGGTAATACAACTGATGTACTATATAATATGTACTATGGTAATACAACTGATGTACTATAATATGTACTATGATAATAGAACTTATGTACTATAATATATACTATGGTAATAGAACTAATGTACTATAAAGCACTGTAGTAATTCTGGGGCAAACCATCTGCAAAATTCCCAGTTGATTTAAATGGAGTTTTTAACTCCATAAATGCTTCAGAGGTCACCTGCATATTACTTGTCAATTCATAACAGACTCTGCAACATTCTAAAGGTTGAAACCCCATTTAGATCAAACGAGATTTGGGGAATTATTATTTGTTCCCTATGGTGCAGCCGGATCGACCCAGCAGTGCACCAGATCTCTGTAGTACAAGTGGTCGGCCTTTGAAATCTAACTTCACCATAGAAGGTAGATACAAATTATTTAACAAGTCCATTGATTAAAATGGGGGTTTTAACCCCTTATGTGCCAAAGAGGTCTACAACGAATTGAGGCGCTATGTGTTTGAAACCTCTTCAATAAAGATGAGCGAGCACCCCGATGCTCGGGTGCTCGGGTGCTCTGACCGAGCACCCCCTGATGCTCGAGTGCTCGGCCGAGCACCCGAGCCCCATTCAAATGAATGGGAGCACTCGAGCATTAAACCAGGCACCCCCTGCTCTGATGAGCGGAGGGTGCCTGGTCAATGTCCCCCTTCATCTCCGCTATGCCCCTCTTCCACAATGTCCCCCTTCATCTCCTATGCCATAGCGGAGATGAAGGGGGACATTGTGGAAGAGGGGCATAGCGGAGATGAAGGGGCACATTGTGGAAGAGGGGCATAGCGGAGATGAAGGGGCACATTGTGGAAGACGGGCATAGCGGAGATGAAGGGGGACATTGTGGAAGAGGGGCATAGAGTCTATGCCCCTCTTCCATAATGTCCCCCTTCATCTCCGCAATGCCCCCTTCATCTCCGCAATGCCCCCGTACCTCCAGTCCCTGGTGGTCCAGCGGAGCGTCTTCGGATCTGTGCCTCTTCCGGCACAGATCCTCTTCACCCGAACATGGCGGGCGAGCACATGGCGGTACTCGTACGAGTACCGCCATGTGCAGAGCAGAGCGATGCTCGAGCCGATCCGAGCATCGGCCGAGCACGCTCGCTCAACACTACTCTTCAATATTCAAAGGGTTAAACTCCTCATGAAATCAATACTAATATTTATTTGTCCCCTGTGTTATAAGTGGTTTGCCTCATAATTGCACTGCTTTTCTTTTATACACAGTGTCTGCCTATAATTCAAGGTTGAACAATATCACATGTATAATTCTCTCCAGTAGATAAGGCTTGTGGAGCCTCACCAGTTCCACCCAGGTTCATTTCCAATAGGATATCTGAAGGAGAAGAGGCCATACCTTATTCCTGGCCTTGGCACGTGAGCATAAAGTTTGCTACTGAACATGTATGTGATGGGGTGATCATTACAGAAGACTGGGTGCTTACATCTGCCAACTGTGTCGTTACAAGGTAGGTGAAAATGGAAACCATATAACTTGAGTAGGTACAAAATTGCAAATCCCCGATCAGGGCCAGTACAAGAACTAGGTAAAGTAGGCAGCCAATTAAGTTGGTAGAATTAGCGAGGCAGAAGCACAGCCATTTCTATAGGTGTCCAGATCCTGGGCCTCCAGCTGCCTCCTCCACATATTCCCATTTTTCAAAAAAACTAATGCAAATGTTGTAGCAAGAACAGTTTAAGAAGGGGCCAACCCACTTTATCATTCAAATACTCTTTAACTACAACTCTGGCAGTATTGAAATAACACTCTCCCTGGCCCAAATACTATGAAGATTAATTGGAGCTGCTTTTATTTTGAAACATTACTATCCCTTTAACCCTTTAACGCCCGAGGATGTACATGTACATGCCGAGAAGATGTCCCTTAAGGACAGAGGATGTACATGTACGTTCTCGGATTCCGGGTCCCCGCACGGCTGCACTCCGTTCGGGGACTCTGGAATATTAAAAAAAAAAACAAAAAAATGCACCACGGGCATTAAGTGCCGGCCACCAATAAGGGGTTAAGCATCCATGACATGCCACGACCGTCATGGGTAACCTTGCCATAAGGACCCATGATGGTCCTGGCATGTCATGGAATTCAGGTCCTTAAGGGGTTAAAGGGTAGGGTTACAAAATATCACCTTCAATGCAGGTCATTTAGGAACTCCCAACCCAAAAGAGCAGATCTCCTCAACTGAACACAAGTGAATGTTGTAATCTCAGGCTGATCCTGCAGAATGAATGTGCCATTGATTAATCCTTTGAGTGCCAGCTGGGTATGCAACACATTGATCTGCAATGGGTTGCATACTCCTCCTGTATTCAAAGAGTTAATTCACCTGATTTCATCTGAGGAGATCCTGGAATCCTGCGCTTTTGGGGGAGAGACAACGACAGATTTATGTATCACCTCCTCAGAGATTTCCAACATTAGTCCTCAGGATCCACCAGCAGGTGGTGTTTCAGTATGTCACTGCTTGATCAAGGATGGGTTATCTGTAGCAAAGTCATTTTGATTGATCCATCTGGGCTTAATTACAGAAATCCTGAAACTCTGATCTATTGATGTGTCCCCAGTACTGTAGCTGATAATGACTGGCCTATAGATATCAGGGGATATGTATAAAAGTGTGTGCCTTACCTGTTTGAATGCTAGATGGATACCTCTCTAGCATTCAAGGGGTTAATACCAGACAACATGCTTTGGGGTAGCATATGTGTAGGCAAAAATAGGCTGACCAGACCTCACCTTCAGCTGGGGACTTGAGTGCAGCCCTGAAATATGTCTATTTCCTATGTGTCGTTCATTAAATGTGAGGTCTGATCAACTTAGACAAAAGCACTATAGTTAATTAATAAACATTCTCAATTACTTCAATATAGCTTTGGATGCTGAAGATGTCTCCAATGCACTGCTTAGCGATCATTGTTTTGCAGTGCATTGGAGGTGTCTCTAGTATTCAAAGGGTTAAGGTTACATTTTCATTATTGTGTTTCCGTTTTAGAGAAGAATTTCGTGATTTGTGGGTGGTGGTTGCTGGGATTCATGATCTCACTCGGGAGGAACACGATCAGGTGTGAAGAATTACACGTCCTGTGTCCTCTTCTTGTGTTCTGTTTCTACCTGTAGATGATCCATTTTCTTACTACAAAACAGATTTATCATAAACTTAACCCCTTAATGACCGTTGATGTGCCAGGACCGTCATGCCTATCCAGACGTTAAGCACCAGTGACAGTCTTGACACGTCATGGAAGTTTGTGAACGCAGCATGGCTGCACGCCGCACTGTGATCACAGGACACTTAGATCAAAAATAAAAACAAAAAATTCCTGTGGTCTTCTAGAGTACAACATTTCACATAATTGGCGGCTCCAATGTTTCAACGGAACTTCAAAAAATTGAACTATATATTCAAAAAGACTGCAGTCCTTTACAATCACCATAGGTGTGTGCTCACGATGTGCCGGTCAAGGGCTCTCTTTTACCCTTACACGCATATCCAAATACAAACATGACCGCACCAAAAGAAAACACTCACCCTTGGATCAAATAAAATCATCTTTGCGTACCTTTATTGTTGTCGTAGTAAAATCACAGTAAAGTTGGTGATGGGCTGTATGGCAGAGCTATACACTGGTGTTCATAACAGAGAGATGCCCTTCTAGAGTACCCCACCTCCGGACAGCGTGGTCCTTAAGGGGTTGATATTGAAGCTGATGTACTGAGAAAAGTGCAACACATCTGGAACAAACCAACTACACTTAAGGTTACAAATAGAAATCCCCCGAATTCCCATTGATTTAAAGGGATAGTAATGTTTCAAAATAAAAGCAGCTCCAATTAATCTTCATTGTATTTGGGCCATGGAGAGTGTTATTTCAGTACTGTCAGAGCTGTAGTTCAAGAGTAATTGAATAATAAAGCATCCCCCTTCCATGCTTTTTACCTAGTGTAATCCACCTCCCCTCAGATGTGGAATTTGGTCTTAATACCAGACAGCTCACAGCAAGGGACAATTTTCTTACTGTGGGAACAATGAAAACCCTGCCCCCCCCTGACAGGTTTTTCAGGTTTTTCCCTTATGCTAATTGAAGTTTGTCCCTCTCTACAAGCCATCTAGACACTACCTTTCTGTTCTGAGGTGAGCAGGGGCTGGAGGGGGATACTTTATCATTCAATTAGTCTTGAACTACAACTCTGACAGTATTGAAATATCTCTCCATGGCCCAAATACTATGAAGATTAATTGGAGCTGGTTTTATTTTAAAACATTACTATCTCTTTAATTGTTTTTTTTTTTTTTTAAATGTCCTGAATGGAAGAGAGTTCTCATACATAGAGGTGTTTTTCCCCAGAATTGCTCCACATTTTGTTAGTAAGTCAGCCTCACAGCCTCAAAGTCAATCATATGGGGTGTCCAACGCATTGCTTTGCGTCTGGTCCTCAAAAATGTTATTCTCCATCAGTAGTTCATGAGGGCGAGCCACTTAAAGCAGAAAAGGAATACTTGCCCACCCCTCCCGTGGATGCACATGAATATTACACAGGTGTCCACGATTTAATGAGATATGTGATCACCTTAGTAACACCTCCTTATGATAATAACCCCCACTTATCTTACCATGGCCAGAAAATCCTAATGATACCAATGAAATTGTCCTTAACCTTGGCTCAATCTGAAGTTGCCACCTCATCCCTTTAAAACCAAATACTTATGAAGAATGCATTCTACAGGGCTGCATGGAGGCCATTGAAATCCTATAGTAATCACGGCAACTGCGTAGAGTACATACTTCTTATATGTTCGGTTTTAAGGAGATGATGTGGCAACCTTAGTTCAATCAGTTCTGGATGATATGTCCACAGAGTCGGACATGATAATTGCTAACAGGATCATGCTCACTACACATGGTAACCATAAAGCGGAACTTTCAGCTTTATAATATTGCCCCCCCAATACATTAGTAATATAGCGATAGGCAAAGTAATAGTTGTATTATGGTGAATAAATCTACGTTACTGAAATATGTAGAGAAAAAGAAGAAAAAACAAGAGGTGCTTCTGGTGTATTAACGTAATCAAAATGAATTTACCAACCACCACCAATTGTAGTACACTTACAGGGCAAGAAGCCGACACTAACATATATGTGCTGTTCAGCAATTAAAGCTTTGGGGATTTGATTAAAACCGTCACCCTCTAGCACAGTGGTTCTCAACTCCTGTCCTCAGGACCCACTAACAGGCCAGGATGTGATGATTTCCTTGTTAGAGCACAGGTGAGTTAATCAATGTGAATGAGCCTCTGATCACCACACCTGTGTTCTAGCAGAGAAATCCCTAAGTCCTGGCCTGTTAGTGGGTCCTGAGGGCAGGAGTTGAGAACCACTGCTCTAGCAGTATGTTCAGACTGCTCCACTTCACCAAAAATCATCCACAAGGTGGAAGTACGTAATATGGACAGAGGAAAAAGAACGAGAAGGAGCACCTACAGATTGGCAGATATATTCAGTAAATATACAGGTTTATGCCTGATTATCAACAACTTGTGAATGTGAGTTTACGTTATTAAAGTAATCCACCTTCTTCTGCAGGCTTCGAGGGCACAGAGGTTACAAGAGAAGCTCTGTGCGCCTGCGCAGGCAGCAACTTCCGTTCCCTTAAGGTAACCAACGAACGTCACCACCAATCCAGGCAGCGCATGGGACAGACAGCACAGACTCAGAGGCAACTTCCCTCTAAGATGTCTGCACTGGTGTCCGCTGGATGCCTGCCAAAGAAGGTGGATTACTTCAATAACGTGGATTTATTCATCATAATACAACTGTTACTTTGCCTATTGCTATATTACAAATGTATTGGGGGGCAATATTATTATCAAGCTGAAAGTTCCGCTTTAACTTTTTAAAGTTCAGAGAGGTGTATAATACATTGCTTCACAATGAGGTGTGCACTACTTGATCTTTAACTCCTTAACGCCCGATGAAGTGCCAGGACAGTCACAGCTGTCCGGGTGTAAAGGACCTGTGACTGTCTTGGCATGTCATGGAAGTTTGTGATTGCAGCTTGGCTGCACGCAGCGCTGTGATCACAGATCACTTCCTTCTAAAAAAAAATGTGCCCTGGTCCTTCAGAGAGCTTCACCCCAGACCACACGGTTCTTAAGGAGTTAAAGGATTAAGTAGGCTTATGCACGCTCCCTGTTTCATTTTGAAAAATTGACAACCAGCTAAGGATTATATGCCGAAAAAAAAGTGGAGCAATTCTAAATCAAGTAAACTTTACCATAGGATACAAATATTCCCTAAATTCCCATTCCTTTAAATTAGGATTTTAACCCCTTGAATGCTAGAGATGCTGCAAACACATTGCTCTTCAATACGTTTGAGACCTCTGTGGCATTCAAAGGATAGTAATACTTCGTTTTATCTTTATTTTATTTTGTAGGCATTAAAAAAACATGAAGAACGATATAAGTCTTATCTCTCAAACCTTTATGGTTTGAGAGATATTCACAAGCAAAGTTTTCCCCTCCCGCCCCTTTTACCTAGTGTAAGCCATCTCTTCTCAGATGTGGAATGCAGTCCATAGACCAGACAGATAACAGCAGGGGACAATCTGCATCTGATTTAAAATTTATCTAACCGTACTGATTGCATTGTACTGTAAGGGTTAAATATCTCTCTGCAGCGCACCTTTATTACACTGTAATTATCATACTAATGAGTCTTGATGTCTCCCTTTGTCTTAGAAACGTTCAGTAAAGCAAATTATTGTGCACTCCGAATTCACCAGGCAGTCAATGGACTATGACATTGCTCTGCTTCAATTAGCAGAGCCGTTCCAGTTCAACAGTTATGTTCGGCCAATATGTCTCCCAGAGAGGAACAGCGAGGTGGCTCCTTCCAGTCTGTGTGTTGTCTCTGGATGGGGTCTTCGTAGGAAAGGTATGAGCTAATTGGTCTTGATTGTTGGTTCTCAAAATGTGTTCCGTTGAAGAGTCCTTTAGGGTTAGAGTTTAGTGGGGTGTTTAAAACAATGGTAAATTGTTGCTGCTTAAACCCCAAGTGTTTTGGCACCCTAGAATCTCCCCTGATATTGTGATCTCTCTTTGAAGCAGAAAAGGAAAAGTCCACAAAACTGCAGCAACTAGAGGTTCCAGTCCTACTTACAGATGCGTGCAAGGATCACTATGAGAACCATTCTGGTGGGATTACAGATAGAATGTTCTGTGCTGGTTTTCCTACGGGACAAGCCAATGATTCTTGTTCTGTAAGTATATTTGGGTATCTTAATAACATATTTTGAAAGCAGTCTTCTTCAAGGTCACTGGGGTTAATGTACAAAACCTTATTCTACACTAAATGAAAGGCAGAAATTGATTTTAAGTTCCCGCATCTGCCTGTCATCACTGTACTAAGCATCATACGCCCAGATTCCTCCCCTTAAAGGGATAGTATTGTTTGAAAATAATTTTATTTTATATTGTAGCCCTTAAAAAACATTAAAAATTATATAAGTCTTATCTCCCAAACCGTTATGGTTTGGGAGATATTTGCAAGTAAAGTTTCCCCTGGAGTGACATCACTGCTCCACCCTTCAGATTTGGAATCCGGTTCGCAGATCGGCTGCGGCTCTTCAGCAGTGCCCAGATCACAGTTTTTAAAAATAATTTCTTCATTGGAATGGTCTACAAAGTATGACTGAAAGCCAGGCACACTTTGTAGACAGTTCCAATGAAGTAGTTCTTTTTAAAAATCGTGATCTCAGCACTGCTAAAGAGCTGCCCGCTGATCTGTGGACCGGATTCCAAATCTGTCCACTAGATGGCAGACTTGGCTAAAACAGCCAGGAAAAGGGAACTTTACTTACATTTTGCTTGCTAATATCTCCCAAACCATAAAGGTTTGGGAAATAAGACTTATATCATTTTTAATGTTTTTTTATGGGCAATAAATAAAAAATAAAATAAAATTATTTTCAAGCAATACTAACCCTTTATTGCTGTTTGATGTAAAGGGAGGTCAATGGGACAGTTTGTGGACATTTTGAGGTGGTCCTTTCCTCTACACTTTGCTTAGGTCAATGTGCTAAACAAGTCATAGAGGAAATGCATACGTGTATGCCATTTCTCTGCACTTGCTATGGGGCTGGTGTGCTGGGCAAGCTGGCATTAAAGGCATAGTAATATCTTAATTAAATAAAAAGTAATATTGTAGATCATAAAATAAGAAATCTATTGGTGCTATTCCTATCTCTCAAACCTATATGGTTTGAGAGCTAGAGTGTTCTAAAGTTCCCCTCTCCCTTCCCTTCTCCTGACGTCAGCTGTAAGCTGACAGCAGGAGTTCCTGTCCGGGGACCGACAAGCAGTTCTTCAGCAGAGCCAATATAGCTCAATTGAAAAGGTTAGTAATGTCCAAAAAAAAGTGCCTTGCATTTAGAAGAGCTTAACAAGCTGAGCTAAATGCAAAAAAAAGTATCTCTCAGCTGTAAAGCTGTCAGAAAGAGATCCGTGTTGACCAACATGGAGGCACTTGAGCAATGTTACAACTAGAGATGCACCGATACCAATTTTTTTAAGACCAAGTACAAGTACCGATACTTTTTTCAAGTACTTACCAATACCAAGTACCGATACTTTTTTTTTGCGGTCATTTGCCAGTTTTCCTACATATATATGCTTTAGGTACTTGGAAAACTGGCAAATGACTGCAAAAAAAAGTATCGGTGAGTACTTGAAATATATACACACACACACACACACACATACACACACCACCTCTTGACTGTCCCCTTTTGCCTCTTTCTCCCCCTCTTGATTCCTACCTTTTGATTCATTCTCCCCCTCGAGCCCCCTCCTTTTGCCTTGGCTTTTTCTCTCCCTTTTGATCCCCCTTTTTCCCCCTTCTTGACTCTTGATCCCACCATTTTGCCTCTCTCTCTCTCTCCTGATCCCCCCTCCTTTTTGCCTCTTCTTGGTCCCCCTCCTTTTGCCTCTCTTTTTTTTTTTTAGTCCCTTTTGCCTCTTTTTCTCCTTCTTGACCCCCCTCTCTGCCTCTTTCACCACTCGCTCGATGCCCCATCTTGCCTCCCTTACCCTTCTCTTCCAGGTGCTCGCTGTTCTCTCGCGAGCCCCGGCAGAAGTCAGCGTTGGAGTGTTGCCATGGTAACCCATGGCCACGCTCTGACGCTACAGGAGGGAGAGAGGTGACCGGGGAGCATTGTGAGCAGCTCCCCAGGCTCCCTCTCTGCAGCACCGTCCCTGACACAGGGTATCGGTGCTGGCATCAGCCACATTTGCAACACTAGTTACAACAAATCCCTTCATTGGAATGGTCTAAAATGTGTGCCTGGTTAGCAAGCACACGTTTTAGATCATTCCAATGAAGGGATTAGTTGTAACTAATGAGATTGCGGCACTGCTCAAGCTCCTCCGTGTCGGTCGACACGGATCTCCTGTATCTCTCAAACCATAGCGGTTTGAGAGATATGTTTTTTGCGTTTAGCTCAGCTTTTTAAGCTCTTCTAAATGCAAAACACTTTTTTGGACATTACTAACCCTTTAAATCGAGCTATATTGGCTCTGCTGAAGAAACGCATGTCGGTCCCCAGAACAGGAACTCCTGCTGTCACCTTACAGCTGATGCCAGGAGAAGGGAAGGGAGAGGGGAACTTTAGAATGCTCTATCTCTCAAACCATATAGGTTTGAGAGATAGGAATTGCATCAATGGATTTCTTATTTTATGGTCTACAATATTACTTCTTATATAATTAAGACATTACTATCCCTTTAAAGTCCAACTCTGATGAAGTGTGTCTTCTGATAAACACTACAACGATGATATGCTTTAGTGCATACCCATAAAGACGACCACTGGAGCCCTGGCTGCATTGGAGAATTTGTACATTCATCCCATCTAAGTATGAAAATTGCTCATACCCTTCCAAACATCATAACACGAATTCAAATACTCTTGGTATAATGGTTTTAAAAGGATTATGGGAAAGGTAAATATTAGTTATTATATATTTTTCACGTTAAAATGTTACTGCACCTTTAAATAAAACTGTGCAGATCAGATGAGCCAGTTGTTTATCTTCACTCAAAATCTGTGGATCATATACTCACAGTTAGTATTTCAAGTGCTAGACATACTCATATTTGTGTTTACATCGTCTTCAAGTACATAATTCTTACACCACTTGGCCACACTTCATACTGGAGGTGGACTTTATTGCAGACTACAAAAAGATGTTTCTACTGATGTCTTAAGAGTAATTTAGACAGACACTGGTGACATGATTCTCATCTTCGGTGGAATCTAAAGTAAATAAGAACTTGCATTTCCATTAGTCTTGAATGTGTGTGTGTGTGTGAATATCTGCTGGTGTGAGGTATTCAGCTTTCATTCTATAAGATGCCTGACAAAGAGACCTAAGTGGTCTTGAAAGCTTGCATTCTAAAGCTACTCAGATAGCCAATAAAGGAATACCTTTTACTCTACCTGTGTATTGCTTTTTCCACGGTGTACACTGTACCATTTTCTACCTATAATATATAAAGTGAAACTACCAATACCAGTGGTTCTCAAACTTTTATGCACAAAGCACTATAACCTATAGTCTGTACTTCTCAGGGTACCACTGACCTTTATCATGGGCATACAGAGGGGTACAAATACATAAATATATAGTATATATTTAGGTCTTGCAACCATAATGAGAAAACAAGCGCATAGATAGATAGATAGATAGATAGATAGATAGATAGATAGATGAAGAAGTCTGTGTGTCTGCCACACACACCCAGGGGTGTCAGTAAGATAAGATATTCAAATCTCTTCCATACTGCCTGTCCAGGAGATACAGTGGGAGGTATCAATCCAATCTCTTTTTGCCAGCAACCATCTTAGTTACAACAACCAGGCTCAGCCTCGCCATTTTATTCCCTTCCTTCTACATCCAACTCCTCACTTCATTCCTCCCCCGGCAGTGATCCATCATCTGGGCCTCCCGTTGAGCCATCATTGTCCCTATATCTCCCAAGCTGAAAGGAAGCTATAATTCAGCTACTTAGTTGTGGCCTGCACCTCCTCCCGTCTACCAAGCAGTCAGCTTGCATCACCGCTTCCCTCCGTCCTGTTGCCAGCATTACAAAATTTACCTTAGTATAGTGCAGAAAAGAGGGATCCAGCAGCAAATAATGGTAGTGTTTCAACTCGGCTGCCTCATTTTCCCTCTAATCCATGATGTATTGTTGTACTCAGTAAAAGAAAATGGCTTGTAGGTGGTCACAAATGTATTAAAAGGAACCATTCTCTAAGGATAAGTGGCTCCTAATTTGTTTATTAGTTGGACTTACCTAGGTTGGTGTCCTCCATACATCAGTCAGTTATTTCTATTTACTGTTATAATCGCATTTGATGTTTTATTTTATGGCTAGTTATTTCAGTTTACAATCTGATAACAACTTGTATCCTTTTAAGTCATTCAGGAACATTGAAACCTGTTGTTTGTTGTGAGGAGGTGCAACCTAGAGGCAGAATTCAATCGATATCATTATATACAGGAAACTACAGATATAAGGCAAGAAATAATTAGATAGCTGCACCTGACTGCTGTATACAGGTACTTTAATGTGTTAAACAAGCTAAGGTTACTTTATTTGTAGGGCATAGTGCCCCTTTAATTGCTTTACTTTTGGTCCAATTAGTGAACAAGTTAAAGGGCAATAATCATGCTTTACTAAGTCTTTAGTTACCCGAAAATGGCTATAGTCAACCATTTTTTTGGGGGGGATAAAAAAACTGACCCTCTTGGCTGGCATCAGGCTGGAACACATCCCAGAAGTATGTGGCTCATTGACACAGATTGTCCATGTAGCCTTCATACACCCTTTGTATTGGGCTATGAAGCCAGACACAGAGGGTCTTTGGCAGGGGTAGACAGCCTTGGTCCTCAAGAGCTAAAAAAAGTGCAGGTTTTCAGGATATCCCAGCTGGAGCACAGGTGGGCTAAGTAGTGGCTCTGTCATTGTGCTCCGGTATATCCTGAAAAACATGCACTGTTGGTAGCCGTTAACTTGAGGACCAGAGTTGGCTTTCCCTGTTCTATGGGAACTGCGTTGCTCAAATTAATGAGACTGACACCAGTCTTGCAGATCAGTGTTTTCTCACATGACCAGCAAATGAGCCCCAGTAGTCTTTTTTCAGATAGGACACTAGCCTTGTGATAGTCTCCTTTTAATCCCTCAGATGCTAGAGAGAGGTCTCCGATGCATTGCTTTTGCAATGCATCGGAGACCTCTCTCTAATCCAAGGGGTTAAACTCTACATGACAATATAGAATTTTTGAATCAGCCTGCTAAACTGTGTGTACTTTGAGGGAGTGGGAGTTAGGAGTCACCCCCACTACACTGGCCTCATCGCAGACACAATGACCTGGCTCGGAGCCCTGTCTGTGTTTTATGGATCCTTTGTGTTTTCTCATGAACTTCAGTTTGAATGACCCAGAAACATAGCTTGGGATTAGAATAATTGTGGATGGGTGAGGTCTGATATACACTTAGGCTGATGTATTAAGAAGTGGATTTGTTTTTGAGTAAATTAACTGCATAAAAGGAGACAATGTACTGAAGATCTTTTTAGCATTGAAGAGATTAAAAGCCACCTTTAAATCACAAGGAATCCCTGCAATTTATTTTTACTTTCTTGAAGTAATATGACTCCTCCCACTGCATCACTGATTCATTCTAGATTACTAATTGTCTAGAAGGTCACTTTCAGATTTAAACCTTTGAGTGCTAGAGGGGTATGCAATTGCAATGCATTGCGTTGCGTACCCTCTGGCACGCAAAGGGTTTAAAAAAAAAATTAGAATTCAAAGATACTAAAAATTAACCCTTTGAGCACCAGAGGGGTACTCTGTCATTCAAAGGGTTAACAAAGAGAGAGAGGAAAAATAAAATGACAATTATTTTAAGTTAACTTAGTTAAGTCTACATTTTTAGGCATAAGCGAGGAGTTCTAAAAACACAATGGAGCATGATAATAATAATAACAACGGAGGATCCTGTTATTTTATTTTCTAGGCTCAAGCTGGGGGACCGCTGGTTTGTATTGCAGATGGTACAGGGATCTACTCTATTTATGGCATTGCGAGTTGGGGGGTCAACTGCAGGGGAAACTCCAAACCTGGCGTGTACACAAGAGTGCCTATGTTTATCAACTGGATCAGTCAGACATTGGATGGGTCGGGTATGGTGCTATGTTTTCTTTATAACTCTCTAGCATATTTCTGTATGATTAGGGTGTAATTCCATAAACAGAATGGGCCAGTGTTAACACTAAGGGTGCAAAGGTGAGAGGCTCAGCAACAGAGGCACCATGCAGCACTTCCAAAGTTTTAATCTTTTGAATGCCAGAGGGGTATCCAATGCATTGCTTTTGCATTGCGATGGCTATCCCTCTAGCACTCAAAGGGATAATTACTTTTAAGTCCTTCAGTACTAGGATGCTCACTAGTGCTTGCTTTAGAGGGAACACTGATGGGTGAAGTGACACATTATTATAGTGAACAGAGACAAAACATGGGGCCTGTCTCTCTATAAGAGCTTATAATCTTCAACAGGGGTAAATAACCTTTAGATTTCCAGCTACTGGGGACTGTAAATACCATCCATTCAATGTCCAGCTGGGGATGATGTGAGTTGTAATCCGCAACAGCTACAGAGCCAATAGTTGCCTACTACGGATATATACTATTTCAGAATCAGTAGTAGTGTTATCTGTTTCCATATGTACAAAGAAACTGGGAACATTCTGGGCTAGGCAACTTTACCATAGGAATAAAAATTCTCCAAATCCCCATTGATATAAATGGGGCTTTAAAGGGATAGTAATGTTTCAAAATAAAAGCGGCTCCAACTAATCCTCATAGTATTTGGGTCATAGAGAGTGTTATTTCAATACTGTCAGTTGTAGTTCAAGAGTATCCCCCTCCTGCCCCTTTAACCTAGTGTAAGCCACCTCCCCTCAAATGTGGAATCTGGTCACTTGACCAGACAGCTCATAGAACGGGACAATCTTCTTACTGTGAGAACAATTAAAACCATGTCCCCCTTGACAGATTTTTTTCAGGTTTTTCCTTTATGCCAATTGAAGATTGTCCCTCACTGCAAGCCATCTGGACACCACCTTTGTGTTCTGAGATGAGCAATGTTACATCAGTAAAAGGGGCAGAAGCGGGATACTTTATCATTCAATTACTCTTGAACTACAACTCTGACAGTATTGAAGTAATGCTCTCCATGGTCCAAATACTAATTTCATTGTTCTCACAGTAAGAAGATTGTCCCATGCTGTGTGATGTCTGTTCTGTGGACCAGATTCCACATCTGAGGGGTGGTGACTTACACTAGGTAAAAGGGGTGGAATGGGGAAACTGAATCATTCAATTACTCTTGAACTACGACTCTGACAGCATTGAAATAACACTCTCTATGGCCCAAATACTATGAAGATTAATTGGAGCTGCTTTTATTTTGAAAGATTACTATCACTTTAAACCCATTGCATACTAGGGAGGTCCCCAACAAAAGGACCATACCTGGGAACATTCTTGTCCCAAGCCTTTGGAGGTTCACTGAGGTCTGGGGATGTGATTGCCCAAATGATGTAATTCATGTCATAAAATGTCCTGGCTTGATTGCAGTGGTTGGTATTGGGTGCAAGAAAGGCAAGGTTTGCCCTTAAATTGGCAGATATTGGAGAGAACAGGGAGGAGAATGACCGGAACTGGCAGGAAAATTGGTGGAGTTACAAGACACTTCATTAAGTCCTGAGAATCAGCCTCTCTCATGAAGTACGAACAAAGAACAGTTGTGCATCACCACAAACTAATCAACACTAGTCCATGTGTAAAAACATCAAACATCTTTTGATGTTTGAAACATGTTGATATATCCAGGATGGCTTATTACATCTAACTGCCTGTAATTGATTGCCCTCAAGTCTCTCCGTCTTTTGTCTAAAGGCCAGACGTTTATGGAGGTACTGTTTTACTTTTTGAATCACAAAGATTTTTGATGTTTTTACATATGGGCTAGTGTTGATTAGTTTGTGGTGGTGCGCAATTGTCCTTTGTTTGTACTTCATGGTCCATTGAATGCTTAAAGGGATAGTAATGTTTCATAATAAAAGCAGCTCTAATTAATCATCATAGTATTTGGACTTTGGAGAGTGTTATTTCAATTCTGTCAGAGTTGTAGTTCAAGAGTAATTCAATGATAAAGTATCCCCCTCCCTCCCCTTTTACTGATTTAACACTGCTCAGACAGATCAGAAGGGAGGTGCCCAGGTAGACCTCAGAGAGGGACAATCTTCAATCAAGATAAGGGAAAAACTTGTCAAGGGGGGCAGGGCTTTCCTTGGTCTCATAGGAAGAAGATTGTCCCCTGCTGTTATCTGTTGGTCTTACAGCCAGATTCCACATCTGAGAAGAGATGGCTTACACTAGGTAAAAGGGGTGGGAGTGGAAACTTTGCTTGTGAATATCTCTCAAACCTTAAAGGTTTGAGAGATAAGACTTATATCGTTCTTCATGTATTTTAATGCCTACAAAATAAAATAAAGATAAAACAAAGTATTACTATCCCTTTAAGGGGAAGCTCCTATGCAGCACCCACAACACAAACGAATCTTACCATTACACCTGGAGACAGTATTATATGAGATGGACCTTTTCATATGAAGAATTTAGACATATAGCCTTTGGATATATTGCTGCAGTCATAATTGGAAGTAAGAGCTGCCAATGGTCTCTGTAAATCAGCCTCTGTCGCTAGAGACCTGGTAACTAAGTATATTACCGGAGTCTCCTGGTCAGATCCAGAGAGTTCCCATTTATGGTCATGCATTGGAGACCTCTATAGCATTCAGTGGTGGAGATGCACTAAGGTGTGATAAACAGGTGACAAAATGGAGACTACTTCTAAACTCTCTAAGTAATATGTTATTCTATGGAGCCAATACACTAAGATTTCCCCAGCTTTAGAGATCTTAGTGCATAGGCTCCACAGAATAACATAGGAACTGGAGAAGTGATATCACTGGAGAAGTCATCACGTCTTTATCACACCTTAGTGCATGACCCACCAATGTGGTTTTAAAGCCCAGTTTAAATCAATGAGAATTTGGGGAATTGCTTTGAGACAAATACAAATTCCCATTTTATTTAAATAGGACCTGTAACCCTTTATTATTACAGAGGTCTCCAATGCCTTGCTAGCATTCGAAGGGGTTAAAACAAGTCCCATCGAAGTGATTGGGAATAGAGGGAATATTTATTCACCCATTATTGTGCAGACCACTTTTGTCTTGGAATATCATCCTCACTGAATCACAATAAATAGTGTTGTATCCTGTTTGTGTAAACTATAAACATTATTCATTTACCTTTCATTTTTAAAGTTCGTAAAGGATCAGACACATATGTCATTGAGCCTCTTATCAAGATAAATGATGAAGAAAAGTTTCCTCTCGAAAACGGCAACATCGTACAACAAGGTATTTGTGTGTTATGTTTCTTACTATTATTGATGTTATGAAACTAACACCTTATAACAACTTAGGTCCATTTGAAAGACATTTCAAAATCATCTGTATGTTTATATAATAGTTTGAGATATTTTATTTATTTGCCAGTTTTTGCCAGTTCTGATTTGCAAAGCTGTGTGCTAAATGCTAACATTCTACACTTAGTCATATTGTCCTTTTGACTTTACTGTAGAGAGGTGTCCTATGATCCCACTTTATCCAGTTTGTAAAGTTGGAAGGAGGAAGTAATAGTATGAGAGAAGGAAAGAAATTGATTCTCAATGTCTAGGGGCATTTGAACAGGTCCTGTTTCACTATATCCCTGCTTGTGGGTAATAAGTGACATGGTCATTTCTATTGATCCATCTGTCATTAAAGGGATAGTAACAATTAATATGCAAAAGAAAACAATAATTAAAAAAAAAGAAAAATATATATATATATATATATATATATATATATATATATAGTAGGTTTTATCCTCCTGAGTAAAACAAGGGCACTCCCAGTGGTGAGTGGTGTTTTATTCAAACATTATTACAGCTCAAACTTGAATTTTTTTAGCTGCAATAGCTCAATGGCCTGAAATGTTAAAATGCTGATGTCACTACACCATCCTATGGACAGCTCTAGTCAGTTGACCATACACCTCCATAGGATGGTGTAGCAGCAGCGCCACTAAAATTTCAGACCATTGAGAAATAGATTGTAGCCATGCTGCCATCCCAGAATTCCATGACGTCCCTGGACCATCACCGGTCCTTACCGTCCAGACCGGCGTGACGGTCCTGTCATGTCACCAGACAATAATGTGTTAAGGACCAGATGGGCGGACAACATATTGAGAAGCAATACATTGCACGCTCTTCTACTCCTTAAAGGGTTAAGGTTATTTTCAGTTGGCACAGTATGTGTCTGGTGGTCATGCTAGTAACTATCATGTCTGCCTCCATGGACATCACAACCAGGACTGATTGAAGATATTCTCTTGCACAAAGACAAGGGACAATTCATAGAAGTAATTAATATTTTGTGTCCAGAATAAGTTAAATGGCGGTTATTATTACGAGGTGTTAGTTATTCTTTAATGCTATTTATCATTTAAATGAAAATGGCTTTTTTAAATATAAATAAAAATTTCTAAAGCTTTTTGTTGTTCTACAATTTTTAAAGATTTTTTGGGACAGACCCAGCACAATTTTAATTATTTGTTTATCAAAGCAGAACTATCATATATATATATATATATATATATATATATATATATATATATATATATGTGCCCCCAATTAATTTTTTACTATAGCGATAAGCATATAAATCCTTTTATAGTCTCTATTAACTGCCGGCATTATTTAGAAATCTAAGTTCTTAGGAGACTCACTATTCTCCTATTCAGAAACATTGTTACATTATATGAGCCCATTTAAAGACAATGCAAAACAATAGATTTTTAGACACACTATTAAGATAGCTATGCTAATGGGAGCCCTGGAAAATGCAGAAATGGGAGCCCCTACAGAGGATATGCAACACTAGATTTTAGGCATCGGAAAACATAACATTGTACAGATTCTATGAAGGAGTACAAGATATTTAAACGTGTATAACCCCAGATCATTTTTAGGTGTTAGTGTCGCATTAAATCAATTCCTAACATGTCTGTGGCCCTAGAGAACCAAACTGATATCCCTGCTGTACAGGAGCTATGTCTGCTACAGATATATATTTCCAAAATGACCTCTAGAGAGCAGCAAAGATCATCTCAGTCAGCTCCCACAATGGGTGTAATGTTATTCAAAGTGATAAACACTTATTTTAAATGACAATTATTTGCTCCTTTAGATGCAAACATAGTAAGCAACCCAGGGCCAACAGCTAGCTGAGGATTATGGCAGTTTAGTCCAACAACACTTGGAAGAAAGTTACAGCCTGTTTTCGCCTGGAGTTGGCAAGGCAAAAGCAAAGCATCAAAAATGTTCATTATTGGGGTACTAAAGTATTGCATTTCCCTGATCTGATGGGGGCAAAACATTGCAAAGAGGGTTTCTGGACAACTGCAAACCCCCTCTCGGTCTGGTGTTTTATCTGCTACACAATATGATTGTCTTTATATATACAGACAGGGCACTTTCTAACAGTTCCAGCTCCCCAAAAAACATTTACTTTGCATCTGGCTGTGAGGATGTGGTCCTGCTGTTTTCACCAGGAGAGATTAAATTGGACACCAGAGGTCAGATCTACCCCAATGGCTTCAGGTATGTGAGGACTAATACCCCCAGTGAGGTGGATCTGCCCCGCTCTCCCTGTTTCACACATAACCTTAAAGGGATAGTAATACTTCATTTTAACTTTATTTTATTTTGTAGGCATTAAAAAAACATGAAGAATGATATAAGTCTTATCTCTCAAACCTTTATGGTTTGAGAGATATTCACAAGCAAAGTTTCCCCCTCCCGCCCCTTTTACCTAGTGTAAGCCATCTCTTCTCAGATGTGGAATGCAGTCCATAGACCAGACAGATAACAGCAGGGGACAATCTTCTTCCTATGAGAACAATGAAAGCCCTGCCCCCCTTGACAAGTTTTTCAGGTTTTTTCCTTATCTTAATTGAAGATTGTCCCTCTCTGCAGTCTACCTGGGCACCTCCCTTCTGATCTGGCTGAGCAGTGTTACATCAGTAAAAGGGGTGGGAGAGGGATACTTTGTCACTGAATTACTCTTGAACTACAACTCTGACAGAATTCAAATAACACTTTCCAAAGTTCAAATACTATGATGATTAATTAGAGCTGCTTTTATTATGAAACATTTCTATCCCTTTAAGTCACTTACTGCTCTATAATCATGCCTGGCTACTGGACATTCATCCATTCCCACTAATGCTGACACTAACAGCCTTTTGAAAATGTTCATCTCTTCCTGTCTTCCTCTTGTAACCTGTATGCTCCTCTCTCTCTCTGTCTCTCTGCCTCTCCTGTAAATCTAATTCACGGCTGTGGATTGATAAAAACATTCATTGGAATGGCTCCGTAGGAAGTAAGGCTCACTTTCTCCACTAAAAATTCATCCTTTCCTGCTTTAACTCTGCTGTCTCCAAGGCTAAAAATCAATACATTTCACAACTCACTAACACTCATAAATCCAACCACCGCTGTCTCTTCTGTATTTTTTACGCTCTTCTCCACTCTCCATCTGCCTCCCTCCCAAATTCTATACAACGGTACTTGTGACTATCATGTAACCAATAAGACACCTTAAAAATGTCTTATATAACATGAAAGGGTGTTGTTTTTTTCCATAAGTCAGTCATATGAAATTATTAACCTACTAGTTGAAGAGCCACAGTGCCACTGCCAGCCGGTCGCAGGGCAGTCATGCGCAATAGAGACTGCCCGCACCACGGCTGATACAGAGCTGGACGCTCCGAAGGAGCGTCCAGTTCTGTATCAGCCATGATGCGGGCATTCTCTACTGCACATGACTTTGTCGTTACACACGTTTTAGTGAATTATTATATAGGATGCTTTACCCTGCTACTTCACATAAGCGGTTCGAATAGTGATGATCTAGTCATCCTCATTCTATGATAAGATGTACAATAATGATCTGACTTAACCCAGACCTAAAGACTTAGTGAAGAGCCAGTCTTTCTGATACTTGCCATCATGCACTCCGGCTTTTTTAGTTGGTATGGTCAGTACCAGAATATCTCTTTTAAAATCTTTATATCTCAATGTTTATTATAAGTATCTCTATTCAGCATACTTAACAGATGTCCAAGGTCTATCTTATTGGGCCAAAATACTTCTGTAATCTGTCAAAATAGGTATATTATTTATATATCTACCACTTTCCTTAAAACTCTTCTGTCTATTACGGGGCAAATAGGATTATACAGGTATACTCATAATCAAGAGGATAAAGTGGCAAAACTTTAAAACTATTCTCTAAACAATCTATAGGTAATGGATCTATTTTATGTTTGGTAAAGTCTCCATTCCCCATATAGGTGTAGAGGGATAAGGCTGTACTTCTCAGTTACAATAATCCATCATCTATCTTTAATGAAAGGAGAATAGGTGAAACCTTCATTTAGCCCTGCTGGTGTTAGGGTACCTAAATGATAGATCCATTCTGCTTCTTTAATTAAAAGTCTTCTAATGGAACCAGGTACACTGCAGATCACTTAAAGTTTATTGGCTTGCATGTTTCCATCATGATGCAGTACCAGATGTCTTGATACCAATGTAGATTCCATCAGAGAAAATATCCCCCTTGAAAATATTCACATATCCTCCCCCGTTCCCCTCCTGACAGTGCTCTTTTTCACCAATCATGGAGGAGGAATTGACTAACTTCCTATCTTCCTTTCCCTCCACTACATACACACTCATTCCAGTTTCCTCTCACCTCATCCATTCCCTCTTCCCCACGCTAACCCCCACTATTATAGATTTTTAAACTCCTCCTTTGCCTTTGCTACTTTTTCCAACAACTTCCAACATGCCATAGTGACACCTATCCTGAAGAACAATTCCCCTGACAGCGTCATACCCTCTAGCTATCGACTGGTTTCTCTCCCGCCTGTTGCCTCTAACCTCTTGGAATCCCTAACCTACTCCTTTCTGCATGACTTTTTTAACACAAGCAACCTGCTCAACCCCTTACAGTCTGATTTTTGCAATGCTCACTTCACAGAAACCGCTCTTACAAGAGTGGCGAATTATTTATGCATTGCAAAATCACAAGGTCACTATTCAATATTTATGCTGCTTCATCTCCCAGCTGCTTTTGACACTGTTGTGTCGTATCACGTTCTCCTCTTCCTCCAAATCCTTCACTCGCAGGCATCTGCAACTCAGATTTGAACTGGCTGACCTCTTATTTATCTAACCGATCCTTCACTGTCTCCATTGCCACCTCTTGTCCTATCCCATTCCTCAAGGTTGTTGTTCCTCAAGGTACTGTTTAATCTATTTACTCATTCAGATTCAAATATCCCCGCCATGCAGATGACACCCAACTTTATCACCTCTATGCAGATGCACCTCAACAGACTCCTGATATTCAATTTAAGTCACAGATTGCTTTTCGGTTATCTCAGACTGGATGGCTCCGAGGTACCTCAAACTCAGCATGTCAAAAACTGAGCTACTCCTCATTCCACCTAGACCTTCCCCAGTAGTGCCCTTCCAGGTGACAGAAAATAGCACTACCATAAATCCAGTATCAGAAGCATTGTACCTAGAGGTGATAATTGACACTGCCCTCTCATTTTCTACTCGTGTTAATGCTATCACCAAATCCTGATGCTTTTTCTTGTGTAACATAGCAAATATCTGTCCCTTCATCTGTTCCTCCACAGCTAAAATTCTTACACAAGCACGCATCCTATCATGTATGGATTAGTATAACCTAGTTCAGTCTGGTTTTCCTGCCTCCCAGCTCCATACACTTCAATCAATACAGAATCTTGTAGCACGTGTTACCTTATTGTCAGCAAGGTTTGTCCCACTCCGCCCCTTCCTCCAGTTACTTTGTTGGCGGCATATAAAATACAATACTGCTTCTCTCATTCAAGACCCTTCTTCCCCTTCCTACATTTCCACTATGTCACCCATTATAGCCCATACCACCACTTACAATCAGCCAACAATATTCTTCTCTCTACTCCTTTTGTGTCTACAGCTCTCTCTCATATCAAACCCTTTTCTCTCATTGCTTTTAATTTGTGGAATGTTCTACTCCCCAGCATGCACCTCTGCACTTCTCTTGCAGTCTTCAAGTCTTCCTTAAAATTACATTTCCTAAACACAGCATCAACAAACTAGAAAGCACTGACTTCATACATCCAAGGCTCTTATAATTTACTTAATTTATTTATGTTCCCCTATCCCAACCAAAACTTTAGCACTGTATTCCACACTTAAAGGGATAGTAATACTAATCCCTATATTGCAGTCATGTTAAAAAGAAATGAATTACCCCCAGTGTCATCTCTCAAACCTTTATGGTTTGAGAGATAACCGCTCCTAAAGTTTCCCCCTCCCTCCCCTTTCCCCAAAGTCAGCGTTGTAGCTGACTGAAGGGAAATCTGGTCTTACGATCATGTGGCAGCTCTGCAGCAGAGCCGAGATTGCGTTAATCTAAAAAAAAATCTTTCACAAAAACGGTCTTCTACATGTGCTTGCAAAAAGACTGTTTCAGTGAAAGATTTATTTTTTTATTAACGCAATCTTGGCTGAGCCGCCTGATGGTTCGTACGACATGTTTCCCTGCACTCAGCTACAACGCTGACTATGGGGAAGGGGGAGGGAGGGGAGAACTTTAGGAGTGATTATCTCTCAAACCATAAAGGATGAAACTGGGGGCAATTAATTTCTTTTTAACATGACTGCAATATAGGGATTAGTAATTTTTAAGCATTACTATCCCTTTAACCCTTGTGTGCTCAGTATTCCCCCTTTACCATTTTTAGACTGTAAGCTTTAGAGCAGAGACCCCACTACAAGTTTTTCACTTTGCTAAGTACTTGTAACTCTGTACTGTCTAAACCTTAAAGGGATAGTAATACTTCATACTTAAAAATATATATTTTGTAGCCTTCCTGCTTCTGAGTAAGACAAAGGTACACCCACTACAGGGAGGTATTTTATTCCAATGTTGTTGCAGCTCAAACCTAGGTGCGGTATCTGAATGTCCTGAAATCTTACATTGACACTGGTGCTACACCGTCCTATGGCAATTTATGGTCAACTGCACATAGGATGGTGTAGCAAAAAATAATAAAATGTACTAAACTATTTTTTTTTGCAGCTGCCAATGGAGAATTATTGCCCCCAAAAATCAAATCATAAAGCTGAATTTCAAGCAGTTACAGCTCTCTGGAGAAAGTAAAAAGTGCTGTAACTCTCTAGTGATCTACGATGGAATATCCAGCGACAAGAGATTCAGAGGTAGAACTTTTACATAGCTTAAATCAGGGATGGGTAATATGAGGCTCACCAGGTGCTTCTAGCCTACATCTCCAATGATTCCCTGAGAGCCGTTGATGGGAGTTGTAGTCTAGCTGCAACTGGAGGGTTGCCCATCACTACCAGTACAGAAATGTTCCTTGGTAGGTTCGCAAGCGAAGAGTCTTGTGGCCTTTTAATTCATGGGTGTCCAACATGTGGCATGTGGGCCAAATGCAGCCCATCTGACCCCAGGGTGCGGCCCTCCTAAGACTTTTAGCAAAACCCTAATTAACGAGCACACATGAGCTAACTAGTAGGCCAGTAAGGCCAAACTGACTGCCAGTACCTTACAGTCCAATAATAGTTGCCTCTTAAATAGCAGTATAGTCATTAACTAAAAAAGCTGACAGTCTATATTTTCCATTGTTATCAATAAAAAATAAATAAATGTGTCCCTCACATGTATTGTTTTCTCATCATATGGCCCATGAAAAAAACTTGTACACCCTTGTCTTAAGGTATTATTAGTGGTCCATTCAAACCAAAAACATCATTGCCATTAGGGAGTGCAACAACAAATTACATTGTTGCATTCTCCTCAAAAATATGTTGGGCCTTGTTACAATAGAAAAGAGGAGAAATTCTGGGGCAAACCAACTGCACTGTAAGGGCTCAATACTATTACCACCGGTAAAACAGAATATAGAACAACAGGTGTGGGCCGCGCAGATCGCCATAGTGATGAAACTGGCATTGTCTATTTTTAATACACCACACGTTAAACTTCTGCACAAAAGAATGTGGAAAACTTCAATGTGAAAGAAAACTGGTAAACATTTGATGACAGTAAGGTCACGTTAAGAGTTGGAAAGGCCAAATCCAAGCCCCAGCCAATCAGAAGACAGAAAAGTGTCAATATTGGATCCAAAATGTATAAAACCCCCTAAAAACCAACAAACATTGCCTGTGTTTTGCGTTTTTTTGAGCTAGAGCACAGGGCCCCAGGAGCGGAGGACAGAGTTAGAGAGAGAGAGAGGAGCAGACACTGGAGAGAGGTAGAGTTTGAGTGGGTAGATAAATAAAACACATATTACACCTTTGAACTTATTGCACACATTACACCCACACACAGTAACAAGTACACATCTTTTGTTTTGACACAACACACGTTTATCTTATTTTATACAACATGACTGAGTGAGTGCAAGGGAGTATAAGAGGATGATTGAGATGGAGTGCATGAGTGCCTGTGTGAGTGACTGAGAGTGAGTGGGTGTGGGATGAACAGCGGAGATGGAGAGGAGGAAAGAGTGCAGGGCGTCCCCAGGCAGGGAAGGAGATGGCAAGGGAGAGGAGGAGAGGTACCCACCAAGAGACAGGCACACACCAGTCAGGGAGAGAGCTGGCAGTGGAACAGGGTATGGGTGTCAAGGAGGGACATACACTGCCAGGGCCAGCACAGGTTGTGCTTTCCACTAGTGTTGAGCGAGCGTGCTCGGCCGATGCTCGGATCGGCTCGAGCATCGCTCTGCTCGGCACATGGCGGTACTCGTCGAGTACCGCCATGTGCTCGCCCGCCATGTTCGGGTGGCGGGGATCTGTGCCGGAAGAGGCACAGATCTGAAGACGCTCCGCTGGACCACCAGGGACTGGAGGTACGGGGGCATTGCGGAGATGAAGGGGGCATTGCGGAGATGAAGGGGGACATTGTGGAAGAGGGGCATAGACTCTATGCCCCTCTTCCACAATGTCCCCCTTCATCTCCGCTATGCCCCTCTTCCACAATGTCCCCCTTCATCTCCGCTATGCCCCTCTTCCACAATGTCCCCCTTCATCTCCGCTATGCCCCTCTTCCACAATGTCCCCCTTCATCTCCTCTATGCCATAGAGGAGATGAAGGGGGACATTGTGGAAGAGGGGCATAGCGGAGATGAAGGGGGACATTGTGGAAGAGGGGCATAGCGGAGATGAAGGGGGACATTGTGGAAGAGGGGCATAGCGGAGATGAAGGGGGACATTGCGGAGATGAAGGGGGACATTGCGGAGATGAAGGGGGCATTCAGAGATGAAGGGGGCATAGCGGAGATGAAGGGGGGCATTGACCAGGCACCCTCCCCTCATCAGAGCAGGGGGTGCCTGGTGTAATGCTCGTGTCGCCCCATTCATTTGAATGGGGCTCGGGTGCTCGGCCGAGCACTCGAGCCTCAGGGGGTGCTCGGTCAGAGCACCCGAGCACCCGAGCATCGGGGTGCTCGCTCAACACTACTTTCCACGTCTCGGAATGCTAAGCCTGCAGTGGTAGGTGATAGGGTCAGGGAACCCATGTTCACATATGATGAGAACATAGCCCTGTTCCGTAGTATGCTGGACAGGGAAAGCATTCTCTTCTCTAGAGAGAAGGTCAGGGGCATCTCTGCCTGTAAGAGGCAGGCATGGCAGGAGGTGGCAGACTTAGTCAATGCAGTCTCTGTGTGCAGAAGAATGGTGGAGGAGCTGAAGAATAGATGGACAGACTGCAAAGGTGATTCGAGAAGAAGCTGGAGGAGCTGGAAGCCTACACCAGGGGAACAGGTTGTGGTCCTCCAGCATGCATCAACTTCAATGGCTGGGAGGAGCTGCTCCGTGCCACCTGTCCACCACAGCAGTACAGGGCATCCATGGCGGCTGTGACACAGACGAGGACAGGACTGTTCATGATACTGGTAAGCAACAATCTCTCTTCCCACTGTCTCCTTAACCAACACCCTGTTATATATGTTGTTGTATCATTAGTTCAACATATCTGTTGTATTGTTGCCTGCTGCAGTGTTTGGAAAACTAGGTTCTTAGTATATAGTATTTGAGATGTTGACCTAAGCCCCTAACAGTACCAGACCACATATCCCAGCTCAATTCATCCTTCTGATTGCCAAAGAGCTATTCAAAGCATAACCCTGCCATGCATTGGGTTTCTCTCTGGGACTCAATTGGATGAAGCCTGTTGTTAACCCCTTCTGTTCTGCTTTGCTTATACATGCTATTCCCAGTCGTAACAGTTAGACCCATCATGTAGAGACTGACACGTGTCATGTGTGACAGGTTCCAGTGTGTGAACTAGTGCCACAGACAGTTGTGCAAAAGTGCAAAGAGCACCCAATTGATTTTCAAATGGAGATTAAGATCACAGTGCTGACTGAAGATAGTGATGCACCCACAGAATGCACCTCCTGGAGAATCTTTCAGTGTCAAACCACATAAGCAGCAGTGGGTGCACACTTTTCACTCAGCATGATGAAATCCTCAAACATGTAGACCGAGTTAAAATCATCTTAACTGTTTGACTGCCAGAGGTGTATGCACTCAAAGGTTAAGCCATGTATAGGCTAAATCAGTCTTTCCATATGTCGTGGACAACATGATCTATGAACACAAAATGAATGCTCAATGACGATGTGATATTTATCTCAAAGCAGATGGAAAGGCAAGATTGTCGAAAACAAAGCATAGACAATTATATCAAATATCTCCTAAATGTCATCCCACCATCAACATGCATGTTGTCACATTAGGAGCCCATCCCCTATGTATACAAAGCATGTGAAATAACCTAAGACACATAACATGTGACAGATACAATACAACTTCAGGTTCATGGCATAGTGACATTGTTCCCATTGTCCAGTCTATGGTCCAGTTGTTCATGATATATGTCACAGCAGACCATGTTGTAATTGTACCTGCAACTTATTCTCATTCTTCATCCTCCAATTGCAGTGTCTGAATCAGAGAGTCATGAACCGGCAGAGGAGCATGAAACTGGGGTCATGACCCAAGACCCTGAGTAGGGGCTCACCCCAGTACAACATGACCAGCCACACCAACAGGTACCAGCTGACACCCAGCCTACAGGGATTATACAGTGGCTTCCACCACCACAGATGGGGCCTTCAGTCATGACACGACTACCACCAACAACATATAGCACGTATCAGGGCCAACCAACCTGGAGTCGGTCACCTGGAAGTCAGTGGCTGGGGAGTGAACCTTGGCCACTAGACTACCAACGTTGGCCTGGTTGTGAGCCCCAGAGACCACAGGACCACTAGAGTACCCCGACACACACATCTTGATCACCAGTGGAGGAAACTGATGTGGTGGGTTCCCTACATGTACAGCCACAGCCAACAAGTGATCCAGCTGGCCAGCCAATGTACTCTGAACCTGCAGCAGAATCACAGCCAGTGCACACTGAACCTGCAGCAGCTCCCTAGCCAGTGCACACTGAACTTGCAGCAGATCTACATCCAGTGCACACTGAACCTGCAGCGGATCTCCATCAAGTGCACACTGAAGCACCAGTGGATCCAGCTACACAGCCATTCACCAGTGTGCCGCCGATTGTGATTCACCATCTGCATATTCCCTATTGCTACCTGCTGAATGGGAATTTGAACTTGATAGGGAATTTCTTCAGATCCAGAGGTGGAGGATGAGGGAAGCAAGGAGACACCAGCATCACATTGAGGACCAACTGTCCAAATTGACCCAGGAGATCGGGCATTTCCAGGGGTAATGTCTGACATCCTGGGACAGTTGGGCTCGGAGCTGCGTGATCACAATAGGATCTAGTCCCAATTGCTGATCCTGCAGCAGTCGTCCTCCACACCCTCATCCTCCACCGTAACACCTGCACAAACTCCTGTCCATGGGAGGAGCATGAGACAGGCCAGAAGGCCTGGCCCCTCTGACCCCCCCCCATCCCTTCTGCCTTCCCCCCTGCCAGAAAGGTAAGGAGGTGATCTTCTATGTGAATAAAAATTAATCCATTGGAAACAAGTAGTCTGTGTTTCTTAGGGTGTGTTAACATTTTCAGTTTCAGAGGTATGTCTGACGCATTGAAAAGCAATACAGTGGACACCACCCTGGCACTCCACAGTCCCATGGTGTTCATGTGTTTTGCATTGCTGCAAATAACAGTCCTCAGCTGTTGGTGATCTTTAGATATCATATTACTCATCAACATGGGGGGACACAGAAGAAAAGCATACACCCACAATTTGCTACCCACACAAAATTACATGCAGGTTCAGATATGTTACATTGGGGCACTGTAGCGACAACAAAACATGTCTCCCAACTGACAGGATGGAAATATACATAGCATAGACATCTGGGAGATATGGAAACACACACCCACAGGTCAAATCAGGTAACATTCACTGAGTCAGTGTTCCCAAAACCACATACCAAACACTCCCAACAGTGCTTTTGTTCTTGATCTCTTGGCACATGTGATGTTTGCGCATCACAGGTGACATGCTTAATGGACATGGAACAATGATTGTTTCCAGGGCCTGGGTTTTGATAAAAAAATGCCTTACTGGGGTGTATTAATGTGTGGTTGTGGGAGAAAAAAACACCTGTGCTTCATATCTGCAGGAGTATACAACACTGGATTTGTGTATATCACATTTCATCTGAACTGAAGGTCCAACACTTTGAATAGTGGATTGGTTGGTAACACTCCCTATACCTTTGTGTTTCAGACATGTCTGCCATTCAACAGGTTGGGAGCAGAATTCAGAGAAATGTGGCATAGTGGATGTATATAAATTCTCATATGTGATGAAGTTGTTTCATTAACCTTCTGAATGCTAGAGGGGAAGCCACGCATTGTAGAGCAAGGTGTAGTGTTCCCCCTTGGCATTCAAAGGATTTAGACCTGTTAAAGGGACAGTAATGTCCCAGAAAAAATCTTTATAGTTTTGTAGTGCTTAAAAAATTAAACTATATGCAACAAATCCTATCTCTCAAACCGCTATGGTTTGAGAGATATTAAGCACTAAAGCTCCCCCCTCCCTCTCCTTTCCCTGACGTCAACACTGTGCCAACTGCAGGGGAATCCTGTCCGGGGACCAACCGGCAGCTCTGCAGCAGAGTCGAAATTGCATTATTGGAAAAGAATTACTTCATTGGAAAGGTCTACAAAGTGTGCCTGGTTTGCAAGCACACTTTGTAGACCATTACAATGAAGTAATTAGTTTTAAATAATGCAGTTTTGGCTCTGCTGAAGAGCCTCCTCGTGTCGGCCAACACGGATCTCTTGGAGAAGGAGAGGGAGGGGGGAACTTTGAATATGAATATCTCTCACACCATAGCGGTTTGAGAGATAGGATTTGTTGCATATAGTTTAATTTTTAAGCACTACAAAACTATAAAGATTTTTTTCTGGGACATTACTGTCCCTTTAAGCATGAAACAACATGACGTTCATAAACACAGTGTAGGTTTTAATGGTAGTTGGAGAACACAACATAAAATTACATGTAGAAGGGGAACTGAATCACACACACACAAACCTCTTCTGCATCCATGAGCCACAGGGTCCTCTGCAGATTTGTGACATGTCCAACTCTGTAAAGGAAGAGAAGTAAACAGCTGTGAGAGAGTGAACAATTCACGGGTGGCTATGTGAGGTGTGTGATATGGGGGACAACAAACACTGTAGGATATCACACATGTTAACGGTCAGTACAGACTCACCTAGTGCCATCCATTGCAAGGCATCTAGAGCCTTTGAAACCACTGAAGGCTATGTCCTGGGGATTTGACAGGCTGCATGTTACAAAGCTTGTTTGAGTTGGTGTCAGCTCTGAAGAGGAAGTCCAGGAGAAACAGTCACTTCCACTACACTCAGGTGCAGTGTAAGGTGTCAAGCAGGAGATCAGCATCCTGGGAATTGAGACAAAACATGTTCAAATGTTGGGAGGTGTGAACCCATGTCGATGATCTGGTGTTGTATGCTTGAGGTGGATGTATGCATGATACTCACAGGCAAAGTGTTCTCTGATGACCCTTTCCCATGTCTCCCCACCTCTGAGGGTATCACCCTCCAGTGACTGTGGAACTAGTACCTCATCAAGGGGATCAGGGTGGATGTCAGTTAATAACCTGGTGTCCACAGCAATATTGTGCAAGATGGCACATGCATGGGAGATTTCACAAACTCTAGAGGGCTCCACCAGATCTGTCCAGACCAAGTTTTCAGGAGGCCAAAGGTGTGTTCTGTAACACTTCTTATCTTACTGTGGGTCTTGTTGTATTGTGTCTGTGCAGGTGTCTGAGGATTAGCAACAGGTGTGTGGAGCCAGTAAGTGCACCCATATCCTGCATCCCCTGGGAGATAGAAAAAAAGATATATGGGAATTTGACACAGGAACCCTCATGTGTATGATGTTTGTACTCATGTTGGTACTCACCCAGCAACCATCCATCTGTTAGGGTCCCATCCTCAAAGTACTGGAAGACAGAAGAGTGCCGGAGGATGTATGAATCGTGTGTGTGTTCCCAGGGAAAGGTTGCACACACACACGTGGATTCTGAGGTTGGCATCCCATATCATCTGTACGTTGATTGAATGAAAATGCTTTCTATTAAGGTACTGATGGCCCTCATGTGAAGGAGCTCTCAAGCTGATATTGCTCTTGGTATGCCTCCCCTTCTGTAGAAATACTGCTTGACTCTCTACAACTGCACCTATGTGGTGGGGAAGGGAATGTAATTCCTGGCCTCCTTCTTCAGAGTTAACAGCACCTCACCCAATGCCCTGGAACATGCAGCCTGGGACATTCCAGAGCAATAGCCTTCAGTGGATTGAAAGGATCCAGATGCCAGGAAATGGATGAAACACAGCAACTTCTCCATGCCTGATAGGGCATGATTGGTTGTGGATATGGGAAAAATGCCGTCTTTAAGGTCCTCATACAGGTTAATGATATTCTGTGTGATTAACCTGTAATGGTCTATGGCCTCCTCCTCCCCCATGCTGAATAGTGTGACCCTGGTCCAGTAAACCTTGGGTCTTTGGGGTCATCTTCTTCTCCTCGGTTGATATGCAGGTGTGCAACACATTACTTCCTCCTGTTTTGCACACCCCTTTGGTATTCAAGGGGTTCTTGTGTTGCTGGTAGCTGTGCTGATTTATGGACACTTTAGGGGTTTGTTATTTGTGCTTTCAGCGGTTAACTTGCCAGTTCTCCATATGTTTGTGGATTTGTAATCATGCATGTATGGTTTCTGCCCTGCTTTCATTGAAACAACAGTGTTTTTTAACCATTGTTGTGTCTTCTACGCCTCAACTTTGAGGCGCAGGATTACCAACAGAAAATGTATCCACTGAATGCGTTGTAGAACTGACCGCATATAATAAAATGCTACTTGCTTGTTAACAAAATACAAACAACAAGTGGGAGAGCACTGCATTAAATATCCAACTCTATAAGTAACTAATTCCACAACTCTGATACTTTTAAGCATGGGATATTTTACTAAACATGACACAAATACAATCATTATATATAAAATTATATGCATATATTAAAAACCCTAGTATATCGCTAGATAATTTTGCACATATATGGTCTGTGTGTCCCAATATCCACTCTTAAACAGCTGGTTTTTATTCTCTTCTGTTGTGTAACATTTAGCTTGAAAGATCTTAATGATATTGTGTATACATAGAAACAGTACGTCTGTCAATATCCAAGATTGTATCCTCTCTGTTAGCTCTCCTGTCCTCTTAATAACATAGTAACATAGTAAATTAGGTTGAATAAAAACACAAGTCCATCAAGTTCAACCTTTGCCTCATACCCCAGTGACATGAGAATTGTATAGCTTTCCTGCTACCAAATAAGTTAGTCATTTATGAATCCTTCTTGATTTGCCTACTAATATACAGTATAACCCTGAATGTTCCCTATCGAAAAAAATGTATCTAATCTTCTCTTAAATGTATCCATTGTAGCTGCCATAACCACATCCTTGGGCAAGGATTTCCACAATTTAACATACCTTACTGTAAAAAATCCCTTCCTCTGCTGAAGTCTAAACTTCCTTTCCTCTAATCTCAAGGGGTGTCCCCTGGTCATTTGATCAGGTCTTGGAATGAATAGCTCACCACAGAGATCCTTGTATTGACCTCTCAGACACTTGTACCATGTGATAAGATCTTCTCTTAGTCTTCTTTTCTTTAGAGTAAATAAACCAAGTTTGTCTAGTCGTTCCTCATACGTCAAGTCCTCCACTCCCTTAATTAATTTTATTGCTCTTCGCTGTACCCTCTCCAGTTCTAGTATATCCTTTTTCAGAACTGGTGCCCGAAACTGTACTGCATATTCAAGGTGAGGTCTTACCAATGATTTGTATAATGGCATAATGATGTTATCCACTCTTGATCACTTCACTTCATGTCTCCCTCATTTCATGTCCTCTGATGTCCCTACTCTCATCCTGGGAGACTTCAACATCCCTGTTGACAACCATAACACCCCCCCGCCATCAAACTCCTCTCATTAACAACCTTCTTTGGCCTTTCACAATGGACCTGCTGTCCCACACACAGTGACGGCCACTCCCTTGACTTGGTCTTCACTAACCTCTGCTCAGTCTCTAACTTTTCTAATGCTCCCTATCCCCTGTCTGACCACCACCTCCTCTCTGGAAACCTCAGCTTTCCGTGCAAATCGATCACCCCCACCATGACCAAGAGCATGCGGAGGAATCTGCATTCTCTTGACTTGCAGAAATGTTTCCACTTCCCTGCAACCCCTTGTCAACCCCATCCTCACACTTGCTTGTCCAGAACAAACTACTGCTGTCTACAACAGCACTCTCACAACAGCCCTTGGCACAGCTGCACCTGCAACTCCATGTCAACCCCGCTCAACCCCATTAAACCTCTGGCACACAAGACAAATGCGATACCTCCAAAGGTGCTCACGCACTGCCGAAAAGCACTGGTGGAAATCTCGCTCCACAGCTGACTTTATACACTACAGATTCATTCTCCGTTCCTATAGCTCTGCCCTCTCCCTGGCCAAACAGTCATACTTCTCCTCTCTAATTTCTAATCTTTCCTCCAACACGAAATGCCTTTTCTCAACCTTCAAGTCACTTCTAAGCCCACCAGTGCAAACCCCTTCCACTAACTTCTCTGCCCAAGACCTTGCCACCCACTTCAAGGACAAGATTGACTCTATCAGGCATGAAATCTCATCACTTTCACTCCCACCTATTCAGCATAGCCCTGCCATCTCCCACCCATACACACTAAACTCCTTCTCACCCGTCACCGAGGAAGAAGTTTCCCTTCTCCTCACTCGCTCAAACCTAACAACATGCCCTCTTGACCCAATTCCATCTCAGCTCAGCTCACTCAAGAACTTTCACCTCTACTAACACCACCCCTTACTCACTTATTCAACCTCTCTCTGTTAACCGGCACCTTCTCATCCCCTTTTAAACATGCACTAATCACACCCATTCTAAAGAAACCCTCCCTGGACCCAAACTCACTGTAAAACTACTGGCCCATTTCTCTACTCCAGTTTGCCTCCAAGCTCCTTGAGTGGCTTGCATACAACCAGCTCACTAAATTCCTCTGCTACCATTCCCTGCTAGATCCCTTGCAGTCTGGGTTCAGTCCTCATCACTCCACCGAGACTGCCCTCACTAATGTGGCCAACGACTTGCTCTCTGCAAAGTCAAAAGGCCACTACTCCCTTCTCATTCTCCTGAACCTGTCAGCTGCCTTTGACACAGTAGATCACCCACTCCTCCTCCAAGCCCTCTACTCTCTAGGTCTCTGTGACACTGCCCTCTCTTGGTTTTCATCCTATCTCTGCAACCGCTCCTTCAGTGTGTCCTACTCTGGCTCTACTTCCCCACCCCTCCCACTGTCTGTCAGAGTGCCTCGGGGCTCAGTCCTGGGCCCCTTGCTCTTCTCAATTTACACTGTATCCCTTGGCAAGCTAATAAACTCCTTTGGGTTTCACCATCATCTCTATGCTGATGACACCCAAATCTATCTTTCCTCCGCAGACCTCTCCCCTTCCCTCCTGTCCCAGGTGTCTGACTGTCTATCTGCTGTGTCCTCCTGGATGTCCTCCTCAAACTTAACCTTGGCAAAACCGAATTATCTTCCCTCCCTCTCCTACCAGCCCTACCCCAGACATTACCCTCACTGTCAAGAACACCATCATCACACCAACCTCTACAGCATGCTGTCTGGGGATCACATTTGACTCCGCCCTATGCTTTATTCCTCACATCCACTCAATCTCCAAATCATGCCGCCTCCACCTCTGAAACATCTCTAGAATCCGACCCTTCCTCACCCAAGACACTGCTAAAATACTAATCCAAACACTTATCATGTGCCGTTTTGACTACTGTAACTCATTACTCTCACCCGACTAACCCCACTACAGTCCATAATAAACTCCGCTGCAAGACTAATCTACTTCACTCATCGCTTCTCTAACACCAGACCCCTCTGCCAATCCCTACACTGGCTCCCACTAGCACATATAATTAAATTCAAAATCCTGGTACTAACTTATAGAGCTCTTACTAACACCTCACCCCCACTATATTTTCATCTCTCATTTCCAAATACACTCCCACCCGCCATCTTTGTTCGGCACATGACCTTCTTCTCTCCACATCTCTCATTACATCCTCCCACTCCTGTCTACAGGACTTCTCCTGTGCTGCACCCGAGCTCTGGAATTCCCTCACCCGCCACATCAGACTCTCCCCTAACCTTCAGATCTTCAGACGCTCCCTGAAAACTCACCTGTTCAGGGAAGCAGATCAAATACCTCCATAAACATTATTCCCAAGAACCACCCCTTCCCTGGGCCACTGCACTCAACGGCACTTCTCATTCCCACCCACTGACCAGCAGCACATGTGGCAGGAGACACACCCAATTGCACTTTCACCTTCTGTATCCAACCTACCTTCCTCTAGACTGTAAGCTCTCACAAGCAGGGCCCTCTGATCCTTCTGTTCTTCGTGTATGATTTACTATTTAATACCCCTGTATGTCTATTCCCTATTGTACAGTGCTGCGGATTAAGCTGGCGCTATATAAATAAAGAATAATAATAATAACAACACTCTTGCTTCAATACTCCTTTTTATGCAAGACAGGATTTTGTTTGCTTTTGCTACTGCTGTCTGACACTGGTCACTGTTAGCAAGTTTGTAGTCTAAGTGTCCCCTAAAATGATTACATTAAGTTCATAAGTAGCCTTAGGATTTTTTGTTCCCAACTGCATGACTTTACCCTTTCCCACATTAAACAGCAGTGGATTCTCTTGTGGCAATGGGCACAATGGAACTAAGGCTCTTCAACACGTTTTGCGTCAGCCAGACACTTCTTCAAGTAGACTTCTGTGATATAATATGCCTATCAAGTGTAAAAGAACATTGGATTCAGAAAAGTACCCTGCCCGCTTGAATATCTATGTGCTATTGACAGAGGATACCAGCAGGAGTGACTATGCCCGCGGCCCTCAGTACTTCAGGGAGAAGGACGCAGGCTTGATCAAGCGGCAATACAGTCTGGAAGAGTCTTTATATCAAGCCAAGTTAGCGGTGATAATATATCCTACAACCACCGGAGGCATTCTGAGGGCAGAAGTGGATGGGAGAGCTAACAGAGAGGAAAAAATCATATTGACGGGAGAGGTACTGTTTCCATGTATACACAATATCATTAAGATCTTTCAAGCTAACTGTTACATAGCAGAACAGAATAACAACCGGCTGTTTAAGAGTGGATATTGGGACACACGGACCATATATGTGCAAAATTATCTAGTGATATACTAGGGTTTTTAATATATGCGTATCATTTTATGTATAATAATTGTATTTATTTGTCATGTTTAGCAAAGTATTCTATGCTTATAAGTATCAGAATTGTGGAATTATTTACTTATAGAGTTGGATATTTAATGCAGCGTTCTCCCACTTGTTGTTTGTATTTTGTTAAAGGGATAGTAATGTTTCATAATAAAAGCAGCTCCAATTAATCATCATAGTATTTGGGCCTTGGAGGGTGTTATTTCAATACTGACAGAGCTGTAGTTTAAGAGTAATTGAATGATAAAGTATCCCCCTCCCACCCCTTTTACTGATGTAACACTGCTCAGCTCAGAGCAGCAGGGTGTGTCCAGGTAGATTGCAGAGAGGATCAGATCCAGTCGATACAAACAAACTTAGAGGCAGGTCCAGCCTCTTGTAAATGTGAGTACCCTGTGAGGGGAATTTTATACTCGATCTTGAGGTGGAAATTCCATTATACTTCACTTAGAGTGGATTGCACTGTTCTATCTGTTTGTCATTTCCTCCAAGAGACTTCTCTAACATTCAAGGTGTTCATCAATTTGAGCGCCACAGAGGAATCCAGCTCATTTTGTTGCAATGCATTGTAATTCCTCTGGCTCAAAATTGTTAAAGGGATAGTATTACTTCATTATTACTATCCCCCATGTTGTAGCCCTTCAAATTCTGAATTCAACGATACCAGCGGCATCTCTCAAACCTTTATGGTTTGAGAGATATCCGCTTTCAAAGCTCTCTCTTTTTGGCTTTTTCCCTGACGTCAGTGTTCTAGCTGAGATCATGGGAATCCGGTCAGTGAGCAAGCGGCGGCTCTGCAGCAGTGCTGAGATCACGTTATAGAAATAGAAATCCTTCACTAAAATGGTCTTCTATGTGTGCTTGGTTTGCAAGCACACGTAGAAGACCATTTTAGTGAAGGATTTCTGTTTCTAAAATGAGATCTCAGCACTGCTGCAGAGCCGCCGCCGGTCCCGGGACGGATTCCCCTGCTGTCAGATAGAATGCTGATCTTAGGGGAGAGGGAATTTTGAAAGCGGATATCTCTCAAACCATAAAGGTCTGAGAGATGCCGCTGGTATCGTTGAATTCAGAATTTTAAGGACTTCAACATGGGGGGATAGTAATAATGAAGTAATACTATCCCTTTAAAGCCTCACTTATAGCAATAGCGATCTTTATTTCACCTCTAAGGTGCACTCTGTTAGTCCCAGAATTGCTCCTCTTTTCTTTTGTGAATACGGCTCACAAGGCCTTATGTATCAAGATGAAGTAGTGCAATTCTGGAGTAAACCAACTCTGCATCATAGGGACAAATACAACTTCCTAAAATACTCATTGGTTTAAATGGAGCTTTTAAAACCTTGAATGCTAGAGAGGAGCTAGAAAGGCCCTTCTTAAATCAATATGCATTTTATCAACCCCCCCCCCCCCCACCAGGGTGCAGTTGGTTTACTACAGAATAGTTCAGTTTCAGCTTGATAAACATAGCTAGGAACTCTCCGGAGACTCTGGTTTTGGGTTCTGACTCAATACCGTGTCTCCAGGGCAGAGGCTAATTCTCCAGATATGGGGAGTTTCTCACCCTCCTCTCCTCATTCCTCAGCCTATTCATTGTACTTTTTCAGCACTTTATATGTTCCACCCCCACTTGTGACTCAGTCCCGCCCCTTTTTATGCAAATCGCATCATATTTCTCCCCTAGTGGCACCACAGCACTCCCCTCTCCAGGGAGTCCACAACAAAAAGTTCCCGGGTATGTTGATAAATAAGGTCCATATTGATTTTACCTTGAGACAGGGGGCTTGAGCACTCTCAGCTAGTACCGAGCAAATGCCCCTGCTGTAAATGTGTATATATCTGTCTGTCTATCTATCTGTCTGTCTCTTTCATTAAAAATAGCTGCTTAAAAATTATTAAAAACAAACTATCAAACATCAGATTTTTCATTTAGTCTGTGATTATTTTTCAGGTAAAAGAACTATACTGACCCCTAAAATAAAGCTCATGTGTGTTTTTTTTTACATTTTTTTTAATATTCTCTGTGTCAGTTGACTGTCATTGAACTATGTCCCTAGACAAACATGGGGCTTCACCTTTGCGCAGTCTTTGTACAGCTGATAAGATTTGTTTGCTCTCTGCTCTGCAGTAAATTCCTTTGGTTGTTCTCTTACAGCTCAGCTCACAGATGACTTGGTACCATACACTGTCTGGTCTGCAGACTCTGCAGTTATTGTTGAAGTCACCAGCACTTCAGTGGAACCGGAGCTTGGATTTTGGCTGGTTTACAGTTTCCATGACCAGAAAGAAAGCCCGGAGACTTGAAGTCTTGTTACAGTGTCGAAGCCAAAGTGGACAAGATGCACACGTCTGGGGGGACTGAATGAGAAATATGGCACCATGTAAACACAATGGGGCATATATATAAAGTACAAAATGGATCAGTTTTGGGTAAAACAACTTTGTGGATGGTAGAGAGGTCTCAGATACATTGCATCGGTGACCTGTCTAGCAACCAAGGGGTTAAAAGCTTCATTTAAATCAGTGGTGATCTTAATTTGTTGCATAATATGCATGGTTTGCCCCGGAACTGTTCCTCATATTTACTATGCAAATGCCCCCATTAAAGGGACCCTATCACCTCAAAAATACCTTGGTGGTTATGAAAGAGCTGTCAAATCACCTGTATGTTGTAGGAGCCATTTTTTATTTAGAAAGCTTGTTTTGGATTATTTAATTTTATAGATTGTTAATGAACCCTTTGAGTGCCAGAGAGGTATCAAACACAATGCAATGGATATCTCTCTGGCAATCAAATGATCAAGGCATGCAATTCAGGCACTTCCTGTCTTAGATAACGAAGAAACTAAGAGAACTGTGAAAGTGTGAATATCTGCGTTGTGTGGTGCAGAATTACTCCAACACTTCAGAAAACCACAAAAAAAAAAAACAGTTTATTTATATCAAACTAGTGTAAAAGACCATGTACACTGGCCAAGGTCTGGTGAGATAAAGATCTCTTGATTTTTGCATATGGAGAAGAGGCCTGCAGTAAGGAGCGGGTTAAATGTAAGTGGATTCTTCTCAGTATGAGAACTATGTATGTATGTGTCTCAGTGTCATAAGTGTGTGTATATGTGTCTTTCAGTATGGGTAGTATATGTATGTGTCTTACTATGGGGTGTATGTGTGTGTGTCTCGCTATGCTTTCGTATGGTGGATATGTGTGTATCTCTCTCAGGATGGGAACTGTATGAGCGTGTATCTCAGTATGGGGGTTAAACTCAGCTTGGGGGAGAGTTTGGGAAGAAATGGAGACCAATAGGAAGACACAACAGGGCAAATAACATGGATCATTAAAGGGACAGTAATGTCCCAAAAAATTTTTTTACAGTTATGTAGAGTTTAAAATATTAATCAAATTGCTCCAAACCCTATCTCTCAAACCCCCTCCCTCCCCTTCTCCTGATGTCAGCATCTAGCTGACAGCAGGAGATGCTGGTCATGGGACCAGCAGGCGGCTCTGCAGCAGAGCAGAAATCACGGTACTTAAAAATAATTAATTCACTGGAAAGATCTACAAAGTGTACTTGCAAACCAGGCACACTTTTTTAGACCTTTCCAATGAATTAATTCTTTTTAAGTAACGCAATTTCGGATCTGCTGCAGAGCCTCCTCGAGTCGTACGACTCGATTCTCCTGTTGTCAGCTTTACAGCTGACATCAGGAGAAGGGGAGGGAGGGGGGAACTTTGAACTCCTATATCTCTCAAACCATAGCATAGTTTGGAGGGATTTGATTAGTATTTTAAACTCTACATAACTGTAAAAAATGTTTTGGGACATTGTTGCCCCTTTAAGATAATGAGTTTATTATTATTATTTAGTTGTTACATGTGTTCTGGAAAACTACGGTAACATTTCACATACACACACACACACACACACACCTAGACACAAACATCCATACACACACACACACACACATCTCCATATACATGCAAACAGACCCATGCAGACAGGGATATTACCAACACTGGACATTTTTCTGTTTCTTTACAATTACACTTTACATTACTAAATACAAGGATAAAAAAAAGTGACAGACAACGCCGTCCAAAACTGCTACTTTGATATAAATGATTCACTCCACCACACGCACTATAATAATTTATCTTTGTGTTGAGGTAATTCTGCACCACAGGATGTAGATATCCACAGTTTTCTCTGCGCTCTCTTCATTATCCTGTATAATAATTTGCTAAATGTATGTTTGTCAGAAGCTGTCATGCACAGTACAGTCGGCTGTGCTCGCTGCAGTCATGCGCAGTACAGACTGCAGAGAGGACTACTGTCTGAATTTGGAGCACCACGCTCCGTATCAGCCACGGCGCGGGCAGTCTCTACTGTGCATGACTGCACCACGGCCATTGCTGGGTGGCCTGTGTACACGGGCTCTTCAACTAGTATGTTATAAAGTGATATTCATCTTACAAATCTGTGGCCCAGTTAGACTGGTTGTATTCTATATGTTGAAGAACCATAATATAAGTCACTTCCTGTCCCCCACTTACTGACACTTAACTATTTAAGTGTGCCTTTCTCCCCATAGTACTGAAATGGTTACGTTCCTGTTATTAAGGGAGGTAATGTAGGGCTATGGAAGGAAGTGCCCAACTGACTTGCCTTAATTAGCACAATCTGTAAATGGAAAAAACTTCTAAAAAAAATGACTAATATAACATATAGGTGATAATGAAAGCTCTTTGCAAAGTTGTTTTAAGTGGTAGGATCCCTTTAACTCCATGCTCTTAATGTATGAAAGGTCATGAATGCATTCATTTTTTATTTTTACTTTTGAACTATCTTATACTTAAAGGGAAAGTCAGACACGCACCAAGCATATCACAGTATTAAAGCATATATAATATGCTTTAAAATTTTGTGTTTGCCATATATTAATTATTATAATCAATAAAAACCTGTTGTTTCGTAGTTTAGGGTTGACTGAAAAGTCCAATTTTTCCCCAAAGGTATTTTTGGGAACTTCCCACTCATCAAATCCCCAAAAAACATCTACCTTGCCGCTAACCTCAAGAAACTTTCCACAAGAACTTTGCTGGTTTCCATGCCCAAGAACTCCGGCCTTGGGGGGCAGACAGTGTATGTGCCTGACTACTCCCATCATTCCCCATGATCCAATAGCTGGCATGAAATGATGGTAGATGTAGTCTGGCAGCAGCTGCTGGACCTTACGTTCCCCACCGCTGCCAAAGAATCGCACACACACACTTGCAGTGGAATAAGGCAGGGACTCAGTGGACAGTATGTTTGTTTCTGTGTCTACCAGTGCAGATGGACAAGGTTGGGGTGGGAGATCAGTATGCTTGGTTCCATGATTATCATTGCAGTGGGACAAGGCTGGGGTCAGTATATTTGGTACTATGGTTGCAGACGGATAAGACTTGGGAGCAGTATGTGTAGTTCTATAGCTACCAGTTCAGTGGGACAGGGTTAGTATGTGTAGTTCTATGGCAGTGGTGGGCAATGTGAGGCCCTCCAGCTGCTGCCACACTACAACTCCCATCATTTCATGCCAACAGGTGGCTGGTGGGGAATGATGGGAGGTGTAGTCCTGCAGCAGCTGAAAGGCCTTGCATTGGCTCCCTATGGCTACCAGTGTAGTAGAACAAGACTAGGGAGTCAGTATGTGGGGTTTTATGGCTACTGGAGGACAAGGCTGTAGGAGGCCAGTATGTGTGGTTCTATAGCTACTGTAGGACAAGGCTAGAGATCTGCATATATGATTCTATGGCTTCCAGTGGAGTGGGACGAGGCTGAAGTGGTCAGTATGTGTGGTTCTACGGCAACTGTTTTACAAGGCTAGAGGTCTGTATGGGGGCCAGTGGAGTGGGGCAAAGCTAGAGGGTCAGTATGTGTGGTTCTGTGGCTACTGTGGGACAAGGCTTGGGGTCAGTATATGTGGTTCTGTGGCTGACAGTGCAGAAGAACATGGCTGGAGTTAATATATGCTCAGATGAAAACATTTTAAGCTTTCACGGGAATTCCTGCTATCCGAGAAAAGTACTATTTTTCACATTTTCTTTTAAGTGAGAGTTTTTGCCTCACAGGGCTGTATTCATATCCTAATAAAGATGTTTGTATGCTGTTGATTGGTTAGTATGCTGTTCTGTTCATTGGTTTGTATGCTGTTCTGTTGATTGGTTAGTATGCTGTTCTGTTGATTGGTTAGTATGCTGTTCTGTTGATTGGTTTGTATGCTGTTCTGTTGATTGGTTAGTATGCTGTTCTGTTGATTGGTTTGTATGCTGTTCTGTTAATTGGTTAGTATGCTGTTCTGTAGATTGCTGCATGGTATCAAGTGGGAAATGGGGCTGCTCTGACATCAGACATTACTGAAGATATATGGGGGTGTACCCTCTCTCGTGTCAAAGAAACTATTCCGTGTCCAGGAAACTCTGAAAAGTATATTAATAGTAGACAATATTGTTTAGAGTGTGAGCATTAAAATTAATATGGTTCATATTATTTTAAATGTATTATTAGTAAGCTAAATGGGCTGAAAGTACGATGGTGGTTCCACTCTACATCAGCCATTGGAATCATATTGTTTTTGCCACAACGCCTGCATAATGTCAGTTTACTAAGCTACGTACAACAGTATTCCTCCCCAACCGCTGCTTGTACAAACGTGAGGACAATGGGGCCATCTCTGAGCTTTTTTGGGGTGTTCTTTTCCTCTACTCCTTGCTTGCAGCTGTGCACTAAGCAATACATAGAGCAAATGCAGTGAGTGTACACCATTTCCCTGCATATACTGTTTAGCAGGTATATGTGACTTGCTGGTATTAAAGTCCTAAAGATGGCACTAGACACTAGAATGATCATACACTGTAGTGCATATCCTGAAGAGCAGCCATTGGTGTTAGAGGCTAATGTCAGTGGAGCTACACTGGCAAATTCATACATTTGTTCCAAAATTATGTATTATTCGCACACATTTGTAAAAGTTATTTATTCGATGTGTAGGCACTGGCAGCTTGACAAGACCATTTGACCCCTTTTTAGGTTATGAGTTCCTAATACTTATAAGTTCAATGTATGGAGTGATGAGGTAAAGTGAAAGTGTGCGGTAATAGCCTCTGTGAACCAAAGGGGAAGGATTCTTATCTCAGAGTAATTATATTTTTTAGGATTTATCATTTAAGAATGAAATCTAGTCTACTGGTCACCCAACACATTCATCAACAGAGTGTTAATGAAAAGTTTTTGTTTTTGAAAAGTATTGTACCAAAGAAAGAATATCTACAAATACTAGCTAGGAGTACATAATATTCAAAGGTAACTGCAGTATCATACAAACAAAAGGAAATAAAACAGATATATGTCTTTATTTTTCCTCATATGTCTAATTCACATAAAAATATTAAAGCAACAAATGTCAGTGTCGCTGTAGCAATGGAGGAGACTGCTTGATCTCAATTCCTCCTCTGATGATGATGTCAGCTGATGAAATCCCTCCCAGCCCTGTTAGCGCATGTTTCTTCTCTTTTCTTCAGTGGGTTGGATTTTGATCAACAATGGGAGTTTTAAAGTGATAGTAATGTTTCACAAACACAGCAGCCCCAATTAATCTTCATAGTATTTGAGCCATAGAGAGTGTTATTTCAACACTGTGAGTGTTGTAGTTCAAGAGTAATTGAATGATAAAGTTTCCCCCTCCCACCCCTTTTACCTAGTGTAAGCCCCCACTCCTCAGATGTGGAATCTGGTCCATAGACCAGACAGCTCTCATCAAGGGTCAATATTCTTACTGTGAGAACAATGAAAACCCTGCCCCCCTTGACAGGTTTTTCAGCTTTTTCTCTTATCTTAACTGAAGGCTGTCCCTCTCTGCAATCTACCTGGACACTCCCTGCTGCTCTAAGCTGAGCAGTGTTACATCAGTAGAAGGTGCGGGAGGGGGATAATTTATCATTCAATTACTCTTGAACTACAACTTTAACAGAATTGAAATAACACTCTCCAAGGCCCAAATACTATGAAGATTAATTAGAGCTGCTTTTATTATGAAACATTACTATCCATTTAAAGAATGAAAGGGGCAGGACAATGAGGAGAGTAACTGAATTTACAGGACCAGGAGAAATAAAAAAGTGTGTAAATATAAAAAAAAAAATTAAAAAAAAATCAAATTTTTAATGTTTGTTGGGCCAGTTGAAAGTATCAGAGGTTTGGAAACCCCCAATGCTTTATTGGTTTATGTGTATTTTTTAATAGAGGAAGCTCTGCCTCTTTAAATGGATATAAACTTTTTTCAGTTAAAAGGAGCAGTAAACATAAAATATTTATTGTAGCAGGGGTTGTCCTGCTGAGTAAACCAATAGTACACCTGCTTTTGAAAGATGCATATTTCCAGGGTTATTAAAGTTTAAACTCCTTTTTTAAATACATTTAACAGTTTCCTCTAGTGGTCAGAGACCAGTTTTTTTATTCTGTTGCATTCAGTAGGAGAGGTGAGTCACTGACAATGAGTCCTCAATGGAATGTAACCAACAAGCAAATATTGGAAAGAATTGGCGCCTCTAAAGTTCTAAAGTCCAAATTGAGCAATATCAGATAGAACTATGTGCTGCTTTCCATAAATTCTGTCAGTGAACAGAATAAAATAGAAAACAGACCAAAACACAATAAGGAAAGCACAAGAACCTCCTTTATAGTAAAAAAAAAATATTTATTATACAAAGTTAAAAAACAGAGATAGATATAATAATGCGGAGATATCCTCTATAATAAAAATATATCAAATATAACTGTGAATACAATGCATACACAATTATAAAACAGCGTTTGAATGTCACCTGATGTTGAAAAAACACAAGATTCCGGGTATATGAATATCGCCCTTAATAAATAACAGACGTATAAGCCGGCAGATGTAAAACAAAATGTAGCTGGATATTTTCCCATCTGCATGGCTCCGCAGTGATGATGTGGATCCTGAATAACACTGCTTGATGCCTAGCGGGAAAAAAAAAATGGCACATAGTCAGCTTATTGAAGACAGCTGGAACTTCTCTCCCTTCTTTAATGAAGCATGGATGTAACTTCTCTGACTACCGACGTCTCCAGAGGTCAGAGGTCTGCTGACCTGAGAAACAATGTTACAATACTTGATGCCTCGTGGGCAAAAAGAAACTGGCACACAGTTACCACAACACAAATTGAAACTCCTCTCCCATCTTTGATGTTTTAATGCAGCTTAGAATTAACTTTTTGACTTCCGACATCTTCAGCAGGCGTCTTCAGCAGGCAGAGGTTTGTTGACCTGTGAGACAGTATTGCTATTTGCTTCTTAGAGGGTACTCCAACTCCTACACGTTTCGTATCAGGATGACACTTCCTCAGAGATAGGTAACTCCATAGAATGTGCTAGAAACTGCTCAGTCATGCTGTCATTTGGAACATTCAATAAGTAATCACGCTGTAATTCACTTGCTGACAATATGAACTGTTATAACATTTGAATAAAACAGCTGACAGCAGTGGAAGTGTCCTTTTGTTACTCTGAAGGAAACACTGTATAATATAAAGATTTTCTTTAAAAAAAAAAAAAAAAATCATATCTCCTTTGCTCCTTTAATGCGCCACTAGCTCTTTCAAATAAATATCCATTTACCTTAATGTGGACAGAAAATCCTAATAGCCACTGTATGGTAGTTCTGCATGGATTGGTTCTCCAAAATTAATCTTCTGTCATGGATAGCACGTTCATGGAGACAGACAAGATAATTTTTTTTTGTGTGTCAAAACTCCAGGACTTCAGACTCCTCCTACTGAAATCATCTGAGGAATCCTGCTGTGTGAGGCGTTTAAGATCCTCCGTGGAAATGATATCCAGAAAAAAAAAATAAAGATTAATACTGGGAAACAAATCCACACAGAATTAATTCATAGTAGCTATTAGTATTATCTGCCAAAATGATGGTTAAGTGGGGGGTTATTAACAGGAAATGTAAGTGTTCATTTTGGGTGATACCGAGGCTTATTTACTATAAAGAACTTAAATAATTATGGAGCAAACCAATTACATCATGGGGTCTGAATAAAAATGAACAAAATTCTTATTGATTTAAATGGGGCTTTATACCCCTTGAACTCTAGAAAAGTCTTCAATGAATTTCCCTGCAATGCAGGCACGTGCACACATAGACACCAAGGGGGGCTTGAGCACCTGCCCTTTTTCTCAAAAAGTGCCCTCGTGCCCTTTTAATAAAAGAAATAAAAAAATAATTACGAGAAGTGCCCTTTTTTTCATTTGAGCCCCTGCCCCCCAAAATGTCTGTGCACGTCCCTGCTGCAATGTGTTAATGACCTCTCTAGCATTCAACAGATTAAAAAGCCCTGTTTAAAGCAATGGAACATTTTGATTTCTCTTCTATGGCACAGTTGCTTTTCCCCAGAGTTACTCCAGTTCATTATAGGACACCAGCAGTTTTGACTGTAACCCTTTGGGGGTTATGCATTAAGGTGTGATAAACATAGCTGGGAACTGTCTGGATTTGCCCCGGAGACTCTGGTTTTAGCTTCTAATTACCGGATTTCCAGGGCAGAGGCTGATTCTCCGAATGTTGTTAGTTTCAAATGAAACTCTGCCCACATCCTTCCATTGTGTTCCTCCCATTCCTCGGCCTCTTCTCCTCCTTCCTCAGCTTATTCAGCATAGTTTTGTAAGCTCCTCTCCCACTTGTGATTAAGCCCCGCCCCTTTTTTTACACAAATCGTGTCATTTTTCTCCCTCAGCAGCACTACAGGACTCCCTTTTCCTGGGACTCCTCAACAAAAAGTTCCCAGGAATGGTGATAAAGAGGTGATAAAGTGGAGATGAATTCTCCAGTGATATCACTTCTCCAATTCCTATGTTATTCTAGAGAGCCTATGCACTAAGATCTCCAAAGCTGAGGAAATCATAGTGCACTGGCTCCATCGTATAACATAGAAATTAGAGAAGTGATATAATTGGAGACGTCATCTCCACATTATCACCTCTTTATCACGCCTTAGTGCGTCTCCCTTTTTGAGTCCCAGAGGGACATCAAAAGCATTGCAAAGCAACGTGTTGGATACCAATCAGGCACTGAAAGGGTTAACCCATTACAGCACATGGCAAAGCTATATATTGGAGTCCACTCTAACATCCAATAGGTTAGAGAAAAAAAAAGAGAATTCTGCCCGCTACTAAATTTCAGTTAATTCGTTTTTTAAATCTTTTTGCACTTTTTCCTCTTAAATTTCAGTTCCTTCTTATGGCAAATTGTGTATTGATGTGAGCTACCACCGTGTGTATTCCTCTCAGTTTCATTTTGTATATAATCCTCTTATTTGGATCAGATATTCCACATTATTATAACCCTTGAACTAAAACCAGAATCTGTCAAAAGCGAAAAGGCCATAGAAGATCATCAAAAGGGATGAGGACAATCTCACATCTTAACTCTTTAAGAACCAGAAGCGCAACTTGAGTTCCCCACTCTGTGACATCAGATTTGGATTCTGGTCCGCAAGAAGAACTACTTTGTTGGAACGGGCTACAAAGTGTGCTTGTAAACCAGGCACACTTTGTAGACCGTTCCAATGAAGTAGTTATTTTTAAAGATCATGATCTCGGCTCTGCTGAAGAGCCTCTGGCCGGCCTGCGGACCAGAATCCAAGCCTGTCAGCTAGATGGCAGACTTGACTGAAACAGCCAGGAAGAGGGAACTTTAGTTGCGAATATCTCTCAAACCATAAAGGTTTGAAAGATAAGACTTACATAGTTATTAATAGTTTTAATGTCTACAATACTAAATGAACTTTAAATTAGGTATTACTATCCCTTTAATAATCTCCGTGAGTTAACTGCCTTAGATTTTGTCTCTCATTACAAAGCACAAACAAAATGAACCAGCTAGTTTCTGAATAGTACAGTCTGCATATAAATTAAAAAGTGCGTTTATAATTAGCGTTTAGGAATCCAAAATAAAATACATTTTTTTTACAGATGGCAGCTGAAAGTACATTATATTTAAAAGTATACGACCAATTTTATGTTGGAGTATTAGTGAAGAAATATTACCCTCTGGGCCATAGCATAAAAAAGTGGAAGAGTTTTGAGTCAAGCCAACTAGACCACAGGGAAGAAATAAACATTCCCTAAACTCCCATTAATCTAAATTGGGGTTCATAACCCCATAAATGCTGGGGAGATCTCCAATGCTTTGTTTATCCCTCTCTAGCATTTCACGGAGATAAAGGGATAGTAATGTTTACCAAAAAAAGCAGATCCAATTAATCTTCATAGTATTTGGGCCACGGAGAGTGTTATTTCAATACTGTCCGAGTTGTTGTTCAAGAGTAATTGAACGATAAAGTATCCCCCTCCCTCACCTTTTACTGATATAACACTGCTTAGCTCAGAGCAGCAAGACTGTCTGGATGGATCGCAGAAAGGGACAATCTTAAATGAGCATAAGGAAGAACCTGTCAAGGGGGGCAGGGTTTTCCTTATGTTCACAGTAAGAAGATTGTCCCTTGCTGTGAGCTGTCTGGTCCCAGGACCAGATTCCACATCTGAAGGGAGGTGGCTTACACTAGGTAAAAGGGGCGGGAGGGGGAAATTTTATCATTTAATTACTCTTGAACTACAACTCTGACAGAATTAAAATAACATTCCCCATGGCCCAAATGCTATGAATGTTAATTAGAGCTGCTTTCTTGTGAAACATTACTATCCCTTTAAATGCTAGTGAGATCTTCAGTGCCTTGGAGACCATTCTGGCATTGAAGGGGTTGAAAGCCCCATTTACATCAAAGGAAAGTGTATTTGTCGCCTGTAGTGCATTTGGTTTGCTCAGAATTGCCTTAGAAATTCTCAACACATCAGCCTCAATATGTTGAACGCACATACTGGACTGGATTATATTGCAAGAAATGCATCACTGGTTTTATCTATAAATTTCCCCATATACTACAATACAAATTTGTTAGATAAATAAAGAGATGGCCGTATGTGGAAACTTTTTAAATTGGCAAACCCTGAGATCCTTGAAATCTTAATGTAGATTCTGGGCAATACATGTCCCTGCTTGCACTGACTTTGTAACGCTTTTCAATGCATCACACACCCCTCTAATCCTTAAAGTGTTCATTTGACAGCAAACCTCCTTTTTTGACCACATATTCTCCAAGTGCATATTATGTAAAGACAAATTGCCTATACCTTTAATTATTGTTATTATCTTTTTATACTTTTATGTGCCACACATTGAGCTCCCTGAATCCCTGTTCCCAGAGAGCTTTCTTTCAAGCACTGAGAAAGGAGGCATACGATGTAATACTATCCTAGCAGCACTCAGTGTTCTATATACTGCAGGGACAAGCTTTTCTACATTGTATCACTTTCCCTTTTTATTACATTGTATATATTTTTACATTATATGACTACCCATGCTTTCACAGTTGCTGACAGAAAGCTCTCTCAGACAGCTCCCTGTCAGAGACAAAAAAGTGTATATAATCGGTGAGTTAAAAAAAATAATAATAAAAATATAGACAAAGAAATATGCAGCTGTGAAATTTATAAAGTAAAAAAAAAAAGTTGACTGTTACTTTAAGTTCCGTTGCTCTGTTATTCTGCAAGTGAAGTATGACAGTTTGGAGTAATATTGTTTATTGTGATGGATGCAGGTGAAATCTACCAAATGTCAGTTTCTCTGTTCCTGTGGTTAGTTATCAACTCCTCCAAGTGCAGATCAGACACACAAGAACCATGCAGTCAGCTGTAACAGCCGCCACTCAGCTCCATCAAGGGCAAATGTTAGTACTGGTCTCATCTGATATGCAAATGTACTCTAATTTGTGATTACACATCTCCATATATACGTTATCTTGTAAAATTTACATCATGTAATGTGCAACATTTACTAAGGCAACATTAAACCAAAAAAAAAAAAAATCAGCATTTTGGAAAAAAAAAGAAGTAGCTCATATACATCTACATTTGCCAAGCTTTACTGTTACATTTAGAAAATGAGAACTATGAAAATAGCAAACTAGCTTTCTTTAGATTTGAAGACAGAATCAAGCTAAGCAACATTTATGTTATTTTCCAGCAATGGTATTTTTAGGTTTAGATAAAAAGACAAAAGGAAAGCGTAAAAGAATAGCACTTGGTTTGAGAACTAAACCTGCCATTTGACTAAGAAGATCTATCACCTTTGTGATATACCCATATATGCCTGGGAAGAATACCATGGTGGTATACTGAGCTCTGTTTTAGATACAGTACTTTGGTCTATACTTGTACAGGGCTGTCCAAGTTGGTCCTCAAGGACCACCAACAGGCCAAGATGTAAGGATTTCCCTGATTAAGCACGGGTGAGTTAAAGGGATAGTAATACTTAATTATTACTAATCCCCATATTAAAGTCATATTAAAAATAAATGTATTGCCCCCAGTGTCATCTCTCAAACCTTTGTGGTTTGAGAGATAATTGCTCCTAAAGTTGCCCTCTCCCTCCCCCTTCCCCATAGTCAGCGTTCTAGCTGACTGCAGGGAAGCCTGTCGTACAACTTTCAGGAGGCTCTGCAGCAGAGCCACGATCGCGTTAATAAAAAATAAATCTTTCATCAAAACAGTCTTCTACGTGTGCTTGGTTTGCAAGCACACGTAGAAGACTGTTTTAGTGAAATATTTTTTTTTTTATTAACGCGATCGCGGCTCTGCTGCAGAGCCGCCTGATGATCTAAGACCGGATTTCCCTTCAGTCAGCTACAACGCTGACTTCGGGGAAGGGGGAGGGAGAGGGCAACTTTAGGAGCAATTATCTCTCAAACCTTTACACTGGGGGCAATACATTTATTTTTAATATTACTTTAATATAGGGATTAGTAATAATTAAGCATTACTATCCCTTTAATCTGTGGCCCATTCATTTTGACTGAATCACCTGTGTTTAAAGAGATAGTAATACTTCTTTTTATGAGGCAATAATATTGTTTGTATTAAATAAATAAAAGCATCTATATATTTTTGCCCTAACTTTGCTAGTTTAAGAGTAATCGCGATCTAAAGTTTCCCCTTCCTGCCCCTTTTGGCTATGTCACATCTCTAGCCAACAGATTTGGATTCTGGTATGAGGCTCGGACGGTTCATCTGGAGAGCCAAAATAGAATTGCGTAGCAAATCTTCATGACAATGGCCTGCTGACTCAATCCAGGTACACTTTCTAGACCGTCGTCATGAAGATTTGCTTTGTATGCAATGCTATTTCGGCTCTCCAGACGAGCCGTCTGGTCCGCAGACCAGAATCCAAGTCTGTCGGCTAGAGAGGTGACGTGGCTAAAAGGGGGGGGAGGAGGAGCTTTACATTGTGATTACTCTTAAACTAGCAAAGTTAATGCAAAAATATATAGATGCTTTGATTTATTTATTTAATACAAACAATATTATTGCTTCATAAAAAAAGTATTACTGTCCCTTTAAGCAAGGAAATCATTATAATTCTGACCTGTTGGTGGCCTTCAAGGACTGAACTTGGTCTCAGTCCAGGTTCTACTCTGAAAGGCTTTTGCACTTTCCTTTTATCTCTTATCAGTGCATTAGGGTGTGGAGGTGTTACTGAGAACACCAACAGGAGAGCAGAAAACTTTTAAATAATTATCCTGGATTTGGGACTGTCTTTGGGACTATACCTAGTATTGCCACACTGAGTAACCTTTCTGCCATACTGGTAGTAGAGCATTGTTTATCCTATGTACTTATTTTTTTAGGTGTCCCCATGATGCAATTGGGTTTTCCCTACAGTTGAGTCAGTAAATGTTAGTACATCAGACCTGGTTTGTTGGACACCCCTTTAGAAATCATTAGGTTATCCTATATAATAAAAGGCCAGAAAGTTTGTCACGATGCAGTCATGCTCAGTAGAGACTGCCCGCATTCGGACAGTCTCTACTGCACATGATTGCATTGCGTGAATGACGCAGCGCAACCGCGTGGAGCAGTGAGGTAACAGCAGTATGCAGAGCAGGTCTGGGTGATGTTAAGAGGCCGGTCCTGCTCTGCGTAGTGCCATTACCTCACTGCTCCACGGCCTGTGCACACGGGCTTTTACACTAGTTCATAAATAAAAAAAGCACCCCAAACTCTTGGAGACTAGCAACATCTGCAGAAGCCTCTAGCTTTCAAGGGGTTACATTTCTACATTGAATCAGGAAATTATTTTGTGTTTTATCTGGCATCAAAGCAAACATTTAGCTAATAGTCATCTTTTCACCTAAGTCATTTTCTATTAAAGACAAAAATATAGCTACTTGCAACAAGAATGTAACAAGCAGTCTAATCTTCAACAAATCGGATCAATAAATACATGCAAAAGTACAAGGGCATAAAGGGAAAACAAAGACATGACACCACAGTTACGGGAAAAAAACAAGTCTGTTTTATTAATTACAATAAATATATGTATCAAAACAAAACAATTACCAGTACTTTTGCAGACTAACTACCTCCACCTTCTTTAAAGTGCATATACCTTTTACCCCATTTGGCTAGACCCATCCAGCTCAAAATAGGTAATGTACCCAACCGCGGCAATAAGCCCGGGACCAACCTCCCCAGGGTTAACCCCTTGAGGAAACCACTGCTTTCCAACCCCCCAATACCAAAACCCACATATTTTCCCAGAGGGATGGGAGGGCGGGGAAAATCTAGTGTTGCTCACAACTAACCTACCACCTATCCTATGAACCCCTCTTAACCCTGCCTACAGAAATGCCTTCCCTAAGCCCTCCCGTTCTGCATGCCCCCCCTCCGTTATTTTTCTCCAGGGGGCTTCTGGGCTATGTGTGCATATCAAAAAAGTGAAGCAATTCTGCAGCATCCCAACTGCACCATAGAGGGAAGTTAAAATGTAATCTGACTTAAACAGGGCTTTCAATAATTTTAATGCTATAGAGGTCTCAAATGCATTGCTTCACAATGCTTTGGAGACATCTCTAGCATTCAAGGGGTTAAACCCCCAATAAAAATCAGTATAAGTTTTGAGAAACCATATTTGTTCTCTATGGTGTGCTTGGTTTACATCAAAATTGCTCCAGGACAGGTTTTGAAAATATGGGGTCATATTGCCATTCTGAAACGAACCAAAACACCACAAGGGTCAAATAAGCAGTCCCAAAATAGTAATTTAGATGTAATTTTAACCCCTTAGATGCTAGAGATCCCCAGTGAATTGCAAAGGCAGTAAGAAAGTTGAGTGCAGAAGAGACCCTTTATTCATACGGTAGCTAACACCGTAAAATCAAAATTCACCACCACACCCCGTTCTCTCCCGCGCAGTGCCCACCCCTCAACTGAGCAAGAAAAGGTCTCTCTCCTCCCTCCCATTCCCCTGCCAGGTACAGCAGGAGACCCATGACCCAGTGGCAGAATGCATAGAGGGGGCGGAGCTAGTTATGCAGGCCGGTGGGCGGGGCGCTGTGAGGGGGTTTTCTGACTGAACTGGAATGTCTTTAGGTGATTTGATGCACGAAGCCGCCACTGAATAGGAGGAACATGGGGATTTCGCTGGTAAGTGCATATGCCTTTGTCTGACAAACTGGTATTTATGTTATTACCGAAATCCTCCCATACCCGTGCACTATGCACCCACTGGCACCATGGATTATTTTTTATGATTGTGCGGCACACTAGAATTTATTATGTATCCTGCACCCTTCCATGTCTGTGTGCTGTGATTCCACATGTACTCTGCACTCATTATGGCTGCGTGCCACACTGGTATGTATCGTGGACTGTAATCATTTACCCGGTGTCCTGTGCACCAACATGTGCCATGCAGTCATTTGTTTTTATGTCAGTGTGTCGCGCACTGGTATAATGCGCCCTGGCATGGTGTGTGTGTGTGTGTGTGTGTGTGTATATACACACACACACACACACACACACACACACACACACACACACACACACACACACACACACACACACACACACACACACACACACACACACACACACACACACACACACACACACACACACACACACACACACACACACACACACACACACACACACACACACACACACACACTGTGCACCTTGGTATATATAATGTGCCCTGTAGCTTTCCATACCTTTGTACTGTGCACCCACAAGTACCTGAAGTCAACTGGCACATATATATAAATATATATATATATATATATATATATATATATATATATATATATATATAGATACAGATATATGTGCGTGTGTCATCATGGTATGTATCTTGTGTCCAGGTCTGTGCAACCACAGTGCCCTGTATTCAATTGTATGCTGTCATTTGGAGGTATAGGTGTAGTATACCAATGGGTGGTTAAATATGACATGACTTGTAGTCCAACAACTGCTGGAGAGCCACCTGCTCCATGCAGTGAGGTAACTTGTCAGTTCTGAGTGCTTTGTTAAGGCCAATGCATTGGGAGCTGTTGACATTTAACCCATCTGTTGTCAAGGAATTAGCAATGAAGTGTATAGAGGGAATGCTTTGTAATGCGTTGTGCACCCCTCTGGCACTCAAAGGGTTAGCAGTTGAGTATTAGAAGTTTGCAAATGAAATGTGCATACTGTTGTAATTTATATAATTGATGTGTTAACTTTCTATATAGGTTTGATTAGAGACCTCTTTAGTACCTAAGGGGTTAAAGACAAACATTACTATTATTACATATTAGTAGAACTGATAGTAGGTATGTATCAAGGCTCAGTGGGAGTGATCCTCATTCATTACTGATCCATAAGGAGAGCAGTTAGGGCTGCCTATTCTACAACAGACTGATGTGAGGTGGTGTCAGACCATGGGAGGGGTCTGATGTGTGTGTAGAATGAGAAGCGGGGATTGGACAGTAATGGAGAGGAATTATGGGACATTTCATTCATAAAAAGAACATACATTGCTACAATGTACTGATTTATGTCTACAAACGAATATCTATTATAAAAGACAGTGAGGCTGATATACTAAGTAGAAGTAGAGTAAACCTGGGGACAACAGAGATAAATGGAATTCCCGGTTGTTTTAAATGAGGGATTTAACCCCTTGAATGCTAAGGAGGTCTTCAACACAATTTTGAAAATGTAATGGTTTAAGAGCCCAGTTTTACTCAATGGCAATTTCTAGTCGTTTGTAATAATGCAGTTGGTTTACCTAATAATGTTTCCCCTTCCAGTTTACACATATACCCCAAAGTTTTTATATAAACCACAGTAAGACACACACATGCACATATGCACACGTGTTTGTATATATATTTGTATATACACATATATATGTAAACTTCTGTTTCTGGTTTGCCGTCTGCTCTGTCCCAGGGAGGCAGGGGGGTGGACACGGTCGCAGGCAACGAATCAGGGAAGGCAATTTTCACTGGAGAGGGCAGGGGGCAAAGGCACTGTTCACTAGTATGTATATAGTCAATGGATTGAAATCAGCACTCTCAGGTCTGCTGTCTACTGTTATGAGTCTTTATTAAAGGATCAACGTTTCGATCCCTGACTGGGATCTTTCTCAATAATATATAATAATTCACTAGAATGTTTGTCACGATGCAGTCATGCGCAGTAGAGACTTCCTGCGTTCAGGGAGTCTCTGCTGCGCATGATTGCATCGTGTGAGTGAGGCAACGCAAGACTGCATCGCGTGGAGCATTGAGGTAGCAGCCTTTTAACCCTTTGAGTTCTAGAGGAGTACGCAACGCATTGCAAGCAATAGTGTATATATATATATATATATATATATATATATATATATATATATATATATATAAAACAAGAACGATTGGGAGGCCGTCTCATTTATACAGTTACTAGTGCCTAGGTGCTATGATGGAGACTGTAGTCAGTCACATAAAGTAGAAAATTTCAAGCACTCACAGGACTTCAAGTGGAGATAAAAAAAGGTGATACTTTAATTGGTCAACATTTCTGCCAGACAACGCAGGCCGTCCTCAGGACAGTGAAACAGGTGCAAATAAGTGCCTTATCAACCCTCGTCCCACTTAGCGTCAAAAAACGGCTTTTGAAACATCCCTGACGTCACAAGCAAGGTCGCAGCGTCATTGGTTAATGTATCAATGTACTTCGCAATGTGTATTAAAGATGTGAATACGTGATGGATAAAACAGAAATATCTAATAATCTAGTAGACTCTTTCAGTACTATGTGTGTTAAATTGCAGCCAAGTCAACCCAACTATATTATCACAGAGAGTGCATGTACTTCCAATAGCTGAAATCTCCATTCGCGGTCCCTGGGGCACCACAACATCGCAAAGCATGTTGAGAGGTGTGGAATGCATAGCCAGCAAACGAAAAGTGCAGTTGTAAATATACATACATAAAGACACACATCGATGGAAATATGTTGGGTCAACTTGAAAAGCATAAAAGGGTACAATATAATAGCAAAAGATCTTATACCCATTAGAATATGAATGCACAAAGATGTACATTTAAGGAGATATGTCGGGTCAATAGGAGAAGCATCATGGGGTACAATGCACTAACAGATAGTCTAATAAACATTAATATATGTAAATATCGTATCTGAAGTATCCATGAACATATCCAAAGTGTACTATGTCTTGTTGACAGCAGATAGACCAAGATCGCACCATTAAAGGGACAAAGTAAAAATAAAAAATAGTAAAAAAAGATTGATTATGGGTAAGTTACTAACAATAATGAATCAATAGTCAGCAAGATGACTAAGTGGTGATAGTCCATGGCATTTAGCCCATTTTCATCTGAGTCAATCTGTAATAAAAATGGCATTTGATAATTCAGATTGAATTGCAGAACGGGTTGCATGGGTCCAACAGTACATAGTCCATAAGGACACTGGTAGCATATAAGCAGAAAATAAGAAAAGGGGACATAACTGTAAGGAATGCACCTCAGAGAGAAAGTTGTCACATCAAGGCCGTGTCATCAGTGGGCAACAATAGGGAAAAGCTAAACCAACATATAGCAGCAAGTGTAATGCAAGGATAGAACATGTCAAAGAGATATCCAAATGCCAAAATGTTGGAGAACACTATCCATAGCCATAGTGATCCAGTGGCTAAACATAATTCCATATGGAGGAACAGAGATCAGGGGGAGGCGTGGAACATACACTGGCCAGCATACCCATCATGTGCAGGACACGCCAGTATAAACCCCCATAGACCCCCTTAGGTGGTTATCGATCAACAGGCTAATGGTGCTGCTCAATAAAAAGAAGCAAAACTTAGGACTTCATTTAGTCCCTTAGGAGCCACAGTATTCAGTGTATAAATCCATTTAGCCTCTACTTGTAGAAGGTTAAGAGCCCAGTCACCACCTCTCCTATGTGGAGGAACGTGATCAATGAGCATAGATCATAATGAAGGTAAAGAGTGATTCAGTTCATGAAAGTGTCTCGCAGCAGTCTTATTGGATTTCTTTGTGTTATGTGCCGCTCTAATACCGGACCGGTGATTTGCCATTCACTCGAGAAACGTGGTAATAGTTTTCCCCACATAATACAGCCCACACGAGCAGGTCAGAATGTAGACAACATACTCACAGGTGCATGTCAGCCTATGTTTAATTTGGAATAATTGATTACTATGTGGGTGTTTAAAAGAAGAGCCAGTAAGCATGAAATTGCATGTAGTGCAATTAGTACATCTAAAGCAACCCAGTTTAGCAGTTTGTGTCTGCATCCAGTGTCCTTTAGTGGTAATCCTTTTGACAGGGGACGATCAGGCTGTATAAGGATATCCTTCAAAGTCCGACCTCTCCTATAAGCTATCATGGGTGGAGGTAGACCGAAAAACGGTAAAGTGGTGTCATTAACTATCAAATCCCAAGATCTGCGAATCAAATTCTGGATCGATTTTCCTGAACGAGCATAGTTAGTTACAAATGTCATTTTTGGATCCTTAGGTTTAGTCATAGAGGGCTGTAAAAGGGAGGACTGCGTATATAGTTTACACTGGTCAACTTGTTCCTGTAAGTCAATTGGGTCATAGCCTCTATCACAAAATCTGATCTTCGTCTGTTCAAGTTGTTCAAGTGCCACTTCAGAGGAGGAGTTGTTCCTGATAACTCTGATGAATTGTGAGTAGGGGACACCCCTAATCTGAGAAATTGGGTGGCAACTGGCCGCATGTAACAGTGTATTTTTGTCTGTAGGTTTGCGATAAAGTGACGTAGTGAGATGATTAGCAGTACGACTGAGTTCACATCTAGGAAATTGATAGTATTCATATCAAACTCAAGTTTGAAACGAATAGTGGATGGAAGGGAGTTGAGAGAATCAGTCCATTCAGTAAGCTCCAAGGTGGTACCATGCCAAATAATAAATAGATTGTCAATATAGTGCTTATAAAATTTGATTTTCAGATGCGTAAGATACACTGTTTCATACTGAAACATATAGAGGTTTGCATATGCAGGTGCCACACTGGAGCCCATTGATGTACCAGCAATCTGAAGGTAGTATATATCTTTGAAGCTAAAAAAATTCTTTGTGAGTACCAGCAGAAGTAGTTCACAAATGAATTCAGTGGGAAATTCCAGTGAGAGCTGTGAATCAATAATAGATCTCCCGACAGCCTCAACACCGCCATCATGTGGAATGAAAGTGTAGAGGCTGTCAATGTCCATAGTAACCAGCAATTCGTCCTCATCCAATTCTCCCAGATTCAAAATTTGTCGGAGAAAGTCGCCAGTATCCTTGATAAAAGAAGGCATGGATTGTACAATAGGTTGTAATATTGTATCCAAGAAGATAGCAATGGGTTGAAGTAGATAACCCCTAGCAGATATAATGGGTCTGCCAGGGGGATTAATCAAACGTTTATGAATCTTAGGAAGAGTATAGATAATTGGACAAAATGGATGATTAACAGTGAGGAAAAGTGCCAAATTTTGGTCAATCCACCCCTGTTGTAGCGCATGTGTGATAGCATTGTCAATGGTGCGCTTATACAACCAGGTAGGACCTGAGGATAGTGATCTGTAGGTATTATCATCAGAAAGCTGACGCAGGATTTCCCCATCTTAATCATCTCTGTTCAAGATCACAATGGCACCCCCCTTGTCAGCAGGTCTGAAGACAATCCCATCATCATTTGCCAAATCAAATAATGCTTTTCGTTCAGTTTTGGTGAGATTAGAACGTTTAGGGTAAGATGGAATGGACTTAGCCCCATCGGTCAGATGTTTAGTGAAGGTCCTAAGAACTGGATTCATATTAGGAGGATCAAAGGTACTCTTAGGTCTCAAAATGGGAAGAGGAGTTATGGGTTTATTTTTGTAGAAATCAGCAAGATTAAGCATGCGCTGAAATTTGTGACAATCGATTTCAAATTGAAATTTTTCGAATTTAGTGGTGGGGACAAATGAGAGTCCTTTTTCCAGTAAATGTGTTTCTGCTATTGTGAGGGGTCTGGCACTGAAGATGGGGGTTTCGGTATTTTTGGTGGTTTTCCTGTCTTTTTGGACCTTTCCCCCAAGCCTGGGGTGTGGCCGTCTCCTGTGGCTCCCCTGTTCGAGGCTTGTGTTTGTACCCCCAAAAAAGGAACTTGTTGTGTTAGGAGAGGTGGAGTGGAGGAAGACTCAGAATCAGATTGGGACAATAATCCTGAGCTATCGTCAGTAGTGATTAAATGTTTAGGTCTGGTGTGAATCCTATTTCTGGTGGATCTGTACCGAGACTGTGGATATGGTTGACCAAGCAACCAGCGGTAGACTCTTTTTTTTCTCTATAGACTTTTTCGAGTTTAGTATTTTTAAAGGAAACTAGGTCATGTAAGTCATAAGTCCTGTGAATGCCTGTTCACTTATTTTTTCTGATACAACCAAGTTCATTTCACTTTTTGCTTGAGCACCCAGGTGAACTGGATTGACCAATATTCTATATACTGTATATATACTATATATATATATATATATATATATATATATATATATATATATATATATATATACACATACATATAAAAACAAAGACTACACAAATACCGGACTAAAAAGTGGAAAAGGGCGGCCGCTAAATGCCCTGTTCTGATAAACAATTAAATAAGGTAATAAAGAGGGAGGAACAATCTTTCGCTATAATTCTTGAGCCCCTTTAGTGTACAAGGCAAAATATAGCAATAGAGAACTTTTACAATAAGGAGGACGCTCAACTGTTACTCCCATAATAATAAACTGTAGAATACAGGTATGTAAAAGACAATAATGTTTATTAAACAATTATGACAATCTTCTAAATAATCCCTACCATATGCATATTAATACATTATTTATATGACCATATAAAACAGTGATATCACTGAAAATAAAAATACACAAAATAGGAGCTCCAAAAAATTGTATATCTAAAAATCATAGTCACTCGATGTGATGGCAGCAGATATCTGATACCCAACATCTCCCATTAAAGTGGGCAGGTACAGATGAAATAATTAACCCCTCTTCAGTGCTGTTCTTAATCAGAATAACTGCAGCAGTGATATATAGTGGATACTTTCAGGCTTCAAATGACATTGAATACAGCCTTCTTTAATACAAGCAATACCTCTCCCTACCTTTGACTCAGATCTTCACTTTCTGCAAACACTGTTTGTTGCTGTTCACCTGGGTATATGAAGCATGAAGCATAACACTGTACCTTCCGTCCTCAGTAAGTTCTCAGGTATACTGCAATATCGAATGCCGATGGCAGGGACCCCTCTATCCAGTATGTTTTGTGCCGTAGAAGGTACTTCCTCAGGGATGTGCTAGGTCTGCTAGGGATAATAATGGTTCAGTATAACCTAAGCTACAAGCTTTCCTTATAGTAATGCTCTCCAAGGTTTTCAGTGTTGATATTGCTCTATTAGCTATAAAATTATATTATAAAGTGTCACCCTCCGGCCCCAGTTCAATATTGTAAGCCAACTCCCCCCTCAGATCTGACATCCAGTCATCGCACTGGACAAATTGCAATGAGGGACAATCTTCATTCTGTCAGTATAAGGAAAACCCTGCCACGCCTTGACAAAGGAGGGCAGTTTTTTCTTAGTATGACAGAAGATTTTCCATCGTTGCAATCCGTCCGACCAGCTTTCAGCTCTGAAGACTGATGTAAGGAAAAGGGGCAGGAGGAGGACACTTTATAATATAATTTCATAGCAAACAGAGTGAAATCAACAATGCAAATGTTGGGGAGCAATACTATACACTATAAGGAACAAATTACTATCCCTTTAATTCAGATCTTTATAAGGATGAAGGACACAACTGAATGCAGTTCCGGATGCTGAAGCTGTGCCAGAAGTTTTGGTAGAAGAAGAAGCTGCAGTAAAATCAATGAAAAATGGCAAAGCAGCTGGATCTGATAAAGCCTTTGTTCAGAGCCCTAGCTAAACCTGTTTCAAAATACCTGCTGCTCGGCATGTACCTGAAACATGGAAAAATGCAGAAGTCATCCTACTACACAAAAAAGGTGATAAGGCGGATCTAAAAACCAGCAGTCGATAAGACTATTGCCACACATATATAAGGTTTTCTCAGAGGTAAAATAAAGAAGAATGAACACAATACTTGATCTAGCACAACCAAAAGAACAAGAAGGCTTCACAAGTGGTTTCAGTACAATGGACATATCTAAACAGTACAGCAAGTTATAGATTGGCATAATGGATACAGTCTTCAGTTATGTATAGCCTTCATTGACTAAGAAATGGCCTTTGACTCTGAGAAAAAGCAAGCAATAATCAATGCCCTGAACAATGAAGGAATAGACAGAGCTTACATCAGTATCCTCCAATCTATATATGAAAATGTATCTGCGTCAATGATAAAGTTCAGATCAATATAGAAAAAAGCATCTGACAAGTAGACTCAGTTTCCCCAAAAACTATTTTCTGTTTGTTTAGACAAAATTTTCCGCAAACTAAATTGGGGAAAAAAAGGACTTTATATCGATGAAGCGTCCAGCTCTGTATCAGCCATGGCACGGGAAGTCACTACTGCGCATGCCCCGCGACCGGCTGGTAGTGGCACTGTGGTCCGTGTAACGGGCTCTTCAACTAGTATCTATATATAAGATTGGCACTCACTCTAAATGTTCCTACTGCTGGTTGATGCATAAATGTATTTGCAGAAGTACCAAGCTGAGCACTAACGGACTTGAAAATGCTTTCATTCATGACATACTAAATAGCAACGTCTCTGTCCACTCACCAGGATCTTTGTATTGACAAATATCCCAGTTAGTGGACAAAAATGTTTCTATTTATTATATCATGAAGTAAAGCATTTTTATGTCAGTGAGTATTCAGCTTGCAAACCAATGTGTTGGATACCACTCTAGCACTCAAAGTGTTAATTAAAAAATACATATGTTTGTGTCTGTATTTATGTATGTGTGTGTGTATTTTTACCCTATGAGTACCACTGGACTGGAGGGAGAGAGCTGTTCATCAGCTCTTACTTCTAATACAGCTCATTCTTATGAAACGGGGAACAACATCCATAAATCATTGTAATAACATACAATCATCCAGATCGGCAATGTGTGCAGTATTCACCCGGAGCGATACGGGAGCTTCTCCATACATTCCCCACCTGAACAGTATATGTGTAAATGAAATCGCTCATACAGATTAACTGCAAATCAAATAAAATCAATGTATTCTTTATTGTAACAAAACATAAAAATATATAAGTACCTTGTCAACATCCAGGAGTGATAGAGCAGTGAAAGATAGACTTAAGGGGTGTTCCCAATTAAACCAGCGGGGTATACTGACTTCGGTCCCTCATAGATCAACGCGTTTCGCGCTGAATGTGGTTAGTCATGACCTCATAAGTTTACCCCTGCTGGTTTAATTGGGAACAATCCTTAAGTCTCTCTTTCACCGCTCTATCACTCCTGGATGTTGTCAAGGTACTTATATATTTTTATGTTTTGCTACAATAAAGAATACATTGATTTTAGCTGTTCCACTATCCCTGCTTTTCTCCCCAGATACTGTGGAAGCAAAGCCCCTCTTTCTAGAGACATCTAGAGGGAATAGAAGACTGATGTTATGAAGACTGATGTAAACGTGTAAAAAAAAATAGGGGAGAATGAAGAAGAAAAAAGAAAAAAAAGCTTGGCATGTTCAGAATATGTGAAGTCCAAATGGGTAGTGACTGTCTCGTTAAGTGGAGATTTGGGGAATTTTATTCCTCCCATATGGGGCGTTTCATTTACCCCAGAATTGCTCTTCTGTAGTTTCTATCTATATATGTCTAATTTTTATTCAGATATGTGAGCAGTAGATAGCAAACATTATTGTGCTGAGTGATAAAACATTGCTTTGGATGAATCTCTCAATGCTTTCTATTCCTTTTCAGGATTCAAACGTGGTAATAGCCCTGATTGTAATTGGAGCAACAGTCTTATTCTTTTTGATTAAAAATTTGGGATCTCAGGTTAAGAAAGCACCAATCACTCTGCTGGATCCCAGTGCAAAGTACCCACTACCTCTTATTGAAAAACAGGTAATAGATGACATAGCTAGGAGAAGACTAAGACTTCACTTTGATTGTGTCACAAAATGAATGAGTGTATAATGAATGCATACTGATACAAATACGTTTGTATTAACCCCTTCCCAACAATGGACTTACCAGGTACGTCACGCGAAAATGTCACTTAGTGACATATCGCGTACCTGGTATGTCCAGGAAGTCATTCGCTGTAATATGAAAAAAAAAAAACCCCCGTCGTTAAGTGCCGGCCGCGTGCACGTGCGGCCAGTCACTAAGGGGTTAAACTAGTAAACAGTACATTATTAGAAACTAGTTGAAGAGCCAGTGTACATGGGCCACAGTGCCAGCTGGTCACGGGGCAGTCATGCACAGTAGAGACTGCCCACACCACGGGTGATACTTTGGAGCACCCCGATCCTTATCAGCCGCGTCACGGCCAGTCTCTACTGCGCATGACTGCAGCAAGCACAGCGGTCTCTACTGCGCATGACTGTGTTGTTACAATTTTTAAGTGAATTATTATATAGGATTATTGGCAGGGTCAGATTTAACCCTTTGAGTGCCAGAGGAGTATGCAAAGCAATGCGTTGCGTACCCCTCTGGCACTCAAACGGTTAAATCTTAGGTACAGCTATGCAGTGCCCCCATAGAATCATTAGCTCCACCCATAGCCACACCCCTACTTCTCACATAGCTCCACCCCTATTCAGATTCAGTGTTGTCTGGTTCAGAAAACACTTATAAAACAGTAAAGATATTTAACCCCTTGGCAGCTGCACAATGCATTGCATACCCCTCTGGCACTCAAACAGTTAAGTGACTAGGAGGCAGATTTAATAAGCAATCCTGGAACTGTATCAGTCCTGCAACAAACTGACTGCACCATAAAGTACAAATGAAAATACCCAGATTTTTCAGGGGGTCTCCACCAAATTGTGAAGTGAATTCATTTATCCCAGACTATACTTCTTCTCATGAACTCAGCCTCTAAGATACTTCAATATAAAAATAAAAACACAGATCTGTTTTATTTTCTTCCCTGAATATGCTGATTCATTTGTCTCAGTTTGGTCCTATTAAGACACTGCCCCATTAAGCCTTAGTGTGCCAGAGGCTTATCTGTTGCTTATGGCTGTTGTGTACCTTCCAAGTATTATGATTCTTGGTAAACTTTCAATCACATCATGTTCTCCACCCACTGGTCCCATTTTGTCATACTGACTCGCAATTTATTTAAAGGGATAGTAATACTTCGTTTTAACTTTATTTTATTTTGTAGGCATTAAAAAAACATGAAGAATGATATAAGTCTTATCTCTCAAACCTTTATGGTTTATGAGATATTCTCAAGCAAAGTTTCCCCCTCCCGCCCCTTTTACCTAGTGTAAGCAATCTCTTCTCAGATGTGGAATACAGTCTATAGACCAGACAGATAACAGAAGAGGACAATCTTCTTCCTATGAGAACAATGAAAGCCCTGCCCCCCTTGACAGGTTTTTCAGGTTTTTCCCTTATCTTAATTGAAGATTGTCCCTCTCTGAGGTCTACCTGGGCACCTCCCTTCTGCTCTGGCTGAGCAGTGTTACATCAGTAAAAGGGGCAGGAAGGGGACACTTTGTCATTGAATTACTCTGGAACTACAACTCTGATAGAATTGAAATAACACTCTCCAAAGTCCAAATACTATGATGTTTAATTAGAGCTGCTTTTATTATGAAACATTACTATCCCTTTAACCCCTTGGATTCTAGAGATGTCTCCAACATAATGCATTGGGGATGTCTGCAGCAGCGAACGGGTTAATGAGTATTTGCTATTAAAACAAGGTTTTCTTACAGTGTAGCAATTTTCATATCACTGATAAATGTACCCTACAGTGTTAAAAAATCATGTATTTTTCTCTGACTATTATTTATGTCAATTAAAAACTACTTTTTTTTGTGCAGGAAATCAGCCATGACACAAAGAAATTCAGATTTGGGCTTCCTTCATCAGAACATATCTTGGGCCTTCCTATAGGTAATGTAATGTCTGGCTGTACATACCAATACCATTCCATATAGAACCATCAGGAACTGCAACTTTAAAGGGACAGTAATACTTAAAATGTAAAAAAATATATGTTGTAGGGGTTACCCCCCTGAGTAAAACAAAGCAACTCCCACTGCTGAAAGCCATGTGAGGTGGCTGTCTGACACACTCCTGCATCTGGATAGATACGTTTATGAAAGAGGAGGATTTACAGAGCGTTTATTTGCTGCATTGGCAAATCATTTCTGATGTTTAATTCTGTAATCACTTTCTGGCCATGGGATTGCTGACTTGGGTATTTGAAAAAAAAAAAAAAAAGCAACAAAATTCACATTTGGAATCCTTTTGAAGCTCTGGAAAGTTTTCCAAAATTATCCCAAATTGAGGCTTTAGAAGACCAAATGAAGTGAGTGGATATTTGGCTGCTTCCCTTGGGATTGATCAGATGGTGGAAACTGGGGGACCATAAGCCTGCCCAGTCCCTTATCTGGTCCTCCATATCCTTGTACACTCTACTCACATTTCCCCCCAATGTGTTTAATCCTTCTTTTGCCGTATTGCAGTGATTTTGCTGCACCTGAAATAGAGGGGTTAACCTCCAAGTTGAAAAATAAAACAGAACTTACCCCCATCCAGACAAATAATTAACCCTCCTCCCCACTGCCAGTGCAACTAGAATTAGCTGCAGTGTCAACAGAGGAGTTAATCAGTAAAACAATAAAATAAAATTAGGGTCAAAATTAACCTTGTAAAAAAAAAAACCCTCAGTATCCTGATGCGAAGCAAAGTGTTGCCCACCCCTCTGGTCCTTAAAGGGTTAAGATTACTGTGTGCACTGAGCAAAGCTTGTGTCGTGTGGTCCTGCTAGTAACTGTCATGTCTGCCTCCATGGACGTGACATCCAGGACGGATTGAAAATGTTCTCTATTGAATCAAGGAGAAAGAACAAAATTCATAGAGGCCATTAGGATTTTTTGGCCATAGTAAAGTGAGTGGAGGTTCACCTTTAACTCTGCTTTATCACCTTGGATGCTAGAGATGTCTCCAGTGAAAAGCTTTACAAATTGTTGGACAAGTCACTAGCATACAAGGGGGTTCATTTGTATAACAGATTTATACACAAAATTGTGTAGATTACTATTAAAGGAGCAGTAAACTTTTTTTATGAAAAAATATATATTGTAGGGATTTTCCTATTGAGTAAAATAAGGGTACTCCCACTGCCGAGAGATTTATATTTCCAGAGTTATTACAGTTTAAACCCATGTTTTTTTACATTAGCAGTGCCCTCTAGTGGTCAAATCCTAATTAGATTTCCTGTTCGATTCTAATGTAGAGGAAAGTCAGAAAAGTCAGAGACATACAGTTCTCCATAGAATGTGATAGAAACTGCCTGTCACTTCCTGTCAGTTAGAACTCTCAGGAAGTAAACACAGTAAATTCACTTCCTGATTATTTAAACTGCTATAAATTTTGAATAAAACATCTGACAGCGATGGGAGTGACCTTGTTTTATTCAGCAGGAAAAGTTCTATAAAATATGTGTTTTCATAAAAAAAAGTTTACTGCTCCTTTAATATTATGTATTTAGAAATACTTTACATGTTTCACTGCACTGTACATGGCTATATGCAAAAACTCAGAAGTGGATCTGTTCTCTGGTGAACCAAATACCCCATAGGGCAGTGGTTCTCAACCTTTTTTCGTTGAAGGCACCCCTACACACTGTCCGGAATTCCCGGGGCACCCCTAACTTCTCAAAAGTTGTATAACAGTGTGTAATGAAGAAGATCTGTATAAGAATAGTAACTTTTACCTCCCAAGTTCAGAATAACATAATTGAGCATAGCAAAAATTAGTTATAAAACTCCTATTGATTTAAATTGGGCTTTTTAACACTTGAATGCTAAACAGGTCTCCAAAGCATTGCAAAGAAATGCTTTGGAGACATCTTAGCATTCAAGGGGTTAAAAGCCCAGTTTAAATTAACTGCAATTTTGGGAATTTGTATTTGCCCCCAATGGTGCAGTTGGTTTGCCCTAGATTAAAATTTCTCCAGTTTTTCTTGTATCAGAGCAAGTGAGAGCTGGAGCAGTAATACAGTTAAGGGTTGCTTATTTATTGATTTTTTTTTTTTAATACTACATTTCATAAGTCCATGTGGTTCATGATTAAGGGCACTATATGAGACAGACTGTGCCCAACTGATGTCCATGAGTGGCACATTGGTAACCCACCGACTCCAAGTGTAACTGATACCCCAGAGGTGTACACAGGGGCATCAGATGAGCCACTCTGGTGTCCAAATGTACCCCTCGAGCCCTCCAGAAAATGGTAAGGTGGGAGAGTAAATTTGTGCACTGGATGGGCTCATCTGGTGCCTCAATGTACACCTCTGGGGCATTATAGGGGCACTGGGCTACTAATGTGCTTTTTAAGGGCAACAGTGGGGCACAGTTAATACTGTTATTTGGCCATTTGAGTGAGGGGGCAGAAGGGGCAACTAAATGCCATTATATATAGCACATTAGTAGTCTAGTGCCCATATAATGCTCCAGAGGTGTACATGGAGGCATCAGATGAACCCATCCAGTGCCATCTTATGCCCCTGTGTACACTTCTGGGACATTAGTGGCGCATCGGCATCAGTGGTTTACTGGTACTCAAGGAAATTAGAGGGGGCATAGACTGTCCCATATTGTGCACTTATGATTAAGATGAGAGTAAATTTGTCTATATCTGATGCCCCATTGTACATCAGTGGGGCACAGTTGTATTTTACATTTGCAAGTGAGGGGAACACAATGAGGGGGACACAAGGGATATCTACAATATATGGGGAATATTAAGAAATAAATGTATTCACCCTACCAGTAAGCCTTGACACTGGATGGGTGTTTCAGTGCAATTCCATCTTCTATCTTCTCTTTATATTGCAGCTGATCTTAAAATGTATACACACACACACACCACTTGCTCACACTGTCCCTCGATGGTGTGTGTGTGTGTCTATGACAGGCCAGGACTTGCCACCAGTAAAAAGAGAGGTGGGATTGTGATAGCCTATCACAGTTGTCCCGCCTCCATCCAACAGGCCAATCAGGGCTCTCCTCCAGCACACGCACGGCACTGGGCTATGTGTTCCCTGTGTGCCTTGATGGACGCACCGGCCGTGATTAATAAAGCATCAGCGGTGCGCCATCATAACTAAAAGTTATACTGCTTGTCTCTTTACTAGATGAGCACAGCTGCAAAATTCCGTGGCACCCCAGAAGGGTGTCCGCGGCACACCAAAGTGCCGCGGCACCCCGGTTGAGAAACACTGCCATAGGGAATAAATAACTGTCACTTTAACGTAATCCCTTGAGTGCCAGAGGGATATGCAGTGCATTGCAGAGCAATGCGTTGCATACGTCTCTGGCACTCAAAGGGTTAAATGGAGCTTTGCCCCAGAATTGCTCCACATTTGTTTCCTATACCTCTAGAGTGAAATTATATGAAACAAAGCAACGTATAAATACTTACATACTGATACAGGTACCTGTGACCTAACCATAGTGTCAAGATAAATGTAGTGTAATTCTGGGGCAAACCAATTGCACTATGTGGAGAAATTAAGAATCCCATTGATTTAAATTGGGAATATAACCCCTTAAATGGTAGTGAGGTCTCCAACGGATTGCAGAGAAATGCGTTGGAGACCTCACTAGCATTCAAGGGATTATGGGCCACATTTAACTCTTTGAGTGCCAGAGGGGTATGCAACACATTGCAAAACAATGCGTTGTGTGCCCCTCTGGCACTCGAGGGGTTAAATTATTGAGAATTTTTATATCTCCCCTATGGCGCACTTGGTTTGCTTCGAAATGACTCTAATTTCTTTTGAAATATGGCCCTTACTGAGATTTATTTATTAAGGTCAATTTTGGAGCAAACCATCTGCAGAGTTATGGACGATTAAAAAAAAATCCCCAAATTCTCATTGATTTAAACATTTCTCCAATTCCTTGTAATACATTAGCCTCATTATGTAAACGTTGGCCGTTTCAGTGCCGTTTTGCTCTTTAAAGTTGTGCCACGTCCCTTTATCTGTGGATAGACCCCCTTTTACTCTGCAAATAAAACATTCTGTGTCTCTCCCTGCAGGTCAACACGTTTACCTCACTGCCAAAGTCAATGGGAGCCTGGTTATTCGGGCGTATACACCTGTGTCCAGTGATGAAGTGACAGGCTATGTTGATTTGATTGTGAAGGTAAAATGGGACTTCTAAGGGCCAATACAAAGTTAACAATACATATTCTCAGGGCCGGATTTACATCTCTGGAGCCTGTAGGCACAGAAATCTGAAGCGCCCCCCCCCCCCAAAAAAAAAAAAAGTGCAAAAAGTTTTGGCTGAAATATTTTCAGCATTACCTGACATGTGTACATTACCTGATACTTGTACACTAGAGCTCGATATACCAGTATGAACTGTCATGGATACAGTATACCTCTGTATACCCAGCATTACCTGACATGGGTACGCTAGAGCTCTGTATACCTAGCATGGTCTTTCATGGGTACACTATCACTCTGTATAACCAGCATTACCAGACATGGGTACGCTAGAGCTCTGTATAACCAGCATTACCAGACATGGGTACGCTAGAGCTCTGTATAACCAGCATTACCAGACATGGGTACGCTAGAGCTCTGAGTACACTCCACCTCTGTACATCCAGCATTATGTAAGTTGGGCACACCAGACATCTGTGTATGCAGCATTATCTGGCAATGGTACACTGGATCTCTGTATGCCCAACATTATTTGACATGAGTACATTCTACCTCTGTATACCCCCATTATCTGACATAAGTAGAGTCTACCTCTGTATATTTAACATTATCTGACACGTGAATCACTGTATACACAGGGAGTTCTGGCACTGATACAACTGGAACTCTGTATGCCCAAGCTTCTCTGACATGAGTACAGTCTACTTCAGTATAACTAGCATTTTTTTGGCACCGTATACGCAGGATGTTCTGACATTGGCACTCTGGACTATTGTATACCTCAAGGCTAGGAGATAAATAAACCGTCTGTGCAGGCGTCCGTTCTAGAGTCTGTACAGGCAAAGGCAGCAGCTGAGCAGCTCTCTGTGTGTGGCTGTGTTGACGTTGTTCATCGTGGGCTCCCTGCAGTCTTCACTAAGCATCTGGGAGGAGGCGGGGCAGGGGCAGTTCCGACCGCAAGTGGTGAAGTGAGGATGAGTCATGCGCCTCCGTGACACTGACTCCAGCTCTTGTCTTCCTTAAGTTCTGAGTCAGTGTCACAGTCACATCCGGTCAGCGGGCAGGTGCAGGACACCCTCCTCCCGTCCACCAGACATGGTCATGCATTTAAGGCTGGCTAATTATAAAAAAAACAAAACAAAAAAACAATCCCATTGACAGGCGCCCCTCTGTGGGGTGCGCCTGTAGGCAGATGCCTACTCTGCCTAATTATAAATCCGGCCCTGCATATTCTTTTTATATTTTCCTAAAATTACCCATTTTCTTTAGCACACCCTATTGACTGAACATCAACACTGCCATATACAATTTCATGAATTCTTTTCTACCAGTAGAGTGTGCTAGTGAGTCTAACAAGTGGGACTTATAAGAACACACAGCAGAAAATGCATGCAAAGTTCAGCTTTTTAAAGGGATAGTAATACTTTGTTTTAACTTTATTTTATTTTGTAGGTATTAAAAAAACATGAAGAATGATATAAGTCTTATCTCTCAGTCCTTTATGGTTTATGAGATATTCACAAGCAAAGTTCCCCTCCCCGCCCCTTTTACCTAGTGTAAGCCATCTCTTCTCAGATGTGGATCAGGTTGTATGACCAGACAGATAACAGAAGGGGACAATTTTCTTTGTATGAAAACAATGAAAGCCCTTCCCCCCTTGACAAGTTTTTCAGCTTTTTCCCTTATCTTAATTGAAGATTGTCCCTCTCTGCAGTCTACCTGGGCACCTCCCTTCTGATCTGGTTGAACAGGGGGGGGGGATACTTTGTTTGTGAATATCTCTTAAACCATAAAGGTTTTTAGAGATAAGACATATCATTCTTCATGTTTTTTTAATGCCTACAAAATAAAATAAAGTTAAAACGAAGTATTACTATCCCTTTAAAACTTAAGTAAATGGTACATCTTAGGAAAAAAGGAAAAAGAATGTAATTAACTTTACCTTTAAATGAGAGAACGAAAAACACTTTCTTTTTCAAGTGATGAGTCCTTCTTAGTTTTTTATTTTTCCTTTAGAGAAGTTAGTAGCTCATAATTAGTTTGTTGCATTATCCAGCATTTGTTTTTGGAATCCTATTGCTTGGCCAGCATCCACTGCAACGAGTGTTGGTCACCAAAACCCATGTTACGGCCAAATGCTTGTCGTAGCGTGAGTTGTGGGAACATCAAAGGAAAACATAGTAAGATATTTGAGATAGAGCATTTTGTTTCTATTAAGAAGACTCTGATAAAAAATTTTTAATGAGGCATTTCTATCCCTTTAAAATAAAAATAGAGAGTCCCTTAACGTGTGTTACAAGCTCCCACTTGTAATTGACAATGGGCGCAAATTTAGCACCCGTTGTGCATATTTACCTGTCAGTAGTCTGTCACAGCACAGGTAATAGAGTGACTGACTGTGACTTAAAACTACCGACGGCATTTTTATTTTTTTAACGTTGGTAGTCGTATCGAGGACTGATGTTGCCAAACCCTCATTTGCATGAATTTCTCTATGAAAGTTACAATGTAATCTCTATTTAACCCTTTGGGTGTCAGAGGGGTACTCAACGCATTGCAAAGCATTGTGTTGCATACCCCTCTGGCATTCAAGGGGCTAAGGTCAGAATAAAAGCCCTTTGGAACTTTATACTACTTCTTGAGACAGTGGCATAACAACAGGGGCACGGCCGCCCCCTACAACACCCCGCCCGTCCCCCGCAACATGCTGTGGTCTGTGCCTTTTTTGGCACAGACATCTATAGCAGCTGAGCTCCCTCTTTGGCTCTTTAGTAATGCAGAGTGCTGGGAGATGACATAATCTTCCAGCGCTCTGCATTACTGAAGAGAGGACCAAGTGAGAGCTCCGCCTGTATAGAGGCCTGTGCAGAAGGAGGCACAGACCTCTCCTGCCATACCGCTGGACCACCAGGGAGGTAGGAAACAGACACTGGGGGGGGCAATGTGGAGGGAATGTGGAGATGGAGGGCAATATGGAGATGATGGGGGCCAATGTGGAAATTGGGAGCATTGTGGAGGTGTCCAGTGGAGATGGTCAATGAGGGGGGGGGGGCAATGTGGTCAGGTGGGGCTCATGGCAACTTTTGCACCAGGGCCAGGTGGCTTCTAGTTACGCCTGGTTTGCGATCTTTCTAGCATCCAAGATATATATCTTGTATTTTTAGAGTACTTAACCCTTTGAGTGCCTGAGGGATAAGCAACGCATTGCAAAGCAATGTTTTGCGTACCTCTCTGGCACTCAGAGGGTTAAAAGGCACTTATTTTGTTGAAATGAACAGTTATGTGTTGCAGTGTTTGTGATTTTGGCAGTGTTAAAACCATTTTTCTTTGCTGTAGTTCTGAAGTTACTGTTTATGAAACTTTTTTTTTTTGGCAGGTGCAAACATTTACATTCAAACACATTTCCACTTGCACACATATTTATGTTCACATGCACACACATTTGCACATGCACACAGTTTTGCAAAATCATGCATTTGCGAGCATATCTGCATGTGTGCGCAACTGCACATTTATTTTATATTGAAGGTGTTTTACCAGGAAGCTACATAGAGATTTCTCTCAATTCAAGTATGTCATGCACACACATTTGTGTATGTACATGCATTTACACGCCCATTCACACAGGAGCGTGCTTGCAGATTCATGCAAACATTTACATGCATGCCCCATACACGCTTGGCACATTGCTCGTACTCTCATTTTCTCAAGCCTATACATTTGCACGTATACACATTTTCACGCATACACATTTATGAGCACACACACACATGCACATTCACACACACATGCATACGTATTTAAATACACATTCACCCAGATACACATTCAGAGACACATTCACACACACACCTGTCCACAACAGACTGTAAATATTAACAAGGAATGAAGAAAGGAGGGAGGGGTGACCTCATGTTAGTAAGGTCACTGCTTCAATATAAGAAAAGCCGTAATGTGACCTTGTTTTACTTCGATCTTCATTTCATTCAGACAGTTTGCACTGTGAGTTTTTCAGCTAGATACAACATGAAATAAACAGGAAAATGTGTGGTTTGAACCAAGGTACCTTATGAATTGATTATTGACCTGATAAGTAATAATGATATTTAGTGGAAAATTACAGAACACAAACACACGTGATAGTTTCCCTTTAAGATGGCTCAGCTGGAATAATATAATATTGTTTTATTAACTGCAAGTCCTAACATCTGATTGTGCTGTTCTACAGGTGTATTATAAAAATGTAAATCCTAAATTCCCAGATGGGGGAAAAATGTCCCAGCACTTGGACAGCTTGAAAATAGGGGACACAGTTGACTTCCGGGGTCCAAATGGCCTACTTATCTACAAAGGGAAAGGTAAGTGAAGATAATGTTATTGTAGGTTCTCATACACTCAAGTCTTGCTGTGTTTCCAAGCAAAATATACAAATAGGTAGTTACCTACTCTTACCCACCTACTTCTGAGATGTTACAGAGGTTTCAGTGGGTAAGGGTGTACAGGGGATAGACAAACAGAAACCCAAGGCTGAAGTGGTATAACTAAGAATAAATTCTAAGACAGGTGTGTAACGATTAAGTTGGTTGGCTAGTTATGTTCTTCTTTTTTTATTGGATCGGTTCTTATATACAGTACTAGCAAAAGATGCACAGCATTGCCAGTGCATGAAGAGGCAGGTGGAATGGAGATATATACACTGTCTGCTTCCCTAGTCTTGTTCCACTGAATACAAGTAGTCACAGAACCAGACATCCACTCCTGTCTGCTCCCATACCTTCTGTTATGTTCCACTATCCACTGGTAGTTATAGAATGGCACAGCTATTTCTCCCTGCTCCCAACCCCCTCCTCTACCCTGCACCTCCAAGAAGGGTGCCTGGCCTCCCTATGGTTCCCCATAACCTCCTCTTTCCTCTGCGGCTTACTCACAGCTTACTCCTTGCCCTGCCCTTCAGGTGATGCAATGACGTCAGTGGGAGGGCAGGCGACAGTGGAAAATGGGCAGGCCACAGAGGAGAAAAGAGGTGATGGGGAGCCATCGAGAGACCAGGCAAATTTCTTGGAGGTGTAGGGGACAGTTATAGGAAGGAAAGTATGCTTCCACAGCGCCAATGTCTCTGCAGTGATTGTGACAGGATTAGCCAAGAGGGCTTTGCCCTGCTGGCCACTCTTGTCATAATCACTCCCCCAACTATGGGAAAGGAGGCAGCAGGGAAGAATTTACATAACTCCTCCCTACTGCTTCCCCTGGCTGTGTATGACAGGGGACACAAGACAAGAGAACAGTGACACATTAATATTAGTAAATCGAACAAGTATTCACTTGCTAACTGCTGCCTGTTTCTTTTAGGTAAATTTGCCATCAGGCCAGATAAAAAATCTGAACCCCAGGTGAAGGTCGCAAAAGAAATTGGGATGCTTGCTGGAGGAACAGGTAAATGCTCTCAACCATAGCTGTGAAGGGGAATGAACAAGTTTTCCATCAAATAATGAGCATTTCATTTTGAGTGTTCACATTTTTATCATATAACATATAGGGACAATATATACAAATACAATGCCGAGTTAAATCAGGGTCTAAAATAGAGTTTGTAGCCTTATGTCCATCTAGCGAAAACTTACTAAGCCACTTAAAGGGTTAGTAATGTCTATTTAGTAGTAGTTTGCTGAGTCTTCTGTATATTAAAATGAACAGGTTGTGCTATGTGTGACACCTTACTTTTGTGTCGTTCAAAAGTTATACAGAGATGAAGATCCCCCATCTAACCTCCTCCCACTGAATGGCTAGTCATGTCATGTGACTCGACGGCTGCAGAGAGGGACAAACTTCAGTAGGTCAGTATAAGGGAAATCCTACCCCCGTTGACGAAGAAGGGCAGGATTTCCTTTTGCTTACTGAAGTTTGTCCCTCGCTGCATCCGTCCTCACCAGCCTGCAGCTTCTGCATGACGTTGTAAGAAGGGGCGGGCGGAGGATCTTTATCTCTTCATATCCTTTGAACTACACAAAAGTAAGGTGTTACACATAGTGCAACCTGTTAATTTTAATATACAGAGGACTCTGCAAACTACTTGTGAATAGACATTACTAACCCTTTAAAGGGGAACTACCACCCCGCAATAACTTTACATTAATTAAGTCTTCATCTGGCGACTAGCTGCTTAGTAGCGCTAGTTGCCAGAAATATTACCTGGTTTCAAAGATTTTCGAGTTTTTCGGAGACTCACAGTAGCAGGAAGCATGGACATCTTGTCATAGTGACGTCCGTGCGCCTGCACTGTCAGTCCCTTTTGGAGCCGGCTTCCTGCTACTGTGAGTCTCCGAAAAACTCCAAAATCTTTGAAACCAGGTAATATTTCTGGCGACTAGCGCTATTAAGCAGCTAGTCGCCAGATGAAGACTTAATTAATGTAAAGTTATTGCGGGGTGGTAGTTCCCCTTTAAGTTGAAAATTATCTTAACCTTATGCCTTGCAATCCATTGCACACCCCTCTGATCCTTAAAAGTTTAACACTGCATGCTCCAAGGGGAAGGCAGTGGGGCAATCTATGGGTTGTTTTTTTTGTTTTTTTTTTGGGGGGGGGTTTCCTCTCCTATGCGCATTGTTTAGATCCATGATTTAAACAAGGAGCAGAAGAAATGATATAACTTAAGTCTATTTTCCTGAGCATGCTGGGGGAATGTATGAATCGGAACCTGACTCCCCTTTTATACCATCCCAGCAGAAACTAAGGGAAACTTTCCATGTGGGGGAAAATTCATTATTTTGAGTCTTATCATTGATTTCAATGCAAAGAGAAACATGGAAAAAAATGTAAAATTTGCACTTTTCACAATAAATTTCCTGGGAAGTATAATTTTTCACCTTTTTCTGTGTGAGGTAAAAAATGTCACTCATCCCTACTAGTCACCGCTCATGAGCATCACATTTTAGTTTTTTAATGCCATTACATATTAGATTGAGCCCACCTAAATGGGTAATCAGTGATACTGCTTGTGATGTCATATGTGATGTCGTCAGTGTGCAATGACTGATGCTATCAAAGCTTATGGGGGCATAGTGTTTGAAGAACTTAACCTGTATTTCCTGTTTTTTGTATGTTTGAGTGCGACTTTAACAATTTTTTTTGTTTGCCATTGAATTTCAGTATTTTTTTTCAAATGTTCAAATTGATATAGTTTATTTATCCCATCATTGCACCAATTGTCTCAATGTGGTGGAGTTCAGGAACAAGCCAACTGTACCTCAGGGAGCAAATAAAAAGTCCTGTTACTTTACATGGGCCGTTTAACCCACTGAATGCTAGAGAGGTTTCATGGTGGGACAGTGTATGATGGGGTCAGTGACTGCCGCTGAGCAGTGAAAAGAAGCTGGGATGGCAGCAATTTATGTTAAGGAGTGTGAGAGCATATGTAGGTGTATCAAATTTAATGAATGAAGGATGAGCTCTTTAACGCCACAGAAGCCAGTTCCATCAGTTGTCAGTAGATGGCAGCCTACCATAACCTAAATAATCCTATCCTATAGTAACATTCTCTTTACTGAGCATGTTCACCACTAATGTTATGGCCATAAATTATCATGTTTTTTTTTACTTTTAAATACTAATATCACTGGCTATACTGATCTGATTTACTACCTTAAAAAGGGGGCATACAGTACACATCAGCGCCCATAGTCTTATTTGGGCTGTAGGTCTAACTAAAATGTTTCATACCCCAAATAGGAAAAATGTATTTTTGAAGCAGTTTGGTACTCAGAGACTACACAGCCAATTATTATGAAGCTTGCTGGGTTTGAAGGAACTGCCAATCAGACCTGGAATCCAAAATGTCTGCCAGTCTGGCTATGCTCAAACATCATGTCCAAAATAAAAATGTCAATTAACACGGAACCTTCATTCAGACTTAAATATAGAATCCCTATGGGGCCTATTAGTGGTCTGATGTGCACTAACAAATATATGATCCAAGTGGAGTAAGCAGAGATGTGCACTAATTATATATCACAAATTGTCCATATTTCTGAAATAAAATTTATAAGAGGTATGCTAGAGCCTATGTAAGTATGTGGTCTTGGGCAGGGCAAGGGTATCTTGACTAGGAATGTCTGATATGTAGGCGTGTGGCCATGGCAGGGCAATGGTTCCTTAACTAGGAGTGTCTGATATATGGATGTTTGGCCATGGGCGAGGCTAGGTTCTCTTGCTGGGGTGGGGTGTTGAGATATGGTTTGCTATGAAAATGTCGCCCACTATTGGTCGAGCAAGTAAACGGCGCATTAAACATGTCGCCGGAATGAGAAAGGAGACTTGACAATCTCACCTGCATCAAAAGGGCGAGATTGTAATGTCTTGGGCTTAAGCTTTGCTGATGTGTCTGTATTACCTGTGTGTACTCCCTCTCTCCGTCCCCTCACTGTCCTCGGCTCAAAATAATATATTGAAGCCATTTATTGAAAACAATTCACTCATGGCATTTTCATTCAGTATATTTCTATTATCTCAAAATAATAAAGAAAAAAATCATTGTGAGAAGCTCACGTACCACACCAACTCTGCAAAATGGCCAAAGATTGGCGTGGTACGTGCGCTTCTCAAAATAATTTTTTTCTTTATTATTATAATGACATAGTAGAAATGTACCGAATGAAAAAGAAATAAGCGGGAGTACACACAGGTAATACAGACACATCAGCGACGCTTAAGGCCCGTGACATGACAATCTCTCCCTTTTGATGAAGGCAAGATTGTCATGTCGCCCTTTTCATTCTGGTACATGTTTAATGCGCTGATTTGTTAGTCGCCCAATAGTGGGCAACATTTGAAAAGGATACCTTGAGATATAAATGCAGCTGGAATATGATAATGGATAAGTCTGATGGTTTGTCTCAGCTGGAATTAGCTGAGCTCATAACCTTAGAAAATCAGTTTGAAAAGATTCAGAAACAAACATGTTACTGTTATTAACTGAATTTATTGCAGTCCTCTCCGAAGGGTTTATGGTTTACCCTGTTTCATATTCACGGCTAAATAAATGTTTAACCCCTTAAGGACCAGACAGTGGTGTAACAATAGGGGTCGCAGCGGTCGCACCTGCGACCGGGCCCGTCACTCCAGGGGCCCGGCCGCCGCCTGCGACTCCCTCGCCCGCAGCAGTTACTTAGCTGATCTCCCACTCGGCGCACCGCTCTAGTAATACAGAGCGCTGGGAGATGACATCATCTCCCAGCCCCTGCATTACTAGAGCGCCACGCGGGAGCTTCAGTTCAAGAGATCTGTGCCGAAGGAGGCACAGATCTGTCAAACCACGCCGCTAGACCACCAGGGACTGGAGGCAGGAGCAATGTGGAAATAAAGGGGAAATGTGGAGATGATAGGGGCATCGTGGAAGGGGAAATCTGGAGATGGGGCATTGTGGAAGGGGCATTGTGGAGATGAAGGGGGCATTGTGGAAGGGGCATTGTGGAGATGAAGGGGGCATTGTGGAAGGGGCAATGTGGAGATGAAGGGGCAATGTGGATGAGGGAGCCAATGTGGTCGGGGGGGCCCATGGCAGTTTTTGCACCAGGGCCCGGTGGCTTCTAGTTACGCCTCTGGTACCAGAACTAACACTTCCTAGTACTAACCTCCTCCCACTTACCTTACTATGACCAGAAGATCCTACCAGCTCTATGAATGTTACCCTTCTACCTTTGTCCAAGAGATACAATCTATAATCAGAGCTGGATGTTAATCCATGGAGGCCAACATGACAGTTGCTGGCAGCTTTTTCATACTAAAACCTTCATAATTCTTTATGCACTGGGGAAGGGGTAGAATTTTCACCCTATGGTGCAGTTGGTTTCCTCACATTTTTCCAGTTATTCTTAGTACATTTGTGCACAAAGGGTGGGTGTAAGAGGTGTAATTTATTATTTTCACTGTAGATTAGTCAGACATGATTATTCTCTTGTTGAGTTCTATTCCCAATCTCATTGTCTGTTCTAGGTATTACGCCAATGTTACAACTTATCCGCCACATAACTCAGGATCCCAGCGATGATACAAAGTGTCACCTTATCTTCGCTAACCAGGTAACAGATCTTACAAGATTAAACTCATATTTGTCTTGTTTGTGATAAGTTATATTTGTGTTTTTTCCTTAATAATCATTTAACCCCTTGGATGCTACAGACATCTCGTGAGTTATGCACTAAGTTCTGATAAAGAAGTGATAACTTCTAAAGTGATATCACTTCTCCTAGTCCTGTGTTATTCTATGGAGTATGTAGTAAGATTTCTCCAGCGCTGGAGATCTTAGTGCATAGATTCCATAGAATTGGAGAAGTGATATCACTGGAGACGTCGTCTCCACTTTATCACCTATTTATCATGCCTTAGTGCATAACCCCCTTCATGTTGAAGATGCCTGTAATATCCAAAGTGTTAAAGGGGAAGTGTAACTATACGAATACGTTTATCTTAAAGGGATAGTAATACTTCGTTTTAACTTTATTTTATTTTGTAGGCATTAAAAAAACATGAAGAATGATATAAGTCTTATCTCTCAATCCTTTATGGTTTATGAGATATTCACAAGCAAAGTTCCCCTCCCCGCCCCTTTTACCTAGTGTAAGCCATCTCTTCTCAGATGTGGATCAGGTTGTATGACCAGACAGATAACAGAAGGGGACAATTTTCTTTGTATGAAAACAATGAAAGCCCTTCCCCCCTTGACAAGTTTTTCAGCTTTTTCCCTTATCTTAATTGAAGATTGTCCCTCTCTGCAGTCTACCTGGGCACCTCCCTGTCTCTCAGTCTCTCACTGTTCAAATAAATCTACCATTAAAATTATAGACTGATCATTTCTTTGTCAGTGGGCAAACATACAAAAATCAGCAGGGGATCAAATAATTTTTCCCTCACCGTATATATATATACATATATATATATCAGAGGACTGATGTGTGGGACATTGATGTACATCCACTAAGCACTGGGACATTGATGTACATCCACTAAGTACTGATGTGTGGGACACTGATGTACATCCACTAAGTACTGATGTGTTGGACATTGATGTACATCCACTAAGTACTGATGTGTAGGACATTGATGTACATCCACTAAGTACTGATGTGTTGGACATTGATGTACATCCACTAAGTACTGATGTGTTGGACATTGATGTACATCCACTAAGTACTGATGTGTAGGACATTGATGTACATCCACTAAGTACTGATGTGTTGGACATTGATGTACATCCACTAAGTACTGATGTGTAGGACATTGATGTACATCCACTAAGTACTGATGTGTAGGACATTGATGTACATCCACTAAGTACTGATGTGTAGGACATTGATGTACATCCACTAAGTACTGATGTATAGGACACTGATGTACATCCACTAAGTACTGATGTGTAGGACATTGATGTACATCCACTAAGTACTGATGTGTAGGACATTGATGTACATCCACTAAGTACTGATGTGTTGGACATTGATGTACATCCACTAAGTACTGATGTGTGGGACATTGATGTACATCCACTAAGTACTGATGTGTAGGACATTGATGTACATCCACTAAGTACTGATGTGTAGGACACTGATGTACATCCACTAAGTACTGATGTGTGGGACACTGATGTACATCCACTAAGTACTGATGTGTTGGACATTGATGTACATCCACTAAGTACTGATGTGTAGGACACTGATGTACATCCACTAAGTACTGATGTGTAGGACACTGATGTACATCCACTAAGTACTGATGTGTGGGACACTGATGTACATCCACTAAGTACTGATGTGTTGGACATTGATGTACATCCACTAAGTACTGATGTGTTGGACATTGATGTACATCCACTAAGTACTGATGTGTAGGACATTGATGTACATCCACTAAGTACTGATGTGTTGGACACTGATGTACATCCACTAAGTACTGATGTGTAGGACATTGATGTACATCCACTAAGTACTGATGTGTAGGACACTGATGTACATCCACTAAGTACTGATGTGTAGGACATTGATGTACATCCACTAAGTACTGATGTGTTGGACATTGATGTACATCCACTAAGTACTGATGTGTTGGACATTGATGTACATCCACTAAGTACTGATGTGTAGGACATTGATGTACATCCACTAAGTACTGATGTGTTGGACATTGATGTACATCCACTAAGTACTGATGTGTAGGACATTGATGTACATCCACTAAGTACTGATGCTGCCAAAGGAGAAGGTTCCAGTGTTTGGGAAGGAGGATTGCTGGTGTATCTGTGTTACATCCTGTAAGAGACAGGAGTTCATCTATAGGAAAGGTTAAGCCTGGCACCCTGCTCTCCACTGCTGCTGCCCAACTATTCCCACTTCCAATCTAAAACACCATTGTCCTGCCTGTATGTACACCCTCCAGCCACAAGGTCCCAAATATACATTTTGCCCTTGGTCACCCATTTATTCCTTTGATAGCCTCAAGGATTCCCAGTTCAGCACCTAGGGTAGCTCTGAGCCTGAAATTCTTATAGAAGTCATTGGAGGAGATTCACTAAGTGGTGATAAAGTGGGGATGTTTTCTCCAGTTTATCACTTCTCCAGTTCCTATGTTATTCTGTGGAGCCTATTCACTAAGATATCCAAAGTTGAAGAAATTGAATTGGAGAAGTAATAAACTGGAGAAGTCATATGCACTTTATCACCACTTAGTGAATCTCCCCCCTTGAGTTCAGAGCCTCCAAGTTATCTGTGCATATACAGGAGCCCCGTGACTTCTGAGTATGTGCAGACCACTTCAGAACAATGACACCCTCTCCAGTATCAGCTCATTTTGCACAAATGTAAGCAGGGTTCTGATTGGGTTCTTTTAGAGATGCACCGATACCAATTTTATAAGACCGAGTAAGAGTACCGATACTTTTTTAAAGTACTCGCCGATACCAGTTGGTATCGGCGAGTACTTTAAATTACATACATACACCATCTCTTGATTCTCCCCTTTTGCCTCTTTCTCCCCCTCTTGATTCCCACCCTTTGCTTCATTCTCCCCATCTCCTCCTTTTGCCTTGGCTTTTTCTCTCCCTTTTGATCCCCCTTTCTCCCCCTCCTTGACTCTTGATCCCACCTTTTTGCCTCTTTCTCTCTCCCCCTCCTGATCCCCCCTCTTTTTGCCTCTTCTTAGCCCCCCTTCTTTTGTCTCCTGATCCTTCTTCCTTTTGCCTCTTTTTTTTTTCTTAGTCCCTTTTGCCTTTTTTTCTCCCTCTTGACCCCCTCTCTGCCTCTTTCTTCACCCCATCTTGCCTCTATTGAGCTGCCTTACCCTCCTCTGCCAGGGGCTCGCTGTTCTCTTGCGAGCCCCGGCAGAGGTCAACGTCGGAGCGTTGCCATGGTAACCCGCGGCAATGCTCTGACGCTGTGGGAGGGAGAAAGGTGACCTGGGAGCATTGTGAGCAGCTCCCTGGGCTCCCTTTCTGCAGCACCGACCCTGACACAGGGTATCGGTGCTGGCATTGGCCGCATATGCGCAAGTACGAGTACTCAAGGAAATGCTGGTATCGGCACCGATACCAGTATCGGTATCGGTGCAACCCTAGGTACTTTCAAATGCAGAGCACAAGCAGCTCTTTGTAGATTAGCTGGTTCAAAATTTGCATTGATTTAAATGGGAATTTTAACCCTTTGAATGCGCTGGACATCTCTCTAGCATTCAAGAGGTTAAAAATAACCATTTAAGCAATGGGAAATTTTAGTTTTCCCCTATAGAGCAAACTGACCCAGAACTCCTCCACTTTTCTTTTGTACATATGGCCTTTAATGTATTCATTGCTCTCCCCATCTGCAGACTGAAGAAGACATTCTTTTACGTTCAGAACTGGAGACTGTAGCCAAGAACCATCCTGATCAGTTTAAGCTGTGGTATACACTGGACCGACCACCTCAAGGTAAGACACACAGCATGTCCTTGGCTAATAATTTGTATTAAAGGGGAACTATACATATAAGTGGAGTCTCTTAACCCTTTAAGGACCAGCGGGGTGTGAAACACATTTCTTTGAATGCGTTGCACATCTCTATGATCTTTAAAGGGTTAATTTGTTTCACAAAAAGGTCTTAACTTGGTAGAAGGAGACCTGTCAAACATTCAAGAGGTTAAAAAGCCCAATTAAAGACATTAGAAATGTTTATTTTCTCACTATGTTGCTGTTGGTTTCCTTAGACTTGCGCCAATTTTCGAGCATATGACCCGAAGAGTGGAACTGTATTCTGTGTTAATGTCTTATTTTTAACTGTTTCAGAGCCAGAGAAGTATTGAACGCATTGGTCTGCAATGCATTGGATACCCCCCGGCACACAAAGGGTTAAAATTAAGTTCAATAGATGATTTTTAGAGGGCCAAGAAATAGTTCCAACAAATACATACATACTTGTAGTAATTATTTCTTGAACATTAACCCTTTGAGTGCCAGAAGGATCCAATGCTTTGCATACCCTTCTGGCACTTAAAGTGTTAAAGATATATTTATGCCCCTAGACATCATGTGCTAGTATTAAAGCACACATCACATGACGCCTTCACTGACTTCTGAAGGAAGACCTGCCCTTTACATGAAGTAAAGCACCGTGTTTTTTCTGACAAATAGTCTGTGAGATGTCAGGTATTCTAGCCACACACTACATTGATAACATACTAGAATGCCTTAGATCTCACACACTGTTGCTTGGTAAGGTCTTTGGGTGTGATGTCACACTCCGGATTGGTCAGAGTGGAAGAATAATGTGGCCTATCCCTGCTGCCAAAGCCCCTCCCACATTCCCGGCCATTCACCCACTAACACAGTCGAGACCCCTGGCAAAATTCGTAATTGAAAAAGTAAATTTCAAAGGAATTACATAGTATTAAAGCACAATTCATGTGCTTTTATAGTATATACTTTGTGTGTGTGTGTGGAGGGGGGGGGGGGTGCCTGGGAGGCAAGTCTATGCCTTTAAAAAGACCTCATCACCCCCCCCCCCCCCAAACCACCAGAAATAAATTATATAGTACTAATGCACATTTAATGGGCTTTAATACAGTTTAATTTACTTAGATACTTTACATTTTAAACTTCAGACTTACTAATTGATTGTACTCTGGATCAGCTACTATCAATGAGAGAGTCTCAGTGAAAAGGGAGCTGGGGGGGTGCTGTGGTAGGCTACTGCGTACCAGCCCTCCCAACAACATATCATGCATTTTGCTCCAACAGAGTTGGTGAATGGCATCCAAAACATGTCAAATACTATTTCAGTTTAGTGTGAGGCTGAGGTAAGTTGATAATCTCACTTGTGCTTGAGTAGGTGAATCCTTAAAGTGATAGTAACTTTTCACAAAAAACAGCAGCTCAAATTAATCGTCATAGCAATTGAGCCATAGAGAGTGTTATTTCAATACTTTGAGAGTTGTAGTTCAAGAGTAATTGAACGATAAAGTTTCCCCCTCCCGCCCCTTTTACCTAGTGTAAGCCCCCACTCCTCAGATGTGGAATCCAGTCCATAGACCAGACAGCTCACATCAAGGGTCAATATTCTACTGTGAGAACAATAAAAACCCTGTCCCCTTGGCAGGTTTTTCAGCTTTTTCCCTTATCGTAATTGAAGACTATCCCTCTCTGCAATCTACCTGTACACTCCCTGCTGCTCTAAGCTGAGCAGTGTTACATCAGTAGAAGGGGCGGGAGGGGGATACTTTATCATTCAATTACTCTTGAACTACAACTCTGACAGAATTGAAATAACTCTCTCCAAGGTCCTAATACTATGATGATTAATTAGAGCTGCTTTTATTATGAAACATTACTATCCCTTTAAGGGAAGATCTGCCCAGAAAATGTTGAGAGAAATTTGCTTGGCCAGAACAGACATAGACATTCCATTTACTCTAAGAACATTGTATTCACAACTTGGAAGGGTAGAGACAATTGTCACTAGCATATGATGTTACAGTACATATCTCCCACATGTCATAATTGTATGTCCGCATTAAAGTTAAAAAGCAGGTTATTGTCAGTCTTCACCTTTTCAGTTTTATCTGGGATTTCTCATTTGACTGTTTTGAAGTTGTTTAAAGGAATAATAACACTTTACTTGACTATACATATTCTGAAATTATATAATATATTCATTCAAATTACCTATACTTTTTTATTATAATTTTTTTTTCCCATCTGTCTACACTTTATTGACCTTGACAATGAGCTACCTACATCTGTTTGTAGTGAGCTTTGTGTCAGGGAACATGGAAGCAGGGAGACTGATACAATGTAAAAAAGATACGCACAGAGCATTCAGTACTGCAGGGAGACTGTAGTGTTGTATTACATTCTGCGTTAAAGGGGAACATTCACTTAAAAAAATAATTTGCTCAAGGGATGTATGGGAAAAAGTAATGTTAGCTCTGTTACTGTTTTTATTTTTAGTAGCAAGCTCCGTTTCCCATGCTACTGAGTTGCAACCTCAGTAGCATGGTAAACGGAGCTTGCTTTAACGTTAGGCCAGAAAAATGCAGCTCCGTAGGGAAGCGCGAACATGCTCCCTGGGGCTGCTGGAAGGGAGGTGGGAAATCCCGAGGAGGTGTGCTGCACATTGCGGAAGTGCCTGTTTACAAGACTTCATATCTCCACTGTCGGGCTACTAAACATAAAAACAGTAACAGAGCTAACATTACTTGTTCCCATACATCCCTTTCGCAAATTATTTTTTTAAGTGAATATTCCCCTTTAACCCTTTCGGTGCCAGATGAGTATGCAACTCATTGTGAAGCAATGCGTTTCATATCCCCTCTTGCAATGAAAGTGTTAATGGTCTGTCCATCAGAGAGAAAAAAAAAGTATAGGCATATAGCCATACCTATTATTTATTTGCAGAATGTATAAAGTCAAAATAAAAGGTTACTACTATTCCTTTAAAGGGAAACTCTCACCTCAGTTAAACGTGACTTTGTATTACAGCTCAATGTTGTTGAAGCTGTCTGTAGTTCATTTTTTATTTTCAGTTTAATTCAGTAGTTGTAGAGATATTAGCTGTTAAAGTTCGGATCGTGGCGTCACTTTCTTTCATGTTGCAGGTATAGCTCTGGCCCACAGCCTGTCAGTCTTGCTCAGTTCCCCTCTCCACGTATTGCCTCCTCTCCTCCGATGACAGAGGATTCCTGCATATGACCTGGCGCTCTCTAGCAAAAGCTCATCCAGGTCATTGTTTATGTACAGACTGAGGACGTTTATGCTCTCCGTCCTTTATAGTCAGTGCCAGTCTGCTTGCCTAACTATAAATAGCCACAGAGGCAAGTTGACTGGCACTGATAACAAAGGACTGAGCGCATGAACGTGCGCCATCTGTGCATGAACAATGACCTGGACGCACATTTGCTAGAGACAGAGCCAGGAGGCACTACATGGGAGGGGAACTGAGCAAGACTGACAGGCAATGGGCCAGAGCTGTACCCGCAGCATGAAAGAAACTAACATCACGATCTGAACTTTAACAGCTAATATTTCTATAACTACTGAATTAAATTGAAAATAAAAAAACAGATTACAGCTTCAACAACAATGAGCTGTAATAAGAAGTCAGGGTTAACTAAGGTGAGAGTTGCCCTTTAAAATACACTGCTGTGGAATAGTTTGATATTATCCAAGGGGGTTTAGAGTCACTGCTGATATACAATTGCTAAAGTTTTGTGTTAGGTGGTGCACACAAGTACAAAGTGACATGAATAGAAAATTATGGCTTAATGAAGATTTTGCCTTTCACAGAGAGCTAAGATTGTTTCAGTGAGATGTGACACTATCGTTCCTATCTGACCGTAAAGCATACAAGATACAGTCATACCATTATTTTAGTAATTACACATCCACTTGAATATGAAAACTCTTGCTTAAAGGGATAGTAATACTTAAAATGTAAAAAAAAATATGTTGTAGGGTTTATCCCCCTGAGTAAAACAAGAGTACTCCCACTGCTGAAAGGTGTTTCATTCAAAAGTTATTAATTTTCAAATTTGAAATTTTTAGGTGCAGTATCAGTGGCTTGAAATTGTACAGTGGCGCTGTTGTTACACCATCCTATGGAGATTTATGGTCCCGGGACCAGAGCTGTCCATAGGATCGTGTAGCAACAGCGCCACTGTACAATTTCAGGCCACTGCGATATTGCACCTAAAAAATTCAACTTTGAAAATTAATAACTTTTGAATGAAACACCTTTCAGCGGTGGGAATACTCTTGTTTTACTCAGGGGGATAAACCCTACAACATATTTTTTTTTACATTTTAAGTATTACTATCCCTTTAAGAACTAAGTCATTTTAAATGTTCACACTGAATGTAGTTGCCACACGTTTTTGGTTTATTTGAGCAAAATCATGGTGAAAATGTTGCTAACCTTTTAGTGCATAGAGGCAGCGTACTGCATAATTTACTTTAACTTCACAAAGGGCCTAATTGGACCTTAATGCATCTCTCCCTAGTGTTGTTGTGCTTATTCTTCCCTGATAGGTCACAAAGAACTTAGTTATGTTCATGTGTTTTGTTCTAAGTTTCATTCCACATTCATTTTATTTCCAGGCTGGAAGTATGGATCTGGTTTTGTCACTGCAGACATGATTAGAAACCATCTACCGCCTCCTTCAGACAATGTCATCGTGCTGATGTGTGGACCTCCTCCAATGATACAGTTTGCTTGCCAGGACAACTTGGCAAAACTTGGCTACCCTGAGGACAGACGATTTGCGTACTAGAGCTGAACAAAGTCCATACCGTCATTGCCAAATCACATAGATGCAGCTTTATAAAAGAGCTAATTCAAAGACTGACCTTTTATCCGTGCACAATACAGGGTTTTTATTTTTTTATGTAACAGTGCAGCTGACCAATCTGGGATTAACCATTCAAATGCTTGAGAAGAAATGCATTGGAAAAATCACAAGCATCCAAGGGGTTAAAAATGCCTTTATGACATCACTTTAGCATACATAATCTGATACTAAAATATAATGTGCTACAGATACAAGACTCCAAGACAAATACACTATATAAGTGTTCAGTATATTGACTGAGCTTGAGATATGATATGTGCTGTTTTTCAGCAGGTGGGAGAAAATAATTTTCTAGTTGCATTTATGACTTATTTCCATACAGAAGGTTGTGTTGTAAGGATTGCAAATAGGAATTTCCTACCACATGCACTCACACACATACTTACTTTGCTGGGTGGAAGATGTTGGTGGGAATTTTCTTCTCTCAGGAATTCCTAGAATACATATCATTTTTTTCTATGAGGTAGTTTACATTCATTTTCTAAGGCAACCATGTATTGCTTTAACAAACTCACCTGTGTACACTAGGCCATACACAGGACAGATCAGCTTTCTTTCCTGAAACTGAGTGAAAACGAATTGTGTTTGTACCACCCTGCTGAAAATTATCATATATAATTTTAAGTGGATCTGCCACCTACCAGCCTTTAATCTTATTAAAGGTATCTATTTAAACAGTCTGTACTTTGTGCTTTTTGTTTTTCCATCAGTGTAATGGTTTTAGAGCTTTTTGGTTTAGTAGTTAGCTCTTCACTTGAGGTTAGAGTCCCTATCTGACCTGTGTAGCTCAACTCGCATAATTAACTACTCACCTGCACTGAAATTGCCTTCCTACTCCTCATCTCTTCTGATTCTAACAGAACAGATCAGCTTGTGGCGATGAATAACCATACAAATACTTTCATGATGGATACTCCCACTGAGGTAGAGCCTTGGAAAGGTGACCAATCCTCTGTAATGTTAAGTGCACAAATGTAATTGATAAAACATGTTATTTCATGTAAAATGTAATTGTACTGAATCATTGTGTTCAATGTTCAATGTCCTATAGATATCATTTATGTCAGTGTCCACCATTCAACCACTGTTACATATTTTAATAGTTTAGTACCTGTTGGCTGGATTTCCTGTTCCATGATGGATATTGTTGAGTCACTGAATAGACTCAAGCATTATGTAGTCCAAGAAGGCTTTCGACATGACCATTCATAAATCTTGGCAGAAGTCCACACACTGCTCTGGCATCGTACAGGATGTTTTTTCTGTCTATCAGCACCACACACTGTGTTATTTGAAGAAAGGTGAAGCAATTATGGGTCAAACCAACTCCACCATCAGGAATAAATACAAATTTCCCAATGATTTAAATGCAAATTGTATCCCCTTTGCAATGCATTGGAGATCCCATAGTATTCAATGGGTTAAAAGTTCCATTGACATTTTTAATCCCCCCCCCCTCCAGTGGTACAGTTGATTTACCCCAGAATTGCTTCTCTTTCTTTGTGAATATGGCCTACTGTTTTCCTCACCTTATTTCTCCTACTGACACAAGATCTCAGGAATTTTTGGAATCTCAGTGACCATTAGATTTTATATTTAAGATTATGAACCTTTTTTAAAGGGGAACTGTCACCCCACAATAACTTAACCTGAAATGAGTCTTCATCTGGCGACTAGTTGCTTAGTAGCGCTAGTTGCCAGCAATATTACCAGGTTCCAAAGATTTTTGAGTTTTTCCGACGGTCACAGGAGCAGGAAGCATGGACATCTCGTCACAGTGACGTCCGTGCGCCTGCACTACTAAGCAGCTAGTCGCCAGATGAAGACTCATTTCAGGTTAAGTTATTGCGGGGTGGTAGTTCCCCTTTAAATGCTATTCAAAACACTCATTTTAAGGTTCCCCTGTTAGTTACTGAATGTGTTTATATATGCAGTTTAAATAACCGTCTTCAAACTTGTCAACTGAATATTGCATTGTGCCGAGTCTACCATGAGGTTACATAGGTTACCCAATATATGATTTATTATTTGCATTTTATAGGAACATTCTAAAACAGAAACATGTCACTAATTGCATGCATTCCTGGCAGTTTTAGTTCATTAATAAAGGGATAGCAATGTCAGAAAAAAAAGTATTAACTATATGGTAGATACAATTAAAAGAGAGTACTTGCACTTATTCGTATCTCTCAGACACCTATGGTTTGAGAGATATAGGAAAATAAAGTTCTCTGGTCCCTCCCCTTTCTGCTTGACGAGCTGTAAAGCTGTCAGAAGCAGATTCTGGTCGCTTGACCAGATGTGGCTCTTCAGCAGCACCGATATAACGATCTCTACAGACAAATACTTCATTTAGAATGGTCTACAGCGTGTGCTTGGTTTGCAAGCACACTTCATAGACCGTTCCAATTAAGTATTTCTTTCTAAATAGCGTGATTTCAGCTCTGCTGAAGAGCCTCTGTCTGGTCAAATGACTGGAATCAGCAGCTGTCAGCTAGATGGCAGACTTGAGTGAAACAGCTAGGAAAATGTAACTTTAGCAAGGTATATCTCTCAAACCATAAAGGTTTGAGAGATAAGACTTACATTTATGTTAACCTTTTTTAATGTCTACAATATTAAATTAACTTAAAATTAACCATTACTATCCCTTTAAAAGTCTTCTTCTGTGATCTTAAGTGGATGGATTCCTTTTTATTGTGTAAATCTGTACATAATGATTTGTGACCCACAAAAAAATCTGTCTCAGCCTCTCACTCTCTGTCACTCCTTCTTTCATGCCATCTCTTTCTCTATTTCTCTTTATGTTTCTCTCTCTCTTCCTGTCTGTCTCTCTCTCCCTGTGTCTGGACTGGACTCTGTACACTAATCACTGGCTAGGCATAATTATTTGAAGTGAATTTGCAATTTTAATTTGTAAATCAATGGATAATAATAAAAATACACTTATATTGAGCTGGGCAGTAAACTCTAATAATCACTATGAATCAGTTCTGAATCTTTACTTAGTACTGGATACCATGTATATGAAGGTAGACATGATTCTATGTTGAAGGACCCAAAAGTACTCCAACTAAAGAGTTCTGTGGGAGGAGTTTGAGGTCTTGGAGCCCTGCAGAAAGAATCATGTCTATCCTAATGGTCATGATGTCCGCTACTAATTAAATATATGTGTTGGAGAATGAGTCCACACAGAATTGGTTCCTAGTGGTCACTAGAATTTTTGTCCAGATAAAATTAAGTGGCCGCTATTATTTGACGGAGTGTTCATTAGTTTTGAGACAAGCACTTAGGGTACTGCGGGATAGTTTCCTACTTGAAATAAAAATTTATTAAGTAACTTTGATGACTACTCAAAGCGAGATCACCAAAGTCACCTATATGTGCCTGAATATTTACAGGCACTATAGAGGTGAGCCTTTTTACTATACCCAAACCATAATATGGAAGCTAAATTAAACAGGATACTGAATATACAAAAAGAGAACAAACCTACAACATTAAAAACAACTGTATATAGGTACTTCACATCTATATATGTGTCATCAGAGTCCTCTGAACACAATCTTCACTGCTCGTCTGATGCAGGTTTTGGATCCCCCGCTATAAATCACCACCAACAGCGCTGTCTGTTTCTTTTAGTTTCCTACTTGGTTTTATCATGTCAATGCCCTCAGACAAACATAAACGCATAATTTGCGTTATTATTGAGAAACAGTTGTATAAAAATTGAATCTGAAAATTCTTGGTTGTGATTTTTTTTTTTTAATAGTATTGTTTACATCCCAATGACTGCATCTTTGGAATTCCTTTAATTATGTTTAATAAATGAAATGCTATTGTCTGACTGAATAAGATTGCATTTTAAATGACATAATTGTCGGTCAAAGCTAAACTTTCAGTTGAAAAATGACGAGTCCATCATCTTTGCCAAATCTCCTTACTGTTGATTCAGAGTAAAGCACAATAAGGTCATTTCCAATAATCTTTCCTGCTTCCAAAATGTCCCAGATTTCCCCTGGGACAGCATACTACCTGTGATGAAGTATTGTAATTATTTCCTACATTTTTCTCGCTAAAAAAGGTATCCAATTATTTTTTACCAGTATCTACAGTATCTACCAGTACACAGTAAATACTTTCTTCTGCTAGTTGAAAGATCAGTCATCTTAATCTTAACAGATGCCCCATGTTTTTGTTATATGGATAGTATATATCCTTGAGGCACTTCACTAGTAATCTGTCCTAAATGTATTAAATCTACCATGACACACTGTTGCCTGTCCTTCAGCCGGTTCATTATCTAACCAAATATCTTTGCGTACAGTCCCAAACTATACAATGATTAACCCCTTGAGAACCAGAGGGGTATGCTATGGATTGCTTTGCAATTAACTGCATACCCCTTAGGTCCTCAAGAGGTAAATTATCTTCTTGTCTGGTATAATGTAAAACACTTTCACTGTCGTCCAATACAGGTCACTGGTACTCTGGGAGGCGTAAGTCCCCTTTAATAGGCAGGAACAACTATGCAAATGATTTGCAAGGGGCGGAGCCTCCCCTCTTACTTAAGCCACCTTCTGGCCAGAGCCACTTAGATTGATTTGTTCCTGGTGTGCTTGCACACCAGGTAGAGAACATCTATGCATCTTAGTGTTTTATTATTTTTTATTCAAATATGGAATACCACCATTAGGAGGGTGACCATGGCTGTGAATTGCCCTCCTTAAAGTGGCTGGTGCAGCTTCCAGGGATTTTCTGTGGACCTTATGCCCTGAAGAGGGGACAGCTTGTGTTAAGCAGCTCCCCTACTGGGGAATTTACCTCTGGTTCTTTCCCACCTTATCATGGTCACCTGAAGACAGAAGTCCTGCAGGAAAGGTGAGTCACCCATTGAGTGCTGAAGGTCCACTTGTCCCCACAGTGTCCCTTTGATGGGCTTGTATTTGGGAGTTTTAATACACTCCAGCACTCATAGGGTGTTTCTATTGCATTATTACTGTTTTATGCAATTTCTGTGGTATTCTCTGGGTTTTGGAGCTTTGGGTATTCATTTATTTATGTTTCTCATGTGTTTCATGCTTGTTTGGGCACTTTTTAATGTTTTCCTAAACTTTATTAAAAATGGTGTTCCGCGCCTTTAAGCGCGGCTTTTTCCCGCTCAGACGCAAGGGCTCCTTTACTCTCTATGAGAATTCACAGTGTGGGACGTATCTCTGGAACCGCTTGTCACAGCAACTTCAGAGAGGGCTCATTTTAATGCTAGGCTCCTGCTCTATCATCCGGAATGTGTTTTATTTATGTGGGGTGTTCAGGGGGGCTTCGGGCACTGTTTGGGGTACTTGTAAGGGAAAACTACATTTCCCATGAGCGCTTGGTTCGCGCTCGTTTCTGATTGGCTGTCATGACGGCCGCCATTTTGTGGTACTTTTCCTAGGCGAGTACACTACGCAGGGACCGAGCCTTCTCTCTCCTCAACAGATTAACCCTTCGCTGGCCAGAGAAGTCCGATTTTAGACATTTCTGGGGTGAAACTTTAATCATTTACACTTTTTCTGGATGATAGTGTTGTTAGTGGGGTATATTGACGCTGTGAGCATGTCTACTTCACTGGAGCTAGGGGCTAGACCCAAGTCTAAGGAGGATGGGGGGTCTGCTACCCCCCATGGCGTTTTGCTCCTCTTGCCACATTGGGCTGGCTAGCGATAATGTGGGGGATCTATGCCCTAATTGTACTGGTCAAGATAGCAACCCTGGGCTTCCCAGCCACGCTATTGAGCCATCTTGGGTGAGGGAGTTTAAAGCTGCCACTAGGGATCTCAGATCCACGCTTCAACTCTTTCCCTCTCAGATTCAGGGGGCTCTCCAGGTCTGGCAGACCCCCTCTACCATCAGGACCTCCCTGCCTAAGCCACAGGGAGCTCCTGATGTCACTGATTCTTCTGAAGAAGAACTCTTACAGGATTCTGATGCTGAGGAACGTACTGTTATTGAATCTAACAGGTCCATTGGGGACCCCTATGAGTGTGACCCTGAAGTTTCGGCTGAGGGTCTGATCAGAGCGGTTCTGAATACGCTCAACCTTCCTCTGACTCAGGAATCCACTTATGATCCTACTGATGTTTTTCAGAAAAAGCCATCTAAGCCAGTGGTTTGTTTTCCAACTAACCGTACTCTTGCCCGTCTGGTCTCTGAGGCATGGAAGAATCCTGATAGATCTTCCTCTGTCTCCAAAAAGTTTGCTAAACTTTACCCTTTTCCTGAGGCTGAGCTGGCAAAATGGGTTCATCCTCCTAAGGTGGATGCTTCTGTTTCTAGACTATCCAAATCTACCGCTTTGGCTGCCTCAGATGCCTTTGCCCTGCAGGATTGGACGGATAAAAAGCTAGAGCTTTCTCTTAAATCTATTTTTGCCTCCATTGGCACTGCCATGCGCCCAACCTTTGCTGTGGCATGGGTTAATAGGGCCATTGCGGCCTGGACTGAACGACTGACTGAAGCAGTCCGCCGGGATGCGCCGGTATCTGAACAGTTGCAGCTACTTGCTAATATCACTGAAGCTCAGAACTATGTTGCTGACGCTGCTTTTGATGCTGTGCGCATGATGGCGAGGGCCTCCACTTCTTCTGTGGTGGCTAGACGCGCTCTTTGGCTGAACATTTGGTCTGCTGATACAGCCTCTAAGAAAGCATTGCTTTCCTTGCCCTTTCAGGGGAATTTGCTTTTTGGGTCTGAACTCAAAGAAATGATCAGTGAGGCTACTGGTGGTAAAAGTACTCTTCTACCCTCAGTCTTTAAGAAAAAGTTTCCAGCCAAACGCAATCGGTCCTTTCGTTCCTTTCAGACTGAGACACGCTCCTCGGCCCAAACGGGTCCTCCCACTACGCGCTCCTCCTCCAAGCCCAAACAGTCCTGGAAGCCCAAAGTTGCCCCCAAGGCCAAGACCTCCAAGACTGCTTTGGCATGACTCGCCGAACCCGGGTCCGCATCCGGCTGTAGGCGGTCGTCTCCGCATCTTTCGCCGGACTTGGGAGGAGTCAGTGGCGGACCCATGGGTTCTTCAGGTGGTGTCAGAGGGATACAGGATCCCTTTCTCTTCCCTTCCTCCTTTTCGGTTCCATTTTACTCGTCCTTCTCAGGAACCCACAAAAAGGCGTCTGTTCGACGACGCTATTCAGGATCTCTTGGACAAAGAGGTCCTGGAGGCGGTTCCTCAAGGGGACACAGGTTCAGGATTTTATTCCAACCTGTTTGTGGTAGCCAAAAAGGACGGAGGAGCTCGGCCCATTTTGGATCTCAAAGATCTCAATGCCTATGTGGTGACTTCCCACTTCCGCCAGGAGTCCCTGCGCTCTGTGATTGCAGCAATGTCTCCAGGGGAGTTTCTTGCCTCCCTGGACCTTCAGGATGCTTATCTTCACATCCCTATTCATCCAGAGAGCAGGCGGTATCTCAGGATTGCCTGCCACAGGGGACACTTTCAGTTTGCAGCGCTCCCCTTTGGGCTGACTTCAGCCCCTCAGGTCTTCCAGAGGGTGTTGGGCTCCTTGATAGCGGTGCTCCATCAGGATGGGATCAGAGTGACCCCCTACATGGACGATCTCCTACTGAAGGCCTCCTCAGCGGAGCTTCTCCATCAGCAATTACAGATGTGCATGCACACCCTGAACCGTCATGGCTGGATCCTGAATCTGGACAAGTCGGACTTGATTCCATCTCAGAGGCTTCTGTTCCTGGGTCTCCTGTTCGACACTCGCCAATGCATGGTGTTTCTTCCAGAGGACGTGGCTCACCAGATAGCCGTCAGAGTGGCTGGGATTCTGGACATGGACGAAATTCCAGTACCGAAGTTGTCGTCCTTAGTGGGGAAGTTCATTTCCACAATCGAAGCAGTACCATTTGCCATGGCCCACTCCAGGGATCTTCAGAGATTTGTGATCCAGACGTGCAAGAATCATCCAGATCATCAACATCTGTCTGTTTCTCTTCCTCCTCATGTCGAGTCGAGTCTGCACTGGTGGTTAGATCTCTCTCATCTCCTGAAAGGGAGATCCTTTCTAGTTCCTCATTGGACCACAGTCACAACGGATGCCAGCCTTCGGGGCTGGGGTGCAGTCTGGGGTCGCTTCAGTGCTCAGGGGAAATGGGGTCTGGAGGAATCCATGCTCTCCATCAATGTTCTGGAACTTCGAGCTGTCCGGCTAGCCCTGAGGCACTGGGAGTCTCAATTGACCGGTCTTCCGATCAGAGTGGAGTCCGACAACGCCACGGCGGTGGCTTACATCAACAGGCAAGGCGGCACAAGAAGCGGTTCCGCCTGGTGGGAGGTCAAGGATATTTTGTCTTGGGCAGAAGATCACGTGCCTGTCATCTCTGCAGTTCATATTCCAGGCGTGGACAACGTCATGGCAGACTTCCTCAGTCGTCACACCGTCGACAGCGGAGAATGGGCTCTTCACCCAGAGGTGTTTCACATGCTCACTCAACGGTGGGGGGATGCCTGTGGTGGATCTGATGGCTACCAGACACAACAGGAAGGTTCCGGTGTTTTGCTCCCGGTTGAGGGACTCCCTTGCTCTAGCAGTGGATGCCTTGTCGATCCCTTGGGACTTCCCCCTGGCTTACATCTTCCCTCCTCTTCCTCTATTGATCAGAGTTATTCAGAAGTTGAAGAGAGAACGTTGTCCTGTCATCCTGATCGCTCCAAACTGGCCTCGCCAGTCCTGGTATCCGGAGTTGATGGCCATGTCAGTGACGGATCCGATTCCGCTTCCTGCCCGTCCGGACCTACTTCTTCAGGGGTATCTGTGGAAGGAGGATGTTCACTCTCTCCATTTGATGGCATGGCGGTTGAATCCTCGATTCTAGCAAAGAAAGGATTTTCTCCTTCTGTGGTGTCGACTATGCTCAGTGCTCGTAAGCCTGTGTCTTCCAAGATCTATCATCGCATATGGTCAACTTTTGTGACATGGTGTTCTGATAAGAAGTTATCCCTTGAATTCCATCTTCCCACTGTCCTGGCCTTCTTGCAGGACGGTGTGGATAAGGGGCTCAGTCTGAGTTCCCTCAAAGTTCAGACTTCTGCCTTGTCTGTGTTTTTTCCAGGAAAGGATTGCTATCCTTCCGGATGTGAAAGTTTTCTTCCAAGGTGTGACTCATGTTCGACTTGCCTTCAAGAGTCCTGCTCCCCAGTGGGACCTCAATTTGGTGCTGGGAGTTCTCCAGCGTCCACCGTTTGAATCCTTGGCTTCCATTCCATTACGTCTAGTGACTTGGAAGATGGCCTTCCTTTTGGCTGTTGTGTCAGTGCGCCGGGTAGCAGAGTTACAGGCCTTGTCTTGTAAACCTCCTTACCTGGTGTTCCACAAGGATAAGGCTGTGCTTCGCACTACCAAGGAATTCTTACCTAAGGTTGTGTCCGAGTTTCACATCAATCAGGAGATTGTGGTTCCCTCTTTCTGCCCTAATCCTTCATCTGACAAGGAAAGAGATCTCCATCTGTTGGATGTGGTGCGTTGCCTCAAGTTTTATGTTCATCGCACTGAGTCTATCAGGAAGTCTGACGCTCTATTCGTCATTCCTGAGGGGCCTAGGGCAGGGAGACCGGCTTCCAAAGTTACCATTGCATCTTGGATTAAGGCTACTATTCGTGAAGCCTATAAGTTGAGGAATAAGCATGTTCCCTTCCGGGTGACTGCCCATTCCACCAGATCTATTGGGGCCTCTTGGGCCTACAAGAATCAAGCTTCTGCTGATCAACTGTGCAGAGCGGCCACTTGGTCCTCTGTGCACACTTTTTCTAAGCACTATCGAGTTGATGTACTGGCTTCGGCTGATGCCAGTTTTTGAAGGAAGGTCCTGGAGGCAGTCTTGCCTGTGTAGGTCTTCCGCTCTGTGATCCTTAGTGCTTCCTTACTGTTGAGCCCGGTTGGCTCTGGTTTTGTGTGCTGTGTTAGTTCAGGGATTGTTCCCTTGGTTGGTGTCCGTTGACACTTACAGTTTGGGCTATGTTATTAACTGGTCATAGCAGTTCTAGTGATTTGGGCCTTGCGCCTGGTCCTTGCCTTTCTTCCCGCGTCTGGATCAGCTCAATGTTTGTACATCCCAGAGTACCAGTGACCTGTATTGGACGACAGTGAAAATAGGATTTTAGTCTTACCTGTTAAATCCTTTTCACTTAGTCCATACAGGTCACTGGTCTCCCACCCTGTCAAGGGACCAGTCTTGGCTCTCCTGTGGCATCCAGTGGGAGACCGTTCGGGCATGCTCACAGGAGTCTTTCTTTTTGCTTACCTGAGGTCAGTTTTTAGGGTCTCAAATCAATCTAAGTGGCTCTGGCCAGAAGGTGGCTTAAGTAAGAGGGGAGGCTCCGCCCCTTGCAAATCATTTGCATAGTTGTTCCTGCCTATTAAAGGGGACTTACGCCTCCCAGAGTACCAGTGACCTGTATGGACTAAGTGAAAAGGATTTAACAGGTAAGACTAAAATCCTATTTTCACTGTCGTCCAATACAGGTCACTGGTACTCTGGGAGGCGATCCGCCCCTTTAATAGGCAGGAACAATTATGCAAATGATTGCAGGGGGCGGAGCCTCCCCTCCTACTTAAGCTGCCTTCAGGCCAGATTGATTTGTTCCTGTGTGCTGTGCACACCAGGTGGAGAACATCTATACATTCAACTTAGTATTTTGTTATTTTTATTCAAATATGGAATACCACCATTAGGAGGGTGACCATGGCTGTGAATTGCCCTCTTTAAAGTGGCTAGTGCAGCTTCCAGGGATTTTCTGTGGACCTTATGCCCTGAAGAGGGAACAGCTTGAGTCAAGCAGCTTCCCTGCTGGGGAATTTACCTCTGGTCTATTCCTACTTCATCATGGTCACCTGAAGACAGAAGTCCTGCAGAAAGGTGAGCCACCCCTTGAGTGCTGAAGGTCCACTTGTCCCCACAGTGTCCCTTTGATGGGCTTGTATTTGGGAGTTTGCATTGCACTCCAGCACTCATAGGGTGTTTTTATTTGCATTTATCATGTTTATGCAATTTCTGTGGTATTCTCTGGGTTTTGGAGCTTTGGGTGTAGTTTTACTTATGTTTCTCATGTATTGGGTAACTGTTTAGCACTTTTTAAAGTTCAGTGGGACTTTATTAAAATTTAGTGTTCCGCGCCTTTAAGCGCGCCTTTTCCCGCTTAGACGCCATTGCTCCTTTACTCTCTATGGGATTTCACAGTGTGGGACATATCTCTGGAACCGCTTGTCACAGCAACTTCAGAGATGGCTCATTTTATTTCTATGCTCCTGCTCTATCATCCGGTGTCTGTTTTCAGGGTGTGGGGAGTTCAGGGGGGCTTCGGGCACTGTTTGGGGTACTTCTGAGAGAAAACTACATTTCCCATGAGCGCCCGGTTCGCGCTCGTTTCTGATTGGCTGACCTGACGGCCGCCATTTTGTGGTGTTATTTCTCAGCGAGTATACTACGCAGGGACCGAGCCTTCTCTCCTCTCAGCAGATTAACCCTTCGCTGGCCAGATAAGTCTGATTTTAGGCATTTCTGGGATGAAACTTTAATCTTTCACACTTTTACTGGGTGATATTTGTTAAGTGGTGTATATTGACGCTGTGAGCATGTCTACTCCACTGGAGCCAGGGGCTAGACCTAAGACTAAGGAGGCTGGGGTGTCTGTTCCCCCCATTGCGCTTTGCTCCTCTTGTCACTCTGGGCTGTCTAGAGATTGTTCTGGTAATTTATGCCCTAAATGCACTGATTGTCATGATAGCAACCCTGGGCTTCCCAGCCATGCTATTGAGCCAACTTGGGTGAAAGAGTTTAAAGCTGCCACTAGGGATCTCAGATCCACTCTCCAACTCTTTCCCTCTCAGGTACAGGGGGCTCTCCAGGTTTGGCAGACCCCCTCTACAATCAGGACTTCCCTGCCTAAGCCACAGGGGGCTCCTGATGTGTCTGATTCTTCTGAAGAAGAATTATTACAGGATTCTGATGCTGAGGAAGGCACTATTATTGAGTCTATCAGGTCCATTGGGGACCCTTATGAATGCGACCCTGAAGTTTCTGCTGAGGGTTTGATTAGAGCGGTGTTAACTACGCTCAACCTTCCTCTGACTCAGGAATCTACTCATGATCCAACTGACGTTTTCCAAAAACCATCTAAGGCGGTTGTGTGTTTTCCAACTAACCCTACCCTTGCCCGTCTAGTCTCTGAGGCGTGGAGGAATCCTGACAAATCCTCCTCAGTGTCCAAAAAGTTTGCTAAACTTTACCCTTTTCCTGAGACTGAACTGGCAAAATGGGTTCATCCTCCCAAAGTGGATGCTCCTGTTTCCAGGCTATCCAAATCTACTGCTTTAGCTGTCTCTGATGCCTCTACCCTTCAGGATTGGACGGACAAAAAGCTAGAACTTTCTCTTAAATGTATTTTTGCCTCCATTGGCACTGCCATGCGTCCAACCTTTGCAGTGGCGTGGGTTAATAGAGCTATTGCGGTCTGGACTGAACGACTGACTGAGGCAGTCCGCCAGGATGCACCAGTAGCTGAGCAGTTGCAGCTCCTTACTAATATTACTGAAGCACAAAATTATGTTGCTGATGCTGCCTTTGATGCTGTGCGCATGATGGCGAGGGCCTCCACTTCATCTGTGGTGGCTAGAAGTGCCCTTTGGCTGAAAATTTGGTCTGCTGATACAGCCTCTAAGAAGGCCTTGCTTTCCTTGCCCTTTCAGGGGAACTTGCTATTTGGTTCTGAACTCAAAGAAATGATCAGCGAGGCTACTGGCGGTAAAAGTACTCTTCTACCCTCAGTCTTCAAGAAAAAGTTTCCAGCCAAACACAACCGGTCCTTTCGTTCCTTTCAGACTGAGACACGCTCCACGTCCCAGACGGGGTCATCCTCTACGCGCCCCCCTCCAAGCCCAAGCAGTCCTGGAAGCCCAAAGTTGCCCCCAAGGCCAAGACCTCCAAGACTGCTTCGGCATGACTCACCGAACCCGGGTCCGCATCCGGCAGTAGGTGGACTTCTCCGCATCTTTCGCCGGACTTGGGAGGAGTCAGTGACGGACCCATGGGTTATTCAGGTAGTGTCAGAGGGATACAGGATCCCTTTCTCTTCCTTTCCTCCTTTTCGGTTCCATTTTACTCGTCCTTCTCAGGAACCTACAAAAAGACATCTGTTCGACGACGCTATTCAGGATCTCTTGGACAAGGAGGTTCAGGATTTTATTCCAACCTGTTCGTGGTGGCCAAAAAGGACGGAGGTGCTCGTCCCATTTTGGATCTCAAAGATCTCAATTCCTATGTTTTGAGTTCCCACTTCCGCCAGGAGTCCCTGCGCTCTGTGATTGCAGCAATGTCTCCAGGGGAGTTTCTTGCTTCCCTGGACCTTCAGGATGCATATCTTCACATCCCTATTCATCCAGAGAGCAGGCGGTATCTCAGGATTGCCTGCCACAGGGGACACTTTCAGTTTTCAGCTCTTCCCTTTGGACTGACTTCGGCCCCTCTGGTCTTTCAGAGGGTGTTGGGTTCTTTGATAGCTGTACTTCATCAAGAAGGTGTCAGGGTGACCCCCTACATGGACGATCTCCTCCTGAAAGCCTCCTCAGCGGAGCTTCTCCACCAACAACTGCAGCTGTGTATACACACTCTGAACCGTCACGGCTGGATCCTGAATCTGGACAAGTCAGACTTGGTCCCATCTCAGAGGCTCCTTTTCCTGGGTCTCCTGTTCGACACTCGCCAATGCATGGTGTTTCTGCCAGAGGAAGTGGCTCATCAGATAGCCATCCGAGTAGCTGGGATCCTGGAGCTGGACAGAGTTCCAGTTCCGAAGTTGACGTCTCTGGTGGGGAAGTTCATTTCCACGATCGAAGCGGTACCATTTGCCATGGCCCACTCCAGGGAACTTCAGAGGTTTGTGATCCAGACGTGCAAGAATCATCCAGATCATCAGCATCTGTCAGTCTCTCTACCTCCTCATGTCGAATCGAGTCTGCACTGGTGGTTGGATCTCTCTCATCTCCTGAAAGGGAGATCCTTTCAAGTTCCCTATTGGACCACGCTCACAACGGATGCCAGCCTCCGGGGATGGGGTGCTGTGTTGGGTCGTTTCAGTGCTCAGGGGAGATGGGGACTGGAGGAATCTCTTCTCTCCATCAATGTTCTGGAACTGCGTGCCATCCGGCTTGCCCTGAGGCACTGGGAATCTCAACTGGAAGGTTGCCCAGTCAGAGTGGAGTCCGACAACGCCACCGCAGTGGCCTACATCAACAGGCAAGGCGGCACAAGAAGTTGCACCGCCTGGTTAGAGGTTAAGGATATTTTATCTTGGGCAGAAGATCACGTGCCTGTCATTTCTGCAGTTCACATTCCAGGCGTAGACAACGTCATGGCAGACTTTCTCAGTCGTCACACAGTCGACAGCGGAGAATGGGCTTTTCATCCAGAGGTGTTTCACCTAATCACCCAGAGGTGGGGGGTACCTGCAGTGGACCTGATGGCTACCAGACACAACAGGAAGGTACCGGTGTTTTGCTCCCGGTGGAGGGACTCTCTTGCTCTAGCAGTGGATGCCTTGTCAATCCCTTGGGATTTTCCTCTGGCTTACATCTTCCCTCCTCTTCCTCTATTGATCAGAGTCATCCAGAAGTTGAAGCTGGAGCGCTGTCCTGTCATCCTGATCGCTCCAAACTGGCCTCGCCAGTCCTGGTATCCGGAGTTGATGGCCATGTCAGTGGCGGAACCGTTTCCACTTCCTGCCCGTCCGGATCTACTTCTTCAAGGATATCTGTGGAAGGAGGATGTTCAGCATCTCCATTTGATGGCATGGCGGTTGAATCCTCGATTCTAGAGAAGAAAGGATTTTCTCCTTCAGTGGTGTCGACGATGCTTAGTGCTCGTAAGCCTGTGTCCTCCAAGATCTATCATCGTATCTGGGCCACCTTTGTAGCTTGGTGTACTGATCGGAAGATGTCCCTAGAATTTCATCTTCCCACTGTCCTGGCCTTTTTACAGGACGGTGTTGAGAAAGGGCTCAGTCTGAGTTCCCTCAAAGTCCAGACTTCTGCTTTGTCTGTGTTTTTCCAGGAAAGGATTGCTATCCTTCCTGATGTCAAAGTTTTCTTCCAAGGCATGACTCATGTTCGGCCTGCCTTCAAGAGTCCTACTCCCCAGTGGGACCTCAATTTGGTGCTGGGAGTTCTCCAGCGACCCCCGTTTGAATCCTTGGCTTCCATTCCATTACGTCTCTTGACTTGGAAAATGGCCTTTCTCTTGGCTATTGTTTCAGTTTGCCGGGTAGCAGAGTTACAAGCTCTGTCTTGTAAACCTCCTTACCTGGTGTTCCACAAGGATAAGGCTGTGCTTCGCACTACCAAGGAATTCTTACCCAAGGTTGTGTCTGAGTTTCACATCAATCAGGAGATTGTGGTTCCCTCTTTCTGCCCTAATCCTTCATCTGACAAGGAACGAGATCTCCATTTGTTGGATGTGGTGCGTTGCCTCAAGTTTTATGTTCATCGAACTGAGTCTATCAGGAAGTCTGACGCTCTATTCATCATTCCTGAGGGGCCTAGGGCAGGGAGACCGGCTTCCAAAGTTACCATTGCCTCTTGGATTAAGGCTACTATTCGTGAAGCCTATAATTTGCGGAATAAGCATGTTCCCTTCCGGGTGACTGCCCATTCCACCAGATCTATTGGGGCCTCTTGGGCCTACAAGAATCAGGCATCTGCTGATCAACTGTGCAGAGCGGCCACTTGGTCCTCTGTGCACACATTTTCAAAGCACTACCGAGTTGATGTACTGGCCTCGGCTGATGCCAGTTTTGGGAGGAAGGTCCTGGAGGCAGTTTTGCCTGTTTAGGCCTTCTACTCTGTGGTTCTTAGTGCTTCTTTACTGTTGAGCCCGGTTGGCTCTGGTTCTGTGTGCTGTGTTAGTTCAGGGGTTGTTTTCCCCTGGTTGGTGTCCGTTGACACTTACATTTTGGGCTATGTAATTAACTGGTTCATAGCAGTTCTAGTGACTTGGGCCTTGCGCCTGGTCCTTGCCTTACTTCCCGCCTCTGGGTCAGCTCAATGTTTGTACATCCCAGAGTACCAGTGACCTGTATTGGACGACAGTGAAAATAGGATTTTAGTCTTACCTGTTAAATCCTTTTCACTTAGTCCATACAGGTCACTGGTCTCCCACCCTGTAAAGGGACCATGCTTGGCTCTCCTGTGGCATTCAGTGGGAGACCTTCGGGGCATGCTCACAGGAGTCTTCCTTCTTGCTTACCTATGGTCAGTTTTAGTGTCTCAAATCAATCTAGTGGCTCTGGCCTGAAGGCAGCTTAAGTAGGAGGGGAGGCTCCGCCCCCTGCAATCATTTGCATAATTGTTCCTGCCTATTAAAGGGGTGGATCGCCTCCCAGAGTACCAGTGACCTGTATGGACTAAGTGAAAAGGATTTAACAGGTAAGACTAAAATCCTATTTTCTCTGTCGTCCAATACAGGTTACTGGTAACTTTGGGTAGGCGATCAGCCCCTTTAAGTAGGCAGGAACAATTCTGAGAAGTGACTGCTGGGTGGAGCTTACCTCCTCTCCTTAGCTTGCAGCTAGCCAATCCCCATCCAGTAAGATTTGTTCCTTGGTCAAGACACAAGGCAAGAGAACAGTTCTACTATAGTTTTAGCTTCTTTATTATTTTTCTGTTAGATATGGATACCACCATTAGGCGGATTACCATCGGTGACAATTCCCATCACCCAAATCTGGATAGCTCAGTTTACCAGGTGCTTTTGTGGACCTAAGCCCTGGGGGGAAAATCTGGTCTGCAAGTTCTTTCCCCAGGAGTTGCCCACTGAGGCTTCTTCTTGATATATGGTAATCTGAAAACAGAAGACCAGCTGAAAAGGTGAGCAACCCTTTGAGTGCTGTGGTCCACACATCCCATGCTTCCCCTCCGTACAGGGGTCTCCTTGAAGTTCCTATTACATACTCATGCACTCATTGGGTTTATCTGTATGTCTTTTGGGTGTTTGGAGAAAGTTTCTGTGGTAACTTAACCCTTTAGCTTCTGGTTGGCATACTTTGCAGGGTTGTGAGCACTTTCCCAACTGGGATCAGTGTTTATTGTGTCTCCTGACTCGTTCTAGTGGGTTTTTGAGTGTTTATACATTTTGTAATCTCTTTGCTAAATGTATGTTCCGCCCGCTTTTACCGCATAGACGCCATTGCTCCATTCACTCCTATGGGACTTTACAATTTGGGACGTATCTCTGCAACCACTCCGCGTAGCAAGGTCAGAGATGGCTCATGTTGTTGGTCTGCCCTTGCTCTGTCTTCCTGTCAATGTTCTGGGCATGTTGGAGGCCTCAGGGGGCTTCAAGTGCTGTTGGGGTACTTCTTCTGAGAAACTACAATTCCCATGAGCGCTTGCTTCGCGTGTTCATTTCTGATTGGCTCCCGCCGCTGCAGCCATTTTGTGCCTTCGCTGAATGACTATCCTACACAGGGCTTGGACTCTCCACAGCAATTTAACACTTTGCCTGCCAGATAAGTCTATTTTAGCATTTCTGGGGTGAATAATTTAACCTATACACTGTTATTTTGGGTGTTTCTGTTACTTTGACTGTCTGACTCTGTGAGCATGTCTATTCCATTAGACCTTGGGGCTAAACCTAAGACTAAGGACACTGGGGCTTCTGTGTCCCCTATTGCTCATTGTTCCTCATGTCACTCAGAGTTACCTATAGAATATTCAGGTCATGTTTGCCCAGCATGTTTGGATGCAAGAGTTTAAGGCTACTACCAGGGACCTCCAATTTACCTTACAACTCCTTCCATCCACTTTGCAGGGGATCTTCCACTCATGGCAGGCCCCCACCCCTATCAGATCTTCCCTGCCTAAACCGGCAGGTGTACCTGATGTGTCTGATTCCTCTGAGGAGGAATTATTGGTGGATTCTGATGATAACTGTTCTGCTGTTCCTTCATCTCAGTTTTATGGGGGCCCCTTTGAGGCTGATCCTGTTCCCTCAGCCGAGGGCCTGATCAGGGCTGTGTTGAACACCTTGAACATTCCCTTGGTACAAGAGGTTTCCTCTGATCCCTCTGATGTGTTTCAGGAGCCTGTCCGATCCCATACTTGTTTTCCATCTAACTCCACTCTTGACTGCTTGATGTCTGAGGAGTGGAGGTGTCCAGACAGGAAACGTCTGTCTCTAGGAAATTTGCTAAGCTTTATCCGTTCTCTGACGCGGCACTAGCTCAGTTGGGTCATCCTCTAAAGGTGTACACCCCTGTTTCCAGGCTTTCTAAGTCCACTGCCTTGCCTGCGGCTGATGCATCTGCTCTGAAAGACTGGAATGACAAAAAGCTTGAGACCTCTCTCAAGGCCATTTTTGAGACGGCTGGCTGTGCCCTGCTCCACACATTTGCTGCTGCGTGGGTGAATAGGGCTGTGACTGTTTGCACTGAACAGCACACCTTAGCTGTCCATCAGGGAGCTCCTACTGCTAACATGTTGCTGCTTCTCGCCAACATCTCTGAGGCCCAGCATTATGTTTCGGCTGCCCTGTTTGACTCCGTTCGTATGGTGGCCAGGGCTTCTACCATGTCTGTGGTGGCCAGACATGCTCTTTGGCTCAAGATCTGGTCTGCTGATACTACCTCCAAGAGGGCACTCCTGTCTTTTCCCTTTCAGGGCACCTCACTGTTTGGGCCTGAGCTCAAGGATCTGATCAGTGAAGCCACTGGGGGGAAGAGTACTCACCTGCCAGTGGTCCATAGGAAGAAGACGCCTGTCAAGTGGAATCGTTTTTTTCCTCCCTTCCAGGCTAAATCGTGTCCGGTGACCCAGGCAGTGCCTCAGGCTCCGCGCACCTCATCCAAGCCTAAGCAGCAATGGAGGCCCAAGGCTTCCAAACCTTCTGCATGACTCGCTGAATCCAGGTCCCCACCCGCAGGTGCGTGGCCGCTTGCGCCACTACCTCTTGGCTTGGGAAGCCTCTGTGGTGAACCTGTGGGTTTTGCAAGTGGTGGCTGTGGGGTACAGGATTCCCTTCACCTCCCTCCCTCCCAGACCTTCTCACTCTCCTCTGGGTGCAGAAAAGGGCCACTTTTTCGAGGGAGCCATTCAGACCCTTCTGGACAAGGCGGTCTTAGAACCAGTTGCTCCTCAGGAAAGGGGGTTGGGATTCTACTCCAACCTCTTTGTGGTTTCCAAGAAGGACAGCAGCTGTTGTCCCATCTTGGATTTGAAGGACCTCAACTCCTTTGTGGTCAGGTCCCAGTATCGCCAGGAGTCACTGAACATGTCGCTGCCATGCCTCCTGGGAAATTTCTGGCTTCTCTGGATCTTCAGGATGGCTACTTGCACATTACCATTCATCCAGAGAGCCGGCAATATCTCTGCTTTACCTGAGACCGAGGGCATTTCCAGTTCTCTGCCCTCCCCTTTGGCCTGACCACTGCTCCTCAAGTCTTCAACAGAGTCCTGGGAGCCTTGATTTCTGTCCTCCACTGGGTCGGCATTAGAGTTACCCCATACATGCACGACCTCCTTCTGAAGGCATCTTCTCCAGAACTCCTTCATTAGCAGGGGCAGGACTGCATTCATGCTCTGTCCCATCACGGGGGGGATCATCAATCTGACCTTGTTCTTTCCCAGAGGATGGTTTTTCTGGGCATCCTCTTCGACAGTCAGAGAGGGATGGTGTTTCTCACGGACGAAGTGGCTCATCAGATAGCACTGAAGGTCCATGCTGTCCTGATTTGGGATCTGGTTCCAGCCAAGAAGTTGTCATCCCTGGTGGGGAAGTTCATTTTCACCATAGAAGTGGTTCTGTTTGCCATGGCTCATACCAGGGAACTCCAGAGGTTTCTAATCCTGGCATGCAGGGGTCGACCAGATCTCCTGGAGAAGTCCCTATCTCTCCCTCTTCACGTGGAGCTGAGCCTCTCGTGGTGATTCAACCTGAACAATCTGCTGAAAGGCAGGCCCTTCATTGTGCCATTCTGGACAACAGTGACAACAGATGCCAGCCTCTCCAGCTGGGGAGTGGTCCTGGGGCACTTGAATGCTCAGGGCCGGTGGTCCTAGGAAGAATTTCTCCTTCCCATCATGTCTTGGAGCTTCGGGCAATATTTCATGCCCTGCGCAACTGGACACACCCAACCCAACGATCCCAACGTTCTGCTCTCACTGGGTTGACCCCCTGGCTCTGGCAATGGATGCCTTGTCGATTCCTTGGAATTTTCCTCTGGCATACCTTTTTCTCTGTTGTCTAATATAGGTTACTGGTAACTCTGGGTAGGTGATCCACCCCTTTAAATAGGCAGGAACAATTCTAGAATTGATTGCAGGGGGTGGAGCCTACCTTCCCTCCTTGGCTGCAGCTAGCCAACCAGCTCCAGAAAGGTTTGTTCCTTGGTGAAGATAACACAGGCAAGAGAACAGTTCTGCTATAGCTTTAGAAGTTTTTTATTTTCTGTTAGAACTGGAATACCACCATTAGGCGGATTACCATAACTAACAGTGCCCTTAGATGTGGCTAGCTCTGTAACCAGGTGTGTTTTCTGGACCTTAAGCCCTGGGGGGAAAATCTTGGCTACAAGTTCTTTCCTCAGGAGTCGCGAACCGAGGCTTCTTCTTTAAACATGGTAATCTGAAGACAGAAGATCTGCAGGAAAGGTGAGCAACCCTTTGAGTGCTGCAGGTCCACTTGTCCCACAGTTCCCGCACAGGGGTTTTTCATTTGGAGTTCCTATTGCACACTGCTGCATTCATTGGGTCTATCTGTATGTCTGTTGGGTGTTTGGAGCAGGTTTATGTGGTAATTAACCCTTTAGCTTCTGGTTAGGCTTTTTTTGGGGGGGGTTCTAACACTTTTGCTACTGGTTCATTTTTTTTTGGGTATCGTAACATGTTCTAGTGATTTTTAATGTCTTTTAGTTTTACACTTTCAATTTTGTAAAATTTGAGTAAAGGCGCGCTTTACCACATAGGCGCCATTGCTCCATTCACTTCTATGGGACTGTACACTTTGGGACATCTTTGCAACCGTTTAAACTAGCGACTTCAGAGATTGCTCATTTTACTTGTCTGCCCTTGCTCTATCATCCGGTTCAAGTTTCTAGTGTGTTGGGGGGCACAGGGGGCTTCAGGCACTGTTTGGGGTGCTTTTCTGGAAAAAACTACATTTCCCATAAGCGCTTGCTTAGCACACTCGTTTCTGATTGGCTCTCACCACAGCATCCATTTTGTGCTATTTCCAGAACAAGTATCCTACGCAGGGCTTGGACTCTCTTTCTCTCCTCTAATGATTAACCCTTCGCCTGCCAGATAAGTTTATTTTAGCAATTTCTGGGTTGAAACTTTAATCCTACACACTAATTTGGTCATTTCTTATACAGTAAGGTTATTGACACTGTTAGAATGTCTATACTGATGGAGTATGGGGCCAGACCTAAGACTAAGGATGCTAGGATCTCTGTATCCCCCATTGCTTATTGCTCTTCCTGTCATTCAGGGTTACCTAGAGAATTCACAGGTCATTTATGCCCAGCATGTTCTGATGTCCCTGAGAGTATTCCAGGGACCTCCAGCCATGCATTAGAGCCAGTGTGGGTGCAAGAGTTTAAGGCTGCTACTAGGGACCTTAGGTCCACATTGCAACTCTTTCCATCCCAGTTACAGGGGGTCTTTCATTCTTGGCAGACCCCCTCCTCCATCAAGTCTTCCCTGCCAAAACCTCAGGGAGTACCTAACGTGTCAGATTCCTCTCTCTAGTGGGGAAATTCATTTCCACCATAGAAGCAGTCCCGTTTGCCATGTCGCACACCAGGGAGCTCCAGAGGTTTGTGATCCAAGTGTGCAGGGGTCAGCCAGACCTTATGAAGATGTCAGTGTCCCTCCCTCTTCATGTGGAACTGAGTTTGTCATGGTGGCTCAACCTCTCCAATCTGCTGAAAGGCAAGTCCTTCCTGGTGTCCTTCTGGACCACCTTGAAGACGGATGCCAGCCTCTCCGGCTGGGGAGCAGTCCTGCGTCGCTGAGATCTCAGGGTCTCTGGAGGAATCGCTCCTTCCTATCAACATATTGGAGCTTCTGGCGATATTTCATGCACTTCGTCATTGGACATCTCAGCTGGAAGACTGTCCTGTCTGAGTGGAGTCTGACAACGCCATGGCCGTGGCTTAAATCAACAAGCAGGGAGGAACAAGAAGTCTCTTGGTTAGAGGTCAAGGCTATTTTGTTTTGTGCAGAAGAACACATCCCTGCCATATCCGCAGTGCACATTCCTGGCATAGACAACGTCATGGCGGACTTCCTCAGTTGACACACAGTGGACAGCGGAGAGTGGGAGCTACACCCAGAGGTGTTCACCCTCATTGTTCAGAAATGGGGTCTTCCTTACATCGACCTGATGGCGACAAGACACAACAGGAAGGTTCCGAGGTTCTGTTCTCATTGGAGGGACCCTCTAGCTCTGGCGATGGATGAAAAGTCCATTCCCTGGTTATTCCCTCTGGCCTACGTTTTTCCTCCCCTCCCAATGTTGCACAGGGTGTTATGGAAATTACGACTGGAGCATTGTCCAGTCATTCTGATTGCTCCATACTGACCTCAACAGGCTTGGTTTCCGGAGCTTCTGGATCTGTCAGTGGTGGAACCATTCCGGCTTCCTTGCCATCCGGATCTTCTTCTACAGGGTTAACTGTGGAAGGAGGATGTTCACCGGCTAGCCTTGACGGTTTGGAAATTGAATCCTCAATATTGAAGAAGAAAGGTTTTTCTTCCGGGGTGGTGGCTACTGTGCTCACTGCCTGCAAACCTGTTTCTTCCAAGATCTACCATCGTGTCTGGTCGACCTTTCTATCTTGATGTGCTGACAAGTACTTGTCTCAGGAATTTGATCTGCCTACGGTCCTGGCCTTTTTGCAGGACGGTGTGGATAAGGGCCTCAGTTTGAGTTCCCTTAAAGTTCAGATGTCTGCTCTCTCTGTTTTCTTTCAGAGGCGCATTGCCATCCTTCCTGATGTCAAGGTTTTCTTCCAGGGAGTTGCGCATACATCCTGCCTTCAAGAATCCCGCTCCTCCATGGGATCTTAACTTGGTTTTGGGCGTTCTACAGCGCCCTCCATATGGACTTTCTCCTGGCGATCGTGTCTGTTCGTCGCGGAGTTACATGCTCTGTCCTGTAAACCACCTTTTTTGGTGTTTCACAAGGACAACGCGGTGCTTCGCACTTCTCAGAAGTTTCTTCCGAAGGTGGTTTCAGAGTTTCACATCAATCAGGAGATTGTGGTGCCCTCTTTCTGCCCTGACCCCACCTCTGACAAGGAGAGGGATCTCCACTTGTTACACGTGGTGCGTTGTCTCAAGTTTTATGTGCATTGCACTGAGTCTATCAGGCAGTCTAACGTGTTGTTCGTCATCCCTGAGGGTCCTAGGGCAGGAATACCTGCATCCAAGGTGACTATTGCTTCTTGGATCAAGTCCACTATTCGTAAGGCTCATTCTACACAATCTATTGGGACCTCTTGGGCTTACAAGAATCAGGCCTCTGCTGTAGGCCACCCTTTTTTGTGTTTCACAAGGATAAGGTAGTGCTTCGCACTTCGCAAGAGTTCCTACAGAAGGTGGTGTCTGAGTTCCACATTAATCAGGAGATTGTGGTTCCTTCCTTCTACCCTAACCCTACTTCTGACAAGGAGAAGGATCTTCACCTGTTGGATGTTGTGCATTGTCTCAAGTTCTATGTGCATCGCACTGAGCCCTTGTGGCAGTCTGACACTCTTTTTGTCATTCCTGAGGGTCCCAGGGCAGGGAAGCTTGCTTCCAAGGTAACCATTGCTTCTTGGATCAAGTCCACTATTTGTAATGCTTACAAACATAGGAAGAAGCCTGTTCCCTTTCGAGTCACAGCTCATTCTACGAGGTCTATTGGGGCATCTTGGGCCTACAAAAATCAGGCCTCCGCAGCTCAGTTGTGCAAGGCGCCCACTTGGTTGTCTGTGCATACCTTTTCCAAACCCTATCGTGTGGATGTGCTGACAGCGGCTGATGCCAGTTGTGGGAGGAAGATCCTGGAGGCAGACTTGCCTGTCTAGGGTCTCCTTCATATCTTCAGTACTCTTTCACTTTTGAGCCCTGTGGGCTCTGGTTCAGTGTGCTGGGTAACAGTTCCTGGGGTCTGTTTTTTACCCCTGTTCGGTGTCCATTGATACTTTGCTATTCATGATCTGTTGGTACATTGGTGCTCTGGTGACTTTGTAGGGCCTGTGCCTGGTCCTTGCCTTTCTTTCCACCCTGGGAAACTTAATGGTTGGACATCCCAAAGTTACCGGTAACCTGTATTGGACGACAGAGAAAGAGAATTTTAGTCTTACCTGTTAAATCCTTTTCTCTTAGTCCATACAGGTTACTGGTAAGGTAGGCGATCAGCCCCTTTAAGTAGGCAGGAACAATTCTGAGAAGTGACTGCTGAGTGGAGCCTAACTCTTCTCCTTAGCTTGCAGCTAGCCAATCCCCATCCAGTAAGATTTGAAAACTAACTATTGACTAGGCAGTAAGAAGGTAAAGGAAGACTCCTGTGAGCATGAACCTGAAAGGACCCCCACGTACTGCCACAGGAGAGCCAAGCATGGTCCCTTGACAAGGTGGGAGACCAGTAACCTGTATGGACTAAGAGAAAAGGATTTACCTGGTAAGACTAAAATCCTTTTTTTACGTAATTTGAAATAAGCTTCATCTACTGCTCCACTCCCTATCACAGAGGTGTCAAAGTGTGATCCTGGCTGCAAACAGGACAAATTTAAATATCCCAAATTAGCACAGGTATGTTAATATGTGACTTGTTCGGTTTGACTGATCAACCAGTGTCCTTAAATCCTGGCCTCTTTAAAACCCCTGAGGTCCAAACTTTGACACTTCCCACCTATTACTAATAACATAGTAAAAAAAAAAAGTCAACTAGATTTGTTGACAAGATCTTCAGTCATAAACTCATTCCACCATGTATACTGAAAGTCTGAATTTGGATATACAATAATCAGGGACTTAACTACAAGGGATGTAGAGGGCGCAGTTGTGATAGGGTCTGTAATCCAAGGGTCCCGGGGCCCAAAAGTTTCTAGTATTAGGCAGCCCAAACATATTTAGCACTGGTGCCTATCAATGACTAGTTACACCAGTGACCATCATTATTTGTTTAATTGGTGTTTTCATTATATTTTCCAAACAATGATGTCAGACACACAGGATTGTAATTGTCAGAATCATACCTACTTCACAAAAAAGGCAACAATAGTTAACTAAGGTATAAACATTCTATTTGAAACTAAGATTCATTTTAAGATTCAAAAGTAATTTGTTTAATCTTCTTTGAACATCCTATAAAACATTTATAGTTTTACCTCTAGTAAGAATATGTAAAAAATAAATAGAATATTCTTACTTGCGTGGTTGTTTTCCAAATAACAGCATGACACACATTTTTTCCATAATAATTTTGGGATGACGTACAGTATACAACTTAATAGCTCTGTTACACATAAAAAAATTCAGTGGTAAGAAACTATTTACATTTATTAAACATTTTGAAATACAATTTAAAATTAGATCTTCTTAAAAATGTAAATACAAAATGTACAGTTTTTTTTATAATATATCACATAATTAAAACAGCTTGTTTAGAATAAATATAGACTACAGGGTTAAGCATCCTTTGGCTCTCCAGCTGTTGGGGACAACAACTTCTATCATTCCAGGCTGGTTGGGGATGATGGGAGTTGCAGTCTGCAACAAATGGAGAGCCAAACGTTGCTTATCCTCGATATAGTCATATCAAAACAGTTTAATGCTTTGGTGCTACCGACGCCTCCAACACATTACCATGCAATGTACTGTAGACATCTCTAGCATCCACTTATCAACCAATAGTCTTATTATTAACTCCTCGGATGCTAAAGAGGTATTTAATCGTGTGGGGTACATTTTATAGCAGGCATGTCAAATATTAAGCCTCCTTGTGGATAGAATGTAGTTCTTCATGAAGCTGCCATGGAACATTCTACTCATAAGATAAGATTTGATTTCTCAGGTCTGTTTGAATTCACACCTATACTAGCTAAGGCTGGTTTCACTCCTACATGTCCCTTTGTTATGGTAATGGCTAGAACAGTGATACTCAGCTGCAGTCCTAGAGGGCACACCAACAGGTCAGGCTTTCAGGATATCACTACTTAAGCACTAGTGGATTAATCACAGTCAATGAGCTACTGATTACCCTCCTGTGATCAATCAGGGATATCTAGAAGACATACACACTTTGGAGGAGATGTGTAAAACTGGAGTAATAAAAGTCTATAAAATTGTCTCAGAGTGACATCAAGACAGGTATACATTTTTAGCGACATTTTTGTTAAAGTGATAGTAATGTCATAGATTGCTAAAAAGTACTATTGTAGATAAATTAAAAAGAAATCGAACGGTGCAAGTCCTATCTCTTAGACATTTATGGTTTGAGAGATCTAACGTTTTAAATTTCTCCTTTCCCTCCCCTTTCCCGGACGTCAGCTGTAAGCTGACAGCAGGAAATCCTGGTCCGAGGACCGGCAGGCGGCTCTTTAGCAGAGCCGAGATAATGAAATTGAAAAAGAAATACTTCAGTGGAACGGCCGACAACGTGTGCTTGCAAACCAGGCACACTTTGCAGACCATTCCAATGAAGTATTTCTTTTTTGATTTCGGTATCTTGGCTTTGATGAAGAGCCGCCTTGAATCTCCTGCTGTCAGCTTTACAGCTGACATCAGGGAGAGGGGAACTTTAAAATGTTCTCTCTCAAACCATAAAGGTTTGAGAGATAGGACTTGCACCGATCGATTTCTTTTTAATTTATCTACAATATTACTTTTTAGCAATCTAGTACATTACTAACCCTTTAAGTACTAACTCCAGTCAGTTGACTTTTAAAAGTGGAGTATAAATGGTCTTGTCCACATGAGAATTGTATTGTAACGTATGTATAGTCATGTGCTAATTGTGCCAAAGGTAGATTTAGTGATTACATTTTAATGCCAGGTGTAACATGTTCTAAATGGAAGGACATAGTGATAGTTATGTATGCAAAAAACATTCTCATATGACAATTTTCTCAGAATATTCTCAGAAAATTCTCAAACATATTTATGATCTTGAGGTTACTTCTTCATAAATATGACCCAACTTTGCAAACTTTAGCGAAAGTCCTTAAACATACACCACATATTTTTTTATACAGCTTAGTTTTGTTTGTTTTTGTGTTTATAGACCAAGGATATTTTCTATGGACAATGGTGGATAAGGATTGAGTCATATGAATTAAAGGGATAGTAATACTTAAAATGTAAAAAAAATATGTTGTAGGATTTATCCCCCTGAGTAAAACAAGAGTACTCCCACTGCTGAAAGGTGTTTCATTCAAAAGTTATTCATTTTCAAAGTTGAATTTTTTAGGTGCAATGTCACAGTGGCCTGAAATTGTACAGTGGCGCTGTTGCTACACAATCCTATGGACAGCTCTGGTCCCGGGACCATAACTCTCCATAGGATGGTGTAGCAACAGCGCCACTGTACAATTTCAGGCCACTGTGATATTGCACCTAAAAAATTCAGCTTTGAAAATTAATAACTTTTGAATGAAACACCTTTCAGCAGTGGGAGTACTCTTGTTTTACTCAGGGGGATAAACCCTACAACATATTTTTTTTACATTTTAAGTATTACTATCCCTTTAAAGGTGTGGCCAAGGGCATCTGGAGTGTCCTTATCTAGAGTGGAGGGGAATTCTAAGGTATAAATCTGGGCCTGAGAACAGTAGCCTAATCAGTTAAGTGGCTGAAACTAGCTTCAATCAGAAATATTATTTTATCACTCCAATGGCCTTACAAGTCCAAGGCAGAATAAGAGAGTGTTGATTGTGACCAAGTAAGCTAATACAGTAATACTACAATATTCCATACTCTGATGACTGAATAGCAAGCAGTGTACAATGTATCTAATGTATCTAGTGTACAATGTAACAATATGCCAGTTCCCAGATGAATTTACCACATGCTACTTCCACAGCTGTGAAGTAAATAAATACAAAACGGAGCATGTATTTTTAACCCTTTGAGTGCCAGAGGGGTACACAACACATTGGTCTGAAATGTGTTGCCTACCACTGTGTCACTTAAAGGGATAGTAATACTTAATTATTACTAATCCCTATATTAAAGTCCTATTAAAAATAAATGTATTGCCCCCAGTGTCATCTCTCAAACCTTTATGGTTTGAGAGATAACTGCTCCTAAAGTTGCCCTCTCCCTCCTCCATCCCCGTAGTCAGTGTTCTAGCTTGTACGACTGTCAGGCAGCTCTGCAGCAGAGCCAAGATCACTTTAATAAAAAATAAATCTTTCACTGAAATGGTCTTCTACTTGTGCTTGGTTTGCAAGCACACGTAGAAGACCATTTTAGTGAATTTTTTTTTTTTAATTAACGTGATCACGGCTATGCTGCAGAGCCATCTGATGATCTAATCCCGGATTTCCCTTCAGTCAGCTACAAAGTTGACTTCAGGGAAGGTGGGGGGAGGGCAACTTTAGGAGCGATTATCTCTCAAACCATAAAGGTTTGAGAGATGACACTGGGGGCAATACATTTATTTTTAATAGGACTTTAATATAGGGATTAGTAATAATTACGTATTACTATCCCTTTAAAGACTTAACAGCATGTATTGGTGTGTTTTGTTTGTGCGGTATTTTCTGTTTTGGGTACATGCTTTCTCTGTGGGACCTCATGCCTACCAGATATCCCTGATATTGGCTCCCTGTCCCTGGATCTTGCTGTCCTGCATTTAAAATGTAATTTCTACCCCACAATCTAGGTGCTTTTCATTAAAGGTTTAATAGGTTATGCATTTACCCAAATGTAAATATGGTTTATTTATATTAATTAATGTAGTAATTAGGTGTTAGTAAGGTATTCTGCTGTACAAGTGTAGATTTAAAGCAGAACTTTCATCCGCTATAACGTTGCCCTGCTATAATTACGCAGGTAGTGACTAGCTTCAGAATATATATTTTACCTTTGAAAAGTAGCCCGTTCTAAAGAAATCCATCATTGCAGGAGATGGATGGGTTAGCGCAGTCTGCACGCCTGCGCCGTCAGTCCCTTCCAGTAACCATGTGGTGCACTGCAGTCTACTCAATGGAGACTGACAGCGCAGGCGTGCAGACAAGATGTCTGCGCTGTAGCCTGGGTTCTGGTCTCCTACAATAAAGGAATTATTTAGAACGGGTTACTTTTCAAAGGTAAAATATATATTCTAAAGCTAGTCGCTGCCTGTTTAATTATAGCAGGGAGACTTTATAGTGGATGAAAGTTCCTCTTTAAGTACAAGATTTTCTGTTGGCTTTTGCTACACAGTATTATGGACCCCCAGTGACACTCTGTCATGTGACCGTCCAGGAGGACAAAAATGTACCTGGGATCTTATTTGAAATGTTGGCAAGTATGGGACCTGTGTGCATTGTGATGTATATGGGGGGTTTCTATTTAACTTCATAAAGTTTTTTGTTTTTATAAAAAACTTTTGTCCATATTTTTAACCCCTTAAGGACCAGTTGACCTGGGGTAGTTTTACCCTAAAGGACCAGATAGACTACATTCAGGGAGTCAGCGCATATGAGCGATCACATACCGGCTCGCCAAAAGACAGGCTGAAACTGACTCCTCTGGTCTTGAAGCAGTCAGTTTTAAACTCCTGTTGGAGTGCACTTTGATGAAGAAAGTCATAATGTGCCAGGGCCATCACCAGTCCTTAACGCACATCACTGCTTCTTAAGGGGTTAAGCAGGTAGACTAGTAATATCTGTAATCATTGTGGCCCTCCTTAGAACAGTATGCTGTGAATGCAGCCGCTGACTATGGCAGAGTTTGACATGCCTGCTCTACAGTATCCTCGAGGTTAATCAACACATATTGTAGCATTTTTGAATTACATCTTGTCTGTCATAGGTCCATCAAGACATCTTTGGCTTCCATTCATGTTCTGAGCACCTTAAAAATACTGAATAGTTGGTTCACCTCCAAGCATCATAGGCTGTCAAGAATCTATAATTATTCAGTAACTCGTCTTGACTGAGCATGTTCTGAAAAAGAAATAGTTGCAAATAATCAAAGGATAAAAAATACAAATGATTACGTTATACAGCAAGGTGTGTAGAAAAATCGACTATTGCTATTTTGGGATTAGAAACTGTCTCTAGGTGAATTCACATATCAGGGGCTATGAGCAACATATTTAGCATAGTAACATACAAAGTAACGTAGTTTACAAGACTGAAAAATGCTTCCATCAAGTCTAGTCCATGCCAAAAACACCCCTGTTGATCTAGAGGAAGACAAAAAAACCTTGAAACCATTTCCAATTTAGATCCAAGTGGGTAAAAAAATTCCTTCCTGACTCCAAATGGCAGTCAGATAGTTCCCTGGATCAACATCCTATCTGCATTGAAGCCAACTGTCATAATTCTCATTATTGTTCTGTGCTAGATAGGCATCCGTTGCTTTTCTGAAAGCAGTTACAGTATCTGCAAACAATCATGTAGAAAGGAAAGACTAAAGAATGCTACCAGTTGTTAGAATGGAGAGTGTCACATGAACCACTGGGTCTAAGACTGTTAAACAAGGAACACAAGGAACTGTGGACATTTCTGTCATGCCTAAAACAACCCTTGTCTAGGCGAATAGATTGTCAGCCCAGTGACGCAAGCTATGTAGAGCTTTGGGATATTATATTGGTGGACAGATGTGCCAAAAAGGACTAAAAATCATAGCCTGCTTTCAGGGGACAGGGCCATTAGGGGTTAATAATTTGAGTTTACCTAATGTTACTTGCAATGTGTATTGTAGGCACTAAAGCCATTGTATTGAGACCCCCTGCTGTGTGATAATTCATTCAAGTCCCTCCAGTCTTTGTGTCCATTGTCTGGTTCAGCAACCCTTTTGTGTGTGAAATGTAATCATGTCTAAGTCATTGTATATGTTAGACCATTTGCTGTTGTCCTTTTGTTTACTGTATGGTGATTGGATTATGTCCCTATTTTATCTGCTGTGTCCAGGTATTTGAATGTAAGGTTTGACTATAAATATGTGTGGTTTGTTTCAATAAAAAGAGTTCTTGTCTTAACCTACACTGGTGTTGTCTGGTGGGGTAAGCTTGCTGTATCCAGAGTGTGGTGCTGGTTACTCTGACACTGGTTCTGCCTGGTGATTCAGAGTACATTGCGGTATGCTGCGGGAGCCTTTGCTGGTGGATTCTGGGAAGAAGTGATCCTTGACGGTGACACCAACGCTGGGTGTCTGCTGGTACCGTCACAGATAGGTTGGGATTTATGTATCAAGGGAATATGGGGCAAACCAAACTGCACCACGGGAGACATAAAAATCGCCTAAATTCCTGTTGATTTACATGGGTATTTTAAACCCATGAATGCTAGAGAGATCTCCAAAGCATTACATTTACAGACCTCTTTAGTATTTAAGCTCGACCTATACATTCATCCAGGCACCAATTAAAGGCAATTGTCACATTTTACAAAGCCTGCTCCTACTGAAACAGACTTAGTACAAACCCTGGGGTTGCACTGTCCTGCTGCAAAACGTCTGCATACTGGGTGGAAGAGAGGGTTTAGATGTATATATATATATATTTGTTTTAATTTTACATATTACTATCCCTTTTATAATATAAAATATCATCCAACATGCTAAATATATTTTATTCAGTATGGGGTATTGCTGACTGCAATATAGATATGGTACCAGAAATATCCACACAGTACTGATTGCTGTACTATCTATTTATGTTGGATGCAGATTGTTATTTTGGAATTGATTACCTTAACTTAATGCATATGGCCCCAAAAGTATTATTGTTCTCTAACATTTGATTCCAAAAGAGCCAATTTTCAGCCAGGTCATATCATGTCATTGAACCGGTGCCTTTAATCAGTGACATTCTACATTGTTTTGGCACTTTGACCACCAAGTATAAGGTGAATGGGTAGATTTCCTTTTAGAAAATTCCAAGTCTTTGTTTGGTGAAACAAACCACATAACCAGTTACTTCTAACTTGTTAATAGATAGGAAAGAGAAGAAGATACTTACTGTGAGGTTATTAATACCTTCAGAGAAAGCACCAATTTGCTTAACCATCCCTTCTGAATGCTCCATCTGCAAAATCAGTCAGCAGCTGCATAATTAGGAAAGCTCCCCAACACCCAAACTCCGTACAAAGACTGGGCAAACATTTATCATGCACAATCAAATCAGAGCATCTGTTACAAAGTTGCAGGACGGCAAATAAGAGTTCAGGCAACATAACGCTTTCTGTAACTGGTCTGAAATTCAGTGAGGGCAGTGATTCTCATCGACAGTCCTTGGGGGCACACCAACAGAGCAGGCAGAGGGGTAATTAGAAGCCACTGGGCCCTGGTGCAAAAATTGCCATGCCCACCCCCGACCACACTGCCCCCAATGTCCATTTCCACATCGCCCCCAATGATCCTCAGTGTCCATCTCCTACCTCCCTGGTGGTCCAGCGGTGTGGCAGGAGAGGTCTGTGCCACTTTCTGCACAGACCTCAGAAGCTGTAGCTCCCGCTCAGTCCTCTCTTCAGTAATACAGAGCACTGGATGATGATGTTATCTCCCAGCACTCTGCATTACTAGAGTGCCAGAGATAGAGATGGAGCTCAGCTGCTAACAGAGGTCTGTGCCGAAGAAGGCACAGACCTCAGCTTGTTGCAGGTGCTGCTGAGGGCAGGTTTTAGGGATATTCCTAATTAATCACAGACATTTCAAAAAAATGACTGAGCCTGAGTTATCTTGACACGCTACTTCCTGGTGTGCCCTGAAGACTAACATGGAGAAGCACTGAGTTAGCGCCTAATACAGCGAGCTATAGGGGTTGCAATTCTGGAGCCAAGCAACTGTACAATAGGGGACAAATTATTGAAATGGGGAATTGAGATCTTTCTAGAATTCAAGGGTTTAATAATATTCACATTTAAATTAATGGGATTGGATAATTTTCATATCTCCCCTATGTTGCAGTTGGTTTGCTCCAGAATTGCACTTGTTAAAGTGCTTAAACATGGCCTTTGCCAAAATGTACTGATAAAATGTACACAACTGGCTTTGTTTTATTTAAAAAACAAAATTGCTATACAAGTCAGACATTTAGTGGATAAAATACGGTGGCTGTTATAATACCTACTCATATTTAACCCCTTCAATGCAAGAGATGTATGTAAAGCATTGTGAAGGAATGTGCTGCACACTATTCTACCACTCAAGGGGCTAAAAACAAGGCAAAGAGTTTGCTTTGAAATGACAACAGGAAAAATACTTCTATTAAAGCTCAGTCTTTTATTACTTTGAAGGAGCAGTAAAAGCTTATTATGAAAATATTCAGATTACTGCTGGAAAGATTTTCCAGTCAAGTTAATTTTTTTCCATTTTTTTTTAGAGCATTTAAGATTTGTTTGCAGCCAGGTGGCGCTGTCACTATTTCCGCCTGTGAAAAGCTGTGTGTGCTGACACAAGCTTTCCATAGATGGATGTAGCAACAGTCCCAGCTACCAAGTTATATGAAAAATGCAAGCTACCTCTTAAATAACTTTTGAAAGATGCATCTCACAGTATTTGGAGTACCCTTGTTTTACTCTACAGGAAAAATCCCTACAATATATATGCATATATTTTATAATTATGCTTTACTGTGCCTTTAAATCACCACTACTCCGATCTCTGAGTATCTCGATGAATAATAAACTTACAGTCCTTTGTATACAGGTTCCCTTGGGCTTCTGCTTCCCAGATCTGGAGCTGTGAGCTCAAGTTAGGAAGCCGATGATTCCTATTGGCTGCTTTGACTTCATACCCATCTGCGCAGCCAACAAAAAATGAGGCTGCCAAGGGCTGACTCCACTCTTACAGGAGGCGGGACAAGAAGTCCTATATAAACCAGCACCATTAGGACTGGAAGTTTACAATGCTGCTAATGTCGGAGGTGGGAGTATAACGATAAGTAAAATACTGAGCTTTAACATACTTTTTTTTTTTATATTTTTCATGTTACTTGGCCTTAAAAAATAGGATGATGTTCTATTTCTTAATTTGCAGTTTTCGTTTTGCATTTCAGTGACTGAAACAAAGCAAAGAGGCTTGTCACTGGCACTCAGAGTAAACCTGTACTTGGACTAGTTCACTCCAACACACACATATCCAAAGAACCAATCAGCCCACAGCAGTATTCTTTCAGTGTCAGTGACCGTTTTAGATATTTTCATGTAACTGAAAAGGGAGATTGCTCTTCGCAGTGATCACTGATGAATACCTTCGGGTAATCATCAATGATTTGGTGTGTCTCCCTACTTTGTGTATGCAAAGCAGAGAAAATTGTTTACATTGGTCATGGGAAAAACACAGGCATACACATAAGCAAAAATGTATATTTGGTTGTTCGCCCCGTGCATTGAAATGGGATCTGCCAGCTTAAAGCTAGTGGATCAAATTTGCGGATCTACCGTAAAATTCTCAGGTATAATACGCACCTGTGTATAATACGCAGGTGCATATTATACCAAAGTTTTAGGGGAAAAGAAGAGTGCTTATGTATAATACGCACCCTTGTTATCCCCCGTGCGAACATTTTTTTTTAAGGCTTCCCTCCCTCCCTCCAGCCAAAACGGCTGCCAAACCAAGACTTACTTGGTTTAAATTTAACTTCCCACTGAAGTCCGCATCTCTTGCATTGATGAAAGGCAAAATACAAAGCTTCCCAGCGGGCGGCATTCTTCCATTTGCTGCCCGCTTCCTTCAATGTGCTTTCAGGACTTTCAACCTCCATCTAATTGGCTGGATGCGGAAGGTCCTGAAAGCCCATTGAAGGAAGCGGGTGGCAAATGGAAGAATGCCGCCCTCTGGGAAGCTTTGTATTTTGCCTTTCATCAATGGGAGAGATGCGGACTTCCGTAGGGAGTTAAATTTGAACCAAGTAAGTCTTGGTTTGGCAGCTGATTTGGCCCGGGGGAGGGAGGGAAGGTATCTGCCAACCCTAACTTTTTTTTGTTTAAATTCTCATGTATAATACGCACCCCCCACTTCACATAAGGTGAAGTGGGGTAAAATTGTGCATATTATACCCGAGATTTTACAGTATCTTGCCATCATTTATTGAAGAATAAACGATGGTCAGATACAATCCTTAAATTGATGAATGAGTGAATGGTTAATGCGCAAAGAAATCCTCCAATTTTATTGCGCATTAAGCCATTTGCACCTTGATGAATCCTGGCCTCAGGCGTGATAAAGAGGTGATAAAGTGGAGATAACTTTTCCAGCGATATCACTTCTCCAGTTCCTATGTTATTCTGTAGAGCCTATGCACAAAGATCTCCAGAGATGGAGAAATCTTAGTGTATTGGCTCCATAGAATAACAAGGGACCTGGAGAAATGATAATCACTGGAGAAGTTATCTCCACTTTATCACCTCTTTATCACACCTTAGAGAAGTGTATAGATTCACCCTAAGCTTCTTTACCACCTCCTGCCATAGCTGAAGCTGCTAGAGGCAGCCACATTACAACTGGCTGTGCAGAAGGACGTGCTATCACGGCAGCCAAAAGGATCCTCCGCTGCCTCTCTGGTGTTTACATCTCAAGCTCTGTGGGTGTTGAAGCCCAGGGGGACATGGTGTGTGTGAGGGTGATGGTGGTGGTGGGGGGGGGTCTGATTTCCTCCTGTTGGAGGAAAGAATCACCAAAGAACAACTTATCTCACTTAACTTAAAGTCTGGTCTTTTCAGTCAACATTCTTTTCATATATGCAAATGTATACTCCTAATTTTATAATCATATTAATATCAAATTGGAATTGTGATGGAATAGTAATGGAAACTATATTTCTAACCAAACATATAGTTTACCACTTGATTACTCAGTACTTATTAGACAATCACAACTTCCACAAAATAAACTATATAAAGTATGTCTTAAAGGGGAACTTTCAGCTTTATAATATTGCCCCCTAATACATTAGTAATATAGCGATAGGCAAAGTAACAGTTGTATTATGGTGAATAAGTCTGTGTTATTGAAGTAATCCACCTTCTTCTTCAGGCATCCAGTGGATAACTGCGCAGATGTCTTATAGGGAAGTTGCCTCTGAGTCTGTCCCATGCACTGCCTGAATTGGTAGTGACGTTCATTGGTTACCTTAAAGGGATAGTAATAGATAGGGTGACCACATTTCCATTCTGCCATTCTGGGACATATGGTCACCCTAGTCCCGCGGCTGAGGCTCCCGCCGGCGCTGACCATCTTTCTGTGGCTGACATAGTAAGAGATACCAGTGGGAACTCTTACTCTGTGTCAGCCTCAGAAAGATGGTCAGCGCCGGCAGGAGCTTCAGCCGTGGGTCTCACTTGCAGCACCAGCATACATGCTCCATCCCAGCTGTCTTGCACACACAGTCCACCCAGCCAATGAGGACCATATAGCAAATACATTTCATTGGCTGGCTGGACTGGTGCGTGTTGCTCCATTCCGGGACTCTTTGTTGTCCCAGTGGGGGGTGACCCTGGACGTGGGACACAGACCCCCAATAATGGACAGTCCTGGGCATTCCGGGACGTGTGGTCACCCTAGTAATAGATCATTTTTACAAATGTGCATCTTGTAGCTATTAAAAAAAGAAATTAAATGACCCCAGTCCCATCTCTCAAACCTTTATGGTTTGAGAGATAATCGTAGTTAAAGTTCCCCCCTCCCTCCCCTTTCCCTGGCATCAGCTCTCTATGATGATTAATTAGAGCTTCTTTTATTATGAAACATTAATATCCCTTTAAGGTAACGGAAGTTGCTGCCTGCGCAGGTGTACAGAGCTTCTCTTGTAAGCTCTGCACCCTGGATGCCTACATAAGAAGCTGGATTACTTCAGTAATGTGGATTTATTCACCATAATACAACTGTTACTTTGCCTGCTGATATATTATTAATGAATTGGGGGGCAATATTATAAAGCTGAAAGTTACGATTTAAACTAAGATTATCTAGAAGTTTATAATCAATTTTATCACTTAACCCTTTGATTGCCAGAGGGGTATGCAAAGCATTGCTCTGTTTTGCATAACCCTCGGGGACTCAAAGGGTTAATTCAAAAGTTTTTAACTTCTTTTTTTAACGTAAAGGGTGAGTATAGATTTTTAAGGGGCAATTAAGAGCTACAAGTACATATTTATCTTAAAGATATTATAACTTTCTTTTTCACTTAAATAAAACAAATTCAAATTAACACAGTTAACACTGTAATACAATTCCCTTAGAATGAAAGTAATACTTAAAGGGATAGTAATACTTAAAATGTAAAAAAAAAAAAAAATGTTGTAGGGTTTATCCCCCTGAGTAAAACAAGATTACTCCCACTGCTGAAAGGTGTTTCATTCAAAAGTTATTAATCTTCAAAGCTGAATTTTTTAGGTGCAATATCACAGTGGCCTGAAATTTTACAGTGGCGCTGTTGCTACACCATCCTATGGAGATTTATGGCCCCGGGACCAGAGCTGTCCATAGGATCGTGTAGCAACAACGCCACTGTACAATTTCAGGCCACTGTGAGATTGCACTTAATAACGTTTGAATGAAACACCTTTCAGCAGTAGGAGGACTCTTGTTTTACTCAGGGGGATAAACCTTGCAACATATTTTTTTACATTTTAAGTATTACTATTCCTTTAATATTTTGTAAAAAATATATAGTATAGGGTTTACCTTCAGAAGTAAAACAAGGGCACTCTCACTGTCGAGAGGTGTTTTATGCCTAAAATGTTACAATGATGCTGATGCTACTCCATCCTATAGACAGTTCTGGTCAGTTGACCATAAACCTCCATAGGGTGGTGTAGCGGCAGTACCAATGTACAATTTCAGGCCATTGAGATACCGCACCTAAAATATTCAAGTTTTTGCTGCAATAACATTTGAATAAGACACCTCTCAGGACTGGGAGTACCAGATTTTAAAGGGATAGTAATGTTTCACAAAAAAAGCAGCTCCAATTAATCTTCATAGTATTAGGGCCATGAAGAGTGTTATTTCAATACTGTCAGAATTGTAGTTCAAGAGTAACTGAATGATGAAGTATCCCCCTCCCTCCCCTTTTACCTAGTGTAACACTGCTCACCTCAGATGTGGAATCTGGTCACTTGAACAGACAGCTCACAGTGAGGGACAATCTTCTTTCTATCAGTATAAGGAAAAAACAAACCCTTGACAAAGAAGGTCAGGTTTAGGAAGATTGTCACTGAAAGTCGTCCCTCTCTGTGATCCACCTGGACACCACCCTGATGCTCTGAGGTGAGCAGTGTTACATCAGTAAAAGCAGAGGGAGGGGGATACTTTATCATTCAATTACTGTTGAACTACAACTCGGACAGTATTGAAATAACTCTCTCCTTGGTCCAAATACTATGAAGATTAATCGGAGCTGCTTTTTTTGTGAAACATTACTATCCCTTTAACATATTATGTATTACTATCCCTTTAAGTCAGTGGTTCTCAATCTTTTTTTGTTTGGGGCACCCCTAACACATAATCTAGAACATTCGGGGCACCCCAACATATTTAATGTAGTTTATCAAGGGCATAATAAGGGTAAAATACATAAATATACAGTTATTATTATGTTTTATAATCATAATAACAAAACTAAATATATTGTGCATAACAATTTCTATAAATCTTTATTTAAAAGTCTACTTTTGTTTGTCTTCATTGAAAACATGGGACACCCTAAGTTGATGTCCGTGGCACACCAAAGTGCCACGGCATCCTGGTTGAGAATCACTGCTTTAAGTGATTTAGTCAATTGATATAATCTTGTGTTCACCCTTCACCTTTGCATCAGATATGTAATTAGAAAAAATATATTGTTCCCTATACAGAAAATGTACTGTTTCTACATTATTGTCTCGTCTACAATTTGACCTCATTACTCATGCTTTCCCAATATCATTAACACAAGTTTTAACAAATGCAATAACACACACAGACATGCCATGCAAACAGCAGCGGTATGAATTGTGTTAGGTGGATGGCTCTAAACTGTATTTTCTAAAATAATGTTATTGAAAAAATATTGCAAACTGTGTTTTGTCCTTTTTAAATCATTTTCATTTATTTTATTTTGTCTGGATGAAATATTTATTGATTTATAATAATAATAATAAGCTGCTTTCTGTGTGTACATGTAACATCATTTTAATGTAATAACATTTACATTGCGCAATTCAAATCAGATTTTTTTGTGCAAATAAAAATAGATTGCGCAAATGTTTAAGAAAATGATTAACCCCTTGAATGCTAGAGGTCTGTATTGCATTGCAAAGCCATGTAATGGAGATCTTGCTAGTATCCACGGGATTAATCATACATGTATATAAATACTTGTGGTTAAATTAGAACTATATTTAATGTATACACTGTAGCCTTATCCTCCATATAAAATATAAAGTATCAGTAATTTCACAAATTTGCAATAACTTGTCATGTTTTTTTTTTGTAAAAATATATATATTTATAAAAAAATCTTCTGTTGTCTCAATATAGATATATTTTGGGGAAAAGAAGTCTGTTTCCATGATGAAGCCATGCGGGTGATGTTGGTAAGATGAATTATGCAAAGATGCATGGTTATTTGAAAAATACAGATGACAATGGTGAGTGATGCCAGGTGCTGTCAGATTAGTCTGCCCACCTGGTCCAGTTTGTCCATCTCTTTTGTAGAATTAGCGCTTGGTATTTTAAAATCATTGCCCCCCTTCTGAGTTCCGTTACTAGCGTCCACGGGACACACGTATTCTGTTGTTTCATCAAATTTCTTCTTCCGGAGCTGGCCAAAATGAGACAGTCCAAGTTTCTTTGGCTGAAATTATAATAATGTATTATAAATTATAATAATTAAGATACGGCTATGATTAAAAAGCTGTATGCTATTCACAGTAGGATAATATTGTGATGGCCAAGGTCTGAAATATGATCAATACTGATAAAGGCCAGGAATCTCTGACCAGAGCATGAAACAGACTGTGCACATTCCATTGAGTTCATCCATGAATGAAACACAATGCAATTCCACGCTATAACCAAGTGTTTTTTTGTTATTCCTCTTAACTGCAAATTACTTTTGCTGGAATTTTACCCTTTTAACCGTTAGTGAACCAAACGTATGGTACTATAGCACCTTGTTTAGCACCATGTAGTAACCCTTTAAGGACCAGAAATGTGTGCAACATTGCTTTGCAATGTGTTGCACACACCTCTGGTCCTTAAAGGGTTAAACAAAGTACAGAGAGAGTGACATACATTTACACCATTTCACTGCTCATAGTACTGGGAAGGCGTTTGGGGATTGCTGATATTAAAGTCTTAAAGGGATAGTAATACTTCGTTTTATCTTTATTTTATTTTGTAGGCATTAAAAAAAAACATGAAGAACGATATAAGTCTTATCTCTCAAACCTTTATGGTTTAAGAGATATTCACAAGCAAAGTATCCCCCCCCCTGTTCAGCGAGATCAGAAGGGAGATGCCCAGGTAGATTGCAGAGAGGGACAATGTTCAATTAAGATAAGGGAAAAACCTGAAAAACTTGTCAAGGGGGGAAGGGCTTTCATTGTTTTCATACAAAGAAGAGTGTCCCCTGCTGTTATCTGTCTGGTCATACAACCAGATCCACATCTGAGAGGAGATGGCTTACACTAGGAAAAAGGGGCGGGAGGGGGAAACTTTGCTTGTGAATATCTCATAAACCATAAAGGTTTGAGAGATAAGACTTATATCATTCTTCATGTTTTTTAATGCCTACAAAATAAAATAAAGTTAAAACGAAGTATTACTATCCCTTTAATGACAGTTAAGTGTGTGCACAGGTATGCACTAAAGTGATCATAAGCTATAGTGCAGTGGTTTTCAGCATTATCCTCAGAGACCCCCAAGGCCACGCTTCCCTGCTTAAAGGAGCAATACACTTTTTTTTTATGAAAACTTAAATATTATAGGGCTTTTTCTGCTGAGTAAAATAAGGACATTCTCACCTCAGTCAGTAATGTGCTCTGAACACTCTCAGTTGTTCTATTCAAATGTGATAACAGTTCTAATTATTAGGAAGTGAATTACAGAGTGCTGACTTCCTGAAAGTTTTAAGTGACAACATGACTCAGCATGTTTTTCTCACATCCTATGGAGGACGGTTTGTCAGTGACTCTCCTCTCCTACAGAATACAGCAGAATAATTAATTAACTGTAGTCTGGCCACTAGAGGGCACTAATAAAAAAAAAAACAAGGAGAGCTTAATCTGTCATAACTGAAAATATGCATCTCCAAGCAGTCGGAGTGCCCTTGTCTTACTCAACAAGAAACACCGTACATTATATATATATATAATATTTTTTTCCCAGAACAAAAGTTTACTGCTCCTTTAAGAACAGGTGGGTTGATCAGAAGAACAGTCATTTATTTAACTCTTCTGTACACAAGCCTTGCTGTCATATCCATACATTCCCCTCTCTGAGACTAATGCTACTAAGAAGAGCTGATATAATTCTGGAGAAAATCAAGTACGCTATAGAGGGATAAAAATGTTCCCTAAATTTCCAATGATTTATTGTAATACATTGTATCACTATAGGCTGACCATATTTCTTTGAGACAAAAATGGGACAGGGTGTGGGACAGATGGACAGTGTCACTCCAAGTCCAATGGTAGTAAGCTGCAAGCAGCAAGGACGCATTTGTTCCGTCTCTTGCTAGTGGTGTTCTCTCTGGCCAAAAAGCCTGCCCCTGAAGTAAATCAGAACTTCCCCTCTTTGTCACTCACACTAGTGGTTTTACTGTGTTTACTGTGTGCATTGATTACCATAGAGTATTATGACTTGTCATCATATCACTGTCAAGACTCTATGGTCTTAGAGAGTTATGAGTCACTCGAGTCATAAGACTCTATGGTAATCAATGTGCACAGTAAAACCACTAGTATGACGAAAGGAAGTTCCGATTTACTTATCCTATATAATAATTCGCTAGGATGTTTGTCATGATGCAGTCATGCGCAGTAGAGACTTCCCGCGTTTGCGTGGAGCAGTGAGGGAGCGGCCACTTAACCCTTTGAGTGCCAGAGGGGTACGCAACGTATTGCAAAGCAATGCGTTAAGACAAAACAAAAAGCACCACCCAAAAAAATGGACAGTCCTTTATATATACTGCGCCCAACCTAAAGGATAATATAAACAAATAGCCAATATAATAGACTATAATACAGGATAATATAAAAACAATATGAATTACACAATATAAAAAATGTACCGCAATAAAAGTCCTTCAAGCAAAGCAATTATAGATCCATGCTGCACGCCTCTGTGGGTCTGGCCCCCCCAGAATAAATATCAGCAACTATCAAAAAAATAAAAAGCAGAGAAGCGGCGCAGAGGATCTTTTCTGAGTGTAGTAGGTTAAATACAAATCCGGACCTCCACCAACACCAGGCTCCAAGAAACGGACTCACATTTAACGGAGGCTATAACTCACCTCCTAATGTTATAGCAGTCACTGGCTCACACCCCAATGCGGTGTTCTTTTTAGTTGATCTCTGCAGCCAATCAGCTCCCGATTTAATGATGTGTGGGATCCAATGGCCAGATGAAGGGTTACACCTCTCCCAACACCAACACCGGAGGAAACCTAATTTTGTTCTTAAAACCCTTAGATATTAGAGGGCACAAGGGCTGATAGCTCAAATAGGCCAGTGATTTCACACTGATATTATGCTCTTCTTAAAGTGTTTATTTGGCAAGGTACCAGATATAAAAAATACAAAAATTAAAAAAGTATCAATAACCTGATTTACAATTGTAATAACCAGAGTATTAAAAAACCAACATCAAAAATAATGACAATATAAATATATGGCCTAACGCGTTTCGTGACGCTGTCACTTCTTCAGAGGCTAAAAAGAAAGGCAATGCTTTGCGTACCCCTCTGGCACTCAAAGGGTTAACATTACCTGGACCTTGGCCTGTGTACAAGCGCTTTTACAATAGTGAGAAATAAACAAGCCGCGTTCAGTTTTTACAAAAAATTTAAAACTATATAGAAGTTATTTTAAAAACGGGACAAAATTGACATTTATATTAAAAGGACAGGATGGTCTGGAAATAGGAAATAAACGGTACTGTCCCGTTTAAAACGGTACGTGTGGTCAGCCTATATCACTACCCCTGCTTTCATTTAGGGTGACCACATTTCCCTTCTGCCATTCCGGGACGTGGTCACCCTAGTTGCCCCGTCATACCTTAAGTCCCTGGTGGTCTAGCGGCGTGGAAAGTGCTCTGTGCCTCCTCCGGCACAGAGCTGAAGCTCCCGCGCGCTGTGCTCAGTAATGCAGAGCGCTGGGAGATGATGTCATCTCCCAGCGCTCTGTATTACTAGAGCGCTTGCCTCCAGGTAAGCTGCATTGCCGCCCTGGATGTCAGCCTGCAAGCGGAGAGTCCTTTTCTAGAAGTACCTACCCGGACTTTGGCAGTGGTAGACAGAGGTGTATAGGTTGAGGCATCCATTATTTCTCTCTTTTCTTGCTGGGCTTCGTGGCCGATTAACAAGTTGAAATTAGTTGCTAAGTGTCTCCTCAACAAGGTCTTTTGGGGTGGAATGTTTAAAAGCATGGCCAGGGTGTCAGCGTTAAAACGAGGTTCAAGTATCTGGGGAGAAAATATCAAAACATTCCTTGCATTAATCATTGTTATTCATAATTACTTACATTTCCTCAATGCCACCTACTTCAAATACTATCTTGACTTACTGTGAAAATAAAACAACATTTAAAGGGGAACTTCCCCTAGGATTAACTTGATCTTAACCCTCTGAGTGCCATAGGGGTGTGCAAAGCATTGCTCTGCAATACTTGGTGCATGGCACTCAAAGGGTTAAGTTCATTTATTTGCACAGTATTAACCCTTTGAGTGCTAGAGGGATGTCCAACTCATTGCTTTGCAGTGCATTGGATACCCCTTTGGCACTCAAAAGATTAAAGGGATAGTTATGTTTCACAATAAAAGCAGCTCTAATTAATCTTCATAGTATTTGGGCCGTGGAGAGTGTTATTTCAATATTGTTCGAGTTGTAGTTCAAGAGTAATTGAATGATAAAGTATCCTCCTCCCGCCCATTTTACTGATGTAACACTGCTCACCTCAGAGCAGCAAGACTGTCCGGATGGATCACAGAGAGGGACAATCTTCAGTGAGCGTAAGGAAAAACCTGAAAAAACCTGTCAAGGGGGGCAGGGTTTTCCTTATGCTCACAGAAGGTGAGAAGATTGTCTCTGTCCACAGGACCAGATTCCACATCTGAAGGGAAGAGGCTACACTAGGTAAAAGGGGCGAGAGGGGGGTATTTTATCATTCAATTACTCTTGAACTACAACTCTGACAGTATTGAAATAACACTCTTCATGGCCCAAAAACTATGAAGATTAATTGAAGCTGTTGTTTTTGTGAAACATTCCTATCCCTTTAAGGGCAGCGGACAATATCGTGGAAATGGAATCTGACAGTCAGTATGAAATGACCATGATAATTAGCCAGCAATTATGTGAGAGCGAGCATCCATCTTAATGGGGTCTGCATTATTATTCAATTACTCCACACCTTGAGAGGAAACTGGTTCAGATTGTCTCAAAAGAAGGAATGAGGAAATTTCAGGACAGGTGATTAAAGATGCAGGTTATGAAACAATTGTCAGCGATATGAGCGTTGCTGAAGTTAAAGCGTCCCTAACTACTGAACTAAAATATCTAAAACACTTATTGAAAAACAACAAGAACTGGGTATAATCAGTTTTAAAGTAGACATCTTCAAAAAATAAAAGCTATACTTTGACAGCCAATAACAAACTGAGGGTGATAGGAACTGCAGTCAAACAACAGCTGAAACTATGGCTAACCCTAGGCTTGGGAATTGGTTACTTCAACACATAGTCAGGTAGGGCAAACCAGTGGGTGGAGAAGATTCTCAGGGACTGGCTACTGACAGTAGGGTTTAATGTGGAGTCTGATGTGGGGGCAACCAATATTTCTGCATCTCAATACTTTGGTAGTATTAATAGTTCATATTTTGTTTATTTGACTATTACACTCTGTGATATACAGAAAAAAGCATACAAGAGTTTTCTTACAATAAGGCCACCGTGGACACCACTTCCCCGGAGGTTCGGAGCATATTCTGCTAGATCTACAGATCTTAGCCACTCCATAACCCTGTGATTGGACCACTGAACCACTTCTGAAGGAGAGATGTTATTCTGTAAAACAGATCCACAACACAGTTAAAGGACATTATGGCATCTTGATACTAGCGACTGTATTATAAACTGCCTGATTTTTTTTAAAGAAAAAAATATATACTGTTTGACTTCTTCTGCTGTGTAAAACAACATTTGAATGGATGATGCTTCATTCAAAAGTTATTAAAGCTCAAACTTGTTTTTTAAATTATACTGCAGTTGTCTATTATGATCAACGGATGGCAACGTTACTAGTTCTTTCTTTGGAAATCATTAGTTTAATACAGCAGTAGGCAATCGTTGGCTTTTAAGCCACTGGGGACTACAATCATCATCCCCAATTGACTAATGGCTTGGCTGGGGATCATGGGAGTTGTAGGCCTATAGACAGCAATAGAAACATTCTCTTTGCCCTCTGATCACAGCTGTCTAATTTTCTAATAGTTTAATTAATTAACCTTTTAAGAACCAGATGGGTGTGAAAAGCATTACTTCACAATGCTTTGCACATCCTTCTGGTCCTTAAAACAATACATGTTTTCTAAGCAATGATGTTTCAATGGCCATGCACTTTTCTGTAGAATGAAAAAATGGGTACTGTACCTCATCGGCCGGTCGCCGGCGCAGGCAATTAGGGTTGAACTTGTTGGCATGTAAGACATGGATTGCACACTTAATACTGAGGTGATGTAGCTGGCTGGTTACTTTCAGAAACAGGAGATCATTCTTGAAATGGGATTGAAAAAACAATATTATACTGCTGATAACTGTTTTATTCAAAAGTCCTAACTGTTCAAAGCTGATATACTAAAAGATATTCAGAGAACTTACTTCCTGAAAGCTCAAAGTGACAGGAAGTGACTCAAAAGCTTCAATCCCATTCTTTGGAGAACTGTTGACAGTGACTCAAAGATCCCACAGAATGCGACTGAATAACTAATGAAATCTGTAGTGGGCATTGAAGATGAACGGCTTTTTATGTGATATATTTTAATGTACAGATTCACAAAATATTAAACAATTGTGAGCTTCCCCACAGATTTTGGGCCATGTGTACAAAGATAAGTAACTGTGGGTCAAACCAACTGCACCATAGAGACAAATACAAATTCTCAAAATTCCAAATTATTTAAATAATGGTTAAAAAATTATATTAAACTTTTTTTTAAATGAAAAAATATGTTATTGAGGTTTTCCTGCTCATTTATTGCAACTCAACTTTTTTTCACAATAAACTGCAGTTTTCAATTGTGGTACCTGGGTAATGCTGTTCCTATCACTTACTGTATGATGGAGAGCCTTAGTCAGTGACTTAGTCAGTGCATTGTATTAAGCAATGTCTTTTGGACACCAGTTGGCACTGTTGACATCAGTTTCTTTAAAAAAAAATTTAAGTTGTAATATCTCAATGAAAAATCTACCAGCAGTGGAACTTTTGTACCTTTTGCAGGAAACACCCTATAAAATGTTTTTTCATAGAATAAATTAACCCATTGAATGCATTGCTCTCCTACATTTAAAGGGTCTTAAAGGATTAACAACTCAGTTTAAAGGAGCAGTAAACTTTTTTTAAGAAAACCTATATGCTATAGGGCTTTTCCTGCCACTTTAAAAATTAAGTGTCTCCTACTGATGTCAGCTGTTTTATTCAAAAGTTATAACAGTTCAAACCTGCTATATACTCTGGTAACATTAATCTGAGGAGTTACTTCCTGATAGTTCACACATACAAGAAGTGACTCAGCAGTTACTATCATATTCTATGGAGAACTGTTGTCAATGACTCATTTCTGTCACAGAATGGTACAGAATAACTACCTGAAATCTGGCAAACAGATTGCAATGAAAAATCAATAGAAAAATCCAATAGTTTAAAATCTAATAAATCTGGAAAGATAAATTTCCCTGCAGTGTGAGTACTCTTGGTTTACTAAGCAGGAAAAGCTGAATAACATATGTTTTTTTTTTTTTCATTTTACAAAAAGTCTGCTTCTTTAAATCATTTGTCTGGTGTGATGAACCAGAAAGGTCTAATAACGCGGCCACGTGGTCTTCAGTTAAGGACCACGGGGCATTTTTTTTCCACTAATGGATTTAGGGGTCCTTAACATAGTAACATAGTAGATAAGGCTGAAAAAAGACATGCGTCAATCAAGTCCAGCCCATGCCAATAACACCCCTGTTGATTCAAACAAAAAAGCCCTGTGGAGCAATTTCCAATGTAGTCCCAAGTGTGTGTGTGTGTGTGTGTGGGGGGGGGGGGGACTATTCCTTCTTGACTCCAACTGGTAGTCAAATAGTTCCCCGGATCAATATCCTATTTGCTTTGAAGCCATCTGTCATAATTGTCAATATTGTTCTGTGCTAGATAGGCATCCATTGCTTTTTTGAATGCAGTTGCATTATCTGCAAGCACAACATCCCAAGGCAAAGAATTCCATAGCCTTACCGCCCTTACTGTAAAGAATCCCTGCCTATGTTTTAGTCGAAAGCGCCTTTCCTCAAGTTTTAATGGATGACCTCTTGTTCTTAGCTCAGCTCTTTGCATAAATAATTAATTGGATAGTTCTTTGTATTGAGCTTGAATGTATTTGTAAATGGTAATCATATCACCCCTTAGACGTCTCTTCTCTAATGTAAATAAACCCAGTTTGTCTAGTCTCTCTTTGTAACTCAGATCCTCCAATCCCTTTATCAGTTTTGTTGCACGTCTCTGCACCTTTTCCAGTTCAGTAATGTCTTTTTTTAGAACAGGCACCCAAAATTGTACTCCATATTCTAGATGAGGCCTAACCAAGGATGTATACAGAGGTAGGATAATATTAGCATCCCTTGCTTCTACACCTCTTTTTATGCAGGCTAGTATTCTATTTGCTCTTGCAGTAGCTGAGTGACTCTGCACACTGCTGTGAAGTCTGTTGTCTATCAGTCCTTAAACTGCGTGGAGGCACCCTGAATTCCATGACGTGCCAGGATCATCATGGGTCCTTAACAGAAGTTTTCCCATGGCAGTCCTGGCACGTCATCGGTCCCTAAGGGGTTAATTCACTTTATTTTAGGCATATCAGGTTATTTTATTTCTAATAAATAACAGTAGATGGATCTCCAGCTATTGTTGGACTTCATCTTCCATCATTCTGACTGTAGTCAGGCACACTGTGGCTTTCCCCTGGGCTAAAGTCACATAAAAGACAGCCCAGAGGCAGGAAAAGGGAGTGTGTCAAACTCACTGGGCCTTATGTATAAGAACAAGCTGGAACAATTCTAGGGCAAACCAACTGCTCTGTAAGGGACAAATAAACATCCTCATTGATTTTAGATTTTACCTCCATGAATGCTAGAAGCACTGGAAACTCTCTAGCATTCAAATGGTTAAAAACAACATTCAAAACAGTGGAAAATTTGGGAATGTTCATCTTTCCAATTGGAGTTACTCCTACACACCTTGACTGTGATATTGACTGGGTGGTGAAGGTAAATACCACTAACAGCCTCAGATTGTACAGTAGCAATGGACCGACACACCAGACTTATCTTGTTAAAGGGGAAGTAACACCTCCTAATAACCACCTCCCACTTACTTTACTATACTTTACTTTACTATGGCTGCAAAATCTAATGGCCCATCTGAATTGTTTCTTTGCTCCTTCAGTCAGTTCTATAGAAGGTCCATGGAGCCTGACATGATAGTTACTAGCAGGACCACATAACACAAACTCTGAAAACTGCACAAGGTAATATTTAAGGGATAGTAATGTTTCACAATAAAAGCAGCTCCAATTAATCTTCATAGTATTTGGGCCATGGAGAGTGTTATTTCAGTACTGTCCGAGCTGTAGTTCAAAGGCAATTGAATGTTAAAGTATCCCCCTCACTCCCCTTTTACTGATGTAACACTGCTCACCTCAGAATAGCAAGACTGTCCTGATCTCCGAGAGGGACAATCTTCAGTAAGCATAAGGAAAAACCTGTCAAGGGGGGCAGAGCTTTCCTTATGCTCACAGTAAGAAGATTGTCCCTTGCTGCAAGCTGCCTAGTCAAGAGATCAGATTCCACATCTGAGGGGAGGTGGATTACACTAGGTAAAAGGGGCGGGAGGGGTATACTTTATCATTCAATTACTCTTGAACTACAACTCTAACAGTATTGAAATAACACTCTCCATGGCCCAAATACTATGAAGATTAATTGGAGCTACTGTTTTTGTGAAACATTACTATACCTTTAACCTTTAAGGAGCTTTGACCCTGAAATGGTTAAACATGCCCCATGCCTCTGCCTGCTGCAGTCTGAAACAGCTTAAAAATTCCTGGTAATGCCCTGCCCACTAGCCACACCCCCAGATACACCCCCTAAAACACAAGTGTCCCTCTTTGGCAATTTGAAATGTTGGGAGGTATGCACCTTTAACCGGGGACGAATAGGAAAAATGCATACTGCAGGACTGCTTTGATTTCAGTGTACTGAAATATGCCTATTTCCTATGTGTCCCTGGTTAAAGGTGAGGTCTGGTCAGCCTAGACCATAGTAAAACAACTGTGTGTCAAGGGGTTATTATTAGGAAGTGCTACTTTGTCGTTAAATGATATTGGCGCTTGTTCAAGTTTATTTTGCGAGCTCTTGGTGATGCATTACAACTTCCTGTTTCACATGTTCCCATCTGTCTTCAGCTAGTCTGCTGGATTACCACATCCCTATTTTAACTTGAGTGCTCTAAGCTTTCCTTCCTCCCCTCCAGGAAGGGGTTCTTAACAAGCCAGGCCTATGCACCTGTCCTTCATGAAATCTAAAAATACACAGAGTGCACAGAACACTTATTTAACCCTTTTACTGTCAGAGCAGTGTTGGACACCTCTTTGGAACTCAAAGGTTTAAAGTGGAACACTCATCTCCAAGAAAGTTATTTGTATTTAAAATGTGATGTGCAATAAATCTACAATCTGTTATTTATTTTTCTAAAATCATTACTGACATGGAGATATTCGACTTTAAAGACGTACCTGATGATGTCACACAGGCTATCACTGCTGTGCATCTCAGTAGCATAGGGTTGTCTATCACCTCCCCTCTTGTGCTTCGTTTCCTCCTCCCTCAGTGAGTCCCAAATATTCAAGTGACCTGGATGCACATTTGGGACTCAATGCGGGAGGAGGGAATGAAGCAAAATAGGAGAGGTGGAGGGGCGCTGTACCACAGTAATCACCCTTCTGGCATCAGCAGGTGTGTCTTTAAAGTCAGTAAATTAAAAGAAGTTGTCTGTGCATCAAACACTGAGTTTGACAAACAAACAATCTATGACTTGCTACAAATAAAACAGTGGCCTTTAGTGTCATGTTTTTGGCCAAAGACATGGAAAGCTTGCCTGTCCCGTCAAAGCACCCCAGCTTAAGACAAGTATTTATCTGTCTCCAATAAGTGAAGATGTATTTAGTAGAATGCAGATAAAGGGATAGTAATACTTCGTTTTAACTTTATTTTATTTTGTAGGCATTAAAAAAACATGAAGAACGATATAAACCTTTATGGTTTAAGAGATATTCACAAACAAAGTATCCCCCCCCCGTTCAGCCAGATCAGAAGGGAGGTGCCCAGGTAGACTGCAGAGAGGGACAATCTTCAATTAAGATAAGGGAAAAAGCTGAAAACCTTGTCAAGGGGGGAAGGGCTTTCATTGTTTTCATACAAAGAAGATTGTCCCTTGCTGTTATCTGTCTAGTCTTACAACCAGATTCACATCTGAGAAGAGATGGCTTACACTAGGAAAAAGGGGCGGGAGGGGGAAACTTTGCTTGTGAATATCTCTTAAACCATAAAGGTTTGAGAGATAAGACTTATATCATTCTTCATATTTTTTAATGCCTACAAAATAAAATAAAGTTAAAACGAAGTATTACTATCCCTTTAAAAACAGTGATTCCATCTTACCTCTACTGTGAGCAAAATCCTTGTGAGGAAAATGAGGAAATGACTATACACATATGTAACTAATTGAACATATGAGTGCCAAAAGGGTGAGCTATGAATTGCACCACAATGCATTGCTCAAGCCTCTGGCACTCAAAGGATTAAAAAGACCAAGGGGCACACCTGCTACAACAGAGTACATAACAGAGTTCTTACCACAGTTAAATATTGCAGCATTTTCCCGTCAACCCGAGATTCGTGAAACTGATCTTTGTATTGAGGTAATCCGATGTCATCAAGCCATCCTGTTAATACAAGCAGGGCACCGTGATATTCCTGTCTCACTATGCAATTTACTTTTTAAGACAAAAAGGAAAAATTTCACTCACGGGTCACCCATATATAGTCTAGCTGTCCTGACTTCTCATCGTTTTTGGTGTTTATTGCATTAAGCGCAAGCTGAAGCTTCTTTCTGTGCAATGGATTCTTTATTCCCAATTCCTAAAAAACATACACACACAGAGATAATATAACATTAGCATACAACATAATGGATGTTTGTATATTTGTATCTTTATTTATGCAGTGCCACACACGTACACAGCGCTTTACAGACGTTGTAATAGTACAATATAATAATTCGCTAGGATGTTTGTCACAATGCAGTCATGCGCAGTAGAGTCTGCCCGCGCTACTGCGCATGATTGCATCGCATGAGTGAGGTGATGCACGCAAGACTGCACTGCGTGGAGCAGTGAGGTAGCGGCCTCTTAACCCTTTGAGTGCCAGAGGGGTACGCAATGCATTACAATGCGTTGCGTACCCCTCTGACACTCAACGGGTTAACATTACCCGGACCTTGGTCCGTGTACACGGCCTTTTACACTAGTAGTACAATACAAAAATACAGAACTGGGTTAAGAGCAATAGGCTAAAGTGCAATCATTACATTATTAGCAGTGGGAAAAGTGTAGCAAAGGAGGTCATACACTGGAAAAGGGACCCTGCACCAAGGAGCTTACACTCGAAATAATTGTATCCATCTAAATGATGCATCCATCTGCAGACGTACTATTGGCTCAGTCTTCTGGAAAGTCATTTTCATACATTTTACTGAAACTATGATGCCATGGCTTGTTTTATCCAGATTTAAAGGACAGTCACCATTCTGATAATGCCCTATTGGCAGCTCTCACTCAAAGAGTTAAACCTACCCCTTTTCATCAAAGACCATGTTCTACTCATTTTAAAACTGTTCCATTGTGTCCTGTGTTCACTTTCAGGTGAACAGAGCTGAGCAACCCAGAATCGAAACAGTTTAAATAAGCAATAAACCTTTCTTATGAAAGCACAAACATACATCTATTGAAGGATTTTTCTGCTGAGTAAAACAACTGTACTTTCACAGCTGAGAGATGAATATTCCCAGTTTAACCAATTGTTTATTTATATCAACAGTACCCGCTAGACATCAGATTTCAGTGAGTTATTCCAATGAATACAATAGGTGAGGTAAGTCACCAACAAACAGTTCCCCATGTGATGGAAACTGCTGAGTCATTCCTGAGAGTTTGAACTTTGAGGAAGTAATCATGCTGTCACTCACTTCCTGGCAATATGAACAGTGATAATGTTAGAGAAAAAAAATCTAACAGCAGTGAGAATACTTTGTTACACTCAGACTCCGTAGGAAAAGTCATAAAACATATTGGTTTTCCAAAAAGAAAAAGTGCACTACTCCTTTAAGGTACAATACAAAAGAGCTACATGCAGCATCTGTTATTCCAAATGCAACTGTGCATAAACGGTCCTCTAACTTGTTATGCATAGCTCCCCAGTGTCTCGCTTTAGGAGGGACAGTCCCGCTTTGAGACCCAAAACCCTATGTCCCTCTTTTAAGGAGATCCTACTGTGTGGTATGTATATAAATCCATCAAATTGCTCCCGAGCAATAAAACTCACATTAATGTTTGTTTAAACATCAGTATATGTGTTTTTAAATTATTCTGTATGAATGAATGAATGAATATGTTTATTTATATGGCGCCACAAGTGTACACAGCTCTTTACAATTTCAGGGTTTAAACAATACAGGGTTACAGGTGCTTTGTAGAGTGAAACATTGGGTGTGAGGTCCCTGCCCGAAAGCTTACAATCTAAAGTGGTAATAGGAGACATACAGAGTACATTAGGGTCAAGTGCTGAATACAGTGCTAGTTTTCATGATAATAGAGGACATCAGTAATGTAAATAATTTAAAAGAGCATTCATTGGACAACATCAGTGCCTTCTTGCTTTAAATCATTTATTCAGTTACACAAAGAGGTGTCAATACATTATGAAACAACCTAACAATTATCGGTAATGCCTCGGCCACCGGTCACACCCCCAGCAACACCACCTAAAACACTAGTGTCCCTCTTCGGCCATTTTAAGTGTTGGGAGGCATGTGTTCAGTGATGGACCGTTTTAGAGGGAACAAAGCAAAAAGAGAGAAACAGCTAAAAAGGTCCCCTCTAAGTGTAGTATATTGATGTTCTTGATCTTCCACCTTCACCATGTGCTCGTTATAAATGGTACTCACTTGTCTGACAGGTTATTACTGCCTCTCAGTGAAATCAGTGTGCCTGGTTTAAACCCCAGGTCAGTTCTCACCCAGGGTACTTCCATGGATATCTCCCTCACTGGCTGATATCTTTGTAGTGGAATCCTTTCTCCTCTTCCAGGATACAACCTCCTCCACTAATTTTCCCTGGGCTTTTGATGTACGAAATTCTTAAGTACTATTTTTGATACTAAGCACAAATTGGTGGATCAACATTTAAATTTATTATAAACAAACATAATATGATCAAATAGCAGTGCTAATATTTATCAGTTAAAACAAACAGATAATATCACTTTAACAGAATTACCACTCTACGCATTTCATAGGACCTGTCTACTTCCTCAAGAGCTTCTGATATAAGAATCTGATATTCTGATGAGCTATTTTATCATATTATGTTTGTTTATAATAAATGTAAAATCATGGAAAATAACTATTTGTGAGATTATTCAATTATTCTATATTTTATTGCTCTTACATCTTATTGTTGTTAGTGTTTTAAGGAGTCGCCCAGAGTATATTAGGGCAGACTATTATTACTTATTATCCATTGGGATTGGTGTTTTGAAGTATCTCCTGAAATATTTCGGAGTAGACGTTTGTATTTAAATTGTAAACGCTGTATTTTACCTGTATCATTGTTTGTGGCTCTTCCTGAAGTATCCTAGGGCTGATACTAGCAGTACTGTCAAACCCAAAGGATACATATATATTGTTTTATAGGGAATGCGGTTTATCATCTCTTACCTTTTCCAGAGCTTGGGGAGTGGCTGTTAACAACGTGTGTCCTGTGCTCACCCACTGCCTGGCAAAGATAACGTACTGCGCCAAGCCAAAGTCTTCTAACCAGTTGCAGACTTGTTCATTGCTCCACTGGGCAAAGGGAGCATTATAATCACTAGGAGCAGAAAACAAGATATTGAGAATGACATATTAAAGGGATAGTAATGTCAGAAAAAAAGTATTAACTATATGGTAGATACAATTAAAAGAGAGTACTTGCACGTATTCATAGCTCTCAAACCATTATCGTTTGAGAGATTTAGGAAAATAAAGTTCTCTGGTCCCTCCCCTTTCTGCTTGATGAGCTGTAAAGCTGTCAGAAGCAGATTCTGGTCGCTTGACCAGATGTGGCTCTTCAGCAGTGCCGATATAACAATATCTAAAGATAAATACTTAATTTGGAACGGTCTACAAATTGTGCCTGGCTTGCAAGCACACTTTGTAGACCGTTCCAGTGAAGTATTTATATATAAATAGTGTGATTTCGGCTCTGCTGAAGAGCCTCTGTCTGGTCAAATGACTGGAATCTGCAGCTGTCAGCTAGATGGCAGGCTTGAGTAAAACAGCCAGGAAAAGGTAACTTTAGCAAGTTATATCTCTCAAACCATAAAGGTTTGAGAGATAAGACTTACATTGATGTTAATCTTTTTTTAATGTCTACAATATTAAATCAACTTAAAATTAACCATTACTATCCCTTTAAGAAATGAGACTAAATCCGGAGCAAACCAATTACACCATAGGATACAAAAATACCTCCTAATTCCTACGGCATTAAATGGGGTATTTAACTGTTTGAAAAAGGTTAAAGTAAACTCAAATAGTTAAGTGGACCTTGTAACTTGTAAGAAGTTTGCATATTTGTAAATTTCATTGAAAACTGCCTTTGCATCATGTTAGTCAAATGTTCAGCAGAGACACAGTTTAGAAAATATTAATACATATTTCTGGATTCTGATGTCTCCCTTCATTCTCGCTGTCGTGCTGTATCTGAATTAAGCTTGTTTTATGGTGTTTGTGATGCCATAGACTTGGTGAAACACACAAACAAAATTCCTAAATAGTAGGGAGTTTGTAAATGATTTGTGCCTGCTGCACTTTTAGTAACCGAGACAGACCTGAAGAGGGCAGAAAAGAGCTGCTTTGACTGTACACAATGCAGTTGCAGATTACCATAAATACAGCACTCTTCCCTATTGAGGCTGTTTAGGGGAATGTTAAATGCAACAGATGTGACAGAGTTGTGAAATCTGCTTGCTATGCTTATGGCTAACATATAGGCCTACATTACATTGCAGGTGATAAATGTCATCACTGTTTTAATTCACAGATTTCCATTGAAATCTATGGAGGAATTTGGAGATAAAAATCAGCGCTAAAGTTATCACCTGTAATGCTATCTAGCCCATAAAACTTACAGAGTTTTGAATTAATTGTGTATATACATTTCCTACAAGGTGATACATCAACATAAATATATATTTACTTGTGTGAAGATTGAACCTTCTTCACATTTTCCATAACACAGATCACACATGTAAAAACATGTTAACAGGCTAATGTCATTGTCCAGAAATGAATTTTCCATGATGTCACTGTGTTACACATAGACAGAATCCAGGTTGTTCTGGACCAAGAGTCTCCAACAAGTAGCTTGAGAGCTCCTAGTAGCTCTTTGGCCACCAGAGAGTAGCTCTCCAGTCCAATCAGGTATCAAGCTATTTGTCCTGCTAGAGACATGTCCAGTGTTTGAAATCCTCTCCCCAGTTGGCTGCAGTCAGTCTGGGTTGTGCATTCACCTGAAGTACCAAGCATTTGTCAATCAGGCAGCTGAAAGTAATGGAGATAGAGTGCCTCACAGCATTTTCATGGATTTCCTGCCCCACTGCTTACAGATTATTCTGCATACTTTCTAAAGACAACCTATACAGTAAATGTGGTGGGAAATATGTGGTGTCAAAGTGGTTAAAAGCCACCGTATGACTCCACGGAGGATATGCACTAAAGACTGATAAGGGGTCAGGATGGAAATATGGAGGCAAATTCACATTGGTTGTATATATATATACACAATATGCACTGAGATATCGTTGCCATTATATTCCTGTGAATCCACCACCATTCTGCCACAATTCGCTGATATCGGATCAAACCCACTTGCATGTGAATCTTCCCACTTAGGACTGCACATTTACCTTCAGTTCCGTTGGCTAAAAGTCAAGTTAAAAGTCAATATGGCAACAATAATAACATCGGCAGCATCTTTAGGGTCCATTTAATAACATGTACACTGTACTTCTATCCTAGTTGAATAAAATACAATAGGCAGGGATTGAAAGCTGAGCTCTTACATGTTTATAATGAAAAAAGACTTCAGGACTCCCAGTCAAGAGTGGATGAGAGAGGATGTGACTTTGCCAGTCTGAACTGCTGACATCTGGTCTCATCTACTCTTGACTGGGAGCATTTGAGTTTTACAATCAAGTAAGATTTCAGCTTTCAATCCATGCCTATTTTATCTTATTCCACCATAAGAGAAGAGTGCACATGTCATTAAATAGACCCTGAAGATGCTGCAGATGACATTATTGTTGCCATTTTTACTTCTGACTCAACTTAGCCATGTGAACTGACCTTAAAGGGATAGTAATGTTTCAAAATAAAAGCAGCTCCAGTTAATCTTCATAGTATTTGGGCCATGGAGAGTGTTATTTCAATACTGACAGAGTTGTAGTTCAAGAGTAATTGAATGATAAAGTATTCCCCTCCCGCTCCTTTAACTGATGTAACACTGCTCACCTCAGAACAGAAAGGTGGTGTCCAGATGGCTTGCAGAGAGGGACAATCTTCAATTAGTATAAGGAAAAACCTGAAAAATCTGTCAAAGAGGGCAGGGTTTTCATTGTTCTCACAGTAAGAAGATTATCCCTTGCTGTAAGCTGTCTGGTCTTAAGACCAGATTCCACAACTGAGGGGAGGTGGATTACACTAGGTAAAAGGGGCGGGAGGGGGATACTTTATCATTCAATTACTCTTGAACTACAACTCTGACAGTATTGAAATAATACTCTCCATGGCCCAAATTAATTGGAGCGGATTTTATTTTGAAACATTACTGTCCCTTTAAATGTGTGTGTATATCTGTGTTTGAGAAACACTGTGTGTATCTATCTCTCTGTATGACTGTGGGAGTGTATGTCTCTGTGTGCATATGTGTGTGTGTGTGTGTGTGTGTGTGTATATGTCTGAGAAAGACAGTGTGTATCTGTGTGTATGACTGTGTGTGTGTGCGTGGGTGTATCTATCTCTCTGTATGACTTTGGGAGTGTATGTCTCTGTGCACATATATGTGTGTGTGACTGAATGTGTGTTGTGCTCTGGAATATACTCATGAAAAACTCTCAATAAAAAGAGCACAATGCCCTAAGCACAGCAACGTGCATTTAAGATTTCATACTCAAGAGTTGCTTACCCCATCCTTTGACAAATTCTGAAGGGTCGGGTAAAGGCAATCTTCTCTTCCAGCTTGATTGATGACCAGGAGTACAGTATCTGAGCATCCCTGCTCAGACCTGTAACAATACTTTGAGTGTGCTGGCCTGAACTACACAGAAGTTTGTCCCTGCTCAGATGCTGTATATCTAGTCAAAGATCAAACTTTCACCAGACCTTTCAAATTCGACAAGGGATTGGGTGAGCAACTCTAAGTATCAACTTTTAATATATCCTTTTGAGTGACAGAGGGGTGCACATCGCATTGCTTTGCATTCAAAGGGTTATTCAGCAAATTTTGATCTTCTCAAGACATCATTTTAACTATTATTTGTTAAAGGAACAGTAAACATTTTTTATGAAAAAATATTTTGTAGGGCACTTCCTTTTGAGTAAAATAAGTGTACTACCACTGTTGATAGATCCATATTTCCAGAGTTATTACTGTTTAAACCTGTGTTTTATTACATTAGCAGTGCACTCTAGTGGTGAAATCCCAGTTAATTACATTTTAATGGATCGGAAAGTCAGTGACATACAGTTCTCCACAGAATGTGATAGAAACTGCCTGTCACTTCCTGTCAGTTAGAACTACCAGGAAGTAAATGCACAGTAAATTCACTTCCTGATTATTAGAAATGTTATAAAATTTGAATAAAACAACTGACAGAAGTGGGAGTGACCTTGTTTTATTCCACAGGAAATGCTCTAGAACATACAGGTTTTCATAAAAAAAGTTTACTGCTCCTTCAAGGTTTTACACAGATACAAAGCACATTCTGTGTAAGTTAAATACCTGTTTTTATTCCGCCCATCCTTTGTTCTGGACAGTCTTGGTCCAGCAGTTGCCCGCAAACCTCCTCTTTTAAATTCAGAAAATCCTAGAGCATCCGTATTGAAGTTTCCAGAGGGGGTTCTCCTAATTCTGCCCAAAACAATGGTTATTAGCACAAAAAGTTAGAAGATAATAAACCACTTGGATGGTAGAGATTTCTCCACGGAGATGTCTCTAGCATCCAGTGGGTTAAAACACACTGAAAACTATACTTTTAAAAAACATAGAATATAGAAGAAAAGAATATTTAAAGCGGAACTATCACCCCAAATAAAGCCCCTCCAATAATACTTCATATAGCGATAAGCATAGAAATAGTAGTAGTATCCAGCATAAGTACAGCGCTATTAAAGGGATAGTATTGCTTGTATATAATTTTATATCGTAGCCCTTAAAAAACACTAAAATGATATAAGTCTTATATCCCAAACCTTTATTGTTTGGGAGATATCAGCAAGTAAAGTTAAGTAAAGTTCCCTTTTCCTTGCTGTTTTAGCCAAGTCTGCCATCTAGTGGACAGATTTGGAATCCGGCCCAAAGATCATGATCTTTAAAAAGAACTACTTCATTGTAACTGTCTACAAAGAGTGCCTGGCTTGCAAGCACACTTTATAGACCATTCCAATGAAGAATTTATTTTTAAAGATCGTGATCTCGGCACTGCTGAAGAGTTGCGGCCGGTCTGCGGACCGGATTCCAAATCTGAAGGCTTGAGCAGTGACGTCACTCCAGAGGAAACTTTACTTGCTAATATCTCCCAAACCATAAAGGTTTGGGAGATAAGACTTATATCATTTTAAATGTTTTTTTAAAGGCTACAATATACAATAAAATTATTTTCAAACAATACTATCCTACATGATCAAGATGAACAGGCAAACATCAGCGCAGACATCTTACCTTAGAAACATCTGCGTGCCTGCGCTGTCAATCCCGGTCTCCCCTAGGAGGCACAGGAAGTGACAAACAGCGCAGGCGCTCATATGTTTCTAAAGCAAGAAGCCTGCCCGTCAGTCTCAGATCAAGTAAGATTTCTTAATAATGCTGTACTTATGGTGAATACTACTACTATTTCTATGCTTATCGCTAAATGAATAATTATTGGGGGGGTGGCTTTATTTGGGATGATAGTTCCGCCTTCTGAATAATTATTAGGGGGAACTTTATTTGGGGTGATAGTTCCGCTTTAATAACAAACTATGGGACGTATGTATAACAAAGTGGAACAGTTTTGATGCAAGTTAACTGCCCCATATGGAACAAATAAACATTTTCATTCATTTATATGTGGTGAACACCTGTCACTCAAAGGGTTACTTTAACCCTTTGAGTGCCAGAGAGGTATCCAGAAATTGCTAAATCTGTTGTCAAATCTTCCACACAGTGTGCGTTTTCAGGATATCCTCAACTGAACACAGGTAGTTCTATTATTATCACAGGAGGACCTATCAGAGTGAGTGATCCACTGAATGATCCAGCGGTGATGAGAGGAGGCACAACTGACAATATCACTGCAATAAAAATCATAGGATATTGTACCACTGATTAATATGGTGCTGTTCACACAAGTGATTATTCTCACACAGAATGCACCAAATGTAGAGTGATGCAACTGTAGGGCGTTCAGAAGAGAATGCATTGAAGATGCAGCATTCTTCATCTGCATAGTGGTCTATGGGTCTCCATGCAGGTCTTTCACACGGTTGATATTGGAGGTTGAAATACTCTCTGCAACCCATGTCAGTGTGAGACAATATTATATAGCTGGTGCTCATGTTGGGGTACTTCAGGCCAACCCAGGCACCTTTGCCACACCCACTCAATACCCACAATGCAGCAGGATAGGTGGGGAAATATTGGGAGATAAGAGAAGTTTTAATGGGCAGCTTAAATTGTACTGAATTACAGCACTTTATTAAAGTTCTCTGTGTGCGGCCAAGACTTAGGGAGGATAGGGAAAGGTTTTGGTGACCACTGCTCAATATACTGTATATTTGGAAAATGTATATTAAAATATTGATATCATCTCTTACTTTCCCCAAAACTTCTTAATGCCTTTAGGACTTTTCTTGCTTTCAGGGGAGACTGGAGACTGAGGACCTGATTCTGTCCCAGAAAGATCATTTGAAGAAAATGTGATATCCAGATTGTTCTCTGTTTCACCTGGAAAAAATTAACAAAATCCTAAGTACACACGGGATAAATAATATGGTAACATGTTATATGTTCCTTCATATGTTCCTTCATATGAATAACTTAATTTTAGGATCAATAATGCTTTTATCCCCTTAGCTGCTAGAGACTTCTCCTGCAACGTATTGGAGAAATCTATAGCACATTGGGCATATGTATCAAGGCATGTAAAGGAGCTAAACATTGTATTTCAATCATATTTTTTATTTGATATGCAAAAGTACAGCTGTTATACTAAAGATTTACTAAGCATGTGTTTTGACATATATGCCCCATTGGTATATTGGTCTAGCAGGTATCCTTTTAAAAGGCTGAGCGTGCAACTACATGGCGCATTAACCATGTCACAAACAAATACTTGTGCACTCCTACCGGGTAAACTAGTGAGCCAAGAACAGTAGGTCAACAGCCAAAAAAGACACCGAAAGTATATATATATATATTTTTTTTTTTATATATATATATACATTCGGTGTGTATATAAATACAGTAAAAATGTTCAGATATGCACCTTCTTCCACTGGTGTCCTTAGCAGCACCTTCACAAATCTAATGCACAAAGATAAAAGAATAAAGAAGGAAGAGCGCAAAAATCTGAGAGCATCTCCGTATTCAAAACATAAGAAAAAACTGCTTCTACAGATTGTATTTACAAGATCTTAACTTGTAAGCATGCCTTAAAGGGATAGTAATACCTAAAATGTAAAAAAAAATATGTTGTAGGGTTTATCCCCCTGAGTAAAACAAGAGTACTCCCACTGCTGAAAGATGTTTCATTCAAAGGTTATTAATTTTCAAAGTTGAATTTTTTAGGTTCAATATCACAGTGGCCTGAAATTTTACAGTGGTGCTGTTGCTACACCATCCTATGGAGATTTATGGTCCTGAGACCAGAGCTGTCCATAGGATCGTGTAGCAACAGCGCCACTGTACAATTTCAGGCCACTGTGATATTGCACCTAAAAAATTCAACTTTGAAAATTAATAACTTTTGAATGAAACATCTTTCAGCAGTGGGAGTACTCTTGTTTTACTTAGGGGGATAAACCCTACAACATATTTTTTTTTACATTTTAGGTATTACTATCCCTTTAAATGCCAAAATCAGGCTTAATGATGAATTGAAACCTCCAAACTCGTCTAGGAGACCGTTGAGGACCACCCTGATGGATCGCTTACTTCAAAGTTCCCTTCAGCAAAAGCAGAAGACACAAACACAAGAGGCTCTCTAAAAGTAGAACTGTATATCAAAATATGTAGAAAAGAGGCCCCCAAATAGACCCCATTCACCATATCCACAAGAAAAACGAGAACATCAAACACATTCCTCCAATATGGTCACATCAAAGTACGTCTTTATTTCCCAACGCATTTTGTATGTATTAAATGCACTTTCTTGGGGATAGAATACAATTTTTTTACAACTGAGTGGGATTATTTGGGGGCCTCTTTTCTACATATTTTGATATACAGTTCTACTCTTGGGGGCCTCTTTTCTACATATTTTGATATACAGTTCTACACTTAGAGGGCCTCTTGTGTTTGTGTCTTCTCCTTTTGCTGAAGGAATTAAGCGGTGTATCAAGGTGGTCCTCAAGGGTCTCCTAGACAGGTTTAGAGGTTTCAATACATCATTAAGCCTGATTTTGGCATTTAAAGGGATAGTAATGTTTCATAATAAAAGCAGCTCTAATTAATCATCATAGTATTTGTACTTTGAGAAGTGCTATTTCTATTCTGTCAGAGTTGTAGTTCAAGAGTAATTCAAGTGATAAAGTATCCCCCTCCCACCCCTTTTACTGATGTAACACTGCTCAGCCACAGCAGAAGGGAGGTGCCCAGGTAGATTGCAGAGAGGAGCAATCTTCAATTAAGATAAGGGAAAAACCTGAAAAACTTGTCAAGGGGGGCAGGACTTTAATTGTTCTCACAGGAAGAAGATTGTCCCCTGCTGTTATCTATCTGGTCTATGGACTGCATTCCACATCTGAGAAGAGATGGCTTACACTAGGTAAAAGGGGCTGGAGGGGAAACTTTGCTTGTGAATATCTCTCAAATCATAAAGGTTTGAGAGATAAGACTTATATCGTTCTTCATGTATTTTTTTAACACCTACAAAATAAACTAAAGATAAAATGAAGTATTACTATCCCTTTACGGCATGCTTACAAGTCAAGATCTTGTAAGAACAATCTATAAAAGCAGTTTTTTATATTTTGATTACGGAGGTGCTCTCAGATTTTTGAGCTCTTTCTTCTTTTTGCAATAACCATATCGCCATGACTAAAAAGGCGATATGAGCATCTTGCATTGCCTGAAAAGCACAAGATTCTCATGTCACTGCCTGTAACTCTGCTCTCCCCCTTCTCTGTTTTAAGTTGCTGAGCTCTGCACCACACGTGCTACCAAACAGAACATTGTTGGACAGAGCTCAGCAACATTAAACAGAGAAGGGAATAAGCTCTGCATAAGAACACTAATTCCCCCGCCCGGGACAGTGTGACAGGGCCAAGCGGAGAAAGCCTGCAGAAACATCAGAGTTGCATCCGGAGCATGTGACAAGACCACAGGTGAGACACAGAAGGCTGCAGGATCCTGTGAGGGTTAATATTTCAAAGATTGAAGAAGTTATTTTGGGGAAAAGGTTTTTTATAATATTGATTTGTCACTCTTCAGCCGGCCTCTCTCTCTCTCCCCTTCAAGTGACGTTACATGCAACGACAAGAGAATCTTGCACTTTCAGGCATTGTGAGATTCTCATGTTGCCCTTTTAATCATGGTGACATGTTTAATGTTCCATGTAATCACATGCTCTTTTGCATGCAACCTTTTAAAAGTGAACGGGTATAGCATATGTAGCAGGACTACAATCTCCTCTCACTGAAGGAGAAGCCTTCAGTGGGTGGAGTTTGTGGTCCTCGTTCAAATCATGTCTGCCTTAGCGGACTTGATATCTAGCCCTAGTTATGGCTTCATTTTGGAGAATTAGTCCAGGAACAACAGATTCAATGTGGTCAATAGGATTTCTACTCAAATATAAGTAAATTAAGGCATTATAGCTCTTTTAACCACTTGAGGACCAGAGGGATGTGCAACATATTCAGAACTAATGGCTTACACACCCACATGTTCCTCCAGGTGTTAAAGAGTTATTGAAGAAGTTTAATTTTTCTCAGGTTATTAAAAAACACAAGCTGAGGTTGTAAAGCCTGCTAGGCTTGGTAAGGATGTTAGAAAAGGCTAGCATTTGCAGTAAAGCACACATGCTGCATTAACCAGTACAATCACAATACCTATTACTGGGGCACTGGCACTCCGCATGAGATCTTCAACCAATCCCAAAAGAAGAAATAATGAAAGGAAGAAGCAAAAGAACGGAACTTAAGAAACTCAGATTAACAGAAGGAAAGATTGAAAACCAAAACAAGCACCAGTAATGAAAATGATTGACAGCAGGAATTCAAACAGAAATTGGAGACCTATCATAAAGTCTACAAATGGATAAATGCTGGATTCCTACAATACTAGCTGGTACTTTGTTAAAATATAAATGCAGAAAAAGTAATTTTACACAGATAATTTGTAAAATCCATTTGCACTGTAGCAAGTGTTTCAATGAAGCATCAGGAAAAGTCATAATTTTACTATATATGCCAAATGAATGAGTATCAAAGTATGTAATAATACCATTTTATTGTACAAAAAAATCAATTATAAGGACAAGCTTTCGAGTGCAACAAGCTCCCTTTAAAGAGATAGATTATTACTATCCACCATATTGTACATAGTTGCAAAATAATTTAATAGCCCCTAGGTTCATCTCTCAAACCTTTATGGTTTGAGAGATAACCGAAGGCAAAGTTTCCTCCTCCCTCCCCCTTCCCTGAAGTCAGTGTTGTGCTGACTGCAGGGATATCCGGTCTGACTTTCATCAGGCGGCTCTGCGGCACAGCTGTGATTGCGTTAGTGAAAAATAATTATTTCACTGAAAAGGTCTTCTACATATGCTTGCAAACCAATCACATGTACAAGACTGTTTCATTGAAATAATTCTTTTTCACTAACGGGATCTCGGATCAGCTGCAGAGCCGCAGGCCTGTTGTACGACACACTTCCCCTGCAGTCAGCACAATGCTGACTTCAGGGAAGGGTGAGGGAGGAGGGAACTTTGCCTTCGGTTATCTCTCAAACCATAAAGGTTTGAGAGATAAACCTGGGGGCTATTAAATTATTTTACAAATATCTACAATATGGGGGATAGTAATAATAAAGTATTACGATCCCTTTAAAATCAAAAGTATACTTGATACAGGGAACTTGTTGATCTGGAAAGCTTTGTCCTTATAAGTGAATGTTAGTCTAACAAAAAATGTATTATTACAAACTGTGATACTCATTTATTTGGCATCTACACTACTGGACTAACACAGCTATCCTAAATTTAAATAAATAGTATATATATCTATACACACAAATGGTAATTAGAACATATATTCTACAAGATGGTTGCATGCTACCTTGAGATGGCAAGGACTTTGAGCAAAATACTTTATTTACTTGTTTAATTGCACCATCACCATCTCTTATTTCCTTGATATATACTTATCATTTTATTGCAATTATTTATTAAGCTTGTTATGTTTTACCACCTGAGGAAGTATCTGATTTAAGATACGAAACGCGTTGGGTATTGTATTTAATGTATAGTGGAGTATACAACTTCACTGTTTTATACAATAAAGTATTTGCAAACACCTCTATATCTATTCTGGATTTCTGTGGTTCGAAGTGGAGTGGAGGAATAATGGTTATTGAGAAGACTGGTTCCAGCTGAATATCTAGACTCCTTACGTGCTATCTCTGTATTATTGATCTGGTGAGCCTTTTCTTATAGAGGGGCCTGTATTTGTTATATCCCAATGGATCTCTCTTAGAGGGTTTGCTCCCTTTTTCTCGTTTGTGTTTCTCTTATTTCCTTGACCCTGTAAGTACCTGGGAAGGCAGCACAGTGAGGTTTGTGTACTAAGAAAATGGATTCATTTAGAGATGACGCAAAGAAGGGACACAAAAATTGTACACAGTCTGGGCAACAAAACATACTAAAAAGGGATAGAGGCGATATGACTGAAACCTTTAGATATATGAAAAACTAGCAATGTGGGACGGTGTTGCCCATCATGTTATAACCGTTGGGCGTACATGTTTGAAATGTAGAGACACTGATAAACACAGACATATGCAACACACAGGCAGTCTCAGGGGGTTAAGTGTGTACCTGTTGGCTGCCTGTCCTCTGTCTTGCATGGCAAATGATGACACCCATGAAATAAATGAGCAATGAGGGCCTATTTCAACTCTTTGAGTGACATTATGTTCCCCTATTGCTGCAGCTTCCCTTCAGTGGCTGTACTACAGGTCCTGCTGAGTCCACTGGGAGTCAGAGTGAGTGACTATATGTCAGCCATATTTCTTTCTGGTTGAGCAGGAAGTTGAGGGAGGGCAAATCCTGCCCACTCCTGTATTTCCAGCAATGGCAATAGGGAGGAGATTTCTATATCCCCTCCTTACTGCCACCCCTGCGTGTGTAAAATTATGCAATGAGGCTGTCTCTTTTATATATATATATATGAGGAACGTATCAAGGGAAAAAAAATTCTCAGAACAAAATAAATAATAGAACAAGAGGACATGTCCTAAAATGGGAAGGTGAACAAGTAAGAGGAAATGCAAGAACACAAAATTCAGTTTATGGAAATGAGACAGATACATGGAACAGACTCCCAGCAGAGTTGGTTGAGGTTAAAACAGCAAATGTATATAAGACATCTCTGGATAGAAAATTGCTGTTGTAAGAGTAAAACAAGTCTGAGGTAACAAGAGAAATTAACAGCCTTAGAGCCGTAAGTTTAAAAGTAAAGGGGAGGAATTCTGAGACAAACCATTTGCACTATAGAGGAGACCATCAATTTCCAAAAATTCTCATTGCATTAAATGGGTATTTTAACCTCTTGGAGTGCAAATGGTGTGCCCCAAAATTACTCCAATTTTCTTTTGAACATATGGCCCTAAGATTGGCCAGTTGGTTCTTATCTGCCGTCAAATTCTGGTTCTCAGGGGAAAGCCAACTGTACCATAGAGGACAAATAACATTTACATTGATTTTAGACCCTTGAATGCTTTGCAATACACTGTGGACCTCTTTAGAATTAAAGGGGTTAAGAGCCCCATTTAAGTCAATGGGAATTTGGGGATGTTTTATTTGTTCATATGGAGTAGTTGGCTTGTTACAAATGTACTCCATTACTTCTTGGTGCAATAACCTGACTGTATAACAATCCATTACTTCTGCCTCCAGCATGTGTAGCGGTATAACAATGAATATTAATAAACAAGTGCTAAGGTATAGATGAAATCCTACTTAAAGGGATATTACTGTTTCATAATAAAAGCAGCTCTAATTAATCATCATAGTATTTGGACTTTGGAGAGTGTTATTTCAATTATGTCAGAGTTGTAGTTCAAGAGTAATTCAATGACAAAGTGTCCACCTCCTGCCCCTTTTACTGATGTAACACTGCTCAGCCAGAGCAGAAGGGAGGTGCCCAGGTAGATTGCAGAGAGGGACAATCTTCAATTAATATAAGGGAAAAACCTGAAAAACTTGTCAAGGGGGGCAGGGCTTTCATTGTTCTCATAGGAAGAAGATTGTCCCCTGCTGTTATCTGTCTGGTCTATGGACTGCATTCCACATCTGAGAAGAGATGGCTTACACTAGGTAAAAGGGGCGGGAGGGGAAACTTTGCTTGTGAATATCTCTCAAACCATAAAGGTTTGAGAGATAAGACTTATATCGTTCGTCATGTTTCTTTAATGCCTACAAAATAAAATAAACATAAAACGAAGTATTACTATCCCTTTAAATAAAGCATGAGAACTGAAACCTGTCCCTGGTCCCCTTCTGATGGCACAGATTTTCAGGGTCTCCTACCATAAACACAAGTGAATCAATCAGCGTTTCAGTCATTCTGAATAGTTTTGCTCAAGAACAACATTCACTGGTGATTAATTGAGGAGATCCTGTAAACACACACTGTTGAGGACAAGTTTGAACTACAGTACAAGAATATACAGAAATAACTTACACATGTTTTGGATTCCATTTGTATCATTGCAGACATTTAAGACGTTCTGGGACGCGGGTTTCCTGTAAGAGTCATGTGCCCCATTTTGCATGGGCCTGGAAAGCTTCCCAGGCAATGTCTGGTATCTGTGATCCTCTATGTATGGCTTATTCTGGCAGAAATAAATATATAACGCATTTGCAAGAGGTATCGGATTAGAAATTGTTTTAGATTACGTGTAACAATCTATTGTAAATTTTCAAATATTTAAACTGTTAAGCTTTCAACCTGCATATTATAAAGAGCAATAGTCCATGTGTCACTGACAAGCAGTGATCATGTCATGTCATCACCTCAGACATGTCATTATATATGTATATATATATATATATATATATATATATATATATATAATGCAGGTACAAATGGGCTGGACTTGATGGACGCATGTCTTTTTTCAGCCTTATCTACTATGTTATCTACTATGTAAACCAACACATGCGCATTTAAAAGGCAAACTCTCCCTAAGTGTAGTACTAGTCTGGAATGTGTATTTATTTTGCACTATATCTGAATGTATCTGTACACCAGTATGAAGTTTTATGTCACAACATAATATTGTTTTTTGCATTCCATCCCATCTAATATGTAATTAGTCACATGCTAGATGGGATATACCAATATGATTGTTTGATAAAACATGCAACAGACCTGACTCTGGTGTACTGCTCCTACCGAACATTTCTGTTCTATGCCATCTACGACAAAATCTCTCATATTTATGCTGCTTGTGCCAAAGGGAGGGCAGTGTGGGAATGATGGGTGCTTTTGGGTCATTCCATTCCTGGGCAACTTGTAAGATTCAGGGCAAATTGGGGCAAAATGATTCAGTTTTCTCCCAGAAGGTATAGGAGAGGCATTTTGGGCCTTGCTCACATTTTAACCCCTTAACGACCAGCCGATCGGTGCAGTCAGTTAAGGACCACGGAGCATTTTTTTTGGGGGGGGGTTTCTGGTTCCGGACTCCCCAAATGGCGTGCAGCCACGGGGGGAGCCTGGAATTCCATGCCAGTCATAGTACGTCATGGGTAGTTCAGTCAGATCGATCCATGATGTACTATGACTGTCAAGGGTCGTTAAGGGGTTAATAATAGCGGATTGTATGCGTCAAAGGTGTATGATTTTACTGCTATGTCTAAGAGCAGATGGATTTGCACCTCAACCCTTTTTGATTATTAGCTAGCCCCACAATGTATAAAGGAATCCTAAATTAGACACATATCATGTTGTTTTTTTTTAGATAGATAGATGGTGTGACGAAATGGTTGTCACCCAGAGAATGAAATGTGTCTGTTTTCAGTGATCGCCATTGTCTTAACATGTGTTCCCATTTACAAACACTGAATGGGTTGATTAGTGTGTATGATGTATAGAAGGATGGTGCCATCTAGTCTAGCTAACCAAAGAGATTGTGTCATGAGATAGCCAGTGTTAGTCAGATAAAGGGGGGGAGGTAGGGCAAATCTGTGTATGGGATGTGTTTACCTTCTCCCTTACATCAGGCTAAGCAGAGAGAGAGAGAGAGAGAAAGACAGACAGACAGAGTTGAAAAAATGTAGGGAGAGGAGGCCTCTCCATAATGGTGGGAGGCCTAGGGTCCATGGGCTGGAGAAACTGGGACTGGTGACTGCCCTCCCCGGAAGAGTTATAGTGAGAGGGCACTGTAGTGGCCAGGTGCCCTTTTCAGTTGTGCGCTGTAAGTCAAGGTGGCTTCAGCCACAGAAAGTACCCTGATGTTCCCACCACAAGGATTGTGGCCAGGAAGCTAAACTTCTGTGGTTATGGCCCAAGACTCAAGAAAGTGGCTGGGGATAATCTCTCAGGACGCCGTTCCCAACTCCTCTGTCGGGACTAAAAGATACAAGGAACCTTCATGTAATCCAGCAGCATGTGTAGTGGGCAGGGTGCCCACTGTTGCCTCTAGTGGGACTATGTGTAAGCTCCAGCATTAAGGTAAAATGGACTGTGAGTATTATATGTAACCCCTGGCAACCTGTGCAACCAAGAAGAGAACAGCAGAAGTGTTTAGTTTTTATGTTTTACCCCTGTTTGTTTGCCTGTATTTGTTATCCTATGTGTGTGTGCCGTGACCTCTCTAATAAATGCAATTTATTATCCTTTTGTCTGGCTGGATAAATCGCTTAACCCTCGGTCTACCAATCAGTAACCCCTGTACCCCCATCACAGATAGATAGATAGATAGATAGATAGATAGATAGATAGATAGATAGATAGATCAGGAATGAAAAGAAGAAAGGTAAAGAAGAAAGGTTTGCAGAGCTCCATTTTAGTCTGCATTTAGTCTGGGACTGTCTGCTATGAGGGAAGAAAAGCAGTTGGAATGAGGAAAAACTCCACATGTGGACATTTTCATATTGTGACTACAACACAATTCCAGTGCAAAGGAAAGTAAAAAGATGTCATTGCTGTGTAATGGATACCAATCCAGGCAATTCCTTCTGTGAAATAAATTAAAGGAGCAGTACAATTTCATATTGAATCATATATATATATGTGAAATGTTTTTCCTAATGAATAAAACAGGACACTCTCAGATGTTTAATTTAAAAGCTGTCATAGCTTAAACTGTTTTAGTGTACTGATCATTAGTTATCAAGAGATGTTGTCTAAGACTTTAGTTTTCATAGTATGTTACTAAGGAAATCTCTAAGGTGGCTAAATCCCAATGTTTTATGCTTAAAGCCCCAGATCTTATTGTCAGCTTGGGTTATGCAATGGTGCCAGTATCCTTAAAGGGATAGTAATACTTCGTTTTAACTTTATTTTATTTTGTAGGCATTAAAAAAACATAAAGAATGATATAAGTCTTATCTCTCAAACCTTTATGGTTTATGACATATTCACAAGCAAAGTTCCCCTCCCCTCCCCTTTTTCCTAGTGTAAGCCATCTCTTCTCAGATGTGAGTCTGGTTGTATGACAGGACAGATAACAGAAGGGGACAATTTTCTTTGTATGAAAACAATGAAAGCCCTTCCCCCCTTGACAAGTTTTTCAGCTTTTTCCCTTATCTTAATTGAAGATTGTCCCTCTCTGCAGTCTACCTGGGCACATCCCTTCTGCTCTGGTTGAACAGGGGAGGATACTTTGTTTGCAAATATCGCTTAAACTATAAAGGTTTGAGAGATAAGACTTATATCGTTCTTCATGTTTTTTTAATGCCTACAAAATAAAAAAAAAAGTTAAAATGAAGTATTACTATCCCTTTAAAGGGATATAAATGTCTATAATAAAGTTGAGCTCCGTCTTCTATATTGGTTTTATAACGTGCTGCGCTATGTTTAATAACTTACTGTTCTGTAGTTCAATAGATATTGAAGCTTAAATGATCCCCCTGCCGCCCGTTCTGGCTGCCTCCCAAAGAATCTGGAATCCGGTCCTGGGACCGGATGAATGCAGAGAGGACAATCTTCAGGAAGGCAGGATTTTCCTTTTCTATACTGAAGACGATCCCCTCTCCGGCCTGAAGAGGCAGCAGGGGATCATTTAAGCCTCATTATCTTTTGAACTACAGAACAGTAAGTTACTAAACTTAGCACAGCAGCTTATAAAACCAATAAAAAAGACTGGGAGCTCAATTTTATTATAGAGATTTATATCCCAATAAAGTAGTATGATGGCCTAAGTCCTGGTTATTTGGGTATTGCTTCTGGTCTTTTGGGACCAAGACAAATCAACTGCCCAAGCTGTCAACAAGACTTTGGGGGAAAATGCACAAAGGGTAAAGGATGATTTTTTTTATTGCATCTCAGACTTCCATGTTTTAGATGCAATATCTCAGTGGCCTGAAATTTAACCGCAGAGCTGTTGCTACACTATCCTGTGGCGTTTATGGCCAGTTGACCAGACCTGTCCATAGGATGATTTAGCAATAGCACCACTGTAAAATTTCAGGCCATTGAGATAATACACCTAAAACACTGAAGTTTGAGCTGCAATATCTTTGGAATAAAACACATCTGAACAGTAAGAGTACCCTTGTTGTACTCAGGAATAGAAACACAACAATGTTTATTTTTATTTTTTATACACATAAATTGTTACTATTCCTTTAACCCCTTAAAGATGGCACTTAAGGACCACGGACCATTTTTTTTTCTTCATCCGATTCAGGGCTCTCTGAATGGCGTGCAGCTGCACGGGGAGCCCTGAATTCCATGACTTACATGTACGTCCTTGGTCCTTTAGGGATCTCCACCTCATAAAGTACATGTACGTCATGGGTCGTTAAGGGGTTAAGTAAAATTTCAACTGTAAATAAGTCATTGAAAAAGGAAACACATCTAACTGCAGCAAATACATGGAAATGTAGACATAATCACAGTGATAAAATGGTCACAATAAGACAAGAAGGATTTGGGTCAAATTCATCACATTATGACCAAACAAGACACTTATATTCCACCTGGGGAGTTAAGAATGAGTCTTTGAGATATGCCACCCTTAGCCATTCTTACCAATTCTCCTAGTTCTAGCCCTAAAACCCCTGGCACTTTCGTCCTGTTTAATACATTAGCTATACCCTATAATCACAAGCAACATTTTCTGGCAAGACAACTAAGGGCATCTTACAACTTCAGCTGGAACACTGACATTATGGCAGAAAGAGCTGAAGGTTGGAGGTGGGCAACACGTGACTCTCCAGCTTCTGCAGGACTACAACTCCCATCATTCTCTACCGGCCACTGGCTGTCTGCCAGACTAAACTAGCATCATTTCCTGCCAACTAAAGATGGAAGTTGAAATGTTGTTGCCCATCCCTGCCCAAGGTGAATGGTCAATGACACTTGCACCAGTTTTCATTTCAATATAGGCCTATAGCTCTTTATCGGGATGTGACTTCTGCAAGGTGTATAGTTATAATTAACCCCTTGTTCACCAGTGGGTTATGCAGTGCTTTGTGTTACTCATCCCTCTGATCCTTAAAGGGATAGTAATGGGTCATATTATGCATAGCTCAAAAGTTAAGTATGTGTAATAATTGTGCTCCACAATGTACATAACTTGCTACTTACTGTGGAATCTAATATTAAAGATGATTCCTCCCGCCCCTTTCCCTGATGTGAAACCACATCCCTCAGTTCTAAAGTCTGGTCGCTTGACCGGATAGATCACAAGGGACAATCTTCCCTCATTCAGTATAAGGAAAAACCTGCCCTCCTTGATGAAGGAGGGCAGGTTTTTCCTAATACTGTGTGAAGATTGTCCCTTGTCGATTCTGAGACAAAAACCATGACATCAGGGAAAAGGGGTAGGAGGGATCATCTTCAACATTATATTACAGAGTAAGTAGCAAGTTATGTAGGAAATGTACATCGTGGAGCACAACTACTACACATGCTCAACATTCTGAGCTATGTGTAACATGAACCACTACTACCCTTTAAGGAGTTAGTTAAACAATACAAAAAAGCATCAAAGACAACAAGGATTAGAGCAGTTAATATACCTCGGGTGTTAGAACAGGCTCTGTGACTTCCACATCAACATGCTATGGAGTTGCAAGTAGGATAATTTCAAGACGATGGAAAAAAGTGACAAAGACAAATCTGTTAGTACTGTGCACAAACACAACATGCAGGGTGAATGTACGATGCTCTAAATTAGATGCGGGAATCCATGTTTTACTTTTTATGCCTGCCTAATAGTAATTTACTAAGTTATGTATGACAAAAATGCTCCACTCGAGGACAGTGGGTCAGCCTGTGGGGGTTTTGGCGTTTCCTTAATTCAACTCAGAACTGACCACTACATATTAACATAGCCCATGTTTCTCTGCCCATGTCAAAGCACAGGCATACAAGGTTTATTGGCATTATGGTAGAACACTAAGGGAGTGTGTCTGCCGGTAATTCATTACAGAGTTCATACTCTTTAGTGAAGATTGTTAAGTGTAACCTCTGGAGTTAACCCTTTGAGTGCCAGGTGGATGTCCAATGTGTTGAACACCCCTCTGACACCCAAAGGGTTAAAGGCTAACGCCATGCAGCTGTATTGTTACATTCGTACATTCGCCCCATGGTAGCTTGTTAAGACTCAACCTGACCCCCTCCTTGTTAGATCAACCTTGAACATATAACGATATAACATAATTTACAAATCCCTCTGACAATTAATATCTTGAGTTAACTTCTTCATTCCACCAGACTTCTATTGTTGGGCAAAAAAAGAGCGTGATTTTTTTTTTCCTAACACTTTCATGCCCCTGACATCAAGTTCGCTGGAACTGTTTCCAGAGCTCTCTGCTGTGCATCAGGAACTGTGTGTGTATCAAAGGGTTAATGTTCTTTAGATTCCGTTTGGAAACCATGGCTGAAGTATGTGTCAGTGCACTGATTGTAGCTCACTAAATTTACTATTACTCTATCATATGGTATATAGGCCATCTTCTTTCCCAGACACGTTATTTATACTTTATCAAAATCTGTTTCTTTTGTACTGCTGAAAATTACTCAACAAATATTGAGCTAGATCCACTGTTTTATGTATCATCTTTATTGGTTATGAAATACATCCTCTCTAAATGTCTGTATTTCAAAGTTTATCTTGAATTATATATGTGTTTCTATTTTGTAACAGTGGACTTAATCTGTTGTTCTTTTTTTTGTTAACCCTTTGAATGCCAGCGAGGTATCTCATGCATCGGATGCCTTTCCGTCACTCGAGGGGTTAAAAATGTTCAATAAAATTTTTTTTGCAAAAAAAAAAAAAAAAAAAAAAAAAAAAAATGTAAAGTCAAAATAAAATGTTTCAATACATTTAACTCATTGAGGAGCAGAGGTGTGTTCAATGCATTGTTTGCAATATGTTGCACCACCGTATGGCCCAAGAGGGGTTAAAGAAAAACTGTCACAAGTCCAAAATCTCACCTTCGTGCGAGAATACATGTTGATAGGATTTGCATAAGTATTCCTCTCCATTAAAATGGAACTAATACTATATATCAACTTATGTGTAACAATTTAGATGATTTGGAAAAGCTTTCAGAATCATCTACACTATTTTAGCTATTTTTATTTAATTGTTTGAGTGCCAGAGAGATATCCAATGCATATTGCTCTGTTACTCTAAGAGTTAAATCAGTTATTTATGATACATTTAGCATTATTTATGTGGCAGTGTATACACATTTCTTAGAACTGCCAGGCATGAAGTGGCAGGTGGGAGGGAGAGCATTACGGAATGTCAGTATCTGCCTGGCATGCCATCACTTAATGTCTAATGTGCATAAACTGACAAACAAATAAAGTCATAATTTTGAACACTGTTATCAGTGTTAGTTCCACTTTAAAATACTCAGTGAGAGAGTTTTCTATGAGGATCAATAGACATGGGAAGATGGCGATTGGTAAGGTCGGGTCTAGGAGATATGAGTGCCATTGCATGGAGTTCTGGTGACCACAGAGTACTTTTAATGTCAGGGGGCCCCCCAATTATCAAATGAAACATAAGATCTTTGTAGAACCTGCCCAAAAAATCTTGAGGGCCCGAAAGTAATAATTAATTTTACTGTGCTGTTAATACTGTGCTGCTCTACTAATGTCTCCCCACTAATGCTCTCGTTAGGTGTTTCCTACAGAAGGCCAATCAGGAGTATGTTTCCCTTTCAGAAGCTACTCCTCCTCCCTATAGAGATTAGTCAAGACACACTGCAGAGGTGGTAACCTCTGATTCTCTAGAGAGTGCAACAATGCATGTTATCTTCTGATACTGTGCTTGCAATCTATTCCTACAGTCTATATAATCTTTTGGTCCAGTCCGTGTAATCTACTACTACAGTCAGGCCCGGATTTGCCATAAGGCAGAGTAAGCATCTGCCTACAGGCGCACCCCACAGAGGGGTGCCTGTCTTTGGAATCAATTATTTTTGTATATTTTCATACACAGCGCGTGGCTATCCGCCGCCCGCCGCATGGTGAGATCCTGCTGTTGCTCCCTCGTTGGCTCTTTAGTAATGCAGAGAGCTGGGAGATGACATCAGCTGGGAGATGACATCATCTCCCAGCACTCTGCATTCCTAATGAGAAAACTGTGCGGGAGCAACAGCAGCTACAGGTCTGTGCAGAAGGAGGCACAGACTTCTCCTGCCGCTGAGACCACCAGGGAGGTAGGAAACGGATACTGGGGGAAATGTGATGGCAAGTTGGAGCTGATGGAGGCAATGTGGAGATGATGGGGGCAATGTGAGGGCAAGTTGGAGCTGATGGAGGCAAGTTGGAGCTGATGGGGGCAATATGGAGCTGATGGGGGCAATGTGAGGGCAATATGGATATGGGGGGTAATGTGGAGATTTGGAGCATTGTGGAGGTGTCCAGTGGAGATGGCCAATGGGGGGGAAGGGTGCTTCAGATTTCTGTGTCTACAGGCTCCTGAGATGTAAATTCGGCCCTGGCTACAGTGTATATAAACTAATTTCAGTGATCATTTGGCTGAATCCAAATCCTATTTGAAAAAAGTCAGGATTTCTCCTAAATCCCAAACCAAGCTGTGGATTCACTTCATCCAGTTTTTCCAGATATTAATCTCTTGCATGGTAGATAGATCTCCAACTCATTTTGAAGCAATTCGTTGAAGACCTTTCTAAAAATCCATGGTGGTCAATGCAGGTTCCTATATACACAGGTAAAAATCTTAACTTTTCTTATGTAGCAAATCTAGAATTTAAATTAGATATTGGACACCTGTGGCGCTCCAGTTGTAGGACTGAAGGTGGCTCTCCCTTGATTTGAATCTTTATGGCTGACTTGGGATGATAAATAGTTAACAATGTGAACAAGATAAAGTGTTCAGCCTGTTTCAGGATTGACAAGGTGTGCTGAAGTCAGAAGTGAAAGGATTAAAATAATACCAGTTTAATAAGACAATTAATTTTAATGACAATTAAATATTAAACACCATGCTGCTAGGTTTCAGACACAAACACAGTTTAGTGCAGTTATATAAAACATACCAATCCCAACATATAGACAACAAACAGTTAACCCTTTGAGAGCCAGAGAATTTGTACCCCTCTGGCACTCAAAAGGGTTAAATCTAAGCAGGCTGATCACAGAAACAGTTAACATAGAAGAGAAATAGCACTTAAAGGAGAAGTAACACAATCCTAATCGCTCCTCTGATTTTATCCTTTAGCCTTAAATCAAAAGATAAAATCATCATTCAGTTCTGGTGGTCAGGTCCATGGAAGCGGACATGAAATTTGCTACCAGGCACACTTTGTAGACCGTTCACATGAAGATTCTCTTTCTCTGCAATGTTATTTTGACTCTGCAGAAGAGCCGCCTGGTCTGCGGACCAGAATACAAGTCTGTCAGCTAGAGAGCTGACGTCAATAAGAGGGGCGGGAGGGGGGAACTTTACAAGCAGATTACTCAAAAACTATACAACTTATTAAAAAAACACTTAGATAGTTTGATTGATTTATTTATTTAAGAAGACTTGATATTAAAGAATGTTTATTGAAAGTATTACTATCACTTTAGCTCAGGGCTGCCATCGGGGGGGGGATACAGGCAGTACCCATATATGGGGCCTGGTAAAGCAGGTGGGCCTGCATCCCAGATCAGACACAGAGACCACCGCATCACCAACCTGGCCCACAGGGATTCTGGAGGATCTCCTACTGGTCCCCCTTTTAAAGTATATTCTGTAGGTAGTGTAGCAGAGAATTGGAGTGCACCTCTGCTGCTCTGTTCTCTGTTTCATATCATACAGTATAGTGGAGTACTTCCATGGGCTTTTACATTTACTTCCAGCCTGCAATGCAAATGTGTGGCTTTATGTTTGTAATGGGCCCCAATATTTCTGATGGCAGCCCTGCCTTAACTGGATACAGGGTTGATTTCCTAAAAAGAACAGTACTAGGTTACCTTATTCTTGGAGGACAAAATGCCCGAAAAATGTACCGAGTTACTGATAAAAAGTACCAGTCCCCTACAAACAGTACAGAATTGCTGTAATAGAAGAAAATCATCTTTGATTGGATGCAAAGTCTTATGCTACTAGATATATTCATTTTGTTCCAGTTTATTATTGTAGCAAAATATTAGAAACATAGAATTTGACGGCAGATAAGAACCATTCTGCCCATCTAGTCTGCCCATTTTCCTACTGTAAAAACCTCAAACCTTATTTGGTCCTTGGTCTTGTCTTATGTTCATGATAGCCTTATGCCTATCCCGTGCATGCTTACATGCTGTCATTGTATTAACTTCTACCACTTCTTCTGGTTGGCTATGCCACTTATCTACTACTCACTCAGTAAAGTATAACTTTCTTACATTACATCTAAACCTGTGTCCTTCTAGTTTTAGACTATGGCCTCTTGTCCAAACATTTTTACTCCTTTGAAACGCGCTCCCCTCCTGCACTTTGTTGAATCCTTTGAATGTATCTATCATATCCCCTCTCTCTCTTCTCTGAGCTATACATGTTCAGTTCCTTTAGTCTATCCTGATATTTCTTTTCCTGTAAACCAGTCGCCATTTTAGTAGCCCTTCTCTGAATTTTCTCTAGAGTATCTATATCCTTCTGGAGATGGGGTCTTCAGTACTGTACACAATACTCTAGGTGAGGTCTAACTAGAGATCCGTAGAGTGGCATGACCACTTCCCTTTTTCTGCTACTAATGCCCCTAACAGTCCAATGCAGCACCCATATTCCAGATTATTCAGACTGTCCTCTGTAAGAGACTTTTGACCATCAGCACAAAGTCAAAAGTACAGCCATTCTTGGGCAAAACAACAGCACGGAGTACACACAAAAATGTATCTAACTTGAATTGATTTAAATGGGCATTTTTACACATTTAAATTCTAGAGAGGTCACCAAATCAATGCAATGAATTCCAGGGGGTTTGAAGCTCCATTTAAAGAAGCAGTAATTGTGTATATAAATATATATATATTAAAAAAAAAAAAAAAAAAAAAAAAAAAAAAATTATATATATATATATATATATATATATATATATATATATATATATATACACATATATATACACATATATATACATATACATATATATATTTTTTTTTTTTTCCCCTGAATAAAGCAAGGGTACTCCTGCTGTGAGATAATTCATTCCAAATTTATTATATCTGAAACTGTCGATTAAATAAAAAATAAATAAACTGTTTGCAATAGTGCCACCTGGTGTCCAGATAATTTCCCATAGAAGGTGATAGTAATAGCTCTACCACCTTGTCACAGTTTGAACTGTACTATGTCTTGAATAAAGAAACTGCCAGCAGTGGAAGTACCCATGTTTTACTCAGCAGGGAGAGCAATACAAATATATATAATTTTTCATTCATTTTTTTTTTTTTCATTAAAGTAATCGGAATTGATCAGTGAGATGGCTCAGTTGGTTAATGTACCAGCTGTAGAATCTGCTTCAAGGTCGGAGGTTCTAGTCCTGGCAAGGTCACCTCAGCTTTTCATGCTTCTGAGGTAGATAAAAATGAGTCCAGGGCATACTTGAAAATGAGAGTCAATTTCAATGTATTCTTCCTGGTAAAATACTTTGACAAAAAAAAAAAAAAAAAAAAAATGTGTTTCCTATGGTGCAGTTGGTTTGCCGCAGAATTGCTCCCCTGTTGTTGTGGTATGTTGCCCTTTACACTTTCTAAATATAAGACAGACCAGAGATGTTAAACAAAAATGTTTATACGTATGAGTGGAGCAAGCATGGGAACGTACCACCTGGTATGGTTCCCTGCTGATAATCCACAGATTTGTCAGCAGAGACCTATTCCAAATGTAAGTACGATTAGACCAAATACATCACTTTGCTTGTTCCTGTAGATTAGGTATATTTATAGATTTTAAAGGGAGACTGGGGAATTAAGTAATTACTTTTCAAATGGTTGACATTTGTATATTTACCTTTTCCGCTGTTCCACTTTGTAAATCTTCCAAACTCGTTGAGAGCTTTTTGGGGAGGATTCTAAACAATTAAGAACAAAGTGTAAATGTTTAGCTTTTACAGTAACTTAATATGGATAACTGAAAGTTTGGGTAATGGTCGGAAATGCAGAAGTGCTTTAATCTGCATGTTACTGCAGTTTTTTATGGTTGCTTACACACAAATGCTTTATCCTTAAAGGGACAGTATAGGGTAAGTGAAGACCCATTTAAACCCATGGCTGTGCCCTTACAGCTACAGGAAAAGAGACTTCATACTGCATAACTGACTGATTCTTTCCCAAGTTGCTGTACAGATCACGGAGATCTGCATAGCTGGGGGATGTCAGCGTCTTACTCATGGTAACTTCCTGATATAAACCCACTGACAGGGGATAACCAACAACAAACATCTATGGTGGGAAGGAGTTCCCATGAGCGCCAAGTTAACCTTTTGAATGCCAGATGCGTACCCATCTGGTACTCTAAAGGTTAAAAGTTGAAATCACCCAGCTGTTTAGATCTCTGATCTGCAGAGCAAACAAAGAGAGTTATGAGCTATTGTGATTCTATTCCCATAGCTCTTAGGGCACAACTAGGGGTTTAAATGGCTCTTTTACTCTCCCTCTACTGCCCTTTTAAGGCCTCTTTCACATGATCAACAGAGGTGTAGCAGCCCCCCCGCTACATTTCCATCTCCTGTGCTCTGTACTCACATTCTCCTGTTGTGCTGTAATTCTAATAGTAGCTACAACATGCAATATTAAAAGCTCTAAACCCTTTAGCTGTTAGAGGCCTCTAAAGCATTGAAAATTACCTCTCTAGCATCCAAAAGGTTAAATAATAGCCAGTAAAAGATTATATAATGTGTCAAATAAACTGGTAAACATAAATCAGAAGCAATTTTGTGGTGAAGTGAGATTAACAATGGATTAACTAGTATATGTTTGTTTGAGCCACCAAATATTTTCACATATGCATAACTAGATCCTATTGGGCACTAGGAAAGATGGGACGACCTTGGATGCTGGGCCCCTACGCAACTGCACTACCTGCACCCCAGGTAATTACACCACTAGAGATTAGGATTACTCCGGACACACCCAGAGCTCAGAATGTGGGCAAGGCCAGCCTAGATGAGGGTACTCAGCAATATTTGGTGCACTAGAGAGCTGTCTACTCTACATAGTAGGAAATCTTGCATTAGTGTCAGGTCTCATCAAGACAAGACACCTACACTGTAATAATTCTGTTACCTGTTCCTGTTTTCTGGAGGTTCTTCCTGTGGAGATATAAATTGTTCTGTAGGAACCGGTGTACCATCACTGTGAAAAGGAATATTCAGTTTGCCTGTTATATTAAAATCTTCCAAAAAACAGACCTTAAAGCAACTATTTTTCTGTCAACTTCTCATGTCATTTTGTTTCTTTTTAACCTTATAGTACTTGGTTATGGAAAATATAGGTACTTTACAAATTAACATGAAGCCTGGTATTTACCGAAAGGGATAGCAACACTTAATATATTATAAAAAATAATGATTATATAAATAAACACATACACTACATATATATATATGGGCTTATCCTCCTGAGTAAAACAAGTGTACTCCCACTGCTGAGAAGTGTTTTACTCAAAAGTTACTGCAGTTCAAACATAATTTTCTTAGGTATAGTATCTCAATGGCTTGCAACTGTACAGTGGTGCTGTTGCTACATCATTTTATGGACAACTCTGATCAGTTCACCATACATATCCATGGGATGGTTTAGCAACAGCACCACTGTACAATTTCATGCCACTTAAAAAATTCAGGTTTGAGCTACAATAACTTTTGAATCCAATACCTCTCAGCAGTGGGAGTACATATACATATTACATATTAAGTGTTACTACTCATTTATGGGCAGCTACCATGTTTTGCTTAGTCTTCTCTTATGGGATCAGACTTCGTAAAAAATTAATTTTAAATGAAAGTGGGGAGAAAGAAGTGGCGCATGGGAAGTGGGAGAGAGAAGTGGCGCATGGGAAGTGGGAGAGAGAGAAGTGGCGCATGGGAAGTGGGGAGAGAGAAGTGGCACATGGGAAGTGGGGAGAGAGAAGTGGCGCACGGGAAGTGGGGAGAGAGAAGTGGAGCATGGGAAGTGGGGAGAGAGAAGTGGCGCTCAGGAAGGGGGGAGAGAGAAGTGGCGCACAGGAAGTGGGGAGAGAGAAATGGCGCATGAGACGTGGGGAGAGAGTAGTGATACTTTCAAAATATATATTCTTATAAATGAACATGAAGGCTGATATTTACTAAAGGTCAACTATCATGTTTAGCTTAGCCTGCTCTAGTGAGATCAGACTTAGTAAAAATTAATTTTAAATGAAAGGTCCATCACAGCTACAGAACAGTGTAGACTCACTGATGTGATGGGATTTTAACTGTTTATCTACTGTTATTAGTTTAAAAAAGGAGACTACTTTTCATCAAATGTTATAGAGAAGTACTAATCTCTTGCATGCTAGTGAGATATAGCAAGTGACAAGTAGTGGCATATGGGAGGTGAATAGAGAGTGCTGGCACATAATAGGTGGCAGAGAGTAGTGCCAGATGTGGGGGTGGAGAGAGAAGCGGGACACGGGAGGTGGGGAGAGAGGAGTGGCGCATGCTACATGAGGAGAAAGAAGTGGTCTTTGGACGTGGGCAGTGAGAAATTCCTCTTGGGATGTGGGAAGTGGTGCATGGGAGGTCACAGTGTGTGAAGGGAGAAGTTGTGCATGGGAGGTGTGTGAAGGGAGAAGTGGTGTACTGTAACCAAGGAAAGAAAAGAGAGCACTTGCACTGTGGAGAAAGAAGTTACATTAGGAACTGGGAAAGGAGGGATGATGGAGGAAAGAGATATGGTGAATGGGTTGTGAGGAGAAGTAAGTGGACCATGGTTGGTAGTAGACGTAAGGTAGATGGGAGAAGAAATAAAGCCGTAAAAACTGTGAAGGAAGAAAAGTAAAGGGGAAGAGACTAAGGGGATCTAGGGAAAGTAGAAGGGACATTTGTGAACTGGTAGTAAGAAGGGACAAATAGGAGAAAGGATCTGCTAAGGCAGGAGAAAGACACAAAGGGGCAGTGGATGGAGGATATAGCGGAGAGTGAAGTAGAAAGAAGACGAAAGTCATTTATGGTGTAGAATATGCTCCTACCTAGACTCCAGATGATTTTGTGGAGGTGAAGGTGGCAGAACTGGTGCAAGTTCCCTGGGACTTGCCTATACAAAAGAGTTACTTTTTAATTCATACACAAATTAACAAAGAACATAAGTTACAGCTGATTTTGCTTCATTTACCTTGCCTTATAGCACAAGTCTACGCAACTTTTGGCACTCCAGCCGTTCGGGTCTACAACCCCCATCATCCCTAACCAACCGTTGGCTGGATGGGGAACATGAAAGTTGTAGTTCCCAACAGCTGGAGAGTCAAACTTTGCCCACTGCTTTCACAGAAACATACTAGCTACATCAACATACAAATAAATTATCTGACTTTCAGTCTTACAGTAGTAATCACAGTGAAAATGAAACACTTCATTCTGCTGCCGTCACAGCCATTTTTTTACTTGAAGGAGCAGAAAACTTTAAAAAAAAAAACCCACATATTTTACAGACCATTTCCTGCTGAATAAAACAAGGTCACTCCCATCGCTGTCAGATGTTTTATTCAAAATTTATAGCAGTTTAAATAATCAGGAAGTGAATTTACTGTGTTTACTTCCTGATAGTTCTAACTGACAGGAAGTGACAGGCAGTTTCTATCACATTCTATGGAGAACTGTATGTCTCTGACTTTTCTGACTTTCCTCTCCATTAGAATCTAACAGGAAATCTAATTAGAATTTGACCACTAGAAGGAACTGCTTATGTAAAAAAACATGGGTTTAAACTGTAATAACTCTGAAAATATAAATCTCTCCACAGTGGGAGTACCCTTATTTTACTCAATAGGAAAAAAGTTTACTGCTCCTTTAAGCCCTTCGATGGCAGAGACATCTCAAATGCATTGCTTCTCAATGAGCTGAAGATATTGCTAGTATCCAAAGGTTTAAAACTCTCTAATATCAGCAAAATAGTCGCTTTGGTTCACTAATGAACACACTTGAACTTGTTCTTTTGATGTACAATACAGAGAAAATCACACCTATTACTTTATTCAGATCAATATGAATGCGCTGCAAGACAGTGGCCTTACCTCTGACTGTATATCTAAGGTCTGATTGTTCTTTAGGTTCAGTTTCTTTAATGTAGCCTCCACTTCATCTTCACTGCTTCCAGATAGTAGTCTTTCTGAGGAGCCTGAAATGAGCCAATATACTAGCTGAGAGGTAAGTAACAGTCAGATGAGGAGCCAAAAGATGCCTACCCCTTCACTATTTAGAGGCAAATACCAGGGCTTATAATTTTAAGTCCTTTGCTACTAGTCAGACCTGAAAAGTTACTCGCCACTACAAGCCAAAACATACCCACCAGGGCTGAATTTCTACTCGCCAGGGCTAAATTTTCACTCGCCATTGGCTAGGGGCGAGTGGAAATTTTGAGCCCTGCAAATACTACACATTAAGATCCACCAGAAGCTTCATAAAGGGGTGTGCCATCGGGGAAATGGCACAATCGACTTTATGACGCTCCCTGAGGCAATGGTCCCTCTAATACAAAGTCTGGCTGAGGATGGTTGGAGTTGTAGTCGAATAGCAGCTTGAAGGCCACAGGCTGCCCACTCCTTTACCGTATATTTGTACACCAGCAAATGAAGAATAGTGATGCCTGTGCGAGAAGAGGCAGGGGGAGGGAAAGATATTCTACTGTCCACTGGTAGTCACAGGCTCGCATATATACTACTTTTTCCCACAGTCCCACTGTTAGCCACAGCACCACAGATATACAGTGTGTGACATCCCAGCCATTCCACAAGTAAACATGAAACCACACATACACTGTCTGACACTCCAGCCTATTTCCAGTGTCCACTATTAGCCACAGAACCTCACATTCTTTCTGACACACCGCTTTCCCACTCATAGTCATGGAATCGGACATTATACACTTTCATGCCCCAGCTATCCCTCTGCTAGTCATAGAACAACACATACACTGTCTGATACCTAAGCCTTGTTTCAGTGTCCATGGCATCCATAAAAATAAAATAAAAAAACACATACACTTGAAAAGTGGACAGGGAAAGAAGAGAAATAAGCAAGACACATAGGGGAGCAGGCAGGTGAAGGGTACAAGAAGGGGAACGGGCAGAGGAGTGGGGAGGTGTAGGGTGTAAAATGCTCTTTAGGGGTATAAAATATCACTTTACCATGAGCTGCCATCACAAAGTTCTTCACCCGTCTATACTGACTTAGCAGCAGCATAAGCTCTTCTATCTGTACATCCTGAAAAAAACAGCAATATTACAGTATCACTCACACAGGGTTTATTATATCTTTGGGTGTTATGTTAAAAAAATTGAGTAATTATGGAGCAACCAGAACCAAATTTCCAAAAGGACATTAACACACTGGAGGCAGATTCAGATATGAGCCATTAAAATGGTGCAAAGCATTCATGGCAAAACATATTGGGTTTAACTGAAGGACATTAACACATGTGGCCTGGAAGAGAAGGAGATATGATATCAAATCCTTTAATCTATTTAATGGTTTCTAAAGATCTTGAGAGAAGTATTTTTTCAGAAAAAGAGGAATATTAGAACAAAAGGTTGTAAGGACCTAAACTTAGAGAGTGAAAGACTCAGAAGTATTGTAAGTACTACTTTACAGGAAGGGCAATTGATTCACGGAAAAGCCTCACAGCAGAAGTGCTAGGGGCATATACAGTAGAGGGATTAAAATGGTTCACACATAAGTACTAGGTAAGACTGTGCATTTTATCTAGATAGGAAAAAGGACAGACTGGATGGTATCATGAGTTCATATCTGCAATAAAAATCTGTTATCATAGGTCGGGGCAAGATCAAATCTGTCCCCCCCCTCCCCAACAATGCAGGATTTCAGGATCTCCTCACATGAACACCGGTAAATCAATCAGTGATTCAGTCATTCTGAAGAGTTCACCTGAGTTAAATGGATAGTAATGTTTCATAATAAAAGCAGTTCCAATCAATCTTCATAGTATTTGGGCCTTGGGGAGTGTCATTTCAATACTGTCAGAGTTTTAGTTCAAGAGTAATTGAATGATAAAGTATCCCTCTCCCGCCCCTTTTACTGATGTCACATTGCTCAGCTCAGAGCAGCAGGGTGGTATCCCAGTGGATCACAGAGACGGACAATCTTCAATTAGCATAAGGGAAAAACCTGTCATGGCAGCACGGTTTTCCTTATGCTCACAGTAAGAAGCTTGTCCCTTGCTGTGATCTGCCTGGACTCAGGACCAGATTCCACATCTGAGGGGAGGTGGCTTATACTAGGTAAACGGGGCAGGAGGGGGATACTTTATCATTCAATTACTCTTGAACTACAACTCTGACAGTACTGAAATAACACTCTCCATGACCTAAATACTATGAAGATTAATTGGAGCTGCTGTTTTTGTGAAACATTACTAGCCCTTTAGTGATATTCACTTGAGTTTAACTGACAAGATCCTAAAAACATGCACTAGTGGAAGGTGGGGCTTCAGGACAGGTTTAATTGGTTTTGTCATAGGGCGGTAGTGGAAAATTCTGTTTCATTAAATTGGGCTTAGACCCCAAGAATGCTAGATAGGTACGACCTCATAAAGAAAACAGATCCCTCCCTAACATTCTAGGGGTTACCTTTCCGGTCAGTGGGAATTGAAGGAATTTTATTTGCCCCCTATACTGCAGTTGTTTTTCTCCAGAATTATTTATTGTTACCTACACAAAGTCCAAAATAAGTCAAAACCACAAACTAATAGTGTTCAGTTACAAAGAAGAGATCTTACAACTGCATAATTATAATGGAGACTTAAAAGCATACCTGGGGACTTTCAATTGTTCTCTCCCCAGAGGGGAGTCCTGTGGTGCAGCAGGGTGTATGAAACATGATGCAAATCATGTCAAAAAGGGGCAGGGCTCAAAAGTGTGACAAAGCTATTCATAGAAGGCTGGGGGAAGGAGGAACACAGGGGAAAACAGCAGAAGTGGGAAGAGTTTCATATTCGGAGGAATCAGCCTCTGCCGGAGTCTCCGGAGCAAATTCGGAGAGTTCCCAGGTATGCATCAGTATAGGGTTAATACTAACTAACCAACCAATTTTCTCCCAGTTTGCCATTAAGATTGCCATTATTTACAGCTGGGTGATGTCAGTTCTGTATTTGGAGCTCAAGGGAGCCTTTTCCTGTCTCCATAGAAACCTATGTCAGTGAACCCACCATCAATGGGCTTCTACGGAAAGAGGAAAAAGCTCCCATGAGCTCAGTATAAGGTGCTGACGTTACCCGCCAGTAAAGCAGCTCTGAGGGTACTGGAAGAAGGTTAAAAAGCACAGTATTGACCCTACTACCTGTTTAAAGGATAGTAATGAATTATGTATATTATCTTAACAGGATATGTTAAAGGGATAGTATTACTTCAAAATTACTATCCCTCATATTGTAGCCCTTAATAAACTGAGTTAAATGACACCAGCGGCATCTCTCAAATCTTTATGGTTTAAGAGATAGCCGCTTTCAAAGTTTCCTCCTCCCTGCTGTCAGCGTTCTGCTACCAGCAGGGGAATCCGGTCTCTGAATCAAGCGGAGGCTCTTAAACAGAGCCGATATCTCGTTATGGAAGGAAAAATGATTCATTGAAACAGTCTTCTACGTGTGCTTGGTTACCAAACACACGTAGAAGACTGTTTCAATGAATCATTTTTCCTTCCATAACGAGATACCTGCTCTGCTGAAGAGCCTCCTCTTGATTCAGATACCGGATTCCCCTGCTGGCAGCAGAACACTGACAGCAGGGAGGAGGAAACTTTGAAAGCGGCTATCTCTTAAACCATAAAGGTTTGAGAGATGCCGCTGGTGTCATTTAACTCAGTTTATTAAGGGCTACAGTATGAGGGATAGTAATTTTGAAGTAATACTATCCCTTTAAGACACATAACATGCTGGCTTTCTGTTTCCTTAATTCTAAAAAGAGATCAGAAAAAGCACATGGGAACACCCATTTATACTGGAGGTAAGGTGCTTTTGACTAAAACAATTAAGAGATTATTTTTTTTCAGTAAGGATATGAAATTATTTGGATCTGGCGATTATAAAGGCACAAAAATGACTGGATGCCTTTTTACCTTTGAACAATATAGAGAATTAGAAGAGGCTCATGCACTCTGCCTGCTTAGTTTTGGAAAACACTACCAGCAACTGTCATGTCCGCCTCCATGAACATTTCATCCAGCACTGATTGAAGATGCTATCTCTTGAACAAATGCACAAGCACAACATTCATAGGGGCCTTTAGGATTTTCTAGCTATAATAAGGTAAGCGGGAGGTTAAAAGCAGAAGTTGTTTGTTCTCCTTAAAGAAAACTTTGGATTCCAATGGAGAAAATATATTAATATTGATTTATTAGATTGCACTTAAGTCTCTATATTTTGAATTTATCCACAAATTACTTCCAGGCCCTCAGCTCTTTGCTCACTGCTTACTATTTCCATGGGGAGATTTCTGCCAGACAAGAGGCCACGTCTTTCCTGATTCATTTGCCAAGTTCCAAACAGAAAACAGTCACTTATATTTTAAGGTGCTGTTCAACCATTTAAAAATAAATTTATATCAACAATAAAAAGGACCATCGGCTTTGATGTATATGTTTTAGTTTATATATGAATGCTCTGTAAATACCGCAAATGTTAATAAAATAAAACTGATATACACATAAAATGCTACTGACAGCAGAAGGGTACTTTGAAAGTGATGGATGGCTGTCTTTTTTATTGGGGAAATGTGCCTGTACAGCTTAGACAACCTTTGGCTGTTTGCTGCTTAAAGGGATAGTAATGTTTCATAATAAAAGCAGCTCTAATTAATCAGCATAGTATTTGGACTTTGTGGAGTGTTATTTCAATTCTGTCGGAATTGTAGTACAAGAGTAATTGAATGACAAAGTATCCCCCTCCTGCCCCTTTTACTGATGTAACACTGTTCAGCCAGATCAGAAGGGAGGTGCCCAGGTAGATTGTAGAGAGGGACAATCTTCAATTATGATAAGGGAAAAACCTGAAAAACTTGTCAACGGGGGGCAGGGCTTTCATTGTTCTCACAGGAAGAAGATTGTCCCCTGTTGTTATCTGTCTGGTCTATGGACTGGATTCCACATCTGAGAAGAGATTGCTTACACTAGGTAAAAGGGGCGGGAGGGGAAACTTTGCTTGTGAATATCTCTCAAACCATAAAGGTTTGAGAGATAAGACATATCATTCTTCGTGTTTTTTTAATGCCTACAAAATAAAATAAAGATAAAATGAAGTATTACTATCCCTTTAAGGATGGTAGGAACTGGAGTCTCCAACAGCAGGATTACTAAAGGTTGCCTACAATTTGGGCAAAATTATTCTTTGTATCACCAGTGATCTTACCTTTTCTTTGTTCGCAGCCAATAACGTTTCCATTCCCAGTTTTAGCCTCTGAACTTCTTGATCTGAGTTTTAGAAATGTTGAAGATGGATTAATATTTTCAGAATTTTATGACACTGTATAATATTTTAGACAAAAATAAAAAAATATTGACAGAATGATAAATCACATAGTACAGTGATTAGATTAGGAAAAGTAATTTATTTTCAATATGAAGCAAGCGTGATGTTAATACACTGAAGCAGTGTGTTTCAGTAAAATTAAATGTGGTCTCCAAGTTCACCTAATACCTTAAGAGCGAGGGGATTTCTCTGAAATGTGTTGCATACCCTACTGGTCCATTGAAGTTTAATAGTAAATAAAATATTAACCTTTTAAGGTATAGAGAGAGCGCTCTCACAAAATAAGTTAAATAACTTATCTGTATCAATATATACCCCAAAGGGATGTAAAAGAGAAACTTGCATGTCCTAATAATATAACTCCTCTTACATTAAGGAACTATCACCCAAATAAAGTCCCACCCAATAATTAGCCATATAGTGATAAGCTTACCAATAGTCATATTATCCAGCATAATTACAGCGTTCATCAGAAATCCTACATTGGCAGAGACTGATGGGCAGACTTCTTCCTTTAGAGGGATCTGTACGCCTGCTCCGTCAATCCCTTCTGTCTCCTTAAGGTACAATGCAGCGCCTCCTAGAGGAGACTGGGACGGGTGTCTGTAAGCAAGGATGTCTGCGCTGTTGCCTGGCTGTCAGTCTCGGCAGAAGTAGGATTTCTGCTAACGCTGTAATTATGCTGGATAATATGAGTATTAGTAAGCTTATATGTCCAATTATTGGGGGGGGGGTCTTTGTTTGGGGTGATGTTCCCCTTTAATTTTTGAACAAAATCATAATGGCCACTACTAAGCGAATTTGTTGAACGGATTCCCGGAAATTAATCCAAGAAGGTGGACGTGATTTCTTTACTGACTCTAGAGCTTCAAACTCCTCCCACAGAAGCGTTCCATTCTAATTGTACAGCGCTCCAGAATTAGTTAGCGCTATATAAATAAAGAATAATAATAATAAGACTAATTTTGGATAACAAATTCACACAGACTTGATTCTTAGTGGCTATTAGGATTTTCTGACCAGATTAATCCTTCATGGACCAGAGGGGTGTTCAACAGATTTCAAAGCAATCTGCTGCACACCACTCTGGTCCTTAAAGGGTTAAGGTATGTGAGGGTTGTTATTAGAAGATGTTAGTGTTTCTTTAACATTCTTTGTCTGAAGGTTAGGAGAAACAATTTCCCTTGCACTTCTCACTGCCTTTGTTTTCAGTGACGGCCTCCTGTAATCTGATTGGCTAAATATCCATCAGTTATCCCTTCCCCTACGGACATCATATAGTGTCAGGTCAAAATAAACAAAAGAAAAAAGTATATTAACTGAGATCAAGCCAGGGCACCTTTGTCTTGATTGTAGCCCCGGCACAGATTTTCCCCAGGACTAATGTATATAACTGATATGGTACTGCTGAGACAAGGTCAAGTTGACTCAACCCTGAAATATGTGCCATTTTAGTCAATAGCACACAGTAATTCAGTAGGCTGGATACAATACTTGACATGAGTTTATTATACTTCCCACAGGTCTCAGAATCAATCCTAGGCTAATGCGATATTAATGACAGTTTAAAATGTAATAACATTTGAATGAAGCACCATCCAGCATTGGGGGAGCTCTTGTTCTACTGATCATAAAAAGCCCTACAGCAAATATATGTATTTTCATAAAAAAACTTTTTATATGATAGAAATCTTCCAGAGGTGAAGCAGACATCATCCAACCCTACAGATCACTGCATATGGAGAAGTAATGGAAGAGTTTTTAACCCCTTAAGGACCACGCGGTCCGGGGTGGAGACCTCTAGAGGAATACGGGTCTTTTTTTTGCTGATGTGTTCAGTGATCACAGCACAGCGTTCAGCCGTGCTGCAATCACAAGCCTCCATGACGAACCAGGACTGTCCCAGGTCCTTAACATCCGGACAGGGGTGATGGTCCTGGCATTAAGGGGTTAATCTATAGGAAGTCAATTCTCAAAACAGTCAGGTTACGACCTATAGTAAGAAAGTCCTTTAAAGGGATAGTAATGTTTCACAAAAACAGCAGCTCCAATTAATCTTCATAGTATTTGGGTCATGGAGAGTGTTATTTCAATACTGTCAGAGTTGTAGTTCAAGAGTAATGAATGATAAATTATCCCCATCCCGCCCCTTTTACCTAGTGAAAGCCACCTCCCCTCAGATGTGGAATCTGGTCCACAGACCAGACAGCTTACAGCAAGGGACAATCTTCTTACTGTGAGAACAATGAAAGCCCTGCCCCCATTGACAGGTTTCTCAGGTTTTTCCCTTTTGTTAATTGAAGATGGTCCCTCTCTGCCATCCACTTGGGCAACACCCTGCTGCTGTAAGATGAACAGTGTTACATCAGTAAAAGGGGCAGGAGGAGGATACTTTATCATTCAATTACTCTTGTACTACAACTCTGACAGTACTGAAATAACACTCTCCATGGCCCAAATACTATGAAAATTAATTGGAGCTGCTTTTATTATGAAACATTACTATCCCTTTAACAGTCATGTATTGGGTCAGTGTACCTGAAGAATTTATTGTGCGATAGCTATAAAGAATCAGTGATAAAACAAAAGCCACCAACATACAGACAGTAATATTAGCAACAAGAATTATCCCAATTGTATGGTTATGTTTCATTCATTATGTTGATATTTTTGACATTCATGTGGTTATAGAACATAAAATTAATTCAGACAGCTTTAAAGTGGAACTATCACTGATATATAAGTGCCCCCCAATTAATTTTTAGTATAGCAGTAAGCACTGAAATTCTTTTATAATCTTTATTAAGTGATGGCATTATTTAGAAATCTAGTTTTTAAGAGATTCACTGCCATACGACAGAACAGACATATTACTGAAGAGTGATCTGTGCATCTGCGCTGTCCGTCACTGTCTCCTCACTGATTGGCAAGTAACCTAAGGAGATATGCACTGTACCGCATGGTACAAACAGGAACGGACGGATGTCTGCTGTGTCATCTGGGGTTGAGTCTCATAAGAACTTAGATTTTTAAATAATGCCGACACTAAATAAAGATTATAAAAGGATTTCAATGCTTACCGCTATACTAAAAATTAATTGGGAGGCACTTATATATCAGTGATATTTCCACTTTAATCACTAGTTTGCCTAAGGCGTCTCCAATGCATTACAAAAGGTCTCATCCCATGGGGTTAATTAAATGGAATGTATTGTATTTTTTGGAATGGGAAGGTTACCGGGGATAGTATAAAGGTAGAGGTTTTTAGTCCGTGTTAGCTGTCGCTTTGCTGCTAGTACTGAAATACATTTTGTCTGATCGGCAGTAACACAGAACGGTGGTTATTGCAACAATGTAGCGTTATAGACAGCACTGGCGGGAAAGCAGGAAAAACGATAGAGTCTTATGGCTTACGTTTTTCTTTTATCCTTCTCCTAAATACTTCTTCTACGTAATCAGAGAGGGTAAAGAAAGCAAAACAATGAGAAGTTACATTTTCATCTAAATATGAATTGCATATCTACAGACTTTATCATTAGATACAGGGAGGTCAAAAGAAGCAGCTCATGCAAATTTGGCATTTTACCGGAATAATATATTATGGAACAAGAAAAGAAGAGGGAGACAGTGCATGGAAGAGCATAATGTAATACTAATAAAAAAAAATTAACATTTTATTTGAATAGCCAAATGGACATTCACAAAGGTAGTCAAAAGAACAGGCATATAAGAGGTATACAGGTAAGTTAACCAACCACTCTCAGTACTCTGGGTAACCTGTTTCCAGTCATATGCTTCTCCATATCTTCTGGAGATTCAACTCTGCCCGAAGGATTCAGGACACCAAAATATTTGAATCAACATAGTTGAAACATCCAAAAAATACAGACATGCATAGGACTGACAGCAAGTTACCAGATCTACAGTGAATGTGCTGTCCTGGTCGACCAACCATCAGGGTACTGGGTGCCATAGCAACCTTCTGAGAGTCCACATAGATAGGTGACATTTGTCTGTGTGAGCTGTTTTAATGTCTGAAGCACCAACTGAGTTGTAGTCAGTGCTCAGTACACATTACATCACATTGCTAAATGACTGTTGCAGATTTCTAGTACAAATATACACAGGTGCAACTGACTACTACGTGAAGGACTGCAGCCTACGTAATTCCTTTTGTTAAACAAATTGAATCACTTAGTCCCAAAAAGTAAATATTCAATATAAAACTCTTTTAAACTATAGGTAGTGTACTCATAGCTATGGACACAGAGTTCCATAGCTTAAAAGTCACCTGTTCCATCTCTATTACCACTTCACATCTCTGATCTGCAGGGCTTGGTGATATCACCTCTTTACTCTGCTCTTATGGCATTAGGAAGCAATGCTGCTATCCACTCCATAGAAGCCACATGCCAGGGTTGTCCAAGTTCCATTCTCAAGGGCCACCAACAGGCCAGGATTTAAGGATTTCCCTGATTAAGCATAGGTGAGTTTATCAGTGGCTCTTTCATTTTTATTGGCCCACCTGTGCCCAAACAGGGAAATCTTTAAAACGTGGACTGTTGGTAGCTCTTGGGGACTGAACTTGGATACTCTTGGAATAAGCCGTCAATGAACTTCTACAGAGAGGACAGAAATCTACCATAAGAACATAGCAGTGGTGAGGACACTGCCAGTAGTTTAAAATTGTTTTATATTGATCCTTTACAGTCCCCCTTAACCCTCTGGGTGCTAGAGTTGTCCCAATGCATTGCTTTGCACTAGCATTCAAACAGTTAAAAACCAACAGTAACGATAGTACGGTGTTTAAAAGGGGAACTCACACCTGTCTAGGTCCTCACTTCAGTGGAGGCATCCATCTTGACAGGAATCACATGATTATTCCTGATCACTAATTTATTCCAACCTTTTGTTGGAGGCTGATATGATTTGCAGCTTTAGAAGGAGGAGTGAGGCAATTTCAGCATAGGTAAGTAATTAATTATATACAGACTGTACCTCACATGTCAGAGACCTCAGTGCTGCTGAGGTTAAATAATCCCTAACTACTAAACCACACATTTCCAAAACCATTACTAAAAGCACAAGGCATAGACAGCCTCAATAGCTGAATTTAATGCTGAACTTTTATAAGATAAACATAGCGCCGCAAATGATAGTTACATTAGCGATATCCGCAGACTTATACTTGAAATAAAACTAATTGCTGCATTAACGAAAGAACCTTTTAATCAGGCAGGCACTGGGGAACAGCGCAGACATCTTGCAGAGACAGCATCTCTGCATCTGCACTGTCTGTCCCCTTCAGCTCCACGATTGGTGAGTTAACTGCCACTGTGCCATACGGCAGCGGAAGGGACTGACAGCTCATGAGCAGAGAGCGCCTCCTGCAAGATCCCAGCCGGTGCCTACCTGGTTGAAAGGTTCTTATTTTGTTAATGCAGAAATTAGTTTTATTTTCAAGTATTTTCAAGTGGATATCGCTAATGTAACTATAATTTGAGGTGCTATGTCAATCATATGAAAGTTCCTCTTTAATTAAACTGAAAGATCACTTTAAGAGTATGAATATTAGGGGAAGGCAAACTTAGCACTACAGCTGTTGCACTACAGCTGTTGGGAATTACAAATTCCATCAACCCCATCCAGCCATTTGCTGGCTGGAAATGATGGAAGCTAAAGTTCCCAACAGCTGGCGTGCCAAATGTGGCCTATCACTGATGTATTTTATTCGTACTGTGCTTCTCCTCACCTGTAACTTTGTATCTTTTCAATACAAGCAATCAGTTCAAACATTAACCCCTTAGTGACCGGTCATGCGCGCACGTGGCCGGCACTTAATGACAATGTTTTTTTTTTTTCCATTATAGTGAATTACTTCCTGGACTTACCAGGTAAGTCGTCTGTCACTAACTGACATTTTTTCATGACTTACCTGGTAAGTCCTTTGTCACTAAGGGGTTAATAATATAGATAAGAGGGTGACTGCATTTTACCTCTTTCTGAAGATTCATTTTGTGCAATGGTCCTGGAAGAAATTTGGCTTTGTAAACGCTCAATTTCAGCATCCTTTAATGCTAGCTGCTCTTGAAGCTGTGCAATTTCAGCCTAGAGTATATAGAATACAAATCAGCACATGGACATACAGTGACATGCTCACCCTGGGGCTGGGGATTGGAGTTACTGGTTTCCAAACTGGGATGACTTAAAGGGATAGCAATGTTTCATAATAAAAGCAGATCTAATTAATCATCATAGTATTTGGACCTTGGAGAGTGTTATTTCAATTCTGTCACAGTTGTAGTTCAAGAGTAATTCAATGACAAAGTGTCCCCCTCCCGCCCCGGGGGGCAGGGCTTTCATTGTTCTCATAGGAAGAAGATTGTCCCCTTCTGTTATCTGTCTGGTCTATGGACTGGATTCCACATCTGAGAAGAGATGGCTTACAATAGGTAAAAGGTGCGGGAGGGGAAACTTTGCTTGTGAATATCTCTCAAACCGTAAAGGTTTGAGAGATAAGACTTATATCGTTCTACATGTTTTTTTAATGCCTACAAAATAAAGATACAACGAAGTATTACTATCCCTTTAAAGGCATTGTCAACCAGAGAGATCTGCCAGTTGTATTGGTCTGTGACAAATCTCTATCATACAAGGGTATGGGAACAATTACAGGTATATCTGTGAACGTTTAAGCATACAATTTCACATAAGAGCAGCCTATGCATTACAGTGTGCTCCTTATTCCTTTCTGTGGCAACAGGGTTAACCAGAACATTGCAAATCAATGCGTTGTTTACCCCCTCTTGGACTGAAAAGGTTAAAGGCGCACTAAAGCCTAAAATGTATCTGGGGTTATAAACTTTAAATACCCTGTGCTTCGTGCTAGCATTTATAAAGCTTCTCAGCTGGTCTTACATATGTTCCACGGCAGAAGACATTCCTGTCTTTTTACAGGGCTCCCAGTACCTCAGCAATCTTGAGGTGATTGTCTAGGATGGTCTTTAAATGGGCTGAACATGAATTGTATTATGAATACAAGAGGACGAGGAGCTAATCACAATGAATTAACTGACTTTAGCTCTTAACCCTTTGAGCTTTGCAACGCTTTGCGTACCCCTCTGGCACTCAAAGGGTTAACTATCATTACAAACTGTACAAGTTAATTTAATGAATACTTTCTGAACAGGACAGTCTAAACACGTTAGAAAGCAAGATTTGGTTTGTATTTTAGGGACATAACATAATGAATGTTAACATAAGTGTATATTTAACGTTATATATTATTTTAGGTGTTTTTGTTCCTTTAAAGAGATAGGATAACTTAAAATGAAACTATCTCCCCAAATAAAGTCCCCCCCAATAATTATTTACATAGTGATAAGCATAGAAATAGTACTATTATCCAGCATAAGGACAGAGTCATTAAGAAACCCTACATGATAGAAAAGAACAGCAAGGCATCAGCGCAGACATTTTGCCTTAGAGACATCGGTGCACCGGCGGTGTCCGTCCCAGTTTCCTCTAGGAGGCGTTGCATTGTACCTTAAGGTGACAGGAAGGGACTGATGGCGCAGATGCACAGATGCCTCTACAGCAAGAAGCCTGCCCGTCAGTCTCAGGTGAAGTAGGATTTCTTAATAATGCTGTACTTATGCTGGATAATACTACTATTTCTATATGAATAATTTTTGGGCGGGACTTTATTTGGGGTGATAGCTCCGCTTTAATATATAAATAATATATTTTGTAAGGTTTATCCCCTTGAGTAAAACAAGAGTACTCCCACTCCAGAGAGATGATTTATTCAAAGGTTACTACAGCTCAGGGAATTGATTTTTTTAAGTGCAGTATCTCAGTGGCCTGGAATCTTACAGTGGCGCTGTTGCTACACTGCTCTAGTCAACTGACCATAAATCTCCATAAGCTGGTGTAGCAACAGCGCTACTGTAAAATTTCAGGCCATTGAGATATTGCACCTAAAATTTTCAAATTTCAGCTGCAATGACTTTTGAATAAAACATCTCTCACCTATCAGCAGTAGAAGTACCCTGGTTTTACTTAGGAGGATAAGCCCTACAATATATACTTTTTTATATATTAAATGTTACTATCCCTTTAAACATTAACCCCTTTGATGCTAGAGACATCTCCAGTTCACTCAGAAGCAATGAGACCTATGTACTAAGAAATAATGGAAAAATTCTTTAGCAAACCAACTGCGCCATAGAAAACAAATACAAATTCAGCAACTTCCCACCGATTTAAATCATGCCCTTAATCCTATGAATATTAATAAATCGGAGATGCTATTTGTGAAACATTACTGTCACTTTAAGGACCAGAATGGATGCAACGCATTATTTTGCAATGTGATGCACTCCACTCTGGGCCTTCAAGGGTTATGGCCTAGATTATATTGCAGGCGAAAAATGTTATCACTGGTTTCATCTCATAGTTATTCTATTGATATATGGGATATTAATAATAAATGATAATAATATGAAAATGAATTACATTTATCAGTAATTTCACACGTAAAGGGGCATTTTACCTCTTAGTTAATACAAATGATCATGTTGCAAGGCATTACAGTCATCTATGGCACCAAAGAGGAAGACAGTGGTGGTCTGGGAAATACTTGTGCAGCTGGTCTTGCACAGTAGTACTGAACTAGAAATGGGGGTTGGTGGTGGGGAGTTACTTTAAAGTTATAATTTGCTACTCACTTTTGTTGCTTTTAACTTCCACTCATACTGAGCTCTCTCATTTTCCAGTTCTTCTACTGTAATTTTAAGGTTTTTGAGTTCTTGTAGCAAACCCTGTAATTGAAACAAGGCAACTTCATGAGAGATTGGTTCAACAATCACACACACAAAATTACAATATGCACAAAGAACGTGGAGAAAGACTGGGACAACCAACTGAAGCATAGGGAACGCATAAAAATTGTCATTGATTTAAACAGGGATTTTAACCTCTGAAATGATAGAGAGACATCTCTAGCATTTGAGTTCAAAATCCCTATTTAATGCTTTAGGAACCAGATAGGTGTGCAATGACTTTTTTCATATTGCGTCCATAAGGTGGTGCTCTTTCAGTCACATACAGTGGAGAGCCTTAGCCCAAGACTCAAACTCTGAGTAAGTTATAAAGTGGATTTGCATTTTAGACACCAGTTTGTGCTATTTTTGTTGTAGTTGTTGTTGTAATACCTTATCCCTTTGAGTGCCAGAGGGGTATGCAACGCACTGCAGAGCAATGTTTTGCATACCCCTCTGGCACTCAAAGGGTTAACCCACTGAGTGCCAGAGAGGTATCCAACACATTGTGTTGCCATGCTTTGGATATCTATGTGGCACTCAAACCACCCAGCAGTGGATGATGCTGTTTCACTCAGCAGGAAACACACTATAACATACCTTTTCCCCCCTTTAAAAGGGATAGTAACATGTAACATGGGAAGATATTACTGCAGGGGGTTATCAGGCAGAGTAAAACAATGTTACTCCAACTGTAGTGAGATGTTTTATTCAAACATTATTGCAGCTCAAACCTGCATTTTTTTGGATGAATTACCTTTATAGCCTGTAGTTTTATGGTGGAGCTGTTGTTATTACAGCTATGGTCAGTTACCAATAGGTCTCCACAGGATGCTGTAGCACATGTCATTGTAAAATGTCATGTCATTAAGATTCTGCACACAAAAAATTGCAGTTTGAGCTTCAATGACTTTTAACCCCTTAGCGACCAGCCAGCAGTTAAGAACCACTTAGATTTTTTTTTTCTTCACGATATGGATTCAGGGGTTCCCATGCGCCGTGCATCCACGCAGAGACCCTTGAATTCCATGACATTTCAGGACCATCATTGGTTCTTAAAGTGGATCTATCGCATATAGATATCTAATGCTCATTAGACAGAGCATTTAGCGGAAAAGTTTAATATGTTAGTCATTATTGAAAAAAAAAAACGTTATCTGTGCAAAAATTCAAGTTTAAAACATGCCCAGCAGCCTACTTCCTGCTTGCAGAACTGCCTCTGCTCCTGTCCCACTACCCAGCATCCTCCAATGACAGAGGCTTTCTTTCTCTAAGCTGGAGCGATCTCATTGGCAGAGATCGAAATCTAGCCAATGAGATTGCTCCAGGTTAGAGACAGACATCCTCCATCATCAGAGGATACTGGGTAGTGGGACAGGAGCAGCCTCTGTGCGGCAATCAACTTGCCACAGCGGCAAGTGGAAGTAGGCTGCTGGGCACCTTTTAAACTTGAATTTTTGCGTAGGATAACGTTTTTTTTTTCAAAAAATTACTAACATATTAAACGTTTTTGCTAAATGATCTATCTAATGAGCATTAGATATCTATATGTGATAGATCCACTTTAAAGGGGATCTATCACCCCTATACAACTTTGTCTAAATAGTTTTGTTATATAGCGAATATGTTGAAAAGTGTATTACTTAAAAAAAATGCTTGTTTGCCGAAATTCAAAGAATAAATACAGCTCTGCACCTACTTCTGGATAGACTGCAGTTACCTGCTCTGTACCACAGTCTGTCACTCTGCCTCTGCTCCCCTCCATCTATCCAGCCTCCTCTGATGACACAGGCTTTCTGCCCGTAAGCTGGAGCGCTCTCATTGGCAGAGATCGATATCTAGCCAATGATAGCCCTCCAGCTAACAGGCAGAAAGCCTCTGCCATTGGAGGAGGCTGGATAGATGGAGGGGAAGAGAGGCAGAGTGATGGACTGCGGTTACAGAGCTGGTAACCACTGCCTATGTGGAAGTAGGTGCAGGGCAATGTTTATTCTTTGAATTTCGGCAAAGTTTTTTTTTAAATAATATACTTTTCATCAAAACTATTTAGACAAAGTTGTATAGGGGTGATAGACCCCCTTTAATGCAATTTTACCCACAATGGCCCTGGCATATCATGGGTCCTTAAGGGGTTAAATAAAACATCTCTCAGCAGTGAGAGTTCCACTGTTTTTACTCAGCTGGTTAAAGCGTACAATATATATATATAATCCATCTTACTATTTCATTTAAAGTGATGGTAAAACTTTTGTTACATGATTTTCCTGTGGAGTAAACCTATACCTCTACTATTGGGAGAAGCAATCAAAAGATATTACAGTAAAAACAAAAAAAATTGTGTCTAATATGTAATTTAATTTTGTAATGTACTCTGTGGAAGAGATTAAACGAACAGTAACATTTTATATGTAAAAAGTATATTGTATGGTTTATCATCCTGCTCAGAACAAGGGTACTCTGACTGCAGAGAAGTGTTTTATTCAAAAGTTACTGCAGCGCAAACCTGAATTTTTTTAGGTGCAGAATATCAATGACCTGAAATTATACAGTGGAGCTGTAGCAACAGCGCCACTGTAACATTTCAGGTCAGTGTGATACTGCACTGAAAAAATTTAAGTTTGAGTTGAAATATCTTTTGAATAAAACATTTCTCAGCAGTGGGAGTGACCTTGTTTTACTGAGGAGGATAAACCCTACATAATACATTTACGCTATCACTTTAAGTCATAGGCTAAGGCTTTCCGCACACAGGCCCAAAAAGAGCAATACCTTATGACCACAGTAGAAAACTGCAGTGTAATTTAAAAAAAAAGTTGTATAAACTGTGAATGAAAAACCTCACAGGAGTAGGAGTGCCCTTGTTTTACGCATCATAAAAAGCAGAATGAGATGTCCCTTTTGAACAAGCATACTGTTAACCCTTTGAGTGCATACCCCTCTGGCACTCAAAGGGTTAAAGACCTGGAGATTTGGGAACTTTTTACTTCTTTTCTATAGTGTAGTTGATTTGACACTGAATTGTTCCACTTTTCTTTGTGCAGTTAGTGTAAAGGTACTTGAGTTCTTGACACAGAACCAAATCATGCGGAAACACCCAAGTCACCAATAAACACAGAATCATGCGCTCTACTCCACCACATGCAGCGGACCTGTTCACACATGAACCTATGGATGATGTATTCCTAGGAATAATATTAACTCCCTACTTAACTAGTGATTTTTATGGGAACATTTGCGAAAGAGGTCAGCTATATGCCTTGGCAAGTCTGTGCATAGCTGTATATATTACTTTTCACTTCTATCCCGAATATAACATAGCAAAGGTAGGCAACATGTGGCTCTCCAACTGTTGGGCACTACAACTCCCATCAGTCTCAACCAGGCAGAGCCAGCTGAAAGATGACAGAAGTTGTAGTCTGGGACAGGTTGCCTACCCATGAAATCTAGGATATAACCAAACTAAAATGTGACAGTTCAGACTGATTCAAGCTTGCTGTACTTTCACTGCATTAGACACTGGGTCTTATTAACTCTTTGAGTGCCAGAGGTATCCAATGTATTGCAGAGCATTCCATTGCAATGCTTTGGATACCTCTGTGGCACAAAAAGGTTAAGTATAAAAATACAGAGACAGAATTCTAGGTGTTCCTTAAAGGGATAGTAATGTCTGCAATAAAGTAGATCGACGAGTCTTCATCAAAGGGGGCAGGGTTTTCCTTATACTTACTCACTGAAGTCTGGCCCCCTCCTGCCCCTTTTACCTAGTGTAAGCCACCTTCCCTCAGATGTGGAATCTGGTGTTCCCTTGACCAGACAGATCACAGCAAGGGACAATCTTCTTACTGCGAGAGTAAGGAAAACCCTGCCCCCCTTGACAAATGAGGGCAGGTTTTTCCTTATGCTCACTGAAGATTGTCCCTCTCTGCGATCCATCCAGACAGTCTTGCTGCTCTGAGGTGAGCAGTGTTACATCAGTAAAAGGGGTGGAAGGGGGATACTTTATCATTCAATTACTATTGAACTACAACTTTGACAGTATTGAAATAACACTCTTCATGGCCAAAATACTATGAAGATTATTTGGAGCTGCTTTTATTTTGAAACATTACTATCCTTTTAAAGTGGAACTACCACCCCATAAAAAGTTTCCCCCAAAGAATTATCCATCTGGCGACTAGCTGCTCAATAGTACTAGTCCCCAGAATGATTACCTCCTTATAGAGAAATTCTGCTGCTTCCGGGACTGACAGCCAGGAAACGGCGCAGACATCTTTGCATAGTGACGTCTACGCACCTGCACTGTCAGTCCCAGTCTGCTCTAGGAGGCATTGCTAGGTACCGGCAGGGACTGACAGCGCAGGCACGCAGACATCACTATGGAAAGATGTCTGCGCTGTTTCCTGGCTGTCAGTCCCGGGAGAAGCAGAATTTCTCTATAAGGAGGTAATAATTCTGGCGACTAGTACTATTGAGTAGCTAGTCGCCAGATGGGTAATTCTTTGGGGGAAACTTTTTGTGTGGTGGTAGTTCCGCTTTAAAGGGGAACATTCATATCAGAAGAAGTTTTGCCCATGGGCTTGCAAGCTCAGTAGCATGGTAAACAGAGCTTGCTGTAACATTAGCCAACAGAAATAAAACTACGAAGGGAAGTATGAACGCGCTCCCTGGGGCAGCTGGGAGGGAGGTGGGAAGTCCTACTCCTTGTGCTGCACATACAGTGTACAGCACAAAGCGGAAGTGGCACAGTTCGGGTCTCTGTAGCTTAAATACTAGGTAGGTAAAATAAAAAAAAAAAAAACAGGGCTAATGTAGTTGGGCTAATTTAAAGGGTTAGTAATAATTCAAAACTACTATCCCTTATATTGAAGCCTTTGTAAAACTGAATTAAATGTCACCAGAGGCATCTCTCAAACCTTTATGATTTGCAAGATAGCCACTTTTAAACTTCGCTCCCCCCGCCTCTCTGCTGACGTCAGCGTTCTTGCTGCAGCAGGGGAATCCGTGCATTGAATCAAGCAGAGGCTCTTCAGCAGAGCCAGATCTCGTTATGGAAGACAAGATCCTTCACTAAAACGGTCTTCTACGTGTGCTTGGTTTCCAAGCACACACAGAAGACCGTTTTAGTGAAGGATCATTTCTTCTGTAACGAGATCTGGCTGTGCTGAAGAGCCTCCGCTTGATTCAAAGAAGGGATTTCCATGCTGCAGCAAGAACGCTGACGTCAGGGGAGAGGCAGGGGAGAGCGAAGTTTAAAAGTGGCTATCCTGCAAACCATAAAGGTTTGAGAGATGCCGCTGGTGGCATTTAATTCAGTTTTACAAGGGTTTCAATATAAGGGATAGTAATTTTGAAGTATTACTATCCCTTTAAGCCCATGAGCGAAAGTTTTTCTGATATGAATGTTCCCCTTTAAGTAGAGATCACATTACAGACGTATAATGCAATATTTTTACAAATAGATATACCCTACTGCTGTATAAAAGACACCTACCTAGTCTTTTCATTAATTAAAAAGGCTCGGGTTTAGCTAACTTTTAATGCTGTGTAGACTTCTTCAGAAACTCATTTATTGGTTCATTAAATGTTAATAGAGAAAATAGCAGCACAACGCTCCAGGCACATTTCCACTCAGGAATGTTAGAGTACAAATGGAATCATGCATAACACACCACTGAAAAAATAAATTACAAAATGTGAGGGAGTAATAATAGGTCATAAAAACAATGTATCATTACAAATAAAATACAAATATAGTGCCATGTGCACAAAAAAAGTGCAGTAATCCTGGATTGAAAAAAATTGCACAATAATAGATGAAAAATAATTTAATGGGGAGATGCACTAAGGATGTTATGGAGATGAGGGTCTGGCGATGTGTGGTGGGCACACCCCCCTTGGCGATAGAGACACACATCGCAATATGCACTAAGAATGAAGTATGCAAAGGGAGGGGGAGGGAATTTAATAATTACCATGCAGGTTGTCGTACTGCTACAGATATGTAAGGGATGACCTCCTTTGCATATCGCCGTCAGTATAAGAGCCCTGGGAGCATGCTCTCTGCTGCCCCCCACTTGCCCACTGAAGAAGCGACAAAGATGTGCTCAGACTTCAGCACTACAAACAGCATTGCTCCCTAACCATTTCAGTGACATATGGACAGGCATTGCACACTCCATGTGGCAGTGAAAGTGTTAAGAATACATTGCCCAAGGAGAAAGGAATGGGAAATGATACACAATAAGGAGCAGTGGTGATATCAGCAGTAGACAGGCAAAGATGGCAGTGAGCAGGAGAGAGAGGTATTTTGACCCAAGGTGGAGACCAGAGGAGTGGCGATGATGGACCATTTTCAGTTACTCTAAAATTGTGCTACATAAGGCCCCTTTATGATGATGCATTGATGATGTCAATCATTACAAAGTGCAGGATGGAAGTATATTTCAAAGGAGTAAAAATGTTAGGACAAGAGGCCATAGTCTAAAACTAGAGGGACATGGGTTTAGATGTAATGTGAGAAAGTTTTACTTCACTGAGAGGGTAGTAGATAAGTGGAATAGTCTACCAGCAGAAGTGGTAGAAGTTAATACAGTGACAGAATTTAAGCATGCATGGGATAGGCATAAGGCTGTCCTTAACTTAAGAAAAGACCAAGGACCAAAAAAGGTTTGAGGTTTTTACTGTAGGAAAATGTGCAGACTAGATGGACTGAAACGGTTCTTATCTGCCTTCAAATTCTATGTTTCTACAATAGGTACAATGCCGGGCTATGATATGATATCCAGTTTGCAGAGTTTATTGCTGGGTCTCCAGGGACAGAGGCTGATTCAACAGCCTTCTGAGTACCCTGCCTACTCCCATTCCTGTTACGCCCACTCCCACCCTGTTCCCTTCCCTGCCTATTTTAGGGCAAACTCTGCCTTTCCGTCTCCCTATCCCAACCACCTTGATTAAGCCCCACCCATGCTTCCATGCAAATCGCTTCATCTAGACATTCCTATTCCCATTTCTCCTTGATACACTGGAGGGCTTGCATTTGAAGGTTCCCAGGTATGACTATCACCAGCAGGCTGAATCTTTACTGGGTTCATAATGCTACATATAAGATGCAGCAAGTAAGGCTGCCTGCTGACCTTGCACATGAGCGATCAGGGGAGGGCTGGCCTGGGAGGCAGGGGGGCAATTGCCCCCTGGGCTGGCCATGTGTCTGGGCTGGTGGGCCAGTGCCTCACTCAATCTCTCACTTGCTGCTGTAAATGGAGCTACACTAGTGATACCACAGAGCTTATGAAATTAATCTATATGCAAGTGATACCGCAGAGCTACAACCCAAACATAGCTGCACTAGTAGCATAATCCATTTCCCTTGCAAGCTCTATGGCATCACTATTCTATCTTTACTTAACCCTTTGAGTGTCAAAGAGGTACACAACGCATTGAAAAAGCAATGTGTTGTGTACCCCTCTGGCACTCACAGGGTTAAATTGTAAGCACTGTAGTATGACTAATGTAGCCCCATTTCAACAGTAAGCTCTGTGGTATCACTTGCTTTAATTCACAGTATTAAGGACAATTTTAAAATTAAGGAAACAGGGGTGGGCTGGGACAATGGGCTTGGACGACAGTAGAAATGGGCCACTTAATTGTATTTGCCCCCTGGGCCGTATGTTGCCAGCCCTCCCCTGTGAGCGATGTTGGAGGTTGCTATGCCCAGTGCAACCTCCAATAAAACGCCAACTCATATAAACACCAAGCAATAATACCGACTCAAGCGCAAGTGAACCAGCTATCAGACATGCCTCATGTGCCTCCGGCTCATTAGGAACGCAGGAGAGGTGAGTTTACCAAATTGTTAAAAGAACTGGGGAACAGAGAGCTCCTGTTGCCACTTTGTGAAACTCCCTAAGGCAAAAATTACATCTATCAGAAAAAGATAAGGACAACTTGGGTGCAATGGGCTGTAAGTGTCAAAGCCACATGGTAATATTATGGAGCACACCAACTGCTCTACATGGGGCACGTAAACATTCACAAATAATTAAATATGAAGTTTAACCCCTTGAAGGCGAGTTTTTAAAAAATTGAAGGCCAAACATTCAGAGGGTTAACTCTTTGCCTCACAATTCATTGGACAACTCTTTGACACTCAAAGGGTTAAAAGTTACATTTAAACAAAAGGAAAATTTTAAGATTTTTTTTTAACTTTTTTTAAAATTTGCACCATGTTGGTTTGCCCCACAATTGCTCTGTTTTGTTTTTATACATAGGGCCCAGTGTTGCCAAAAAAAGGAGCCGAGGCCCTTGCGTTTAAAAGATAGGGGACTAAGTCTGGGGCCAATACAAAAAAAACAAATTCCAATAGATTAAAATGGGGATTTGGACACTATAAATATTAGAGATGTCTCCAATGCATTGCGAAGCAGCATCTCCACTCTCCCACTTGCCCTCTCTAACACTTTGCCATCATTACTCCAACTGTGTAGGCTAATGGTTGGCCCTCTGCGTTCCAGAGATGTAGCCAACACACTCTGGCACTCAGATGGTTAAAGTGTCTCCCCCTCCTGTTGCTTAGATAAATCTTAGTGCAGGGTTTATAATTTTAAGTCCTTTGCTACTAGCCAGACCTGAAAAGTTACTCGCCACTGCAAGCCATTACATACCCACCAGTGCTGAATTTCTACTCGCCAGGGCTAAATTTTCACTCGCCATTGGCTAGTGGCGAGTGGAAATTTTGAGCCTTGTCTTAGTGCATATGGAGAAGTGTGTAGTGTTCTCCTTGACGAAGTGATCGGCACATGTCCCCAGAAACACTTCGCCATTGCATCAACCCTTCGTATACAACCTTGGGAACTTTTTGTTGTGAACTCCCTGGACAGGGGAGTGCTGTGGTGCCGCTGGGGGTGAAAAATGATGTGATCTGTGTCATAAAAGGGGCATGGCTTATAAAATGAAGAAAAAGTATAATGAATAGGCTGGGGAAGAAGGAGAAGAGGGCAGGGAGTGGGTGGAACACATTGGGAAGGAGCAGAAGTAGACATAGTTTCATTAGAAACTCCCCACATCCAGAGAATCAGCCTCTGCCCCGGAGACCAGGTAATGCAGAGTTAAACCGGAGTCCCCGGGGCAAAACCAGAGAGTTCCCAGCTATGTTAGTATATCACCCCCAGACATTGGGTACAACAGTTCTCATCATCCCCATCCAGCCTACCTCAGCTTTAGAAGAATAGTATCATGGGAAATGTAGTGAGAGGGTTGATGGGAGTTGTAGTTATCAACAGCTGGAGAGCCAATAAGATTACAGAATAGATGTGATTCTTCATAAGGTCCCTCCAATATGAAAAGTAGTTCTCTGATTGTTAGTGAATATGGATAGGTGCAAACCTTCCGCACACACAAGATCACACAGACTCATGCAGAGGTGCAGGATACTTGTCATACATCCATCCCTTCACATCTTGAGCAGTCTATCTGCTGGGGGGTCTCAATAGGGCAGCTTGTGCTGGTATGAGTGAGGTCACACTGGCTATTCTGGGACTCTCTCTCCTGGACCTTATTATTGATCTCCAGCTGGAGTTTGCACATTTGCTCCTGCAGTTCATTTATCAAGTTCACTACTGACTGTAAAAAGGGGAGAGATACAGTGAAAGAGCAAAGGGTTAACTGTTACAATGACCTTCACTAAAAGCAAATTAACCCTTTGAGTGTCAGGGGGTATCCTCTGGCACTCAAAGGGTTAACCTCTGGGATGACAGAAATCATCCAAGGGGTTAAAGGGATAGTAATACTTAATTTTAAGTGTATTTCATATTGTAGGCATAAAAAAACAATGAAAAACAATGTAAGTCTTATCTCACAGACCTTTATAGTGTGAGAGATATGCCTCGCTAAACTTACCTCTCCTTGGCTGTCTGAAAGAAGTCAGCGCTGTATCTGACAGCTGCAGAATCCGGTCATTTGACCGGGTGGAGGCTCTTCAGCAGAGCCAAAAAACGTGCAATCTGAACATGAAGTATTAATGGTTTGCAAGCACACTTTGTAGACCGTTCCAATGAAGTATTAATGTTCAGATCGCACGTTTTTTGGCTCTGCTGAAGAGCCTCCACCCGATTAAGTATTACTATCCCATTAAAGGAATGCAAGGTAAAATACAAAATGCTCTTATGACAAGTGATTGATACACACAGATACCTGTGCTAAAATGTCCATATCATAGATAAATTAACCCTTTGAGTGCCAGAGGGGTATGCAGTGCATTGCATTCTCCTCTGGCACTCAAAGGGTTAACCCTCCGAGCACCAGAGAGGTGAGCAACACATTGCAAAGCAATGCACTGTACATGCCTCTGGTTCTCAAATCATTAACCTCTTAACGACCTTTGACATGTCAGGACCGTCATGACTGTCCCAGCACTTAAGGACCGTTGGTAGTCCTGGCATGTCATGGAATTCTGGAGTAAAACAAGAGTACTCCCACTGCTGAAAGGTGTTTCATTCCAAAGTTATTAATTTTCAAAGTTGAATTTTTTAGGTGCAATATTACAGTGGCCTGAAATTGTACAGTGGCGCTGTTGCTACACCATCCTATGGAGATTTATGGTCCCGGGACCAGAGCTGTCCATAGGATCGTGTGGCAACAGCGCCACTGTACAATTTCAGGCCATGGTGATATTGCACCTAAAAAATTCAACTTTGAAAATTAATAACTTTTAAATGAAACACCTTTCAGCAGTGGGAGTACTCTTGTTTTACTCAGGGGGATAACCCGTACAACATATTTTTTTTTACATTTTAAGTATTACTATCCCTTTAAATTGTTAGTAATGCTTCATAATTACAGCAGCTAAGATTATTCTTTATAGTTAATACTACTGATGTCTGATGTTGCCACTGTTCATATCTTTCTAGTTACATTGAAATTATGTTATGAAGTTTACCCCTCCCACTCCTTTTACCAATGTCAGTTTTCTTTTCCTCAGATCTGAAAGTGGATCACAACAACAGACAATCTTCAATCAGTATCGGGAAAAACCTGCCCTCCCTTGTCAAGGAGGACGGGGTTTTCCTTATACTGACAGAGGGAAGATTGTCCCTCGTTGTGATCTGTCCAGTCTGATGACAGGATTTCAGATCTGAGGGGAGGTGGCTTACTCTCAGGAAAAAGGGGCAGGAGGGATAAACATTATAATAAAATTTCAGCATAACTAGAAACATAAGAAACAGTGCCAACATCGGAAATCAGTAGCATCCTCTATAATAATTCGCTAGGATGTTTCTCAGAAGCCGTCATGCGCAGTAGAGACCGCGCGCTCTGCAGTCATGCGCAATAGAGACTGCGTGCGCTTAAGTCATGCGCAGTACAGACTGCGCAAATGCGCTGTGGCTGATACGGAGTGAGGAGCTCTGAATTTGGGCCAGAAGTCCTCTCTGTGCACCTTCCTGGGACCGCTTGGTCCCAGGAAGGTGCTCAGAGAGGACTATGGTCCAAATTCGGAGCACCCCGCTCCGTATCAGCCACGGAGTGTCCGGGCACTCTATTGTACATGACTGCATCGCGGGCAGTGAGCAGAGAGGCTCCTGGGCACCAGCCGAGGCTGCTGTGTGAAACTATGACCCACGAACACGGGCTTTTGAACTAGTTAACTATAAAGAACAATCTTAGCTGCTGTTATTATGAAACATTATGAAGAAACATTATCAACCCTATAATTCAGCTTCCTAATATTTGATACAGCTCACAGCATTAATATTACAGGTCTTCCTCCATCTTCTTGCCCCAGCCTCTGTGTGAGATAAAGTTGCCAGTGGCAGTCACATTCCTATTGGCTGTGTTGGTTAGCATGATATCACAGCAGCCAACAGGAATCATCCATTACAGGACAAACACTGAAGAATGTGTTTATAATGATCCTACTGAAAGGTATGGCAAGCAGCAATTAACTAGTAAAAGACTAAGATATATGGTAGGTATATATATATGTTTCTTTGAAGCAGCCTTTAAAGAAGAGGTTTCACAAACAGGCAATGCATAGAATGATATATATTCCCATGTTGGGATACTCTGGTGCCCTTTAAAGCGGAACTACCACCGATAACAACTTGATGTCTAATAATTCCCCATCTGGCGACTAGTTCCTTAGTAGCGCTAGTCTCCAGAATTATTACCTTATTCAATAGAATTCTCCATTCTTCCCGGGCTGACAGGCAGGATGGAGTGCAGACATCTTTCAATAGTGATGTCTGCCCGCCTGTGCTGTCAGTCTCTTTTGGAGCCGGATGGCGCCTTGCAACGCCTCCTAGAGCAGGCTGGGACTGATAGCGCAGGCGCGCAGACGTCACTATTGAAAGATGTCTGCGCTCCATCCTGCCTGTCAGCCAGGGAAGAACGAAGAATTCTATTGAATAAGGTAATAATTCTGGTGACTAGCGCTACTAAGCAGCTAGTCGCCAGATGGGGAGTTATTAGACATCAAGCTGTTTAGCTGTGGTAGCTCCGCTTTAAAAAAAAACTGTACACTTACTTAACCAATGCACTGCATTGCACACCTGCCTTGCACTAAAGGATTGAACCTTTGGATGCCTAAATGTTCTCTTTGTCATGTGATGTTGAGACATCTATGCCATCCAATGGATTAAACCTCTTCTTGAAACAAAAATAAGTGAGTGCACCAAATAAAGTAATCTCCCAGTGACAAGTATCACACACTCAACTAAGTATACACTCAACTGATTAACACCTTTTTATATTTCAAGTCCAATTCAGAATTTTCACTATAACAAAGATTTATAAAAAAAAAAATAAACATGCTTCACAGACATATAAGAGCTTTCTAAGTATTTACCCTTTGATCGCTAGGGGGTACGGAATACATTGCAAAGCAATGCATTCCGTACCCCTCTGGCACTCAAAGGGTTAAAGAATCAGTAAATATTTATTATGAAATAACCCATATAATATTAGGTTCCTACTGCTGGTAGATGCTTTATTACAAGTCAGTAGAGCTGTTACTATCACATACTATGGAAACCTGTAGCTCACCTCTACCACAGAACACAATGGAATTACTGTCTGAACACCAGCGGGGAGATGCATTAATGTGTCTTAAAGGCACGATAAAGAGGAGATAACGTCTCCAATTCCCATGCTCTCTGGTGCCTGCTCACAAAGAGCTCTCCTAAATCGAGGAATCTTAGTGCATATGCTCCACAGAATAACACATGAATTGGAGAGTTTATCATATTGGATAAGTTATCTCCCCTTTATTAGCTCCTTATCACAGCTTTTTGTGTAATGCCCTGGGGGTTATGCATTGAAGTACGTTAAAGGGATAGTAAAGTCCACAAAAAAGTATCCTGTAAATGGTAGCTGCAATAAAAAAACACTTAATGCGCTTAATCCTTTCTCTCAAACCGTTATGGTTTGAGAGAAATAAGAAAATAAAGTCCTCCGTTCCCTCCCCTTTCTGTCTGACGAGCTGTAAAGCTGTCAGAGGCAGAATCCAGTCACCCGACTGTAGGCGGCTCTTCAGGAGTGCTGACATCTAGATATCTAGCTATAATTACTTCATCAGTATGGTCTACAACATGTGCCTGGCTTGCAAGCACAGGTTGTAGACCATTCCGATGAAGTAATTATTCTTAGATATCTTAATGACAGCGCTCCTGAAGAGCCACCGTCTGGTCCCAGAAGCAGGATCTCATGATGTCCACTGTACAGCGGAAGCATGAGAAGGGGGAGGGAGAGGAGGTCTTTATTTTCTTACATCTCTCAAACCATAACGGTTTGAGAGAAAGGATTAAGCACATTAAATGTTTTTTTATTGCAGCTACCATTTAGAAGATACTTTTTTGGGGACATTACAATCCCTTTAAAGAGTTGGAAAAGTGAGGATAAATTCTCCAGTATGATAACCTCTCCAATTCCTATGTTATTCTATGGAGACTATGCACTAACAACCCCCTCCAACTTGAGAAATCATAGTGCATAGACTCCATAGAATGATAGCATAACACTGGAGAAGTTATCTCCTCTTTATCACCTCACCTCTTCATCACGACTTAATGCATAACCCCCCTTCCTCTCCTTCCCCCTAACTGTCTTTCTCTAATCCTCTATACAGAGCGTACAATACAATATATTATATATAAGTCAATTAATAACAGCAGTCGCTGGACTTTTAAGCAATGAAAAAGCAGCAAAATCTGTGTTTATTTAACGGTTAATGTTTCGATGATCACTGTCACTTTTGATGAAAACAGTGATCACCGAAACATTGAGTGTTTAAATATACAGTTTGCTGCTTTTTTGCCACTTAAAGGGGAAAATTCTCTCTCTCTATTTTTAAGCTCTTTAATCTTCAAGCTGTGCATTTCCGCATTATGCAGCATGTTGAATCTTCGGCACAGCTCTTCAGGACTTCCCAGTACTATTTATTTCTCCTCCCAGCTGCCCCCCCAGGAAGCGCATTCACGCTTCCCTTCAGTGTGAATTGATTGTATTGTTACAGCAAGCTCTGTTTATCATTATACTGAGGCTGCAAGCTCAGTGTAATGATAACCGGAGCTTGCTGTAACCATACAAGCAATTCACACCACACTGAAGCGTGAACACGCTCCCTGGGTCACTTTGAGTTCTATTTAGCAAATTACTTTTCTGTAGTTCTCAAGATATTAAATGTAGAAGGATCCTCCTCCCACCCCTTCTGACCACGTCACTTTACCTCTCAGGATGGTCCAGAACGATGCAGCGAGGGAAAAACTTCAGTGTGTATAAAGAAAACCCTGCGCCCTTGATGAAAGAGGGCACGATTTTCCTTTGCTTACTGAAGTTTGTTCCTTGCTGCATCCATCCTGAACAGACAAAGAGATAGAGTGACTTGACCAGAAGGGGAGGGAGGAGGATCCTTCTACATTTAATATCTTGAGAACTACAGAAAAGTAAGTTGCTAAATATAGAGCAAAGTGTTAGATTTACAATACAGAAGACTCTGTGATCTACTTAAAGGGATAGTAACCTTGAAAAAAAAGTACAGGTGAATTTATAAGTACAATTAAAACATACTTACATTCCCATCTCTCAAAACGTTATGGTTTGAGAGATATAATAAAATAAAGGTCTCAGCTCCCTCCTACTTTTCATGCGTCTGCTGTATAGTGGACGTCATGAGTTCCTGCTTCCGGAACCAGACAGTGGCTCTTCAGGAGCGCTGTCATTGAGATATATAACTATAATTACTTCATCGGTATGGTCTACAAGTGTGCCTGGCTTGCAAGCACACATTGTAGACCATACCAATGAAGTAATGATAGTTAGATATCTAGATGACAGCCCTCCTGAAGAGCCGCCTAAAGTCGGTCGACCGGATTCTGCCTCTGACAGCTTTACAGCTCGTCAGGCAGAAAGGGGAGGGAACGGAGACCTTTATTTTATTATATCTCTCAAACTATAACGGTTTGAGAGATAGGAATGAGGGCAGCAAGTATGTTTTAATTGTACCTATAAATTTGCCTGTACATTTTTTTTGAGGTTACTATCCCTTTAATTGAAAACATTACTATCCCTTTAACCCCTTAATGACTGGCCGTGCTAAGGACCACGGACCATTCCATGACGGTCTTGGCACGTCATGGGTTGTTAATGTAAAACCACCCATGACGTGCCAGGACCATCAAGGGTCGTTAAGGGGTTAAGACACGGACACTGGTCACATGTCAGGTCTATCACCAGTCATTAAGGGGTTATTATAAAAACAGAACAGTTGGAACCATAATACTATTTAAATGAAGCAGTTTACAGCAGTGTGGGGGGCGTCCCTTTGTTTTACTCAGCATGCAAATCAGTTACAAACATATGTATTTTTTAATAAAGAAAGTGTACTGGTCCTTTAACCCCTTGAGTGCCAAAAAGATATCCTACTGCAACACAATGCATTGGATACCTCTCTGGCACTCAAAGAGTTAAACCAACGCATTGTGATTATACTGGAAGTGTGGTTTTGTACATAGTTATTGGAGCATAGAACCTCTGAAGTCATATCAGACACAAACACACATAAATATAGAAGAGCATATATTTAGCTGTCGTACATGACGAGCTGATGATGACAAGTGGTATGCTAACATCTGACACAGCATGAATTTAATATCTTAACGGGCTGGAGTGTTTGTTACTAATGTATAAAACAGTTTAACAGCTGTGATGGGTACATACCAGTCCATATGCACAAAGTGGATGAATCCTGGAGAAAACCAGGAGACAATTAAACATCCCATTGATTTAAATTGGCCTTTTAACCCCTTAAATGCTAGCGAGGTCTCCAACGCAGACCTCTCTAGCTTTTAAGGCGTTAAGAATCCTTTAAATCAATTGGACATTCTATTTGCTCAATGCAGTTTAAAGGGATAATAATGATTCACAAAAATAGCAGCTCCAATTAATCTTCATAGTATTTGGGCCATGGAGAGTGTTATTTCAATACTGTCAGAGTTGTTGTTCAAGAATATTTGAATGATAAAGTATCCCCCTCCCGCCCCTTTTACGTAGTGTAACCTGCCTCCTCTCAAATGTGGAATCTGGTCCTGGGACCAGACACCTCACAGCAAGGGGCAATCTTCTTACTGTGAACATAAGGAAAACCCTGGCCCCCTTGACAGGTTTTTCAGGTTTTTCCTTATGCTCACTGAAGATTGTCCCTCTCTGCAACCCATCCGGACAGTCTTGCTGCTCTGAGGTGAGCAGTGTTACATCAGTAAAAGGGGCAGGAGGGGGATACTTTATCATTCAATTACTCTTGTACTACAACACTGACAGAATTGAAATAACACTCTCCATGGCCTAAATACTATGAAGATTAATTGAAGCTGTTGTTATTGTGAAACATCACTATCCCTTTAACCTTTATAAATATGCCCTCAAATCAAGATATATAAGCAACAGAAAATATGGGGCACTTGTTTAAAGAAATGTGGAGCAACTCCATTAACCCATTAAAAATCCCCATTGATTTAAATTAGGCTTTTAACTCCTTGGATACTAGAGAGATCTCCAGTGCATTTGAATCACTTGAATGCTGGACAGATCCCCAATGTTGAAAACATCACTAGCATTTAAGGGGTTAAAAGTATAATTTAAATCAATGGGAAACATTTGGTCCCCTATGGCAGTTGGTTTCCTCAGAATTGCTCTACATTTCATTGTACATAACAGCCTAAACGCTGGCTAGTTTGGATGTTAGCAATCATAATCAAGACAAACATAGGCAGATGTCCGTATAAAGGGAATTGTGTTCCATGTGAGACCAACCTCTGCCTTGTGTTGAGACTCGTCGCTGTCATTCTTCTCCTTCTCTAACCCAACAAGCTTTATCTTTAGGTCTGAAAGCTCTGCCATCAAGTCTAGTTTTTGGCTCTCGAGTGACGTGCGACTCAGGAGCTCCTGTTAGGAGGAAAATCCACAGAAATTCATACATAAATTTACAGGTGCTACAACAGCTTTGACTCAAAGGTAATTAGCAGATGGCACAGCAGGGTTCAAATAATGGATAAAGATGGATAAAAAAAAAAACAAGAAGACTCCTAAGAAGGGAACTTAAAATATTATACTAAGTATATAAAAGGCCAATAAAATGGTTTATCTAGTGAGTAAATGGTTTATCTAGTGAGTTTTTCATTCCAAGGGGTCACCCCTTACAATTAGAGGAAAGGGGGTTTCAACAAAGGATGGGGTTATGGTAATGGCAGATACAGTGGATACATTGAAGAGAATAGTTGTAGCAGAAGGGAACATACAGGGTTATACTATTCATTAATACATGAAAGGTCTGGTAAATAGATTAACATCTTGGAGTAGGGAAGATGATTATGTAATACTCGTTTTTTGGGTTATACTTGGCAAAGGTTGAACTTGATGGACTTGTGTCTATTTCAGTCTAATTTACTACGTAACACTGAATCAAGTGTCAGATATTAATAAATACTGTAATGGCGTTAAAAAGAGACTTCACACATCTAAATAACAAATGTCCCTTTATATTATGTCCTGTAACCCCTCATGGCCTTTCTGGTTTTCTCTTTACTTTCTTTGTATAAATTCTTCTTCTGGAGATGGCAATGAATGCAACTTGTGTTGAATTTGAACCACACCTGCAGTTCCTTACTGGCTGAGGTACGCTGCAGTAGGTGCCCCCCATGTGCCACATGTCCTGAAAAACCAGTCCTCTCCTCCTCATTCAGAAAGGAAAACCAGAACGACAAATTCAGTAGTGGGAACTAAAATTGCAGGGAAGTAGAACATGGGGACATCAATTGCAGCTGGAGATCAGACCTTAAAGGGATAGTAATACTTAAAATGTAAAAAAAAATATGTTGTAGGGTTTATCCCCCTGAGTAAAGCAAGAGTACTCCCACTGCTGAGAGGTCTTTCATTCAAAAGTTATGAATTTTCAAAGTTGAATTTTTTAGGTGCAATATCACAGTGGCCTGAAATTGTACAGTGGCGCTGTTGCTACACCATCCTATGGAGATTTATGGTCAACTGACCAGAGTTGTCCATAGGATCGTGTAGCAACAGCGCCACTGTATAATTTCAGGCCACTGTGATATTGCACCTAAAAAATTCAACTTTGAAAATTAATAACTTTTGAATAAAACACCTCTCAGCAGTGGGAGTACTCTTGTTTTACTTAGGGGGATAAACACTACAACATATTTTTTTTTACATTTTAAGTATTACTATCCCTTTAAGGAATATCTGGTACACTGTATAGCAGATGTTCTTTGTAACTGAAGCTGGCAGAGTACATGAGACTCATTTAACCCCTTACCGCCCGAGGACGTACATGTATGTACCGAGCGGATGTCCCAGGTGGACAGAGGACGTACATGTACGTCCCAGAAGTAGTTTAAAAAAAATGAAGAAAAAAAATGTTTGGCGGGCGTTAAGTGCCTAAGTGGTCACTAAGGGGTTAATATGCCCACATATATTATATACTCTTTTTCTTGCCATAAGATGGGCTTTTCTAAAGATTCCATTATTTTCATCAAATTTCCTGTAAAACAATTTATAAGATATGATGAAACAAATGTAACAAATGCACTTTATTTTTTTAACTTTTGCACTAAAAATCTTTTACACATCTACAAACACTAAAAAAAACCCTGATAGATTATATTTGTCTTGGTTTTAGAAATACCCAATGTTGACATGTTTTTCTGTTTTTGTCAAGATATATGGCAATAACTAAAAGTAGCAAAAATGGAGGTGTCCCAAAACTTTTGGCCACATATGTATATATGAGTTTTGCATGCCTCCTTTAACCCCTTAAGGACCCATGATGATCCAGGACCATCATGGGTTGTTATACCCTTAAGGACCCATGACAGTCCTGGACCGCCATGGAATTCCGGGCTCCCCACGCGGCTGCACTCCATTCGCAGAGTCCGGAATCGGATGGCACAAAAAAAACAAAAATGCTCCGTGGTCTTTAAGTGACCGCCACGTGCATGCATGGCCGGTCCTTAAGGGGTTAATGTTATGAAGATGTATCTCTATGGATGCAAGGGCCAAAGCAGGAAATGATCAAGGCCCTAGGCAAACGAAGCAACTTACAATTGAGAAGCACTTTGAGGACAGGCAGTCAATGGTTAAGTTGATTGTCCTCCTAAACTGCTGGGCTTAGTCACAGCCTCACCCACTGTTACCCTGGCAGTTACACCCTTACCAGTTCCAGATATCCTGCATGAGGTGCCACAGCATTTCTTTGTGTACATTCCCTAGTTTTCAAAACTAAATATTTAGAAGCACAAATATAGGAAGTAATTATCCTTATTTCGGCAATTCCTGTATAGGCAACAATTAGGCCGTAATGAGCAAAGATGCGTAAGAGGAAATGCTACAGGATATACGTCAAGCAGCATATTAGGCCTTAACCCTGATTGCTAAACTGGTATCCAGTGCATTGTGTTACAATGCATTGGATACCTCTCTGGCATTCAAAGGGTTAAGCATTAAAGCAAAAATACAGCACATCTGGGGCAAGTCAACTACACCACAGAGAGAAAATGAAAATTCCCCAAATCTCCATTGATTTAAATTGGCCTTTTTAACCCCTTGAATGCTGGAGAGGTCTCCAATGCATAGCAAATGAGTTTGAGGCCTCACTAGTTCTCATGGGGTTAAAATATCCATTTAAATCAATGAGATATTGTATTTCTTCCCTATGGGGCAATTTGTTTGATCTTGCATTGCACAAATTTCATTTTACACAAAAAAAAACAATTAATTAACCCTTTAAGTGCCAGGTGAACATGCAACACATTACTCTGCAATGTGCTGCGCACCCCTCTAGCACACAAGGCGTTAATATGACCTACTGCTAATAAATTATATAGACTCAAAGTACTTGCACACAGGCATTTTATGCATCTATATGATACAGGGAGATATCCAACTACTCCGGAATCAGGAGGGAATTACTTTACCCACTTGTGGCTTAAAGGAGCAGTAAACTTTTTTAATGAAAAAATATATATTGTAGGGATTTTCCTATTGTGTAAAATAAGGGCACTCCCACTGCCGAGAGATTTATATTTCCAGAGTTATTACAGTTTAAACCCATGTTTTTTTACATTAGCAGTGCCCTCTAGTGGTCAAATTCAAATTAGATTTCCTGATAGATTCTAATGGAGAGGAAAGTCAGAAAAGTCAGAGAGATACAGTTCTCCATAAAATGTGATAGAAACTGCCTGTCACTTCCTGTCAGTTAGAACTATCAGGAAGTAAACACAGTAAATTCACTTCCTGATTATTTAAACTGCTATAAATTTTGAGTAAAACATCTGACAGTGATGGGATTTACCTTGTTTTATTCAGCAGGAAATGCTAGTTAAAATATGTTTTCATAAAAATAGTTTACTGCCACTTTAAAGCGGAACTATAACTCCAGTTAAAGTGCCACATAAATATTCACATAGCAATATGCATACCTATAGTTGTAAGATCCTGAATTAATCAATCTTGTTCTGAGACTGACATGCAGGCATCAGCGCAGACATCTTGCCTCTTCAGCATCTGTGCTCCTGCGATGTCCATCCCAGTCCTCCAGGATTGGTGAGGAGGAGTTGCAATGCAACTTAAGGTACAGGAAGTGACTGACGGTGCAGGCACACAGATGCCAGTACAGCAAGAAGCCTGCCATCAGTCTCAGAAAGCTGGATCTTTCAATAATTCTGGACTATTAAGGATAACACAATTTTTCGTATGCATACCGCTTTATGAATAATTATTTGGGGGGCATTTTAATTGGAGTGATAGTTCTGCTTTAATTGGAAATGGCTTCAAGTTTTTTTTTTTTTTTAATCATCATCCAGATCAGTGTTTCTAAACGTTAGTCAACAGGGCACATATAGGGCCGTATGTTCAAAGGGATAACGACAAAAAATTGTCGTATGAAAGACAAAAATAAGTCTTTGAATGCATGAACGACATATTTTCTATAGAGTGTACGACAAAAAACTAGTAATGTCCGTTGTGTACGACACAACTCCAGAACGGACGGGCAAAGGGGAGGGGCAAAGGCATGGCTAAACTATTCTCCAGTGTCGTATAGAGGAAAAGAAAATTTGACGTAACCAACGACAAAAAAATCTTGCAAAAGGCAAAATTTGTACTTTAAAGGGATAGTAATATTTCATAATAAAAACAGTTCTAATTAATCATCATAGTATTTGGACTTTGGAGAGTGTTATTTCAATACTGTCAGAGTTATAGTTCAAGAGTAATTCAATGACAAAGTGTCCCCCTCCCGCCCCTTTTACTGATGTAACACTGCTCAGCCAGAGCCAGAGGTGCCCAGGTAGACTGCAGAGAGGGACAATCTTCAATTAAGATTAGGGAAAAACCTGAAAAACTTGTCAAGGGGGCAGGACTTTCATTGTTCTCATAGGAAGAAGATTGTCCCCTTCTGTTATCTGTCTGGTGTATGGACTGGATTCCACATCTGAGAAGAGATGGCTTACACTAGGTAAAAGGGGAGGGAGGGGAAACTTTGCTTGTGAATATCTATGGTTTGAGAGATAAGACTTATATCGTTCTTCATGTTTTTTTAATGCCTACAAAATAAAATAAACGAAGTATTACTATCTGTTACGGATTGTACGACACTCAGACCAAAGGTTAAAATAAAACACAGTTTTATTGAGGTAAAAATAAGGAACAGTGCCCCTTGGGGCTAGAATAGGTAATAGCACGTATCAGACAAGTATAGGGATGTAGTACAGGCCCAGTATGGTAGGAGCAAATAGCTTGCAATAGGAATCAATGGAGGTAAAAGGGTTAATGCCCAATACAAATAATCAGTCTCTGTTGTGGTGATTAGCCAATGCCCGGTGAATATAAACAGTCCAGGTAGTAGTGCAGAAAGCAAGCGCTAGCATTGCGACTGAACTGAATCACTACAAGATAGTCTTACTGTAATATACCAAATTGTATAGCAAGAGCTGACTGGAGCAAGAGCCAATAGCACCCCTTAGGTGCGGTAACGGAAGAGATACACTGCAAGAGCAAATAGGACCGGAGCCAATAGCACCCCTGAGGCGCGTTAACGGAAGAGAGACACTGCAAGAGCAAATGGGACCGGAGCCAAGAGCACCCCTTAGGTGCGGTAACGGAAGAGACACTGCACAAGCGAATGTAACGTGAGCCGAACGCACTCCCTGGTGCGGTATGATGGTACAACACTGTGAGCAATAAGAGAATAGATCAAAGACACCCTTCCAGTGCCGGAACGGAGCTACACACTGCGAGAGTCAACAGAATTCCCCATAGCACCATGCGGTGCAACGACTGCAAGGGTGCAAGCACCATAAATGGAGGTCACTGCTCTGCTAGTGTAAACGGATAGGCTCTGTAATGGAGGCAACAAGCTCAGCAAGTGTTAAATGGGCTCAGAATCGGAGGCAACAAGCTTGGCAAGTGTACACGGACAGGCTCGGTAACGGAGGCAACAAGCTCAGCAAGCGTTCTCTGACAGGCTCGGTAACGGAGGCAACAAGCTCAGCAAGTATACAGACAGGCTCAGTAATGGAGGCAACAAGCTCTGCAGATGATAAGAAAGTGATCAGTCTGTACAGCACTGCAAGCACAGTTCAGAATGTCGCCAGGCAAAGAGATCAGAATCTCGCAGGAACACTGGAAGCAATCACGGATCAGGAACGTCAGCCAGAGCCGGGTCAATCACGGAGCAGGAACGTCAGCCAGAGCCGGGTCAATCACGAAGCAGGAACGTCAGCCAGAGCCGGGTCAATCACGGAGCAGGAACAACAGAGTAGTCAGACAGACCAAGTCGGTACACAGGAACGCAGGAACACAGCAACGAAATACGCAGGTACGGGAACACCTCGAAAGGGCACCTGACAGGTGCCATAGGCCCGGTATATGAAGGGACACCCTGGGCGGGCCAATCACGCTCCGCCAATGAGAGAGCAACACAGCAGAGAGTGACAAGCAATCACGGGAACCGTGATAGTACCCCCCTTTCAAAGACCCCCTCCCCGGCCGAGGGTCTGGGTTTCTGAGGATATTTAGAGTGAAAATTGCGCAATAACCTTGGGGCATGAAGGTCCCTCTGGTCGACCCAAGAATGCTCTTCAGGCCCATAACCTTTCCAGTGGACCAAATACTGCAATTTACCTCTAAACCTCCTAGAATCAATAATGCTCTGAACTTCGTACTCCTCTTGGCCCTGAACATCCACCGGCCCGGGAACCACCAGAGTGGTAGTATAATGGTTGCATACCAAGGGCTTCAACAGAGACACATGGAACCCATTGTGAATGCGCATAGATGCCGGGTCAATCACGGAGCAGGAACAACAGAGAAGTCAGACGGGCCGAGTCGGTACACAGGAACGCAGGAACACAGCAAAGAAATACGCAGGTACGGGAACACCTCGAAAGGGTACCTGACAGGTGCCATAGGCCCGGTATATGAAGGGACACCCTGGGCGGGCCAATCACGCTCCGCCAATGAGAGAGCAACACAGCAGAGAGTGACAAGGAATCACGGGAACCGTGATACTATCCCTTTAAGAAAAAAGTGGAGGGAATGTGAAGTTCTGAATGTGAGAATTTTTGTCTTTAGTTAAGACATTTTTTAATACATTTTTGTCATTAGTTAAGACTTTTTTTGTCGTCCCATACGACAGTTTTAGGCAGGACAAATGACATATTTCCAACACTCTCTGAAAATATTAATGAGCCCAACGACACTGTACTTTGAAAAGTCATTATAAAAATGAAACTGAACATGGATGTATATTTATTTTTTGACAATACTATCCCTTTAAAACCTGACCTGCTGGTGTGCCTCCCCCCCCCAGGATGGGAGCTGATAATCCGTTTTATGGATCAACAAAGATGTTATGGCTAGGGTTGCCACCTTTTCTTCAAAAAAAATACCGGCCATGGCATTCCCTCCATAGACTTAACATTGGAAAGAAGCCAATTTTTTACCGGCCTGCAGGTAAAATACCGGCTAGGTGGAAACCCTAGTTATGGCAAAGTCTGAAACTGATGGATGAATGTCTTTTTTTTAGCCTTATCAACTATGTTACTACATATATATATTTTATATCTAACATAGTAAACCAGAGGAGCTCAAACCTGTCCGCACGCCCCCACCTTGTGCAGAATTTCAGGATTTCTTCTCACGAACCAAGGTGTATCAATCCTTCTGAAGGCTCTGCCCAAGTTAACCCTTTGGTTGCCAGAGGGGTACACAACACATTGTTCCCCTCTGGCACTCAAAGGGTTAATGACATTCACTTGTGTTTAACTGAGAAGATCCTGTAACTATGCACTGTTGGTAGGGGAGGGGCAGGACAGGTCTGAGATCCCCTGTTGTAAAAAATTTTTTTGTAAATATCAAAAAGCAACTGTATATTTTTGAATATTTGTGGGGTGACTTAGCACATCATGGGTTGGACATGCGATAAGGACCCATGATGTGCCAGGATCGTCATGGATTTCAGGGCTCCCAGCACGCCGTTCGGGGGACCCCTGAGTCGGATCGCTAAAAAAAAGAAAAAAGGTCCGTGGTCCTTAAGTGCCAGCCGTGTGAGCCAGTGGTCGGTCCTTAAGGGGTTAATGATAAACGCCAAAATTCTGTATTTATTCACCCCTTGAGTGCCAGGTGTATGTATTTGCAACACATTTCAGAGCAATGCATTACATACCTCCCTGGTAACTATGGGTTAAGAAAAGTATTTTTTCTAAGAAACACAGATTGTTTAACCCTTTGGATGCTAAAGAGGTCTTCAAAGACTTGCTTCTGAATGCACTGGAGACAACTATAGTATCCAGGGGTTAAAGGAATAGTAATACTTAAAATGTAAAAAAATATATATTTTGTAGGGTTTATCCCCCTGAGTAAAACAAGGGTAGTCACACTGCTGAGAGATATTTTATAACCTCTCAAACTTGAATTTTTTAGGTGCAGTATCACAGTGGCCTGAAATTGTACAGCGGTGCTGTTGCTACACCATCCTATGGAGATTTATGGTAAACTGACCAGTGTGATCCATAGGATGGTGTAGCAACAGCACCACTGTACAATTTCAGGCCACTGTGATACTGTACCTAAAAAATTCAAGTTTAAACGGTTATACATTTTTAATACAATATCTTTTAGCAGCAAACCAGCTGCACAGTAGGGGACAAATAAAGATCTACAATGGTTTAAATAGGGATTTTAACACTTTGAGCGCTATAGAGGTCTCCAACTATTGCTTCTCAGTGCACTGGAGATCTCTCTAGCATTCAAAGGGTTAAAAGCCCAAATTAAAAATCAAGGGGAATGTTTAATTGCCCCCTATGGCACAGTTGGTCTGTTCAAAAATTGCACCTCTTTTCTTAACACTTTGAGTGCCCTAGAAGTTATAACTGATACGAAAAGGGTTAATGAATCAACCTCAGTGATAAAACTAAATTGTATAAAATATTTAAAAAACTTAGAGTTTTGTAAAACAGTATCTTGCTATAGTTTTATTATACTTATTTTAAATCAAGAATGAGGTCTGTTAACCCAAAATACAGGTGGAAAATAAGGTGTATAATGTGCATTGCAAAGCAATGTGTTGGACAAGCCTTTGGAACTCAAATTGTTAAAGGGATAGTAATACATCATTTTCTCTTTATTTTATTTTGTAGACATTAAAAGAACATGAAGAACAATATAAGTCTTATCTCTCAAACCTTTATGGTTTGAGAGATATTCACAAGCAAAGTTTCCCCTCCCACGCATTTTACCTAGTGTAAGCCTTCACTTCTCAGATGTGGAATCCAGTCCATAGACCAGACAGATAACAGCAGGGGATAATCTTCTTCCTATGAGAACAATGAAAGCCCTGCCCCCCTTGACAAGTCTTTCAGGTTTTTCCTTATCTTAACTGAAGATTGTCCCTCTCTGCAGTCTACCTGGGCACCTCCCTTCTGATCTGGCTGAGCAGTGTTACATAAGTAAAAGGGGCAGGAGGGTGACACTTTGTCATTGAATTACTCTTGAACTACAACTCTGACAGAATTGAAATAATACTCTCCAAAGTCCAAATACTATAATGATTAATTAGAGCTGATTTTATTATGAAACATTACTATCCCTTTAAAGGGATAGTATTACTTCAAAATTACTATCCCTCATATTGTAGCCCTTAATAAACTGAGTTAAATGACACCAGCGGCATCTCTCAAACCTTTATGGTTTAAGAGATAGCCACTTTCAAAGTTTCCTCTCCCCTGCTGTTAGCGTTCTGCTGCCAGCAGGAGAATCTGGTCTTTGAATCAAGAGGAGGCTCTTCAGCAGAGCCGATATCTCGTTATGGAAGGAAAAATTATTAACTGAAACAGTCTTCTACATGTGCTTGGTAACCAAGCACACATAGAAGACTGTTTCAATGAATCATTTTTCCTTCCATAACGAGATATCGGCTCTGTTTAAGAGCCTCCGCCTGTCCCGGGACCGGATTCCCCTGCTGGCAGCAGAACGCTGACAGCAAGGGAGAGGAAACTTTGAAAGTGGCTATCTCTTAAACCATAAAGGTTTGAGAGATGCCGCTGGTGTCATTTAACTCAGTTTATTAAGGGCTACAAAATGAGGGATAGTAATTTTTAAGTAATACTATCCCTTTAAGTCTGTGTCAATGTTTCACCTTTACAGCACTTTGTAAGAGAACTTGCAAGGAGCACAAATGATCACATTTTAACAATTCGCAGTGGGCTAAAATAAAACAAAACAAACAAATAAACAAAAATAGTACATAGATATTGTTAACCCTTTGGGTGCTAGAGAGGTACCCAAAGCATTGAAGTCCTTTTGTTAAACAAGTTAACCCTGGGAAAAGGGAGAGGGGTGTATTGAATCGCAATGCATTGAACACTCCTAGGTTTTTTTTAATGGGTTAAGAGACATGTATTCTTAGGCTATTCCTGAAACCACCAGGCAAGTTTAGTTTGTTGTACAGAGAATTAGAAGCTACCTATGTATTTTACAAGACATTTTTCTGTAAAATAAAGTTTTTGAGAAAATAACCTTTATGTTTTGCTGACACAGTGTGGAATGTTATCATCACAGTATACTAACTAGTTATAGATTATGTTTGGAAGGACTCGCTTTAAAAATTGCTCTTGCCTAGGAGCACAATCCTTAACCCTTTGAGTGCTTTGCAATGCGTTGCATACCCCTCTGGCACTCAAAGGGTTAAATATTGATCTTGCAGTATATATATTATACATATCTACAAAAAAAGATTACATCACTTGATAGAATATAAATAATATTCATCAGGGAAGCAATTTCACGCTGCACTCCTTACTTCCTTCCTCCTGATGAGGAAGTGTAAAGGAAAATGACTGCCTGCAGCTTACTGAAAGACACCACATTCCGTTGTAGCGGATAACTTTATACCTGGTTTTAGCCACCTACAAATTCACCCATAGACCTCAGTAGAATCTATGAGATAAATCCAGGGAAAACATGTATTACCTGTAATGGAATCTAGGCCAATGTAACAACATTTTTACATACATAACAGTCAATGTTACAACATACACTTCCATATTAGAACAAATTTGGGGCTATTCACTAAGACATGATAAAGCAGATTTTACTTCTCCAGTGATATCACTTCTCCAATTCCTGTGTTATCCTATGGAGCCGATTCACTAACATTTCTAAAGAAGTTATTGAGATATTAGTACATAGGCTCCATAGAAGAACATAGAAATTGGAGTCATCTCCACTCTATCACAACTTTTTGAATAACCCCCCTCCCCTTTGTATTTTACCACTAGTTTTTATTTAAACTACCATATTGTTTGCACTTACCACCTGCACTGGAAGACTATTCCATGAATCTACAAACTTTTCTGTAAAGTTGTACTTATACATAATAATATCAAAGTATTTTTTACCAGGAACAATACATTGAGATTGTGTCTCGTTTTCAAGTATGTCCATGTCCTAGGGTATGGCTATTATTACCCATTTTAATAGTGCTCACTCAGAAAGATGAAAGGCTGAGTTGACCCTGCTGGGAGTAGAACCTGCGACTCTGAGGTTTGAGGAGATTCTACATTAAAGGGATAGTAATGTTTCATAATAAAAGCAGCTCTAATTAATCATCATAGTATTTGGACTTTGGAGAGTGTTATTTCAATACTGTCAGAGTTATAGTTCAAGAGTAATTCAATGACAAAGTATCCCCCTCCCTCCCCTTTTACTGATGTAACACTGTTCAGCCAGATAAGAAGGGAGGTGCCCAGGTAGACTGCAGAGAGGGTCAATCTTCAATTAAGATAAGGGAAAAACCTGAGAAACTTGTCAAGCGGGGCAGGGTTTTCATTGTTCTCATAGGAAGAAGATTGTCCCCTTCTGTTATCTGTCTGGTGTTACAACCAGATTCCACATCTGAGAAGAGATGGCTTACACTAGGTAAAAGAGGCAGGAGGGGAAACTTTGCTTGTGAATATCTCTCAAACCATAAAGGTTTGAGAGATCAGACGTATATCGTTCTTCATGTTTTTTTAATGCCTACAAAATCAAATAAAGATAAAATGAGGTATTACTATCCCTTTAATCAACAGAGCTGTCTCAATAGCTATACTTTTTTTGAAAAGTATTTTTACACGGAAGAATGTGCCTCAGAGATGTGCAAGTCTGAGGTGATCTTGCCAGACTAGAACCTGCAACCTTGCAGTTTGAACAGTTTCTACAGCCAGTGCATTAACCAACTGAGCCATCTCACCAGCTTGAAATAAATTGACACAAATATGTTTTAACTGTTTAACAAAACATGAAACAATGTGTTGGAAACCTACATAGCCTCCAAGAGGTTAACCCTTTGAGTTCCAGAAGGGTACTCTGGCACTCAAAGGGTTAAAGAAATATGTAATACAGCATATTAAATAAGTAAACAAATTATGGGCTTCATTCCATTGCAGGTGATAAATTTACCCCTGACTTTACATACAAATTTCCCATAGACTTCAATAATATTCTAAGAGATATAACCCTGAGTTGCCACCTTACTGGCCATGGCATTCCCTCCATAGACTTAACGTTGGACAGAAGCCAATTTTTCTACCGGCCTGCAGTGGCAATCCTAGTATGGAAGCAAGTTACCCAGGTTTTTAACAACATACAAAAGCTAATTTCCCCCCTCCTACCGGGAAAAGCCTGTTCAGACCTAAATATCACAGACCTACCTTGGCAGATGCATTCAGCAACAAATGATAAATCGAGAGAAACTCAGCTGCATTACAATCAGATAAATATTCCTCTCTGGAGAAGAGTCATGGTAGGTTGCATTAAAGCCAGTAACAACCACTGCTTACGAACCAGCAAATAAAATGGGAAGCAGCCGCAACAGTCACTTTACTTAAAGCAGAGCCATACACTGTATTTCAGAAAAAAGATAATTAAAAGGTACAAATCCTTTTGTAAACTAATCTAAGGCTTGCTTATTCATTCACCTTCCTAACCAAAACAGCTCACAAAATTGTACTTGCAGCTGAGCTTGCTGCAAATAGAAAACAAATGTGGAGCGTAGACAGAATCTCACACAAAGTATAATGAACAAAGGGAATGTTGACTCCACATGTAACCGTTTTTAGCCTGCCAAGTGGAGAGGGGTTTTGATGCTCATACCGCTGCTACAATTTACTGATGAGATGCAGGGCTGATATTTTTAGATCACAGTGGCTTTACCAAATCCAACATTTGGTCTGTCAGCATGAAAATATCTTGGGTATTCTCTGCATTGTTCATAGCAGGTTGATCTAGATTGGGAGCCTCTTGGACTGTGGCCCACTCCACTTCTTGTAGTTTTATATAATACTAGTGTAAAAGGCCGTGTACAGGGGCCAAGGTCTGGGTAATGTTAACCCTTTGAATGCCAGAGGGGTATGCAAGGCATTGCTTTGCAATGCTGCCCCATTGGCACTCAAAGGGTTAAGAGGCCGCTACTTCACTGCTCCACGTGATGCAGTCTTGTGTCGCCTCAATCACGCGATGCAATCATGCCCAGTAGAAACTGCCCGAAAGCATGACTGCATCGTGACAAACATCCTAGCGAATTATTCTATAGGATAGGATTGTCTGTCTTACTTGAAATCAACTGTTTATCGTTATAATTAGACTGCTATGAAAGCTATCGGTGGTTCTCAAATGTGTTTCATACAAAATTGCAAGAAAACCCTAACAATCAAACCCTTTAACCCCTTGAATGCCAGAGGGGTGTGCAGGGCATTGCTGTGCAATGAGTTTCACACCTAACGGACACTCAAAGGTTTAACCAAATGATTCTACATCTCCCCAAAGCATTACACTGGAGACCTTTCTGGAATACAAGAGTTATATAAGCAGCAATATTCAATTTACCAGAGTGATACTTTGTACAGATAAATTAAGAGAACATTATTAGACTATCAGGTTACCATTAACAGGAAATTTTTTCAGGTATAAATGCCCATTGGTAGTCAGAGAACAATGCATGCACTTTCTGACACATCAGCCTTGTTCCACTGGTAGTCACAGAGCCACACATTCGCCCTCTCTTACCTCAGCCTAATTCCACAGTCTGCTATTACTGACATTTTCTCTAGGGAGCCTAGTGTACTTCAGGGAACCCTGAGGTTCCATGGAACATACAGAGATCCACTGAAATATTCTGTAAACTCATGCTGAGTTTTTATGGGAGTACACAATGGCACACAGTACTGGGCCTGGAGCATTTAAATGCTTGGGTGCATCCAGTGATAACTTGGGGACTCCAGTCTCAAGAAGCAACACTTTCACTTCCCAAAGGTGCCAGATTTTCAGCAACAGACCAATTAAATCTATCAGAAAGAGGATAGTCTGCCCTGGGTGCATAACACACTAATGTGGCTGTTTAGAAGTGTGCTGGCAAAACAATTAACAGAAATATTTAAAGGGATAGTAATGTTTCATAATAAAAGCCGCTCTAATTAATTATCATAGTATTTGGACTTTGGAGAGTGTTATTTCAATACTGTCAGAGTTATAGTTCAAGAGTAATTCACTGACAAAGTATCCCCCTCCCGCCCCTTTTACTGATGTAACACTGCTCAGCCAGAGCAGAAGGGAAGTGCGCAGGTCGATTGCAGAGAGGGACAATCTTCAAGTAAGATAAGGGAAAAAGCTGAAAAACTTGTCAAGGGGGGCAGGGTTTTCATTGTTCTCATAGGAAGGATATTGTCCCCTGCTGTTATCTGTCTGGTCTATGGACTGCATTCCACATCTGAGAAGAGATGGCTTACACTAGGTAAAAAGGGGCGGGAGGGGGAAACTTTGCTTGTGAATATCTGTCAAACCATAAAGGTTTGAGAGATAAGACTTATATCGTTCTTCATGTTTTTTTAATGCCTACAAAATAAAATAAAGATAAAATTGAGTATTACTATCCCTTTAAGAGTAGCTCAAGAAGATTGGAACTTAGAAAACATTGTACCACTTTCCAAGGTAGCAGGGAAAAGTCTGACAACTACTGACCAGTAAGTCTTATATCAGTTGTCTGAAGATTAATGGAAGCTATGTTAAAAGAAAGAATTGTTAAATATATGAATATAAATGGCTTGAAAGAACCTAAACAGCATGAGTTTGCTGCAAACTAACATCACAGATTTATTTGACTGGGTAACTAAAATGAGAGACCAGACTGGAGCAGCAGACATTGCTTATCTAGCTTAAACTAAGCCATTTTACAGCGTCCCTCACAGAAGACTCATCAAAAAATTTCAGTGCTTGGTTTTGGATATAAAAATATTTGAACGGATGAGGCAATGGCATCTTGCAGCACTGGAAATATTTTGCTTTTCTCAGCTGGAAACCCTTAAAGGGATAGTAATACTTCGTTTTAACTTTATTTTATTTTGTAGGCATTAAAAAAACATGAAGAATGATATGTCTTATCTCTCAAACCTTTATGGTTTATGAGATATTCACAAGCAAAGTTTCCCCTCCCGCCCCTTTTTCCTAGTGTAAGCCATCTCTTCTCAGATGTGAATGTGGTTGTATGACCAGACAGATAACAGAAGGGGACAATTTTCTTTGTATGAAAACAATGAAAGCCCTTCCCCCCTTGACAAGTTTTTCAGCTTTTTCCCTTATCTTAATTGAAGATTGTCCCTCTCTGCAGTCTACCTGGGCATCTCCCTTCTGATCTGGTTGAACGGGGGGGGGGGATACTTTGTTTGTGAATATCTCTTAAACCATAAAGGTTTGAGAGATAAGACTTATATCATTCTTCATGTTTTTTTAATGCCTACAAAATAAAATAAAGTTAAAACGAAGTATTACTATCCCTTTAAAATACAGGTAATTACTATTTTAAAGGGCTAGATATGTTTCAGTTTAAGCAAAGCCAGAATCCCTCCTTATACTGTGTACTAATGCTGACCTGCATTTCTAATGTTGACATTGCTATGAAATGTATGAAATTATACCATACATTGTTCCCCTGTAATGTCAGTCTTCTTTGCCTCGGAGCTGAAGGAGGATTGCAATAAGGGACAATCTTCATTCAGTATAAGGAAAAACCTGCCCTCCTTCATCAAGGAACGCAGGGTTTGCCTTACACTGGATGAATGTAGGGTTGCCACCTTCTCTTCAAAAAAATAACGGCCATGGCATTCCCTCCATAGACTTAACATTGGACAGAAGCCAATTTTTTACCGGCCTGCTGGTAAAATAGCGGCTGGGTGGCACCTCTAGATGAAGGAAGATTGTCCCATGTTGTGATCTGTCCGGTCTTCAGATCTGAGGGGAGGTGGCTTACCCACATGAAAAGGGGTACGAGGGGGGACAATTAATAATATAATTCCAAATAAAATACAGTGATATCGGCATTAGAAACGTAACAGAGCATTACTACACAGTATAAGGAGGGATGAAGGCTTTATTCGAATTGAAACATTACTAACTCTTTAACGTTTATTAGGCTATGCTCTTCCAAACAGATTTTAGCCTGTTGAATACAAAAGACATCTAAAACGTATTAAAGATCTGTCTCCAGCATCGAAGGGTTTAATATCTTTTATGTATCAAGATTTTATACAATTTCATGAAGAATTATAGAGTAACTGTCTTGTCTGATACATAATGGAGGCACTAATTCTGAACTATGATGGTTTTGCTGGTATAATTACTTTAAGGACCGCACGCTGCAATTAAACTGCCCACTGGAAAAAAAAAAAAAAAAAAAGTATCCCTGGAAAAAGTCTTTTTTTACATCTTGGCAAGTGTGATATTGCAGCTGACAAGACGCCTGGCAGGTTCAGCATCAGCTGGTTATAAAAACATTATTCATGTTAAAGGGACTCTACCACCTAAAACCAAACTGGACATTTTGAAGTAACTTTCAATATCACCTGTATGTTGTCTTAGACATGTTTAATCTTACAACTAGTTTTTGAGTGAGATTTAAAGATAATGCTAATTAAGGCTTTGCTGGCACTTTCTGTCTGAGTAGGAATCCGGACGTGGACCCTTTCTCACAGTGCCTAGAGGGATTAGTTGCACCTCACCAACGACTGGCCCAATAAGGCCGAAACGTACCCGCGGGGTTAGCGGTTTCCCTCGTTCAGAGAGGAATTGTCTGGCATTTCATGGCTGGACTGTCTTTTGGCAGGACCTGTATGATGTGCTTGCATGTATTTGCAAGCTGTTCACTAGGAGCCTAGTTGAGCATCTCTGATCTTTCTTTCTACTTCCTGTTTGAGCCCTATATTACCTCCTCCACTCACTGTTACTTAAAGGGATAGTAATGTTTCATAATAAAAGCAGAGGCGTAACTAGAAGCCATGGGGCCCTGGTGCAAGAATTGCCATGGGCCCCCCGACCACATTGGCCCCCCCTCAACTACATTGGCCACCTCCATATTGCCCCTTTCACAATGCCCCTCATTCTCCGTATTGCCCCTTCCACAATACCTCCATCACAATGCCCCTCTTTCTCCACAATGCCCCTCATTCTCCACAATGTCCCTTCCACAATGCCCCCATCACTATGCCCCTCATTCTCCACAATGCCCCTTCCACATTGCCCCTCTTTCTCCACATTGCCCCTTCCACAATGCCCCTCTTTCTCCACATTGCCCCTTAATCTGCATAATGATCCTTCCACAATGCCCCTCATTGTCCATAATGCCTCTTCCACAGCCCCCCTCATTCTCCACATTGATCCTTCCTTAATGCCACTACTGGCCGCCCCCCCTCCGCCTACCTCGAGTCCCTGGTGGTCTAGCGGTGTGCGATGACCGATCTGTGCCTCATTAGGCACACACTCCTGCATCGCAAGCTCACACACTCCTGCATCGCAAGCTCCCACGCGGCTCTTAGTAATGCAGAGTGCTGGGAGATTATGTAATCTCCCAGCGCTCTGCATTACTAAAGCGCAGGCTGCCGGGAGATCAGTTGTGCTTCCCGCGTGTGGCGAGGGTGTCGCAGGGGGCGGCCGGGCCCCTGAGAGTGACGGGCCCAGTCGCAGGTGCGACCCCTATTGTTACGCCACTGAATAAAAGCAGCTCTAATTAATCATAATAGTATTTGGACTTTGGAGAGTGTTATTTCAATACTGTCAGAGTTGTAGTTCAAGAGTAAGTCAATGACAAAGTATCCCCCTCCTCCCCTTTAACTGATGTAACACTGCTCAGCCAGAGCAGAAGGGAGGTGCCCAGGTAGATTGCAGAGAGGGACAATCTTCAATTAAGATAAGGGAACAACCTGAAAAATTGTCAAGGGGGGCAGGGCTTTCATTGTTCTCATAGGAAGAAGATTGTCCTCTGCTGTTATTTGTCTGGTCTATGGACTGGATTCCACATCTGAGAAGAGATGGCTTACACTAAGTAAAAGGGGCAGGAGGGGAACTTTGATTGTGAATATCTCTCAAACCATAAAGGTTAGAGAGATAAGACTTATATCGTTCTTCATATGTTTTTTTAATGCCTACAAAATAAAATACAGATAAAATGAAGTATTACTATCCCTTTAAATGGACACTAATGTCACATAAAAAATGTTTCTTGTTTTGTAACGTTTAAAAAAATAAATTATATGGCACATATCCTATCTCTCAAACCTCTATGGTTTGAGAGATATTCACAGCTAAAGTTCTCCACCTCCCTCCCCTTCTCCTGACGTCATCTGACAGCAGGAGACCCTGGTCCTGGGACCAATGCGTTGCTTACCCCTCTGGCACTGAAAGGGGTAAGAAAATGAAAACCTAACCCCAGCTAGACGCTACATAAAAAAGCTATTAAAGGGATAGTAATACTTTAACATTACTATTCCTCATATTGTAGCTATTTCAAGAAGAATTGAATTGCCCCCAGTGTTATCTCTCAAACCTTTATGGTTTGAGAGATAACCGAATGAAAAGTTCCCCCCTCCCTCCCCCTAAGTCAGCGTTTTACTGACTGCAGGGATATCCGGTTTTATTTTCATCAGGCAGCTCTGCAGCTGAGCCGAGATCCTGTTTGTGATAAAGAATTATTTCACTGAAACGGTCTTGTACATGTGCTTGGTTTTCAAGCACACGCAGAAGACCGTTTCAATGAAATAATTCTTTTTTACTAATGCAATCTCGGCTCTGCTGCAGAGCCGCCTGATGAAAATAAAACTGGATATCCCTGCAGTCAGTACAAAGCTGACTTCAGAGAAGGGGGAGGGAGGGGGAAACTTTGTGTTCGGTTATCTCTCATACCATAAAGGTTTGAGAGATGACACTTGGGGCAATTCAATTCTTTTTGAAATAGCTACAATATGGGGAATAGTAATATTAAATTATTACTATCCCTTTAAGCCCAACATGTGTAGGTGTTATAGATCCCCTTTAAAGAAATACTACTATACCATAGTGTGATGAAACAGATACACAGACAGATGTGGAAAAGTTTATAAAACATGCAAGTACTTTTTAAAAGCAGGCAGTGTAAAGTATGGTATTATCCTCTGCACTCCTGATATCCAGGTTGGTAGGCTGCACTGTGATATCAGACAACGTTATAATAAAGAAAGCAGCTTCTGCGCAACCTTGTGGAAAAAGAGGTCAATCAGCAGTCTACAAAACAGTGTGCAACTTTAGGAAACATAACAGTGATTGACAGATCTTTGCAAGAGGGTCAGCAGCAGCTAAGGACATAAAGTTCCACGTGTCACCTAAAACTCCACTTGTCTTTGGAAGGTGGACTGGTGGGTATTTCAGAAAAAAAAATGAGAGTTATTAACACTTAAAAGGATCAGAGGGTGTGCAATTCGCTGCTTTGCAATGTGTTGTACACTCCTCTAGTCCTTAAAAGTTAAAAGGATAGTAATGTTTCACAAAAACAGCAATTCCAATTAATCTTCATAGTATTTGAGCCATAGAGAGTGTTATTTCAATACGGTCAGAGTTGCAGTTCAAGAGTAATTGAATGATAAAGTTTCCCCCTTCCGCCCCTTTTACACACCTCCCCTCTGATGTGGAATCCAGTCCATAGACCATACAGCTCACAGCAAAGGACAATCTTCTTACTGTTAGAACAATGAAAACCCTGCCCCCTTGACAGGTTTTTCCTTATGCTCACTGAAGATTGTCCCTCTCTGCTATCCATCCAGACAGTCTGGATGCTCTGAGGTGAGCAGTGTTACATCAATAAAAGGGGCGGGAGGGGGATAATTTATGATTCAATTACTCTTGAACTACAACTCTGACAGTATTGAAATAACACTCTCCATGGCCCAAATACTATGAAGATTAATTGGAGCTGCATTTATTGTGAAACATTACTATCACTCTCGGCCAACAAAAATGAATTTCCCCAGGCAAATAAGATAGAGAAAATATTTGCAGATCAGATGTGGTTTTCTGTCAAGAGATCTATTACACAAAGCTGTATCTAGAAGAACGTGCAGTAGTCTGTAGGAATCTCACTTGTGCACAGAAAACACGTCTACAATGAAGAAGAACACGATTTTATAGATATAATGATTCTTATCTAGGAGGAATAAAGGGAACTGTGATTTTTCCTGTTTGTTCTCCAGCCTTGAAAAAACCTTACAGAGTCTACACATTGTTAGACAACTGAGTTCCATACCTCCTAAGTGTCCCTCTTTAAGAGGGACAGTGACTCTTTGAAATCCAAATCCCTCTGTCCTTCTTTCCCACCCTGGTGTCCCTCTGTTTAGGAGATCAGAGTGTGTGGTGTGTATCTATATATATAAGTGTATCGCAGTCTTCGGTATATGTGTTTATAAATAAAATAATTTGGTCTTGTTCTAGATCATTTAGTCAGTTACATAGACAGGTGCCACTAGGTTATGAAGGGACCTAAAAATTATTGGTAATGAACATACCTGGAGACTCTTGGGGTTTGATCCTGAGATTCAGGGTTTTGACCCAGATCTCAAGGAGAAGGCCTACATTCTCAGGGTAAGAGAGTCTAGTGTTACCTGACATATGATCTGAGCCAAATAACTACTTCATTAATCTCTGTATTGGTGCAGGTGAGTTGTTGGAAATTAATGGTTCCATGAGGACTAAATGGAGTCCTGCTGGGTTAATGCAAACAGTGACATATTGCTTAATCTATGTAATTTGGAACTAAATTGCAGATTTCTCAGGGTCAGTTCATTTTGAAAGTTCCTAGGTATGGTAATGTACCGCCAGTCATTCACATCCCATACCTGGGAACGTGTTCCTTTGGAGCCCTGTGAGAGAGCTCATGAGATGCAGTCAGGCTTATGTTAATGACATGAGTCATGTCATGAAGTAGGTGGTGCTTAATTGAGTGGGAGGGAGGAGAAGTAGGTAGTGTTACTCAGGAAATTCTCCACAGCCAGAGAATCAGCCTCTGTGCCTGGAGACCTGGTAATTAAAGGGACAGTAATATTTCACAAAAATAGTAGCTCTGATTAATCTTCATAGTATTTGAGCCATGGAGAGCGTTATTTCAATACTGTCCAAGTTGTAGTTCCAGAGTAATTGAATGATAAAGTGTCCCCCTCCCGCCCCTTATACTGATGTAACACTGATCACCTCAGAGCAGCAAGACTGTCTGGATGGATCGCAGAGATGGACAATCTTCAGTGAGCATAAGGAAAAACCTGAAAAACCTGTCAAGGGGGCAGGGGTTTCCTTATGTTCACAGTAAGAAGATTGTCACTTGCTGTGATCTGTTTGGTCCCAGGACTCACACTAGGTAAAAGGGGTGGCCCTCTGGCACTCAAAGGGTTAATTGGAGCTGCTTTTTTTGTGAAACATTACTATCACTTTTACATTAAAAAAAATCTGAGTCTCCAGGGCGGATCCAGAGAATTCCCAGGTATACACATCCCTAGCAATACCACAGAAGGGTCCATCTTGTACCAGTTAAAATGTTGGGAGATATGAGACTGCATATCTGCCAACTACTCCTGATGTTCAGGATCAGCCCCTTTATCCAAACACCCAGCTCTCCTGCTTTTTGTCCTTGGTTTTAAAATTACATTACAAACCCTTGTTTATGTGTATATAACCCCAATTCATTATAGATGTTGGTGTTCTTTTAATGCCTTGGACATTAGAGTTCCATACAGCGCTATTGGCATCTAGGGGGAGATGCACTAAGGGGTGATAAAGAGGTGATAAAGTGGAGATGACTTCTCCAGTGATAACACTTCTCCAGTTCCTATGTTATTCTATAGAACCTATACACTAAGAGCTCCAAAGTTGAAGAAATCTTAGTGCATAGGTTCCATAGAATAACATAGGAACTGGAGAAGTTACCTCCACCTTTTCACATCTTTATCACTGCTTAGTGAATCTCCCCCTAGTATCAAAGAGGTTTATATATACCAGATTTAGAATACCAATAAAAAAAATAATAAAGTAGATTGATTTCTGCTGACGATTTCCTCCTGTTTGGCCTTTTTATTAACCCCTTGGATTCTAGAGATGCAGAATAGAAGAAGGAAGCACAATGTATTTATCTCTCTCTTGTTTGTTTGTTTTTTTTGGGGGGGCATCCACAAGTCAGGGGTTATGCACTAAGGAGTGATAAAGAGGTGATAAAGTAGAGAGGACTTCTACTATGATATCTGTTCACCAGTTGCTATGTTATTCTATGGAGACGATGCACTAATATGTCTCAGAATCTGGAGATCTTAGTGCATAGGCTCTAAAGAATAACATAGGAACAGGAGAAGTGATATCTCTGGAAAAAGTTAAATCCGGATTATCACCTCTTTATCATACCTTAGTGCATAACCCCCATAGACTCGATAAATTAGTTCCATCTGAGACCTAAAAAGAAAGCTAGCAGGTCACCTCATTCATGATGCACTATAATGGCGAATTGCCCTGCTGTGTCTATGTAATAGATAAAAAAAAAGAATCGGTGTCATGTCGTCTGTCTAGCAGAAAAAACAACCCTTTATCTTCCAGACTGACAGAATTAGAGGAAGACATTTAAAAAACTGACAGAAGTCTAACTGTCCAAAATGAAAAATCTTCCAAAAGATGTAATAAAATAAAGAACACAACAGCACACATTTCAAAAGATGTTTAAAGCGGAACTAACACTGCTAAGAAACTTTGTTTGTAATAATTCCCTATCTGGCGACTAGCTGCTTAGTAGCACCAGACGCCAGAATTATTACCTCTTTATGAAGAAATATGAAGTGATCCTCGGCTGACAGTCAGGACAGAGCTCGGACATCTTGCCCTAATGACGTCCGTGCGCCTGCTCTGTCAGTCCCTTCCGGAGCCGAATGGCTCTTAGTAACGCCTCTTACAGCCATCTGGGACGTCACTAGGGCAAGATGTCCGCGCTCCATCCTGCCTGTCAGCTGAGGATGACTGCATATTTCTCCATAAAGAGGTAATAATTCTGGCGACTAGCGCTACTAAACAGCTAGTAGCCAGATAGGGAATTATTACGAACAAAGTTTCTTAGCGGTGTTAGTTCCACTTTAAAGTGCAGCTGTCACTTGGTGTGAAGCACTGCAAGAGCTGAAGACCAATGGCAGAAGTATATCGGTGGTCTGAAGACAGACTCCTGAGGCTCTCTTGTTGCTCCCACAGGAAGAGACTGATCTGCAAAACTGAATCAATCACTAACCTGCGTGACCTTTGTGTTAGGCCTAAAAGCTCAACACAGTCTATGGGGACTGCTCTGAGAGTCACATGCTTCCAGGTTGCATTCCAGCCGAATGGGGTCATTATTATGAGCCCCTGAATGATGATAGAAACCCTTCTGGTGAAGATCCAGACTTTTTTCTAAATCTGCTCCAACAGGAATAGACACTGGAAAAAATTATACCTGATCTTAAAGGGACAGTAATACTTAAGTATTACTAATCCCTATAGCAAAGTACTACTTAAAAAAATGTATTGCCCCCAGTGTCATCTCTCAAACCTTTATGGTTTGAGAGATGAACGCTTCTAAAGTTGCCCTCTCCCTCCTCCTTCCCCGTAGTCAGCATTCTAGCTGACTGAAAGGAAGAGAGTCGTACGACTTTCAGGCGGCTCTCCAGCACAGCCGGATCGTGTTACTGAAAAAGAAAACTTTCACTGAAATGGTCTTCTACATGTACTTGGCTTGCAAGCACACGTAGAAGACCGTTTTAGTGAAATTTTTTTTTTCAGTTAACGCGATCGTGGCTCTCCTGCAGAGCCGCCTGATGATCTCTGACCAGATTTCCCTGAGTCAGCTAGAATGCTGACTACGGGGAAGGGGGAGGGAGAGGGCAACTTTAGAAGCGATCATCTCTCAAACCATAAAGGTTTGAGAGATGACAGTGGGGGCAATATGTTTTTTTTAAGTAGTACTTTGCTATAGGGATTAGTAATACTTAAAGGGATAGTAATACTTAAAATGTAAAAAAAAATATGTTGTAGAGTTTATCCCCCTGAGTAAAACAAGAGAACTCCCACTGCTGAAAGGTGTTTCATTCAAAAGTTATTAATTTTCAGAGTTGAATTTTTTAGGTGCAATATCACAGTGGCCTGAAATTGTACAGCGGCGCTGTTGCTACACCATCCTATGGAGATTTATGGTCCCGGGACCAGAGCTGTCCATAGGATCGTGTAGCAACAGCGCCACTGTACAATTTCAGGCCACTGTGATATTGCACCTAAAATATTCAACTTTGAAAATTAATAACTTTTGAATGAAACACCTTTCAGCAGTGGGAGTACTCTTGTTTTACTCAGGGGGATAAACCCAACAACATATTTTTTTTTACATTTTAAGTGTTACTATCCCTTTAAGTATTACTATCCCTTTAAACCCTAAATCCTTGCTTTGTAATAAATTAGCATCCACTCTAGAATTCAGTGGGTTGAGTCTGTACACTAGGAATAACCCAAAAAAGAAACAACCACTGTTCCCGATAAAGTATGGTCTAAAGATTGACGACCCTGCCTTAAATAGATTGGCTCATCCAATACTATAAAGATTCCTATTTTCAGAGCAAATGTTTTGTTGTGCAAGAAGTCTATTTGTTGGACCAAAGACCAGAAAAGGAGCACAGTAGTTGTTGGTGGCACACAGACCTTGACAGTGAAGAACTGCGTAATAATTTCAGATATTAATGGGAACATATTTTAGTTTTTCAAGATGTATATCTTTTTTCCAAAACAAAGAATGAACAAATTAGCTTATCAAACAGAGCTGATACTTTGCCAATATAAATAAAAGCATGTAGAGTATATTTTCATACCAAAACCAATGTCAGACTTTACTTTCCATAGTTTTCATGGGAAATTCCTGTCCCTTGACCTTGTTTAGCACCAGTAAGAATGTGAACACAAGTTCAAGGGCATTTATATTAAAATAAAAGATCATGTGTTTATATTGTATACAAAAAAAATCGACACAAATGCTCGTTTATAACTGGTTATGATTTACGCAAATGAAATATTTCAAGGAGACAGCCCCTGGCTGGTTGGGGATGAAGGGAGTAGTAGTCACCAACAGCTGGAGAGCCAAAGGTTGCCTACCTCTGGTTTAACTCGGTAGAACAGACATTCACAAAGACAAAAGAAGAAAAGGGTGCATTGTCTAGTCCATATACAGAAGTTCATTGGGTACATGTCTTTTACTTCCTTTTTCCAGCCATGACTCACTCATTTCATAATTAACCATTTCAATGCTAGAAAGATCTCCAAAACATTGTGGAGAAAAATTTTGGAGACCTCTTTATCTCTCAGTGGATTAAATGTAACTTGTAATCCCTTTTAAAGCGTAACCTTCATCTGTAATAAACCCTGTCTCACATTATTAGTGTACTGTAATTGTTTGTGGATCTTGTGTTTTTTTATTATTTTTTTAATTTAATAAGTCCATAGTTAATGAGAAATTCAATGTCAAAATTAGATTCCTGTACCCACTTCTGCATTCTGCGGCACATGACTTCCCAGTTCTAAAACTCTCCTCCCACCTCTAGCAGGGAGTGCATTCACGCTTCCCTTCGTACTGGTGTGCATCACGTCTATCGTTACAGCAAGCTCCATTTATCATTATACTGAGCTTGCAAGCTCAATATTATGATAAACGGAGCTTGCTGTAACAATAGATGTGAGGCACATCAGTACGAAGGGAAGCGTGAACATGCTCCCTGGTAGAGGTGGGAGGAGAGTTTCAGGACTGGGAAGTCCTGTGCCACTGTGCCACCGTTACCCTGTGCCACAGAATGCAGAAGTAGGTACAGAAATCTAACTTTGACAGTGAATTTCTCATTAACTATGGACTTACAAAAAAAAAAACCCAAAACCCTGAGATCTAGAAACAATTACACTAAACTAATAATGCGACTCAGGTGAATGTTCCGCTTTAATTTTTACATCCTGACATTATCGGTCAGCATCTGTAAAATATACCTCTCTGTTTCAGTATACCTAAAACCTGAACAGGAGATGCAGTAAGGTAGAGGTAGGCAACAGGTGGATCCAGGGCCCCATGTAGACCTTAGAGGCTTCTCCTGAAGTTCTTTGTTTGTTTCCTTGTGCAGTAAGACAAGGAAATAATGAGGCTGATATAACAAGTAGAAACGAATCAGTTATGGTGCAACCCAACAGCACCATAAGCTACAAAACAATTTGCTGAAGTCCCTTTGATTTAAATGTGTTTTTCATCTCTTGAATGCAAGAGAAGTCTCCAAGTGCACTTGAGATCTTTAAAGTATTTAAGGGGGTTAAAAAACAATTTAACTGAATGCATTTTGCCCCAGGTAATGCAGTTGGTTTGTCCCACAATTTCTCCATTTGGGTTAGGCAGTAAGGCAAGGATGGGCAACATGAGGCAAACAGCTGTAAGGGAATGATGGGACTTGTAGTCAGTCAGTAGCTGGAGGGCCTCACGTTGCCTACCACTGCACTGAGGTGTGAGACGGAGGCGGTAACTTCTCCAGTGATAAACTGTCCAATCCCTGTATTATTCTTGGTACATAAGCCTACCAGAGAACACGCAGGGTGCCACAGTATAAACCTGACTTCTGCATGTGGCCCTGGGACCACTTTTTTCAACCACTATCTTACTGCATCTCCTATCCAAGATTTAGGGAAGCTCATTTTACCCCTTAAGGACCACGTGAAGTGCTATGACCGTCAAATGTTTTTTGCCTTAAAGCGGAACTACCATGTCACAAAATGTTTAGCTTAACTAAGTCCTTTTCTGGTAACTAGCTGCTTAGTAGCGCTAGTCGCCAGAATTATTACCCAATTTAATAGATATATGCTTTATTCCTAGCTGTCAGTAGCACGGAGCACGGACATCTTGCCAGAATGACGTCTGCGCTCCTGCGATGTCAGTCCCAGCCGGGTCTAGGAGGCGTTGCTAGGAGCTGACCGGCTGACAGCGCAGGCGCTTGGACGTCATTCTGGCAAGATGTCCACGCTCTGTGCTACTGACAACTGGGGAATAAAGCATATACCTATTAAATCGGGTAATAATTCTGGCGACTAGCGCTACTAAGCAACTAGTCGCTAGAAAGGGACTTAGTTAAGCTAAACATTTTGTGACATGGTAGTTCCGCTTTAAGGACCAATGACAGTCATCGTATGTCACGTACATTTTACTTACAGTGCTCCTCTGGGAGGGCTGTAAGTACAAACAGGGTCTGAATTTGACCGCTCCAAAACTGGAGAGGTCTCTCTCATACCCCAACATGGCACGCCGTTAAGCGTAACATGTACTGGTGCGTCACATGTGATCAAAGCAGTCCTTAAGGGAAGGTAACTTCTCAGGACCGGTGGTCCTCAAGGGGTTAAACACTGAAATTTTACAGGTGCCAAAGTTAATCTAGGATATATAAATTTATGTAAACCTTTTCATTTTTACAGTTTTATTTCCTTACCCTTTTATAGCTTAAAGGAGATCTAACACCTCCTAATAATACCCCCACTTTCTTTACAATGGCCAACAAATATTAATGACCTCTATGAATTTTGCTCTTGCCCCTTGGTTCAGGAGATAACATCTTCAATCAGTGCTAGATGTACGTGAAGGCGGACATGACAGTTGCTAAAAGAACCACAGGACCTCAGTCTTTGGTCACTGCACATGGCAGTCTTAACCTATTAAAGACCAGAGGGATGTGCAATGCATGGCTTCTATAAAGGGTTACATAGGCTCATCTGTCTGCTTCAGACTGGAAAAATACCGGAAACTGTCATGTCTGCCTCCAAGTACATGACATCCAGGATAGACTGACAATGTTATTTATTCAATAAAGGCACAATAGAAAAATTCACAGGATTTTTTGACCATGGTAAGGTAAGTGGAGAGTTATTATTAGAAGGTATAACTTCTCCTTTAATCCTTAACTCTAAAGAATGGGCATACCTGGGAACTTTTTCTTGCTGACTCCCTGGAGAGGAGCCCTGCGGTGCTGCTAGGGGAGATGAATGACGAGATTTGTGTCAAAAAAGGGTGGGTCTTAACCGTGAGTGGCGGCAGGGCTTACCAAATGGCAAAAGTAAGAGGACTAGGCAGGGGAAGTAGGAGAAGTAGGCAGGGAGTGGGAGGAACAGACTGGGAAGATGCAGAACTGGGCAGAGTTTGATAAAAACTGCCCACATCCAGAGAATCAGCCTCTCCCCAAAGACCTGGTTATCAGCAGCAAAACCTGAGTCTCCGGGGCAAATCCGGAGAATTCCCAACTATGAGAATGGGTCTCAAACAGCATCCCTAGAGGGTCAAGACAGTGCAGGTTTTAGAGATCTCCCTGATTTCACACAGTTCAATCAAAATCACTGAGCAAATGATTTACATTTGCACAAAATCAGGGATATCCAAGGATGATTTTCAATAAATAAAGGTACCAGGTGACCTTATTCTTGGTGTATAATGTATAATAAAACATACAGTTCCACTGATTCAAGGTACCAGTTCAATGACAAAAGGTTCTGATCGTGGATCTGGCATGACCTGGCTGAAAGCTAGCCCTGGAGATGTCCCATAAAACATGAACTATCTCTGCCCCTTTAGGAATACAGTGTGAGATCCATGCTCTGCCATTTAGGCTACAGCAGGAAGTGAGCAATTTGAGGAAAACTGCTTCAGCTTCCTGAAAATGCAATATCAAAGTTGTATAAAGTTACAGAAACCTTTACAGGTACAGGTTTGAATGTCACAACAAACTCTTTAACATAGGAGAAACTAGTACTTTAGCATCTCTTTAAAAAAAAAATTAAAATTAAAATTTAACTCAATGGTTCTGAAGGGGGCAGCGTTGTCAGTTTGCCCAAACCCCACCCCTTTTACAGCTTATCCAACTATTAGCCACTCTGAGACGCTAGAGGAGTTTAAAAGGCCACAGCATTTATTGTAATATAAATGATAAAAGTGTTTACATAAAATGTATGTTAAACAAAATGTGCTTAAATCACAAGCACAATTAAAATGTACCTAGTGCTTACTATACATGAGTCATCAACTAACTATCATAAACATATTTAATACTAACACACCCTCCATTAAGCATTACGTGACTGAAGACCATGTCGCAATCCAACACTAACCTATGAATGTGGCAAGTAGTAGTCCAACAGCCATACTCCAAGACTTGTGAGACCAGGCTCAAGAGTCAAGCTCTTGAACCAAAATTATGATGACCACACTTCAACCAGCAAGCACCCCACCATGCTGTGACATCAACAAAATAAAACAACCATGACCTGCCCAACACAGGACCCACAGGAAGCAAAACCACCACCATCTCCTCAGGGCACCACCTATAGGCAAGGTAGGCACTGGCCTAGGGTGCACATCTCCTGGGGGCGCCACGCAGAGCAGAGCTGCATGCACCTCGGCAGCTGCTGTGCTGTAGCTAGTGCAGAAAGTGAAGAGGAGAGAGAGAGGCGCCACTCTGAAAAGAGCAAGCGTCTACAAAGCCTCCGCCTGCCACCACCACCTGTCCGACGAGTCATGAGCTGAAGCCAGCATTACTGGGAGGAAAAGCAATGCTTTGCAGGGCATGAGGAGCCAGAGAAGCTGCCAGTGAGTGGAGGCAGGGAGCGGTGGAACAGAGATCTGCACAGCGCCATCTCTCCACCCCACTCCAGCCAGGCCCAGTGTTGGCTGGTAAGTTAAAGACAGACTAGTCCTTCATTAGTAATTGGCATTTTAGTCAGAGCTTGTGAATCAAATGCTCATGGCCTGTGTTGAAGTTGAGACTTTGTCCAGGCTGGAGCTAAAGAGGGGGACAACATGTTTAGCAGAGTCTGTGTCTGTACCCCTTTCTGGTGGGTATCTTATGTACTGGTCCGTGAGGCAGCATACATGTTTAATGCAAACAGTTATATATTCACTGTATAAATATAATTTATTTATCTATTATGCAACAGAAAATGGACCAAAAGTACTGTCACAGTGCATTCATTCTTCATCAGTGATGAAGAACAGTATCAGTGAATCAGTGTTTTTGGTCCATTTTCTTTAGTTGTACAATAGATAAATAAATTAGATTTAAGGTGCTGCGTATATATGTGAGTGACCCTGAACTGTCTGCATTTGACATGTCTAGCTTAAAGGAACAAACCAGTAAGTACTAACCACTAGACAGCCAGGGTCCTGCTAAAAACAAGTTGCCCCCTGGCTAGCTCCAATTTGCTCAATTATATCAGAGGTTATGTGATGAAGTCACATCTCAAAACCCTTGAACAGGTTAACCCCTTTGGGCCTTGAAGGGTCAATGTGGAATGTTCTTTGTTCTCGGTAGCATTCTCTTGTATCAATCACACTTTCCTTTCTGGGAAATAAATGGGCTTGGCAGGGTGCCTCTGGTTTGGGTATGTACTGTACCATGGTCCAGGCTTCTCTATGCTGTTTCCCTCTGCACCCAATACACATTTTGGCAATCTCAGCAGTGAGAGATGTTGGAACATTCAATGAGTTAACCACACTGGGGAATGAGGAAGGAGAGCTGTTCAGCACGTGGAGATGTATAGGGTAAATTATAGTTAATTTTAAGCTTTAACTCTTGGAGTACCAGAGATGTACCAGAGATGTATTCATGCTTTGCAGTGCAATGCTTTGGGTACCTCTCTGGCACGCAAAGGGTTTTTATATACGAACTACTACAGGGTTTCAAAGGGTTAACTCAAGCTGTCCTCTAAATTTGCGACAAAAACATCTGTTAATTAGCACATAAGGCGCTAATGTAGCAATCAGTAAAAGAAGTGGGCAGTGCATAAAGGGGTGGGGCACAAGGGGCGGAGTCAAGGGGTATCAAAATGAGGTTTTTGCCTAGGGTGGCAAAAATCCTTGCACCAGCCCTGCACCGCCCCCACTGTCTACTCCAGCCTGTACCAACTCCATGCAAGCTAGTGTGATCCCAAGGGATGGACATGCAGGAAGCTACTCCACCCTCACATTTGTCCACAAAATGGCTGAGAGGGAACCTACAATACTCCACAGACATCACTTCCTGTTAGCCAACCGTTCTCCTCCGTCCTGTCAATTTAACCCACCACTTCCTTCTGGGGCTCATCAACCCCCCTCTCACTGAATGCCTCTGGTCCATTGTTTTTGTTATCAGAACAAAACTAGTAATTGTAGTGAAGATGTAACCATTTGAGTGCCAGAGAGGTATCCAACGATTCGCTGGATACCACTCTGGCACTCATACAGTTACAAAAAATAACACCTATAGCATTGCTAAAATTATTTTTAACTTGTCCATTTCACCCTCTCATTGTGGCAAATACAATAAACAGAAATCTAAGTCTATTTAAAGATCATTTCTACACAAATGGAGCTTAACATGCACCACAATAAACTCCATTCACCTGTACCAGTAATCAGGGAAAATTGCCTTAGGCCTGAGTTACCAATTAATTCACAGGACTGTACATCTGAAATGTTCTCAGGGCGAGAGAGTCCAGGGGGTTAATCACTAAGGGGTGAAAAAGAGGTGATAGGAACTGGATAAGTGATCTCCACTCTATGTTATTCTATACAGCCTATGCACAAAGATCTCCAAAGTTGGAAAAATCTTAGCGCATACGCTCCATAGAATAACATAGGAATTGGTGAAGTGATATCACTGGAGAAGTCATCTCCGCTTTATCACGCCTGAGTGCATCTCTTCCCAGTAATTCCTAGAATATATCTGCATACTGTTACTTTAGTCACTACATTGGTGGTGCTTCTACCAGAAGGGCACAGGGAGAAGTACTGCTTGTCTTGTTTGTGTAAGCAGTAATAGCATGTTAACTAACCCTTTAATGAAGGCCAGTCGTGCATGTGGATGTCACTAAAGGACCACTGACCGTTTTTTTATTTGATTTCCGCATCCGGTTCAGGGCTCCCTGAACTGCGTGCAGTAGCACGCGGAACCCTGAATTCCATGATAGTCCTGGCATATCATGGGTCCTTAACGCAAATCTACCCATGATGTGCCAGGACTGTCAAGGGTCATTAAGGGGTTAATAATAAATAATACCCCCACTTACCTTGCCATGGCCAGAAAATCTTAATGGCCCCTATTAACTGTGCCCTTTTGCATTTGTTCAAGAGACAACATCATCAATCAGTCCTCAATGCCTTGTTCATGGAGGAGCACATGACAGATATTAGAAGGACCACAGCGCCACAAACGCTACTCACTGCACACGGTGAACTCAACCCTTTGAATGTTAGAGGAGTACTCATGGCATTGCTTCGCAATGTGTTGTACACCCTTCTGGCATTCAAAGGGTTAATTCTTTAAGGACCAGAAGGGTTTTGCAACTCTTTGTTTCACAATACATCACCCCCCCCCAATCTGGTTCTTAAAGGGTTAAGATAACTCATGATTTAGATTGGAAAAAATCGTGGACATGACATCCAGGTCTGACTGAACAAAGGCACATAGGAAAAAATTCATAAAGGCCATTAAGACTTTCTGCTAAGTGAGTGTTTGTGGAAGGGTAATTATTAGGATACTTAGCTCTCCTTTAACCCTTTGAGTGCCAGAGAGGTGTACAAAACATCGCCATGCAATGCATTCCAAAATTAAGGTTTCCTTCAGGAAACGAGCACCTCTGCCTAGAATCTACATGCTGGCAAATATAAGGGTTAATATTTCACAGATCTTGAGGTCAGCTCACTTTGAAAGTTCCAAGGTGTTATCATATTGTCAAGTCCAGCAGCTTTCCACTGACAGTTCATTAACGTGTGTGTGTATATATATATATATATATATATATATATATATATATATATATATATATATATATATATGTATTAGTGCTATGGATTTTAATTGTTTGTAATATTATCAGTACTGGTCAGAGACAGGGATGCAAGGAAAAAAATTTCTAGAATATCAGAGCAAAATTACACTAAAAATGCAGTAATATTGTTGGGTGATTCAATGCAATGAAACTATTGCTACAAGAACGTTGCCCATCTAAACAGTCTACTACCACCTGGTTATAACAGATACAGCTTGAACGAATGTATAGGAACCAATGCATCACTAGAGCAAAGGTGGGTAACTTCTGGTTCAACCATCAGTCATCCTCAGCAAGTCAGCTGTAATACTACAATCTGTAAGCTGGCTGGGTATGATGGGAAATGTAAGACATCTTTGTTGGATAGCCAAAAGTTGCCCAACCCTGCTCCGGGATTGCAGTATTTTACTGGCTGGCCGGTAAGAAAAATTGGGCTTACATTCAGTAATAAATACATGACAGCAATAGTGTACTGATCAGGTAAAAGCCAGGTACAACACATGGCAGCCATGTGAATGGAATGACCATAGACTTAATAATGAGATTTTCTTTACTTAACATATTTTCCAGTCCTGTAAATGAATTACCATTACATTGTATGCTTGGTCACTCACGTGTTTGTATTTTCTTAATTGAAAAAGGCACCTAGCAGAACTCCCCTCTTTTTTTGATGAATTCATTTAAAATTTAATTTAAAAAGACTGTTCACCTTACTAAAAGGCCTACTCACATCATCAGTGATGCAAGTGGACCTCCAAGGTCCTCCCATTCAATCCAGGAAGACTGAACAATGCCAGGTTGAGGTGGGAGGGAAGGAAGGCAAAGAATGTCTGTAGGATTACTAGTATTGATAGTCTATCGTGACCAGATATGTAATCAGTATCAGGGGGCATAAGGACGATCTAAAGGCCCCGACGAGATCAGATTTATTTTTAATTACGGGAGGGAAAGGAATTGCCATTACTCCATATGGGCAAGATCAGGGGACTGAAGGCATCTAGGGACATTTCCTGGGACATATATTGTCCAGGGATAGAGACCTCAACCAGGGGACTGTCTCTGAAAATGGGGATGTATGGTCACCCTATTGAAGACCTCTATATCATTCAATGGATTAAAAGCTCAAGTTTAGATCAATGGGAATTTTCATTTGCCCCCTGTTATACATTTGTTTTTTGTGCATAATAAGGTACAGTGCTAGGGGGAAGGCAAACTTTAGCTCTTCAGAAGTTTGGGACAACAATTCCCATTATTTCAAATGGGACTGTGGGTGGATGAGGATGATGGAAGTTGTAGTGCCCAATAGCTGGAGAGCCAATGGTTGCCTCCCCCTCCAGCCCTATGCTGCTTGAGTGGGTATCCATTATGGGAGAGATGTAATGTTAAACAAAACATTACAGCTACTAAATCATGCAGAATGTAGTTTGGCATCCTTGCTTGCATGCTCTGAATGAATTGGTTATTATTATCAATACAAACCAAACATACACATTCATGCATTTAGTGATCACAGAAAGTAAAGATTGTTCTACAAAGTAACCAGTTTGGCAAGTTATGTCAGTGCAGTCTACCTCCCCATCCTGTTCACCTTTCATCCACAAACAACACAGAAGCTTATTGTATAGATTTCTCACTGGAATAATAGCACAAAGTACTGCAAGAGTTCAACAGCACGAGGACAACCCAACATACTGGAACTGCCACTGACACATAGTCTAAAATATGTAAAAAAAATTTATCTAACATTCTTTAAAGAGAAATAACATGCCCTAAAAATTCCTCCATACACACACGCCTTTTTATGTCCAGAAAGTCCAAATAAGAATTTTACTTTTGTGCCTTTGTTCCTGGATGTCACATCCTTGGAGGTGGACATGATAGTTGCTGATAGTTTTTAGAAAATTAAGCAGGCACAATTAACCCTTTAAAGTTATAATAATTTTCCAAAATAAAAGCAGCTCCAATTAATCTTCATAGTATTTGGGCCATGGAGAGTGTTATTTCATTACTGTCAGAGTTGTAGTTGAAGAGTAAATGAATGATAAAGTATCCCCCCCCCCGCCCCTTTTACCTAGTGTAATCCACCTCCTCTCAGATGCGGAGTCTGGTCTCTTTACTGGACAGGTCACAGCAAGGGACAATGAGGGAGATTTATAAAAAAAATAAAAAATGTTCTTCGGTCGTTTAAAGAACTGTCCTTAAAGCATGGCAAGCGAATATAATGCCAAGTCTGATTTCTAAATGTTTTAAATAAGTTTTTACAAATATGGTGTTTTATTAATATTTTAATGATTGGATGCTTAAAAACAACCTACACATGGAGTTAAAATTCTAGTGATATGTCCCAGTGCCTTACTTCAGCCTGCGCCATTCGGCTGGGAGCAGGGTTCTGGACTGATGCACCGGCGTCACTGGCTGCGTCCCTCTTTGCCTGTGGCCTCCTTGTGGATGGTTCCTTGTTAACTGGCATCTTTAATCAGGCACTTGCCTAGACTCCCGTTATAGGCCCAGCCAGGGGGACCTAATTGGTCCCGCCTTCTCCTACTCTTATATAAACCTCTCTGGGCCTGTGTATCATTACCCTTACGTTGTTGTTCTGTGCAGTTCTAGTTCCTGTTGTTCCTGTATCCTGTGTATGACCCGGCTTGTCTGACTATACATTCTGGTGCTGACCTTTGGCTCTGTCTGACCATTCTACCTGTGCGCTCCTTTGGCTATAGACATCCAGTCTGGTGCAGACCTGTGGCTCTTGCTGTCTACCCACTCCGTGTATGACCCTGGCTTGTCAGAATATCCAACCTGGTGCTGACCTGGGGCTCTGTCCAACTATCCTCCCAGTGTTCCCTACTATTATTAGACATCCTATCTGGTGCAGACCTGTGGCTCTGGCTGACTATCCGCTCCGTGTATGACCCTGGCTTGTCTGACTATCCTAACTGGTGCTGACCGGTGGCTCTGTCTGTTCGCTCCACTGTGTTGCCCGTTTCCCACAGAAATACATCCCGGTGTGGACCTGGAGCTCTGGCAGACTCCGGCCTTACTGACTGCAGACATGAGTCAGTGTCTCCATTGTTGCGATCTCTTATTGGAGACGAGCTCTTCCTAATTGACTGCAGGCATGAGTCAGTGTTCTCCGCTGTAGCTACCTAGCGGGTGACTTCAGGTCATATCCGGTATTCCTCTCACTACCATTGAGACTACCAGTTGGCTTCAGCCTAGTCTCCAGCACTTCTGGTTGACACATAATAAGTGACAAAGAGATACAGAAATACTAATCCCAAACTGAATGCAAATTCTATAGGGGAGACGGGTATATCCTCCGGACATTCCAAGGCTCCCAAACACCCCACTTGTATCGCCACCAGCTGTGGCTTCATCAGGGGTGCCTTCACTGACATGATATACAGGAATGACTGAAAATATTATCTTCTGAATAAAGGATGCTGGCTAGTTGGCAATGGTGGGAATTTTATACCCCAACAGCTGGATTGATTACCACTGATCTAAAGGATCACTGTTGAACAAGAGAACAGGGGCTTTCTCCACAAAACTGGGGCTTGGGGCAACCTATAATAATGTACTTGGCAGGCCAAACTCATCATTACATTATGAACACTAAGACAAAAAATGAAAAGGTTGATACAACTTTAAATATACCGAACAGTTAAAATATGTAAACATGAATTAGTTATGTTCTGTCCCAGAAATATAACCCTAAACTTAATTTTTTTAAATACATGTGTAAACTGTCCTGTTCAGAGAACATTAATTTCATGTTGTTTGTATTGAGTGATAGTAGCTGAAGTCAGTCCATTGATTGTGACTAGTGTTCACTGCTCTTGTATTCAGAAAGGCTGTTATCTTATCTCAGCTCATTCATAGATAATTCACAAAAATGAATGGTAGCTCGTGGACCTGTAAAAGGCAGGGATACCTGCTTCCTTGGAGCATAGATTCAGAAATCAAATAGAGAATTCTATAGATGCTAGCATGAAGAATGGGGTATTTAAGTGTATATAACATCACTTCATTATTAGATGTTAGTGCTCCTTCATGCAAGATTGGCATGGAACGTCTCACAGGAGAAGACCACGGGATTTTGCTCCCTAAAAACTATCTAGCAAAACCCCAACTACCGTAAGAATGGTGCATTGAGTGCCTGAGGGGATGCATAGGATTGACCTGTGATGCACTGCTAGTACTCAAAGGGTTTAAAAAACAACTTACAGTAACCTCTGACCAAAGAGTTTACAAACTCTCTGGAACACAAGGAGTTAATCAGCATCAAAACTAGATTTGAAAGTTCCCTGGTATGAGAATTGCTTCTTAGGTTGTGTTCACATGGGTGAACTGGCTGTGTTCTCTTTTAAAGCATGCCAAGCTGCCTGGGCTAATTGGCTCCGATGTCCTGCATTCCCCTGGCAATTCACTGTCATGGGGAGAGTGGCAGAGGCATGCCTGATGCATATATATATATATATATATATATATATATATATATATGTCAACAGTGCATCTTCCAAAATCACCAGTTTGAATGATGTGCAGCATGCAGGAAACTGGATGTGCCCAGCTTAACCACATCCAAGATGCAGCATGCTCAGGACCGGTTCCCTTAGGCAAGGCACTCTAGGTGTCCTTAGATCCACCCATGGCCCCACCCCTCATATGATCCTACTTCAAGCCACATCCACTGTTTCCTAGAATTGAAAATACACTTGGTATCACAAACAAGAACTGAAAAAAAGCTTTAACACCTTGTTTGCTAGTTTGCCTATTGAGAAATCCATCCATGAGTGTATCTGTATAATATAAAGCACTAGCCTGCGAAGCTCCCTGTGTGAGTAACCGCACATGCACAGTAGAGACTGCCGGAATGATGCAGTCATACGCAGTAGAGACTGCCGGAATGCGCTGTTCCATAAGGGGGTGCTCCGAACATCTCACCTCCTGTCTCTGCTCCCGGCTCCGGGGCAGCAGTCAGGGCCGCTAGGTGGCACTTTAGCCCATGTACACAGGCTTTCATACTAGTTATGTTGTAATCTGTGAAGCAGTAATCACTCACGTGAATAGCACCATTGTTGCAAGTGATTCACAAGGGTGTGTTTAGTGTCAAGGGCTTATGCAATGAATTGCTTTGCGTACCCCTCTGGCACTCAAAGGGTTAAAGACCCACTTTATTCAGTGGGATCTTGGGGACCTCCATCACCTGCTCCTGCGTGGTTCTCAGTTATGCAGAGCGCTGGGAGATGATGTCATCTCCTAGCGCTCTGCATTACTAGAGCGCCGGGTGATCACCTGAGCTGCTACGGGCGAGTGGCGATGGGTTCACAGGGGGCGGCCGGGCCCCTGGTGTGACCACTATTGTTACGCCACTGCTTGGTGCATAACCCCCCAGAACTTTCCATAGGATAGAGTAGCAACAGCACCACTGTCAGGCGATAGAGATACTACACCAAAAAAATCCAAGTAGCTATAAACCCTACACTATATACGTATATATATATTTTTTTTTATTCAATAAGAGTTTCTATCTCTGATGCATTGCAGACTGTGCCAGTAGTTAACTGGGTTAACAGGTATCACTATCTGAGCAATGCTACTGTTTATCCCTCCCTATTTCTTGCTGTTGACAATTCACTCACTTTAAAAACCTGTTTTCTAAGCAGACATATCTGCAGCTTTATCTGTGTGCTGAAGTATGTCTCACATTTGTTATCATATGCGCTAATATGTGTCCTTATTTATCTTCTTGATAAGTTCTCAGAGCTGTGGTTAGCGGGCAGCCTGGTGCTATTTATGGACTACAATTCCCATCATTCTCAGTTGGCCATTAGCTGCCTGTAGATGATGGGAGGTGTATTCCAAATACAGATGGAGGCCTATAAGTTGCTCCAAAAGATACTTATGCACGAAAGTAAAGTGGAACAATTTTGGGGCAAACCACCTGCACCAAAGGGGAAAAATACACATTCCCACTGATTTAAATGTGTGTTTTAATCCCTTGGATGCTTCTCGGTGCTTGGGAGACCCCTCTCTACATCCCATTTAACCTACTGCTGCCAGAGGGGTGTACAATACATTGCAAAGCAATGCATTGAGGACCCATCTGGCACTCAGAGGGTTAAATCTGGGAACATTTGTTTGTTCCCTATAGATCATTTGGTCAATCCCAGGCCTGTTACACTTCTACATTTTTACATGTCATACTATTGAGCAATCACTCTTTTATATAAAACTAGCAATGTGGGACGGCATTGCCCGTCACATTATGACCGTTGGGCGTACATTTGTGAAATGTAGACACACTGATAAACACAGACATGTGGCACTAATATCTCCTAAGAGAGACACTTGGGAGGTATGAAGCAGTAATATGTCCTAAAGAGATACACTTGGGAGATATGAAGCAGTAATATATCCTACAGAAGGAGACTTGAGAGGTATGCAATGTTGTATTTTATTTCTCCTTTACTTTGGGCCAGAATTGCTGTATTGTGCCTGTGTGCGTTAGGGTTGTGCAAATGGAAATCAGAAAATAAAAGGAACGTTATAGCAGCATGTTACCCCTTTGAATGTCAGAGTGCTTTGCAATGCATTGTGCACCCCTCTGGCACTCAAAGAGTGGCATGTCAGAGTTAAATAGCAGTGGAAAGTGTATTCATACCTGGGAACTTTGACTTGTGGAGTCCCTGGAGGGGACTCAAGCAGTGCTGATGTGAAAAGACCAACGGGGCAATTTTTGTGTAAAAGTGGGCAGGGCTTAATCCCGAGTAGTGGGCGGGACTTAACATAAATGTAGGAAAGTGTTAGTAATAGGCTGGAGCAGGAGGAGAAGTGCAAGTTTACAGTGTGAGGGATTTGAACACACTCCCTGAGGGGTAAAACTTGATACACAACCCTGTGGCAGTCAGTGGGTTAAGTGTGTACCTGATGGCTGCTTGTCCTCTGTGTTGTATGGCAAATAATGACAGTGAAGAAATAATTGAGCAATGAGGACCTACCTTAATCCTTTGAGTGCCATTTTGTTCCCCTGGTGCTGCAGCTTCCCTTCAGTGGCTGTACTACAGGTCCTGCTGAGGCCACTGGGAGTCAGGGTGAGTGGCGCTGTGTGTGTGTGTGTGATGTAAGTATGGTGTGGTGTACCGTAAAATCTCGGGTATAATACGCACAATTTTACCCCTCTTGACCTTATGTCAAGTGGGGGGTGCGTATTATACCCGAGAGTTTTTTTTCCAGACTTTAAAAAAAAAAAAAAAGTTAGCGCTTTCTGCTCCCTCTCTCTCCCTGCACGATCCGGTGATAAAAAAAGACTTACTTTTTGAATCTGTAATTCAATATTTGTATGGTGTACCAGTATCTGCAAAAAGATCCCTCTCTCCCATCTTCCCTGCGGCCGGCACGCTTGCATCTGCCGCCCGCTTCCTTCAAATCGGCTTTCAGGACCTTGAGATCCTCACAGGGCAATACCATGGGAAAACAAGGGTGCGTATTATACATAGGCACTCTTGTTTTCCCTTAAATCTTGGGCATAATAAACACCTGCGTATTATACACAGGTGCGTATTATACCTGAGATTTTACGGTATATGTGCTTTTTCTTTCCTGAGCTGGATAGTTTATGTGTGTTTGTCTGTGGTGTAGGATCAAGTGGCAGCCATTTTGTTTTTTTGGTAGGTTGTATAGTTGTGGGTGGGCTGGATAGTGGGGGCAGGCCAACTCCCTGCATGATGAATCACCCAATGTGAGCAGTAACTCCTCCTTACTGCCACCCCTGGATGTGTGTGTCTCCTAAGGAGACATAAATTATGTAATGAGCTATTCTGTTCTATGTGTGTGTGTCTTCTGAGGAGACATAAATTATGTTCTGTGTCCTGAGGAAACATAAATTATGCAATGAGGCTCTCTCTTTTATATATATATAGATGTCTCAAATTGTATTGGCATTCAAAAGGGTTAACCCTGTAAGGACCAGAGATCCTAGGGGTGGATGGTAGTTAAGGACTGCATAGAGCATGATCAGTGCACCGGCACACGTGACTGACATTGCACACTGGTGAACTGAACAGGGGTCTGAGAGAGACCTGTCTGGTTTTGGAGCAGTCAATTTCAGACTCCGCTAGTAAGGACAAAATATGTGACATGCCAGGACGTCACTGGTCCTTTAGGCAAGTTTATCGGTGACGGTCCTGGCACGTTGCTGGTCTTTAAGGGGTGACATTTTGGCAATTTTAATTTATCCCTTTAAATCATGGAAGCTGAAGTGTAGCTAAAAGGGGTGCAGAGGGTACAGTTGTGCTGGTACCCAGCACGTAAGGGGGCCCCATTTGATTCAGTGTCCATAAAATCTACTTATACCTCTGCAAAAAAAAAAATTGTGATGGGGGGCCCCCTAAGCATGTTTGCTCCAATGACTAGATTCACCACTGCAGGGATGCCTATGAAAACTTCATTCTACAGGACTGCACAGGAATCAGTGGAACCCTGTAGTGTGTGTTTTTTATGTATTGTTTAGTTAAAGGGACATTTGGTCATCTTATATATCACCTATGGTACAGTTTGTTGATACAGAATTGCTCCGCTTTTCTTTTGTTCTTAAAGGGATAGTAATACTTGTTTTATATTAGCTTTAATATTGTAGTTATTAAATAAATAAATAAAGCAAAGCATCCAAGTCTTTTTTCTATATTTTCATAGTTTTATTGTAATATGGATCAAAAGTTTACACCTCCCACCCCTTTTAGTTACATCAGCGCTCCAGCTGACAAACTTGGATTCTGGTCGTCGGACAGGACGGAGCATTTGGAGAGCAAAAACAGCAGTGGATACAAAAGCAAATCTTCATGACAACAGTCTACAAAGTGTGCACGGTTTGAGGTAGTAGACTGCTGTCATGAAGATTCTCTTGTGTACGCTGCTATTACGGCTCTCCAGATGCTCCATCCAGTCCGCCGGACTAACTTACAGACACATCTACTGAAGATTAACCTTTTATCGACCTCCCAATCAGGGAAGGCCATTAAGGACCATTCTCTCAATGAATTCTTGGATGGCAGAGCGCTGTGCAGCTGAACTGTCATCCCAGAGTTCCATGGTGTGCCAGAACTACCAATGGTCCTTAAGTGCTATAAATTCTGTTGACGGTCCTGGCACGTCACTAGAGGGTTAAACAGACATTAAAGGGGAACTCTCACCTCTATAAAAGTTCTCCTCTATGTAATCCTCCTTTAGCGTTAACATGCAATCTGTGTTGTTGTTTTTTTTCTTTTTAATTAATGCAGGCTATGCCAAAATTTAACGTTTTATAAATTAGCCCCCCCTTCCTTCCCCTTGCCAAGTAGTCCCTCATTTTCACTTCCTTCTCTGAGAAGAGAGCATTCCAGATCACATGGCGGAAGCCTTCTTCAAACAAGGAGGTGGGAACGAGGCACTTCTTAGGGAGGGGAGAGACGAAGATTGACAGTCTGTGGAACACAGCTTTACCTCAGCCTGTCCTGAAGTGACGTCCCCGGCACCCACAGCTTACATGTTAATGCTAAAGGAAGATTACATAGAGGAGAACTTTTATAGTGGTACCACACAGTCTGATCTCCTAAACAGAGGGACACAGGGTAGGAAAGAGAGACAGAAGGAATTGGGTCTCAAAGAAGGACTGTCCCTCATAATGTGGGACACTTGGGTGGCATGCAAATAGGTCAATGGCAAAGATCATTTGTTCTTTATGGTGCAGTTAGAACCCCCCCCCCCCCCATAATTATACCACTTTTTTTCCAATGTTGTTGTGCTAATTGGCAAAGCATGCACAGAGTTTAGCCAATCAAATCCAATGGATTCCATTCCCCTTGTTCTTTACCTGCTGAAGCATTTCTTCGGTTGCATTAAGTTTTAGGTGATGTTCCTCCACGCAGGATTCAAGGTCCCGGATCTTGTCTCCTTGGGCTTCCACCTGATCAGTGAGGACGCTCACCTACCAGAAAAAAGAGAACACGTATTATGGAAAAATGGAAAAAAAAGAGAAAAGGAGAACGAGAGAGCCAGTGTTCTCTGTTTGTCTCAAGTGTTGCATATCAAAACCAAAACAGTTAGCACTTCCCTGTTTTAAAGGAACACATATCAAACAGAAGTTGCTGTTGAAAGAAAGAACATTTACAGGTACACGTATAAAGGTTTCAGTTGTTAAGGTTTTATTCAGAAGGGAGACGATGAACCATTCTGGAGCAATATAATTGCTCCATAAAGGGGAATAAGCATTCCAGTTGTTTAAATGGCACAAGAGACCTCTGTAGCATTCCTTTAAATCAAGAATATATATGAAAACGCAAGATTACACAACTCAGTGTGTGTTTTTATGTAATACTGATTTAAAGGGATATGTGGTCACCTTATTTAAAACCCCTATTTAATTCAATGGGGGTTTTGGTAATATTTATAAGCTATAGTGCAGTTGGTTTGCTCTAAAACTGACCATCTTTTGCTTCCTACACAAGCCTTTAGATAGAACTTAAAGGGATAGTAATACTTAAAAATTACTTATCCCTATTTTGTAGCCCTTCAATAAAGAAGAAAAATGCTCCCAGTGGCAAACCGCTTACAAAGTTCTCCCTTGCCTGACATCAACGTTCTAGCTGACAGCAGGGAAATCCGCTCCTGGGATCAGTCAGCGGCTCTGCAGCAGAGCCGATATTGCGTTAATAAAAAAGAAATCCTTCACTAAAAAGGTCTTCTACATGTGCTTGGTTTGCAAGCACACGTAGAAGACCTTTTAAGTGAAAGATTTCTTTTTCATTAACACAATCTTGGCTCTGCTGCAGAGCCGCCGGCCGGTCTGCGGACCCGATTCCAAGTCTGTCAGCTAGAATGCTGACGTCAGGCAGGGGAGAACTTTCTAAGCGGTTATCTATCAAACCATAAGGGTTTGAGAGATGCCGCTGGTGCCATTTTTCTTCTTTATTTAAGGGATACAAAATAGGGATAATATCCCTTTAACATATGTGATTTTGAATGTGCTATTTTAAAAAAAATCAGATTTGACATCCGGATCCTGTTCAGGGGGCTGTACTTTGTCAAAACACCAAGGGGGTTATGCACTAAGGTGTGATAAAGAGGTGATAAAGTACAGACATGTAAACTTAACCCTTTAACAACCCAGTTCGAGGGTGACCGTTAAGGACTTTTTTCTTTTTTTTTGCAACTTGAATTCTGGGACTGCAGAGCGAAACGTATCACAGCTGCCAACCCAGAATTCCATGAAGTGACAGGACCATCACTGGTCTTTAATTGCTGGGACTGCCATGACAGTCCTGGAACGTTAAGAAAAACATTAACACCTCCTAAGAATACACCCTCACTTATCTTAACTTGAACAGAAAACCCTAATGGCCCCTATGAATCAATTTGCTGTGGATTGGTTCCTCAAAATGAATTAATGTGAATGGAAGCAGACACGATTTTCTGTTGCAGGACTCCGGAAACCAAAACTCAATCCACTAAAGACTTCCTGAGACGACTTAAATGGGTGGAATTTGGTGTCCTGGCAAAAGTAATGTCTGTTTCAAAGGACATAATAGCCACTAAAGACTAACATGGAGAACCAACCAACACAGGGTTGATTCACAGTGGACACTGTAATTTTCTGCCCAAATTAATATAATTGGAGGTTTAAACCTTTGGGTGCCAGGGAGGTTGCCAGAGCAATGCAATGCATTGGATACCTCCCTGGCATTCACAGGGTTAATATTAGGTGTTTCTAATATTCCTTTAACCCTTTAAAGACTGACAACGGGCACGGCCGGCACTTAAGGACCACAGACTTTTTTTTTTTTTTTTTTTTTTTTAATTTGCCAAACTGAATCAGGGCCGAAATCCATGATGGTGTCTATGGGTCTTTATCGTACGCCAACCCATGACATGCCAGGACCGTCAAGGGTTCTTAAGGGGTTAAGTAAGCATTAACCATACCTCGGAAGTCTCAGGGTCTTGATCCAAATCTACGTGTGAAAGACCAAATTTTCAGGGTAACCAAGGTCACTGTTTTTAACCCTTCGAGTGCTACAGGGGTACACAAAGCTACTCCTCTGGCATTCAAAGGGTTAAATATATGGTTTGCACTGATTAACTGCTATGGAAAAGCAGAGGTAGAAGTCATGCTTGTCTTGTGTGTGTTCAATCAGTATGATCTCTAAGTTGTAGTACGTTAAATATTTCTTTGTAACTGATTAGATCACCTCTGGGTAAGTACAAGCAGGAGCTTATCACCTTGAATCTATGTTCTGGGGAACTTTAAGGTTTAATATTTAAAAGATCTCAGGGCTGTCTCAGTGTGAAAGTTATCAGTTATGACCCTAATGCTTGAATACAAGTTTTATTGTAAAGAGCATGGCACAAAATTTATACCTCCCAAGTGTCCCTCTTTAGGAGGGACAGTCCCTCTTTTAGACCCAAATCCCTCTGTCCCTCTTTCCCACCCTGATGTCCCTCTTTTTAGGAGATCAGATTGTGTGGTGTGTGTATAAGTGTATCACTTTGCTCTACAGCAATACAACTCACATTACTGTTTGTATAAATGTCAGTATATGTGTTTATACATTAGTCTGTGTAAATAAAATACTTTGGTCTTGTTCTAAATCATTTATTAGGTTTCACAAGTAGGTGTCAATAGGTCATGAAACAGCCTAAAAATTCTTGGTAATGCTGCGCCCATCAGACCCGCCCCCAGCAACACCCCCAAAAACACAAGTGTCCCTCTTTGGCAATTTGAAATGTTGGGAGGTATGCAAAATGTAGTTACCTCTTTAACTGGGTACACTTATGAAACTTGCATCACACAGAACTGCTTTGATCTTAGTGCAGCCCAGAAATATAAATTTCATGTGTCCCCAGTTCAAACAGAGCCTTCCAAACATAGGCCTAGATTACATTGCAGTTAACCCCTTGAGTGCCAGAGGGGTACGCAATGCATTGCTTTGCAACGCGTTGCGTACCCCTCTGGCTCTTAAAGGGTTAAATCAGTGTTCAGACTAGTTTTATCAAACAGATTGACACTCAAGCCTATGGAGAAATTTAGATACAACTCTCAGTAAAACTACACTGCCACCAGGGACGTGCACAGACGTTTTGGGGGACAGGGGCTCAAATGAAAAAAAGGGTACTTCTCATAATTATTTATTCAAAATATGTATTAAAAAAAAAACAAAAAAGAAAAGAATTTACATCTCAGGAGCCTGTAGACACAGAAATATGAAGCGCCACCCCCCCCCCCATTGGCCATTACCACTGGACACCTCCACAATGCTCCTAATTTCTACATTGCCCCACATCATCTCCATATTGTCCCCTGTCAGCTCCATATTGCCCCCATCAGGTCCACATTGCCCACATCATCTCCATATTGCCCCCATCAGCTCCAACTTATCCTCACATTGCCATCATCTCCATCTTGCCCTCCATCAGATCCATATTGCCCCATTTCCACATTGCCCACCACTGTCCGTTTCCTACCTCTCTCTGGTGGTTCAGTGGCAGGAGAGGTCTCTATGTGCCTCCTTTGGCACAGACCCATAGATGCTGGAGCTCCCGCGTGGTCTTCTCTTCATGCAGAGCGCTGGGAGATGATGTCATCTCCCAGCGCTCTGTAATACTAAACAGCCGACGAGGGAGCATAGCATCTACAAGTCTGTCCTGAAGGAGGCACAGACCTGACTGAGCTGTGGGGAGGTTAGTGCGGGCAGCGAGGCACTTTTTTTTTTTGGTTAAAAGGGCACTTTGGACAAAAAGGGCAGGTGCTCAAGCCCCCTTGGTGTCTATGTGTGCACGCGCCTGACTGCCACGATATCCAGAGCGGCCTTACACAGAACTTAACATAAGTGATATTGAATGTTCTGGCTGGCGGCTGAGGGAAGCAATTTTCCTTTGCACTCACTTCCTGACTATAATTTGTTAAACACACCAGGAAGTGGGAGTGCAAGGAAAATATGTTCCCCTGTTAAAAACCAACCAAACAAAAAACAGCACATGCAAAATGACTTATCGTTAAAGTGACAAGATCTTCATTCTAATGTACCACATTTATGAAAAACACACAATGCAGGGTTGTACTGTTTTAGTACAGTCCTATAGAATTACATTTTCATTTCACATTATATAGTCACCTTATCTTAAGACACTGTAAACTTTTCATACAATACGTATTAATACATACTCCTTTAACGTACATCAAGTTGTTCAGCAACCGAGTTCCTTTAACATAGGCTGACCAGACCTCACCCTTAACCAGGGACACATAGGAAATAGCCATTTTTCAGTACTTCACTGAAATCAAAGCAGTCCTGCAGTATGCATTTTTCCTATGCGTCCCCGGTTAAAGGTGAGGTCTGGTCACCCTACTTTAACACCTTGAATGCTACAAATGTTTCCAGTGCATTGCAAAGCAATACTTTGGAAACCTCTCAACATCTGAGGGGTTAAACACCTTGTTTTCCTTAACAACAAACACACAATCATATTAAATATTCTTACCGTCTTCCCTTTAGAGTTCCTAGCTTTGCACACAGACGCTTCAACAACAATTTATTTCACAAGCCCGGTTTTCTTGGTAATGTTAAGCAATCCAGGTTCAGAGCAACTAATGAGCTTTGAAATCTCCTTTTTCGTGGAATAAAAACAATAAACGTGTTGTTCTGGGAGCTAAGCAATTGTTTTTACTGCTAACAAGAAAACCGGAGTTTTACCTAATCTCCACAGAAGCTGTGAAAAATGTGATGCATTGAGGGGCATGTTTAAGCATTTAAAGATCTGTACTTGTAAAAAAAAAAAAAAAAAAAGCTCAAGCTTTGCGAGTTTATACACGCGTGAGAAATGCTAAGGTAATGAAACTGAATGTTTATCAACAGAAAACAGCAACTGAGTCACTACTTAAAGGTACAGTGGCCTGTATGTATAGAATTTTTGGAATACAGTAAGGTAAGTGGGATGTGTTATTTTCTTTAAAGGGGAGATCTGGTCATGTTACTAAACGACCTTTACATTATCTTAGGGGATTACTGGCCTATATGTATAAAACAGGAGTTATTTTGGAGTAAGTCAACTGCACCATAGGGGACACATAAAAATTCCGGTTCAATAAACTTGGGCTTTTAACCCCTTGAATGCTAGAGAGGTTGCATTCATTTTTATTTGTCGCCTATGGTAAGCTGACCAGACTGTCCCTTTAACCAGGGACACATAGGAAATACCGCACTGAATTCAAAGCAGCCCTGCAGTATGCATTTTTCATATGTGTCTCCGGGTTAAAGGTGAGGTCCGGTTACCCTATCCTATGGTGCAGTTGGTTTACTCCAGAATAACTCCTGTTTTATACATATAGGCCAGTAATCCCCTAAGATAATGTAAAGGTCGTTTAGTAACATGACCAGATCTCCCCTTTAAAGGTAATAACACATCCCACTTACCTTACTGTGGTCCAAAAATTCGAATGGCCCCTATGAATTTTGCCCTTGTAACTTTGTTCCGAAAAGAACATTTTCAGTCAGTCCTGGATGTCATGTCCGTGTAGGCAGACATGACAGTTGCTGGAAGTTTTTTTTTCAAGCTGAAGCAGGCAGTCTGCATGGGCCTACTGAACCCTTTAACCCCTTAACGACCGGCCGATCGGCACGGCGTTGTCAGTTAAGGACCACGGAGCAATTTTTTTCCTTCCTTCCGCTTCCGAACTCCCCGAATGGCATGCAGCCGCAGGGGGAGCCCGGAATTCCATGAAGGTCATAGTACGTCATGGGTCGTTGAGTCAGATCGACCCATGACGTACTATGACCATCAAGGGTCTTTAAGGGGTTAAGGACCAAAGAGGGATGCAACACATTGAAAACTATTGTGTTGCACACTACTCTGGCCCTTAAAGTGTTAAGATTACTATGTGCTTTATGCAGTGAGCAGTGTTTGAGGACCCGTGGTCCTTCTAGCAAGTGTATGATGCACTGCAGTGCTCTCTGGCACTCAGTAAGTTAAGCAGAGATATGAAAACATGCACAGTTGAAAGTTCACAAGGACCAGGTTTAGTGTTCCCTGCTAAACAAAACAAGTGTCACAAACAAAAGCTCTTCATAGTAGATGAAAGGAACAGCACCACCTGGTGACCACAACAGAAAATTACAAGTGTATATATATCTCTCAATACTCAATACTCATATATCCCTGAAGAAGTGTCCACATGGGACATGAAACGCGTAGGATTGGGGGGACCCCCATAGTGGGCACTGTTCAAGCAACGAGCCTGATTACATATAACAGACAGGAGATGCAGTTGTTGGACTACAGAGAGATTGGCACACAGCCAAATTAGTGAGAGCAGTGTGGGAAGTGTTACAGCGTTACAGACGGGAGAGGGGCTGTGATAATTGTGGAAACCATCTATACAGTTGATATCGGCGAAGTGCCAGACCTCTGCCCGCTAAATACATCCGGTGCACGCACTCTTTTACTCATGTTATACGGCATTATACAACGGAAACAGCCGTGTTGGATTGATCCATACACCTGCCCGCGTCTCAGTGTTTTATATATATCAGGTACTATGTATCTTTGAGGTTGTGATGGAACATTGACTATTTATGAACTTTATGAACTCATATTTTCAGTGATTCCACTGGGTTTTATACATAATATATTGACATTTTAGTTTATTTTATCTTCTATATTTATATTATCTTTGGCAATAAACATTGTCATACTTTATATTGCTTTTTTGTGTATATCTATTGATTAGTTTAGAGCAGTGGTTCTCAACTCCTGTCCTCAGGACTTAGGCCAGAACTTAGGAATTTCTCTGCTAGAGTACAGGTATGGTGATCAGAGGCTAGGGTGACCACATTTCCAATCTGCCATTCCGGGACATGTGGTCACCCTAGTGAGTCCCGCTGCTGAGGCTCCGTCTGGCGCTGACCATCTTTCTGAGGCTGACACAGAGTAAGAGTTCCCCAGTAGTAATTCTTACTGTATCTGTATCCGCCTCAGACAGATGGTCAGCGATGGCGGGAGCCTTAGCTCACAGCGCCAGCATACCTGTGCCATCCCAGCTGTCTCGCAAGCACCGATCCAGCAAGCCAATGAAATGTATTTGCTAAATGGTCCTCATTGGCTGGCTAAGCCAGCCAATGAGGACCATATAGCAAATACATTTCATTGGCTGGCTGGACTGGTGCGTGCTGCACTATGTAGGTAGGCTGTGGGTGCCGGCTTTGTTGCTCCATTCTGGGACTCTTTGTTGTCCAGGTGGGGGGGGACGCAGACCTACAATAAGGGACAGTCCTGGGCATTCCGGGACATGTGGTCACCCTATCAGAGGCTCATTCACATTGATTAACTCACCTGTGCTCTAACAAGGAAATCCTCAAATCCTGGCCTGTTAGTGGGTCCTGAGGACAGGAGTTGAGAACCACTGGTTTAGGGGATCAACAACATAGATGATCCCTAGACTTCAGCTTTTACAATCTTCATCCATAAAGAACAGGCACTTTCTAGTAAAAAAATAACCCGTTTTCATACTATAGTAGTGAGTGTCAACATTAGTCAACATGACACACCAACAGGTCACTTTTCAGGATATGTAGATTTGGGAGTCAGAAATGCTCAACTTGGAACGAGCCTACAATACAAATTTGCAGGCTCTATAGGAATGGTGTCCTACCCAGGGTACAGTCTCTTTTAGCCCACTAGTGCCTTTCACAGAGAGAAAATATCCTAAAGGATATCATATTGGTCCTGCCTTTACAGCAGTCCAACCACGACATGCCAGGTAATTCCTCTCTGAACAAGAGAAGCTGCCAACCCCAGATGTACATTTCGGCCTTGTTGGGCCTCATCAGTGAGGTACAGCTGATCTCTCTAAGCACTGTGAGCAAGGGGTCCAATGCTGGATTCCCCTACTACCCTTGGGGTGACTAATTCTAAGGATAATTTGCATATGTACACTGGGAGACAGGTTGGTCATCAGTAAATCAGTACTTATTTAGGAATATCCTATAAAGCCCTGACCTGTTTCTGGGTCCCGAGGACTGTAGCTGAGAATTGCTGGCCTACACAATAAGTGCAAATAGGTTTGCCAGCTCATGTCTTTAAAACTGAACACATATGCATACCTGGGAACCCTTCCGGATCTGACCTGAAGACTCCAGTTTTTATACTTAAAGGAACAGTATACTTTGGTTATGAAAAAATATATATTGTAGGGCTTTTCTTGTTAAATAAAATAATGGTACTCCCACTGATGAGAGGTGCTCATTTCCAGAGTTATTATAGTTTAAACCTGTGTTTTTTTAACATTAACAGTGCCCTCTAGTGGTTGGATTCCATTTACTTATTCTGTTGCATTCTATTTGAGAGGAAAGTCAATGACATACAGATCTCCATAGAATGTGATAGAAACTGCTGTGTCACTTCCTGTCGATTAGAATCTTCAGGAAGTAAAAGTGCTGTAAATTCACTTCCTGATTATTTGAGCTGTTATAACTTTTGAATAAAACAACTGACAGCAGTGGGAGTGCCCTTGTCTTACTCAGCAGGAAAACCTTTATGATGTATAGGTTTTCATAAAAAAGTTTACTTTAATTACTGGGTCTCTGGAGACAGAGGCTGATTCTTAGGGCTCTGTGTGTTCCCTTGTAACTCCACCCACGTCGCTGCCAGTTTCAGTCCCTCTCTCACCCTGTTATTCACACTCCACCTCCCCTTGTCTCAATACCATTCAAGTCCCTCTCCTTTTATGAAGCAAATCACATGACTTTGAGACTCCCACACCCTGGACCTCAGTGGTTCTCCAGACACTTGGGACAAGACGTTTCCCTGGTATGCACATGTGAGATATGCTTGCTCTGTGACTACACAGGAACCATTGCAGCCCAGTGGTTATCACTGCTAGTCAAGATCTGTAGTTATAGTTTTCCTTTCGTTTTTTATGGCTGCAAAATTATGCCAAAAATTTGCACTGGATTTATCACTCAGGAAAATACAGACAGGCAAAATTGGAACTTCTTCAGAGTAAATCTGAAGCAGATTCATGTCTCCAATTTTGCAGCCAGGAATATGTGTAATATAAAATCTTGAGGTTTTGCCATTTATTTCTCTCGGCAACTACATATTTATTTTATGTTTTTGTGGATTTCAACCCCAGATCTTGACAAGCTTTATCAGACCAGGTTGTAAGGATGTTTCTTTTGGAGGACATGTATAACAGAGATAGTCAGGTGATGGAACTCTTTGGGTAGAGGCGCCAGGAGTGGATGCAGTGGAGATGTGTGTATGGCGATGTGTGGAGATCAAGTTGCCATGGACAACAAGACACATTTCACCATATGCACTACGAATGACAGTTTAAACTATAATAAACCACTTCTTTCCTGTGGCGCCAATATATAAATAATGTAAACCATACAGTACAATATATAGAAAAATCAAGTAAAAATAAACAAGGACACCTTAGAATAACAAAAGGGAACCTCAGGTAAGTCTTTTCACTTGTAATTGCTGCAGTTATCTCACGAACCTCTGGTAGCAATTCACCACCAAACATGTAACAAAATACAAAAAGAGAGACGGTGCACACAATCTAAGTGTAAACTGTTTAAAAGTTCAATAATTGTACACCTCCACCATGATAGACCAAAGAATCCTCTTCCTCCACCATGCTGCAAAAACACCTCCACTGTGGGTGGTAATCTCACTCACCTTCTCATGAGGCCAGATCCCGCCTCAAGGTATATACACCTGTACTGGATAACCCACAGTAATGGTATTCTCAGGTGTTACTCCTCCACTCATTCAGCTCCTTCCAAATGGTCTCCAAGACATCTCAGAAACCCTGATGTCCCAGGTTTTAACCCTCTATCTATGGTATAGAGGCTCTCTATACTAGGGTGGCCTATCTATCAAATGAAGATGTTATGTTGGAGCCTAGTGATATCAATGAGTATAATCAAAATATGGGAGACCAGTACAAATATTTATTAAAATAAGTAATAAAAAAAGCAATTTATTGCTCAAAATCTAAAAACAATTCTAATGCACTGAGTGCACTAAGTAGATATACAGAGACTACAGTATTCAAACAATGATACTCTAAAACGCCCAGCGCGTTTCCCAGCTAAATACTGCTTCATCAGGGCCATAAGTTTATAAACAGCCTTAATCGTACCTTTTATAGTATTCCATTGTTGGATTTCCCACTGCATCAACCCAGTTCCTCAGGCATGTCCCTCAACTGACCTCATCTCTGTGTGGAACACACATGCACTCCCCAACTCATCCAGGCTTAGGCTCTAAGCCCTACCTACCTCAATGGAACACATCTGCACCCCATACCTTTAAAGGAACTAATCTCTTTTAATAATAACCCTCTATTTACCTTATCCTGTGGCAAGAAAATCCAAATGTCCTTACGAATTTTGCCCTTGTCGCTTTATTTTATCCCGGGAGTCAAATTCATGGAGGCGGACATGACAGTTGCTGGCAGTTTTTTCAAACCAAATCAAGGAGGTACATGAGTTTACTTAACCCTTTAAGGACCAAAGAAGCATGCAACACATAGCAAAACAATACATTGTTCATCCCTCTAGTCCTTAATCCCTTAAGGACCAGCCACATGAGCACACGGCCGGCACTTAAGGACCGCGGACCGAATGGCATGTAGTCGCTCGGGGAGCCCTGAAATCAGTGACAGTCCTGGTACGTCATGGGTCCTTTTCACATGTTGGTGACTGGTTATGGTTTGAAAGATATTCACAAGCAAAGTTTCCCCCTCCCACCCCTTTTACCTAGTGTAAGCCATCTCTTCTCAGATGTGGAATCCAGTCCATAGACCAGACAGATAACAGAAGGGGACAACCTTCTTCCTGTGAGAACAATGAAAGCCCAGCCCCCCTTGACAAGTTTTTCAGGTTTTTCCCTTATCTTAATTGAAGATTGTCCCTCTCTGCAGTCTACCTGGGCACCTCCCTTCTGATCTGGCTGAGCAATGTTACATCAGTAAAAGGGGCGGGAGGGGGATACTTTATTATTCAATTACTCTTGAACTACAACTCTGACCGAATTGAAATAACACTCTCCAAAGTCCAAATACTATGATGATTAATTAGAGCTGTTTTTATTATGAAACATTACTATCCCTTTAAGGAGTTAAAGGGTTAAGACTACCATGTGTAGTGAGCACAGTTTGTGTTCCTTTGTCCTTCTGGCAGCTGTCATTTCCACCTTCAGGAACATGGCATCCAGGACTGATTGAATATGTTTTCAATCACAAGTGCAACATTTATGGGGCCATTAGGATTTTCTGGCCATGGTGAGCTAAGTGGGGGTGTTATTATTTGGAAGCATTCTCTTTTAACCCCTTAAAGACCACCAGATCTGATGCGTGGGAGGCCGTTAATGACCACTGAGCTTTTCTTTTCTTTGCGATATGAATTCTGAGATGGCAGAGCAGTGTAAAGCCACGCTGCCATCCCAGAATTCCATGACGTGCCAGGACCATCACCGGTCCGTAAAGTATGGTACTGTCATGACGGTCCTGCCAAGTCATGGGTCCTTAAGAGGTTAATGTTTTTTTTTTAATTATTAGACAGGGTTAATATTCCTTTAACCCTTTGGCACTCAGATCCTCATACTTATTAGGGATACTTCAGGATAGGTTTAGGAGCAAATAGCCTTTGAGAAATCTGAGAGATGGGGATATTTTTAAAGAAGTATCACCTTGAAACAAGTGTTTTTTAAATATTTGTTAAGTACTAAGATGCCTAATATGATCTTTAACGGACTGTAGGCCTTTATTGGAATGCCTTTCCAGGCCTATGGAACTAGTGCTTTAAAAGACTGTAACTCATGGACTGGGTCGACATCGCAAGGACGGAGTACAAGGGGACTGGCGCCTTTCTTTTCAAATGTAGGCGCGCCTCAGATTGGCTGCCATCCCCTGGTGACGTGCGTTGAACCTTGTATCTACTGTATGGGGCAGGTAGGTGCCCTGTTCATTGGTCGCCCCTGTCCAGCATATTCATAGCTCCAGTTCACATTGGCTGGGAAGCTGGCACGACATAATCGGGTTAGGTATCAGACCCGGGTAATTCAATCTTCCCAATGAAGACAATGGCTCGGGTACGGATTGGTCTCTATATCTTGGCTTTACGATTCCTATTGGCTGGGATTCGGAGCGGCAAGATTGAATTATGGAAAGTTCTTTGCACTGTGTACAGTCCCTTCTGTTTATTTTCCCATTGTGCCCACTGTGTATTGTGCCCCGCCATTGTACTTGGTCTATTGTTTATTGTATGCGGTTTCTGTATAAAAGATCCCTGTCCACTTCAATAAAGAGTTTTAGTTGTTTTTAACCCCTTAGTGAACGGCCACACGCGCACTCGGCCGGCACTTAACACCCGCCAAACTTTTTGTTTTCATTTTATTAAATTACTTCCGGGACGTATATGTACGTCCTCTGTCCACCTGGGACATCCGCTCGGGACGTACGTGTAAGTCCTCGGGCGGTAAGGAGTTTAAGGGATAGTAATGTTTCATAATAAAAGCAGCTCTAATTAATCATCATGGTATTTGGACATTGGACAGTGTTATTTCAATTCTGTCAGAATTGTCATTCAAGAGTAATTCAATGATAAAGTGTCCCCCTCCCGCCCCTTTTACTGATGTAACACTGCTCAGCCAGATCAGAAGGGAGGTGCCCAGGTAGATTGCAGAGAGGGACAATCTTCAATTAAGATAAGGGAAAAAACTGAAAAACTTGTCAAGGGGGGCAGGGCTTTCATTGTTCTCATAGGAAGAAGATTGTCCCTTGCTGTTATCTGTCTGGTCTAGCAACCAGATTCCATATCTGAGAAGAGTTGGCTTACACTAGGTAAAAGGGGCGGGAGGGGAAACTTTATCATTCAATTACTCTTGAACCACAACTCTGACAGTATTGAAATAACACTCTCTATGGCTCAAATACTATGAAGATTAATTGGAGATGCTGTTTTGTGAAACATTACTATTCCTTTAAACTACAAGGAGTCCTGAGTCAGTATTGTGAAGGGTTTAAAGATTCATCTTTGACTCCCATTTATGTACGATGTGTTTCAGATTCACCGGCTCGGCTCAGGACAGCCCTGCATCTTGGCTTCAATTACATGATCTGAATTCCCCTTTAATTCAAGACACTTATGAAAAATACACACTGCAGGATTTCACTGTTCCTGTGCATCCCTGAAGAAATTTTCATTAGCGTCCTGCTTAATGCTGTCACTTCAGTCCATTAATAGTTATGAAAAATGCATACTACAAGGCTGCAATGATTATTACTGGGCTGCAATGGTTCCAGGTAACATGCATTTTTCATATGTATTTAGTTTTTAAAGGTATAGTATTGTCGACTTTTTTAAAAAAAAGGAATACTGTAGCTATTTAAAATTAAGTTAAATGCCCCCAGTCCCATCTCTAAAACCTTTATGGTTTGAGAGATATTCGGCAGTAAAGTTCCCCCCTCCCTCCTTTCCCTGACGTCAGCGATCTAGCTGACTGCAGGGAAATCCGGTCCCGGGACCGGCGGAGGCTCTTCAGCAGAGCCGAGATCGAGAGAGAGAAAAAGAGCTACTTCACTGGAACAGTCTACAAAGTGTGCTTGGTAGACCATTCCAATGAAGTAGTTATTCATTATTCATCTCTTTAAAGGGATATTAATACTTTATTATTACTATCCCCCATATTTAATATATTTGTTAAATAATTTAATAGCCCCCAGGTTCATCTCTCAAACCTTTATGGTTTGAGAGATAACCGAAGGCAAAGCTCCCTCCCCCTTCCCTGAAGTCCGCTTTGTACTGACTGCAGGGGAAGTCTGTCGTACGACAGGCTTGTGGCTCTGCAGCTGAGCCGAGATCCCGTTAGTGAAGAAGAATTATTTCACTGAAACAGTCTTCTACATGTGTTTGATTTGCAAGCACATGTAGAAGACGGTTTCAGTGAAATAATTCTTTGTTACGAACGTGATTGTGGCTCTGCTGCAGAGCCACATGATGAATGTCAGACCGTTGTGCTGACTGCAGGGATATCCGGTCTGACATTCATCATGTGGCTCTGCAGCAGAGCCGCGATCACGTTAGTGACAAAGAATTATTTCACAGAAACCATCTTCTACATGTGCTTGCAAGCCAATCACATGTAGAAGACCATTTCAGTGAAATAATTCTTCTTCACTAACGGGATCTCGGCTCAGCTGCAGAGCCACAAGCCTGTCGTACGACAGACTTCCCTTACAATCAGTACAACGCTGACTTCAGGGAAGGGGGAGGGAGGGGGGAACTTTGCCTTCGGTTATCTCTCAAACCATAAAGGTTTGAGAGATGAACCTGGAGGCTATTAATTTATTTTACAAATATTTACAATATGGGGGATAGTAATAATAAAGTATTACTATCCCTTTACCAAGCTGACAGCTGTCACCTACAATTAGGCAAGTGCTGTAAAATGTATTTGGTATCCTGGAGCACTTTTTAATTAATTTTGCAGTTGCCAGATTTTTCTCTTTTTACATTCTTATTATTCATTAAAATAGCTTTGTATTTGCTCAACCTGACGTCCCTCCATAGATGGATTAAATAAAAAAATAAAATGCTTAAAAGAGTGATTAACCCCTTGGATGCTAGAAATATATCTAATGAATTGTGCAGCCAAGGGGTTAACTACCTGAGGGTCAGAGGGATGAGAACTCTGCATAGGTTTACCAGATTATCCCATTAATCTTTGAGTCCCAGAGGGGTATCCTTTGGCACTCAAAGGGTTAAAACCGGACATTTATATGCCTGCTGAATGGATATGTGGAAACCACTGGATCCCAGTAATAACCTCTGCAACCCTGTAGCGGGCATATTTAATATGTGTCCATTTTAAAGGGGGTGATTTGAAAAGCCTAGTTGCACACCATTCTGGACCTAAGGAGGTTAACATTACAGGAGAGGTTAGTTGTGAATTATAGGGGATAACACTGGGTATCAGTATGGAGAGCACTAAAGCAATTCACTACATAGATCTCTAGCACTTAGCCAGTTTATCCTGTGTATTTAGTGTTAATCATTTTGCAGTGCTTTTCTGCCCCCTCTGGCAGTAAAAGGATGCACAAGGAAATAGTTTACTCAGACATAAAGGGATACTATCACCTAAAAACAACTCTGGTGGGTTCGAAAGAGCTTTGAAAATCATCTTATGTTGTATTAGGTATTTTTATTTAGAAAATTAGTTAATGAGTTATTATATATATATTTATGTTAAACTAGTGTAAAAGCCCGTGTACACGGGCCTAGGTCTGGGTAATGTTAACCCTTTGAGTGCCAGAGGGGTACGCAATGCATTGCTTTGCAATGTGTTGCGTACCCCTCTGGCACTCAAAGGGTTAAGAGGCTTCTGTGCTACCTCAATGCTCAGCGCGATGCAGTCTTACATCGCCTCACTCACGTGATGCAATCATGCGCAGTAGAGACAGTGGGGTTTAGTGTCATATTTTTGGCCAAAATATTGTTCTTGCTGCTCTCCTGACTATACACATATGTAACTAATTGAATACTACTAATAAAAGCTATTTTTTTGTATAAAGGGGAAGTAAACACAATTAAAGGGATAGTAATACTTTAATATTACTAATCCCCATATTGTAGCAATTTAAAGGGATAGTAATACTTCGTTTTATCTTTATTTTATTTTGTAGACATTAAAAAAAACATGAAGGACGATATAAGTCTTATCTCTCAAACCTTTATGGTTTGAGAGATATTCACAAGCAAAGTTTCCCTCCCGCCCCTTTTGCCTAGTGTAAGCCATCTCTTCTCAGATGTGGAATGCAGTCTATAGACCAGACAGATAACAGCAGTGGATAATCTTCTTCCTATGAGAACAATGAAAAACCTGCCCCCCTTGAAAAGTTTTTCAGGTTTTTCCCTTATCTTAATTGAAGATTGTCCCTCTCTGCAGTCTACCTGGGCACCTCCCTTCTGATCTGGCTGAACAGTGTTACATCAGTAAAAGGGGCGGGAGGGGGATAATTTGTCATCGAATTACTCTTGAACTACAACTCTGACAGAATTGAAATAACACTCCCCAAAGTCCAAATATTATGATGATTAATTAGAGCTGCTTTTATTATGAAACATTACTATCCCTTTAAAAAAGAATTGAGTTGCCCCCAGGTTCATAAAGGTTTGAGAGATAACTGAATACAAAGTTCCCCCTCCCTACCTCTTCCCTGTAGTCAGCGTTGTACTGACTGCAGGGATATCCGGTTTTATTTTTCATCAGGTGGCTCTGCAACTGAGCTGAGATCGCGTTAGTGAAAAAGAATTATTTCACTGAAATGGTCTTCTACATGTGACTGGTTTGCAAGCACACGTAGAAGACCGTTTCAGTGAAATAATTTTTTTTTACTAATATGATCTCGGCTCTGCTATAGAGCCGCCTGATGAAAAATAAAACCGGATATCCCCTCAGTCTGCACAACGCTAACTTCAGGGGAGGGAGGGGGAACTTTGGTTACGGTTATCTCTCAAGCCATAAAGGTTTGAGAGATGAACCTGGGGGCAATTGAATTATTTTTTAAAAAGCTACACTATGGGGATTAGTAATATTAAAGTATTACCATCCCTTTAAGGTACTGCAGGGTAAAACAAGGCTACTTCCACTGCTTAGATATTTTAATTCAGAATATATTACAGCTCCAACTTTTTGCATTATCCTTTTCTATGACAGAGAGGTGCCCAAGGCATTGCGAAGCAGTGTGTTGGATACTCCTCTGGCATTCAAAGGGTTAAACTAAAATTGACAGTTGTGCTTGCTAGGTGATGTTCTCCTTATCACTTAATATGGAGAGCTGTAGTTTATGATACAAAGGGGGTTATGCACTAAGGTGTGATAAAGAGGTGATAAAGTGGACATGACTTCTCCAGTGATATCACTTCTCCAATACCTATGTTATTCTATGGAGCCTGTGCACTAAGATATCCAAAGTTGGAAAAATCTTAGTGCATAGGCTCCACAGAATAACAGGAACTGGGGGAAGTAATACAATTGAGAAGTCATCTATACTTTATCACCTCTTTATCACCCACTTATTGCATCTCTTCCATGATCTTCTATAAATTGTGGGCGGACCTCACCAAGTACCTGAACCGGAGGCTGAAGTGTGCTCCTAGCCGCCATAAATCAGGCCTGTTGAGAGGGCCTAGAGGAGAGGGGAAAAAAAAAAAAAAAAAAGGGGGGGGGGACCTCATAAGGGAGGGGACTCGGTGCCCAAAGAAGCATCATTACCACGCTTCAGGACGCCGCTAAAGTATCTCCCGGTCCACCCACAATTCCAGGCTAACCAATAGCCTTAACACTTGTAGTATAAAAAATGATTTTCTTTTTTGGATACTAGTTGGAGCTGTTGCTAATAGTTTGCTACAAAAAATGTGTTTGAGTTGTAATAACATTTAAAGGGACGGTAATGTTCCAAAAAAAAAAAAAAATCTCCAGTTTTGTAGACTTTAAAAAAAATCAATATGCTCCAAATCCGATCTCTCAAACCAATATGGTTTGAGAGATATAGGGATTCAAAGTTCGCCCCTCTCTCCCTTTCTCCTTTCCCTTGATCAGGGGACCAGCAGGCGGCTCTGCAGCAGAGCCGAGATCGCGTTATCTATAAAGAATTCATTAATTGGTAATGTCTACAAAATGTGCCTGCAAGCCAGGCACACTTTGTAGATCTTTCCAGTGAATGAATTCTTCATAGATAACACGATCTCGGCTCTGCTGCAGAGCCCCCTTGAGTTGTTTGGCTCGATTCTCATATTGTCAGCTTTATAGCTGACATCAGGAGAAGGGTAGGGAGGGGGGAACTTTGAATCCCTATATCTCTCAAACCATGGTGGTTTGAGAGATTGGGTTTGGAGCATATATATTTTTTTTTAATGTCTACAAAACTGGAGATTTTTATTTTTTGGGACATTACTGTCCCATTAAATAAAAAATCTCTCAGTAGTGACAGTGATCCTTTTTATTCAGCATGGAAAGCTGATAAATCTTCCTTTAATGGAGACGTAAAACCTGCTACTAATAACCCCCCCAAACACACTTAACTTATTATAGCAAAAACAAAAGAAAAAATCTAATGGACATGACATGCAGAGGTGATATAAAGCGGAACTTTCATTAAAATTAAAGTGTTCCCCAAATCATTACACACATAACGATACACATAGCAATACTTTTATTATTCTGAATAAGTCTGGCATTAATGAGAGATCCAACTTGTTCAGAAACTCATCGGCAGGCATCTTGCTGCAGATGCATCTGTGCACTTGCGCCGTCAGTCCCTTCCTGTACCTTAAGGTACAATGCATCTCCCCATCACCAATCATAGAGGAGACCACAACAGACAACGCAGACTCACAGATGCCTCTTTGGCAAGATTTCTGCTCTGATGCCTGACTGTGAGTCTCAGAACAAATAGGGTTTCTCAATAATGCCAGGCTTATTCAGGATAATACAAGTATTGATATGTGTATCACTATTTGAATAATGATATGGGGGGGAACTTTAATTTTAATGAATGTGCCACTTTAAAAATCACAAGGGTCATTATTTTTTCTGGAATTAGTAAGGTAAGAGGAGGATACTAATAGGAAGTAATAGGAAGTGCTACTTCTCCATTGGATTGAACCTATCACATACCTCCCAACATTTCAAATGGCCACAGAGGGACACTTGTGTTTTAGTTGGTGTTTCTGGGGGCGAGGCTGGTGGGCAGGGCATTATAAAGAATTTTTAGGCTTTTTCTTGATCTACTGGCACCTCTTTGTGTAACCAATAAATGATTTAGAACAAGATCAAAGTATTTTATTTATGCAGATTAGTTTATAAACACATATACTGAATATTATCTACACATTTATTTGCATTTTATTGCTGTGGAGCAATGTAATACACACTACTCATTCTTATCTCCTAAAAAGAGGGACAAAAGGGTAGAAAAGAGGGACAGAGGGATTTGGGTCTCAAAGAGGGATTGTCCTTCCTAAAGAGGGACACTTGGGAAGTATGCTATCACTTTAAAAACAACTGTACCTATTAATTCAACATGAACTGTTTACTTTATGTATCAGGTTTTTTGTGTTTGTTTTTTTTTAACCTTTTTAAAGATGGCTTATCACCTTCCAAATCCTTTACTGGGAGATTACATCTTAAAAGGAATTGCATGAATTTTCCTGCATACCAAATTATTCAACCCCTTGATGAAAATAGGTGATTTTCTTGGCACGTGAGTAATTAATTATGTATGTTTTATCTGACCAAGTCAATAAACAAAGCTCTACTGAGATTAGATTCACCATCTACCAAATCAAAAATCACTAACACAATTAACCTGCTAGGAAACCGAAAATCAAAGTTATTCAGTTAATGAAACTAAAAGGTGTGTAAGTATCAGGTTCATTTTAAATAAAGGATTACAAGGAGCAATGCAATTCCCGTTAAAATCAATCACCCAAGACCACAAGGTGTGGACTTTGGAATGAAACCTGGCTTTTCCACTCGGTGTTATTGTCCTAGGAATCAACAATGTTTTTACATAAACAACCCTTCCTCCTAAGCAAAAAGTATCCAGACTCTTTCCTCCATGTAGTCACTTAACCACAAAGAAGGCAGGGAGGAATTTCTGGTACTATGCCTGGGGGATGTAGGGGTCTTTCATCTACAATTCCCTGCTGCTAAAACTGCAAAATACTAAGCATATCAAATGAAAATATTTCAGCTAGTTTTTAACCCCTAGGATGCTAGAGAGGACCTCTCAAGCAACCAAGAGGTTAAAAATGAATTGTACCATTCATGTTAATTTTGTTTAAAGTGGGGCACTGAAGTAACAGTCAGTCTTTACAGCTTCTTTGATAAATGCTGTATTAAGATGCAGTGGCCTTAAATGAACCACAGCAAGCAACTGCTTCAAGGTCAAATTATATTCAAGGTCAGTTAATTATTGTAGATATTAAAAAGTCCCTTGTTCTACAATAAGCAACTGTTTAATTCAGTCATTCTCAGCTCCGGTTCACACGACACACTAACAGGTCAGGTTTTCAGAACATCCCTAATTAAGCAAAGGGAGCTCAGTCACAATGACCAAGCCATTCATTACTCACCTATGATTAAGCAGGGATATCTTGAAATGCTGACTAATGGTGACTAACAGTGACAAACACTAGTTTGATTCCTTTGTCTTTTCAACCCATATTTATTTACCAGTTTCAGATGATCGAATAAATATTTGTTTTACAATCACAGACAAAAAAAAATCATAGCCACAACAGCAGACATGTCTAGTTTATCTGAATATATACAATACTGTCACAACAGGAAATACTGCAATAAAGTTAGCTTACAGCAGGAATGAGTGCCAGAGGGGAATGCAATGCATTGTGATGCATATCCATCTGGCACTCAAAGAGTTAAATGCCTTGTTTATGAATCTGAATTACTGAGGGAACTGGTTTTCAGGCTGCTTGCTGTGGCTTGACCCTTGAGTTTCACATCCAATCTCTGTGGATCCCGTCAGGGCCGGATTTACATCTCAGGATGTAGTCACAGACATCTGAAGCGCCCCCCTCACTGGCCATCTCCACAATGCTCCAAATCTCCACATTACGCCCCCATCTCCATATTGTCCTCACCTTGCCCCCCATCAGCTCCACATTGCCCCTATCAGCTCCACATTGCCCCCATCAGCTCCATATTGCCCTCACATTGCCCCCATCAGCTCCATGTTGCCCCCTACAGCTGCACATTGCCCTCACATTGCCCCCCATCAGCTCCAACTTGCCCCCATCATCCCCATGTTGCCCTCACATTGCCCCCATCATCTCCACATTAAGCCTCACATTGTCCCCTATCCGTTTCCTGCCTCCCTGGTGGTCCAGCTGCAGAAGAGGTCTGTGCTTCTGCACAGACCTGTAGCTGTTGGAGCTCCCGCGCGGTCTTCTCTTTAGTAATGTAGAGCATTAGAACCGTTAGTAATAGTATGAAACATGTTGTTACATTCAGAGATTAGTAAATGTTTACATACCTTGAGGGATCTGAAGATAAATGCATGTGGTTCGTCAGGTTGGGAAGAGCCTTTGCCCTGCTCTCCTCACTTCCTGAACTGTTTTAAATAGTAAAGTACAGCCCACTGACCATAAAGTGAGGAGGGCAAATAAATGTGGATTCCCCCACATGATGAGAAACAGCACATGAAATGTTATATTTCTTAAATTCTGTGTATGTATGGAAACATTTCTATAAATACCTGTTACTGTTACAAAATGCTCTTTCATATAATTATAGATTATATATTTTATTAGTGGTACTGCATGCAAGAAAGGTCTCAAATATACTGTGAAGTAAGACATTGGAGATCACCCCAGGATCCACGGTATTAAAGGGGCAGTGCATCTTACTGGGAAAAAAATGAGATATTCTTAATAAATACAGTATATGGGACTTTATCACTAACACTTTTATGTGTTCACACATCCCTAAAAAAATACACACACAGGGTATGCTCATGAAACTGCAAATGGCTGAATGTACAACTAAATGCTCTGATTTCATAGTACACACACACAACCATTTTACAGTTCTGCAGTGGACAGTTTTCATCTAGCATGCTTTAAAGCAGGGCTCAAAAATTCCACTCGCCGCTAGGCAATGACGAGTGAAAATTCAGCCCTGGTGGTTATGTTATGGCTTGCAGTGGCGAGTAACTTTTCAGGCCTGGCTAGTAGCAAAGGACTTCCAATTTTAACCCCTTAAGGACCGGGGAAATCAGAGGTGGATTTGACTTAAGGACCGGAGCAATTCTGACCTTTTTGACTATGTCTTTGTTCAACAGTGTTTTCCCTCTTAGGCTTTTATTCCACCCCCATAAATGATATACTGTTTTTTTACAAACAAATAGGGCTTTCCTTTGATACCCCACTTATATGGATAACCCACCATTTACTTTATTAAAATTAAAGAAAAAGGTAAAAAAAATGTAAAAAACCCACCATTTTTGTTTTTTCTCTTGGGATCAATTGGGCGCAAAGGGTTACATTTTTATGGAGACTGCATGAAAGCTATGACCACTCAGTCATACCTACAAAATGCGCAGTTTAAAGTGGCCACTGTCCCCCCCTGGGTGAAAATCCCCATGTCCCTTTTTCCCACCCTATTTTCCCACTTTTTTGTTCATTACATTTGGCGGTGTGTGTAAGTGTATTACATGACTCCACAACAATCACACTTCCAATTTTGTTTCTTGAGATTTTTTTTTTTTTAAAATAAAATATTTTATTTGTAAAAAAAAAAGTGTGTTGTTTTTATTAAAAAAAAAAAAAAAAAGTGTATTTAGCAGGTCAGAAATTGACCTGCATTTAGCCATCCTCCTGCACCAGCAGTGAAGGAGTTAACACCCCCAGCTGCTGTATTTTGTATTTCCACTAGGTGTCTCCTCCCTGCTTCTGTGTCCCTTACTTTGATGTAAGGGACGCATTGGCAGAGAGGAGACACTAGAGGCAGTAAGTAGCACTGCCTCAATCATTTTTTTTAGAATGCCGGTACATGTGATCGCTGATGCAGCGATCACATGACCTGGCACAACTGACCGAGGCTGAGACTGAACGGTCCGGTACTGGACCGCTCAGTCTCAGCCTGGATTGAATGATAGCAGCGTGCACGGCGGCGCGCTGCTACCATTTAACTCTTGACGTACCAGGACTGTCACTGGTCCTTAAAGCAAATTTACCCTTGACGGTCCTGGTACGTCAAGGGTCGTTAAGGGGTTAAGCCCTGCTTTAAAGGTATAGCAATATTTACAATGTAAAAAGGTTGTAGGATTTAGTCCCCCCGACTAAAGCAAGGTTATGCCTACTGCTGAAAAGTGTTTTATTCAAAAATTATTAGAGTGCAATCTTAAATTTTGTAGGTGCAGTATCATAATGGCCTGAAATGTTACAGTGGTGCCATTGCTACACTATCCTATGGAAATTTATGGTCAACTGACCAGATCTGTCCATAGGATAGTGTAGCAACAGCGCCACTGTAACATTTCTGGCCACCGAGATACCGTACCTAAAAAAATTCAAGTTTGAGTTATAATAACTTTTGGAATAAATCACCTTTCAGAAGTGCCCTTGTTTAACGCAGGGGTATAAACCTTACAACATATTTTTTTTTACATTTTAATTATTACTATTCCTTTAATTCATCAATGAAAGAGTACCATAAAGATCCCATATTCACATCTACCAGTCTCAGCCTGGCAGATTCCACAGAGAGCTATGGGGGTAGACACATGCATACTTCTATGCTGTATACATGTATATTGAGGGCATCACTGTGAACTCTTTGGATCTGCCCCAAGGACACCGGTTTCTGGACTTAATTACTGGGTCTGAGGGTACAGAGGGTGATCAGCCAGTAATGTACCTTTCTGGTTTGAGAGATAACCGAACGCAAAGTTCCCCCCTCCCTCCCCCTTCCCTGAAGTCAGCGTTGTACTGACTGCAGGGATATCCGGTCTTATTTTCATCAGGCGGCTCTGCAGCAAAGCTGAGATCGCATTAGTAAAATAGAATTATTTCACTGAAACGGTCTTCTACGTGTGCTTGCAAACCAAGCACATGTAGAACACCTTTTCAGTGAAATAATTATTTTTTACTAACGTGATCTCGGCTCAGCTGCAGAGCTGCCTGACTGTCGTAAGAACAGACTTCCCCTGCAGTCAGTACAACGCTGACTTCAGAGAAGGGGGAGGGAGGGGGGAACATTCAGTTCTGTTATCTCTCAAACCATAAAGGTTTGAGAGATGAACCTGGGGGCAATTCAATTCTTTTTTTGACTAGCTACAATATGGGGAATAATAATATTAAAGTATTACTATCCCTTTAACCCCTTCATAAAAGACCTAAACAGAGCAGCACCATACTCTCCATGTGTAACATGCTTACGCAGTGTGGTTCAATCCAGTCCCTTCAGGTACTCAGGTTTCAGAGAGGCTTATCCTGCCTCTTGGATGTTGACTGGTTCACACCCCCAGTCCAGGTCTCCCTTAGTTGTTCTCTTCTACTCCACTTGTAGGAACTCTTACCTCCTCCAGTATTACAATTAAATGCTTATCCAAGGAGCTGAATGGTTTTAAAGGGATAGTAATACTTCAGTATTACAAATCCCTATATTAAAGCCTTAGTAAAAAAAAACTTATTGCCCCCAGTGTCATTTCTCAAACCTTTATGGTTTGAGAGATGAACGCTTCTAAAGTTGCCCTCTCCCTCCCCCTTCTCTGTAGTCAGCATTTTAGCTGACTGCAGGGAACAGAGTCGTACGACTTTCAGGTGGCTCTCCAGCACAGCCTGATCGCGTTAACTAAAAAAAAAACTTTCACTGAAATGGTCTTCTATGTGTGCTTGGCTTGCAAGCACACGTAGAAGACCGTTTTAGTGAAAGTTTTGTTTTTTAATTAACGCGATCACGGCTCTGCTGCAGAGCCGCCTGATGATCTCTGACCGGATTTCCCTGAGTCAGCTAAAATGCTGACTACGGGGAAGGGGGAGGGAGAGGGCAACTTTTGAAGCTTTCATCTCTCAAACCATAAAGGTTTGAGAAATGACACTGGGGGCAATACATTTTTTTTACTAAGGCTTTAATATAGGGATTTGTAATACTGAAGTATTACTATCCCTTTAAGGAACAGCAACCTATGCAGGATAGTATGAAGAACTAACAGAAGACTACTATATGGAATAAATAAATTACAGTTATTAAATTAAAAGGATAACGTCCAATACATATAAAATAGAACAGGCCCAACATATTTTGTAACACTATTGTTCAGGGGAAGTAGTGATAGCACTACAAAACACACTGGGCCTATTGTATTTAAATGTATTGGACAATGTCCTTTTAATTTAACAAATGCTATTTATTTACTCCATATTTTAGTGTCTCATTAGTCCTACATACTATCCATTTAGGTTAACCTTCCTTAAGGGGATAGTACTACTTTGTTTTATCTTTATTTTATTTTGTAGGCATTGAGAGATATTCACAAGCAAAGTTTCCCCTCCCGTCCCTTTTACCTAGTGTAAGCAATCTCTTCTCAGATGTGGAATGCAGTCCATAGCCCAGACAGATAACAGAAGGGGACAATCTTCTTCCTATGAGAACAATGAAAGCCCTGTATCACGGTCCCCGTGATTCCCTGTCAATCTCGGTATATATACATTTGCATTGGAGGAGTCTGATTGGCCCGCCCAGGATGTGCCTTTATATGCTGAGGCTTGGGCACTTGTCAATTGCCCTTTCGTGGTGTTGTGTTGCTGCGCCTAGTTACTGATCTCCAGTGTCTCCTGTGTACCGACCCGGCTAGTCTGACTCTCCTTCTGTTCCTGCTTCGTGATCTGACCCAGCTCTGGCTGACGACCCTGCACCGTGATCTGACCCGGCTCTGGCTGACGACCCTGCACCGTGATCTGAGCCGGCTCTGGCTGACGACCCTGCACCGTGATCTGACCCGGCTCTGGCTGACAACCCTGCATCGTGATCCGACCCGGCATTGGCTGACGACTCCGCTCCGTGATCCGACCCGGTTCTGGCTCCTGATCCTGCTCCGTGATTGTTCCACTCTCCGGTGGTGTTCCTGCGACTCAGTCATCCGGTTCCGGCTACTGTTCCTGTCCGGTTACTGCTCCTGTCCGGTTGCTGCTCCTGTGTACTCCGGTCGCGCTGGCGACATTCTGACTGTTCTCAGTTTCCTCGCTCATGACGCTGCAGCCGAGGTTGCCTGCCTTGTTCTCGTTGAGCATTGCTCTTTTCAAATGTACCAGATTAACCCTTGCACTGCCGGTAGCCTCCGATTACGTGCCATTTTGATACATTGCCAAGCTCCGGTGATTCTCTGAGCCTTTACACTTTTGAGCCTCCGCTTTACGCTATACCAGTCCTTGCAGAGCTCCGCTTGTTCGATGCCCGGTGAGCATCGTGATCACGCTGGTTGACACTGGTAGTCCATTCGCTCTTGCAACAAGGATTCTGGGTGACACCGTGTGGGTGTCTGGGCAGTACCTCATTCGCTCAAAGTGCTTTATCCCAACTGCACTACTCTGTGCATCGGCTCTTCATAGCTTGGGCAACTCCGTTCTACTGTGGCCTCCCAAGGGCTGGCATATTTCCGTTGCAGACGCAGGGTTACTCGATACTCATTCAGGGCGATTTCTATTCCGGTTACATCAAATTGGCAGTAGCAATCCTCATAAGCCCACTGTGGTGGTACGGGCTCAGCTTAGAGAAACAGGGGCTCATCCTGTTTATGCTTCAAGAGTGTTACAGCGCTTTTCCTGAGTTCCTGATCTACAGTTAAAGACTGTTACCATAGACTGCTATATATCTCCTGGGCGTTGGCCAATCTAGCCTGAGCCTTACCAGTTGCTCCACTTAACCCTCTATGCACTACTGTTTGTAGTTTACTCCATCCTCTGTTCATATTGCCTGTTCTTACCTTTACTAGCCCCTAGGGGCAGTGTTGTTCATTTTTATTTCAATAAACTGTGTTTTACGTTACATCCTGGTCTGAGTGTCAGAAAACCGTAACACCCTGCCCCCCTTGACAAGGTTTTCAGCTTTTTCCCTTATCTTAATTGAAGATTGTCCCTCTCTGCAGTCTACCTGGGCACCTCCCTTCTGCTGTGGCTGAACAGGTTTACATTAGTAAAAGGGGCGGGAGGGGGATAATTTGTCATTGAATTACTCTTGTACTACAACTCTGACAGAATTGAAATAACACTCTCCAAAGTCCAAATACTATGATGATTAATTAGAGCTGCTTTTATTATGAAACATTACTATCCCTTTAAAACCATTCAGCTCCTTGGATAAGTATTTAATTGCTATACTGGAGGAAGAGAATTTCTAAGTTGGGGGGGGGGGGTAAGAGATCCTATAAGCAGAGGAGAAGAGAACAACCGAGGGAGACCAGAACTGGGGGTCTGACCCAGTCAAAGTGCAGCATCCAAGAGGCGGGATAAGCCTCTCTGAAACAAGAGTTCCCATTTGAAGGGGATTGGGTTGAACCTCAAGCTTATAAGCAAATTACACTTAGAGAGCACAGCAATGTTCTGTTGATGTCTTTTTTGAATAATTCAGACAAGTGACCTTCTAAGTATCTGAAGAACAAGCTACAGGTCTACATTGAGGTGTCAGAAGATCATATACAAGTGGAGTCCCAAGTAGTCCAAATTTTTGGCAAATCATTTATATATTTTTGTACATAAATAATATCATTTATGTTTTTGTGTGTGTCTATGGTATATCATTTTAACAAATCTATATATTTCAGTGAGATCAAGAGTTTTTGGTGAGCGCTGGTGTACCTGTATATTTCGTAACCCCTTCATGACCAAGGTATTTTGTACCCTAAGGACCAGCGCTACTTTTGTATATTTTTGTTTTTTTAACATTAGAAAGCTGTGATTGGTTATAACAGTGATCATATGACTGGCAACAGCTGCTTCGTATTAGTAGTCTACCTCATTTGAAAGTCAGTCCCTGCAGTGGGTAGAAGCCCATGGAAATGTATTGCAATGTTGAAATGCAAAATCTTTCATTCTGCCATCGTTGTCCTTAAAGGAGCAGTAAACTTTTATTTATGAAAACACATATTTTATAAAGCATTTCCTGCCGAATAAAACAAGGCCACTCCCATTGCTGTCAGATGTTTTATTCAAAATTTATATCTGTTCAAATAATCAGGAAGTGAATTTACTGTGTTTACTTCCTGATAGTTCTAACTGACAGGAAGTGACAGGTAGTTTCTATCACATTCTATGGAGAACTGTATGTCACTGACTTTCCTCTCCATTAGAATCTAACAGGAAAACTAATTAGAATTTGACCACTAGAGGGCACTGCTAATGTAAAAAACATGGGTTTAAACTGTAATAACTCTGGAAATATAAATCTTATAAACCCTTATTTTACTCAGTAGGAAAAACTCAACAATATATATTTTTTCATAAAAAAAGTTTACTACTCCTTTAAGGAACATTGTTTTCCTAACTGTATGGAACAGCCATATGCACAAGTAGGGTTACCACCCAGCCGGTATTTTACCTGCAGGCCGGTAAAAAATTGGCTTCTGTCCAATGTTAAGTCTATGGAGAGAATGCCATGTCCGGTATTTTTTGTAAGAAAAGGTGGCAACCCTATGCACAAGGATGTCAATAAATACAGCTCTGTGGGCTTTTATCCCTGACTCTTCAAAGTGGTCCCTCATCCATTTTAAAAAATTGCAGTTGTTGGTATTTTCACCATTCTCAGAATGTTTGTGGGGCCTATAAATTCATCTGGTCTCTTTTTCCGGTTCTTTTAAGATCTCACTGATGACATCATGACAGCCAACGTAAAGAAATTTAAAGGACCAAAAAAGCTGACAGAACTGGGTGAGATTTCATCAGCTGACATCACTGGAAGAGCAAGAAGTGAGAGCAAGTACATTCCTCTGATGCTAAGACAACAAAAGAAACTTAAAGGGATAGTAATGGTTAAATTCAAGCTGATTTAATATTGTAGACATTAAAAAAAAGATTAACATCGATGTAAGTCTTATCTCTCAAACCTTTATGGTTTGAGAGATATAACTTGCTAAAGTTACCTTTTCCTGGTTGTTTTACTCAAGTCTGCCATCTAGCTGACAGCTGCAGTTTCCAGTCTTTTGACCAGACAGAGGCTCTTCAGCAGAGCTGAAATCACGCTGTTCAGAAATAAATACTTCATTGGAACGGTCTACAAAGTGTGCTTGCAAGCAAGGCACACTTTGTAGACTGTTCCAAATTAAGTATTTATCTTTAGATATCGTTATATCGGCACAGCTGAAGAGCCACAACTGGTAAAACGACCAGAAACTGCTTCTGACAGCTTTGCAGCTCGTCAAGCAGAAAGGGGAGGGACCAGAGGGTTTTATTTTCCTATATCTCTCAAACCATAACGGTTTGAGAGATATGAATAAGTGCAAGTACTCTCTTTTAATTGTATATTCCATAAAGTTAATACTTTTTTCTGACATTACTATCCCTTTAATAAACTATTTTTAATATAATCTAACATTACCAGAAGAGCAAGACTGAAGAGCAAGCACATTCCTCTAATGCTATAACACCACAAGAAACTTGCTGAACTATTTTTAATATAATCCACAGCTATCATCACCAGAAGAGCAATAACTGAGAACAAGTACATTCCTCTGATACTATAGCAACACAAGAAACTTCTAAACTATTTTAATATTTCACCTTAATAAGAGATGTGTTATCTCAATATTGTCCTAGGAGGGCCCACTCCTTGAATGGATGGCATATTGTTCTATTATAAAGGCTTTTTGTTTTTGTGTCTATACATGTAAATACTGGGTATACCTGTAATATTAGAGACTCCTTATCACCTTCCAGTCGTGTCAGTCGTTCTTGGTATGTTTCATTAGTTACAGCTGTATGATTTACCTAAGAGACAAAATCACAATTTTATCATGAGATAATGTATTTGTTATAATATTACATACTAGTTGAAGAGCCCGTGTACACGGACCACAGTGCCAGGCAGCAATGGCCGTGGTGCAGTCATGCACAGTAGAGACTGCCCACGCCATGGCTGATAACGGAGCGGGGAGTGGGCTACGGTCTGAATTCATAGCACCCTGTTCCGTTATCAGCTGTGGTACGGGCAGTCTGTACTGCACATGACTGCAGCACGCGCAGCCATCTGTACTGCGCTTGACAGCTTCTGACAAACATACATTAGCAAATTATTATATAGATTACTGCACAGCTGAACAACGATTACAAACACATGACATACAGATATAATATTATTATTATTATTCTTTATTTATATAGCGCCAACTAATTCCACAGCTCTGTACAAACCAATACAATTATCCAGAGATGACATGTGACATCAATCAATTAAAAAAAACCTGTGAGAAAAAACCTCTAGTAGTTTAATGTCTGATATTATTTTAACATTTTTAAAAATAAATTGCTGAATTTAAATTACTACTTCTCAATTTCATGTTTAAAGTATAGTAATGTCCCATAAATTTTTTGTATAGATTTGTAGAGGGTAAAAAAAGAACCTCATTGCCACAAACCCCATCTCTCAAACTGTTATGGTTTGAGAGATATTCGCAATCAAAGTGCCCCCCCTTCTCCTGACGTTTAGCAGGAGATACCAGTCCGGGGACCAGCCGGCGGCTCTGCAGCAGAGCCGAAATCCTGTTATTAGAAAAAAATTACTTCACTGGAAAGGTCTACAAAGTGTTACTGTTTTGCAAGTATACTTTGTAGACTGTTCCCATGAAGTAGTTATTTTCTAATAATGGGATTTCGGCTCTGCTGAAGAGCATCATCGTGTCGGCTGACTCGGATCTCCTTCTGTCAGCTTTACAGCTGTCATCAAGAGAAGGGGTGGGAAGGGGGAACATTGATTGCCAATATCTTTCAAACCATAGTGGTTTGAGAGATGGGGTTTTTGGAAATGAGATTCTTTTTTTACCCTCTACAAATCTATAAAAAAATTTATGGGACATTATTAACACTTTCAAACGAAAATGTTTTTACCTCCGTCTTATAGAAAGCACCAGGTGAAGATACTGTGTAAATCAGAACGCAATAAAATTGTTTAAATACTTGAATGCTAGAGAGATCTGAGATCTCTCTAGCATTCAAGGGGTTAAAAGGATTCTATGCATCAGACAGAGATTCTTATGTTCTAACGAGCTGGAACAATTCTGATGTAAATCATAGGGGATGAATACAAATCCCCTTTGATTAAAATGGATCTTTTTTTTCCCCTTAAATGAAATGGGGTTAATATAGCTTTAAATATTATTATACTACTGCTAGCGTATGTAAAAATGAATTATTCCTATGTTAAATCCCCAAAATATAATCATAAAATTGCTTTTTAACACAGGCAAATTGTCCTGTTCAGTGAACGTTTATTTAATGTTGTGTTGTTGTATTGATTAAATAGTTAATTGATTGTGATTAGTATCCACTTCTCTTGCACTATCATCTCAGCCCACTCACAGATAATGCTGTATACTCAATGGAAGCTCTGGAGCCCTGGAAAAGGTAGGAAAGTCTGCCCTATCAGAAGATATGAAAGACAAGATTTTAGGATTCAGAAAAGTGCATATAGTCCCAATTCATTTTAGGTGTTTAGTTGCAGTCCTTTCTAGCACTCAAGGGGTTAAAAAAAAAATTTAAAAAAAAAATATATATATATATATATATATATATATATATATATATGTATATATGTGTATATATATATATATATATATTTTTTTTTTTTTTTTTTTTTTTTTCACCTATCATGCAGTTGGCTTGCCCCAGGAGTGCTGCAGGGGAGAGATGCACTAAGGTGTGATAAAGAGGTGATGAAGTTTAACATCTCCAGTGTGATAAACTCTCCTCGTCCTATTTTAATCTATGGAGCCAATGCACTAAGATCTCTAAAGTTGGAGAAATCTTGCATTTACTTCACAGAATAACATAGGATTTGGGGAAGTTTATAACAATGGAGACATATTCTCCTCTTTATCACCTATTTATCATCTCTTTACAATGCCTAAGTGCAAGGCTCAAAATTTCCACTCGCCACTAGCCAATGGCGAGTGAAAATTTAGCCCTGGCGAGTAGAAATTCAGCCCTGGTGGGTATGTTATGGCTTGCAGTGGCGAGTAACTTTTCAGGTCTGGCTAGTAGCAAAGGACTTCCAATTTTAAGCCCTGCTAAGTGCATCTTCCACTAGTTCTCCTTAGTACATCAGCCTCTGAGATTCTTATAAACCCTGGCATCATGTGCCCCTTATGGACATGTCCCTTATTTAGATGCTCAGTAGCACTGTGACCTCCTTCTGTTGTGGAGGGTCAGGCAGATTTATTGGAAAAAAATTATAACATTATTAATTGATTCCCTTTAAAGTGATTCTACCATTTTTAAATATAGCTTTCAAAATCGCAATGTTGTATTAGGCATTTTTATTTAGAAAAATAATGTTTCAGTTATTTAGTCTTATAAAGTATGCATATTAACCCGTTTAGTGCCAGTGGTTTGCAATGTATTGCGTACCCCTCTGGCCTTCCCTACTCATTGACATCCAGGGCCGGATTTGCCGTAAGGCAGAGTAAGCATCTGCCTACAAGCGCACCCCACAGAGGGGCACCTGTCATTGTAATAAAAAAAAAAGATATATTTTTGTTCACAGAGTAAGGTCCGTGCCTTCTTCAGCTCAGGCAGAAGACACGGACCTGTAGCTGTTGTTGCTCCCTCGTCGGCTCTAATGCAGAGCGATGGGAGATGACATAATCTCCCAGCGCTCTGCATTCCAAAGAGACCGAGCAGGAGCAACAGCTGCTACAGAAGCAGGCACAGACATATGCCGCTGGACCACCAGGGAAGTAGGAAACGTATGCAGAAGGCAAAGTGGGGGCAATGTGAAGATGATGTGGGCAATGTGAAGGCAAGTTGGAGCTGATATAGTGCAATGTGGAGATGATGGGGGTAATGTGAGGACAAGCTGGAGCTGATATAGTGCAATGTGGAGATGATGGGGGCAAGTTGTAGATGATGAGGCAATGTGGAGATGATGGGGGCAAGTTGGAGATTATGAGGGCAAGTTGGAGATTATGGGGGCAAGTTGGAGCTGATGGGGGCAATGTGAAGGCAATATGGATATGGGGGGTAATGTGGAGATTTGGAGCATTGTGGAGGTGTCCAGTGGATTTGGCAAATGGGGGGAGCTTCAGATTTCTGTGCCTACAGGCTCCTGAGATGTAAATCCGGCCCTGTTGACATCCATGGAGGAATGTCTGGTGGTCACAAAGGCCTTGGGTGGGCGTGTCCAAATGACACGCTTCGTTCCATAAAGTATGTAGGGCTTCATCTGCAGTGAATAGGACTTGGAGGAGAAGGAGGAACTGGCATTGAAGTGGGTGGAGTTACAAGGAAAAACATTTTCTATACAAATCCCATTCACTCCCTGCTCCTCTACTCGAGACAAACCACAGGATCCCTTCATTTGACCGCACCTCTTTTCACACAATAAAATAAAGAAGAGAAAAAAGAACTATCAAGTAGCACTAGGCAGCATCAATACATATAGAAAAATATTTAGATATTTTGATATGTATAACAGATTGAGAAGTCCCAAAAAGTTCTTATGTAATTCACAATCTTCAGGAATTGCCGCAGCTCACTTTTAGTGGGTGGGGTCCCACGGGTGGGGTCCCATGGGGTCCCACCCAAACAGTTTGTTCCACCCAAACGCAAAAACTGTAGAAAAAAAGAGACAAAAAAGAGGCGTAGGCAGTATCTTCTAAGGGCCGTATGTTCAAAGGGATAACGACAAAAAAGATAAAAATAAGTAATTGAATGCATGAACAGCATATTTTCTATAGAGTATACGACAAAAAAACAGTAATGTCCGTTGTGTACGACACAACTCCATAACTGGCGGGCAAAGGGGCGGGGCAAGTGCGTGGCTAAACTATTCCCCAGTGTCGTATAAATTAAAAGAAAATTTGTCGTAACTAACGAAAAAAAAAGTCTTTCAAAAGACAAAATTTGTACGTTAAGAAAAAAGTGGAGGGTATGTGTTCTGAATGTGAGAATGTGAATGTGAGTCTTTAGGTAAGACATTTTTGTCTTAGTTATGACATTTTTAACCCCTTATCAACCGACCGATCGTCGCAGTGAGCTCAGTTAAGGACCACGGAGCTTTTTTTTTTTTTTTTGCTCTTCCAGTTCCGGACTCCCCAAATGGTGTGCAGCCGCGGGGGGAGCCCAGAATTCCATGATGGTCGTAGTACGTCATGGGTCATTCAGTCAGATCGACCCTTGACGTACTATGACCGTCAAGGGTCGTTAAGGGGTTAAAGACATTTTTGTCATTTGTTAAGACATTTTTGTTGTTAGTTAAGACATTTTTATAGACATTTCTGTCATTAGTTAAGACATTTTTTTGTCGTTACATACGACAGTTTCAGTCAGGACAAACGACATATTTCCAGTCACAACCGACACTCTCTGAAAATATTAATGATCCCAACGACACTGTACTTTGAAAAGTCATTACAAACGACAAAAGCTATTTCTTTACTTCTTTGAACATATGGCCCTAAGTGTAGTATATAATAAAGTTCTCAATCCTTCACCAACACCAAATAAAACATTTTCAAAGGATCTACTCACATTCTTCAGAGGCAACATCCTGCCTCCAGATGAAAAGGCATTCACTGGCTCTCACCCCAGTATGGTGTCTCACAAGCAATGCGTGGGGTCTGGTTTGTGCCAGGTTATATACCACTACACCCTTGACCAACTTTACCATTTATTGACACCCATAGGGGTTATTTAAATTAGATTTCTCACTGAGACCAGTGAGTTCTTAAATATTGGTCTCTCACTGAGGCCAGTGAACTCATCCGTACTAGTATACTGATATACAATAAGTCACAGATATACTATACCAAATATTTATTCGAAAAAAACAAATCCAACTAATGGGTATTAAAAGAAGACTCTGATATATCTCTGATACAAACAATTCTTAAAAAAAAATAAAGAACTACAAAAATAAGGCTAGATGCGTTTCATGACAATTTGTCACTCTCTCAATAGTCAAATAATCATAAAAAGCCCGTTCCATCCTTAGGGGATTATACATCACACAAACAATTAGCAAAGTCCTAACAACTGTGTCAGTTACTCACATGACATATTCCCAGTAGTTCCGCCATGTCCCAAGCACATGAGGCCAACTCCACCACACAAACGTTAAAGAGTTCACTGGCCTCTACACTGAGTAGAGTATTATCTATTATATGGCAGTCATTGCTTGGCTGGTAACATTTTTTACCCACCACCAGGTTTATGAATAATATATGCAATACAAAATTACAGGCCCACACAAGGGGGTCCTGGACCAAAATGTGTGGGGCAAAATTGTAATTTGGGAAAAACAAAAATAGGGTGTAGTCAATTTTATGGGTAAACAGCTAAAGTACACTGCACTGCTGTCATACCTCAGAGACTAATGAATAAGGGGACCAGGTCAGTGCTGTGAAGTTGTAGATATAGGGTAAATAGGTAATATAACTAACTTTTATTTATAACTATTAAAACTCATAAAAACAGCCATATGGGCATGGTCTTTTTTTGTTCATTAGTCTTGGTCATCAATTCTACCATTGAGAGGCAATTACTCAGATATTGCAAGATGATACAGGAATAGGCTCTGGCGGACAGTGATCACTGGGATAGAACTGAGTCCTAATTCATGATGTCACACATCAGTTAAACATATTTATAACATTTGTACAGATATGTATGTGTACTACAATGTGTGCACAATTATTAGGCAAGTTGTATTTTTGAGGATTCATTTTATTATTGAACAAATACAGTGTTCTCCGTCAATTCAAAATGTTAAGAAACTTTAAACCTGAATATTTAAGAAAGTAAAAGTGAGGTTTTGGCTTTCTTAGGAGAATATCTATGTGTGCACAATTATTGGGCAACTATTATTGTGCAGAATTATTATGCAACTAAATAAAAAACAATAATTTTCCCATTTTACATGTTTATTTTCATCTATTAAAGTGAGAATACTAAACAAACAACTCAAAATTTAGAAATAAACATTTGTGACATTTCCAAAAAAAAAATCAGTGACCAATATAGCCACTAGTGATGAGCGAGCACCCCAATGCTCGGATGTTCGGGTGCTCTGACCGAGCACCCCCTGAGGCTCGAGTGCTCGGCCGAACACCCGAGCCCCATTGAAGTCAATGGGAGGACTCGAGCATTACACCAGGCACCCCCTGCTCTGATGAGGGGAGGGTGCCTGGTCCATAGGAAAAGGGCAGAAAAAGATGGAAACACTACAGAAATGGTTCAGGGACAGCATAGGGAGGATGTCTGGATGCACCTTGGACTCCAACATCGCTGCTGGGAACGATCTTTCGCCCGTAGTACGCCATTTTTACAGACTGACCGTAAAACACACAAAAAGGAAAATAAAAACGACTTTAGGCGAAAAATTGTTACCAAACAGTATTTGCTGTATATTTACTTGTATATCATCTGCAAATTCTCCCAAAAATTTCATCGATTTTCTGAAGTGAGGCCATGATTAAGAGGGAAACGTGCGCAGAGGCAAATTATCCCAAAAATTTCCTTGATTTTCAGAACTGAGGCCATGATTAAGAGGGAAACGTGCGCAGAGGCAAATTCTCCCAAAAATTTCCTTGATTTTCAGAACTGAGGCCATGATTAAGAGGGAAACGTGCGCTGAGCTGACCATCTAAAACATTATGGGTGAGGGTCTGCTGCAGAGCTGACCATCCTAAACATTATATGCGAAGGCCCGCTAGTGAGCTGACGCTATAAAACATTATATGAGAGGGCCCGCTAGAGAGCTGACCCAATAAAACATTATATGAGAAGGCCCGCTGGTGAGCTGACCTATATAAAAATTGGCAAACAGGGCCCGCTGGTGAGCTGGCCCTATATAAAAATTATATCACAGGGCCCGCTGGTGAGCTGGCCCTATATAAAAATTATATCCCAGGGCACGCTGGTGAGCTGGCCCTATATAAAAATTATATCCCAGGGCATATGGAAGAGGAGGAGGAGGATGAGAACATTAAGAGTCAACCATATACCCGTTTTTGGGGTGGAAGGGGTGAATGGGAATACAGAGTATTCCCATCATTGTAAATAACATATATAAAGTGAGTTTATGTTCCCCCGGGGCTTTCCTCCAGTGGAGTGGAGAAGTCAGGGGAAATCCAGGCCTTGTTCATTTTTATAAGTGTCAACCTATCAGCATTGTCGGTGGAAAGGCGGATACGCTTATCTGTTATGATGCCACCAGCAGCACTAAATACCCGCTCAGACAGAACGCTGGCGGCAGGGCAGGCCAGCACCTCCAAGGCGTAGAGTGCCAGTTCATACCACGTGTCCAGCTTGGACACCCAGTAGTTGTAAGGCACAGAGGGATCATTGAGGACGCTGACACGGTCTGCTACGTACTCCTTCACCATCTTCCAAAACTTTTCCCTCCTTGTGACACTAGGCTGCGCATCAGGGTGAGGGTGCTGGCGGGGTGTCATGAAGGTGTCCCACGCCTTGGAGAGTGTTGCCCTGCCTTTCTCGGAACTGCTGTGTGCTCCCCTTTTCTCCCCTTCTCGGTTGGCCAAGGTAGCACGTACTCTGCCGCCAGCGTTGTCAGATGGAAAATTTTGGAGCAATTTTTCAACAAGAACCTTCTGGTATTGCACCATTTTGCTTGTCCTCTCCACCGGAGGAATGAGAGATGAGAAATTCTCTTTGTAGCGGGGGTCCAGAAGGGTGAACACCCAGTAATCCGTGTTGTCTAAAATGCGTACAACGCGTGGGTCACGGGAAAGGCAGCCTAACATAAAGTCAGCCATGTGTGCCAGAGTACCAACAGTCAAGATTTCGCTGTCCTCACCAGGAGGCTGACTCTCAATATCCTCATCCTCTTCCTCCTCTTCTGCCCACCCACGCTGAAGAGATGGAACTAAAGTTCCATGGCTACCCTCTGTAGCGGAGGCAACCGTGTCTTCCTCCTCCTCCTCCTCCTCCTCCTCCTCCTCCGCCTCCTCCAATTGTCGCTGAGAAGACGAAGTGAGGGTGCTCTGGCTATCACCTTGTGTAAGCTCTTCCTCCCCCATTTCCACCTCTTCCACATGCAAAGCGTCGGTTTTAATTGTGAGCAGCGAGCGTTTCAGTAGACACAGAAGTGGGATGGTTACACTGATAATAGCGTTATCGCCGCTCACCATCTGTGTCGATTCCTCAAAATTGCGTAAAACCTCGCAGAGGTCTGACATCCATTCCCACTCCTCACTTCTGATTACAGGAAGTTGAACGGAGAGGCGACGACCGTGTAACAGCTGGTACTCCACTACTGCCCTCTGCTGCTCACAAAGCCGGGCCAACATGTGGAAGGTGGAGTTCCAGCGCGTGCTCACGTCACACAGCAGCCGGTGAGCTGGCAATTGTAAGCGCTGCTGCAGCTTCAACAGGCCGGCCGAAGCTGTAGATGACTTACGGAAATGTGCACACACGCGGCGCACCTTGGTCAAGAGATCATGCACATTGGGGTAGGTTTTTAGAAATCGCTGCACCACTAAATTAAATACATGCGCTAGGCATGGTACGTGTGTGAGCTTGCCGAGCTCCAAAGCCGCCACCAAGTTACGCCCATTATCACACACAACCATGCCTGCTTGCAGGTTGAGTGGCGAGAGCCACTGCTCGGTCTGGTGACTAATCCCCTGCAACAGCTCTGAGGCCGTGTGCTGTTTGTCCCCAAGGCAGATCAGCTTCAGCACGGCCTGTTGACGCTTCCCCACTGCAGTGCTACACTGCTTCCAGCTACTGGCTGATGGGGGAGTGGCGGTGTGTGTAGAGAATTCGGAGGTGGAAACGGAGGAGGAGGAGCCAATAACGTAGGTGCTGGTGGAAACCCTGATGGAGGTAGGGCCCGCAATCCTCGGCGTGGGTAGCACCCGTGCCATCCCAGGGTCCGAGTCGCTCCCAGCCTCCACGACATTCACCCAGTGTGCCGTCAGGGAAATGTAGCGTCCCTGGCCACAAGCACTTGTCCATGTGTCAGTCGTTAAGTGGACCTTCCCAGTAACTGCGTTGGTCAGGGCACGGGTGATGTTACGGGACACATGGTGGTGTAATGCGGGGATGGCACACCGGGAAAAGTAGTGGCGGCTGGGGACCGCGTACCGAGGGACAGCTGCTGCCATCAGGCTGCGGAAGGACTCAGTGTCCACAAGCCTAAATGGCAGCATTTCGATGGCCAGTAATTTTGAAAGGTGTGAGGTTAGTGCTATGGCCTGTGGGTGGGTGGCTGGGTATTTTCTCTTGCGCTCAAATGCCTGGGGTAACGACATTTGGACGCTGTGCTGGGACAGGGAAGTGGATGTGGTCGCTGATGGTGCTTCAGATGCTACAGGTGCAGGGCGGGAGGTATGCGGGCCTGCGCCTTCGACAGGCGATTGGCCGGCACCGAAAACAGGGGAAGAGGAGGCAGTGGTGTGGCCTGCAGACACAGATGGGCGATCCAGGCGTTCCTCCCACTTACTACGGTGCTTGGATGCCATGTGTCGGATCATGCTGGTGGTGGTGAGGTTTCTAGTGTTCATGCCTCGGCTCATTCTGGTGTGGCACAGGTTGCAAACTACAAATCTTTTGTCGTCCGCACTTTCCTTAAAAAAACGCCATACCGCGGAACACCTACCCCTTGGCAAGGTAGATTTACGCAAGGGGGTGCTCCGTGGAACATTTGCGGGCCGGTTTGGTGCGGTCCGCCTTCTTTCTGTAGCCACACCACTGCCTCTTCCAGCCTGTTGCGGTGCTGCAGATGGCTCACCCTCAGGACTGCTGTCATCGCTCGGCTCTACACCTTCCCAGGTGGGGTCAGTCACCTCATCGTCCACCAAGTCCTCCTCCACTTCCTCACTCTGATCATCCTCCTCAAGTCTTGATCCCACCACATACTCGGTCATTGACAACTGTATAACATTCTCCTCAACAAGGTCTTGAGAAGGAAATAGTGGTTGATTTAATGGCAACTGTGTCTCATCATCATCATCATCATCCACTACTTCCTTTGACCTTAAATGCTGTTCACATCTGTCATCTTCTTGTGATTGGGTAGCCTCTAGAGGTTGTGAATCAGGGCACAAGATGTCATGTTCCTCTGCAAGCGTGCTTGGAGAGAGGGTCAAATGAAGGATTGGTGATGAGACGAGCTCATCACTATATCCCAGTGTGGGATCACTTCTTTGACCAGACCGTGTATGGTGGGAGGAAGGATGATCAGAGTGAGGATTATGTTGACCAGACTCTTGGCTACTGAGAGTGGACTTGGTGGAAGACAGGGTGGTGCTTAACCGACTGGAAGCAGTATCAGCTGTCATCCAACCGACCACCTGTTCGCACTGGTCGGACCTCGAGAGTGATGTCCTGCGACGCCCTGTGAAATCAGACATGAAGCTAGGTATGGTGGATGTCTTTCTTTCTTGTGCTCTGGCACCAGGCACAGTTTCTCCGCGTCCTGACCCGCGCCCTGAACTTTCAGGATCACGTCCACTTCCCCGTCCCTTTTTACCCGCCTTCTTCATCTTACACGATATATATGACTTTAATATATATGAGTTTGAAAACTTAACAGTATTTCTTACTATTCTGCAACTCTGCAGAGTACACAGAATAGGCTGCTAAACGGCGGTGAAACACACTGAATGGAATATGTGACTTTAATATTTGAGTTTGAAAACTTAACAGTATTTCTTACTATTCTGCAACTGTTCAGAGTACACAGAATAGGCTGCTAAACGGCGGTGATACACACTGAATGGAATATGTGACTTTAATATTTGAGTTTGAAAAATTAACAGTATTTCTTACTATTCTGCAACTCTGCAGAGTACACAGAATAGGCTGTTAAACGGCGGTGAAAGACACTGAATGGAATATGTGACTTTAATATTTGAGTTTGAAAACTTAACAGTATTTCTTATAATTCTGGAACTGTACAGAGTACACAGAATAGGCTGTTAAACGGCGGTGAAAGACACTGAATGGAATATGTGACTTTAATATTTGAGTTTGAAAACTTAACAGTATTTCTTATAATTCTGGAACTGTACAGAGTACACAGAATAGGCTGTTAAACGGCAGTGAAAGACACTGAATGGAATATGTGACTTTAATATTTGAGTTTGAAAAATTAACAGTATTTCTTACTATTCTGCAACTCTGCAGAGTACACAGAATAGGCTGTTAAACGGCGGTGAAAGACACTGAATGGAATATGTGACTTTAATATTTGAGTTTGAAAACTTAACAGTATTTCTTATAATTCTGGAACTGTACAGAGTACACAGAATAGGCTGTTAAACGGCGGTGAAAGACACTGAATGGAATATGTGACTTTAATATTTGAGTTTGAAAAATTAACAGTATTTCTTATAATTCTGGAACTGTACAGAGTACACAGAATAGGCTGTTAAACGGCGGTGAAAGACACTGAATGGAATATGTGACTTTAATATTTGAGTTTGAAAAATTAACAGTATTTCTTACTATTCTGCAACTCTGCAGAGTACACAGAATAGGCTGTTAAACGGCGTTGAAACACACTGAATGGAATATGTGACTTTAATATTTGAGTTTGAAAACTTAACAGTATTTCTTATAATTCTGGAACTGTACAGAGTACACAGAATAGGCTGTTAAACGGCGGTGAAAGACACTGAATGGAATATGTGACTTTAATATTTGAGTTTGAAAAATTAACAGTATTTCTTATAATTCTGGAACTGTACAGAGTACACAGAATAGGCTGTTAAACGGCGGTGAAAGACACTGAATGGAATATGTGACTTTAATATTTGAGTTTGAAAAATTAACAGTATTTCTTACTATTCTGCAACTCTGCAGAGTACACAGAATAGGCTGTTAAACGGCGTTGAAACACACTGAATGGAATATGTGACTTTAATATTTGAGTTTGAAAACTTAACAGTATTTCTTATAATTCTGGAACTGTACAGAGTACACAGAATAGGCTGTTAAACGGCGGTGAAAGACACTGAATGGAATATGTGACTTTAATATTTGAGTTTGAAAAATTAACAGTATTTCTTACTATTCTGCAACTCTGCAGAGTACACAGAATAGGCTGTTAAACGGCGTTGAAACACACTGAATGGAATATGTGACTTTAATATTTGAGTTTGAAAACTTAACAGTATTTCTTCCTATTCTGCAACTCTGCACAGTACACAGAATGTGCTGCTAAACTGCGGCGAAGCACACTGAATGGAATATGTGACTTTGATATTTGAGTTTGAAGACTTAACAGTATTTCTTCCTATTCTGCAACTCTGCACAGTACACAGAATGTGCTGCTACACTGCGGCGAAGCACACTGAATGGAATATGTGACTTTGATATTTTAGTTTGAAGACTTAACAGTATTTCTTCCTATTCTGCAACTCTGCACAGTACACAGAATGTGCTGCTAAACTGCGGCGAAGCACACTGAATGGAATATGTGACTTTGATATTTGAGTTTGAAGACTTAACAGTATTTCTTCCTATTCTGCAACTCTGCACAGTACACAGAATGTGCTGCTACACTGCGGCGAAGCACACTGAATGGAATATGTGACTTTGATATTTGAGTTTGAAGACTTAACAGTATTTCTTCCTATTCTGCAACTCTGCACAGTACACAGAATGTGCTGCTACACTGCGGCGAAGCACACTGAATGGAATATGTGACTTTGATATTTGAGTTTGAAGACTTAACAGTATTTCTTCCTATTCTGCAACTCTGCACAGTACACAGAATGTGCTGCTAAACTGCGGCGAAGCACACTGAATGGAATATGTGACTTTGATATTTTAGTTTGAAGACTTAACAGTATTTCTTCCTATTCTGCAACTCTGCACAGTACTCAGAATGTGCTGCTAAACTGCGGCGACGCACACTGAATGGAATACGTGACTTTGATATTTTAGTTTGAAGACTTAACAGAATGTGCTCTAATCTGCAACTTTGCACACTAAACAGAATGTGCTCTAATCTGCAACTTTGCACACTAAACAGAATGTGCTCTAATCTGCAACTTTGCACACTAAACAGAATGTGCTCTAATCTGCAACTGTGCACACTAAACAGAATGTGCTCTAATCTGCAACTTTGCACACTAAACAGAATATATATATTTTTTTTTTTTTTTTTTTGTTTTTTTCCCCCCACACCAAATAACCTGCTGCCCCCACACACAGTAGTCCTAAAAAGGACTTTTGGTTCTTTTTTTTTCACAATTTTTGTTTTTTTCCTCCCTACACTGCCTTTCCCTTCCTATCCTCAGCTCTCCCTGGCTCAGACTGAGCCGAACTCGCTGGTCAGGTGCTATACAGCACCTGACCACGGGTTCTGGCCAGCCAATCAGTGTAATGCCAGCAGCCAACATGGCTGCTGGCATTACACCGATGTCAGAGCCTCCCTGCACGTTTATTGGCTGCGCAGCAGCCGCAAAACGTGCGGGGAGGAGACCCGAACATGGCGGGCGAGCACATGCGGTACTCGTACGAGTACCGCCATGTGCCGAGCAGAGCGATGCTCGAGCCGATCCGAGCATCGGCCGAGCATGCTCGCTCAACACTAATAGCCACCCTTCTTTTCAATAACAGTCATAAGCCTTCCATTCATGGAGTCTGTCAGTTTCTTGATCTGTTGATGATCAACTTTTTGTGCAGCAGCAACCACAGCCTCCCAGACACTGTTCAGTGAGGTGTACTGTGTTCCTGCAGCATAAATCTGCCATTTAAAGGGATAGTAATACTTAAAATGTAAAAAAATATATGTTGTAGGATTTATCCCCCTGAGTAAAACAAGAGTACTCCCACTGCTGAAAGGTGTTTCATTCAAAAGTTATTAATTTTCAAAGTTGAATTTTTTAGGTGCAATATCACAGTGGCCTGAAATTGTACAGTGGCGCTGTTGCTACACCATCCTATGGAGATTTATGGTCAACTGACCAGAGTTGTCCATAGGATCGTGTAGCAACAGCGCCACTGTACAATTTCAGGCCACTGTGATATTGCACCTAAAAAATTCAACTTTGAAAATTAATAACTTTTGAATGAAACACCTCTCAGCAGTGGGAGTACTCTTGTTTTACTCAGGGGGATAAACCCTACAACATATTTTTTTTTACATTTTAAGTATTACTATCCCTTTAAGAAGGGCCCACAAGTTCTCAATAGGGTTTAGGTCTGGGGAGGAAGGGGCTATGTCATTATTTTATCATCTTTAAGGCCTTTACTGGCTAGCCACACGGTGGAGTTGTCACAGTTTTCAAGACACTCAGACCAGTGGGTAAAAATAAAATGCAATTTATTTAAGAACAAAATAATGACAGATAATATCGCCCCCTAGGGGAGACACTGTGAAATAGCGGAATAGCAGTAGTATGCACAGTGTACAATATACAGAAATGAACAGGCACTGAGTACTGATATACAAATGGTTAATAGAATAATCAGTCCGTCTCAGTTGTGTAGTTTGGCACACCCAAGGCGTTAAAGGTGGAGAATACTCAACACCCACAGTCTGTAAAACTGAAGAAAAATGTCCAACAAAGAGAAACCTGCCTCCCACCTGCTGTACGGCAATGGTAGCCCCCACTGGCGTATGAACTGAGCGAATAGACTGCCAGAGCCTTGAGCGAATAGCCCCCACGGGCGTAACGGAGATGACTGGGTACCGGAGTTGAAACCACTAGCCCCTCCGGGCGTTGTAGATGAACTGGATTGCAAGAGCTTGGGCCAAAAGCCCTACGGCCTACGGAGATGACCTGTTACCAGAGCTTGAGCTTATAACACAGACGTGCGTGATGGATTTGAAAGAGCTTAAGCCAATAACCCCACTGGCGAGAGAGAGAGACTGGATTGCAAGAGCTTGGATCAATAGCCCTACGTGCGTAACCACAGAGATGTGCACAGAAATAGCCAGAGCCGGGCGCCACCGGGCACGGTAATGAGCCACACCGGACTGCAAGGAGAGAACTGGCTCAGCACAAGGCAACTCTCTGTATGGGCTGCGCGTCCTCACTGGAACACAGCTCTGCACGGGTTAATGGCAAATAGTTGTAGCACAGCTCTGAACTGGAGACAGCACGATAGTAGGAACACAGCACTGTACGGGTTAAGAGCTCAGAAGTAGGAACGCAACCTCTGCATGGACTAACAGCTCGGTAGTAAGACACAGCTCTGCACGGGTTAACAGCTCGGTAGAGGAACACAGCACAGCAGTGATTAGCTCAGTGGCAGGAATCAGCAGGCACGGAGCCGAAATGAATAGTGAGAGCACAGTCACTATGTCGCCGTGGCGACATGGCAGGACAGGAACGGAGACCAGCTGCAGAGACCGGAACAGGAACGTCAGCAAGCCGGGTCGAATCACAGAGCAGGTATTCAGGCAAGCCGGATCAGGAAAACAAGCAGGAATGTCAGCCAGGCCGGGTCGAATCACGGAGCAGTTTCTCAGACAAGCCGGATCAGGAGAACGAGCAGGAACGTCAGCCAGGCCGGGTCAGATCACGGAGCAGGTACACAGGATCGTAGTCAGGGATAGCCAAGTCGGTAACCGGAGATCAGGAACACAGCACAGCAAAACTGGCTCAGGAACACCACGAAAGGGCAAATGACAGGTGCCACTAGCTCAGAATAAAAAGGTCATCAGGGGTGGGACAAACAGGCTCAACCAATCGGAGCGCAGCACAAGTGAGAGTGACAGCCTGAGAAGCTGCACCGTGATGGGAGTACTTCGAAGCATGTGATGGTGCATTGTCCTGCATAAAAATCTTGTTCTTCTTGAAAGATGCCAACTTCTTCCTGTACCACTGCTTGAAGATTGTCTTCTAAAACTGACAGTAGGTTTGGGAGTCCATCTTCAACCCGAAAAGGTCCAACTAGCTCATGTTTGATAATACCAGCCCATACCAGTACCCCTTCTCCACCTTGCTGGCGTCTGAGTCGAAGTGGAGCTCTGTGCCCATTACTGATCCAGCCACGGGCCCATCCATCTGGACCGTCAAGAGTCACTCTCATCTCATCAATCCATAAAACCTTTGACAAATCTGTCATCGGATACTACTTGGCCCAGTCTTTACGTTTCAACTTATGTGCCTTGTTCAATGGTGGTCGGGTTTCAGCCTCCCTTACCGTGGTCATGTCTCTGAGCACTGAACACCTAGTACTTCTGGACCCTCCAGTTAGGTTGCAGTCCTGGAATATGACAGCACTGGAGGATAATGGGTTCCTGGTAGCTTCATGTTTGATTCTTCTCAAATCCCTGGCAGTTAATTTGCTTCTTTTTTTCTCAACACGTTTCCTGAGACCCTGTTGACTATTTGCAACAAAACGTTTGATGGTTCTGTGATCACGCCCCAATATCTTAGCAATTTCATGAGTGCTGCATCCCTCTCAAAGACTTTTTACAATTTTTGACTTTTCAGAGTCAGTTATTTCTCTTTTTCTGCCTAATAAGTATGCACACCTTGACATATGTTCATCTCCTTAGGCCACACCCTCTCTCATTACACAAATACACATCACCTGATATGCTTAAATCCAGTAAGCATTCAAGTTTATACAGCTTGGAGTTGGAAAATATGCATAAAAATGATGATATGATCACAGTGCAGATAAATGTAAATGTGGTTGTGTACACATGTGGTTATCATCAATACTTTGGGTAGTGGGCTCGCTGTGGAATTTTGCTATGGGCTGTAGCTCCAGATATTTTTGGAACCTAGAAACGCCCCTGCCCCAGGCACTGGAACTGATAATCACTGCTATATCCTGCTAGATCTGGAGATATGCATGTATTAACAAATGCTTCTCCCAGGCCTTTAACCCCTTAGGGACTCATGATGGTCCTGGCATGTCATGAATTGGCATGCCATAAGGACCTATGACGTACCAGGACTGTCATGGTTTTCCGGGCTCCCCACGTGGCTGCCTGTCATTCGGGGAGCCCTGAACCAGATCGCAAAAAGAAATGTCTGTGGTCCTTAAGTGCCCCCCTTAAGCGGTTAAAAACTAGCACTTCTCAGACACCTATCAAGAGTGTATAGTGATGGAAGTATGTCAGGAAATCCTGTAAAAGGCAGCACTGGAAGCTCTCATATACTGCAGCATATGAAAGACTAGACTAAGCCTCACAGAACAAACAGAGCATGTAAACTGAGGGCAGACAAACCCAGTTCATATTTAGGTGTTAGGGTTCATTTACCTTCACACACATTACATATCTAGATATAGAAAAGGCAAAGAGGGTCACATGACCAACATTCTGCAGGGCCAACACACACATGTACACTCACACACACACATGGCCTCAGTAAGGTGGAGTTATTTAAATCTCCTCTATATTGGCAATCCAATAGGTCCATGCAATCTCTATAAGGAATCCCAAGGCCTTCTACATACCTCAAGTGCTATTTTGACAGGAGTAGGGAGGGGGCAAAGCCCCCCTACCCATTCCCATCAAAATCTCTTCAGGAGTTCTAACCTCCTTCTACACGTACATCTCTCACAAATGTACTCAATACTAACACACTTAAAAAACAAACAAACAGATGTTTTAGAAGCCCTAGGTTCATGTTTCACTGTACAGATGTTCTGTGAAGAGGTGCATGGTAAAAGGGACACTAATATCCCATAAAAAATTCTTCTTGTTTTGGAGAAGTTAAAAAAAGAAATTATGTGGCACAAATCATATCTCTCAAACCTTTATGGTTTGAGAGATATTCATATCTAAAGTTTCTCGCTCCCCTACTCCTGACTTCAGCGCTGTGCTGACACCAGTAGATCCCTGTCCAGGGACCAGCCAGCGGCTCTGCAGCGGAGCCAAAATTGCATTATTTAAAAATAATTACTTAAAGGTCTACAAAGTGTTCCTGGTTAATTTTAAGTATTTCATTTTAAATAACACGATTTTGGCTCTGCTGAAGAGCCTCCTTGAGTCAGCCAACTTGAATCTCTTGCTGACAGCTTTACAGCTGACAGCAGGAAAAGGGAAACTTTAGATGTGAATATCTCTCAAACCATAAAGGTTTGAGAGATAGGATTTGTGCCACATAATTTATTTTTTTAACCTCTAGAAAGCAATAAGAATTTTTTTATGGGACATTACTGTCCCTTTAAATAAGGCAGGTTGTGCAGATATAACATTCTGGAGGTAAATACTTTTAAGGCCTCTTGCAAGCAGGAGAACCCCCTTTCTTCCTCTCTATCATGGCCAGAAGACCTTTGAGTGTGATGGATCTTCTTATGGACTCTTCTGCCTTGGTGTCTTTACTCTGGGGCACTCTTCAGGCCTTTCTTCCGGAGAGGTAAACCTCTCAGTTTTAGGGCGAGGTGGTAGCCGAAAGGCACTGTTTCTTATGGCTCTGGGGCAAAGATCTTTAGCCCTATGGCGGCATTTTTTCAGTGCTTAAGCACTGTGAAAAAAGTGGGATTTAAGTGTTAAAAAAAAGGGTAACAGTGTCCATCAGATCAGCTGTGCACATGTGCTCAGTGAAAAAATAAAAAGTGCCAATTTAGGACCCAGCCTCCCAGGCGGATATATAGCATTTCTTTTGCTGTCAGCCAGAAGACCAGGGCAGCAGAGATGTTGTGCCAAGAAAATCTTATGTTCCCCACTCCCAGACCCTGGCATCAGACTAAAAGCAGGTCTCTATTCCCAGAAACTAGAACAACAATTTTTTTTTTTACAAAGTCTCGAGGTGCATGGTCCATCTGTGCGATGCTCTGTACTTAGAGAGCGAAGTGGGGTCAGCCAAGTGGTCTTCAGGCCTCTTTTGCCTTGAGGGCTCAAGCAACTCCTTTATTTTCTCCCCTCTCAGGCCAGAGTTGTTGAGTTGGTTCTTTCCCCCGAAGTCTTTGTCCTTAGAGTCAATACCTCAGGGGTCCTATTCAGACCTTCCTCAGCGGAGGGAAGTCTCTGAAGTCTTTAGGGAGAGGTGGTAGCCCAAAGACACGTTAACCCATCTCTCCCACCAAAGGCCTGAACCACTGGCCCCACTATGGCAATTTTCAGTGTAAAAGTGCTGTGAAATGTGAGCATTAAGTGAAAAAAAGAGACAGTGTCCATCAGATAAGCTGTGCACTAGTGCCCAGCGAAAACTAAAATAAAAAGAGCCTGTTAAGGTTGCAGCCTTCCAGTGAGATTTATAAAAATTATTCACTGCCTAGCCAGGAGGCCAGGTCAGCGAAAGTGCAAAATGTGTAAAGAAGTTCCATTGTGCTCCAGAGCTAGACCTAACAGCAGTGATCATGTCGCTCCTCACATGGTCTGTGTAGAGTTAAGTGCCCCCCCATAGCAGCTGGTGGGATGGGTTGGATTGTACCTCAGGCTGACCTCACTCCCTGCATTGGGCCAATCATAGCATGCCACTCCCACTCAGGCATCTTTCACATACCTGAACAGGTATTACACTTGACCTTAGACATAAGTCACAAATAACAAAACCTAAATACCTTCATGAAAAATACACACCACATAACTAGTGTGAAGTACAATTCCTGACCTTTTACATCCAACAGTTAACTAAGCATGACACAACATGCAAATAACCATAATAATACCATAAAGTGGAGAACACTGAACACATAAACAATATAATAGGATATAACATTAGTGGGGAGTAGGATGGGGAAATAATGCAGATAGTGCAGATATAATATTCTGGAGGTACAGAAAGGCAACAATAACCACTATTCATACTGCCTTCTACTGGCCACAAGAAGTAGACTTTCAGGCAAAACAATACTGCTATGCAACAGCATCAACCAATAGAGGGCAACAGGGAGTACACAGGCCATAATGTATGTTACCAATAGGTAGCAGCACTGTTGTCAGTCACCTAATACCAGTGCTTCACAACCAAGGGCTCAACCAATAGATAGTGACAGCAAGTACACAGCATACAGACCATAACGTGTGCTACCAATAGGTGGCAGCACTATTGTCAGTAACCTAATACCTGTGCTTCACAGCCAAGGGCTCAACCAATAGATGGCGACAGTGAGTACACAGGACTTTGGATGGCAGTACCTTTGTCCATATAGGCAGGATCATCATACTGAATTCCTGTAGAGGCCCCTTGCCTTTTCCTGGTAAAATCACACCGGAGGTGTACAGAAGGCCCTGCAATTTCTTGCAGAGATTTTCCCTTAACCTGCACATAACAAACATTAAATGACAGATATACCACTTTTACACACAAACACACACAAACAAACAAATACACACTAACACACTCTAAACCACACCAGGGCACTGCTGTGTTGTTATACTGTATATCTGTTTTTGGCTTGACAAAGGTCCAAAATGTGGACTGAAACGTTGCATTATTTGTATTAGTAAATATATTTTCATTTAAGACTGTGAGTGCACAGCTTGTTTTTGGTTTGTTCAATATTTTCTGTTGTTCCTGACCCTATTTTTAAATCATTCAGTATGAGTGCCAATCATGTAGTATTATATGTATGTATGTATGTATGTATATATACACATATATATATATATATATATATATATATATATATATATATATATATAGAACGTTATGGTGGGGAAAGCACTCACTCCACATAAACACTATGCCCAGGTGCACAATCCCTAAAGGAGTGTATACAATAGAAATAAGATTGGGGCAGCGCCCGTGGGACTTTTAAATACTTTTATTAGAAACAAAAAAGAGTTACAAGCTTGGTCAACGTTTCGGTCCTTAATGGACCTTTATCAAGACTTGATAAAGGTCCATTAAGGACCGAAACGTTGACCAAGCTTGTAACTCTTTTTTGTTTCTAATAAAAGTATTTAAAAGTCCCACGGGCGCTGCCCCAATCTTATTTCTATTATATATATATATATATATATATATATATATATATATATATATATATATATAAATTGTATAGGGTGGAAGCACTCGCACTTATGGAGTAAATTGCCTGGGTGCTGTCAAGTGGCTGGAACATCTACAAACGAAGCAATATAAAGCACTCACAGAACTTGTAAATCAGGAATCAAGATTTATTAGAAATTCATATCAACGTTTTGGCTAGGCGAAGCTGGTCCAAAACCAAACATACCCACAAAATCTCTGCAAGGAGATTCAGGGGGTACAATGAACACACACACACACACACATAAATAAACACTCTACCTCTCTTCAGACTCAGCACAGTCGCAGTATGTGCATTTTGGGGAGGTTTCTCGCCTCTCCCCTTCTCTGACTGACATCCCAGGAACGGTTTCATCTCTCCAGCTTGATACTTCACTGATATTGCAGGAAGGGTTCCACCTCTCCCCTTCCTCGCTCACTGAGAGTACGGTCTTTCTTCTCATGAACATCACAGGAAAGTCCCCCTCGCTCTGTACCTGTTCAGGGAGCTCTCTGTCCCTTTCCCTCACTGACAGCCCCAGGGAAGTCTCTGTTCCCTCACTCCATTCCCTCCCGGGTTAGCAGGAATTTTTAACCCTTTAACTTCCAGGGAGGTAACCTGTACATCGCAACTCCTCTGTTACTCAAAGGGTTAAGTAGTATAGTTAACCACAACTGGACAGTGGAATAATCTCTCCCTTTCCCATGTTTCTTTTTGAACAAATTGTGGTCTAAGGTCACGTCTGACTTCCCACTGGTTGGATATTTTCTCATCTCATTTCTTTGGTAGGCAGGTTTTGTCCCTCTCTCCCAACCAGAACATCTCATGTGCAGCTGCAGACCCCTGATCATAACATGGGCCTTTTCCAGCCTGACGCACTTCGTCTCATCTGACTATCACGGGCAAATTTTGGCCCACTCACAAGTTGGGGCCACTTCTGGCCTCTCGGGGGCCGTTTTTCGCCCACCGAGTCGTGGGACATTTTTGCCCTCCACGAGCTGCGGGCCACTGTTGGGAGAGACGTTTTGGCCCGTCTTCCTCTTGCGGGCTGTTTTTGGCCAGTCTGACTCTCGCAGGCCTTTTTTGGACCTAATACCTTTAGCTCCCAGTTATCCCTTAGATTACTAATGGGCCAGACCTTGAAATCTTGCAGGACACAGCCCACTGCTCTTCCCATTACATATTCTTAGTGAGGTCTCCCTCATTCTGTACCTATTTAACAAGATCTCAACATATTATGTATTTAAAGAATATGAAACTCAAAAAGAATTTTGACTGTCTTTTTTATGTGGATATACTCAAATCCTAACACATTGGTGTGCCCAGAGGAAACTAGCTGAGATTCACTGACCTATGGTAGAAGAATGAAAAGGGCGTGGGGGGGGCAACAAGGCCACATCTGTAACTGGGCAAACCCACTGCCTCTTGTTCCTTCATCCCTGACCCTATCCTCTAACTTTTCAAGTAAAATGTAATTACAGCTGCCTTTTTTCACTTACTCTAAGACATTACAGTATATACTGGTAGTTCTTAAATTTCATTAACCTTTTTGAGTGGCAGAGGAGTACACAATGCAATGCAAATCACTCAAAGGGTTAATACTTTGAAAGTCAGAGGCTTGTGGTGCAGACATGACATTTTGCTTAAAATGCCAAGTAACCTGAACCAGCACTATGAATTTGCATCAGTTTCAACAACCCACAGAGCCAGTTTAGACACATTTGAGTCTTATGTATACAGGCAAAGTAGCTAAATTATAGGATAATCTCATATGCTGTATGCACAACACTATATGCAAAATGACAAATGAAATTTGTCAACATCAATATACCAGATGCTATATGCTGTATATGCAAAATACAATATGCTGTACTCCAAAAACCATAAGCCATGCGCCAAATGAAAAACACAGTATGCAAAACGCAATAAGCCAAATGCAATAATACAAAAGCTATACTCAAAATGCTATACCCCAAATGCTATACACAAAACGCAAAGCGCTATACGCAATACATTGTACGCAAAAATCTAACTATATGCGAAATGCTATTTGCAAAATGCAATGAAATCAAAATGCAATACATACTAAACACACAAGCTCTCGCTCACAAGCTCACTCTCATGCACGCTCATGCTCGCTCACACACACTCATGCTCACTGATGCAGAGTTGTAACGTAGTGCTTTGAAATACGTTGAACACCTTTCTGGAGCTGATAGGGATAAACAATGACAATTCAACAAGACAATCATTGTTATATTAAAAACACGGCTGAAGGCATGCCAATATTGCTAGAATATATATTGGTTAATTCAGAGAGCGTGCGCTGACAGCACTTTGAGTTCCACTGGGAGAAAGGTGGTATATAAATACCAGGGCTTAAAATATGAAGTCCTTTGCTAGAAGCCAGACCTGAAAAGTTACGTGCCACTGCAAGCCATAACATACCCACCAGGGCTGAATTTCTATTCGCCAGGGCTACATTTTAACTCACCATTGGCTAGTGGCGAGTGGAAATTTTGAGCCCTGTAAATACTATATATATATATATATATATATATATATATATATATATATATGTGAATCATACAACAACACTTTCAAACCTTCCTTTAACTGTAAAATGTTTATTTCTTGCTCATCCAGTTCCAACGCCACCACATTGTATTTGTAATGTTTTTTTCCTGTTAGTGTAATAAACACAGTGGCTGCCGTCCTTGAGAGCAATCGAAAAAAATCTGTATTGGTCAAGTGGTGAAAAAACTTTTGCTGCAACTGGTCAGCGGCTTGGAAAAATCACAACACAAACAAAATGTGCTGGAACCTCTACTTTTGGTATCGGGAAAAAATATATATAATTTACTAATATGATAATCAGGCTTGGATGCCAGAGAAGTCACCAACACATTGTGAAGCATTGCGCTGGAGAACTCGCTAACACAAAGGGGTTACAAATTATCTGTTCAGCTTGGTTAGAATCATCCTCATGACTAGCATTGTAGAATAATTTCACATGGGGCAGTTCCACATTCTAGAAATGGTTGGTGCATAGTTTATGGTGGAGCAATGCTGAAAAGACTAGGGAGAAGGCCAAGTGAGAGGGAGGTGTGGCATTTGTCACTATACCAATGTTGCACTTTTGCTGTATCCAAGTCATGACATAACTCCAGTCTATAAAGTTGCTGGCCGCAATTCCCAACCAAGTTCCCGGAATGCATGCATTTGTTTTCTCACCTTTTAGCAGTTAAGAACCAAGGACTTAAAACTCAGCAACAGATGATTTATGTACAGTAAAGGCACACTGGTGTCATGTACTTGATTATTATTTATATTTGTTATACTATTTTAAATCTGGGGGAACTAAAATCAGAGATGTGAGCATCCAAATTTTAATGATCAAATTAAGTGATGTTAATTGTTGTCATGTAAAAACATATTCATTTTATGCTACAGGTGACTTCAAAACATTGTAATCATATATAGTATCTAGTTTGATTAAATGGATAAATGGTCAATGGGCTTGTCCCAAAGCAGCCAGGTAATGTTTCTGATGGGTAGATTTAGAAATTGATCTGCTGGAACAGTGACATTTAGAACCCAGATCTATATGTTGTGTGATAGAACTCAGCTTGGCACCATGTAGGGTTGCCAACTTTTCTTCAGAAAAATACCGGCCAAGGCATTCCCTCCATAGACTTAACATTGGACAGAAGCCAATTTTTTACCGGCCTGCCGGTAAAATACCGGCTGGGTAGCAACCCTAGCACCGTGCTATCTTTATCTATAAATAAGGTTGAACATTACTAAAATCCCACATTTCATTTATGGTCTACTGAATAAGAGATCAACAGTTTATGCTATAACCACTTTGCCCTATCGTGTTCTTATTGCATTTCCCCTCCCACTATCATAGGTCTCAAATCTGATTATCCAGCTTCTCCAATAATGCATGGTTAAGGGGCATCCTTGCTTGAGCCCAGTATCTCACTCATTTTGGCAGGTCCTCATGTGCTAGTAATAAAGACAGCTTTATCGTTTAAACCTTGCATGGTTCATGTGACTAACATCTACATCTGAAAATTTACATTCTTTAATAACAGGGAATTGTATCCAAGTAATAAGTTGCTCATACTTTGTTTAAAACTTCTTTATTTGGGTGTGTTCACAAGTGATACATTAGTGACCAAGATTTTATTGATGAGGTAGATGCATTTAGACAGAAAGCTGGGCTCTGCATTAGGCAGTGCACATGAGTGATTATCACTATTCATTATGCAGCCTAACACCTTGCTGCAACTTCTCTGAGTTCAGAGCTAAAGGCAGGGAGTTTTCAGCAGTATAGATCTGCACATCAGTTGTCCAAATGGGAAACTCTGATGGCTGTGATACTCATATCTCCCAAGTTTCCCTCTTTAGGAAGGACAGTCCCTCTTTTAGACCCAAATCCCACTGTCACTCTTTCCCAACCTAATGTCCCTATTTTTAGGAAATCAGATCGTGTGGTGTGTGTATATAAGTGTATCACATTGCTCCACAGCAATAAAACTCACATTATTGTTTCTTTAAACATCAGTATATGTGTTTATAAATTAGTGTGCTTAAATAAAATAGTTTGGTCTTGTTATAAGTCATTTATTAGGTAACACAAGGAGGTGTCAATAGGTCACGAAACAGCCTACAAATTCTTGTTAATGCCCCGCCCACCAGCCACACCCCCAGCCACACCCCCTAAAACACAACTGTCCCTCTTTGGCAATTTGAAATGTTGGGAGGTATGGATACTTATTCTTACCTCCAATTAATATAAGAATAGTCACTCATATAGGGATACCATCATATTAACCAATCCCTCATAGACCTTCCCCCACCAAGCCATGGGATTGCCAAAGGTACATAGAACACAGTAGGCAAATAATATGGGCTGTATGAATGGAGTAACATCTCGTCTCTGTTCAACTGTCCATGTGAACATACCATTCTACAACAGTTTACAAAACTATTGATTCAGACTGCTGAAGCATACCTCCCAACATTTTATATTGCCAAAGAGGGACACTTGTGTTTTTGGGGGTGTTGCTGGGGGAGTGGCTGGTGGGTGGGGCATTACCAGGAATTTTTAGGCTATTTCATGACCTATTTATACAAACTTGTGTAACCTAATAAATGACTTATAACATGACTTTAAGTATTTTATTTACACAGACTAATTTATAAACACATATACTGACATTTAAACAAACAATAATGTGAGTTTTATTGCTGTAGAGCAATATGATACATTTATATATATACCCAACAATCTGATTTCTTATAAAGAGGGACATCAGGGTATGAAAGAGGGACAGAGGGATTTGGGTCTAAAAGAGGGCATGTCCCTCCTAAAGAGGGACACTTGGGAGGTATGCTGAAGGCAACTGCAGATTCTCTCTTACATTTATGCTCTTTTGTTTATTGCTAATTTACGACCTTTCAGGTGTCCAATTGATTTTTCCTCTAAGCTTTATCAGGAGAGCTCACCATATATTTAACTATGTGTAATATGTAAAAGTAAGCTGCCTGTGTAAGAGAGATAAGGCAGGCAAATACAGGGATGCAGAACTAAATGTCATTTTTAACCAAGAATTGTGACCCCCCACCTATTGTTAGATACCCAGGAATACTATCTAAAATGAGACATGGCAAATAAGACCTAGTAAAACAGAACAGGAAGCCTAATTATATGGTTTTTATTTGGAATCTGTTGAAACAACAGTGCAGCCAATTCATTACAATAATGTTGCCTTTATGAAAGATGTTAATGGAAATAAACACCATCCATCTGCCTTGGATTTCTAGGCAGGGCCAGATTTAAATTTGATATCCAAAGGGTTAAAGGGCTAATAGTATGTGGATAGTGCAGTATTGGCAGATCTGCACCTCTGGGAGCTGACCTGCTGATGAAGTTGGGGCTGCATTGTGAGCCTTAGGAAACCAAAAGGTGAGCAGAACAGGAGTTTGAAAACAGACCCCCTGGGCGCCCTTGTTGGTTCTCTGAGAAAAGTCTGGACTGTAAGATTGAAGTCTCACTATTAAGTCATGCTAACCTGAGCAACACAGTCCCCATAGGCCCTCTGTGTCTAGCTTGAAAGCCCAACACACAAACTGCAAATTTTGTGGCCGTGAGCTACATACTTCCAGTCTATGTTCCAATCAAGAATGACAGCTTTCTGACCTTCTGAATGACTGATAGGAGTAATTTAGGGGAGTTCTAAGAAAAACACACTAATTGCCTTGGTGTCTAATGCAGGGGACTCGTATTGAGCTAGTCAGGCCCACAACTCAGAATGTGGGTATGGCCAGAACAGCTGGGGTGCCCTGCAATGTTTCACTGTACATAGTTGCTTAAAGGGATAGTAATATTTAAGTATTACTAATCCCTATAGCAAAGTACTACTTAAAAAAATGTATTGCCCCCAGTGTCATCTCTCAAACCTTTATGGTTTGAGAGATGAACGCTTCTAAAGCTGCCCTTTCCCTCCCCATTCCCCGTAGTCAGCATTCTAGCTGACTGAAAGGAAGAGAGTCGTACGACTTTCAGGTGGCTCTCCAGCACAGCCGGATCGCGTTACTAAAAAAGAAAACTTTCACTGAAATGGTCTTCTACGTGTGCTTGGTTTGCAAGCACACATAGAAGAGCGTTTTAGTGAAAGTTTTTTTTTTTAGTTAACGCGATCGCGGCTCTGCTGGAGAGCCACCTGAAAGTCGTAAAGGTTTGAGAGATGACACTGGGGGCAATACTTTTTTTAAGTAGTACTTTGCTATAGGGATTAGTAATACTTAAGTATTACTATCCCTTTAATGGGAAGTCTGGTCCTGTTTCCAGGGACAACCCTCTATCCTAGAATCCTGCTGTTTCAAATTTTAGCCTTTTAGTGCTAAAGGGGTTACAAAAGCATTGTTTGCAAAGAAAATTAATGGTCAGAGATGCTCAACTAGGAATGAACCCACAGTAGTATTTTGCATAAATTATTAGGCGAGCCCCGAAAAATTCCAAATTGTGTGTTAGGGGTGCTTTGATCAAAAGCAAATTGAGATCCACTGCTCTAGTCCTAGAAGGTTATAAGACACATATTCTAAACAGCTGCTTTAGTATACTGTCCAAGGGTAACAATACTGACTTAGAGGAGCAGCACCTTCATTCAGTATTTGAGGTCACTATTCCTCCATTTGACTTTGATCACATTAAAGTCAAACATCTGCAAACAAATTCCCCAATAAAAAAGATTTTTTGTATTTTTTCAAGCCATTACACTGTGATCATTCAGCATCTTCGAGAGCATGCTTATCGGCTCCCAATAAAACCACCAATGAACATCATCAGAAATTGCAATGTTAAGTTATTACATTATAGCCAGTTGTGATACAGGATGTTCCTTCACCTTCAGATTGGGCTATTTCTGCTTTGACTACTTTAGCCCATTTTTGAACCCCTTAATGCCCGATGACCATACCTGGGAACTTTCAGTTGAGGGTTACCCGGAGGGTAGTCCTCTGTTCAGCAGGGGGTAACAAAAATGACGCTAATCGCGTCAAAAAGGGGCAGGGCTTAACTCGAGTGTTGGGGGAATTTAACCCTTTGAGTGCCAGAGTGGTACGGAATGCATTGCAAAGCAATGCATTCCGTACCACTCTGGCACTCAGAGGGTTAAATGTGTCACACAGAAAGCTGGGGACGGAGGCACAACGCGAGAAAAAGCAGATGTGTCAGAGTTTCAATAGAAACTCTCCACATCCGGAGGAGTCTGCCTCTGCCCCGGAGACCCGGTAAAGCTCTGTCAGAACCAGAGTCTCCGGGGCAAATCCGGAGAGTTCCCAGGTATGCCGATGACATGCCACAACTGTCACAGCTGTCCAGGCGTTAAAGACCATTGACAGTCCTGGCACACCATGGAAGTTTGTGATCGCAGCGCGGGTGATCACAGATCACTACCTCAGACATTGTAGTCCTTAATGGGTTAAATGTTGCTGTACTGAAAGCATTCATTACAAGTGCATATGCACAGTTCTAGTGTGATTAATAAGGGCCATATGCAAAATGAAAACTGAAGTGATTCTTGGGCAAACAAACCACAACACAGGAAATAATTACTAATCCCCAAATCCCCACTGAATGGATTGCAGCAGTGATTCACAGCTCTAGTCCTAGAGGCACACCAACGGATCAGGTTATAAGGACATGCCTAATGAAGCACGGATAGATTAATTATATTGACTTAGCCATTGATTACCCACCTGTGATCATGTCTGGTTATCCTGAAAACCAGCACTGGAGTGGACATTTAACCCCTTAAGGTAGGCTGACCAGACCTCACCTTTAACCTGAGACACATAGGAAATAGGCATATTTCAGGAGTACACCAAAACCAAAGCAGCCCTGCAGTATGCATTTTTTATATGCGTTCCGGGTAAAGGTGAGGTCGGGTCACCCTACCTTAAGGACCAAGGACGTACATGTACATAATGGGGTGAATATGCCTAAAGGATTTCAGGGCTCCCCGCATTGCTGCATGCCGTTCGGGGAGCCCTGTATCCTATGCCATAAACAAAAATGCTCCTTTTAAGTGCCGGCTGTGCACCTGAAAGCTATAGAGGTCTGATTACTCCTTAATGTATTGAGACCTCTCTAGCATTCAACCTTATTTAATTATATATTTTAATTAATGACAAAAGTTGTGCTACACATAGCTTTTGATGCATCACTGCTCAGAAAAAGAACTGGTAAATACAAGGAATATCTCCTCCTGCTCTGTCCTTAGTGCAGTTCGAGTTTCCATAGGATCTTCAGAAAGTGAACTTTCAGCCTATCTGGTATTGGCTATTGAGGCCATTTGGGAACGTTTTCCTCTCTCATGTTGATTATGCAGATGTCCCATAGAGAAAGCTTTTCCTGAAAAGGTGCCATAAAACGTTTCATGTGCAACGCTATGTTATTGCTCTAAGGGCCTTATTCACATAATAAATGAGGAACAATTCTTGAGCAAACCACTTGCACAATAAGGGGCAAATAAAACACCCCATTAATTTAAACGAGGCTTTTATCCCCAAAAATGTTACAGAAATCTCCAATGTATTACTTTGAAATGCGTTGGTGACCTCTCTGGCAGTCAAGGGGTTAAAATCTCAATTTAAATTAATGAGAGTTTTGGGGCTATACTTCTCCCCTGTGATGCTCCCAATTTCTTACTCGATTAACCCCTTAACAGGCATACCTGGGAACTTTTGAAGTGCCGACTGAGGAGGAAAATGACGCGATTCGCGTCATAAAAGGGGCGGGGCTTAGTTGTGGTGGGGGCAGAGTTTCTACCCCCAGAGACCTGGTAATTCAGTTTGAAATCCGAAGTCTCCGGGACAAAACTGGAGAGTTCCCAGGTATGTTAATAGGCAAAGTCTTCCAAAATGGAGGATCACTCACTGGGAGACAAATTTGCCTATAATGCAAATCAGGCCTTGTTTGGCTATTGCAATTTCACTGAATTAACATCTGAAGAACAGCCATCAACAGTTTACAGGAGAACTAACACCTCCTAATAATAACCCCCATTTGCCTAACTGTGGCCTTGTGTCTTTGTTTAAGAGATAACACCTTTAATCAGCCCTGGATGTCATGTCCATGGAGGAAGACATGACAGATGTCGGTTTCTTCAAAATGAAGCAGGCAGAGTGCATGAGTCTACTTAACCGTTTAAGGTCCAGGGGATGTGTAACACATAGTGAAGGGTCCTTTTAGTATTACCATGATTAAGGTGACCACACGTCCTGGAAATGCCCAGGACTGTCCCTTATTGGGGGTCTGTGTTCCGTGTCCCGGGTCACCCCCCACCGGGACGACAAAGATTCCCAGAATTGAGCAACATGAGCCAGTCCAGCCAGCCAATGAAATGTATTTGCTATATGGTCCTCATTGGCTGACCATATAGCAAATACATTTCATTGGCTGGCTGGACTGGTATGTGCGAGACAGCTGGGGTGGAGCAGGTATGCTGGCTCTGCAAGTGAGACCCACGGCTGAGGCTCCCGCCGGCGCTGACCATCTTTCTGAGGCTGACACAGAGTAAGAATTCCCACTGGGAAAGATGGTCAGCCTCAGCCGCGGGACTAGGGTGATCACATGTCCCGGATTGGCAGAATGGAAATGTGGTCACCCTAACCATGACGTGCAGAGTTTGTAGTTCTGTGGACCTGACTGTCATGGACATCACATACAAGGACAAGGACATCACATACAAGACAGAATGGAGACGTTATCTCTTGAACAAAAGGTTCAAGGTTAAACTTAATAAAGGCCATTAGCATTCTGGGTGTTGGTTCTATTTAGCATAATACCTTGTAAACTGACATGCTGATTGGCTAGTTTGCCAAGAATGGACATTAATGTGCAATTCAATAACTATGGTCTATTCCAAATATGGCCTTTTAAACTCCACCCAGATTATCCTTAAGTTTTCCAATATATTTTTATGTTGTTTAGAAAAAATGCTTAACCCATTGGATACTAAAGACTTACTCAACACATAGCTCCTCAATGTCTTTTGCATCCAAGGAGTTTGTTATTTTTAATTCTCTATTGATACCCTGACCTTGCTCTACACTCTTACTAATAAAAACTAACAAATTACAAATACATTTTCCACCACACTGTATAATGAGGTTGATAAACAAAACCCCACACATTGGACTGGATTCTATTGAAGTGAATACATTTTTTTCCATGCTGGATTATTTTAAGTCTCCAAAAATCCTACTGTAGTCTATGGGGAAAATGTGATGATTAAAACCGCTGATAGATTTATCACATGCAAAACAATCTTGATAGTGCCCGGTGATGGAAGGGAAATGCAATGTTTTTTAGGGGTTTTTCACATCTAGATAGATTTACATCTGTATCAGACTGAACAGACTGAGACCCTCCAATCTGTGGATAACTACAATTCCTATCATTCTGAGCCAGTCTCTGGGGATGATGGGATTTTTAGTCCAGCACAGCTGGAAGTGCCTCAGGTTGCCGAACCATGTCCTCCACTTTAACCCTCAGTGCCAGAGGGATGTCCATCACATTGATTTGCCCTCCAACAAAGTATTTACTTTGAACACTGACCTCTTACTGCTACATTATATCCCCATGCAGGATCTGTGATTGCTGCAATGTCCAAGGAGCAAACCTCTCATTGAAAACAAAACTATACTGTATCTTTTAGATTTATTGGAGAAATCAGAGATGAAATACACTACTGCACAGGTTATTTAAAGGGCAACGAATATGGAAAAATATATTTTCATGAAAGGCTTAGCCTTCCTGTTGTTTATCCTACCTTTGAAATTACCAGCATTATAAACTGACAGTCCTCAATATCAAGGTGGGTTCTCCTGCCCAGACCTGGTACTGTCTTGGTGTCACATCCATTGCACACTCAATACAAATCAGACTGTCACTGGCAGTTTCAGATCTTGCAGGAGGTGGGATAAGAGTGGGGGAGGACGTGTACAATTAGGTGTAAATTTACTATTCTTCTACTCCTAAAAATGGAAGTAGCAGTGAGTAACCAGTAAAAGATTAAGCTTTGAACACACACTTTTTTTTTACGTTATGTTGCCCTTCAATTTAATTCTTGAGTCTCACTAGAGGGTCATTCATGTTGTAAAATCTACCTGCTCTTATAATAGAAACACCTGTGTTTGTGGGAGGACATTCCTATAAGCTCTGTTGTTATCAGGGCTTGTGAACCTATTCACCAGTGAGCGAACACTCTACAATTCAATTGTTGTTCTTAAAGCCTTTTATTCAAGTCAGTTTCATTTCAGAAACAAAACACATAGATCTATAGCAAATATTTGCAACCTGAAGCCTTCCAGCTGTTGTAGACTACAATCTGTATCAACCCAGGCCAACTGTTGGCATTTACTGTCACTCAACAAGTTCTCACATTAAAGAGAAGACATAGTCGTCACACATAGGTAAAATAAAATGTAAAATGATTAAATTAAAATGTAGAGGATTAAATTAAAAAAATAATAGAAACAATAGGCTGCTTGATTTAATTCTGTAGTTATGAATACATGAAGTCAAATATAAAGGTGACTATATCTTTAACCCATTGAGGATCAGCAATCTAGGGAACTTACCTCCCCTTAAAGGTACAGTAATGTTTCACAATAAAAGCAACTCCAATTATTCTTCATAGTATTTGGGCCGTGGAAAGTGTTATTTCAATACTGTCAGAGTTGTAGTTCAAGAGTAATTGAATGATAAAGTATCCTCCTCCCGCCCCTTTTACTGATGTAACACTGATCACCTCAGAGCAGCAAGGGGGTGTCCAGGTGGATCGCAGAGAGGTACAATTTTCAATTGGCATAAAGGAAAACCTGAAAAACCTGTCAAGGGGGGCAGAGTTTTTCATATGGTCACAGTAAGAAGATTGTCCCTTGCTGTGAGCTATCCGGTCTGTGGACCAGATTCCACATCTGAGGGAAGGTGGCTTACACTAGGTAAAAGGGGCTGAAGGGTGATACTTTATCATTCAATTACTCTTGAAATACAGCTCTGACAATATAGAAATAACATTCTCCATGGCCCAAATACTATGAAGATTAAACAGAGTTGCTGTTTTTGTGAAACATTACTATGTTCAAAAGTTATTCAGCGCTAAAGATCCCCTGCCTGCCCCTTTCTGGCCACCTCCCTCTGATTCTCAGATCCGGTCGTGCGACTCGACGGCTGCAGTTAGGGACAAACTTCAGTAAGTATAAGGAAAATCTTCGTGACGTGAAAAGAAGGGGCAGATGGGGGATCTTTAGAGCTGAATAACTTTTGAACTACAAACAAGTAAAATCTTTGACAAAGCATTGTGTTACTATGAATATACAGAAGACCCAGCGAAAGTATTTTAAAGAGGCATTACTAACACTTTAAGGACCAGTGATGCAGGGAAGTTACCTTCCCATAAGGACCGCATTGATCCTTCCGACGTGCCAGTACATGTGACCTGTTACGTGTGCTGGCGCACCAAGTTGGGGTCTGAGAGAGGCCGCTCCAAGACTGGAAACCCCGTTTTTACTTACAGAGCTCCCGCAGGTGTGCTGAAAGTAAATAATAAGTGACTTGCCAGGCCTGTCACCGGTCCTTAAAGGAGCAGTAAACTTTTTTTAATGAAAATACATATTTTATAGAGCATTTCCTGCTGAATGAAACAAGGTCACTCCCATCGCTGTCAGATGTTTTATTCAAAATTTATAGCAGTTTAAATAATCAGGAAGTGAATTTACTGTGTTTACTTCCTGGTAGTTCTAACTGACAGGAAGTGACAGGCAGTTTCTATCACATTCTATGGAGAACAGTATGTCTCTGACTTTTCTGACTTTCCTCTCCATTAGAATATAACAGGAAATCTAATTAGAATTTGACCATTAGATTGCACTGCTAATGTAAAAAAACATGGGTTTAAACTGTAATAACTCTGGAAATATAAATCAGCAGTGGGAGTACCCTTATTTTAATCAATAGGAAAATTCCTACAATATATATTTTTTCATAAAAAAAAGTTTACTGCTCTTTTAAAGCAAAGACTGTGTGATGGTCATAGCACATCACATGGTCCTTAAGGGGTTAATACATGGAAATATTTATTTATGTGTTAGAGAATGTTATAATGCTCTCTTTCATGAGAGGGAAGAAAGAAAGAACAAGAGAGGTAAAAATTTGCATGCATACTAATAGGGCCATATCTTCAAAAGAAAGGTGGAGTAGTCCTGGGGTAAGCCATTTGCGTTATAGGGCAAAGCAAAAAATATCCATTGATTTAAGTCGGTATTGTAACACATTAAATGCTATCCAGGTCTCCAACGCATTGCAAAGACATTCATTTGTGTGTAATTGAGGAGATCCTGAAACCATGCACTGCCGGGGGGGGGGGGGGACTGAGGACAGGTGTGAGCTCCTCTGCCTTAGTACATCTGCTACCAGGTCTTTTTACTACATCAGACACATACAGCCATTTATATAAAAACACAGTGGAGCAAGTCTGGAGCAAACCAACTGCACCACTGGGAACAAATAATCATTTTCACAATTCTACCTTAATTTAAATGGAGCAATTTAACTCTTGAATGACAGTAAGGTTGCCAAAAATTGCAAAGAAATGCATTGGAGATCGCTCTAGGATTCAAGAGGTATAAAATCCCATTTGAATCAGAGTGAATTTTTTGTGTTCCCTATGGTGCAGTTGGTTTAGATTTCCCTCTCCTCTGGACAAACAGTGGGGATCTGGCATGGGCCGGACTTGATGGATACATGTCTTTTTTCTGACTCATCAACTATGTTACTACATTATTATGTATGATCATAGTAGTTTTCAACAGAAGTCCATACATCCCCATATCTGAATTGGCCAAAGAGGGCCACTTTTGTTTTAGGGGTGTTACTGGTGGGCAGGGCATTAACGAGAACTTTTAAGTTATTTCATGGCCTAGTGACACCTCTGTGTGTAACTAAATACATGATTTACACAGCCTCAGGGCCGGCGCCACCTATAGGCGAGGTAGGCGCCGGCCTAGGGCGCACAGGTACTGGGGGCACGGGCATGCAGCGGAGAAGAGCTGCGCCCGCTGCCTGCACGCACCACACCGGGAATGCAACACAGTCAGATCTGTGTCTCTACTGTGCTCCCTCATCTTCGTCAACTCTTTAGTAATGGAGAGCGCGCTGGGAGCCATGATCTCCCGGCGCGCTCTGCATTACTGAAAAGAAGACTGCGCTGAGCTCCAGGTATGTGATGGGGGGCAAGTTGGAGCTGATGGGTGGCAAAGCGGAGCTGATGGAGGCAAGTTAGAGCTGGTGGGGGGCAAAGTTGGGGCTGATGGGGGGCAAAGTGGAGCTGAAGGGGCAAGTTGGAGCTGATGGGAGGCAAAGTGGAGCTGAGGGGGCAAAGTGGAGCTGGTGGGGGCAAGTTAGAGCTGATGGGGGCAAAGTGGAGCTGATGGGGGCAAAGTGGAGCTGATAGGGGCATAGTGGAGCTGGTGGGGGCAAAGTGGAGCTGGTGTGGGCAAGTTGGAGAGGATGGGGGGCAAAGTGGAGCTGATGGGGGAAAGTTGGAGCTGAGGGGGCAAAATGAAGCTGGTTGGGCAAGTTAGAGCTGGTGGGGGCAAGGTGGAGCTGATAGGGGGCAAAGTGGAGCCGGTGGGGGCAAGTTGGAGCTGGTGGGAGGCATCTCTTACAGGCATCTCCAGACCAGGGGCAGAGAGAGGACAATCATGAAATGAGGTGGGGTATAAGTAGGCGGGGTATAAAGGGGTGGGGCACAAGGGGCAGAGCCAAATGGGCGCCAAAATTAGGTTTTGCCTAGGGTGGCAAAAATCCTTGCACCAGCCCTGCACAGCCTAATATACTATACATATACTAAACTTTAATAGTAATACTTTGTTATAAAAATCTCTAAAATTGTAGATATTAATAATAGAATTAGAATAAGGTTCTTCCCATGTCTTAAAACATCATAGTTTTTGTGTTTGTCCCCCCTCCCTCCCTTTTCACATACGTCAGCGCTCTAGCTGACAGCGGCAGAATGAGGTCATTTGACCAGAGGAGGTTCTTCATCAGAGCCGAAATCACGACATTCATGAAGAACTACTTCATTGGAATGGTCTACAAAGTGTGCCTGGCTTGCAAGCACACTTTGTAGACCGTTCAAATGAAGCAGTTCTTCATAAACATCGTGATTTCGGCTCTGCTGAAGAGCCTCAGTCTGGTCAGGTGACCAGATTCTGCAGCTGGGAAGTAGCTTATTCTAATTTTATTATTAATATCTACAATTTTAGAGGTTTTTAAAACAAAGTATTACTATCCCTTTAAACAGTTTAAAAGCAATGTGATACACATATATACACCACACAGTCTGATCTCCTAAAAAGAGGGACATTATGGTGTGAAAGAGGGACAGAAAGATTTGGGTCTCAAAGAGGGACTGTCCCTCCTAAAGAGGGACACTTGGGAGGTATAGATCCCTAATAACTCCTAAAGAGTGACACTTTGGATGTATGCTTGTCCCCAGCCACGCTAACAGGTCAGCTTTCAAGCTATCCCTGATTTATAACAGGTGAGTAGTCAGTGGTCCAGCCACTATGATTGAGCTGTCTATACTTATGAGTGATATCCTGAAAACAAGACCTGTTAGTGTGCCCTAAGCACTTGAGCTGGGAATCACTGATCTAACAATTCTACGAACAGAGATTTATGTTTCACAAACTACAGCAAAACACGTCACAACTCAATAAATCAACAAACCAACTACAAGCTATAATTCACCTTTGCAAAATCCTTTAATTATTTTCTTTGCAGATTTTTATTTAAGCGATTGAAAGCCAGAGGGACATACTTAACATTTTGTTAGAACAAAACAAAAAACACAAACACATAAAACAATCACCACTATGCGAACCAATCGACTGATGGACTAATGAGATGTCCAGATTCAACTAAAAGGATGTAAGGATTTCTCTGAATAAGCACAGGTGAGTTAATCAGTGGTTCCTTCATTCTGATCAGCCCACCTGTGCGTAAACATCAAAATCCTTAAACCTCTGAGTGCCAAAGGGGTACGTAATGAATTGCAAATAGTTAAATCCTGAACTGTTGAAAGCTCATGAGAACCAAATTTGAACACCACCTCGACTAAGAATATCTACATTCTGGAGAAAACCAACTGCACCACCTGAAGTACTTGTTCTAAGATGAGCAAGGTTGTTTGTCCCAATGCATTGCATTGTAAACCTTTAGGATTCACAGGGTTAAGAGCCCCGTTTAACCCCTTAAAGACCGGCCTCACAGAGTGTGCACGGCAGTTAAGGACCACTGGGCATATATATATATATTTTTTTTTGCAAACTGGATTCAGAGGTCCCCGAGCAGTGTGCAACCGCAGGACCATCACTGCTATGCAGAATTGCCGTGACGGTCCTGGCATGTCATGAGTCCATCAGGAGTTAAGTCAATAGGAACTTTTATTTGTCCACTGTGGTTCAGTTGGTTTGCTCCAAACCTACTGGTTTCTTAGTACATCAGTCATATCATGTGCTTCCAATCAAAGAATCCCTTCTTTCCTTTTAAGTAGCTCCATGTGAGGATGGTTCTGCCTTATATGGGCCCAGCATGAAAACTGTATAGACGTCTGAGCCGCACAAATAGACTGGCCTGGGATAGGGAGCAATTGTGCAATTAACCCTTCTGGCACTTATAGGCTTAACCATTTGTGTGTCAGAGGGGTTGTTCAACACATTGCGAAACCCCTCTGGCACTCAAAGGATTACTGATTGGGGTCATGCTGGAAAGTCAATTGTCAAAAAAAACAAAAAAAACACAGGCTTGCGGCTGCTGTAGACCCTCTTGGAAATGAGAAATGTCATAGTTCAGATTTTTTAAAACCATACCTTATATGGCATGCAACAGTGATAAACAGTTTTACCCCAAGAGGTTCTCAGCAGCTCTGGTATCTCAATATCCCAAGCTGTCCAGGGCTAGTTTTATAAGTCACAATTGGACCTTAGATCTCACACAGGGTGGAATCAACTGGGATGTAGCAGGGTGGTTGCAGCAAGTCAGGTTTGTTAGTTCTGCAAGTGGGCCTGACCAGGAGTTCTAGGGAGTGGATTGGGGTGGGGGTTTTCAGTTGTATCTAATAAAGGATATGAAGCTTAATCTCTGTTGCGTGCAACAGAGCTATTCAACCCATTGCTTTGCAAGTTGTAGAATGCTTCCTGGCGCTCAAAGTGTTAATAGTATGATATATTGAATGTCATTACACAGGGTGTGTAACGTAAATGCGATTATAAATACTGACTTCACAGTATCAGTCTCATGCTCTGACTCTCACACCCTCTGTCTCTCTAATAGTGTCGCTCTCATATCCTCTTGGGCTTTCTCACACTCTCTTACTGCTTCTCTTGCATTGTCTCAAGTGCTTTGTCACTGTGTTAGCCATGCATAAATCCCATGTGTCTCTCTTTAGGAGGGACAGCCCCTCTTTGAGAAACAAATCCCTCTGTGCTGTTTTTCCACCCTGGTGTCCCTCTTTTTCAGGGATAAAAATGTGAGGTGTGTATATAAGTTTATTACATTGCTCCACAGCAATAAACTCACAATAATGTTAGTTTAAATTTCAGTATATATTTTTAAAAGTCAGTGTAAATAAAATACTTCAATCTTGCTCTAAATTATTTGTTCAGTTACACAAAGAGGTCTCAGTCGGTCATGAAATAACCTAAAAATTCATTGGTAATGCCCCAACCACCACTCACGCCCCCAGCATACGTATCTAAAACAAAAGTGTCCCTCTTTGGCAATTAGAAATGTTGGGAGATATGGCCATGTCCCCTGTCTCTATGCGTGCCATGCTACTTGCCTCTATTTGTGATTTCCTGGAAATAGCGGATTTGGCAAGATCCTTGCAAAGTTATTTTAGACTCTGAAAAACGTTTGCTTACCAGCTAATGAGGATGGAAATTGTAGTCTAAGAACAACTGGAGATATGCAGTTTGCTCATCCCTACTTTAGTCTGGATAAATTCTAACTGCAGATGCTCTACAAATAGGCTGAATTTCGTGATGTTGAATGATGTTGTTGCTCTTGATTTACTATTCTGGGCATAGAAATTCTCCCGCAATTGTGCTGCAGTAGAGGTCTAAGTACATGAGAAGAATTAGAGCACTGCCTAGTAAAGCTGGACTACAAATCCCAGAATGCATTATTCCATCCTATTTAGATATTGAGTTAAATGGGGTAAATCTTATGCCAAAAAGACAATTAAAGGAAACCATTTCCTTGCATCAATGTTTTCACTAGTACTAATGTACTACTGCGTCCAAGCTCAGCAATAGATTCAGGCAAATTAAATGCAGTAGTGGTGTCCGATATAGATACCAGGACTGAGCTCAAGTACAAAATCCTGGATGCATTTCTCTTAGAAATAGAAAAAGAAAAGGAGGACAGTGGGACCCCACAGTATTCCATTAACAAGACCTGTTATTAGGGAGGCCAAATTTCCATTCTGCCATTCAGAGACACTGCAGAGATGAGAACAGTAGAGTATGTATCCTCGGCTCTAGTGCAGCTATGTGGGAGGGGTCACTATACATCACTGATCATCAGTGGGTAAACCTCTGTTTCTCAAGCACCCATAGAGTTCTAAACACTAGAGGGAGGACTGACCATTAACTGCTGTGACAGAAAGTGATGTCTATTGCAGACTACAAGAAAAATACCCAAAAACACCCAAAGCCTTAGACTACCATTAGACTGCAACAAAATTGCACTGCAGCTCCTGTTTGATGTCAGGATTAAGGGTCTTTTCTCTCTAGTGTTTAGGGCTCTGTCTGGAAGCCATTTCCTTGTAGCCCAGCAGAAGCATCACGTTCTGTCACAGTAGGCAATGGGCAGTTCTCCTAGTGATTAGAACTCTGTGTCTGGAATCTAAATTCAGGGACTTTGTGTTGTCCCTGAAGGAGGCTGCCAGGGACATGGGACACATATTTCAAATCAGGGACTGTCCCTAACAATCAGGGACACGTGGTCACCCTACCTGTTATAATACATTCTAACGTGGTCCAGGTGGAGGTGGGATGGCAACTCCTGCCAAAGATCATCCTAGAACAAGCAGCCACTGCTAACACTGACCTAGATTACATTGCAGTTGATAATGTCATTGAGTTTGCTATTGAAATGTATGGAGACATTTGTAGATAAAGTTACCAGACAGATGCAATGGAATCCAAACTTTGCTTTTTCAGGACCACAGCATTAACCATTCATATGAGAAATATTGTGGGGCGTGTCTGAATAATTGGGCCTCTCAAATCTTTGTGTCCACTTTAATCACATACTTTGATCTATGGTGAAACCAGCCTAATCACTTTCCCAGGAAAAACTGAGAGACCTCATCTGCTGTAACAGTTTTTGACCCCACAGCTATGTTCCTCTCTAAAACCAGAAGTATCATCATAGTGTTAGACACAACGTCCGCTTTTTAAATCTGCTCAGATGAAGGAGAGTCGTTCTCTGGAACACTGGTCCACCATTCAGCTGGAATAATTCATGACTATCTCTGACACAGTCTGCAGCAGGAAACCTTGATTCTTGTGACTTTGACCATAAATGAGAGACTTTTTATACAAAGTGTTAACCCCTTATTAATTTAACCCCATCCTGACAATGGATTTACCAGGTACATCCTGCAAAAACTGTCACTTAATGACAGAGGACGTACCTGGTAAGTCCGGGTCTCCGTGCGGCTGCACGCCGTTCAGGGACTCCAGAATCATTTTGTAAAAAAAAAAAAATGTTAGCCGGGGGTTAAGGTGACAGCCACGTACGCACACAGCTGTCATTGAGGGGTTAAAAAGTTATTTTTTTATTGGAAAGAAGAAACTCTCTCTATCTATCATGCAGTCACCATCAGTGCCAACCTGTATCCAGAGAACAACTGTTTTGCTACTGGCTTCTGTGGGGCAGCTTGAGTCTTAGACTAAAGCTCTCCACACAGTGTAATATCAATAATGCCACCTTGGGAAGTTTAACCCCATCGCGATAATGGACTTACCAGGTACGTCACGCAAAAATGTCACTTAGTGACAGAGAATGTACCAGGTAAGTCCCGGAAGTAATTTGTTATAATGGGAAAAAAAAAACAGTTGTTAAGTGCCAGCCACAGTCACTAAGGGGTTAAAAAAAAATAAAACAAAAAAGCAATAACACAGGACAGCAATAACTTTTGAAAGTACAATAATAACATTTTCATAATGCAACATTACTGCTTCTTTAAGGAAAGGGTTATGAAGAGATGTCAAAAGATGCAACTATTTACGAAGCTTGAATACATCCTTGGTATAACCATCTACTGTCCAGTTAACCCTTTGAATACGAGAATAATCTCCAACACATTGTAAAGTAAAGGGTGGGGGGATTAAAAAAATCTCTAGAATCCACCAACATCTTCATAGCTTAACACGTCAAAAATTAAAAAAAGTAATTTATTTGGTGCACAGACTGCCGAGCCTGAAACATTGTGGTTTGGATACATGTTGTACCAGGAAGAATGCAGCACTTATACACTACTCTAAATTACTATGATCTGTGATCATTGATACCAATAAATCTGTACTGATGAATGAGCTAGCGCAGAGTTGTCCAAGTTCAGTCCTCACGTGCCACTAACAGGACAGGACAGTTAATCAGTGGCTCATTAATTTAGACACTCACCTGTGCTTAATCAGGGAAATACTTAAAGGGTCAGTAATGTATTACCTAAAAAAAGAGCAGTGATGTAGAGAATCAAAAATGAAATCTATTGATGCAACTCCTATCTCTCAAACCTTTATGGTTTGAGAGATATAATGCTTTAAAATTCCTCCCTCCCTCCCCTTTTCCCGACATCAGTGCCTAAGTCAGAGGTTCTCAACCCATGCCCTCAGTGGCCACTAACAGGCCAGGACTTAGGAATTTCCCTGCTAGATCACAGGTGTGTTGATCAGAGGTTCATTCAAATTGATTAACTCGCCTGTGCTCTAACAAGGAAATCATCAAATCCTGGCCTGTTAGTGGCCACTGAGGGCATGGGCTGAGAACCACTGGTCTAGCTGGCAGCACGAGATCCTGGTCCTGAGACCAGCAGGCAGCTCTTTAGCAGAGCTAAATTAAAAATTAATACTTAAAGGGATAGTATTACTTCAAAATTACTATCCCTCATATTGTAGCCCTTAATAAACTGAGTTAAATGACACCAGCGGCATCTCTCAAAACTTTATGGTTTAAGAGATAGCCGCTTTCAAAGTTTTCTCTCCCCTGCTGTCAGCGTTCTGCTGCCAGCAGGAGAATCCAGTCCTGGGACAGACGGAGGCTCTTAAACATAGCCGATATCTCGTTATGGAAGGAAAAATGATTCATGGTAACAGTCTTCTATGTGTGCTTGGTTACCAAGCACACGTAGAAGACTCTTTCAATTAATCATTTTCCCTTCCATAACGAGATATCGGCTCTGCTGAAAAGCCTCCTCTTGATTCAGAGACCGGATTCTCCTGCTGGCAGCAGAACGCTGACAGCAGGGGAGAGGAAACTTTGAAAGTGGCTATCTCTTAAACCATAAAGGTTTGAGAGATGCCGCTGGTGTCATTTAACTCAGTTTATTAAGGACTACAATATGAGGGATAGTCATTTTGAAGTAATACTATCCCTTTAATGGGAATAGTCTAAAAATTGTGCCTGCAAATAAAGCACACTTTGTAGACCATTCCAATGAAGTATTTATTTTTAAATCACGTTATTTTGGCTCTGCTGAAGAGCCACCTCGAGTCGGCCAACTTGAATCTCCTGCTGTCAGCTTTACAGCTGACATCAGGGAAAGGGGAGGGAGGGGGACATTTAAAGCATTATATCTCTCAAACCATACAGGTTTGAGAGATACAGGAAAAGAAGAAGAAACAAAGAGGCGCTTCCTCGTGTGATATGGTCTGCAAGAATTTGATTGCACCTCACCACCACCTTTAAAGTGATACTCACATACGACTATGCTGGAAGAACACTTATGTGCAAACCAGCAAAATGAGCCTAGGGATTGATAAAGCTGCCCCTCATACAGCTAAAAGGCACAATCTTCGGCTGCTCCCCAAACAATCCTCCACTCACGAAGGGCCAGACATGCAAAACAAAGAACAAAACAGGAGGCGCCAAATAGTGCCCTATCAAAACTGGTATAGTCTCAATGGATAAGAAATAGTAATACACTCACATGTATAAATCGCTATGTAAACAATACAGAGCAATATCGCATACAGGGAAATCTTACCGTCCCTGTTCGGTATCTCCAAGATTTCTTCAATAATACGGATGATTCCAACGTAATGGGGATAAATCCACCGTAGTGAGGATACAAGGATACTCGTCCTTCTCCAAAACCTCAATAATGCATCCAAAATATATAAAAATATAAAATAAAAAAACAAAAAATAAAAATAAAAAATATATAAAATATATATAAAATATGCTCCAAAATTTGGAGCATATTTTATATATTTTTAATTTTTATTTTTTGTTTTTTTATTTTATATTTTTATATATTTTGGATGTAAAATAAAAAAACAAAAAATAAAAATAAAAAATATATAAAATATATATAAAATATGCTCCAAAATTTGGAGCATATTTTATATATTTTTAATTTTTATTTTTTGTTTTTTTATTTTATATTTTTATATATTTTGGATGCATTATTGAGGTTTTGGAGAAGGACGAGTATCCTTGTATCCTCACTACTGTGGATTTATCCCCATTACGTTGGAATCATCCGTATTATTGAAGAAATCTTGGAGATACCGAACAGGGACGGTAAGATTTCCCTGTATGCGATATTGCTGTGTATTGTTTACATAGCGATTTATACATGTGAGTGTATTACTATTTCTTATCCATTGAGACTATACCAGTTTTGATAGGGCACTATTTGGCACCTCCTGTTTTTTTCTTTGTTTTGCAGGTTTGAGAGATAGGAGTTGCATCGATCAGTTTATTTTTTGATTCTTTACATTGCTACTCTTTATTTAGGTAAGACATTACTATCACTTTAAATCCTGGCCTGTTGGTGTCCATTGAGGACTGAGCTTGGAAAGCCCTGTTCTAGTGGATCTCCCTGGGGAATGTACAGTAGCCTATGTTAGATAAAGTAGCATACTAAACGTAAGGCTATATTTCAGACAGGCAACTGCATTGAAACAGTGTATTCATCTGGAAAAAATATACATTTTGGCTTCTGTTTTTTCATGCATTTTGCAAATGTTTTTAACTGAGATTTTGATGCAATTTTTGGCAAGGATTTTTTTTGTTTATTTTCTTTCCAGGATCCCATAAGCAAAATAAGCATTCCAGTAAAATGCCACTATGACCCTACTTGTACTAGATACTGCATCTTAGAGGTCTCACTTCTTGAACACACACAAGCATGGGGGGAATGCAATAAGGTGTGATAAAGAGGTGATGAAGAGGAGATCATTTCTCCAGTGATATCACTTCTCCATTTCCTATGATATTCTATTGAGCTTATGAACTAAGGTCTCTCAGGTTCGAGAAATCTCCATAGAATAACATAGGATCTGGAGAAGTCATCTCTACTTTATTGCATACCTCCCAACATTTCAAGTGGCCAAAGAGGGACACTTGTGTTTTAGGTGGTGTTGTTGGGGGCGTGGCTGGTGGTGAGGCATTAACGAGTAATTTTAGGTTATTTCATGACCTACTGATACCTCTTGTGTAACTGAATACATGCTATAGAACAAGATCAAAGTCTTTTAATCACACAGACTAAACACGTACTGAAGTATATACAAACATTAAAGTGAGTTGTATTGCTGGGGAGCAATTTAACACACTAATATACATACAACACAGTCTGATCTCCTAAAAAGAGGGACACCTGGGTGGGAAAGAGGGACAGAGGGATTTGATTCCAAAAGAGGGACTGTCCCTCTTAAAGAGGGACACTTGGGAAGTATGTTATTGCCTCTTTATTACACCTTAGTGCATCTATCCCCTAGACTTCTCCATGTGCTTTACTGGTAGAAATGGCCGCAAATAAGAGACTAAAGAATCAGTTAACTGGTTCAGATCATATAGTGAGTAGTGAATGCCCTGGTATGTCCATACCTGGGAACTCTCCGGTTTTGCCCCGGAGACTCCGGATTTCAAAGTGAATTACCAGGTCTCCGGGACAATGTGTGAATCGCTGGGTGGGCAGAGTTTAAGTAGAAACTCTGCCCACTTGTGCTCCATCCCACCCGGTTCCTCCCACTCCCCGCCCTCTTACAGCCATTTTGCAGGGGATTTTTGTGTTTTTTTTGTCCCGCCCCCCCACGCCTAAGCCCCGCCCCTTTTATGACGCAATTCGCGTCATTTCCTCCCCCTGGGCACTGACAGGGTTACCCTCTGGGTAGCCCTGTTTCAAAAGTTCCTAGGTATGGGTATATCCATGCATTAAAATGCCCCTGACTGAACATGGCGGACTTCTCCCCTGCATTCCTGGTATAAACTACATCAATTTGGAGACTAAAGAAGGGTTAATTAATTCAGATCCTGTAGTAGGTAACAGTCTCTATAGAATAACATAGGAACTGGACAAGTGATACCACTGGAGAAGTTATCTCTGCTTTATCTCCTCTTTATTATGCCTTCGTAAGAATCAATGTGTTGAAGACCTCTCTAGCATTAATGATATTAAAAGTCCCATTTAATTCAATGGGAATTATTTTTTGCTCCCTTTGGTGCAGTTGATTTGCCCCAGAAATGCCATTTTGCCATACCTCCTACGTGTCTCTCTTTAGGAAAGGCCACCTAAAACAAAAGTGTCCCTCTATGGTCATTTGAAAAGTTGGGAGTTATAATAATGGCCCATGAAACTGGAGTTATTCTGGTGTAAACCAACTGCACTATAGGGAACAAATAAAAATTCCTTAATTCCCATAAATAGAGTTTCTAACCCTGTGAATGTTTAGAGGTCTCCAGTGAATTGCTTTGAAATGCACTGGAGACCTCTCTAGCATTCAAGAGATTAAAAGCTCAATTTAAAGCGGAACTACCACCCCTTGTAAACTTAGCCCCACATAATTATCCATCTAGCGACTAGCTGCTCAATAGTGTGTTGCCAGAATTATTACCACGTTATTGAGAATTCTATACTGCTCCCGGGCGGACAGCCAGGAAATAGCGCAGACATCTTTCCATAGTGAAGTCTGCGTGCCTGCGCTGTCAGTCCCAGCCTGCTCGAGGAGACGTTGCTAGGAGCTGTTCTGTACCAAAAGGGACTGATAGTGAAGGCGCGCAGACCTCACTATGGAAACATGTCTGCGCTGTTTCCCATACCTCCCAACATTTCAAATGGCCAAAGAGGGACACTTTTGTTTTAGGTGGTGTTTATGGGGTTGTGGCTGGTGGGCAGGGCATTACAGAGAATTTTTAGGCTATCTTATGACCTACCCGCTCCTCTTTGTGTAACTGAATAAATTATTTAGAGCAAAACCAAAGTACTTTATTTATACAGATTAATTTATAAACATTTGTTTAAGATTAGCTACACATTTATGTGAGTTTTATTGCTATGGAGCAATGTAATACACGTTACTCATTCTGATGTCCTCAAAAGAGGGACAAAAGGGTAGAAAAGAGGGACAGAGGGATTTGGGTCTGAAAGAGGGACTGTCCCTCCTAAAGAGGGACAATTGGGAGGTATGGTTTCCTGGCTGTCCGTCCCTGAGCAGTATAGAATTCTCAGTAACCAGGTAATAATTCTGGCGACTAGCACTATTGAGAAGCTAGTCGCCAGATGGGTAATTATTTGGGGCAAGGTTTACAAGGGGTGGTAGTGGAGGGAAAGGGGAGGGGGGAACTTTAGTAGCAATTATCTCTCAAACCATAAAGGTCTGAGAGATGACACTGGGGGCAATACATTTCTTTTTAATATGACTGCAATATAGGGATTAGTAATTATTAAGTATTACTATCCCTTTAAGCTAGTTGCCACCTGTCTAATTATTGCAGGGCGACTTTACCTATGCTGAAAGTTCTGCTTTAAGTATTACTATCCCTTTAAGCCATTTCCAATTAAGTCCCAAGTGGGTAAAAAAATTTCTTCCTGGCTCCATATAGAGGTCAGATATTTCCCTGAATCAACATCTTATCTGCTTTGAAGCCATCTGTCATAATTCTCAATATTGTTCTGTGCTAGATAGGCATCCATTACTTTTTTGAAAGAAGTTACAGTATCTGCAAGCACAACATCAGGCAAAGAATTCCTAAGCTTTACCGTCCTTACTATAAAAAACCCTACCTTTGTCTTTAGTCTTTATATAGAAGGTACAGTGGTCCATATCCTTTTGACTCCCAGAGATGTATGCAATGCATTGCACTACAATGCGTTGCTTACCCCACTGCCAGTCAAAGGATTAAATATATAAATGTAAACTGGAGTTATTCTGTAGTAAACCAACTGGTACCACAGAGAAAAATAAAATAAAAAAATCATGTTAAAATAAATTGGGCTTTTAATCACCTGATGCTAGAGAGGCTTCCAATATATTTTGGAGCAATGCATTGGATACTTCTCTAGCATTCACTGGGTTAAAAAACTTTATTCAAGTGTGTAGGAATTAAGGAATTTGTATTTGTCCCCTATGGTGCAGTTGGTTTACTCCAGAATGACTCCAGTTTCCTTTTATAAACATGGGCCAGTGTTATGAAACTCATGTGGTTTTCTCACGCTTTCACAATGGAGCGATAGTCGTCTTGCTGAACTGACTTTTAATTTAGCTTTCTCAGTGAGAATTCTTACTTGTGCACGTGTCTAAATATATATGATCTGTAGAAAACCAACCTACACCATAGGAAACAAACCAAACTTCTCATGAACGTAATTGGGGCTTTAACCCTTTGAGTGCCAGAGGGGTACTCAACACATTGGCAGTCAAAGGTTTAACCACTTGAAAGCTAGACAGGTCACAAACGCTTTGCAAAGCAGTACATTGGAGACCTTTGTAGCATTTAAAGGGGGACATTCACAAAGAAAAATTTTGAGCATGGGTTTTATTCAATAAAAGAAGACTAGCTCTGGGTTTTTTTTTGTTTTTTTTTGCAACCTCGGTAGCATGGTAAACACAGCTTGCTGTAACATTAGCCCATATAAATACAGCTACAAAGGGAAACATGAATGCGCTCCCTGGGGCAGCTGGGAGGAAGTTGGGAAGTCCTGCAGCATCGTGCGGCACATACCGGGTGCCGCAGAATGCAGAAGTGCCCGATTTGTGCCTGATTTGTCTTCATCATATCTCCTCTCCTAGGTGAGTAAAAAAAAAAACAGCGCCAATCTTGTTTTATTGAATAAAACCCATGCTCAAATTTTTTTCATATGAATGTTCCTCTTTAAGTGGTTAAAAAGTCCTGCTTAACACTTTAAGGACCACCAAGTACACACAGCCAGCACTTAAGGACCACTGAGCTTTTCTTTTTCATAACATAGTAACAGTAATATAGCTGATGCGGATGAAAAAATAAAGACATGCACCATCAAGTTGACATACCTCCCAAAAATATAAAATGGCCGAAGAAGGACACTTTAGTTTTAGGTGGTGTTACTGGGGATGTGGTTGGTGGGAGGGGAATTACTGATAATTTTTTGGTTATTTCATGACCTTTTGACAGCTCCTTAACTGAATAAATGATTTAGAGCAAAAACAATGTTTTTTATTTACACAGACTAATTTATAAACATATAATGAAGTCTAAACAAACATTAATGTGAGGGATACTTGGGAAGTATGATTTCAGCCCATGCCATATCACCCTTGTTGATCAAGAATAAATAAATAAATACATTAAAAATAAAAAAAACACTGAAAACATTTACAATTAAGCCCCAAGTGGATAAAAAAATCCTTCCTGACTCCAAAAGGTAGTCAAATATATCCCTTGATCAACATCCTATTTGCATTGAAACCAGATATCAAAGGTCTCAACATTGTTCTGAACTAGAAAGGTATATATTATTTTTTAAATAACATATGTTTTGTAAACAAAACTTTACTGCCCTTACTGTAAAAAAAAATCCTTGACTTTGTCTTAGTTGAAAATACCTTTCATCCACTCTTAATGGATGACCTTGGGGGAGAGTCACTAAGCGGTGATAAAGTGGTAATAAAGCTTCTCCAGTGATATCACTTCTCCAATTCCTATGTTATTCTATGGAACCTTTCTTCATCTTTGGAGACCTTAGTGCATAGGCTCCACAGAATATTATAGGAACTGGAGAAGTGATATCACTGGAGAAGTCATCTCCACTTTATCACCTCTTTATCACCGCTTAGTGAATCTCCACCCTTGTTTTTTCTCAGCTTTGAGTAAATAATTCCTCAAAGAGTTATCTGTATTGACATTGAAATGGTAATCTTATCACCTCTTAACCATCCTGTCCCTAATGTAAACAAACCCAATTTGCTTATAACACAGACCTACCAAGCCCTTTATTAGTTTTGTTGCTTCTTTGTTTTTCTACTGTTACATCTGTGCACAAATAAGATGATAACATATCAGTCTCTATAATGTCTGATGACTTGGACTACTCATATGGGTATCACCTCACATGATCGCAGCCCAATGCTGCACGCTACAACTTACATGTGTTCAAATGAAGACGCAGTGAAGTTGCAGCACCACTGTCTGCACAGTGGTCTACTGCAGGGAAGCTCAACCCTGTCTTCACGACCCAACAACAGTGCATATTTCCTTCAGTTTAACACAAGTGAATGTTGTTAACCTAGGCATATCCTTCAGAATGATTGATTGAGTGAACTGTGCTCATATGATGAGATTCTGAAAACCTGCACTGTCCAGAGGGTCTGAGGACAAGTTTGAGCTCCCCTGGTCTATTGGACCACAATACATATTATTAAAATGCACAACACTATAAACTGAAATAAAAAAAAACCAAATTGAATGGTTTACCCATATTGGCATCAGCCAGTTGTATATGGGTTACCCTGAAGTAGACTTGTCATCAGTCACATACTCCAGTGAAGAGATTACAGGATGACTGATGGAGAGTAGAGGAAAGTAGCGCAGGCAATTGGTATATAGTAGGATCCCTGTTGTGTTCCAGTCACACATTCAAACGTAACCATAATGTGAATAATTTAACCCTTTGAGTGCCAGAGGGGTACGGAATGCATTGCTTTGCAATGCATTCCGTACCCCCTCTGGCACTCAAAGGGTTAACGCTTTGGATGCCACAGAGGACTACAGTGCATATAGCAATGCACTGGAGATCTCTCTAGCATCCAAGGGGTTAATACTTTTTTGTATTCATATTTTGAAGATTTAGCCCTTTGTGTGTCAGAGGATATCCAATGCATTGTGTAGGGTAAAGACATCAACTGTTAGTGAACCGTAACCAGGAATGTATCAAAACAATTATTCAACTGTAAACTAACAAATGCCACAATCTACTGATGGTAACATCATCAATCTCTACTGTTTCCTCTCTGATTTGTGTAAATTTACAGATCAACATAACTATACATTGTCTTAATTCTAGGATGTATAAAACATGAATGGTACAAAAATTGTATTTGACAATCATCGAGAAATACTTCTCAAAAAAATTGTCAAAAAATATCATTCAACATAGAATTCCACCAATTAGACCAGTGGTTCTCAATCTTTTTTTGTTCGGGGCACTCCTAGCACATAATCTAGAACATTCAGGGCACCCCTAACATATTTAATCTACTTTATCAAGGGCATAATGAAGGGTACACTAGAGAAATATACAGTTATTATTAGGTCTTACAATCATAGTAATAAAGCTAAACATAATGTGCATAACAATTTCAATAAATCTTTATTTAAAAGTCCATTTTTGTTAGTCTTCATAGAAAATATGAGGCATTCTAAGATGATGTCCGTAGCACACCAAAGTACCACGGCATCCTGCTTGATAATCACCGAACTAAACCTTTGATTGCAACACATTGCAGAACAATGTGATGACACCCCCTCTGGCACTCAAAAACGTTAAGAAACAACAAATAAACATTTTCAATAAAAAGAATATACTATATATTGTCACAATTGCTTAACTTTTAACATCTGCAATATTATTAACTTACAAAAGAAAGTAGATTGTTATGATTAATGGTCTTTTAGGGATATTAACCCTTCGAGTGCCAGAGGGGTACGCAATGCATTGCTTTGCAATGCATTGCGTACCCCTCTGGCATTCAAAGGATTAAGTTATGAATAACATTCCAACTCTTTTTTGCCCATTGAGTAGTAGACAGGTCTCAACACACTGCTAATGCTTTGGTGATCTCTCAAGCATCTAATCAGTGTTAAACGTCTGTGTATAAAAAATAATTAAAAGGACTTACCCTTTTAAGCCACCTAAAATGTTTGTAAATATCAATTTCCACCTCCATTTTTTGCGTCCATCGCTCAGGTCAAATCCTTAGTTTAAAAGTAGTTATTTGGCAGCCAACCTGCCTTTGTTCCATGCAGCCTTGTTTCTTGTGAACACAAATATATCTAATCACATGTTACAGTCTCCTTGCTCTGCCCTGCAGGCTGACTCTAGAGTCATTTAACTGTCGCACACAAACAGAAGGAACTTAAGCCTCAATGTTGCACGACTTTCTCTCTAATACCATTTAATAAATTCTAACACATATCATACGACCAGTTCTACAACAACATATGCTCATGTTAATCTCAACCTCCGGTAATGAAGATCCTTACATAACAAAAAATCTAAATACTGCCAGCTAGTCAGAGGGAAACTATTTTCTAGCTATGCCTTGCTTAGCTTTCTGTTTCAGCGACTGGCTGGAAGTCATTACTTTAAGACCCCCTATTTCCTGTCTCTCTCTCTCTCTCACTAGTAATAATGATACACAGCAACCTTTAGGCTTTACAAGAGAAACGCTGCCATGCCTGACAGCAACCGGTCCCTTTGTGAAACAATCCTTTATTCTTAAAAACAAAACCAAACAAAAAACTACAAGGCATTAGGAGAATGTGTGAGTTTCAGTCAAGAAATACAATTCAGTAAATGCTGATGCTTTAAAGGGATAGTAATACTTAAAATGTTAAAAAAAATATATATATGTTGTAGGATTTATTCCCCTGAGTAAAACAAGGGTATTCCCAGTGCTGAGAGATATTTTATTAAAAAATTATAACAGTTCAAACTTGAATTCTTTAGATGCAATATCACAGTGGCCTGAAAATTTACAGTGGCGCTGTTGCTACACCATCCTATGGACCGCCCTGGTCCATAGACCATAAATCTCCATAGGATGGTGTAGCAACAGCTCCACTGTAAATTTTCAGGCCACTGTGATACTGCACCTAAAAATTCAAGTTTGAGCTGTTATAACTTTTTAATAAAATATCTCTCAGCAGTGGGAGTACCCTTGTTTTATTTGGAGACATAAACCTTACAACATATATTGTTTTACATATTAAGTATTACTATCCCTTTAAAGGGATAGTAATATTTAAAATGTAAAAAAAATATATAAATGATGCAGGGATTATCCCCCCTGAGTAAAACAAGGGTACTTATACTGCTAAGAGATATTTTATGAAAAAATTATAACAGCTCAAACTTGAATTTTTAGCTGCAATATCACAGTGGCCTGAAAATTTACAGTGGTGCTGTTGCTACACCATCCTATGGACTGCTCTGGTCCCTGCACGATAAATCCCCATAGGATGGTGTAACAACAGCACCACTGTAAATTTTCAGGCCACTGTGATATTGCAGCTAAAAAATTCAAGTTTGAGCTGTTATAATTTTTTAATAAAATATCTCTCAGCAGTGGGAGTACCCTTGTTTTATTCGGAGACATAAACCCTACAACATATTTTTTTACATCTTTATTATTACTATCCCTTTAAGACAGCTGGGATAAATATATTACACAGGAACTCAGTCATAAAAATAGTTAAATAGTTATGGCATGGATTTATACATTAATCATCCAAAACAACAACAGTCGTTATTAGTAACAAAATTGTCTTACGAATATCACAACACAATAGGGGTTATGCACTAAGGAGTGATAAAGCGGTGCTAAAGTGGAGAGGACTTCTCCAGTGATATCACTTCTCCAGTCCCTATGTTATTCTATACAGCCTATATATTAAAATCTCCAAAGCTGGAGAAATCTTAGTGCATTGGCTCTATAGAATGACAGGACATCTCCAGTTTTTCACATGATTATCACCTTTTTATCACACCTTTGTGCATAACCCCCAATGTGCATGTTTAAGCCTTTAAACAAGCAGTAAACCTTTGTTATGAAATATGTATATATTGCAGGACACTGACACTGCTGAAAATTAAATATATCCAGAGTTATTACAGTTTAAACTCTTGTTTTTTACATTAACAGTGCCCTCTAGTGGTTAGATTCCAATTAGTTATTCTTTTGCATTCTCTAGCAGAGGAAATAGAAAGTGCCATAGACGCTGATGCTGTAAGGTGGAACTTTCAGGAAGTTATCAAGCTGTAATTCTCTTCCTGATTGTTTGAACTGCTATAACTGCTTCTGAATTTAACAAAAAGCAACTGAATGGTGCGAATACCCTTGTTTTACCCAGCAGGAAAAGTTTTATATCATTTATGTTTTCTTAAAAAAGGTTTACTGCTTCTTTAACCCCTTCGCGTCCGGTGATGTTCCCGGACCATCACGCTGGTCCGGCGCTTAAGGATCAGTGACGGTCCTGGTACGTCACATACTATTACTCACTACGTTCCTGCAGGAGCGCGGTGAGTAATACCGGGACTGAATTTGATTGCTCCAAGACCGGAGCAATCTCTTTCAGTCCCTCCGTTCAGCATGCCGCCCCACGTGATCAGTCACGTGGGGCGGCACGCCGAAATTTCCTTAAAGGACCACACACCCCACGACCGCTGGTCGTTAAGGGGTTAAGGACCCGGGGTGGGGGTGTGTGTGAAATGGATTTTCATTCTCTTTGGGGGTTATGCGCTAAGGTGTGATAAAGAGGTGATAATGTGGAAATGACTTCTCCAGTGATATCACTTCTTCACTTCCAATGTTATTCTATGAAGCCAATGCAGAAGACTTGCAGAAATGATATTACTGGAGAAGTGTTCTCTGCTTTATCACGTCTTTATCACACCTTAGTGCATAACCATCTTTAGTTTGTATATAATTATATTGAGCCTATGCACTAAGATCTCCAAAGCTGGACAAATCTTAGTGCATTGGCTCCACAGAATAACATAGGACTTGGGGAAGTGATATCATTGAATAAGTCATCTCCACTTTAGTGCATCTCCCCTTTGTGTTCTTGTTTAGCCTTCTAATTGATTTCTAAAACTGGTGGGTAGAGGAGAGGAAGGAGTTAAATGAGGATATTAGACAGCCATATTAACCCCTTAACAACCGGCCGCACAGGCACGTTGTGGTCACTAAAGGGCCACGGAGCATTTTTCCAGACTCCCCGAATGGCATGCAGCTGCGGGAGGAGCCCGGAATTCCATGACGGTCATAGCACGTCATGGGTCGTTAAGTCAAAACAACCCACGATGTGCTATGACTGCCAAGGGTTGTTAAGGGGTTAATGAAGTTTTGTGCACTTTTATTTCATTTGGCTTTTTCTGTGTAAAGTGTATTTTTGGCACAAATGAATGGCACCACTTTCTGGAAAAACAACAAAATAGGGCTTTGTCTCTATGGTGCCTAAGTAATAAGGGAACATTTGGCATTTTGCTTATTATAAGGACCTTTTTATGACAGTATTAAAGGGATAGTCATACTTCGTTTTAACTTTATTTTATTTTGTAGGCATTAAAAAAACATGAAGAACGATATAATATCTCTCAAACCATAAAGGTTTGAGAGATATTCACAAGCAAAGTTTCCCCCTTCCGCCCCTTTTGCCTAGTGTAAGCCATCTCTTCTCAGATGTGGAATGCAGTCCATAGACCAGACAGATAACAGAAGGGGACACTCTTATTCTTATGAAAACAATGAAATCCCTGCCCCCCTTGACAAGCTTTTCAGGTTTTTCCCTTATCTTAATTGAAGATGGTCCCTCTCTGCAGTCTACCTGGGCACCTCCCTTCTGCCCTGGCTGAACAGTGTTGCATCAGTAAAAGGGGCGGGAGGGGACACTTTGCTTGTGAATATATCTTAAACCATAAAGGTTTGAGAGATAAGACTTATATCATTCTTCATGTTTTTTTAATGCCTACAAAATAAAATAAAGTTAAAACAAAGTATTACTATCCCTTTAAATGTGTACTGCATTATTACCCTGAGAATTTGGAACAATGCTTTGAGCACTTCTCTGGTCCTTATGGGGTTATCACATTGTTCCACATCCCTTCTGATGCCCTCCCCCCAATGAGGTCTGCAAAAAAAAAAAGGGAGTGACCCCAGTCATGTGTGGGGCATGGGCCTGACCGCACGCATGGCTAAGAACATGCCCCACACAGGCTCTACACTTGGAGTCTAAACTTTTTTTTATAATTAAAAATAAATGCCATTTTTTTGCTGCTGAGTAAAACATAAAAGTTTTTCCACAGCTGGGATATTTGTGTTCAATTGTTATTACAGCTAAAACATATTATTTTTATATTTTATAAGTGTAAAAGCCCATGTACACTGGCCAAGGTCTGGTGAGGTAAAGAGGCCGGTCTTGCTCGGTCTTGCTCTGTGTCCTGCCACCGACACAGTCATGCACAGTAGAGACTGCCCAAACGCACAGAATGCTCCCAGCACAGAACTCCCAGCATTTCCTGCACCTCCCAGCATTCTGTGCGTTCGGAAAGTCTCTACTGCACATGACTGCATCGGACAAACATGCTGACCTTTTATATTATAGGATATATACATACATTTTCTTAAAACAGTTTAACCCCGTAAAGACTGCCCAATCCGGCGAGCGTGCTGCTGTTAACACTTTGAGTGCCAGAGAGGTAAGCAACGGATTGCTCTGGCACTCAAAGGGTTAAGGACCACGGAGCCTCTTTTTTTTTTTTTTTTGCACATGGGATGGCAGAGCAGTATGCAGCCTTGCTGCCTTCCCAGAATTCCATGAAGTGCTAGGACCATCACCAATCCTTAAGTGCCAGGACTGTCGTGGTGGCCCTGGAACGTCATGGGTCCTTAACCCCTTAAGGACCCATGACGTGCCAGGACTTCATGGAATTCAGGTTTCCCCGCGCGTCTGCACTCTGTTCGGGGAGCCCTGAATGGTCTGTGGTCCATAAGTGCCAGCCGGGTGCGAAATCGTCAGGTCCTTAAGGGGTTAATCCTCTCTTAATGTACACAAACAAACAAAACTGGAGCAGTAATACATTTGAATGACAAATCTGACAAACTTGGTGTATTTACACTAGAAAAAAAGACGACTAAGGAGATCTTATCACAATGTACATGTATATGAGATGTCAATCTAAAGATATTTCTGGTGAGCTATTCGTTCCAAAGACTGAGCAAATAACTAGGGGCCACCCCTTGAAATTAGAGGAAAGGAGTGGAATTGCTTGCCCAAGGATGTGGTTATGGCAGATACAATGGATACATTTAAGGGAAGATTAGATACATTTCTTTCAAAAGAGAACATACAGTGTTACACTGTGCATTAGTGGCCAAAACAGGAAGTTCTGATAGACTAAATTATTTGGCAGCAGGAAAGCTATATCATTCTCATGTCTCTGGTTTATAAGGCAAGGGTTGAACTTGATGGACTTATGTCTTTTTTCCACCTAATTTGCTATGTTACTATGAGTACCCTGGTTTATTCAGCAAGAAAAGCCATATAACACATATTTTTCCATAAAATGGTATACTCATTGTAAGTGCTTTAATTGGCATTGCACATTCTATTGTTAATTTGATGTGTTGTAAATATTTAAAACATGCACTCTCAAAGCAGAAGTACGTATTGGTATGAATTAACCCTCTGCGTGCCAGTGAGGTACACAACGTATTGCAAAACAATGCGTTGTGTACCCCTCTGGCACTTGAAGGGTTAACCCCTTGAGTGCCAGTGGGGTATGCAACGCATTGCTCTGCAATACGTTACATACCCCTCTGGCACTCAAAGGGTTAAAGCAGAGACAGTAACGTAACTAGTCATTGGCATAACTGGGAACTTTTTATTGTTGTCTCCCTGGAGGGGAGTCCTCTGCTGCCATGGGTGGGGTGAAGAATGATGCGTATCGCGTCATAAAGGGGCGGGGCTTAACGCGAGTGCCGGGTGGAGGGCTTAAAAGAAGGCTGGGGGAAGGAGCAACACAGGGAGAAAGAGTGGAAGTGGGTAGAGTTCCAATAGAAACTCCCCACATCCGGAGAATCAGCCTCTGCCCCAGAGACCCGGTAAAGCAGTGTCAAAACCGAAGTCTCTGGGGCAAATCCGGAGAGTTCCCAGGTATGGTCATTGGAGGGCCCTGAGGCAAAAACATTTTTGGGTCCCCACCACAAAAATATTTACACAAAGGCATAACTAGAAGCTATTGATTCATTGGGCAGATGAGATTACCTTGGATGGTGGGCCCTGGTGCAGCTGCACCCTCTGCACTCCCAGTAGTTTCGCCCTTGAAAGAGGAACTATAACCAGACCTCAAGCCCCCCAAACATGCAGGTTATCTCCTCAGTTAAACACAAGGGAATGTTGTTAATTCATGCAAATCGAAAAACTGATTGAGTCACTTGTGTTCATATCAGGAGATCCAGAAAATCTGCACCATTAGGGGTACCTCTGGACAGGTTTGGACATCCATGAATTAAGCCATATAACACTGGTTCCTAGCCCTCTTCTCTGGGGAGTCTAACTAGGGTTGGCACCCAGCTGGTATTTTACCGGCAGGCCGGTAAAAAATTGGCTTCTTTCCAATGTTAAGTCTATGGAGGGAATGCCTCGGCCTGTATGTTTTTGAACAAAAGGTGGCAACCCTAAATCTAACTGGCCACGTCCTTAGGATTTTACTGCTTGTGTACACGTGAATGAATTAAATGTCTGAGTTACTGATTAACTCACCAGTACTCAGACATCACCCTAAAGACATGGTTTGTTTGGGAGAGTTGGGACACACTGTCCTGGGAAATACACTTGTATAAATCTACCTGCACTTTCCTAATCATGGTCCTTATTTATACAAGCAAAGTGAAGCTATTCTGGGGGCATACTAACTGCACTAGAGGGGAGAAATAAAAAGTCCCATCCAACCTCCCAAGAGTCCCTCTTTAGGTGGGACAAAGCCTCTTTCAGACTCAAATCCCTCTGTCCCTCTTTCCCACCCTGATGTCCTCTTTTTAGGTGATCAGACCATGCTGTGTATATATAAGTGTATCACATAGCTCCACAGCAATAAAACACACATAAATGTTTGTTTAAATTTTAGTATATGTGTTTATAAATTAGTCTGTGTAATTAAAATGCTTTGGTCATGCAATAACCTCCTTAAAGGGGATCTCTCGCCTCTACAAAATTTAGGCTTATTATGCAGAGTATATATAGATAATTGATTAAAAAAAAACAAAAACGCTATTTGGGTTAAAACGATAGCTTATAGAGTGCCCTGCACTCTACTTCCGCATACACTTTGGTTGCTGCACTGCCCTTGCTCCCTTTTCACTACCCAGCCTCCTCCGATGACGGAGGCTGTCTGTCTGTAAGCTGGGGTGATCTCATTGGCTAGATATCGATCTCTGCCAATGAGATCATTCCAGCTTACAGACAAAAGCCTTCGTCATCAGAGGAGTGTGTAGGGAAGCAGGGGCAATGTGACAATCTGTGGCAATGGAAGCATATGCGGAAGTAGGGTGCAGGGCACTCTATAAGCTATCGTTTTAACCCAAATAGCATTTTTTGTTAAAAAAATTAATAACATTTTTAACATTATCTATATATACTCTACATAATAAGAATAACTTTTGTAGGGGTGAGAGATCCCCTTTAATGCCCCACCCACCAGCCACACTCAGCAAACCACCAAAAACACAAGTGTCCCTCTTGTATTTTATGGACACAGACTAATTTATAACATATATATACTGAAATTTAAACAAACATTAACCCCTTAAAGGGATAATAATGTTTCACAAAAAAAAACAGCTCCAATAAATCTTCCTAGTATTTGGGCCATGGAGGGTGTTATTTCAATACTGTCAGAGTTGTAGTTCAAGAGTAATTGAATGATAAAGTATCCCCCTCCCGCCCCTTTTGCTGATGTAATACTGCTCACCTCAGAGCAGCAAGGTGGTGTCCATATGGCTTGCAGATCGGGACAATGTTCAATTCGAATAAGGGAAAAACCTGAAAAATCTGTCAAGGGGGGCAGGATTTCATTGTTAGAGTAAGAAGATTGTCCCTTTCTGTGTGCTGTCTGGTCTGTGGGCTAGATTCCACATCTGAGGAGAGGTGGCTTACACTAGGTAAAAGGGGTGGGAGTGGGATACTTTATCATTCAATTACTATTGAGCTACAACTCTGACAGTATTGAAATAACACTCTCTATGGTTCAAATACTATGAAGATTAATTGGAGCTGCTGTTTTTGTGAAACATTACTATCCCTTTAAGGACCCATGACGTGCCAGGACAGTCATAGGTTTCAGGATTCGCCGTTTGGGGAGCCCTGTGTCAGATCGGCAAAAAAAAAAATTGCTCAGTGGTCCTTAAGTGCCGGCTGTGAGCGCGCGTGGCCAGTCCTTAAGGGGTTAATGTATTACTGCTGTGGAGCAGTGTGATACACTTATATACACACCACACAGTCTGATCTCCTAAACAGAGAGACACCAGGGTGGGAAAGAGGGACAGATGGAATTGGGTCTCAAAGAGGGACTGTCCCTCCAAAAGAGGGATGCATGGGAGGTATGTAAAAGGGTATTTGAAACGCTGCAGGGACATTGTCATTTCACTGGTCACACCACTGCTTGTGTCTGTGGCACGCCAGAAGTCATATTTTATAGAGCGCTCTTCATTGGGTAGCTTGAGTCTGACTACATCTCCTTAGAAAGTGATAAGAACAGCACCACTTAATGACCGTAATAGAAAATTGCAGTTGAAAGTAATAAAAAATCTGTTTGAGGTGGAAAAACCTTTGGATCAAAAATCTCCCATCCATCAAAGTAACCTTGTTTCACTCAGAAGGAATATCCCTATAAAATATAAATTTACTGCTCCTTTAACAAATGCTGGCTTTTGTGCTCATTTTTCAGATTTCCTCTATAGTTATAAACAAATTAAGCATTCTGTTTAACTGCAGCTGAAATACGATGACCCTTATAAACATATGTCAATGCAGCTGTCCTTCCCATAGTTCAGATAATTTATGTCAGTCAATGGATGTAATATAAACTAAATATTTTCCTGGCTAGAGACAAGAGTAGGTTGGCAGCTCTCTCACTGGGAATCAAATGGATCTGACTGGACCGAATTTCAGAAGGTGGATAGTCTCCACACTTCTCCTGTATAATTAGGCTGGACTGGAAAACCCATTAATACATTCAGCAGCTGATAAAATGTTGGCAGCTGCAGAAGTTCTTGAGAGTCAGAGCTGTCAAACAGTGTTATATATATCAAAGAGTGAAAATGTGGGTCTGGGTATAGAATATTTTGTGGGCTACCTACAGAACATTTTGTAGCCCTAGAGCAGTAGTGGGTAACCTTTGTCCTTTGCTAGTTCCTGTAGTCCACAGATGGCCAACTGTTTGTGGACTACAATAAGACATATAACCTGACTACAGAGGCAAGCCAAACGCATCATTTGCAGGTAGGGGGTTCCGAAAGCTCAAATAACTATGTAATAACAATGCGTAGAATGTAGTGATGAGCGAGCACCCCAATGCTCGGATGTTCGGGTGCTCTGACCGAGCACCCCCTGAGGCTCGAGTGCTCGGCCGAGCACCCGAGCCCCATTGAAGTCAATGGGAGGACTCGAGCATTACACCAGGCACCCCCTGCTCTGATGAGGGGAGGGTGCCTGGTCCATAGGAAAAGGGCAGAAAAAGATGGAAACACTACAGAAATGGTTCAGGGACAGCATAGGGAGGATGTCTGGATGCACCTTGGACTCCAACATCGCTGCTGGGAACGATCTTTCGCCCGTAGTACGCCATTTTTACAGACTGACCGTAAAACACACAAAAAGGAAAATAAAAACGACTTTAGGCGAAAAATTGTTACCAAACAGTATTTGCTGTATATTTACTTGTATATCATCTGCAAATTCTCCCAAAAATTTCATCGATTTTCTGAAGTGAGGCCATGATTAAGAGGGAAACGTGCGCAGAGGCAAATTATCCCAAAAATTTCCTTGATTTTCAGAACTGAGGCCATGATTAAGAGGGAAACGTGCGCAGAGGCAAATTCTCCCAAAAATTTCCTTGATTTTCAGAACTGAGGCCATGATTAAGAGGGAAACATGCGCAGAGGCAAATTATCCCAAAAATTTCCTTGATTTTCAGAACTGAGGCCATGATTAAGAGGGAAACGTGCGCAGAGGCAAATTCTCCCAAAAATTTCCTTGATTTTCAGAACTGAGGCCATGATTAAGAGGGAAACGTGCGCAGAGGCAAATTATCCCAAAAATTTCCTTGATTTTCAGAACTGAGGCCATGATTAAGAGGGAAACGTGCGCAGAGGCAAATTCTCCCAAAAATTTCCTTGATTTTCAGAACTGAGGCCATGATTAAGAGGGAAACGTGCGCTGAGCTGACCATCTAAAACATTATGGGTGAGGGTCTGCTGCAGAGCTGACCATCCTAAACATTATATGCGAAGGCCCGCTAGTGAGCTGACGCTATAAAACATTATATGAGAGGGCCCGCTAGAGAGCTGACCCAATAAAACATTATATGAGAAGGCCCGCTGGTGAGCTGACCTATATAAAAATTGGCAAACAGGGCCCGCTGGTGAGCTGGCCCTATATAAAAATTATATCACAGGGCCCGCTGGTGAGCTGGCCCTATATAAAAATTATATCCCAGGGCACGCTGGTGAGCTGGCCCTATATAAAAATTATATCCCAGGGCATATGGAAGAGGAGGAGGAGGATGAGAACATTAAGAGTCAACCATATACCCGTTTTTGGGGTGGAAGGGGTGAATGGGAATACAGAGTATTCCCATCATTGTAAATAACATATATAAAGTGAGTTTATGTTCCCCCGGGGCTTTCCTCCAGTGGAGTGGAGAAGTCAGGGGAAATCCAGGCCTTGTTCATTTTTATAAGTGTCAACCTATCAGCATTGTCGGTGGAAAGGCGGATACGCTTATCTGTTATGATGCCACCAGCAGCACTAAATACCCGCTCAGACAGAACGCTGGCGGCAGGGCAGGCCAGCACCTCCAAGGCGTAGAGTGCCAGTTCATACCACGTGTCCAGCTTGGACACCCAGTAGTTGTAAGGCACAGAGGGATCATTGAGGACGCTGACACGGTCTGCTACGTACTCCTTCACCATCTTCCAAAACTTTTCCCTCCTTGTGACACTAGGCTGCGCATCAGGGTGAGGGTGCTGGCGGGGTGTCATGAAGGTGTCCCACGCCTTGGAGAGTGTTGCCCTGCCTTTGTCGGAACTGCTGTGTGCTCCCCTTTTCTCCCCTTCTCGGTTGGCCAAGGTAGCACGTACTCTGCCGCCAGCGTTGTCAGATGGAAAATTTTGGAGCAATTTTTCAACAAGAACCTTCTGGTATTGCACCATTTTGCTTGTCCTCTCCACCGGAGGAATGAGAGATGAGAAATTCTCTTTGTAGCGGGGGTCCAGAAGGGTGAACACCCAGTAATCCGTGTTGTCTAAAATGCGTACAACGCGTGGGTCACGGGAAAGGCAGCCTAACATAAAGTCAGCCATGTGTGCCAGAGTACCAACAGTCAAGATTTCGCTGTCCTCACCAGGAGGCTGACTCTCAATATCCTCATCCTCTTCCTCCTCTTCTGCCCACCCACGCTGAAGAGATGGAACTAAAGTTCCATGGCTACCCTCTGTAGCGGAGGCAACCGTGTCTTCCTCCTCCTCCTCCTCCTCCTCCTCCTCCGCCTCCTCCAATTGTCGCTGAGAAGACGAAGTGAGGGTGCTCTGGCTATCACCTTGTGTAAGCTCTTCCTCCCCCATTTCCACCTCTTCCACATGCAAAGCGTCGGTTTTAATTGTGAGCAGCGAGCGTTTCAGTAGACACAGAAGTGGGATGGTTACACTGATAATAGCGTTATCGCCGCTCACCATCTGTGTCGATTCCTCAAAATTGCGTAAAACCTCGCAGAGGTCTGACATCCATTCCCACTCCTCACTTCTGATTACAGGAAGTTGAACGGAGAGGCGACGACCGTGTAACAGCTGGTACTCCACTACTGCCCTCTGCTGCTCACAAAGCCGGGCCAACATGTGGAAGGTGGAGTTCCAGCGCGTGCTCACGTCACACAGCAGCCGGTGAGCTGGCAATTGTAAGCGCTGCTGCAGCTTCAACAGGCCGGCCGAAGCTGTAGATGACTTACGGAAATGTGCACACACGCGGCGCACCTTGGTCAAGAGATCATGCACATTGGGGTAGGTTTTTAGAAATCGCTGCACCACTAAATTAAATACATGCGCTAGGCATGGTACGTGTGTGAGCTTGCCGAGCTCCAAAGCCGCCACCAAGTTACGCCCATTATCACACACAACCATGCCTGGTTGCAGGTTGAGTGGCGAGAGCCACTGCTCGGTCTGGTGACTAATCCCCTGCAACAGCTCTGAGGCCGTGTGCTGTTTGTCCCCAAGGCAGATCAGCTTCAGCACGGCCTGTTGACGCTTCCCCACTGCAGTGCTACACTGCTTCCAGCTACTGGCTGATGGGGGAGTGGCGGTGTGTGTAGAGAATTCGGAGGTGGAAACGGAGGAGGAGGAGCCAATAACGTAGGTGCTGGTGGAAACCCTGATGGAGGTAGGGCCCGCAATCCTCGGCGTGGGTAGCACCCGTGCCATCCCAGGGTCCGAGTCGCTCCCAGCCTCCACGACATTCACCCAGTGTGCCGTCAGGGAAATGTAGCGTCCCTGGCCACAAGCACTTGTCCATGTGTCAGTCGTTAAGTGGACCTTCCCAGTAACTGCGTTGGTCAGGGCACGGGTGATGTTACGGGACACATGGTGGTGTAATGCGGGGATGGCACACCGGGAAAAGTAGTGGCGGCTGGGGACCGCGTACCGAGGGACAGCTGCTGCCATCAGGCTGCGGAAGGACTCAGTGTCCACAAGCCTAAATGGCAGCATTTCGATGGCCAGTAATTTTGAAAGGTGTGAGGTTAGTGCTATAGCCTGTGGGTGGGTGGCTGGGTACTTTCTCTTGCGCTCAAATGCCTGGGGTAACGACATTTGGACGCTGTGCTGGGACAGGGAAGTGGATGTGGTCGCTGATGGTGCTTCAGATGGTACAGGTGCAGGGCGGGAGGTATGCGGGCCTGCGCCTTCGACAGGCGATTGGCCGGCACCGAAAACAGGGGAAGAGGAGGCAGTGGTGTGGCCTGCAGACACAGATGGGCGATCCAGGCGTTCCTCCCACTTACTACGGTGCTTGGATGCCATGTGTCGGATCATGCTGGTGGTGGTGAGGTTTCTAGTGTTCATGCCTCGGCTCATTCTGGTGTGGCACAGGTTGCAAACTACAATTCTTTTGTCGTCCGCACTTTCCTTAAAAAAACGCCATACCGCGGAACACCTACCCCTTGGCAAGGTAGATTTACACAAGGGGGTGCTCCGTGGAACATTTGCGGGCCGGTTTGGTGCGGTCCGCCTTCTTTCTGTAGCCACACCACTGCCTCTTCCAGCCTGTTGCGGTGCTGCAGATGGCTCACCCTCAGGACTGCTGTCATCGCTCGGCTCTACACCTTCCCAGGTGGGGTCAGTCACCTCATCGTCCACCAAGTCCTCCTCCACTTCCTCACTCTGATCATCCTCCTCAAGTCTTGATCCCACCACATACTCAGTCATTGACAACTGTATAACATTCTCCTCAACAAGGTCTTGAGACGGAAATAGTGGTTGATTTAATGGCAACTGTGTCTCATCATCATCATCATCATCATCCACTACTTCCTTTGACCTTAAATGCCGTTCACATCTGTCATCTTCTTGTGATTGGGTAGCCTCTAGAGGTTGTGAATCAGGGCACAAGATGTCATGTTCCTCTGCAAGCGTGCTTGGAGAGAGGGTCAAATGAAGGATTGGTGATGAGACGAGCTCATCACTATATCCCAGTGTGGGATCACTTCTTTGACCAGACCGTGTATGGTGGGAGGAAGGATGATCAGAGTGAGGATTATGTTGACCAGACTCTTGGCTACTGAGAGTGGACTTGGTGGAAGACAGGGTGGTGCTTAACCGACTGGAAGCAGTATCAGCTGTCATCCAACCGACCACCTGTTCGCACTGGTCGGACCTCGAGAGTGATGTCCTGCGACGCCCTGTGAAATCAGACATGAAGCTAGGTATGGTGGATGTCTTTCTTTCTTGTGCTCTGGCACCAGGCACAGTTTCTCCGCGTCCTGACCCGCGCCCTGAACTTTCAGGATCACGTCCACTTCCCCGTCCCTTTTTACCCGCCTTCTTCATCTTACACGATATATATGACTTTAATATATATGAGTTTGAAAACTTAACAGTATTTTTTACTATTCTGCAACTCTGCAGAGTACACAGAATAGGCTGTTAAACGGCGCGTTGAAACACACTGAATGGAATATGTGACTTTAATATTTGAGTTTGAAAACTTAACAGTATTTCTTATAATTCTGGAACTGTACAGAGTACACAGAATAGGCTGTTAAACGGCGGTGAAAGACACTGAATGGAATATGTGACTTTAATATTTGAGTTTGAAAACTTAACAGTATTTCTTACAATTCTGCAACTCTGCAGAGTACACAGAATAGGCTGTTAAACGGCGTTGAAACACACTGAATGGAATATGTGACTTTAATATTTGAGTTTGAAAACTTAACAGTATTTCTTATAATTCTGGAACTGTACAGAGTACACAGAATAGGCTGTTAAACGGCGGTGAAAGACACTGAATGGAATATGTGACTTTAATATTTGAGTTTGAAAACTTAACAGTATTTCTTACTATTCTGCAACTCTGCAGAGTACACAGAATAGGCTGTTAAACGGCGCGTTGAAACACACTGAATGGAATATGTGACTTTAATATTTGAGTTTGAAAACTTAACAGTATTTCTTATAATTCTGGAACTGTACAGAGTACACAGAATAGGCTGTTAAACGGCGGTGAAAGACACTGAATGGAATATGTGACTTTAATATTTGAGTTTGAAAACTTAACAGTATTTCTTATAATTCTGCAACTCTGCAGAGTACACAGAATAGGCTGTTAAACGGCGTTGAAACACACTGAATGGAATATGTGACTTTAATATTTGAGTTTGAAAACTTAACAGTATTTCTTATAATTCTGGAACTGTACAGAGTACACAGAATAGGCTGTTAAACGGCGGTGAAAGACACTGAATGGAATATGTGACTTTAATATTTGAGTTTGAAAAATTAACAGTATTTCTTACTATTCTGCAACTCTGCAGAGTACACAGAATAGGCTGCTAAACTGCGGTGACACACACTGAATGGAATATGTGACTTTAATATTTGAGTTTGAAAACTTAACAGTATTTCTTACTATTCTGCAACTCTGCAGAGTACACAGAATAGGCTGTTAAACGGCGTTGAAACACACTGAATGGAATATGTGACTTTAATATTTGAGTTTGAAAACTTAACAGTATTTCTTATAATTCTGGAACTGTACAGAGTACACAGAATAGGCTGTTAAACGGCGGTGAAAGACACTGAATGGAATATGTGACTTTAATATTTGAGTTTGAAAACTTAACAGTATTTCTTATAATTCTGCAACTCTGCAGAGTACACAGAATAGGCTGTTAAACGGCGTTGAAACACACTGAATGGAATATGTGACTTTAATATTTGAGTTTGAAAACTTAACAGTATTTCTTATAATTCTGGAACTGTACAGAGTACACAGAATAGGCTGTTAAACGGCGGTGAAAGACACTGAATGGAATATGTGACTTTAATATTTGAGTTTGAAAAATTAACAGTATATCTTATAATTCTGGAACTGTACAGAGTACACAGAATAGGCTGTTAAACGGCGGTGAAAGACACTGAATGGAATATGTGACTTTAATATTTGAGTTTGAAAACTTAACAGTATTTCTTATAATTCTGGAACTGTACAGAGTACACAGAATAGGCTGTTAAACGGCGGTGAAAGACACTGAATGGAATATGTGACTTTAATATTTGAGTTTGAAAACTTAACAGTATTTCTTATAATTCTGGAACTGTACAGAGTACACAGAATAGGCTGTTAAACGGCGGTGAAAGACACTGAATGGAATATGTGACTTTAATATTTGAGTTTGAAAAATTAACAGTATTTCTTATAATTCTGGAACTGTACAGAGTACACAGAATAGGCTGTTAAACGGCGGTGAAAGACACTGAATGGAATATGTGACTTTAATATTTGAGTTTGAAAGCTTAACAGTATTTCTTATAATTCTGGAACTGTACAGAGTACACAGAATAGGCTGTTAAACGGCGGTGAAAGACACTGAATGGAATATGTGACTTTAATATTTGAGTTTGAAAACTTAACAGTATTTCTTATAATTCTGCAACTGTACAGAGTACACAGAATAGGCTGTTAAACGGCGGTGAAAGACACTGAATGGAATATGTGACTTTAATATTTGAGTTTGAAAACTTAACAGTATTTCTTATAATTCTGCAACTCTGCAGAGTACACAGAATAGGCTGTTAAACGGCGGTGAAAGACACTGAATGGAATATGTGACTTTGATATTTTAGTTTGAAGACTTAACAGTATTTCTTCCTATTCTGCAACTCTGCACAGTACACAGAATGTGCTGCTACACTGCGGCGAAGCACACTGAATGGAATATGTGACTTTGATATTTTAGTTTGAAGACTTAACAGTATTTCTTCCTGTTCTGCAACTCTGCACAGTACACAGAATGTGCTGCTAAACTGCGGCGAAGCACACTGAATGGAATATGTGACTTTGATATTTTAGTTTGAAGACTTAACAGTATTTCTTCCTATTCTGCAACTCTGCACAGTACACAGAATGTGCTGCTACACTGCGGCGAAGCACACTGAATGGAATATGTGACTTTGATATTTGAGTTTGAAGACTTAACAGTATTTCTTCCTATTCTGCAACTCTGCACAGTACACAGAATGTGCTGCTACACTGCGGCGAAGCACACTGAATGGAATATGTGACTTTGATATTTTAGTTTGAAGACTTAACAGTATTTCTTCCTATTCTGCAACTCTGCACAGTACACAGAATGTGCTGCTAAACTGCGGCGAAGCACACTGAATGGAATATGTGACTTTGATATTTGAGTTTGAAGACTTAACAGTATTTCTTCCTATTCTGCAACTCTGCACAGTACACAGAATGTGCTGCTAAACTGCGGCGAAGCACACTGAATGGAATATGTGACTTTGATATTTTAGTTTGAAGACTTAACAGTATTTCTTCCTATTCTGCAACTCTGCACAGTACTCAGAATGTGCTGCTAAACTGCGGCGACGCACACTGAATGGAATACGTGACTTTGATATTTTAGTTTGAAGACTTAACAGAATGTGCTCTAATCTGCAACTTTGCACACTAAACAGAATGTGCTCTAATCTGCAACTTTGCACACTAAACAGAATGTGCTCTAATCTGCAACTTTGCACACTAAACAGAATGTGCTCTAATCTGCAACTGTGCACACTAAACAGAATGTGCTCTAATCTGCAACTTTGCACACTAAACAGAATATATATATATTTTTTTTTTTTTTTTTGTTTTTTTCCCCCCACACCAAATAACCTGCTGCCCCCACACACAGTAGTCCTAAAAAGGACTTTTGGTTCTTTTTTTTTCACAATTTTTGTTTTTTTCCTCCCTACACTGCCTTTCCCTTCCTATCCTCAGCTCTCCCTGGCTCAGACTGAGCCGAACTCGATGGTCAGGTGCTATACAGCACCTGACCACGGGTTCTGGCCAGCCAATCAGTGTAATGCCAGCAGCCAACATGGCTGCTGGCATTACACCGATGTCAGAGCCTCCCTGCACGTTTATTGGCTGCGCAGCAGCCGCAAAACGTGCGGGGAGGAGACCCGAACATGGCGGGCGAGCACATGCGGTACTCGTACGAGTACCGCCATGTGCCGAGCAGAGCGATGCTCGAGCTGATCCGAGCATCGGCCGAGCATGCTCGCTCAACACTAGTAGAATGTATTTTGTGTAATTGTGCCTCCAAAACCCATGGCAACTACATGGGCAAGCATAGAATGAGAGACTTGCATCCCTCCAGAAAACAGCCACATTTATGTTTTGTGAACCCAGACCAGCCTCGCTCCTCCCTGGCCATCTGACCTCAGGGTTAAAATGGATTCTTTCTGTGAAAGTGGGACTATTGAGAACGCAAGGTGAGATCGGAGGCCCTGGCAAATGCTGGGTCCATCCATACATTAAATTACCCCTGTTTAGCCATATAGAAACAAACATACACCGTTATTGGGGTGCTAACGTTTTGTGATTAAATAGGACAATAAACTGTGCAGGGAAGGGTCTTGGGAAATTAGAAACCCACTCTCGTTTTGTCCTTGCAACCAAACAGGAAGTGTTTTCTGCACTCTATGTGCTGGGTGCCTGTGGGGGTAATCCTGGCACACAGCAAAAACAAGTCATAAAATGTACTGCTTTTGTCCTCAAACCGATGTATAGTGGATTCTTCATTTAAAGACCAACAATAGCAGGTGGGCCAATGTTGCCATGCCTCCCCACTCTTGGGCAGTATCCTTTTAAAAGGTTGCATGTGAAAAAGAGTGCACCCAAATGATTCAGTTACCATGTCGCCATAATAAAAATGGCAACATGAGAATCACGCACTGCATGACAGTGCAAGATTCTCATGCCTCTTAGTGAAAGGTTGCATCCCATAACATCATGCTGCCCCATTTGATCACTCAACAAATTGATTACTCTTTCTAAATCTGATGATAAACTTTTTATGTAACTGTTATGACTATCAATTACATAGTAACATAGTAGATAAGGCTGAAAAAAGACATGCGTCCATCAAGTCCAGCCCATGCCAAAAACACCCCTGTTGATCCAGAGGAAGGCAAAAAATAGCCCTTTGGAGCCATTTCCAATCTAGTCCCAGGTGTGTGTGTGTGTGGGGTGGAATTATTCCTTCCTGACTCCAGTTGGTAGTCAAATAGTTCCCCGGATCAATATCCTATTTTCTTTGAAGCCATCTGTCATAATTGTCAATATTGTTCTGTGCTAAATAGATATCCATTGCTTTTTTGAATGCAGTTGCATTATCTGCAAGCACAACATCCCAGAGGCAAAGAATTCCATAGCCTTACCGTCCTTACTGTAAAGAATCCCTGCCTTTGTTTTAGTCGAAAGCACCTTTCCTCTAGTCTTAATGGATGACCTCTTGTTCTTAGCTCAGCTCTTTGCATAAATAATTCATCGGATGGTTCTTTGTATTGACCTTGAATGTATTTGTAAATGGTAATCATATCACCCCTTAGACGTCTCTTCTCTAATGTAAACAAACCCAGTTTGGCTAGTCTTTCTTTGCAACTCAGATCCTCCAGTCCCTTTATCAGTTTTGTTGCACATCTCTGTACCTTTTCCAGTTCAGTAATGTCTTTTTTTAGAACAGGCACCCAAAATTGTACTCCATATTCTAGATGAGGTCTAACCAAGGATTTGTACAGAGGTAGGATAATATTAGCATCCCTTGCTTCTACACCTCTTTTTATGCAGGCTATTACCATACCTGGGAACTTTTGAAACAGGGCTACCCGGAGTGTAATCCAGAGTCTCCGGGGCAAAACCGGAGAGTTCCCAGGTAGGGCTATTACTCTATTTGCTCTTACAGCAGCTGAGTGACTGCACACTGCTGTGAAGTCTTTTGTCTATCAGTACTCCTAAATCTTTCTCTAATGAGGATTTCCCAAGTTGTTCCCCATTTAGAGAATATGTAACATGTTTGTTTCTACATCCCAAATGCATAACCTTACATTTATCTACATTAAGTGACATCTGCTACTTTTCTGCCCATTCACTTCGTTTTTATAACTTTTTTGAAATGCATTTTTCAGGATTTTTTTGTTGTTATTCTGTCTCTCACTGTTTATTATTATAGACTGATCATTTCTTTGTCAGTGGGCAAACGTACAAAATCAGCAGGGGATCAAATCATTTTTTCCCTCACTGTACCTGGACACTTTCAGGGTTTTGACTCAAATCTTAGTGTCTCAGGGTGAATGTCTGAATTCTCAGGGTGAGAGAGTTCAGTGTTACCTACTATATAATCTGCCCAAATTAACCTCTTTTTAGTCTCTAACTTGGTGCCATTTATACCAGGAAGGCAGAGAGAAATCCAGCTTTTCCTGCATGTGTTCAAGCAGGGAGATCCCTAATTTGTTGCTTGTTAACTGTTCATCGAGGACTGTTTGGAGCATCTCTTAGTTAGAGCAAGTAGGGACATATTGGCAAGAATCTATATTACTGCAAACTTTAAAGGGATAGTAATGTTTCATAAAAAAGTGGCTCTGATTAATCTTCATAGTACTTGGGCTGTGAAGAGCAATATATTTAATACAGCAAGACTGTCCAGATTGATCGTGGAGAAGGACAATCTTCAGTGAGCATAAGGAAAACACTGAAAAAACAGTCAAGGGGGCAGGGTTTTCCTTATGCTCACAGTAAAAAGATTGTCCCTTACTGTGAGCTGTCAGGTCAAGAGACCAGATTCCACATCTGAGGGGAGGTGGATTACACTAGGGTGGGAGGGGGATAATTTATCATTCAATTACTCTTTAACTACAACTCTGACAGTAATGAAATAATACTCTCCATGGCCCAAATACTATGAAGATTAATCAGAGCTGCTTTTTTTGTGAAACATTACTATCCCTTTAAGAGCGAATATTTACAAGATCTCAGGGTCATCTTCTTTTGAAAGTTCCCAAGTATGTTCATGACAGAGATGTTCAATACAAGTGGGCAGATGCACTTAAAGGGACAGTAATGTCCCATAAAAAAAATGCTTATAGTTTTGTAGCATTTAAAAAAATAAACTATATACCACAAATCCTATCTCTCAAACCGCTATGGTTTGAGAGGTATTTGCATTCAAAGTTCCCCCTCCTCTTCTCTTGCTGTCAGCTGTAAAGCTGACAGCAAGAGATCTGTGTCAGCCGACACAAGGAGGCTCTTCAGCAGAGCCGCAATCTCTTTATTTATAAAGAAATACTTCACTGGAACGCTCTACAAAGTGTGTTTGCAAACCATGCACACTTTGTAGACCTTTCCAATGAAATAATTATTTTCCAACAACGAGATTTCGGCTCTGCTGCAGAGCCGCTGCCGGTCCCCGGACTGGGATCTCGTGCTGTCAGCACAGCGCTGACGTCAGGAGAAGGGGAGAGAGGGGGGAACTTTGAATGCAAATGCCTCTCAAACCATAGCAGTTTGAGAGATAAGATTTGTGGCATATTGTTTATTTTTTAAACACTACAAAACTATAAGCATTTTTATCCTGATTACTGTCCCTTTAAGTTTGATGCAGATCATTTTTGTTGAAACTGTGGCAAATTAGATCCAAATCCATTTTGTCGTATGCATTATGCCATCTCCTCCATCTTATCCCTGTGCTATAACTCAAACAAGCCCACATCACCATATTCTCTCCATGTTTTGGATGTTGCAGTCTCTCATTCACAAATGGCTCAGTTGCATATTGCATTCTACCTTAAAGGGATAGTAATAATTCATTTTATCTTTATTTTATTTTGTAGGCATTAAAAAAACATGAAGAACGATATAAGTCTTATCTCTCAAACCTTTATGGTTTAAGAGATATTCACAAGCAAAGTTTCCCCCTCCCGCCCCTTTTTCCTAGTGTAAGCCATCTCTTCTCAGATGTGGAATCCAGTCCATAGACCAGACAGATAACAGCAGGGGGCAATCTTCTTCCTATGAGAACAATGAAATCCCTGCCCCCCTTGACAAGCTTTTCAGGTTTTTCCCTTATCTTAATTGAAGATTGTCCCTCTCTGCAGTCTATCTGGGCACCTCCCTTCTGATCTGGCTGAACAGGGGGGGGGATACTTTGCTTGTGAATATCTCTTAAACCATAAAGGTTTGAGACATAAGACTTGTATCATTCTTCATGTTTTTTTAATGCCTACAAAATAAAATAAAGATAAAACGAAGTATTACTATCCCTTTAATTAGTCACTTTCTTATTTTACATGACATACTTATATATTAATTTGGCTACTGCAATATGCACTAATCTCTGATAGCTGGGGATGCTGTGTGAGCTTACAGAAACACATCTGCCTCTATCATGCTAGAGTGTTGTTGATCTTGCTATAGCTTTCCATGCAGTCCTCAAATTACATCAAAGAATGGTGTTAAAGTGCAACAAAAAAGGGACATGAAGAAAGTATGTTTTAATACACAAACTGCATATTCTTATATAATGTACTTATTAGAGGTAGTACAAAGTAGAGCATTAAAAAATATATATCCTCTCTCACATCAGCTGGGACCCTCAGTAATACTCAGTATACAATGGGTAGAATAATGATGGTGTAGCCAGCAATAGTAACATAGTAAATTAGGTTGAAAAAAGACACAAGTCCATCAAGTTCAACCTTCGCCTCATACCTCAGAACTGAGAATTTTATAGCTTTCCTGCTACCAATTAAATTAATCTTTATCAGACCTTCCTGATCAGCCTACTGATAAACAGTATAACTCTGTATGTTCCCTTTTAAAAGAAATGTATCTAATCTTCTCTTAAATGTATCCATTGTATCTGCCATAACTACCTGGGCAATGAATTCCACAATTTAACAGACCTTACCATAAAAAAACCCTTCCTCTGCTGAAGTTTAAACCTCCTTTCCTCTAATCTCAAGGGGTGTCCCCTGGTCACCTGATCAGGCCTTGGAATAAATAGCTCACCGCAGAGATCCTTGTATTGACCTCTCATAACTTGTACAATGTGATAAGGTCTCCTCTTAGTCGTCTTTTCTCTAGAGTAAATAAATCAAGTTTGTTTAGTTGTTCCTCATATGTCAAGTCCTCCATTCCCTTAATTAATTTTGTTGCTCTCAGCTGTACCCTCTCTAGTTCTAGTATATCCTTTTTCAGAACCGGTGCCCAAAATTGTACTGCATACTCAAGGTGAGGTCTTACCAATGATTTGCATAATGGCAAAATATCCAAGATGCATGCAGAATCTGTGTATAAAGATTCATGGAGGAGTTATGCATTAAGGCGTCATAAAGAGGTGATAAAGCAGAAATAACTTCTCAAGTGATATCACTTCTCCAGTTCTTATGTTATTCTATAGCGGCTATGTACTAAGATCTCCAAAGTGGGAGAAATCTTAGTGCATTGGCTTAAAGCAATAGTAGTGTCTTAGATATATAAAAAAGTAATATTGTATTGCTAAGAGGTGATGAAGTGGAAATAACGTCTCCAGTGATATTATTTCTCTAGTCCATTGTTATTCTATTAAAGGGATTGTAATGTCTTATATAAAAACTAATAATGTAGAGAAAAAAACAAAGAAATCCATCGATGCCATTCTTCTCTCTCAAACCTTTATGGTTTGAGAGATAAAATGTTTTAAAGTTCTCCCCTCCCTGATGTCAGTTGTTAAGCTGAAAGAAGGAAATCGGTGTCGGCCGACTCGAGGAGGCTCTTCAGCAGAGCCAAAATAGCAATATTTAAAAAGAACTACTTCATTGAAACGGTCTATATAGTGTGCTTGCAAACCAGGCACACTTTGCAGACCATTCCAATTAAGTATTTCTTTTTAAATATTGCTATTTCGTCTATGCTGAAAAGCTGTCTGCTGGTAGGGTTGCCACCTTTTCTTCAAAAAAATACTGGCCAAGGCAGTCCCTCCATAGACTTAACATTGGACAGAAGCCAATTTTTTACCGGCTTGCCAGTAAAATACCGTCTGGGTGGCAACTCTATCTGCTGGTCCCAGGTCCAGGATCTCCTTCTGTCAGCTTACAGCTGAAGTCAGGGAAAGGGGAGGGAGGGGGGAACTTTAAAACGTTCTATCTCTCAAACCATAAAGGTTTGAAAGATAGGAATGGCATCAATGGATTTCTTTTTTTATTCTCTACAATATTACATTTATATATCTAAGACATTATAATCCCTTTAAAGTGGAACTTTCATCCGCTATAAAGTCGCCCTGCTATAATTAAGCAGGTAGCGACTAGATTTAGAATATATATTTTACCTTTGAAATGTAGGCCATTCTAAAGAAGTCAATCATTGTAGGAGACCGGAACCCAGGCTACAGCTCAGACATCTTGTCTACGCGCCTGCACTGTCAGTCCCGGTCTCCTGTAAGAAGCACTGCAGCGTATAACATGGTGACCAGAAGGACTGATGGCGCATACTGCACTACCCCGGCCATCAGTCACCTACAATGATGGATTTCTTTAGAATTGCCTACATTTCAAAGGTAAAATATATAATCTGAAGCTATACGCTACCTGCTTAATTATAGTAGAGCGACTTTATAGCGGATGAAAGTTCCACTTTAATAGAATAACATAGGACTAGAGAAGTGATTTCACTGGAGAAGTTATTTCCGCTTCATCACCTCTTTATCAATCCTCAGTGCATCTCCCCCATGGTGTTCGGTGTCCCATTGATGACAGTATGAAATACTTCAGTTGAGTATTCCCCAAGGAGCATCTGTAGTCGCATGTGTCTCCTCAAGTCTGCAAGTATTTTTTCTTGTCATCAGTAGGAAGTGCGGCTGAACACTGCGTCTTCATACAAACTTTTGAAGGTCAGTTCTGGATATTGCCATCTGTACCATCATTCTTGTGGCTGGCGGATACTGAGTATTATGGAGAAATGTCACAGATGTAAAAGAAGAAACCCACAGGAGAGGGACATATGTCTTAGTACACTGCCTGGCACTACTTCTAGTTAGTGCATCATTTAAAGGGATAGTAATATTTCAAAATAAAAGCAACTCCAATTAATCTTCATAGTATTTTGGCCATGGAGAGTGTTATTTCAATACCGTTAGAGTTGTAGTTCAACAGTAATTGAATGATAAAGTTTCCCCCTCCGGCCCCTTTTACCTAGTGTAAGCCACCTCCCCTCAGATGTAGAATCTGGATGCTAGACCAGACAGATAACAGCAGGGGACAATCTTCTTCCTATGAGAACAATTAAAGCCCTGCCCCCCTTGACAAGTTTTTCAGGTTTCTCTCTTATATTAATTGAAGATTGTCCCTCTTTGCAATCTACCTGGGCACCTCCCTTCTGCTCTGGCTGAGCAGTGTTACATCAGTAAAAGGGGCGGGAGGGGGATACTTTGTCATTCAATTACTCTTGAACTACAACTCTGACAGTACTGAAACAACACTCTCCATGGCTCAAATACTATGAAGATTAATTAGAGCTGCGTTTATTATGAAACATTACTATCCCTTTAAGCAAAATGCAATCTATTGAAACATACATTCTTGATGGCCCCTTTCGTTGCTCTTTTCTGTCTTCTATACAAGATTTCTGTAAGGCAGCAGTATCTGACTTCTATCCATATTAGCTCCCTGATACTCTTTGAGTACCAGAGGGGTATCTTGTATTTGAATCCCCCGTGACAGTTGCATTTTGTTCCCCTTTAGACAGCATTGAGTATTCAACACAAACATCAACAGCATCTTTGCTTTGAAATGCTCTGTCTGTACCTCCACTAGTTAAAGGGAAGGTGGTTGCTGTTCTTCTACTGCAATGGTTCTCAATCTTTTTTTGATCGGGGCACCCCTAACACCTAATCGTGAACATTCAGGGCACCCCTAACATATTTAATGTACTTTATCAAGGGCATAATGAAGGGTACAATACATAAATATACAGTATTATTAGGTCTTATAATCAGAATACCATAACTAAACATATTGTGCATAGCGATTTCTATAATTCTTTATTTAAAAATCCATTTTTGTTAGTCTTTATAGAAAACACAGGGCACCCTAACGTGATGCCAGTGGCACACCAAAGTGCCACGGCACCCTGGTTGAGAATCACTGTTCTACTGAATATTATGTTGTCGGAGGATTAACTCATCCCCTCTCGCTCCAGACTATCACAAACACCTCAGCAGTGTAAAATCTAGGTTCTTCTGGACCCGAAGCAAAATATTCAGATGTGGCCTCTTTCTAACATAATACGGGGGGTGGGGGTGGGGGGGTGGATATATTATTTTTCAAAACTGAAACACAATACACAAGACCTTATTCATCAAGTGGTTCAATTTTGGAGCAAACCAACTGCACCATAGGCCGGGGTGGAATTTAAAAAATGTCCATTCACTTAAATGAGGTTTTTAACACCTTGAACAGTAGAGAAGTCTCCAAATGGTTCTCACTGCAAAGGGTCACAGGTTAGTGCAGAATCAATAAGACATCTTAGATGCTGGGATCGGTCATAATGGAAGCCTCTACACGGCCAGTAGTTTCACTTGTGTTAATGGGATATTCAGTCCAGAATGTTGAATAATATTCTTGTGTGGGTAATTTCTTTAATACTATATGTAAAATATGAGCAACCTGTGGCTCTTCAACTAATTCCCAGTATGATCATTCTAACAAGCAGGAGATGCATCAAGAAACAGTAAGCCCCATCCTGCCCCACATGATACTACATCTTTCTGTAGAGAAATGTCTCCCAAAAGAAGTACAAAGGGTTCCCAAGGACAAATGTAATTAATGGTACACAGGGAAACGAGACTAAAGTATTAGTGATTGTAAGTGTGGTTCTGTGACTGCCTTCTCTTTTGTATGTAAAATAATATTATATTTACCTATTTCTTACCAAATATCAGGGTGACATTTCCTTTCTGCCAGTCAGGGACAATGCTGAGACGAGAGTTGCAGAGTACCTCTTCTCAGATTTACGGCAACTGTGCTGACAAAGTCACATGGTATCACTGGACACTAGTGCACAACTTGTACTTTCTCCAGAGCACCACAGAGTTCTAAGCACTAGTAAAAAAATGCTTATTGATTGCTTTAACATAAAACTGATGCCTCTGCGTGGCTGCAAGAAAATGGGCATCAAGTTCCAGCCTTAGAAAATGGCACTGAAGTTCCTGTTTGTCTTTATGAAGCATAACTCTCTAGTAGTTTGGAACTCTGTGTGGAGACCATTTGCACTGGTGTCCGTTCTTGTCACAGCAGTCCATGAACATGAACTCTGTGTTGTAGGTGCTTCATTAAAGGGATAGTAATACTTGAAAATAAGTTTATTTTATATTGTAGCCCTTAAAAAAACATGAAAAATGATATAAGTCTTATCTCCCAAACCTTTATGGTTTGGGAGATATTCAGAAGCAAAGTTTCCCCTGGAGTGACGTCATTGCTCCACCCTTCAGATTTGGAATCCGGTCCCGGGACGGCTGTGCCTCTCCAGAAGTGCTGAGATCAACATCTTTAAAAAGAATTTCTTAATTGGAATGGTCTACAAAGTGTGCTTTCAAGCCAGGCACACTTTGTAGATAGTTCCAGTTAAGTAGTTCTTTTCAAAGATCGTGATCTCGGCACTGCTAAAGAGCTGCCGGTTGATCTGTGGACCGAATTCCAAATCTGTCCACTAGATGGCAGACTTGGCTGAAACAGCCAGGAAAAGAGAATTTTACTATATTTTACAAGTGAATATCTTCCAAACCATAAAGGTTTGGGAGATAAGACTGATATCATTTTTCATGTTTTTTTAAGGGCTACAATATAAAATAAACTTATTTTCAAGTATTACTATCCCTTTAAGGGACTTTGTATTGTCATGAAAGAACTGGGACACAGGACACCCATTGAAAATGAGACACTATCTTGGAGAATTAAGGACATGTAGTTACCCTACCCAATACATTTTAGCCAAATAATGTAGTTGAGTTATCCACTTGCATCCTTATACATTTAATATTGATACATTGTTAAATCCTTGGATGCTAGAGGTCTCCAGTGGGTGTTAAGACATCCAAGGGGTTAAAGGATTTGATTGTTAGGGTTCCATGGGAATTTCACTTCAAAAAAAAGCTTAACATCACTGCAAAAGGTTTGAGAACAACTACTCTTGATTGCTGGTCATGTGGGCGGAACCTTGCTGCATCTACTGCCTATTATAGACTGAGGATGCTAGAAGCCATAGTTCAGAATCTGTAGCCTATATTTTTACACATGTTATTATGGTGTCAATTTTGCATTAGTAGCATTAATAGTGCTGCATATCTGTAACACAATTGTATGAAATCTGAAGCTAAGTCTGTCATGCAAGGTTTTCTGTTGGTACTGCACTACACCTGCTATTGACAACAAATGATGATCCTGGAATTTTTAGCCCTGTGTGTCAGAGGGAAGAGCAATGCATTGCCCTGCAATACTTTACTCACTTCTCTGGCATTCACAGAGTTAAATCATGGCAAATATTTGCTGTGGTATATGAAAGAGATACAACAGGTTGGGAAACAATCATAGGAAACAATTAACTCTGTTTAATCCCCTAGGGGTTGCACACTAAGGTGTGATAAAGAGGTGATAAAGCGGAGATGACTTCTCCAGTGATATCACTTCTCCAGTTCCTATCCTATATTATGCAGCCTATGCACTAAGATTATAGCATGGGCTCCATAGAATAACATAGAAAATGGAGAAGTGATATCACTAGAGAAGTCATCTAAGTTTTATCGCCTCTGTATCACACCTTAGTGAATCTACCCCCCATGTATTCTAAAGAGGTCTCACTTTCAAGAAGAATACATAAATACATTGGAAATAGAAGGGGTAGACAACTTTTAGATCTTCAGCTGTTGAGGACTACATGTCCCATCATCCTCAACTAGCCAATGGCTGGTTGGGGATGATGGGAGTTGTAGTCTCCAACAGCTAGAGAGCAAGCTTTCCCTGGCTCTCAACTTTAGCAAATTTTGTCCTATAATTTGTACAGCAGAGAAGGGAATTTACTGGTTACTGCTCATTTAGGTATGAAAATCATTGAGAAAACAAAGAACTATTGTTACACTAGATATTGTGTCCCATATGCTTCCTTATTTAATTTCATTGGGTCATATGTATAAAGTAAAAAGTGGAGCAATTCTGGAACAAAGCAACTGCATCGTATAAGCATCCGTTACATAGATTTAATTGGGACTTTTAACCCCTTGAGTGCCAGAGAAGTATCCAACGCATTGCATTGCAATGCGTTGGATACCTCTCTGACACTCAAAGGGTTAACACTGTGAGAACTCATGCACATCCTTCAAACAAATCCAACAGTCCATAGATAAATTCATCATCTTTTATTATTTTAGGTTAAAACATGTAGCCATAAGCTCATTGGTCAATACATACGCTGGGAGACAGATTTCGATAGTGGGTACAGACAGTATGATGACAGTTCAGTTAGATCCACGCGTTTCACTTCCTAGATGCTTACTCATGATCACAGAATAATGTGATATGTATTGACCAATGAGCTTACAGCTACATGTTTAACCTACAATAATAAAAGTTGATGATTTTATCTACGGACTGTTGGATTTGTTTGAAGGATGTGTGTGAGTTCTCACAAAGATTATTCATGTATTGGACTTTATAGAGAGGCTTTCTTCATAGAACCCCTCTCAATCACAGAGTTGTCCTTACTGGAATTATCCAATTGAAGATAGGATGTCTGTTTTATATGTGCATTACTAACCCTAGCTGTTTGGTTATGTTTTCAGATCCATGTCAATGAAGTAAGAGCTGCTGAATTTTTGTTGCTTGACTCAAAGGGTTAATCCCAAGGTTTCCAACACATTGTGAAGCAATGAATTGAAGGGGTTAAAAGCCCCATTTATAGCAATGGATATCTGGCGAATTTTTATTTGTTCCCTATAACGTAGTAAATTACTAAATCCACCTGAAGAAGATTCTGGGCCATACGCACTAAAAGTGAAGGTTTTGAGGCAAACCAATTGCACCATAGAGACGAAAAAAATCTATTGATTTTATTGATTCTATTGAATAGACAAATCCAGTTTTTATACTTAGTTACCAGGTCTCTGGGGACAGGGAATGATTCTCAGGGCTCAATGAGTTTCCTTGTAACTCCGCCCACTTCACTGCCAGTTCTGGTCACTTTTGGCAGAATGCAGGGAACAATGCGCAATCGCTATTTCCTGAGTGAAAACCACTAGGGAATAGGTTTGTGCATGATTTTGTTGAATCGGGCATGAAAAATCAAGATTAGCTCATATTTATTTTTTTCGTGGCCGTGGCCAGGATTGACGAATCTGTGTGAGTGGAATAGCGAATGCGCCTAATGCAGGAAGTATTATTGAGAACGAATTTATACGTCTGTGCAGTGTTGTAGTAAAAAATATTTTTTTACGAGCATTTCAAGAAGCGTTCGGTATTCAGCTTCCTGGATTAGAACATGTGCAAAATCTATCTGTGCACAAAAATGCCTTTAGCAAATGCATACATTTCTTGCAACGCAACATTTATGCCCTGTTCTTTCCTCTCTCTGCTCGTTTAAAGGCAAACCTGCCTCCCCTCCTCCTAATCCCACCCACCCCAATCAAGCTCCACCCCCTTGATGCCACAAATTGCATAATCTGGACACTCACTCCCAACCCCAGACCTTAGTCTGATCATCCCATTGTTCCTGCTCCGTGATTGACCTGGCTCTGGCTGACGTTCCTGCTCCGTGATTGACCCGGCTCTGGCTGACGTTCCTGCTCCGTGATTGACCCGGCTCTGACTGACGTTCCTGCTCCGTGATTGACCCGGCTCTGGCTGTCGACCCTGCTCCAAGTACCGATCCGGTTCCGGTTGGGATCCAGTGCTGCATCTGTTCCTGTGTTCCTGCGTGTTCCAGGTCACCGGCTGGCGACATTCTGAACTGTGTTTTGTTGCTCTGACTAATCCTCTCTTGAGTATTGGACCGTTGCCTGAGCCTGTTCCTTTACACTGCAGTACCAGTACCCATGTATGACCAGTTTTAACCCTTGCTGTGCCGGTTGCCTCTGATTTCTGAGCCTGTATTCTTACTTGCCAAGCCAGTGTAGTCCTTACGAGCCTGTTAACACTGAATGTGCCTACCTGACCAGACCTCCCTATTGCACTAGCAGAGCTGTAGCCTTTACACCGCTACCACGCCGGCTGGCGTTGGACCCTCCATTTGCTCTTGCTGTTTGTGCTCCATTGGACACCGGTGTGGTGTTCCGGTCCAGGTCACCTTTAGCGCTCATTGTGTTACTACCGTATTTCCATCCGTTGGCTCATTATCACTTGTGCAGTATTCATGCACTCTGGCACCTAAGGGGTACGTACGGCTCTTCTCCCATTGGCATAAGCAGAGTTATATCCGTGACAAGGTTAAGGGCGATTCCGATTCTGGTCCATCTACTGGCAGTGGCTCTCTCCAGATTACTCCACTAAGGTGGTATAGGCTCGGTCCAGGGCATTTGCTGGTCATTCTGGGCGTTCATTTCCAAAAGTTCTGAGAGTGATTAGTTCAGTCACACAATACACCCTGCTCTTCATCATCAAGAGACTGATATCTATTCTGGGCGTTGGCCAATCAGTGAACTTGTCTTGTTCATTTTCTCCACATTTTACCCTGTGTTTGCTTATCTGTACTTTTACTCTGTAGACATATTTGGGCCTGTATCACAGTTACCATTCTTGGCCCCCAGGGGCGCTGTTCTTTCAATTTTATTTTCAATAAAACTGTGTTTTACTATATCAGTGTCTGAGTGTCAGAAAACCGTAACACTAGTCCAGCCAGCCAATGAAATGTATTTGTTGTATGGTCCTCATTAGCTGGCTGAGCCAGCCAATGAGGACCAAATAGCAAATACGTTTCATTGGCTGTCTGGACTGGTGCATGCAAGACAGCTGGGATGGAGCAGGTATGCTGGAGCTGCAAGTAAGAATGGAAATGTGGTCACCCTAGCCATATACTAACATTACACACTGCTCTACATTACCAACTGCCACTTTCTGCCAGACAACACTAGCCCATTTGCATAAACAAATACATAACTCTAAATATCTCAAAGCATTGTTTGAAATACAAAATGTCTAACATAAATATAGGTTATTCTGAAAGCAATTTCAAAGTCACCTATTTCTTACAAAGTGACAGTTCCACTTTAACCCTCTGAGTGCCAGAGAGGTATCCAAAACAAAGCATTGAATACCCCTGGAGCTCAAAGTTAAATCAGTGAGCAATGTACATTTCTTCCTTGTGGTGCAGTTGGTTTTCTGTAGAATTGTTCCACACACATATATATATATATATATATATATATATATATATATATATATATATATATTCCCCATATGGTGTCTGCTGATAGAAAGGAAACATAACACATCTGTATAAAATTATTTTCTTTTTCTTTATGGTTAAAATGAAAATGACCACATCAGAAGCTATCACAGTGCATGATTATACCTTTATTTTGAATGAAACCTGTTTTACACCCTAGTGTGTGTGGGAACCACCTAAGGGGCATTCTTCCCAGTAAAAGGTGCGTTTGTTCTACGTGATTGTCACTGGCTAGACATCAACTTCATTGCTGAACTTGTCACAAAGGCAATAATCTTGGCATCAAAGAGGTTTTCGGTGCATTGAAAGGAGGAGTAACACCTAGTAATAATCCCCATTTATTTTATATGATTATAAAATCCCAATAGTCCTATCAGTTTTGTACTTGTGCTTTTGTTCTAGAGATAATATATTCAATTAGTCCTCCATGCCATGTCCATGCAGAGCTGGATTAACACTCCACGGGGCCCTAGGCAAGGTATCAATTTGCCCCCCCCCCCATACCTCTCTAACTTTGGCTACCTACACATTGTTTAGTTTACACTACAATTTTGTGGGCACAGGCACTCAAAGGGATATACTACAGTTTTGTGGGCACTATCACAATGACTGGATAACCCTTTGAGTGCCTGTGCCCACAAAACTGTAGTGTAAACTAAATACTGTGTAGGTAGCCAGGGTTAGGGAGGAAACCCATGATACATTACTTAATTTTTGTCCTCTCTCTGCCCCCTGGGCCAGTCTGCCCCTGGTATAGAGAGTCCTGTAAGAGATGCCCCCCACCAGCTCCAACTTGCCCAGCTCCACTTTGCCCCTATCAGCTCCAACTTGGCCCCACCAGCTCCACTTTGCCCCCTATCAGCTCCAACTTGCCCCACCAGCTTGACTTTGCCCCCTATCAGCTCAACTTTGCCCCCTATCAGCTCCAACTTGCCCCCCATTACAAACCTGTAGCTGCTGGAGCTCCCGCGTGGTCTTCTCTTCACTAATGCAGAGCGCGCTGGGAGTTGTTGACTCCCAGCACGCTCTGCATTACTAAAGAGACGACGAGGGAGCACTGTAGCTACACAGACCTGACTGTGTTTCGGTGCCCGGTGGAGGGGTCCTGCTAGCAGGAACGGCGTTCCCCAGCGTTCCTGGAGGACTCATTGAGTGCAGGAATGAGGCTTCCTCCTGGCCCCCTCAATGGACCGGGCCCTAGGCAGGCGCCGTGTGTGCCTTGCCTGTAATCCGGCTCTGTGTCCATGTAGGTAGACAGGGCTGGATTTCCCAATAGGCAACTGCCTAGAGTGCCAAATTTTGTGGGGCGCCTCAGCTGAGCTTGACACACCCACATTCTGAATTGTGGTGTGGCCAGAACAATTTCAATGTCCCTGCACCAGTTTATATACCCCCTTTACCTGCCATTATTTAACCCACTGGATCCTACAGAGATCTCAAACCAAGGGGTTAAAGCTAATTTTGTTCTTCCTTCTTATAGGCCAAAGGTTTTTCTGAGCAAGGAAACAGTGGGGGCAGGGTTATGAGAGGAGTGGGGGTGTGGCCTTGGGTGGAACTAAGTGCACCTAGAATGACTTGCCAAGGGGCACCTGAGATGTAAATCTGGCCTTGTAGGTGGACATGACAATTATGGGCAGACTGAAGCAGACGAGTGCATGAGACTAATGTAAGTGGAGCTCACACTTTATAATGATTTGAGTCTTTCAAAATCATCTATGCTTATGTTAACCATTCTTTACTTAAGACTATAATTTATGAGATATTTTACTTTATTTGGCAGTTTATGCTCATTGTTTTTTGCATGTAAGTTGCCCTTTAAATACTGTCTACTTCAGAAAACTATATTATTTAATGCTAGACCTGTAAAATGCATTACCAAATCTAACTTATGCATAGAAAGAAGTGTCCATAGCCATTGATAACTTTTTTTTGTGACCGGCTCTAAAGCAGTTGCTGTGTTGATATCGTACATGCCAACATTTACCCTTTGACTGCCAGAGGGGTAAGCAACGCTTTGCAAAGCAAGTCCATCACTAATGGTCAATGGAGGTGTCAAAAGCAACTAGGGATAGGCGAAAATATTTGTATCAAACTGGAATCGGTGAATAATGGCACTTCCTGCTTGGCGAATAATTTCCTTCGAAAAATGCATTTTTTCAGCTTTTTCCTGCTTTTTTCACCTAGCTCATTGTACATTGAAATCAATGGGAAGAAAAATTTTTCTTCACCACACAAAAGTTTTTTCTAGAGGAGAGAGCAGCAGGATATTTGAGCTAGAGAAGATAGGGGAATTGAAGTTTAGTGTAGGAAATCTTTTAAGTAGGACATTTGTTAGGAAAGTCAATGGGGCACTCTGGGGATTGCTTGATTGCCTCGAGCAAGAAGGAAACCAGAGCAATAATTTTCTTTTAGGTGAAGCCAAAAGGTATTGACTTTGTGATGTCATAATACTGTCTTTCCAACACGGAGTAAACCAGCATAATAAATCTTCTTTACATGAAACCAAAAGGCATTGACACTGTGATATCTTAGTACTGTGTTTCGAGCAAGAAGGACACCAGAGCATAAATTCATAGCTATGTGTTTCTAACATGGAGTAAACAAGCAGAATAATTCTATTTTACATGAAGCCAATAGGCACTGACATTATCATATCATAGTTCTGTTTCACGCAAGAAGGACCCCAGAGCAATAATTCTCCTTCATCTGAAGCCAATAGGCATTGACATTGTGATGTCAAAATACTTTGTTTCCAACACAGAGTAAACCAGCACAGTATTTCTCCTTTACATGACGTCAAAAGGCATTGACATTATGATGTCATAATACTGTGTCTTGAGAAAGAATACCTGAAGACATTAGGCACTGACATCATGATTTCATAGCTATATGCTTTAAACACGGAGTAAACAAGCAGATTGATTCTACTTTACATGAAGCTAATAGGCATTGACATTACGATGTCATAGTACTGTGTTTTGGAGCAAGAAGGAAACCAGAGCAATAATTTTACTTTACCTAAAGCCAATAGGCATTGCCATTGTGATTTCATAATACTGTTTTTTCAACACGGAGTAAACAAGTACAGTAATTCGCCTTTACATGAAGCCAATAGGCATTGATATTATGATGTCATAATACTGTCTCAAGTAGTACTGTGTTTCAAGAAAGAAGGAAACCAGAGCTCTAATTCTGCTTTACATGAAGCTAATAGGCATTGACACTGTGATGTCATAAAACTGTGTTTCCAACATGGACTAAGCCACCACAATAATTCTCCTTTACATGAAACCAATAGGCATTGACATTATGTTGTCATAGTACTGTGATTCGAGCAAGAAGGAAACAAGAGCACTAATTCTCCTTTACATGAAGCCAATAGGCATTGACATTGTGATATCGTAGCTCTACGTTTCCAAAACGAAGTAAACCATTACAATAATTCTCCTTTAAATTAATTATGATGTCATAATACTGTGTCTCGAGTAAGAAGTAAACCAGAGCAAAAAATTTTCTATACCTGAAGATATTAGGCATTGACATTATGATTTCATAGCGATGTGTGATGTCATTCTACTGTGTTTTGAGCTAGAAGGAAACCACAGCAAAAATTCAGAGCTATATGTTTCAATACGAAAGTAAACAAGCAGAATAATTCTACTTTATATGAAGCCGATTGTCATTTTCATTATGATGACATAATACTGTGTGTTGAGAATGAAGGAAACTAGAGCAATAATTTTGCTTTATATGAAGCCATGGGCATTGTTATTATAATGTCATAATACTGTATATCGAGTAACAAGGAAACCAGAGCAATAATTCTCCTTTAAATAAAGCCAATAGGCATTGATATTGTGATGTCATAATACTGTGTTTCCAACATGGACTAAACCTTTACTTGAAGCCAATAGGCATTGACATTATGATGTCATAATACTGTATATTGAGTAAGAAGGAAACCAGCACAATAATTATCCTTTACATGAAGCCAATAGACATTGACATTGTGATGTCAAAATACTGTGTTTCCACCACACAGTGAACCAGCACAAAATTCTCCTTTACATGAGGCAAAAAGCCATTGACATTATGATGTCATAATACTGTGTTTCGAGCATGAAGAAAACAGAGCAAAAATTCTCCTTTACATGAAGCCAATAGGCATTGACATTATGATGTCATAATACAGTGTTACGAGTAAGAAATAAACCAGTGCAATAATTCTTCTATACCTGAAGTCATTAGGTATTGGCATTATGATGTCATAGTACTGTCTCTAGCAAGAAGAAAACTAGAGTAATAATTTTCCTTTAGCTGAAGCCAATAGGCATTAACATTGTGATGTCATAATACTGTGTTTCAAACACGGAATAAACCAGCACAATAATTCTCCTTTATATGAAACTAATAAGCATTGACAGTATGATGTCATAGTACTGTGTTTCAAGCAAGAAGGAAACCAGAGCAATAATTTTCCCTTACCTAAAACCAATAGGCATTAACATTGTGATGTCATAATACTGTGTTTCAAACCCGGAGTAAACCAGCAGAATAATTCTCCTTTATATGACGCTAATAAGCATTGACAGTATGATGTTATAGTACTGTGTTTTGAGCAAGAAGGAAACCAGAGCAATAATTTTCTCTTACCTAAAACCAATAGGCATTGACATTGTGATATCATAATACTGTGTTTCCAACACTGAGTAAACCAGCACAATAATTCTCCTTTACATGAAGCCAATAGGCATTAACATTATGATGTCATAATAATGTGTCTCTAGTAAGAAGGAAACCAGAGCAAAAATTATTCTATAACTGAAGATATTAGGCATTGACATTATGATTTCATAGCTATGTGTTTTCAACACGGAGTAAACAAGCAGAATAATTCTACTTTACATGAAGCCAATAGGCGATGACATTGTGATGTCAAAATACTGTGTTTCAAGCATGAAGGAAACCAGAGCAAAAATTCTCCTTTATATGAAGCCATTAGGCATTGACATGATGTCATAACACTGTGTTTCGAGTAAGAAGGAAACCAGAGCAATAATTCTTCTATACCTGGAGCCATTAGGCATTGATATTATGATGCCATAGTACTGTCTGGAGCAAGAAGGAAACCAGAGCAATAATTTTCCTTCAACTGAAGCCAATAGGCATTGACATTGTGATGTAAAAATTCTGTGTTTCCAACACAGAGTGAACCAGCACAATAATTCTCCTTTATACGAGGCCAAAAGCCATTGACATTATGATGTAGTAATACTGTGTTTCGAGCATGAAGAAAACCAGAGCAAAAATTCTCCTTTAGCTGAAGACAATAGGCATTAACATTATGATGTCATAATACTGTGTTTCCAACACGGAGTAAACCAGCACAATAATTCTTCTTTACATGAAGCTAATAGGCATTGACAATATGATGTCATAGTACTGTGTTTCGAGCAAGAAGGAAACCAGAGCAATAATTTTCCCTTACCTAAAACCAATAGGCATTGACATTGTGATGTTATAATACTGTGTTTCCAACACGGAGTAAACCAGCACAATACTTCACCTTTACATGAAGCCAATAGGCATTGATATTATGATGTCATATTACTGTGTCTCAAGTAAGAAGGAAACCAGAGAAAAAATTCATAGCTATGTGTTTTCAACACGGAGTAAACAAGCAGACTAATTCTACTTTATATGAAGCTAATAGTCATTTACATTATGATGTTAAAATACTCTCTCTCAAGTAAGAAGAAAACCAGAGAAATAATTCTAATTTACATAAAGCCAATAGGAGGAAGTAGGTTGACCCCAAATACCCCAAAATTCCACGTGACTGACTGGCAAGACACAAGCAGCTGGGGACCTATTTGCTTGCTGATCTTGCTGTTATTGTCTCTGTGCTGGGGAAGTCTGAGGAAGAAGTTGTTGATTTTGTTTTTCAGTTATAATATTTTTTTACAGACTGTGACAGTGATAAGACAGCGTGGACAACTTAAAAAAAAAATAAAAAAATACAAAAAATAAATAAAAAAGAATAAATAAATAAACATATTAAATATATTAGGTGACAGACAGCTGACGGAGCTAAGGCAAGACATCACACTCCATCAGATGTGTTGTGTACTGTAGAGTTATAACACACAGAGTAGTTGAGTAAAGTCCAGCACAAGGGGAAGGGGGAATGTTGGAGCATTGCAGAACGTGAGAGTAAAGTAGTAGTTCAAAAACTGACTGCAGAAATTGTTGCTACAGCGTGTGCAATAAATGATGATGATCCCTCTACTCCACGGGAAGTTGCAGTTTGTCAAGGTCCCACCAAAACTCCCAGCAACACCAGTGCCAGTATAAATAAAGAACCATATAAGAAGAACACTGAATATGACAAGTCACGTTTAAGTGGTGATGATGGTGATAGCATAATAGAGGAAGGTGTAGCAATTGAACCTCCTGCTGAATCAGATAGTGAGACAAACAAGCACCAAAACACATGTCCTCAAAGTAGTAGAGAATTTTGTTACAGTAAAAGTAAAAAGAAATTGTTTGAGACCCCTAAAAGCTTAGAGGAATATAAGAGTAGTGGGCAAGTATTGTCAGGTGATGCTGATGCTGCTGAGGATGACCTAATGATGACTGATGATGATGCATATCTAGACTATATCCCTCCAGCATCCTCCTCTTGTTCATACAGATGAAGTTGAGAGTGAGGATGATGATGACATGGAAATAAAGTTAGCAGAAAGGCAAAGGCTGAATCTTCCACCGCTGTAAAGGAGCACTGTGCCTGTCTATAAACTGTTTGAGAAAACCATTGGAAAGTCTGACACTGGACAAGCACAGATGTTAAAAAGTACACAGTCATCCTATCAGTCATCATCAGCATCCTCGCCTCTTCGAAGTCCAAGACAGTCCCACAAAGCTGTAGATGTTCTGAGTAAGCTAGAGTAGGTGATAGAGGAATGGCTTGTACCCCACTCCTTAAAAGCTTGTTTTGTGTCTGCTGATAAAGGCTCCAGCATAATCTCTGCTTTGAGAATAGGTGGTATGGTGCATATGCCCTGCTTTGCCCATGTGCTAAATTTAGTTGTGACCAGATTCCTGGCAGAATCTGAAACCCTCAAAGAGATGCTTACTATTGCCTGCAAAATCTGTGCCCATTTTAGTCACACCTGCAGTGCAAGCAACGCTCTATATTCCATTCAAGAGCGTAACAACCTGCTCCACCTCCAGTTGAAATTGGAGGTCCCTACCACGTGGGATTCAACGATGTACATGCTTGAGGGTTTGTACAAGCAGAATAAGGCCATTAGCAAGTACACAATGCAAAACTGGAAGGCTTTGGAGGGAACCTCTTTGTCACCTGGCCAACGGCAACTTATGTGCAATATATATGAGTTGCTGAAACTCTTTGAGGAGGCAACCATGCTGGTGAGCCGCATTGGAGCAGGACTTAGTGAAAGTCTACCACTGATATTTTTATTGCAGAAAAAAATGAGGAGCATGTCTGGGGATTCTTATATAATGACAATAAAGACATGCAAAAGCTGGTAAAGGACATGTTAGTGTGCTTTAAACAAGATCCTCCTACAGTGTCTATTAAAAGCAATGATGAATATATTCTTGCCACTTTGCTGGACCTCCACGTCAAACACAAAATTTCAGAGTTTCTGCCAAAGGGCCATCAGCAGTTTGTCACAACAAGGAGTCATGACGATCAGCAGCAACTCTCTGGGGAATTGGATTCTGTCAAGGAATAGCAAGATATGCTTATTGATCGAGTGGATGGTTGCATTGTGGGGGATGAGAGGGAGAAAGTGAGGGCACAACAAACATCTAGACAGTATAGTGAAAAGGAAGGCAGCAAAGCATTTAAACCAGCAGAAGCAGCTACATCATCAACCAGAATATCTCAATCGGAACACAGGGCAATTCATGGGTCTCTGCAGGGGTGGCAAAAACCCAACAATGGTAGTGCTCCCTGAGTATGGGTTGGTAATTGGCACACAGGAACACTGTGTAGCTCCTTGAAGTGGTCCCACTGCATGTGAGATGGTTTCTGCATATCTGCAGGATAGCTACGTTCTAAGCAGAAACAATGACCCCATGGACTACTGGCAAACAAAGAAGTATGTGTAGCCAGCATTGGCACGTACTACAGTGGAAACCCTTAGTTGTCCTCCAGCAAGCATTGAGTCTGAAAGAGTTTTCAATGCAGCTGATTACATTATCAAGCAGCAAAGTTGGGATTCTAACATTCTTAAAAATGAACCAACATCTGAGTATCAGGTAGCAGAAACCATACATGACAGAAAAAGCCAGGACAAATATATTAACATCAGCACAGATGAGGAGGTGGAGGAGAGGTGTGAAAAAGGGTTGCCACCATCTACCCAACTTGGGACCACTGCTATGAACGAAAAGTAATGTGTGTCAGTAATCTGAGAAGGAGGATAGTGATATGATGGAAACCTGACAATGGTAAAATCTACATACAAACACAATTAACACCATTCCAGCCAGTCCCCCACCAACACTACAATACACATCTGCCACATTGTATGATGTATTTGTTTTATCTCTTGACATCATCATGAATATGTGCCGGTTAGTGTTGTGGGCAAAAGGCAAATGCACTCTGCATGCGAACACATTTTTTCAAGGCAGATGCTCCTGTAGGATTCACAACTTTCACTTTTAGTTGCTTATTTCTCCACTACAGCCCTCAGAAGAAGTAATATTGTAGTGGGAAATGTAGTACCCAGAGGAAATATAGGAGAAAAGTTTGGTAAAATAGGCAAAAAGGAAGAAAATTTGGAACTGGCAAAAAGGAGAAAACTTTCACGAACAAAATGAAAAATTGGAACATTTTCGCGAAAAGTCACACGGGAAATTTTTCCCACTTTTTGCACACCCCTACAAGCAACCAGTGACGTTTGTGACTGTTACCTACAAACTTTCTGGTTGGGTTTGGGCCCTCTGTCAGCCCCGCAAACATCTATCAGAAGCCTTTAGGAACACACTAAGTTAAAGATTATATTCTCCCTTTAACCTTTTGAGTGCCATTGAGCTATCAAATGCATTGAACTGTAATACAATTGGATACCTCTCTGCCACTCAAAGGATTCAGAACATTTCCAGGGATAGTTTTTACTTGGACAGTTAAATCTCAGCGAGTCACTTGTCACAGAACAGACTTGTGGCTATACTTGTGCAGTACAACAGACATTTTTGCAATAAAGTACAACTGGAAATCTAATACATATTATGGTACAAAAAAAGCAATAATAACACGTTGAAAAGCTTTAACAAACTATTCACAATTGCATGGGGTTATCCACATAGAGTATGAGGTTAAGATAGGACAGAAGGTTTCTGGGGCATGCTGCCAAAATGAGGGACTGTCCCTGAAAATCCAGTACAGTTGGCAGATCTGTCCAAACTGTGATTGTCCAGGAATTGTTGGGCTACAAAACCAATCATCCTCAGCCAGAAAGAGGATGATGGGAACTATAGTCCAACAATGTCTGGATAACCATATCCTAGCCACCCTTGCCTTACATAAATGTAGTCACGTTCCAATCTCTTATTTGCCATACAATAATATACATGTGTTTATCTAATGTTAACAATATGGATAATAATTACCTTTTCTTTTCTTTTGTATCTAGCTATCGGAAACGACTTCCTGCTTGGTCTCTGTGTATATACTCCTCCAAGGCAATATGACTGAAAGTGAATTGCTCGTTGCTATCTCACACTGAGTCAGCAGTGCCCTATCTATCTGGAATGTTGGGAATGGGCATTCTTATTGTCCACATGCTCCCTGACAGCCTATCACCTGGCTCAGAGTTTATTTTGTTGGACATTGACCTCAAACATCTCAAAGGAGGAACTTAGTTAAACAAGAGCTGGCAATACACAAACCTTCAGGTATATGATTGCAGTATGTCTGACCTCTCACAGTAAGTATGTATATGGATATTCAACCACCTCTATATACTCAAGGGGAAACTATAAAAAATGTTTTTCTTTGGGCCTATGAAGCCTACTAACAAAATAATGTAGTATTCTTAAAAGGTGTTTTCTCTTAAATTTTACATAGTATTGTTGGTGGTGGGTTTATTAAAAATGTTAAAGGGCATACTTACTAAATAGCTAGAACTGGGCTGTGAGGTTCCAAATGGTTCCTGTCAGCCACTGGAGGGGGGGGGGCGCAGAGAACTGACCTCTTTGGCTTACATCAGGTTGGAATGCAACCAGAAGTTTGTGGTTCTTGTCCACAAAATTCCTGGGTTTCAGATGCAACCTCCTTAGACCCTCAGTGTCAGGCTTGGAAGACCTTCACTAGTGTGTGGAGCCCAATAAGACTGAAGTGTGAGACCTCAGAGTCTCACAGTTCCAGAACCACCCTTTTCGTATCAGACCCCCATTCTGCTTTTCTGTTGGTCTGTCAGGTCTCACAATGCAGCCCTGAGTTAATCAGTAAGTCTGCTCCCAGGACAGTAGATCTGCTGAGATATTCACATGACAGAAGCCATTAACTTATTCTTATTTTTAAGAAACTGTTTAGGAAAGTATTTTTAAAGAACAATTAATGAGACACTTAAAACATGTCTTCACACACACACACACACACGCATATATATATATATATATATATATATATATATATATATATATAAACTGTGTCACGTTTTCAATCATTATTAACCCTTACAATATATATATATATATATATATATATATATATATTTTTTTTTTTTTTTTTTTTTTTTTATATATATTTTTATTTTGTGAAGCCATGTTCGGGGACACAATACGAGGAACAACCTAAAGAGCAAGCATGCATCAAGAGATAATGTTACACTGATTCATTGTCCTATTTTGATGGTCAGGGACATAACAGTGCAAAAAAAATAATAGGTGAAGATGAGAGAAAAATAAGTAATTACAAGTATAAGCAATGTGACTTTACATGTTATGCAATGACAGAATTTTTAAAAGGACCAGTGATCCAGGGAAGTTAACTTCCCTAAAGGACGTGCTGGTACACATGACCTGTTACTTGTAACGAGCTGAGGTCTGAGAGAGACTGCTCCAGTCTTGGAGCTGTCAATTTCAGACCCCATAAAAACTATGAGATATGCCCTTAAGGGTATAAACTGTGTGAATGTCATAGCACGTCACGTGGTCCTTAAGGGGTTAAAGACAGCATAAAGTGTTACTATCCCTGAATGAAGAGAATCTATATCAAAGATGTTTAACCTTGCGCCCTCTAGCTGTTGCAGACTAGAATTCCCACCAAGTCAAAATAAAGAGTTACTAAGCTTTGTAAATGTGTGGAAATCCTTTTTAATGGGAAAAAAAAGTTATAGAGATTTTCCTACTGAATAAAACAAGAGTACTCCAATTGCTGGGAGATTTTTAATTAAATCATTTCTACACGTCAGGTATATTTTTAACCCTTTGAGTGCTAGAGGGGTATGCAACACAATGCAAAGCAATGTGCTGCATACCTCTCTGCGCTCAAAGCGTTAATCAAATTATTAGAAAAATTGTTCTAGGGGAAAATGCACTAAGGGCTGTATGTTTAAAAAAACAAACAAACAGTGGAGGACTTCTGGGGCAAACTCTTTGCACTACAAAAATTCTAGAAATTCCAATTGATTTAAATGGGGATTTTAACCCCTTGAATGCAAAGCAATGCTTTGGAGACCTATCTAACATTCAAGGGGTTAAAATCACCATTTAAATCAATTGGAATTTTAACCCTTTGAGTGCCAGAGGGGTACGGAACGCATTAGTTTGAAATGTGTTCCATACTCCTCTGGCAATCAAAGGGTTAAAGCAGAACTATCAATCATAGAAAAGTGCCCCCAATTAATTTTTACTACTCCATTAAGCATATAAATCCTTCTATAATCCTTAGTAAATCCAGCATTATTTTAAAATCTAAGTTCTTCTGTGACTCGCTGGCAGACGACAGCGCAGACATCTTGCTGAAGAGGCATCTGTGCTCCTGCACTGTCTGTCCCTGTCTCAGTGATTGGCTAGGGGGAGTTGCATTGTATCTTAAGGTATAGTCATATGACAGACAGCACAGGAGCACAGATTAGTGTTGAGCGAGCATGCTCGGCCGATGCTCGGATCGGCTCGAGCATCGCTCTGCTCGGCACATGGCGGTACTCGTACGAGTACCGCATGTGCTCGCCCGCCATGTTCGGGTCTCCTCCCCGCACGTGCAGGGAGGCTCTGACATCGGTGTAATGCCAGCAGCCATGTTGGCTGCTGGCATTACACTGATTGGCTGGCCAGAACCCGTGGTCGGGTGCTGTATAGCACCTGACCATCGAGTTCGGCTCAGTCTGAGCCAGGGAGAGCTGAGGATAGGAAGGGAAAGGCAGTGTAGGGAGGAAAAAAACAAAAATTGTGAAAAAAAAGAACCAAAAGTCCTTTTTAGGACTACTGTGTGTGGGGGCAGCAGGTTATTTTGTGTGGGGGGAAAAAAAAAAAAAAAAAAAAAAATATTCTGTTTAGTGTGAAAAGTTGCAGATTAGAGCACATTCTGTTTAGTGTGCACAGTTGCAGATTAGAGCACATTCTGTTTAGTGTGCAAAGTTGCAGATTAGAGCACATTCTGTTTAGTGTGCAAAGTTGCAGATTAGAGCACATTCTGTTAAGTCTTCAAACTAAAATATCAAAGTCACATATTCCATTCAGTGTGCGTCGCCGCAGTTTAGCAGCACATTCTGTGTACTGTGCAGAGTTGCAGAATAGGAAGAAATACTGTTAAGTCTTCAAACTAAAATATCAAAGTCACATATTCCATTCAGTGTGCTTCGCCGCAGTTTAGCAGCACATTCTGTGTACTGTGCAGAGTTGCAGAATAGTAAGAAATAGTGTTAAGTTTTCAAACTCAAATATCAAAGTCACATATTCCATTCAGTGTGTATCACCGCCGTTTAGCAGCCTATTCTGTGTACTCTGCAGAGTTGCAGAATAGTAAGAAATAGTGTTAAGTTTTCAAACTCAAATATTAAAGTCACATATTCCATTCAGTGTGTATCACCGCCGTTTAGCAGCCTATTCTGTGTACTCTGCACAGTTGCAGAATAGGAAGAAATAGTGTTAAGTTTTCAAACTCAAATATTAAAGTCACATATTCCATTCAGTGTGTTTCACCGCCGTTTAGCAGCCTATTCTGTGTACTCTGCACAGTTGCAGAATAGGAAGAAATAGTGTTAAGTTTTCAAACTCAAATATTAAAGTCACATATTCCATTCAGTGTGTTTCACCGCCGTTTAGCAGCCTATTCTGTGTACTCTGCACAGTTGCAGAATAGGAAGAAATACTGTTAAGTTTTCAAACTCAAATATTAAAGTCACTTATTCCATTCAGTGTGTGTCACCGCAGTTTAGCAGCCTATTCTGTGTACTCTGCACAGTTGCAGAATAGGAAGAAATACTGTTAAGTTTTCAAACTCAAATATTAAAGTCACATATTCCATTCAGTGTGTTTCACCGCCGTTTAGCAGCCTATTCTGTGTACTCTGCAGAGTTGCAGAATAGGAAGAAATAGTGTTAAGTTTTCAAACTCAAATATTAAAGTCACATATTCCATTCAGTGTGTTTCACCGCCGTTTAGCAGCCTATTCTGTGTACTCTGCACAGTTGCAGAATAGTAAGAAATACTGTTAAGTTTTCAAACTCAAATATTAAAGTCACATATTCCATTCAGTGTGTTTCACCGCCGTTTAGCAGCCTATTCTGTGTACTCTGCAGAGTTGCAGAATAGTAAGAAATACTGTTAAGTTTTCAAACTCAAATATTAAAGTCACATATTCCATTCAGTGTGTTTCACCGCCGTTTAGCAGCCTATTCTGTGTACTCTGCAGAGTTGCAGAATAGTAAGAAATAGTGTTAAGTTTTCAAACTCAAATATCAAAGTCACATATTCCATTCAGTGTGTATCACCGCCGTTTAGCAGCCTATTCTGTGTACTCTGCACAGTTGCAGAATAGGAAGAAATACTGTTAAGTTTTCAAACTCAAATATTAAAGTCACATATTCCATTCAGTGTGTTTCACCGCCGTTTAGCAGCCTATTCTGTGTACTCTGCAGAGTTGCAGAATAGGAAGAAATACTGTTAAGTTTTCAAACTCAAATATTAAAGTCACATATTCCATTCAGTGTGTTTCACCGCCGTTTAGCAGCCTATTCTGTGTACTCTGCACAGTTGCAGAATAGGAAGAAATACTGTTAAGTTTTCAAACTCAAATATTAAAGTCACTTATTCCATTCAGTGTGTGTCACCGCAGTTTAGCAGCCTATTCTGTGTACTCTGCACAGTTGCAGAATAGGAAGAAATACTGTTAAGTTTTCAAACTCAAATATTAAAGTCACATATTCCATTCAGTGTGTTTCACCGCCGTTTAGCAGCCTATTCTGTGTACTCTGCAGAGTTGCAGAATAGGAAGAAATAGTGTTAAGTTTTCAAACTCAAATATTAAAGTCACATATTCCATTCAGTGTGTTTCACCGCCGTTTAGCAGCCTATTCTGTGTACTCTGCACAGTTGCAGAATAGTAAGAAATACTGTTAAGTTTTCAAACTCAAATATTAAAGTCACATATTCCATTCAGTGTGTTTCACCGCCGTTTAGCAGCCTATTCTGTGTACTCTGCAGAGTTGCAGAATAGTAAGAAATACTGTTAAGTTTTCAAACTCAAATATTAAAGTCACATATTCCATTCAGTGTGTTTCACCGCCGTTTAGCAGCCTATTCTGTGTACTCTGCAGAGTTGCAGAATAGTAAGAAATAGTGTTAAGTTTTCAAACTCAAATATCAAAGTCACATATTCCATTCAGTGTGTTTCACCGCCGTTTAGCAACCTATTCTGTGTACTCTGCAGAGTTGCAGAATAGTAAGAAATACTGTTAAGTTTTCAAACTCAAATATTAAAGTCACATATTCCATTCAGTGTGTTTCACCGCCGTTTAGCAGCCTATTCTGTGTACTCTGCACAGTTGCAGAATAGGAAGAAATACTGTTAAGTTTTCAAACTCAAATATTAAAGTCACTTATTCCATTCAGTGTGTGTCACCGCAGTTTAGCAGCCTATTCTGTGTACTCTGCACAGTTGCAGAATAGGAAGAAATACTGTTAAGTTTTCAAACTCAAATATTAAAGTCACATATTCCATTCAGTGTGTTTCACCGCCGTTTAGCAGCCTATTCTGTGTACTCTGCAGAGTTGCAGAATAGGAAGAAATAGTGTTAAGTTTTCAAACTCAAATATCAAAGTCACATATTCCATTCAGTGTGTTTCACCGCCGTTTAGCAGCCTATTCTGTGTACTCTGCAGAGTTGCAGAATAGTAAGAAATACTGTTAAGTTTTCAAACTCAAATATTAAAGTCACATATTCCATTCAGTGTGTTTCACCGCCGTTTAGCAGCCTATTCTGTGTACTCTGCAGAGTTGCAGAATAGTAAGAAATACTGTTAAGTTTTCAAACTCAAATATTAAAGTCACTTATTCCATTCAGTGTGTGTCACCGCAGTTTAGCAGCCTATTCTGTGTACTCTGCACAGTTGCAGAATAGGAAGAAATACTGTTAAGTTTTCAAACTCAAATATTAAAGTCACATATTCTGTGTAAGATGAAGAAGGCGGGTAAAAAGGGACGGGGAAGTGGACGTGATCCTGAAAGTTCAGGGCGCGGGTCAGGACGCGGAGAAACTGTGCCTGGTGCCAGAGCACAAGAAAGAAAGACATCCACCATACCTAGCTTCATGTGTAATTTTACAGGGCGTCGCAGGACATCACTCTCGAGGTCCGACCACTGCGAACAGGTGGTCGGTTGGATGACAGCTGATACTGCTTCCAGTCGGTTAAGCACCACCCTGTCTTCCACCAAGTCCACTCTCAGTAGCCAAGAGTCTGGTCAAAATAATCCTCACTCTGATCATCCTTCCTCCCACCATACACGGTCTGGTCAAAGAAGTGATCCCACACTGGGATATAGTGAGGAGCTCGTCTCATCACCAATCCTTAATTTGACCCTCTCTCCAAGCACGCTTGCAGAGGAACATGACATCTTGTGCCCTGATTCACAACCTCTAGAGGCTACCCAATCACAAGAAGATGACAGATGTGAACGGCATTTAAGGTCAAAGGAAGTAGTGGATGATGATGATGATGATGAGACACAGTTGCCATTAAATCAACCACTATTTCCGTCTCAAGACCTTGTTGAGGAGAATGTTATACAGTTGTCAATGACTGAGTATGTGGTGGGATCAAGACTTGAGGAGGATGATCAGAGTGAGGAAGTGGAGGAGGACTTGGTGGACGATGAGGTGACTGACCCCACCTGGGAAGGTGTAGAGCCGAGCGATGTCAGCAGTCCTGAGGGTGAGCCATCTGCAGCACCGCAACAGGCTGGAAGAGGCAGTGGTGTGGCTACAGAAAGAAGGCGGACCGCACCAAACCGGCCCGCAAATGTTCCACGGAGCACCCCCTTGCGTAAATCTACCTTGCCAAAGGGTAGGTGTTCCGCGGTATGGCGTTTTTTTAAGGAAAGTGCGGACGACAAAAGAATTGTAGTTTGCAACCTGTGCCACACCAGAATGAGCCGAGGTATGAACACTAGAAACCTCACCACCACCAGCATGATCCGACACATGGCATCCAAGCACCGTAGTAAGTGGGAGGTACGCCTGGATCGCCCATCTGTGTCTGCAGGCCACACCACTGCCTCCTCTTCCCCTGTTTTCGGTGCCGGCCAATCGCCTGTCGAAGGCGCAGGCCCGCATACCTCCCGCCCTGCACCTGTACCATCTGAAGCACCATCAGCGACCACATCCACTTCCCTGTCCCAGCACAGCGTCCAAATGTCGTTACCCCAGGCATTTGAGCGCAAGAGAAAGTACCCAGCCACCCACCCACAGGCCATAGCACTAACCTCACACCTTTCCAAATTACTGGCCATCGAAATGCTGCCATTTAGGCTTGTGGACACTGAGTCCTTCCGCAGCCTGATGGCAGCAGCTGTCCCTCGGTACGCGGTCCCCAGCCGCCACTACTTTTCCCGGTGTGCCATCCCCGCATTACACCACCATGTGTCCCGTAACATCACCCGTGCCCTGACCAACGCAGTTACTGGGAAGGTCCACTTAACGACTGACACATGGACAAGTGCTTGTGGCCAGGGACGCTACATTTCCCTGACGGCACACTGGGTGAATGTCGTGGAGGCTGGGAGCGACTCGGACCCTGGGATGGCACGGGTGCTACCCACGCCGAGGATTGCGGGCCCTACCTCCATCAGGGTTTCCACCAGCACCTACGTTATTGGCTCCTCCTCCTCCGTTTCCACCTCCGAATTCTCTACACGCAGCGCCACTCCCCCATCAGCCAGTAGCTGGAAGCAGTGTAGCACTGCAGTGGGGAAGCGTCAACAGGCCGTGCTGAAGCTGATCTGCCTTGGGGACAAACAGCACACGGCCTCAGAGCTGTTGCAGGGGATTAGTCACCAGACCGAGCAGTGGCTCTCGCCACTCAACCTGCAACCAGGCATGGTTGTGTGTGATAATGGGCGTAACTTGGTGGCGGCTTTGGAGCTCGGCAAGCTCACACACGTACCATGTCTAGCGCATGTATTTAATTTAGTGGTGCAGCGATTTCTAAAAACCTACCCCAATGTGCATGATCTCTTGACCAAGGTGCGCCGCGTGTGTGCACATTTCCGTAAGTCATCAACAGCTTCAGCTGGCCTGTTGAAGCTGCAGCAGCGCTTACAATTGCCAGCTCACCGGCTGCTGTGTGACGTGAGCATGCGCTGGAACTCCACCTTCCACATGTTGGCCCGGCTTTGTGAGCAGCAGAGGGCAGTAGTGGAGTACCAGCTGTTACACGGTCGTCGCCTCTCCGTTCAACTTCCTGTAATCAGAAGTGAGGAGTGGGAATGGATGTCAGACCTCTGTGAGGTTTTACGCAATTTTGAGGAATCGACACAGATGGTGAGCGGCGATAACGCTATTATCAGTGTAACCATCCCACTTCTGTGTCTACTGAAACGCTCGCTGCTCACAATTAAAACCGACGCTTTGCATGTGGAAGAGGTGGAAATGGGGGAGGAAGAGCTTACACAAGGTGATAGCCAGAGCACCCTCACTTCGTCTTCTCAGCGACAATTGGAGGAGGCGGAGGAGGAGGAGGAGGAGGAGGAGGAGGAGGAAGACACGGTTGCCTCCGCTACAGAGGGTAGCCATGGAACTTTAGTTCCATCTCTTCAGCGTGGGTGGGCAGAAGAGGAGGAAGAGGATGAGGATATTGAGAGTCATCCTCCTGGTGAGGACAGCGAAATCTTGACTGTTGGTACTCTGGCACACATGGCTGACTTTATGTTAGGCTGCCTTTCCCGTGACCCACGCGTTATACGCATTTTAAACAACACGGATTACTGGGTGTTCACCCTTCTGGACCCCCGCTACAAAGAGAATTTCTCATCTCTCATTCCTCCGGTGGAGAGGACAAGCAAAATGGTGCAATACCAGAAGGTTCTTGTTGAAAAATTGCTCCAAAATTTTCCATCTGACAACGCTGGCGGCAGAGTACGTGCTACCTTGGCCAACCGAGAAGGGGAGAAAAGGGGAGCACACAGCAGTTCCGAGAAAGGCAGGGCAACACTCTCCAAGGCGTGGGACACCTTCATGACACCCCGCCAGCACCCTCACCCTGATGCGCAGCCTAGTGTCACAAGGAGGGAAAAGTTTTGGAAGATGGTAAAGGAGTACGTAGCAGACCGTGTCAGCGTCCTCAATGATCCCTCTGTGCCTTACAACTACTGGGTGTCCAAGCTGGACACGTGGTATGAACTGGCACTCTACGCCTTGGAGGTGCTGGCCTGCCCTGCCGCCAGCGTTCTGTCTGAGCGGGTATTTAGTGCTGCTGGTGGTATCATAACAGATAAGCGTATCCGCCTTTCCACCGACAATGCTGATAGGTTGACACTTATAAAAATGAACAAGGCCTGGATTTCCCCTGACTTCTCCACTCCACTGGAGGAAAGCCCCGGGGGAACATAAACTCACTTTATATATGTTATTTACAATGATGGGAATACTCTGTATTCCCATTCACCCCTTCCACCCAAAAAACGGGTATATGGTTGACTCTTAATCCTCTCATCCTCCTCCTCCTCTTCCATATGCCCTGTGCTATAATTTTTATATAGGGCCAGCTCACCAGCGGGCCCTGTGATATAATTTTTATATAGGGCCAGCTCACCAGCGGGCCCTGTTTGACAATTTTTATATAGGTCAGCTCACCAGCGGGCCTTCTCATATAATGTTTTATTGGGTCAGCTCTCTAGCGGGCCCTCTCATATAATGTTTTATAGCGTCAGCTCACTAGCGGGCCTTCGCATATAATGTTTAGGATGGTCAGCTCTGCAGCAGACCCTCACCCATAATGTTTTAGATGGTCAGCTCAGCGCACGTTTCCCTCTTAATCATGGCCTCAGTTCAATAAAATCAAGGAAATTTTTGGGAGAATTTGCCTCTGTGCACGTTTCCCTCTTAATCATGGCCTCAGTTCTGAAAATCAAGGAAATTTTTGGGAGAATTTGCCTCTGTGCACGTTTCCCTCTTAATCATGGCCTCAGTTCTGAAAATCAAGGAAATTTTTGGGAGAATTTGCCTCTGCGCACGTTTCCCTCTTAATCATGGCCTCAGTTCTGAAAATCAAGGAAATTTTTGGGAGAATTTGCCTCTGCGCACGTTTCCCTCTTAATCATGGCCTCAGTTCTGAAAATCAAGGAAATTTTTGGGAGAATTTGCCTCTGCGCACGTTTCCCTCTTAATCATGGCCTCAGTTCAGAAAAATCGAGGACATTTTTGGGAGAATTTGCAGATGATATACAAGTAAATATACAGCAAATATTGTTTGGTAACAATTTTTCGCCTAAAGTCGTTTTTATTTTCCTTTTTGTGTGTTTTATGGTCAGTCTGTAAAAATGGCGTACTACGGGCGAAAGATCGTTCCCAGCAGCGATGTTGGAGTCCAAGATGCATCCAGACATCCTCCCTATGCTGTCCCTGAACCATTTCTGTAGTGTTTCCATCTTTTTCTGCCCTTTTCCTATGGACCAGGCACCCTCCCCTCATCAGAGCAGGGGGTGCCTGGTGTAATGCTCGAGTCCTCCCATTGACTTCAATGGGGCTCGGGTGCTCGGCCGAGCACTCGAGCCTCAGGGGGTGCTCGGTCAGAGCACCCGAACACCCGAGCATTGGGGTGCTCGCTCATCACTAGCACAGATGCCTCTTCTGCAAGATGCCTGGCGGAGAGTCTCCGAATAACTTAGATTTCTAAATAACGTCGGACTTAATAAGGATTATAAACAGATTTATATGCTTGACGCTATCGTAAAAATTAATTGGGGGGCACTTTTATATAACTGATAGCTCTGCTTTAGTTGTCTCCTATAGTGAAAATGGTTTGCCCCAGAAGTCCTTCACTACATACAGCCCTAAGGCATTATGTAATGGCGACGTATGTCCTGCAATGTATGGAGATCACTTAATTGTAGAGAATACGACACACTTGCCATATGCACTAAGAATTAGATATGCGGGGGGGGGGAGACTGTGATCATTAGCATATGATGTTGGAGTAATGCTGGTGATGTTTTGGGGAGGGCAGGGGGACTGCTCTCCCCAAAACATCACCAGCATTACTCCAACATCATATGCTAATGATCACAGTCTCTCCCCATCCCCTTGCTTATCTAAGCAGCAGAGAGGATGCGCTCACACTCAGACTTCAGCACCAAAAACAGCAGCAGCTCTCCTCAACCCTTTTTAGTGCAAATGAGGTATGCAACACATTGTGGAGAAATGGATTGCTCAACCCTGTGGCTCTCAAAGGGTTAAGAGGCCTCCTGTCTGCTTTGAACTGAGAAGCCAAGTGGCAGCTCACAAATGTTGCAAATGACATTGGTTAACCCCTTGAGTGTCATAGGGATGTGCAACATATTGCTTTCAATGCACCGCACACCCTCTAGCTTTGAAAGGGTTATAAGATACACAGTGGGTCTCCTCCAAGATGTTCTTATTGGCTGTTAAAATACATACAGAAGATGGCCACCTAATAGTTGATCTATGTAGAGAGACACTCAGATGCACTTTGCAAGACCAGTGGCACTACTTCACAAGTCAAGAGGATTATGGGAGGGTGGTGACCATGGTTGTGGCTGCATAAAAAGCTATGGAGAGATGTCAACCTCAGGTTAGCAGAGTTAGAACTGTGAACTCCGACAACATAGCTAGCTATTGGAGTTTATTGCAGGTGGCGAAGTTTCACATGAAGTTGCATATAAACATACCCACAGGAATAAGACAATGGCTCATCAAGCTGTATTTCAATATGCAAATCATACATTAAAGACGTAGTCACTGCCAAATCATAAACCTGACAAAAACATGGCAAATTCATGGTAATATCAATGTGTCATGGGAATATGATGGTAAATACGTTTTAGTGCGTATGCATACCTGGGGACTTCTGGTTATGGACTACCCTGAGAGGGGAGTCCTGTGGTGCCGGTGAAGGAGATGAAAGATGCAAATCATGTCAAAAAAGGGACAGGGCTTAATTGCGAGTGGGGGGCAGGACTAAAAAAAAAATGTAGTAATAGGCTGGGGAAGAAGGTGAAGCGGCTGTGGAGTGGGAGGAACAGACCACAAATGCACATATCTCCATCATCCGAAGAATCAGCATCTGTCCTGGAGACCTGGTAATTAGCTGCACAAACCGGAGTCTCCGGGGCAAATCTGGACAGTTCCCACCTATGTGCATATGTAGAGATGTAATTGAAGATATGCCTCTATCGACTCTAAGTGCATCTAACCCTGGTGTTCAAAATGCAATTTTTGTAATTAATGCATGCTATTGCAGAGCTTAAGTCATTGGCTATGAGTTTCCACAGTAACTGATAGGGGCAGCACCACCTGTTCATGAAAATATTTAATGTAAACATGAAAAAGGTTTGAGCTTTAAGCACTTTTGAATAAAAAAATATCCAAGCATGTTCATGATTGATCAATAATATGTTGCTTGTTTTTTGCAGTCACAAAGCAAGGTACGATATGGCTCTCAATGATCCTGCTTCCTCCTCCCTATTTACGATGTTAGCCTCCCCAGTACTATTTAACTTACAGGTTCCAGATCTACAAGCCAGGCCCCCATAGAAACAAAACATAGAGATCAGGGGCGGACTGATGATTAGGGCATTCAGTCACGGACTGAGGGCCCGCGACCGTGGTGGGCCCGCCGCCGCTTTTATTTATGACTATACTAAACAGTATAAATGTATTGTCCACCTGCCTGCCATGTAGGGGCCCATTCATTCTGATTTTATAATGTGCTGCTCCGCTCAGTGAGGCCGCACATTATAGCCAACATCCACTGCCATGACATGCCCCGCAGACATGATCCACCACAGACATATGATGCGCAGCTCAGCCTTAAACACAAATGCGTCTTGCTGCCAGACTCAGTCCGTTACTGTCCATCTGTCTCTGGCAGCAAGCGCTTGAAGTGCTTCTTCAGTACTCTTCCCTATTCCCTCTGCTCTGCGCATGCCTATGCGCATTGATGTCATCATGGCCTGCAAGGTGGGGGAAGACGTGGAACTCAGGGAGACACTCAGAAGCCAGCCCAGGGCAGGGGACATCACCTGGGGCCTGCGGCCTGCCAAGGAGGACACGCGCGTCATGACAGTGACACAAACTCACTAGGATCAGGACTAGAGCAGACTCAGTCACCTCAGGAGGACCACACAACCAGAAATCCACAGCGGCAGTGCACCAGTGACAGTCAGTGACACTGACAGACAGTGACATAAGACCCACGCAGAGCATACAGCACAGGTAGGCCAGTAACCCCCCTCAGGCTATCCAACCTCCCCACAGGCCATCCAGTACACCCCCCACCCGGCCATCCAGGGGGCCCAGACCACTTTTTTGAACCAGGGGACCTGGGTCCTGTTAGTCCACCCCTGATAGAAATGCAGCATATGGCACTTCTTGGGACACTGCTCTCTGCACAGACCACCCTCTTTCTACTCAAATCCATTTGTCTGAGATCCTGTTTGCAAGCACACATTTTCATTTCCCACTGAAATGACATTGTGGTGTGAGGCTGTCTAGCTATTGTGGCGGCATCTGCTATATACAGGGTTGGATTTCCCATTAGTCAGAAAAGGCAACTGCCTTGAATTCCACATGTTGAGAGTTGTCTCAATGTTGCTGGCCACACCCACATTTTGAGTTGTGGGTGTGTCCAGCACAGCCCAAATCCCAATGGAGTTGACACTTTCTCCTGATTCATTGTGGTCTGTTCAGGGCCGCCCCTAGGGGGGACAGGTAACCCAGGGATAGGTGGGAAGGGAGTCCCAGGCACTGTGTGGGGAAATTCCTATAGTTCCATTGAGGGCTTGTGTCCATGTAACACTATTGCCCAGAGGACAAACATAGAATACAGGAGGTTACCTGTAGGCTGCAGTTCCCTTGAGAATCTCTGAGGGTCACAGAAGGGCTTTCTCTGATTGTGTACGCTCTCATGGTCCACAGAAAAGTATTTGACTATCTGACGGGGAATCTCTAACCCCACCAGATGACTGGCAGGAGGTAAAAGAATCTGGGTGGTTGGTGTTAGTGTTCCTTTAAGGAAAATGGGGGGACAATAGTGTGCAGGGTAAAATAGAGGGGTGGGACACTAAAAATATGTGGAGCCCCACCATTTATTTTGTCCTGGGGCCCATGATTTCTGATAATTGCTCTACGTCTGTTTATTAACAGTTCTTTTACCAGACCACCTATTCTTTTACAGAATTTCTACAGCTAGTATATTATCCAAATGAGCCATCTCACCAGCATTTTGCTCTAGAATTTCTCAACATTTCTTAGTACATCAGCCTCAGTATATAGTTTTTTATATACTAATACGCATAGCTGGGAAGTCTCCAGATCTGCCCCAGAAACTCCATTTTTTGTAGCTGATTACTGGATGGTCTCCGGGGTCAGTGGCTGATTCTGTGGTGGTAGGGAGAATCAGCTTACACTTCTCCTACTTCCCAGCCTGTTCCTCCCTCTTCCCCTCCCAGCTCCTCCCATTTCTTGCCCACTTTGTGACACTCCTGCTAAGCCTCTTCCCCACCCGCAAGTAAGCCCTGCCCCTTTTTGATGCAAATCACGTCATTTTTTTATCCAGCGGCATAACAGGAGTCCCCTATGAGGACTCCAGAACACAAAGTTCCCAGGTATGCCAATATGAGAAAAACAGTTTGTTTCTTTTTCAAAAGGAAATAAGTAATTTTTTACGCTAATTACCAAGTTGCTCTCCAACCACTCAATGACATAGGAGGCAGTTGAATTTGGTATCTGGTTCCGTAAAGCTTCTCTTTCCTGAGGATTCGCTAACATTTCCAGTGAGATTTTCAATTCCTCAACAAGATGCAGAACAGATATAGTTCCGAAGTATTCCGCGGGAACCGGAGATCCAACTTCAAACACTCCATTTGCATACTCTGTGACTGCCTTTGTACCTGAAAGAATATCCAAATGAGAACAAAGTTATTTTTTTGTGTGTGTAGAGTGAGATAAGATGGGTGATAGGTGATGGGCTAATACAAATTTTCATGGAAATTATTTCTTACACCTGCCTATTTCCAGTTTACTAAGTTACTTATCTTGAATATGTTTACCCTTGAAAGTGAACAGCAAGGGTAGATAACATGAGGCCCTTCAGCTGGTGACAGACTACAGGTCTTATAGTCTGTCAGCAGCTGGAGGACCTTAAGGTTGGGCAATATGAAGCACTCCAGCTGCTGGCAGTCTGTAACTCCCATCATTCCCTACCAGCTGGTGGGGAATGATGGGAATTGTATCCTGGCAACAACTGGAAGGTCTCATGGATGGGAAACATGAGGCCATCCAACTGCTGCCAGAATACAACTCCCATTATTTACTGGTGGGGAATGGTGGGGGTTGCAGCCTGGCAGCAACTGGAGGGCCTCACTCTGCTCCTAACTACCATATAGGCATTTCTGAGAATTCCTTTTATCTGAGCCTTGTTTAATGTCCGGTATTAAACAAAGATATGAAATACCCATTTCCCCACACATGTTACTGAGAAGGTGTTCATAGTTGTTAACAATAAAGTTCCACTGACAGTAGAATGTGTATGTTAGTATGTACTAAAGCATTCACACACTCTAGTGTCTACCTGGAAACGCAGGTAGAGCAGTTGGTGGCTAATACAAGCAAAACTGTGCTTAATGTCCATGGATTAAGCAAAGTATACGGGGGCATAACTAGAACCTGTTGGGCCCTGGAGTGAAATCTAAAGCTGTGCCCTCCAATCCTCATGATCTGACATGTACAAATTAAAAAACAATAAAAAAAAACAACTGGACTTAACAATGCTATTCTTAGCTTACTGACTGGCCTTCTGTGATGATGTCAGAGGCCATCACAATTGTACCTTCTGCACCTCCTGTAGTTATGTCCCTGGTATAGGAAGCCAGTTATACAGGTTCTGTGCTACTTTTTAAGGAAAAAATAAAACCAGAGCATGTAAATATCATTTTAGCGCCCTTTCTCCCCTTCCATTTCTAGGCACAGTTGTTCCCAATGCAAAACTTTAAAATGCATTCCCATAGGGCTGGATTTCCCATTAGGCAGAGTAAGCAGGTACCTAGAGCACCAAATTGTGAAAGGCACTGGTCACACCCACATTCTGAATTGTGGGTGTGGCCAGAGCACTCTCAGTGTATTTAATACAATTTCTCTCTCTTATTCACTAATGAAGGAGGGTTTTACGAACCAGCAGCATTAGAAATAACATCAGAAACTTATGTATAGGTTTTGCTTATAGATCTATAATATGGAAGCGAAAATGTCCATCGCTGTGGAATCAGTGGAGTTACCAGAAGACTCAACAATACCAAACCCGGTATCAGAACAAGTGAGCCCATTAATCTACAAGACCTGGACTAGATCAGAAATCATAGAGGAACTCTGCAGAAGAGGCACCCCCTTTTCCACTTCTGCAAGGAAAGCAGAACTTTTTAAACTGTTGTTTTCCACACCCCACCAGACACCTAGGCGTAATCCCAGACACATACCGGGGAGTACTCCTAACCACAGTCCTAGCCCAAATCCATCAGTCGGGAGCATGGACATAAAGTCATCCCTGGCTAGCCTAGCAGCATCAGTGGCCTCACTCCACACATGGCTGGATATCATGGAGGCAGCCCAGCCCAGACTGACAGTCCCACAAACTACACAGTTAGAGTTTCAGGGTATGGTAAATACTTATCCCACAGCAATGGCCAACCTATGGTCTCTTCAGCCCATTTCATACCAGCAAACCTAAAAGAGATATTTTAGAGGGCAAGGACATCAATCTGGTGTCTTTATTGGTGTCCTCTCAAGACAGCATAGAAACTAGATCATTTTCATGTGATCAGGTCTGGGTGGTACTCAGAGCTAGGGACCCCCGGCTGAGTAAGAAGCTAACTACAGTCGAAGTTGTCATTGTGTTTAGCCTATATAGGGATATATTATGTTCTGTTTACCCACAGCGTAGGGAAGAGCTGGACCTGTACCTATTTAGGCTGGTGGAGCTGGGACACAAGTATGGTGGCCAAGCTTTCTATGACTACCACCGATCATTCTCGGCTCAGGCGGCAGCGGCTCAGGTTAGCTTAATCTTGCTATGGATTGCAGTAGGTTGGACACTGAGCTGTTATGCCGCTATTTTGCGGGTTTACGAACCCAAGTATGTGAAGTGTGTCAATCGGCAGAACGCACCACCAGCTTGTGTTCATATGCAACCATGCCCTCTGGTCCGACAAACTAGCAGAATCTTGCACCCATGGGTTACCCCAAACATCACCAGTTCGCAAGACTGTAGTCAGGTTATGAAGACCTATAGCATATATAGGGAAAACACCGATTTGCAATAATTTTAACTCATCTGGTTGCTATTTTAATGATTGTCGCCTCTCGCATGTCTGTCTGATATGCCACAGGGCTCACTCCAAAAACATGTGCCCCGAGAGGCTATTTCCAAAACCGTGACTAGACGGTGTGAATGTACCTACACTGGCAGCATACCTTTATACCCACTGATCACCTAGTCTGGTGGATTTCCTCATACAGGGTTTTACATCAGGTTTCAACAGAGGGCTCATAGCAATTCCCATCAGCTATACTAGAATGTGATAAGCTACTATCTGCGCTGAAAGAACCACTCAATGTAGACTCCCTGTTAGCGAGATAGCTAGATAAGGGTTTTATCACAGCCCCCTTCCTTTTTCCCACGTACGAGCTATGGAGAGTTAATCCTATAGGCTTAGCAACCGGGAAGTTCAAAAATAAAAATGCTTAATTTACGACTTGTCGCCCCACATTCCTCTTGCATCCCCAGCTTAAATTCCTTAATATCATCAGAGGAATTTTCCTTATCATACACATCCGTGGATGACGCTATTCAATCAATAATTCAGGCAGGACAGGGGTCATGGCTGTCAAAAATGGATATCTGTGATGCTTTCAAGCTCTTACCTTTGCATCCATGTCTCTGGCACTTGCACAGTATTAGATGGAGAGAGAAATATTATTTTTCCACACGCCTGACTTCTGGGGCAAAAATCAGCCCCAAGCTGTTCGACATATTTGCCGAGACCCTATGTTGGATTTTGATGAACGTAGCCAGATCCCCATTAATCATACATTACTTAGATGATTTTCTCATGATAGAGTCTCCAAACGGTACACCTCCGGGTTTAGGGATCATTCATAATCTGTTCCGTGACCTCAATATTCCAGTAGCAACAGAGAAATTAGTAGGACCAGTATGTAAGTTATGTTTTCTGGGCATACAGATGGAAACCATAGCCATGGAAGCCATTCTTCCAATCGAGAAACTGGTACAGATTCAGTCTGTAGGTTCACCAAAATTGAAACATGCCAGAAAGTAGAACTCCAATCCCTCATAGGTAGGTTAGTATATGCCATGCGTATCATGCCTCTGTTAGGGAAAGACACCGGGAGTCAGGGAGGTATCCAGTTGGATGATTCTGTTCTATCAGATTTAAACATGTGGGCTAGTTTCCTAAAACAATGGAACGGAAGCTCCATATTCACTCCCAAAGCTGCAGCAGAGTCACCTTTCATGGTCAGTGATGCTGCAACCTCGGGGGGTTATGTGGCCATATACCAGGATCACTGGTTGGCGGCGGCATGGTTTCCCGAGGTGAATTAATTGTCAGATTTTCTAGTTACTTCCTCATGTTTTCAAATATACCCTATAGTGGACAGGCCAGACAGTCATATTTTTTACAGACAACCAAGCCACAGCACAGATAATGAACAAAGCTCGCTCTTCATCCATGTCCATAATGCCATTTGTCAGAAAACTCACCTGGTTATCCACGTATCACAAATTTGCTATTGAATGTCGATATATTCCGGGTCTTCTTAACACTAAGGCTGACGCACTTTCACCACTCAGTTTTCAGGACTTTCACAGACTACAGCCATCAGCAGACTCTCTAACTGCTGTCCAGCCTCCATTGAACACACTGATGTTACTCTGATGCAGCTCTAAAAGGAGCCAGTACCCTGATGGATGCTGCTCTGTCCAAGAATACCAGAAGACTTTATGACCAGGCCAGGATCCTTTTCGAACGATACATTAGGGGGTTCCATCCACTGCATCCTTTTGCCATACACTCCATACTGGCTTTCATTTCGCACTGTCATTATGACTTAAAATTATCACAGGCTACCGTAAAATCCTACAGAGCAGGAATTCAACACCATTGCCTGATACTGCAGCCAAACAGTAAGTCCTTTCTCTCCCATCACTCCATAAAACTGATAATGAGAGGTATAGAGAAAAGTTCACCATTATCACATCCACATCTACTCCCCATAGACAGAGCTATGTTCCAGCAAATAGCTACATTATTGATGTCAGCCCCTTTCGAATCACAAAACCTGTGACAGATTGTTTACTATACACACTGAGTATGATGTACTAACTGAAAAGTAAAACAGGGCTATTCAACTTCCAGACAACTATAACTCCCGTCATCCCCAACCAATCATTGGTTGGCTTGTGATTATAGGAGTTGTATTACCCAATAGCTAGAAGTCCAACAATTGACTAGTCCTGAACTAGAACAATTCTGGGACAGATGTCACCAACATATTGCACAGTCAAGGAGTTGAAAGCCAAAATTAGCTTAAAGGGATAGTAATGTTTCATAATAAAAGCAGCTTTAATTAATCATCATAGTATTTGGACCTTGGAGAGTGTTATTTCAATTCTGTCAGAGTTGTTGTTCAAGAGTAATTCAATGACAAAGTATCCCCCTCCTGCCGATTTTACTGATGTGACACTGCTCAGCCACAGCAGAAGGGAGGTGTCCAGGTAGACTGCAGAGAGGGACAATCTTCAATTAAGATAAGGGAAAAACCTGAAAAACTTGCCAAGGGGGGGGGGGGGGGCAGAGATTTCATTGTTCTCATAGGAAGATTGTCCCCTGCTGTTATCTGTCTGGTCTATTGGCTGCATTCCACATCTGAGAAGAGATGGCTTACACTAGGTAAAAGGGGCAGGAGGGGAACTTTGCTTGTGAATATCTCTCAAACCATAAAGGTTTGAGAGATAAGACTTATATCGTTCTCCATGTTTTTTTAATGCCTACAAAATAAAAGATAAAACAAAGTATTACTATCCCTTTAAGAGAGAAGCATAAAACACCTTGATTACCTCCAGTACACAGCTTGGTCCAGTGCCTCCGTCTCACCTCCCCCTTTGCTTGCTACCCTCATGTGTCGGCATTAGCCTATAATGCAGCACCACCTGCCACAGTCTGCCAACGAGAGAGGATTATGACATGACAGTACTCCTCTCTCACTGGCTGACTTGCAATGCGTGAGGAACAGCGTCAAGCTGCCCCATCCCAGCCGGCCAACCTGCATATGTCCCAAGGAAGAGATTTTCCTCTGAGTTGTCACTGTTTGCTTACACTGGTGGAAGACTTTGCCTTCAATGCCTGACCAACTTGCTAGGGAAGTGTTGATCTTCAGAGTGTCTCACACATCTCTGTCAAACTTGCCTTCTCTAGGGTCTCAGTGACCCTGCTCCTCTGCAGGGTCAGGTGACATTGCGTACCCCGCACTCCTGCGTATCAGTGCTGACAAATAAAAAAGCCAATAAGCTACTCAGAGCATGTTATGGATCAGTGCAATGCATCCAGCACTTATATACCTCACAAGTGTCCCGGTTAAGGACGGACAGTGTTGGGTGTGTATAATTGTATCAGATTACTCCACAGCAATAAAACTCACATTAATGTTTTCTGCAGTATACGTGATGTTTCTCAGTTGGTTAATCCCTTGTAAAACATAAAGCCTGTGGTAACGGGTAATGGGAGAGGAAACAAAAGGAGAGAGGAAATTTGTGTAAAAGATAAAGATAGTAGAAAAATACCGGCTGCTTTACTTAAAGCCAAGTCTGCGGTCTTTGAGCTCTAAGCTCTGCCTGTGTTCGAACCCACAGGGGATGCTACATGAAGACATTTTGTTGCAAGGGATAAAACCCAAACATGTAAATAGCAATTTAGCTCCCTCACATCATTTACAGTCAAAGTGCTTTCTCCGTTCAGTCTTTAAAATGCAGCCTCCCCACCACACCTGCTGTTAGTATTTAATTACTGGGGTACTTTGTTATGGTGGCAGTCTTAGCATAATAGACCAATAATTATCTGACCAAAAGCTCATTCTTAAAGGGATAGTAATGTTTCATAATAAAAGCAGCTCTAATTAATCATCATAGTATTTGGACTTTGGAGAGTGTTATTTCAATTCTGTCAGAGTTGTAGTTCAAGAGTAATTCAATGACAAAATGTCCCCCTCCCGCCCCTTTTACTGATGTAACACTGCTCAGCCAGAGCAGAAGGGAGGTGCCCAGGTAGACTGCAGAGAGGGACAATCTTCAATTAAGATAAGGGAAAAAGCTGAAAAACTTGTCAAGGGGGGCAGGGCTTTCATTGTTCTCATAGGAAGAAGATTGCCCCCTTCCCTTATCTGTCTGGTCTATAGACTGCATTCCACATCTGAGAAGAGATAGCTTACACTAGGTAAAAGGGGCGGGAGGGGAATCTTTGCTTGTGACTATCTCTCAAACCATAAAGGTTTGAGAAATAAGACTTATATCGTTCTTCATGTTTTTTTTAATGCCTACAAAATGAAATAAAGGTAAAACAAAGTATTTCTATCCCTTTAATTCCTCTCCCACAAGCTGTTGGACTATGACATCAATTCATCATCTTTGCCTGCTTTTTGATAGGCTGCAGATGGTGGTAGTTGTAGTCCAACAGCAGCTAGAGGACCATACGTTGTAAACACTCAGGCACACCAGCAATGCCAGGCCACTTCTGCTAGTTTTAAATAATGTAGACATGCTCCATACATATAATATTTGTGATTTATTCAGTGTTGTAGAAAACAAAATAATGGAGACATGGGACTAGTTCCCTCTATAGGAACACTGACTCCGCTTAACCCCATGGAAATTCCCCTTGATTTAAGTAGGACTTTTAACCCCTTGAATTTCTGAGAGGTCTCCAACGCATTTCAAAGCACCCGTGTAGAATACAAGAGGTTAAAAAAAATAATTTAAAATCAATGGACAGTTTCATTTCGGCAACCATAGTGCAGAAGGTTTAATCCAGACTTCCACTCTTACACTTGAGGGAAATGAAAATTCCCATTGATTTTAAAGGGATAGTAAAACTTTAATATTACTATTCCCCATATTGTAGCTATTTAAAAAAATAATTTAATAGCCCCCAGGTTCATCTCTCAAACCTTTATGGTTTGAGAGATAACCAAAAGCAAAGTTCCCCCTCCCTCCCCCTTCCCTGAAGTCAGCATTGTACTGACTGCAGGGGAAGTCTGTCATACGACAGGCCTGTGGCTCTGCAGCTGAGCCGAGATCCCATTAGTGAAAAATAATTATTTCACTGACACGGTCTTCTATATGTGATTGGTTTGCAAGCACACGTAGAAGACCGTTTCAGTGAAATAATTCTTTTTTACTAACGCGATCTCGGCTCTGCTGCAGAGCCGCCTGATGAAAATAAGACCGGATATCCCTGCAGTCAGTACAACGCTGACTTCAGGGAAAGGGGAGGGAGGGGGGAACTTCAATTCTTTTTGAAATAGCTACAATATGGGGATTAGTAATATTAAAGTATTACCATTCCTTTATATATCGCCTGGGCGCTCATCCAAAGGCTTAAGCATATTCACCGAGATTTCTCAATCTTCAGAAATGCCAGAGATGTCTGATCCCCTCCACCGCTACTCACTCACTTGGCAGTTCATACCACACACACGCACGGACGGACGTGTGTTTTGGGCAGCACAGTGGCATTTCTGAAGATTGAGAAATCTCGGTGAATATGCTTAAGCCTTTGGATGAGCGCCCAGGCGATATATTCTGGTTATAAACAACTGTTGGGAATGGAGATTCTTCGTGGACGGGCTGCATAAAAAGTATCTGGAGAAAGTTTGTGTCCATTCTCTTCATGAACAAGTGTGGTTGATGAGTTATTAACACCTTCATTGTGAATACTAACTTCTTCATCATCTATATCTCTGTTGGAGGAATATAGAGATAAGTGACTAATATACATTTGTTCTTTTGGACGTTACTAATTGTGTGTATTTTTATTTTTTGATACAAAACTCATTTATATATTTTCTTTGGTGTGGTTTATTATAATATCTACCCAGCGCTATTTCATTTTTTGGATATTACCATTCCTTTAAATGAGGTTTTTAACCTCTTGAATTCTACCTAGGTCTCTCACTTTCAGTGCTTTTGCAGTGTGTTGGAGACCTGCAGGCATTGAAGGGGATAAAAGTCCACTTCACATTCATGGGTATTTTCCAAAGTCATTAATGCACATGCACAAGAGAAGCTAGTGGGGTGCTAATGCCCAACTTGGTGATTCTAAAGCAGTTGGTTAATCCAATAGATGAGCATGGCCTTGTACACGGAAAAAGGGAGAGATTGTGGTAATGGGTATAGGAAGAATTCAGAAAAGGTGAGAGGAAAGCCATGTCAAAGAAAACGTCAGTATAAGGATACCGACTGGTACACTCAAAGCCTCATCACGGTTTTTTGGGCATTAAGCCCTACGACTGTATTCAACCTTTAAACCATGCCCTTGCAGGGTCTTTGTACTACGGATGGGCCAAGTTGACAGCTCCCTGTTGAAGGCTAAAAGGCATGTGATTGTCTCTTTGGCTCTAAGACTCCGCAGTGACTGTTGTAGTCATAGTGGTATATCTGTTACCCGGTCTTTGAATAAAAGATTTCAGGGCAGGTCATATGATCAAATGCTACAATCATTCGGATAGAGCAACTGCCTTCTATGTACAAGATCATGGGTTTGAATACAACCCTACTCCTTCACGTACCCTTGTTGTTGTTTTTTTCCTGTTCACGTTTATTTGCTTATCACCCGAGTCATCACAGGATTTGGAGCAAGGCAATATCCCAGTGTGCTGATTTGTACACAGGTTATGTGCTGCAAATGCCTGTCATCATTTCTGAAATATTTAATGCAATAAAAATGCCTTCATGGTTTACTAGGCAGACACTCCCTAGGTCTAGTTGGGACAAGAAGAGTTTTCTGCACTGGTGTGGTTTTATGCCAGATCATAACTTTAATGATTTTTACCCACTCTGGCAATAGAGGGGTTAAGAAAGCTGAGAAGAAAGGCCTTAATTTAGAGCAATGGATTGAGCAGGCTCTGGGTCCTATGGATAGCAGATTGCTAGGCTTCAATGCAAGTGTGTCTGATCAGGCAGGAAAGGCAGCAACAACTCTTTTTATACAACTAATATGATGTCAGATTACCATGAGGCCAACAGAGGTACCTCGTGAGGTGGCACATAGCAACTTCTTCTGGTGCACCCTGTGCTAGCCGCAGAGACCAATGGCACAGGGCCTAATCAGCACACACAGCCAGGTTCTAGACAAACTTCCGAGACAATGTCAGGAATTTGGAGGTAGTGTGACCCAACCCTCATGAATTTAGAGCTGTTACACAGGTGTGCACAATCTCATCACTAAGGTCCCTTAAGCAGAAATGGGAAGTGACACAGTGAAAGCAACACAGTGAAAACTGGAAGATGAGAGATGAGGGACATTTTTCGGGTAGGTACAGCTAGATAAAATTGTGCAGAAACAGTTGGGAAGAATACTAGTGGAAGGAAATAAAATTTTGGGACAGGGAGTCCGTTTTCTTTTCTGAAAACAGAACATGAAACTCTAGAAAGAGATTACACTATATATATAAATAAATAAATAAATTGAACGTGATCTCTTAAGAGAACAAGTTACCACATGTTACGGGAATAGGACCATCCTGCCTGGGTTGAAAGGCGCAAGCCCTTGGATTTCCTCATGTGCCATGAAGTTACCCCTTTGCCCTGCCCCTTCCAAAGGGGGGTGATTGTCCCTTTCCCCTGGTTCCTCTGTTTCCCCAGTGAACACCTTTCCCAGCATTATCAGGCCTGGGGACCCCAGACCCCCAAAAGACAAGAGTGAATAATGCAAAACATGTTCCTACTGGGGACAGTTCCTTTTGTGCCCATGTTTACCCTTCCCATTGTATGGACCCCAGCCCTTTGTATCCCATATGTACACACCTATTGTCCCATTGTATAGTTAATTCACTCATGTCTGGCCCCATTGTATCCTGTTGCCACCTACCCATTGTACCATTACACAGTATGTTTACTCCCATTGTATAACTTGTGTATTGTTCCCATTGTGCCTCTTTGTATTATCCCCTCCCTGACTGGCCCCATTGTCTGCCCATATGTAGTATGCAGTAACGTGAATCCTATTGTATTCTAATATGTGTGGATAGCTCATTATGTGCGTATATAAACCTTGTGGGTTCTACAATAAATCAGATCTTGTGTTACCTACACTAGTGTTGTCTGGTGGGGTAAGCTTGCTGTATCCAGAGTGCGTTCACCCTACACTGAGTCTTGCATAAGTGACTGGGTGTAACGTTGTTTTAGGACACTCAGACCAGGAGGTAAAATAAAACACAATTTTATTTTAATAGCAATAATGCAAACGAACGCCCTCTAGAGGCGGCAGAAATAAACACACAGTGATGACTGATATAGTACACAGATACAATGCATAGTATAATTGACATACAAGATCTCTTCACAGAGAATGGTGTACAGTACCCAAAGGGTTAAGAGCATAAATCAGTCAGTCTCAGATGTGGTGGTTTGGCACGCCCTAGGTGTTAAAAGGAGGTGCTGATAGAGACAGTTCACAGTGTTCTGGAAATGTAAATGCTTAGCCGAAGTGACCAAATAGTTAAGCAGAACAGAAATCCAAATAGCCCCCGCGGGCATACCTACAGGAGGACTGCTTCTGCGAGTGCGAGTGTGTATAGCCCTCACGGGCGTAACGGAAACCGGCCTGCAATGCAAGAGCTGACTATAGCCTCCACAGGCGTTAACCGGATACCAGCAATAGTAGCGCTAGAGCCAATAGCCCCCACGGGCGTATACAACGGGAACCTGCCAGAACCTGAGCCTTCCCTCTGCTGCCACACTACCACAGTAGATATCGCCCAGTAAACAACGAGAAGTAAGAGCCAATGACGCCCTACCGGCCCACATAAAGTGACTACTCTGCAGTAGGATAGATAGAGTCGCCGTCGGTAAGTGGCCAACTCAGCAGACGTAGCACAACGAAAGAGGCTCTATACTGGGAATCGTAGTAGCGAGAGTAAAGCAGCACTGCAAGGGTTAAAATGCACGTTTACACACAAGGCTCTGTAAGATAACGAGGCTCTGCAAGTATAGTGAGGCTCACGGAGGCATGCACAGCTCTGCAAGACAACGGCACACTGCACAGATCAAGACAACACAAGGCAGGGTGGTCACACGGCAGCTGGCAACAGCGGGTGAAAATGTCGCGGTGGCGACAACGGGAACAGAGGTCACTGGAACAGGCTGGAAGTCGATCTCGGAGCAGGAAGTCAGCCGGGCCGGGTCGTAGCACGCAGGAGGTAGTCATACAAGCCGGGTCATACACGAACAGGAACGTCAGCCAGGCCGGGTCAGGAGACAGAGGTGGTTCGCAGACAAGCCGGGTCAAACACGATCAGGAACACTGGAGCGTAGTCAGGACAAGCCAAGTCGGTACACGAGAATCCGGAACACAGGAACACAGCAACAGCACTACTGGCTCAGAAACACCACAAAGGGCATCTGACAGATGTCTGGGCCAGGCATAAGAAGGTCACCAGGGACGGGCCAAACTGGCTCAGCAAATCAGAGCGAACCACAAGCAAGAGTGACAGAGAATCACAGGCACTGTGATAGTGGGTGAATGGAGCTATGATCTTGCTCCTGGCTGGTGGAGTTCCTGAGTGTTATCCTCGGTTAAGGGAGCACAGTTTTGGCGGAGCTACTCAGTCTGAGTATGGGTATCCGTCACATTGGTGGCAGCGGTGGGATGCTTCCTAGCCTTACGGAACATCCAAACCACTACCGGGATCGTTTCGCCTGAAATGCATGGATCGTCTGTATGATGGCCTAAAGAGACGCACCCTAAAAGATATTCTGGAATCCAGAACACAAGTGGTGAGCAACAAATCCAAAGCCACCCTGATTGCTGAACTGATGGAGGGCGACCAAGTAAGCAACCCTTGCTCTGCAGCCACCAACATGTCGGAGGTCCAGTGAGAGGTCCAGTGGCGTCTGGCCCTCTGTGGCTCTAATCCTCACCAGGAGGTCATCACCCAGATCCTTAGCAATTCTACCAACCTAAGGATGGCTGAACTCCAGCTGACAAGGGGGGAGCCGGCGAGCCCCAGACCTAGTGGGTTGCCCAAGAAGAAGCTGCCGTTTAAAGCATTTAATGATTCGGAGGATGAAATTGACAGCTACCTGCAGGTATTTGAAAGGCAGTGTGCACTGCAGGGAGCCAAGGATTGGGTCACCCTCCTTGTGAGCAAGCAGTCGAAGAGGACAGCTGAAGCGTACCAGGCTGTGCCCATGGAAGACGGTACTGATTATGAGCGACTCCTCAGCAGATATACAATTACCCTGGAGGAGCACTGCCTAAAGTTCCACAACCTGACATGGAAAGACAGGCAGCCTTTCACCAATTGGGCACATCGGATTGCAAGGGCTTCAGAGAGCTGGATGGCCGGCTGCCAGGCTGTTACCCTGGCTGGCGCCTTACAGGTCATTTTTCTGGAGCAATTCTATGAGCATTCCCCAGTGACAGTTTGGGATTAGGTTTGTGACAGACAACCCCCCCCGTGGACCGAGCCGTGGTACTGGCAGACCAATACCTAGACTCCAGACAGTTCACTCCATTGCCCCGGAGGCAGGCAGCAGGCAAAGGTTTTGGCCTATGCTGTAGCTAAGGGGGCCTGCTGTGCCGCATTGGGGGAAGAGTTCTTCCCAGGGTCCCTCTAAATAGGTCAAACCCTAAATATAAGCTCTGACCTCTTTATTTGCCACCAAAGCATGTATCAGTATGTTTATTCTATCTGTGTCATGTTATTAAGGTTGGAGGGGTGGGAAGAAGGGGTATGGGTTATTGCAGTCCTAAAGATTGGGAGGACTCTGGAATGAGTCTGGAAACCACATTAGGAATGCAGACCCCATCCCCCAGCATCGTTGGTGTCTGGGGGAGGTTAGCCCTTAGTGGGGCTAGCTGGCAAGGGTGCCTCTCCTCCAGGCATCAGGGAAGGAGGGGATTAGCAGATGTTAGGGTGGGTGGGGTTAAGGGAAGGGTGTATAGCAGAGATAAAGGTGGCTGCAGGTCAGGGAAAATTCAGAATTGTTTTCTTTGTTCCCACCCACTCTAAACCTTAAATCTTAATTTGTTCCATAGAGCTGCAGCTGGAGTAGCATCCACTACAGAAGAGGTCACATGTAGGCCAAGAACAATGCTGGGGGCAGTTAGACACCATGTCGGCCCAGAGGGTGGGAGATAATATGGAGCTCCCGGGCCCCACCCAGTGCGGCTTAGCCCGAGACGGTTCCTGTTGCCTGAGTCACTGGCTTGGACAGCAGGTCCTGCTGTTAGGGGGGCTATTGCCCCCAAGAAGCACTAAGGAAATGGGGAGGCATTGAGGAAGGACTGTGGCGGATCAGCCCCACCGATTCATCTCCACAGCGGATGTGCCACCACTGGGGATGGGTATGGGAGGCAGCAATGCCTGAAGGTTCCCTCCATTCCCTCGGTGGCAGGCAGCAGGCACAGGCTTTGGCCTATGCTCTAGCTACGGGGGCATCACATTCGGGGAGGGTTCTTCCCAGGGTCCCTCTAAATAGGTAAAAGCTGTGACCTCTTTATTTGCTACCAAAGCTTTTGTCAGTGTGTTTATTGTGTCTGTGTCATGTTATTAAGGGGCGGGGGGGGGGGGTGTTATGGGAAGACGGGGATGTGGGTTATTGCAGGCTTAAAACCACAACATGTAAATAGCACTTTAGCTCCCCCACATAGTATCCAGGCAAAGTACTTCCAACTGTGAATCTTTAAAACACAGTTACACATGTCAATATATCATGAAATAACCAAAAATTCTCTGCAATTCCCTGCTTACCAGGCACGCCCCCAACAACACCCCCTAAAACAGAAATGCCTCTCTTTGTCCATACAGGCAGGATCCCGAGATTCCAAACTTCTCCCACTGAAGGCTTCATAGAAAGCTTTTAGAAGGAGGAGTTTGGAATTTTTATGCCTCAGTAAAAAAAACAATGTATGCTTCCATGGACATGATATTTAGTCCTAATTAAAGATTAATTATGTAGAACCAGGCCACACAGCAATGATTAATTGTGGTCATTAGGGTTTTCTGCTCAGATTATAATAACCGGATGGTGTTAGTGTTCCTTTAACCCTCTGAGTGGCAGTTGGGTGCGCAACACATTGCTTTGCACCCGTCTGGCACTGAGATGGTTAAGGTGTTTTCTGTATTAGGAATAAAAGCAGTTCTGGAAGATATCATATTAATGCCAATGACTATCTATGGAAATTAACATTAACCCTTCAAGTGTGAGGGGGTGTCCACTGTATTCCTTTGCAATGCTTTGGAAATCTCTCTTACATGCAGTGGATTATGACAAACGTTCTTTCATCCTTTTATAGAACGTCCCATTTTGATACAGAAACTGTAGACGATGTTTCTCTTGATTCCAGCAGTCTTGTTTAAAGGATTCCTAATTTTCAATCACTAACCACTAGGTGTCCCCATAACATTATACAATGTTTCAATGATGGGCATGGGTGAAAATATGTGATTTTATGCTAAAATTGCGATACTCCTGACCAAAATATTGTACTGCTATCAATATAGCAAAGTTTATACGTTTTGCACTAAATTGTTTTATTTTTTTATCCAGCAAAAATTAAGCCCATCAAAATGTGATTGTCATGCAAATATCAAAACGCTTTGTTCTTTTGTAGTCATGGATGGATTGAGAGTATACCTCCCAACATTTAAAATGGTCAAACAGGAATAGGTTTAGGTTATGTTGGTGGAGGGGGTGGCTGTTTGGAAGGGCATTACCAAGAAGTTTTAGGTACTTTCTTGACCTACTGACACTTCTTTGTGTAACTGAATAAATGATTTAGAGCAATACCAAATTATTTTATTTACACATACATTAAAGGGGAACTTTCACCCCGCAATAACTTAACGTTGACTTATTGCTCACCTGGCGACTAGCTGCTTAGTAGCGCTAGTCGCCAGCAATATTACCCGGTTCTTCAGATATCGGCTTGCAACAGGAGCAGGAAGCACGGACGTCTCTTTACAGTGACGTCCGTGCGCCTGCGCTGTCAGTCCCTTTTGCACCACACGGTGCAAAAGGGACTGACAGCGCAGGCGCACGGACGTCACTGTGAAGAGACGTCCGTGCTTCCTGCTCCTGTTGCAAGCCGATATCTGAAGAACCGGGTAATATTGCTGGCGACTAGCGCTACTAAGCAGCTAGTCGCCAGGTGAGCAATAAGTCAACGTTAAGTTACTGCGGGGTGAAAGTTCCCCTTTAAGGTTAGTTTTATTGGTGTGGAGCAATGTGATACACTTATATACACACCACACAGTCTGATCTCCTAAAAGGAGGGACATCAGGGTAGGAAAGGGGGTACAGGGATTTGGGTCTCAAAGAGAGACTGTCCCTCCTATAGATAGTATCTTGAGAGATATGATTGAGGGTAAATTCAAAAAGAGGTCATTCATTATTTTGAAGGAAGGCAACCTTTGGGGCAGCAACTGTTGAGAACTTCAACTCCCGTCAGTCCCAACCAGCCATTGGCTAAGGTCACTTTCCTCCCATGTTGTCTATCCCTGGACTAGCGTTTGATATGAACTGGGTTATTATCAATCCATCTCCACCTTTCCTTTGCTCAATAACATTTGTTTTCAGTTCTAATTCTTAGGAACCACTATCTGCTAGGACTTGTGAATCTCCCTGTATGAGCACAGATGAGTAGCTGAAGCTGGAAATCCTCCAATTGTGTAGTAAATGTAGGAAGCACAAAGGCTAGGCAGAAACACAGAGATAATAATATCTAAGTGTAGTAATGAAATTAAAAGAAACAGATACTGCACTCACATTTCGTCAATCTTGGGCTTTATGCACATAATATGTCCCTTCCCTGCGTAGCCAATGAGCTGTGTCCCGATATGTCTTTCCTCCAGAGGTATGAGATGCTCCTTGATTATCTGGACCAGTGTTCATGTTCCTGCTTCTGTGCTAAAAGCACCCAGAGGTTATTTAGAAGTTCCAAAGACCATAGGAATGGATGGTTTAATTCCTTAATCTTAAAGGTCCATAAATAGGCTAATGTCCAAAAGCTTAGCGATGAACTTGGTTGCTAATATTATATATAGCACCATGGGAAGTTCATGCACTTCGTGGCTGCAGGCCAACGTTGATGTCCGTGATGAAGCAACCAACAAATCGGAAAGGGGCGGGAGTCTCACAAGGGGCATGGGAGGGACCTAGTTGAAACTGTGCAATTACTCAATACCCGATTACACTTCTTCAGTGGTGAATCATGCCCTTTACTCAATTACTCTCCTCATCTCAATTTTAATTTTCACCCCTCTTGTTAAAGTGGAACTATCACCCTATATAAAGTCCACTTCCCAATAACTAGGCATAGGGCAATATGCTTCTTAACACTGCTATTATCGGGCACAAGTATCACGTTCTGAAGTTATCCATTTTCTTCTGAGACTGACAGCCAGGCTTGCATGCAGACCTCTTGGCTTAGAGACATCTGAGTGCCTGCGCTGTCTGTCCCGGTCTCCTCTAGGAGGCATTGCATGGTACCTTAATGTACCAGAAGGGAGTGATGGTGCACGCACGCAGACGCCTCTATAGCAAGAAGCCTGTCCGTCTCAGAAGAAGAAGGATTGCTTCAGAATGTGGTACTTGATCCCGATAATCTAGAAGAAAAACAAAAAGAAGGAGCTTCTGGTGTAATAACGTTTGAGTAGAGTCTTTCACCAACCCATCACCTAGTGTAAGAAATGTATTCACAAAATAACTGTTTTACTTATATATGTTAGTTGAAATACATGCATTGGGGATGTTGTCACTGACCCCTCAACAGTATCAGGATTTGTTGGCAAATTCACTTATTCAGTAGGGCCGCTCCTCAGTACATTCCATGGAAGTATCCAATATGTAACAAAAAACAGCAAAAAGAGGGCACCCAGTAGTGTCTATTATCCTTAAAGAAAATATATCTTTGAAGATACAAGCAGCACCGTGTGGATCTATTTCATCCCCCTTCATGTGGATACCTGAGCTGAGTCAGCTGAATCACTCTGCTGGCCTGTATTGTTGTTGTTGGGCATAAGCCCTTCTACAACCATCTTCCTTGTGAGTACAATTAATGCTCATTAGAGATATTTGTATTATAAGGATAATAGGCAGCCTTTTTTTGCTGTTTTTTATTACATGTTGCTCCCGATAATAGCACCATTAAGAAGCATATTGGCATATACCTAATTATATACACCATTTTAGAGAGGTTTACCAATTTTCCACATACAGGAGCATAATGTCTGGGGGGTGCAGAGATTGAAGTTGTGACAGGGCCTGGAATCCAAGGAAGCCTACCAGACCCAAGCTCCAATATGTTCAAGGGGTATCACTGGAAAAGTTTGTGTGTTCATGGGCCCCAAAAATATATTTTTTTATATAATAACTTTTTATTAAAGTTTCAAGGGAAAATAAAGACATTGAATACATCCAAGTCCGTATATAGACACAAAATACAAATATGTCAAAAAGCAATCAGTAAAATGTCAAGAATAAAACCGTAAATTAGCTGTAAGCCCCACTTTGATATCCCAAGAGGAGATATTCAATCCAACCAAGGAGCTGTGAAAGTATCAAGCAATAGAACAAAGAACATAAAACATGAAATGAAAATAACACATATAGGGAAAAGGAGGAGGGGGATACCTGGGCATAGATAATTATCATTATTAGCCCTTATCAGAAGACACACCTTCAGCAGTGAATGGCTAGTCTTAGCACGTGAGACCCCATGAGAATAGCAAGTTAAGGAAAAAGAAGGAACAGGTGAAAAACTAAGCTAAGGAGGAAGGCACCTCAAGAAGGAACCCTGGCTTTCCAAATACATCAACCATGGCAACCATTTGTTAGCATGAAGTAAACCCTTACCCTGGGCAGACATCACCATATCTTCAACTGCACATGTCGACTGCACGGAGACCAGCCACTCATGAAATGAAAGTGGTTGAGAAAACTTGTTAGAAAAACTCTCACCAACCACGCTGGCTAGAATGGCAAGTTCCCTGATTCAGTATGATACCACTGTGCTCTCTTTCCTCCTTTTTCTTACTACCCTTCTACACTTTCTGTGGCAAAGCCCTCAAAATCTATTGCTTTTTACGTTCGAAAGAGACTAATGCATAAAAAGTGGAGAAAGATAGAAGAAAGGGGAAAGAGAGCAAAAGTGGTATCATACTGAGTCAGGGCATTCAACGTTTTTGGCCAGGGTGATTGGTGAGAGTTTTTCTAACAGATGTTCTTCTCTGTCCTGTTACCAAAATATGATATGAAATTCTTATAGGATCTATAATGGTCTCTCCTAGTGGTGGTATGACAAGCAGTTCTACAAGAGGATGGTGTCACAGAGTGACTAGGAAATAACAGCACTGACAAGTACAGATGAACTTAAGATAAAACGTTATTGAATACAATAGAGCAGCAAAGATGACACAATGGTGGAAGCAGCAAATGACACAGCAGTGGCAGTAATGAGTGACACCAACGTGGCAGCAAGAGTGGCACACCTTCACGAGACCAGGGAGGAACAGTGAACTCACTTCCCTCACCCTTCACTTGGCAGGCGAGCAGTAATAGAAAGGCCCTGGGAACTCTTAAAGCTTGGTAGGAGGACAGTGTAGAGCACTTCCACACACGCAGTCAAGTGGCACACCTTCACGAGACCAGGGAGGAACAGTGGACACGCTTTCCTCACCCTTCACTAGGCAGGCGAGCAGTAACGGAATGGCCCTGGGAACTCTTAAGGCTAGGTAGGAGGACAGTGCAGAGTACTTCCACACACACAGTCTGAGTGGCACACCTTCACGAGACTAGGGAGGAACAGTGGCACACTTCGTCACCCTTCACTAGGCAGGTGAGCAATAATGGAAAGGCCCTGGGAACTCACACAGGCAAGGTGGGAGGACAGTGCAGAGCACTTCCACACACAGTCGGCAGGAAAACAGGAAGCACAACAATACCCAAATACTGAGTATGCAGTTGACAAGGTAACCGGCATTGGGGCTAAGTGAGGCAATACACACACCAGAATGACCACGGGAGGTCAGTACAGAGACTAGCCGACAAGCGCTGCTAGCGGAAGCGAGCGCTAGGAGGAAGGCACAGGCAGCAAGGATTCCTAACGAGGAATCACAATGGGATCACAACAGAGGAAATAATAAGAGGCAGCCAAGGGTCAGAACTAGATCGGGTAGTCAGACATCACCAGTGGTCGGAGCCGGAACGGGTAGTTAGACGTAGCCAGAAGTCAGAGCCGTAATGGGTAGTCAGATGTAGCCAGGAGTCAGAGCAGGAACGGGTAGCGATTCAGCGTAGAACGACAGTTAGGCAGTAAAAATGTTGCTAAATAGCAAACCAGCATAGAGGCAATCACGGGCACCGTGATAGATGGCTGTCAATCCACAATATAGTGGGATCAAATTGACATTGGATTATGGCTATCTGTTATGGAAATTTTCATAAGGCATATTCCAGGAGCATGTTTGTAGGGCATGACTTGCTTATCTTCGGTCTGGGATCAGAGTGGAAGGCATGGGGACAGTTGGAGCAGGTATCAGGAGGTATTCTGAAAATGAGATAGTATATGGGCTGTTGTGACTGGTAAGGACCTGGGAGGACTGGGGATTGTCCCTTTCTATACTGTTTCTGGGATGTTGGATGGGCTGGTCTTTTGGTTTAATTTGCATGGATTCTAGGACAGTACCAAGAGATTTTTGGCGAGAATGGTGATTTGGGGGCTTCACAAGAGATCAGTAACAAAGAATAGTCAGAAGCGTGTCTTATTTCAGTTGCCTAAAGATTTTTTGGCAATTTTGCCTTCAATTATACTAACCATTTTGAAGTTTTGTTGTATAGTCTTTTTGGGAGGCCATGGGATAGGGCAGTTGGTTAACAACAGAAAAAAATTTCTTGGAGGTAGGGAGTTGTTGCTTAAAGATACCAGGCTCCTAAACGACTCCCCGGGTTTTAAGATTGGGAGATCAAAAATTGATGTTTGTGAGTTTGGCAAGTAGGTCTATTTATTTGGTACATAGGGCATTGTTTTTGCCTAGTTCATTTTCTCAGGCAGATCCTAGTGGGTACACCTGGGATAGGGGGCACTTTGTTAGCACATCAGGATTAAATTTGTTCCTGTTAACTAAAGTCTTTAAGTTAGGGCTTTCACATCTGGTTGTGCCTCAAAGAGTGTGGGGCACATGGGTGCTGCTATAAGGGCTGCGTGCTTGGGTTTGGGGGACAAGGTTATAAAAATGAGTAGGGAAATGGGAGTCTTTTCATTTTAGATTGTGTGTTCGACTGCATAGGGTAGTGGTTTGATTGCCTTCCTGTTATGATTATTCTCATGTTCTTATTTTTATGTTTTAGATGTTACAGCTTTGGGTGATATGTCACTCCTTCATTTACTAGGCCAGGAAGTGAGCGGCACTTCAGTTATTTGGATTGCAGATGTTTTACAATGGATTGGTGGCTCACAGTTTCCTGGTTTGGTACTCAGGGGATGAAGTGGGCACAATTGCTACCTGTTGTTTCAGGGGAGGCAAGTTTACACCAGGGAGGTCCCTGATTATTATTGGTTCATCTAGGGGAAAGACCTTGTTACATTTCAAGTTTGGCTTTTGGGAGAATGAAAGTAGACCCCAAGAAAGAGTGTTCAATTCCCAAGCCTTGTTATTGTATGGAACTTTCTTGTAGTGATGGACTCCATGCAAATTATATTGGATTGGATGGAAGCTTTAGAGTGAGTGGTCCCCAAAGCATAGATATACACCTCTATGTATATAGGGAAGGCCCAGCTGCTTTAAGGTTTTAAGCAGTGGGGACTTTGGTGCTTTTGTTCCTTGCCAGTATTAAAACAAGTTTATTAAATACTTGCTATACTTGTTAAGCCAGTGGTTCTCAATCTTTTTTTGCTCGGGGCACCCCTAACACATAATCTAGAACATTCAGGGCACCCCTGACATATTTAATGTACTTTATCAAGGGCATAAGAAGGGTAAAATACATAAATATGCTGTTATTATTAGTTTTTTTTAATCATAATAACAAAACTAAACATATGGTGCATAACATTTTCTATAAATCTTTATTTAAAAATCCATTTTTGTTAGTCTTCATAGAAAACATGGGGCACCCTAAGCTGATGTCCGTGGCACACCAAAGTGCCACGGCACCCTGGTTGAGAATCACTGTGTTAAGCTAATTATTTAAGATAACGGCCTAGGGAAAAAGGGCCTCCAGACTACTGTTGTGGGTTTATTGTGATACCCACTGAGTTGCAGTGGCCAGCTAATGGGTTAGATTTACTGTCGGGTCAGGTATAGACTCAAGAATGGTGTGGGTCATTCTTGGTCTTGCCAGATGGTCAAGCCTTGGCAAGGGCTAAAAGAAAGTGGTATGGTGGAGTTATAGAAATGTGATTTATAACAAATAAAACTGTGGCCTGCTTTCATCCCTTCAAATATGTTTATTGGTGACTAGTATGCTAATGCACAAGACATGTAAGCAGAGCTTAGATAGCATGTCAAACATGGGGCCAGATTGGTTTTTTGAAAATAAACAAAACATCCAGAACTTTTTCTTAGGTAATAAAATCCAGCATTGTCTCAGTTTTTCTTTTTTTTTTTCTTTATTTTTAAGTTTTGCTATGGATAAAAATATACTGAAGGGATTTTCCTGCTAATTGTAAAGGTTCTCTCGCTGCTGGATGGTGCGTTCTTCTAAAGTGTTTTATAGTTCAAACTCTCACAAAGTGCTGAAGCTGGTACTGTGGTGGAGCTGTTACTATCATATGCCATGTAACCATTGCCTCACCTGTCCAATAATTTAAAGGACCAGTAAGTTTTATTATGAAAAAAATCTTAAAACAAAACATATGTTAGGTGGGTTTTAAAGGAATAGTAATGTTTCATAATAAAAGCAGCTCTAATTAATCATCATAGTATTTGGACTTTGGAGAGTGTTATTTCAGTTCTGCCAGAGTTGTAGTTCAAGAGTAATTCAATGACAAGGTATGCCCGTCCCACCACTTTTACTGATGTAACACTGTTCAGCCAGATCAGAAGGGAGGTGGCCAGGTAGACTACAGAGATGGATAATCTTCAATTAAGATAAGGGAAAAACCTGAAAAACGTGTTAAGGGGGGCAGGGCTTTCATTGTTCTCATAGGAAGAAGATTGTCCCCTTCTGTTATCTGTCTGGTCTATGGACTGGATTCCACATCTGAGAAGAGATAGCTTACTCTAGGTCAAAAGAGGCGGGAGGGGGAAACTTTGCTTGTGAATATCTCTCAAACCATAAAGGTTTGAGAGATAAGACTTATATCGTTCTTCATGTTTTTTTAAATGCCTACAAAATAAAACAAGGATAAAACGAAATATTACTATCCCTTTAAGTTGACTAAAACAAGGGTTCTTTCACTACTGACAGCTGGTTTATTCAATATTAAAATAGTTTAACCCAAGAGTAGTTAAATGCCGGACCTCTAACTTTTGAGGACTACAACTCCCGTCTTCCCCATCTGGCTGGAGCAGCAACAGCTGACTACCCCTGATTTATACTGTTGTGATAAATGTGTTACTATCACATTGTATGGAGAAATATATCCAATGGTTCACCTCTCCTACAGCTAGAATAACTGTATGGTCACCAAGAAACTGTAGACAGGTGACACTGCTAATGTAAACAAATTATCAGATTAAACATTAAAAACAAAGCATCTCTCAGCAATGGGCAAATCCTTATTTTAACCAACCTGAAAGTCCTATTTTTTTCAGAAATATTAAATATACTTCTAAAATAAACAAAAAACTCCAAACCAAATCAAATGCAACTCCTTGAATGTTAGAGGGGTCTCCTGTGAATTGATTTGATTTGGAAGAAAAATGTTGAGTTTAGTGAAGACATCAAACATTGCTTCAGGCAGTACTGAGCTTGTCCAATCCACCCTGTCAAATTGCTTGGTTCAAATTATTTTGATTATTCAGTTAGACTTGAAGGACCCACATGAAAAGAAAATATAAGAAAATAAAAATGTACTCAAGAAATCTCAGCAGATCTGTCTAAAACCTCAGAGAGAAATCCAGAAGCGTGTGTGCTTTCTTTTCTTCACGTCCCTCTCAGTATATAATAAACCAACCAACCTCAGATTCACCTTCAGACGTACAAACTTGTATAAGTTAAAGTGACAGTACAGAGGAGATGGCCACATCCAAATCTGGGAACTCTCCTGGTGTGCCATGGAGACTCCAGTTTTTGTAGCTGATTATTGGGTCGCTGGGTACAGTGGCTGATTCCCCGGATGTGGGGAGTTTTTATGAAACCCTTCCCACTTCTGCTCCTTCCCAGACTGTTCCTCCCACCTCTCTTCCTTCCCCAACCAATTCCTCCCACTTATCGCCCACTTTACGACACTCCCGCTAATCCCCACTGCTTTTGATACAAATTGCGTCATTTTTTTTCCCACAGTGGCACCACAGGACTCCAGAACACAGAGCTCCCATGTGTGCCCACATCAGGTCATCAAGAACTATAATCAGGACATACTTTAGGGACAAAGGCCCATATATATAACAGCAAACTGGAGTTATTCTGGAATAAACCAGCTGCACCATAGGGGAAAAATGATAATTCCTAAATTCCCGTGTACTTGAATAGAGCTTTTTAACCTAGTGACTGCTAGAGAGGTCTCCAATGGATTGGTGTGCAAGGCATTGGAAACCTTTCTAGCATTCAAGGGGTTAAAATCCCAATTTAATTTAAAATATAGTTTTACTTGCAGTTTTTTTTACTCCAGAATAACTCCGGTTTGAGCCCCAGGTCATAGCAACATAGTAAATTAGTTTGAATAAAGACGCAAGCCCATCAGGTTCAACCTTCTCCTCATACCCTAGTGACATGAGAATTATATAGCTTTCCTGCTACCAATTAAGTTAGTCATTTATCAGACCTTCCTGATTTGCCTACTAATATTCAGTATTATTATTATTATTATTATTATTATTATTATTCTTTATTTATATAGCGCCAACTAATTCCGCAGCGCTGTACAATTGGGGAATAGACATACAGAGGTATTAAATAGTACAATCAGATGTGTAGAACAGGAGTATAATCATGTATCTTCTCTTTTGAAAGAAATGTATCTAATCCTCTTAAATGTATCCATTGTATCTGCCATAACCACCTCCTTGGGCAAGGAATTCCACAATTTAACAGACCTTACTGTAAAAAAAACCTTCCTCTGCTGAAGTCTAAACCTCCTTTTCTTTAATCTCAAAGGGTGTCCCCTGGTCACCGGATCAGGCCTTGGAATGAATAGCTCACCACAGAGATCCTTGTATTAACCTCTCATATACTTGTAAATGTGATAAAATCTCCTCTTAGTCATTTTTTGTCTAGAGTAAATAAATAAAATAAACCAAGTTTGTCTAGTCATTCCTCATACATCAAGTCCTCTGTTCCCTGAATTAATTATGTTGCTCTTCGTTGTACCCACTCCAGTTCTAGTATATCCTTTTTCAGAACTGGTGCCCAAAACTGTACTGTATATTCAAGGTGAGGTCTTGCCAATGATTTGTACAGTGGCAAAATTATGCTTCAATACCCCTTTTTATGCAAGACAGGATTTTGTTTGCTTTTGCTTCCGCTATTTGACACTGGTCACTGTTTCCAAGTTTGTAGTTGACAAGGATTCCCAGGTCTCTCTTTAGCAATGAGTCCCCTAAAATGATTCCATTAAGTTTATAAGAAGCCTTGGGATTGTTTCCTCCCAAATGCATGACTTTACACTTCCCCACAATAAACTTCATATTCCACATGTTTGCCCAATCTGCCATTTTATGTAAATCCCTCTGTAGAGGGCAAATATCCTGTTCTGTATTTATTACCCTGCATAATTTAGTGTCAACTGCAAATATTGATATTTTGCTTTCTATATCTAATTCCAGGTAATTTATAGACATGTTAAAAAGCAGTGGACCAAGTACTGAACCCTGAGGTACTCCACTCTCCACTTTAACTGTACTGGAGAATTGTCCATTTACAACCACACACTGTTGCCTATCCTTCAACCAGTTTTGTATCCAATTGCAAAGGTTATCTCCTAGCTCCAATTTCCTTATTTTATACCCCAGCCTTCTGTGTGGCACTGTATCAAATGCCTTTACAGAAAGCTAAAGAGTAGCATTTCTAGAGCAAACCAACTGCATGGAAGGAGGACAAATTAAAAATTCACATTAATTTAACACCCTGAATTTTAGAAAGGTCTCCAATGTGAGACCTCTTGAGCTTTCAAGGGGTTAAAATCCCCATTTAAATCAATGTAAATATGTTGGATTTTTGTTTGTCTCCTATGGCACAGTTGGTTTGCTCCAGAATCTCACCACCTTGCTGAGTAACATTCCTCCAACATAGGATTCAACCCTCTGGCACTGAAATGGTTAACACATACAGGGTAATCTGTATTTTCTTTCATTGTTAGCCTATAATCCATGATTCTTTCTCTAAAATGTTTGCCTGCATGCAAGACATAAAATAGATAGTAAGCTTTTTGTAGTAGTCTGTGGTATGCTGACAGCAAGAGCTGTAGGACAGTCAGCAGGAGAGGAAGAGCTTGCTTCAATAAAACAAAGAGCTTGCATGGTCCATACACAAATATTATATGTATCTGTGTGAGTGTGTGTAGATATGGTGGATATAAGATATGCAAGCATGTACACTGCATATATGAATGTACATTGTGCATAAAATGTACTTCTCCAGTGTAGGGGCTGACCTGGAAGACTGATCAATGGATCTATGGGCACCAGGGCAACCCTACATAGCAATCAAAGCAGTGGCGTAACTATAGGGGTCACAGGGGTCGCACCTGATACCGGGCCCGTCACTCCAGGGGTCCAGCCGTCCCCTGCGACCCCCTCGCCTGATGCCCACAATTAAGTAATGCAGAGTGCTGGGGCTCTGCATTACGAGAGTGCCGGTCTGCCGGAGGGAGATCAATATTCCCTCCGGCAGTCCGGCACTCTCGTAATGCAGAGCGCTGGGAGATGACATCATCTCCCAGCGCTCTGCATTATTGAAGAGGACCACTCGGGAGAAGAAGTCTGTGCAGAAGGAGGAAGAGATCTGTCTTCTGCCACTGGACCACCAGGGAGGTAGGAGATTTAGGGTCATTGTGGAGATTGGGGGGCAATGTGGAGATGGGGGTAATGTGGAAGGGGAAATGTGGAGATTGAGGGGCATTGTGGAAGGGGTAATATGGTGATTGGGGGGCAATGTGAAAGGGGCAATGTGGAGATTGGGGGGCATTGTGGAAGGGGCAATATGGAGATTGAGGGGCAATGTGGAAGGGGCAATGTAGAGATTGAGGGGCAATGTGGAGATTGAGGGACATTGTGGAAGGGGCAATGTGGAGATGGGGGGCAATGAGGAGGTGGCCAATGTGGTCGGGGGGCCCATAGCAAAGAATCAAAGTGACAAATCCCTGTTTTTCTTGGCTTTCAGCAAGCCCTAAAAACTAAATACGACAGAGTTAGTACTCAGGACTTGGCAACACAGAGTGATTTGTTCATACCTCCCAAGTGTCCCTCTTTAGGAGGGACAGTCCCTCATTTAGAACCAAATCCCCCTGTCCCTCTTTTCCACCCTGATGTCCCTCTTTTTAGGAGATCAGACAGTGTGGTGTGTATATAAGTGTTTCATACTGCTCTGCAGTAATAAAACTCACATTACTGTTTATATAAACATGTGTGTGTGTTTATAAATTATTCTGTGTAAATAAAATACTTTGGTCTTGTTATGTCATTTATTAGATTACACAAGGAGGTGTCAGTAGGTTATAAAATAGCCTAAAAATTATCGGTAATGCCCTGCCCACCATCCACTCCCACAGCAACACCCCCTAAAATACAAGTGTCCCTCTTTAGTAATTTGAAATGTTGGGAGGTATGTTAGTTGACCACTTCAGCTCCATCAGTGGAGAAGGGGATGACATCAATTAAAGGATAGGAGGGAGGATTAATAGAACCCTATTATCTCTCTAAAGAAAAGAGGCTGAATTGAATTAATTCGGAAGCACACCAAATGTGCCATCGATGACAAAAAAATTACCCAAATAGCCATTGATTGAAATGGGGATATTAACCTCTTGAAAGATAGGAGGTCTCCAACTAATTGCTAATGAATTACTAAAGTTCTTAGTGCAAAAGCCTTTTATTTTTAGACCATGACTAAAATCAGACAAATTCTTAAATGTTAGAAATTATTTTTATTATGAATTATAAAGCAAGTTCAAACATAGGTTATGTTTTAGAAATAAACATCAAATTAAACTGTACTTTATAATTTCTGTTAGTATGTCCCTATAATAATCAGAATAATGTCTCCACATGTTAGAGTTATTTTTCTCTCCTCATTGTCAATGTTGATTTAACAAACTAGTTTAAACTAAGCATGAGAAGGTTATGTGTTTAAAACATGTGATTATTAGTTATTTTCTAGAAGCAGAACAAACTGAATAATAGGCTTCAAAGTACTTTGGGATTCTTTTAGCTTTAGTTAAAGTAACTCTATCAAGTAAAAACAGTCAAGGTGATTTTTGAACGACCTTTCAAAAAACTCCTTATTTCATGTATTAGCAAATTTGTTACTTGAAAACCATCTTGTTTTTAAGTTATTTAAAAGTATAGATTAAAGCGGAACTACCACCTTACAAAATCTTTAGCTTAACTAAGTCCCCATCTGGTGACTAGCTGCTTAGTAGCGCTAGTTGCCAGAATTATTACCTTATTTAATAGATTTATGCTCTCTTCTAAGGCTGACAGTAGCACGGAGCGAGGACATCTTGCCATTGTGATGTCCGCACACCTGCGCTGTCAGTCCCAGCTGGGTCTAGGAGGCGTTGCTAGGAGCTGACCGGCTCTAAAAGGGACTGACAGCGCAGAAGCGCGGATGTCACAATGGCAAGACGTCCACTCTCCGTGCTACTGTCAGCCATAGAAGAGAGCAGAAATCTATTAAATAAGGTAATAATACCGCTTTAAGGTATGCTATGCAGGCACTTGCTACCAGCTTGGGGGGGGGGTGATGAAATCCATAAGCATACCCCACTGGCACTCATAGGGTTAATTCTACTAACATTTTACACAGTTTTTGAGTACTTTGGAAGTATTGATATGGGGCTTAGGGGCCCATATCAATACATCCACTGGTCACTTAGGTTTTTTCTTTTTTTTTTTTTTTACTTTCATTTCCTTTTGTCGGCACTTTGGGGATCTGTTAAGGGACTCTGCACACAAAAAAATAGGTGCAGATTTCCACACAATAAAGTGGGTCCCTTAATGGATATTAATGCTTAAAGGGATAGTAATGTTTCATAATAAAAGCAGCTCTAATTAATCATCATAGTATTTGGACTTTGGAGAGTGTTATTTCAGTTCTGTCAGAGTTGTAGTACAAGAGTAATTCAATGACAAAGTATCCCCCTCCCACCCCTTTTACTGATGTAACACTGTTCAGCCAGAGCAGAAGGGAGGTGCCAAGGTAGACTGCAAAGAGGGACAATCTTCAATTAAGATAAGGGAAAAACCTGAAAAACCTGTCAAGGGGGGGTAGGGCTTTCATTGTTCTCATAGGAAGAAGATTGTCCCCTGCTGTTATCTGTCTGGTCTATGGACTGCATTCCAAATCTGAGAAGAGATAGCTTACACTAGGTAAAAGGGGCGGGAGGGGGAAACTTTGCTTGTGAATATCTCTCAAACCATAAAGGTTTGAGAGATAAGACATATCTTTCTTCATTTTTTTTAATGCCTACAAAATAAAATAAAGTTAAACAAAGTATTACTATCCCTTTAATGCATGGAACTGAATGGCATATATCTGTGTTTTTTTTATTGCCCTAGGTGGGGTTTTTTATATGGTATTTTTTTCGTAGCACAGGTAATTGAATTGCTTACCGTGCTTGAAAAAATACTGTTGGCTGTTTTTTTGGCCAACGGGGCCAGTTGAATCATGGTCTAAGTGTCAATGAGTGTGAGAGGTAATCTAGGAAACATGGTAACATAGTTGATGAGGCTGAAAAAAGATATGTGTCCATCAAGTCGAGCCCTAAATCCAGATCTAAGACAAGTAGTGCCTCTGTGGCATGCCTTAAGTAGCATGATCTAAATTTCTAAAAAAAAACCCTCAAAAACTAGTTTTCTAAATGTGGTTAATACAACAAACAGGTGATTTTGAAAACATTTCACTTTAACCCCATGGATGCCAGAGATGTCTGCAATTCATTGTAAAACAAAGTACTGAAGACATTGTTAGAGTGCAATGGATTAATGAGTACTTAAAAACATTTTCCCATTTCCAGGCAGCAAACAGCTTAATAGTTGAATACCTCTGCCATGATTAATTAACTTTTGGCCTGATAAAAGCACAAAATACACTTCTTTTAAAATTCCACAGTAAATGGAGTCTGAAGCAGTAGTTGATTAACTACATTACCCTGGCATGAACCTGTGAAGTCTTTCTACAGTTTTCCACTATTTTCCTTCTTACTAAAAGGAGCGTTAGTGAACTATTACCAGGGGAGGGCTGGCAACTTATGGGCTTGGGGGAAGTACAATCTACTGGCCCATTTCTTCAGTCGCTCCAGCCCAGTGTCCCAGCCCATCCCCTTTAGTTACTTTTCCTATTGGTATTAATGCTGTTAAGTAAGGTAAACGAGCCCACATAGCCTACAGTAGAAATGCGGCTTCTCTAGTGATACCATAGAGCTTACAATTTAAGTACAGCAACATGACTGATACCATAGAGCTTATAAGTGGAATGGGTTATGCTGTTAGTGTAGCTCTATGTGGATTGTAGCTCTGTGGAATCATTTATGTAGCTCTATGTGGATTGTAGCTCTGTGGTATCATTTAGGTAGTTCCATTTCAAATGTAAGCTCTGTGGTATCACTAGTGTAACTCCATTTACAGCAGCAATTGGGAGACTGAGTGAGGCAGTGGCCCATTGGCCCAGACATGTGACCAGCCCAGGGGGCAATTGCCCCTCTGCCCCCCAGGCCAGCCCTCCCCTGACTATTACATACATGGGATTGCAGGAACATTCACAACTACATATATGAATGATGATACCCTGGAAGAGCATGAAGGAGGACTAACTGCTCCTAATATAACCCCAAACTTACCTTGTAATGACAAGAAATGGCAAGAAACTTTTTTGAGCAATTCTTCAAGGGATAACATATTCAACCAGTCCTCGATGTTGTGTCCATGGAGGCTGACATGACAGTTTACAGAAGAACCACAGGACATCAAACTCTGCTCACTTTCTGCGCATGGTAATCTTAAACCCATCATGGACAATGGAAGGGTGCAGTGTGTTGCTTATCAATGCGATGCATGTCCATATGGTCTTTAATGAATTATGCTATGTAGACTCAGGCACTAGGCCTGGTTCAGAATGAAACATTTCAGGGAACTGCCATATCTGCCTCCATAGACATGACATTCAGTACTGATTGATCCTGTTATCTCCTGAATAAAGGCACAGGGCAAAATTCCTAGGGGCTTTAGGATTTTGTGGCCATAGCAAGGCAGGTTGTAGGGGTATTATTAGGAGATATTAGTTCTAATTTAAAGTAAAAAAAAGTTAAACTTTTATTATTATAGTAATATAAGTTAAAGAATCATGGAAGTTTTACTATTTAAACCAGTGATTCTCAACCAGGGTGCTGTGGCACTTTGGTGTGCCACGGACATCAACTTAGGGTGCCTCAGGTTTTCTATGAAGACTAACAAATATTGACTTTTAAATAAAGATTTATAGAGATTTTATGCACAATATGTTTAGCTTTGTTATTATGATTGTAAGACCTAATAATAACTGTATATTTATGTATTGTACCCTTCATTATGCCCTTGATAAAGCATATTAAATATGTTAGGGGTGCCCCGAATGTTCCAGATTACTTTTTAGGGGTGCCCCAAACAAAAAAGATTGAGAACCACTGATTTAAACTGTCACAACTTAGTATTGCTGTTTCATTACATTTTATGAAGAACTGTAATAATAATAATAATACTAGAGAGAAACAAAATCACTGTCTGGACACCAGGTAAACTTCTGGACACTAGGTGGCACTATTGCTATTAGTTTGAATTGTAATAATGTCTGAATAAAGCAGCTCCCAGCAGGGGAGTGCTTATATTTTACACAACAGAATATGCCCTACAAAATATGTTTTTTTATAATTGAAGATTATGCTAGCTTTAGTGTACTTATAATCTTCTTTCTTTGCAAAATACGAAGCCTCCTGTCATGTAGTAAAATTAAAGATGAAGATACATTTGGGTTGCAGAATTTGTAGTAATGTTAGTAGAGGGAGTTCACATTACTGTAAGTGGAAGTAAGTGACTTGGAGAATGTAAGGGTATGTAAACTGAAAAAATGAATATATACAATAGACATTACAACAATATATAAACAGGTAAAAACAACCACATGAACAAGGAGAGGACCACTGGGGTATGGGGATTGGCCTGGCCACTCCTACTACTTAGCACAGCAGGCATTGCCAATATGGCTGAGACAGCCCTCTGACTATGGAGCTCTATGCAGCTTCTTACTCCTAATGGGAAACACAGTACTGAGAGGTCTTAATCTGGCTTGCACTGGGTCTTATGACAAAAGAGCAATTCCAAGCATATGTACCCAAGGGGACAAATACAACTTACCACTGATTTAAAATGTACATAACCTATATACATTCATTTTAATACGATGGGTGTTTGCAGGAAGGCAAGAGGGGCCACTTTTCCCCTCTTGCAGTTTCGCACTGAATAACATATGGGTAGGGCAGGTTAACCGAGGTGGGGGGGTTGGCTTTGTTCCTTACCTGAAAACATTTCTGCAAATGCCTACATTTATTACACGAGGTGAATATAGTCAAGTTGATACCTTTATTGGCTAACTAAACAGATTTAGGATGCAAGCTTTATAGACCTCTTAGGTCTTTTCCTCAGGCACCTAAGAGGTCTTGAAAGCTTGCATCCTAAATCTGTTTAGTTAGCCAATAAAGGTATCAAACTGACTATATTCGCCTCCTGTATTTCTGCGGCTAACACGGTAACAACTCTCCTCTGTTATGTTTATACAAGAAGAGAAGCATCCAGCAGCTTTCTAAACTTTTCTGGGGCGCTCCATGTGCCAGATGTAACCCCCCACTGAAACCTTGCTGAAACCTGAAGCAGAAGCCATCTTCCTGTTTGTATGACCAAGCATGACAGGTTCTATGTGACCTATTCAAATCTGTGAATGTGCTCCTGGAGGTATCTGTAGATTTGGGAGCATGTCACTTTTTCTTTTTACAGAAAGGAGAGAGGCCATCTTTAAAATGGCTGTCACGTTTCCTAGGAAATCATCTGGTACACAGAGAATCCCAGAACACTTTAGCAGGCTGCATGATGTCTCTCTTTGTGTATTTAGGTAATCTGGACACCTTACATATAAGTGTTAGTGTCCATATAAGCCCTTGAGTTCTAAGAAGCTCTGCTTGCAAATGATTCCTTCAAAAGTTATTATAGTTCACAAAGTGGTTGAGCAGTTATTATCACAATATACTGAGAACTGTAACCCACGGGTTACCTTTCCCATATAATGTAGAAGAACAATTGTCTGGACACTAGGTGGCACTGTTGTTAACATTTTGTTGCTATTAAAAAAATCAACAGTTTGGGTTGTAATAATCTCTTGGCAGTGGGCATACCCTAGTGTCACTACAATATATGTTTTTTTTTCATAACAAAAGTTTACTGCTCCTTTAATGCATAGAAAGTTGCAATAACTCTTGCTACATCTGAAACTCAGTTTGCCCAGAAATATGTGTTAGGGCAGAGGTAGTCAATTGCTGGACCTCCTGCTGCTGGGGTCTAAATCTCTTATTATCCTCAATAAGCTATTGCCTGGCTGGGAATGATGGGAGTTGTAGTCTCCAATAGCTGGAGATCCAACAATTGACTGCCTCAACCCCAAGGTGTCAGAAAAGCTGTGGTCCACACAAATGCTTTGAAAAACATCTGTTTCAAGGTAACACTTCCCCTTTAAAACACTGCCCTCTAGTGTGCACTATATGTAAACTATACAAATATGCAGCGCTTTCTGTCTTTAACATTTTTGATGCTGGAGCAATCTCCAGCCCACTGGATCTGATGTGTTAAAATGGAGCCCCTCCCACCAGATGTAATTTTAACCATTTCACTGCCGTGCTTTGCAGGATGTCTCAGCCCTCCTCTGGCAGTGAAAGGGTTAACCTGGGAATGTCTCAGGTAGATGTCAAAATCAAACCGATAGGTAGGTGATTGGTACCTGCTATGATGTCATCCATTTGCTCTAGAGCCGCCTCTAGCATGTGACTGGCATCCGTAGCCATGGCTGCTGCGGATCTTCTTTTCCTGCCTTAAAAAGAAGGAAATATATGTCTTAGTATAGGCTTCCATGAAGAAGTACCAGGGATTCCATACAGAAAATGTAAGTAACGTAATGCTGATATACTAAGGAGTGGAGAAATTCTGGAACAAGCCAATTGCATCATAGAAGACAAAACTTCCCATTGATTTAAAGGGGAACTATCACCCCAACTAAATTACACCCCACCTAATTAGGCATCTAGCGATAAGCTTAACAATCAAACTGTTATGTAGTCAGAAATCCTTCCTCAGACGACACTGATGGGCAGGCAACAGTGCTCTACAGGCATCTGCGCAGTCAGTCCCTTCCAGTACCTTAAGGTACCATGCAACTCCTCCTAGAGGAGACCGGGACTGACAGCACCGGCGTGCAGGCATTTGTAAGCAAAGATGTCTGCGCTGTTGCCTGACCGTCCATGTAGGCTGAGGTAGGATTTTTTACTAATGCTGTTTTTACTCCACATAACAGTTTGATTGTTAAGCTTATCGCTAGATTCCTAATTAGGTGGGGTGCACTTTAGTTGGTATGATAGTTCCCCTTTAAAGGTAGTTTTAACAATGTGCTGCGTTCCTCTCTGGCACTCAAAGTGTTAACATTGAACTAGTGCAGTCTCTAGCACATTGTAAAAGCAATGACTTTCAGAATTCTTTAGAGTTCAAGGGGTTAAAAGTCCAATTTAAACCGCTGGAACTTTAGAACTTCTATTTGTTCCTTTTGGTGCAGCTGGTCTGCTCCAGAATTGTGTCAGTTCTTCTGAGTACATCAGTCGCCCTGGCTGACTAAGAAAAAAAAAACAAAAACAACCCTGCACTGTACCTTTAACATTTTTCATAACCAAATATTACATTTTGACACAAGTGATAAGACTGCATAACCTGATTATGTCCTGTCACGTTGTCACGCGCTCTCATGTCAAACAAAAACAAGAACCGGATTGTCTGTTTTTTGTTCTAGTTTTTGGGGATAAACATCATTACAATTCAGCTTACTGATTCAATGAGGCTGGTGTACTAGGACAAACTGAGTGAATTCTGGAGCAAACCAACTTCTCCATGGGGAAATAATACTGATTTCCCAAATTGCCTCATATAAATGACCTATCAATCCCTTGAATGCTAAAGTGGTCTCTAACACATTTCAAAGCAATATACTGGAGACCTTTCTAGCATTCAAGGGGGTTTTAAAGTGGAACTTTCATCTGCTATAAAGTCTCCCTGCTATAATTAAGCAGGTAGCGACCAGGGCCGGATTTCCCGTAAGGCAGAGTAGGCATCTGCCTACAGGCGCATCCTACAGAGGGGCAACTGCCACTGCAATTGATTTTTTTTTTTTTGACGTGGCGCGGCTTGCCATGCCACTCCGAGCCGCCTGCTGCCGCATTGTAACTGTGCCTTTAGCTGCTGAGCTCTCCCGGCTCTTTAGTAATGCAAAAGTAATGAAATCTCCCAGCGCTCTGCATTACTAAAGGGAAGACCGCGCTGGAGCTCCAGCAGCTGCAGGTATGTGCAGAAGCACAGATCTCTCCAGCCGCTGGACCACCAGGGAGGTAGGAAACGGATGTGTGGGAGATAATGGGGGCAATGTGAGGTCAATATGGGGATGATGGAGGGCAAGCGATGTGAAGCTGATGGTAGGGGAGCAATGTGAGGGCAATGTTGAGCTGATGGGGCAATATGAGGGCAATGTGGAGCTGATGGGGTGCAATGTGGAGCTGATAGGGGGCAATGTGAAGGTGATGGGGGGCAATGTGAGGGCAATATGGAGATTTGGAGCTTGTGGAGATGGCCTGGGGGGGGGCCGCTTCAGATATCTGTGCCTACAGGCTCCTGAGATGTAAATCCGGCCCTGGTAGCAACTAGCTTCTGAATATATATATTACCTTTCAAAAGTAGCCCGATCCAAAGAAATCCATCAATAAAGGAGACTGACGGTTGGGTTAGAGCAGTCTGCACGCCTGCTCCGTCTGTCCCTTCCAGTAACTGTATGGTTCACTGCAGTCTACACAATGGAGACCGGGACTGACAGCGCAGGCATGCAGACAAGATGCCTGCACTGTAGCCTGGGTTCTGGTCTCCTACAATGATGGATTTGTTTAGATTGGGCTACTTTTGTAAGGTAAAATATATATTCAGAAGCTAGTCGCTACCTGCTTAAATATAGCAGGGCGACTTTATAGAGGATGAAAGTCCCTCTTTAACACCCCATGTAAAACTCATGTAAATCAATGGGAGTTTTTATTTGCTGCTGGACACACACACACTCTCTTTCTCTCTCTCTCTCTCTCTTATGGAACAAAGCACCACTGGCGCGATGCAGGAAACGTGCGTAATCGCTATTTCCCATGTGAAAACCACTAGGGAATAGGCTTGTGCATGATTTTGTTGAATTGCGGCTGAAAATTCAAGATTAGCGAATGGCTGCGTATATTTATTTTTTTTGTGGGCGTGGCTAAGATTAACGAATCCATGTGAGTGAATAGCGAATGCTCCTAATGCAGGAACTGCTATTGCGAATAAATTTATACGTCTGTGGAATTTTTTATGCACAATTCAAGGAGCGTTTCTGTATTTAGCTTCCTGGATTAGAACATGCACAAAATCTATCTGCACACAAAAATTCCTTTATCCAACGCGAACATTTCTTGCATCGCGCCACATGTTACAAAGCACAGGGTGGGAAATAGGTTCTGAAGCTGTACATTACTGTTTTGGTGCTACCACAAATTATTTAAATGTGATCAGTGTGAGCTACACTAGTGATTCTACAGAGCATACAATAAGGGAGCCACACTAGTGATCCTATAGAGCTTACATTAACAAGGGAGCTGCAGTACTGATTCTACAGCAATTACAATTAGCTACACTGGTGACACCACAGAGTTTGTAATTTAAAGGGCGCTACACTAGTGATACAACAGAACTGACAATGTAAAGTGAGGTATACTAGTGACACCACAGGGCTGACAAATAAAATGGAGCTTCATTAGTTATATCACAGAGCTGACAATTAAAACAGAGATATTGGGGGAGCTATACTAATGATATTATGGTGCTTTCAATTAAAAGGACAGCCACAACAGTGATACCACAGAGCTTACAAGAAAATAGAGAGAGCACATAGTCTCTAAGTGTAATATTCTTCCTTGTTCTTGTGCCTTCACCAAACACCCGGTGCCTGAAACAATACTCACACTTTCCAGAGGCTTAAAACTGGCCTCCACAGCATGAAATAAGTCACTGGACATCACTACAATGCTTCTGTCTTTGGAGCACACTGGCCCCCATCTCCACAAAGAGCTGATATGGTCTTCAACCAAAATTGCAGGTATTCTTTAGGTATTGGTGGTTTCCTATTAAATGTACTCTTAATATAACAAGCAAATTCTCTAAAACTGAAATATATCTATTGAAAATATAGCAATATACTGTAACTCTCTTGGGAACTCTGTGCAATAAATTAGATAGAATGCACTGGATAAAATGTGTTGCTCATGTACTCGGACAGTCACGGATGTTCCCTTGCTATGGCCAAAGCCAGAATAACGTTGCTGGCCGGGAAGCCAGATGTCTGACCCCATTTGAACTGGGACTATGATAGGAAATTCTGTGTACAGTGTATATTGCACAGAGAGATTCCCCAGTGACTCTAACACGAAAAGCTGGAAGTTAAATGGACTAACACAGATTTGTTCAGACTGTAGAACTTGTAATGGGCAGAAATGGTGAACGGGTATCAATAGGGTTGGGAGAGACAGATAAAAGCCTGGTGATCAGACTCAGGAAGCCAGTCTCTCGACAGGCGATCACTCTCTAACTCACACTAGCAGATGAGTGTCTGGTGAACAGACCCAGACAGGCAGATTCTTGACAGGTGATCAGTCTCGGACACACACACTGGTGAATAAGAGCTTGGTGAGCTAACACAAACAGCCAAATCTCGCCTCTGAAGATAAACCTAGGTAACACTGGACAGCAGAAGGCCAGGTGAGCTTACAAGGTCACGAGAATATTCTTAGATGAAGAAGTTGATGGGCGCTGAAGGATGTCGACCCTATGAGCTTACACAGATTGGCAAATCTTTTCTATAGTTGATCAGAAGAAGGAAGGCCAGAGGACATCAAAAGCAAACTGACGGCAGGAGTTGAGATAGGCAAATGTTGAAAACAAGCCAAGATCAGGACTGGAGACAGGTAGATGTCGAGAGCAAGTCGAGGTCATGACTGGATACAGGCGGATGTCAAAAACAAGTTGAGGTCAGGACTGGAGATAAGCAGATGGTCAAAAGCTATCCGAGGTCAGACCAGAAACAAATCTATCTGCATGTGAATTAACAAATAGACTCTATAACCGGGCACTAAAAGATAAGTGCCAATGGTAAAAATAGAATCCTCTTGCCAACAGTATCCCAAACTAGATACATCAGTGGTAAGAAGAATGGAACTCAGGAAGGAACAAAAATGAATTGTGACATATGCACTGTCAGCTCATCGCATTCTCCTCTAATGGCACCATAGACCTAAGCAATTATGCTTCTGAATGGTGACTAGCCTTAGAGTGATCTATTCTGATTTTTTTTTCATCCTCAGAGCCTTTCACATTTTGCCATGCTTTTTTTAATACTCTTATGAGGTCTTCCTAAGAGTGAAGGTTAATCCAGTTATGGGCTCCTTGCTCTCAGTGCTGAGGGAAACCAGCTTCACCTCGCTGATGAGGTCCAACCAGGATGAAAAGCATGTTTGGGGTTAGTTGGTGTTCCTGTGCAGAGGAGACTTGCTCTTTTGGGCAGGATTATATTAGTATATACATCCGTAATGGCACTAGAGAGAAAAACGTGATACTTCTGAGCGGTGACTGTAGAACAAGGCATTTTGCTTTGCTTTGCATAACTCTCTGGCACTCAAAGGGTTAAACAAATCAAGAATTTCTCATTCTTATAGTTAGAGCTCTTTTTATGCTAGGAAATGAATTTAACACTTTAAGAGTTGAGATACAGAGTTCAATTGCACACACAAACCCCCATAATTACCTCTTGCTAATAATTAACTTTGCACATGATGCCGCTTTATATAGAACGATCAAGATATTATAAAAGGAGGAAACCACCATCACAATAGTACTAATTAGCCTCCCACACATCTGATGATGGGCATGACTGCGGGCAAAAGATGATACCAAAATGATGTTAGAAGTGAAAAAGAAATTAAAAGAAAATAACTGTTGAATACAAGATGTTGTATACCTGTGAATATTACACTATATTATTTTAAATCTGAAAATGTTTCAATGTCTTGAGAGGATTTTAGATATTTGGTATAGCATGAAATGTTTTCAGCAGACTGGGGAATGTAATTTTTCTTTGCTCTCCTCATTTCCTGCTTTGTTTTATATAGCAGAGTAAGAGACGTGCAATGGGAAATTGTTTCCCTCACACCTGTGAAAATGAGAACTGTCAATTTAAAATATTATACTAAATTATAGGAACTGTGGCGACCATGTGATTTCACTGGCATGAGATCACCAGGACATTAGTTCCAAACCTGTAGGTTGACAAAAAACTGTTATTATAAAGGTTAAGCCCATTTGTTCTTGAAGAAGGCATAGGATATAATAATTAACGCACACATCAACAGATATTTTTGGCATGAATAGGTCAATTTTATTATCATTTAACCAACCATGTTAAATTTAAACATATACAAATCTATTTCCCACAAATGAAAGACATATCCCAATTCAGCCAGGCCAAAACGGGTAATGTCACCACCCACGACAAAAATCCAGGACATACTTTCCTAGAGTTCCCTCCCTAAGGAACAATCATCATTTATTTCCTATTTAATGCAAACAACAGGCAAGGATCACTCTGCCTAACCCTATAACTCCAAGGAGGGAGGGTGGATGCTAACCTTACAAGTTGTTCCACTGCTTCCTGTCTCCCCTTTCCAGTGCTATGCTAAATCCCACCCCATGCTGTCTCACTTCCTACCCTTCCCATTCTTCATGTGCCCCCTTTGCTATGATCTTCGGGGGGGATCTTTCTTTCTTCTGGAGTGGGGTCCCCGTGTTCTTGCCGAGTACCCTTGTTAAAAGTTATCAGACTGGAGACTATGTTTTCAAAAGATTTGTATATCTCTGCCCATTACACTTGCTTCCCAGGAAGTTCCACCCATTTCCACCACCGATTTTATGACACCTTTTGCTTCATTGGAACACTCTCATACCCACCTTTCTTAGTTCTCTGGGGAAAATGAGTCTAAATGTTCCAACATATGGTGCTGTGTTGGGCTGTGACTTGCATTGCAATAGTTGTCTATATGAAAATCTTCATAGAACAACATGATCCTTAGCTCTTGGGTTTTTTAAAGGGATAGTAATACTTAAAATGTAAAACAAAATATTTTGTAAGGTTTATCCCCCAAAGTAAATCAAGAGTACTCCCACTGCTGAAAGGTGTTTTATTCAAACTCAAACTTAGATTTTCTAGGTGCCTGACATTGTGCAGTGGCGCTGTTGCTACACCATCTTATGCAGAATTATGGTCAGCTGACCAGAGCTGTCCATAGGATGGTGTAGCAACAGCGCCACTGTACAATTTCAGGCCAGTGTGATACTGCACCTAGAAAATTCAAGTTTGAGCTCTAATAACTTTAGAATAAAATGTCTTTCAGCAGTGGGATAAATCCTACAACATATTTATTTTACATTGTAAGTATTACTATCCCTTTAAATACTCTATTATCAATGTATTGTATTTCCTTTGGGGCAAAAACAACATGTAAGCTCTCTGAAGCAGAACCCTTTCTACCATTTGTTTTTACCAGGTTGTGTGTGTCGTATGTTGTCACCCGATTTTATACATTGCTATAGAATATCATACCTCCCAACATTTCAAATTGCCAAAGAGGGACACTTGTGTTTTAAGGGGTGTGGCTGGAGATGTGCCTGGGGGGCGGGGCATTAGCGAGAAGTTTTCATGACCTATTGACACCTATATGTGTAACCTAATAAATTACTTCTAACAAGACCAAAGTGTTTTATTTACACAGACAAATTTATACACACATATACTGATGTTTAAACAAACATTAATGTGAGTTATATTGTTGTGGAGCATTGTGATACACTTATATACACACCACACAATCTGGTCTCCTAAAAAGAGGGACATCAGGGTGGGAAAGAGGGACAGAGGGATTTGGGTCAAAAAGAGGGGCTGTCCCTCCTAAAGAGGGACACTTGGGAGGTATGGAATATGTTGGCTCTGAAAAATGATATTAATAATAACACTGTAAACTGTTGTTCAAATTCTTGCAAGTTCATTATTAAAAATCTCTTCATGAGGTGCCAGTGATATTTGTTTTTCTCCCCTGCATATTGCTGCTAGCATCTTATCACATTGCTGACAACTGGCAGGTCATTTATAAAGTGTGGGGGAAGGGGCGACATGGAGCAGGGCACTGAGGAAAACATGCCACACACAAATCTTCTATCTTAATGAGGGAGCCAGTCACAGTTAAGTACTAGTAATATTACGTGGCTGTCTATTTTTACTTAAGATAAGTGTGAGGGGCCCCCTCCTTATTTACTGCCCACTCTATTGTAACATGGATCATGGCCAAAAAGGCCATAGTAGAGAATGTTTAACCCTTTGAGTGCCAGATGGGGGTGATTAACGCACTGCAAAGCAAAAGGTTAAAAATATACAAAAAGTATTCTCTAGCAGCAAATTGAAATATATACACTAAGGGAGAGATTTATATGTCACCACAGGTGTATACAACACATTGCTTTGTCATTTGATGCACATTCTTCTAGCCTTTGATGGGTTAAGGAGAAGGATATTTTGCTTTAGTCATGTGGACAACTTAAATGGAAATTCTATGAGACCCATGTGTTTACTTACCTTCTTCTGCATCTCCTGATGATATCATCAGTGGGGGCAGCACATTAACAGCTGCCCCGCATCAGGGTCAGTAATATATGTTTGGCTGATGCTGACACAGGTAAGCCAGTCATTGGAGGTTTCATTTGAACCTTCAATGTCACCTATGTGAATGACACATCGGCCACCATACAGCTTTGACCTACTGAAACTTCCTGGAATTCTGTTCTGAAGGCAGATTAATTGCAGCATGAGAGGAGGTAGTCACTTGTGTGAACCAATAAGAAACATAACTAAATGTTGTTGCAACAAAGTTGCTGCCACAGTTGCCCATGTCAACAGGTATTTGTGACTGAACATGAATCCCTGACCAAAGTACAACAGGCAGTGATATACACTGAAAATCATTGCAAACACATTTCTTTCAACCGTGTTTGTTCTACTATTGCACTTCTAATAGAAAGGTAGTAGCTGTGATTAACTAGAAAAGATTGAGCTTATTATATTTTTAATGTATTCATGTTATTTGTAGGTTACTTTGACTTTCCCCACAATGTAGAACTTAAAGGGATAGTAATACTTCATTTTAACTTTATTTTATTTTGTAGGCATTATAAAAACATGAAGAATGATATAAGTCTTATCTCTCAAACCTTTATGGTTTAAGAGATATTCACAAGCAAAGTGTCCCCCTCCCACCCCTTTTACTGATGTAACACTTTTCAGCCAGGGCAGAAGAGAGGTGCCCAGGTAGACTGCAGAGAGGGACAATCTTCAATTAAGATAAGGGAAAAAGCTGAAAAGCTTGTCAAGGGGGGCAGGGATTTCATTGTTTTCATAGGAATAAGAGTGTCCCCTTCTGTTATCTGTCCAGTCTATGGACTGTATTCCACATCTGAGAAGAGATTGTTTACAGTAGGTAAAAGGGGCGGGAGGGGGAAACTTTGCTTGTGAATATCTCATAAACCATAAAGGTTTGAGAGATAAGACTTATATCATTCTTCATGCCTACAAAATAAAATAAAGTTAAAACGAAGTATTACTATCCCTTTAAGTTGTCTTCTTCAATTCCTATGTTATTCTATGGAGCTAATGCTCTAGGATTTCTCCAGTTTTGGATACATTAGTCCATAGGCCCTATAGAATAACATAGGAACTGGAGAAGTGATATCACTGGAGAAGTTATCTCCACTTTATCGCCTTTTTATCATGCCTTAGTGCATAATCCCCCAGGTGTGGGCAACATGAGGACATGGGAAATGTAGACTTCAACATCTTAAGGGCTTTAGGCTGCCCACATCTGAGGCCCATGCACCTAGTTACCCATCATTTTATTTTATTGGATGTACATGTTAAAAATTAAATCCTGGGAATGCATTGGTCCAACTTATACAACAATCAAACACATCCAAAAAACATTCTACACTGGCTCTGCTACAGTTTTCAGGTATGAGAAACCTCTCCTATGGAATTATCAGATACTGAGCAACACGTGATTGGTGCTCCAGGCTGAGAAACTGGATATTCTTATTAGACTCACTAGTAGCTAATTAAATATATAAAGAAACATGCATGCCTTACAGTAATGGGGCCAGCTGAGTGTGCTCATTGATACTTATTGGACATGTCACACTGAGAACAGTATCAATGGCAAATGTTAGATACCATCAAGGACAAGCTGACCCAGAGGGAAAGGGGGAAATAACTGTGTTAATAATTGTAGCCACTGCTGGAGATGTACTAAACTGAACTGGATTAATTGTGTGGCACATCAACTGTACCATAAGGGATAAATTAAAACCCCCATTGATATATATTGGGATTTTAACTCTTTCAATGCTAGATCTCGCTATCATTCACTCTCTCTATCATTCATGCGGTGAACAGCCTCATTTAAATAAGTGAGACATTTTGGGAACTCTTTGGGAATTGGTTTGCTCCGGAATTACTCCAGTTCTTCTCAGTGTATCAGCCTCAATGTGAATTTTCAGATGTCAATCACCGAGAGAGTGCTGGAAAGCCCTGGGCTGCTGCAGGACATTTTGGGCTGCATAGCTAGCAAGCATTATTCTATCTCTCAACATTGTATCCTCTGATGATTGAAAGCTTTGTTCCCCAAGATGCCAGTGATTCTCAACTAAGTTATCGTGCCACTTTAGCATGGTGGGGATATCCGCTTAGGGTGCCCCATTTTTCTTTATAAAAACTTTGACCAAAATGTGAATGTATATTTATGGAAATTATTATGCACAATATATTTGCTTTTGTTAGTGTGGTTGCGAGACTTAAAGGGATAGTAATACTTTGTTTTATCTTTATTTTATTTTGTAGACATTAAAAAAACATGAAGAACGATATAAGTCTTATCTCTCACACCTTTATGGTTTGAGAGATATTCACAAGCAAAATTTCCCCTCCTGCCCCTTTTACCTAGTGTAAGCCATCTCTTCTCAGATGTGAAATCCAGTCCATAGACCAGACAGATAACAGAAGGGGACAATCTTCTTCCTATGAGAACAATGAAAGCCCTGCCCCCCCTTGACAAGTTTTTCAGGTTTTTCCCTTATCTTAATTGAAGATTGTCCCTCTCTGCAATCTACCTGGGCACCTCCCTTCTGATCTGGCTGAACAGTGTTACATCAGTAAATGGGGCGGGAGGGGGATACTTTATCATTGAATTACTCTTGAACTACAACTCTGACAGAATTGATATAACACTCTCCAAAGTCCAAATACTATGACGATTAATTAGAGATTTTTTATTATGAAACATTACTATCCCTTTAAATAACTTTATGTTTATATGTTTGTAACCTACATTAGCCCTTGTCAAATGACCTACAAAATGTTAGGCATGCCTTGACAATTCCATACTATGTGTCATTTGTGCCTTGAGCAAAAAAATATTAAGAATCACTGTGCTATATGTACTAGCAGTGATCTTTCAGTGTCACATGTTGTAATAGCCAAGTGTGCTACAACAGTGCTTGTCAACCAAGGTCCACACTTACCACCAAAATCTCAGGTATTAAAGAAGTCCTAAAAATTGCAAATATATACACCCATTTATCTTAAAGAAACAGTCAACTTCTTTTTTTGACATTATGTATTTTCCAAGTGCACAATATGTAACGTCAAGTTGTTAATAATTTTTTTTTTTTTCACTTTCACCTTTGTTTTCTTCCACTTTTATATCCCTGATATTGAGCTATGTAGAGCTCTGTTTCTAGAGAGCTTTCACTCAGGGACAGTGAAAGTCAAGATATTTATACAATGTTGTAGTCTACCTGTAGCACTGAGTGGTCTGTATGCTGTAGAGGCAGGCTTTTCTACATTGTTCCACTGTCTTTTTTACATTCTGTTTTTGCTGTCCCACACAGAAAGCTCACACTGAAACCAAATTCAGGGAGCTCCCTTTCAGAGATATAAAAGTGTAAAAAAGTAGGTGAAGATGAAAAAAAATATAGGCAATTTGATGTTCCATATTGTCCACTTGCAGAATATGTAAAGTCAAAGAGCAGTCGCATTAATCTGAGTAGAAAATCCCAATGATCTCAATAAAGCCGTTCTGTGTGGAACTAGAAACTACTAATATTTGGATACTCACTTATCTTAAGCAGGGGAGAAACCCTTACTGGCCAGGAATCAATTATTTGTAGACTGGTTCTCTAAAATAAGCATGTCATTAGTTCAGGATATGATGTCCAAGGAGACAGACACAATTCCTTGCTGAAAGACTCAAGGCCACCGAACTTCTTCCACTAAAGGCTTCAATTGGAGGAGTTTGGAGTCCTTGTGTATCACAATAAGAATAATATCTGATACCAATTACATGGTTCCAGTGCTAATCAAACATTAACTGAGGGGTACCAGTTTGCACAGAATTGATTCTACTGGTCATTAGGATTTTCTGCTCAGATTAAAGGGATAGTAATGTTTAATTTTTCAAGTAAAATTGAGTATTCTCTATTCTTTTTTATAACGATGTGTAGCAAGAAAACGTTATTAAACGCTGCCGTTTTTCATTTACAGTCTAATAAAGTTTCCCCCTCCCACCCCTTCCACTTACCTCAGCAGCCTCAGCAAGCCAGCCTGGACAGAATGCGACGAGTGACAATCTTCTTCCAGCATAAGGAAAAACCTGCCCTCCTTCATCAATGGGGCAGGCTTTCCCTTATACTGAAAGCGTAAAGATTGTCCCTCGATGCAGCACGTCCAGTCCGCGGACCGGATTCCAAATCTGAGGGGAGACTGTGGAAGTAAGTGGAAGGGGCGGTAGGGTGAAACTTTATTAGACTGTAAATGAAAAACGGCAGAGTTTAATAACGTTTTCTTGCTACACATCGTTATAAAAAAAGAATAGAGAATACTCGACTTTACTTGAAAAATTAAACATTAGTATCCCTTTAAGGTAATTAGCAGATTATTATTAGGAAGTGTTAGTGTTCCTTTAACCCTTTGAGTATCAAAGGGGTGTACAATGAATCGCTTTACAATGCATTGCGTGCCTTTGATCTGGAATTCAGAGGGTTAATACCTGCACTGCTGCTGGTGGTGGTGGTACTTGAAGATAGTGGTTGAGAAACACCAGGCTAGCCGACGCTAGGCTCTCTATGTATATACAATGTAATAGGTAAGCACTAGCACTGGCCTATCTCACTGCTGGGAGCATTTATTAGCCCTCAGGTCAAAGCCAAACACAGACATGGATCAGTGATGCTGCTAAACCCTTTGAATACTAGAGCATTGTGTGACTCATTGCTTAACACTGAGTGTCAGACGGATGTACAACGCAAAGCACTGTGCACACTTCTGATGCTCAAAGTGTTAAAATCAAGCATGGATCTATGTTACGATTGTCATGATTAACACATTTTACATTTTGTCTCCACCAAACTGGTATCTGTTCTTGAAACCTTGCATAACCCAGAAAGGGAAATGGGTGGATAATAATGCAACAATACAGCCAATCCTTCTGGTCAATCCTGTTCTGTCAGTATAAACTGCTGTGTTGTTTTTCCCAGGCACTCTCACACACACACAACCACACACACACCGACACAGACACACACACACACACACACACACTGGTGCACACGCATACACACTGACACACACCTAAACAAACACACACACTGGTGCGCACACACACACACACACACACACACATACACATACTGACACACACATAAACCAACACGCACATGCATACACACTGACACAACAACAAACACTGACAGAAGAACATACATACACACTTTGACACACACACACTGACACTCTCACACAAACACACACATACACATATCACACACACATATCACACACATACACAAACACACACTGACACACACTTTGACAAAAACACACTGACACACACATAAACATATCACACACACACACACACTCACACACAGACAAACACATACTGTATATATGTCTGTAGTAATTTTCTTTAGACGTTCTTGGCAAGTAAAATTGTATTTTATTTAATGTGCTAACATCTTATTTTAAAGAATAGGTTTAACCCACTGGAGATAGAGGTAACACAGTGTGAGGCTGCAGTATGCATTGTAGCTCTCACTAGCCTCCAAGGATTTAAGTACAGGTTTCTTAAAGTGTTAGCTAAAGCATTACAACACTTACGTGTTCATCTGCCATAACTCTTTCTTTCCCCTTTAAAAATATATACTTAAACCTCTTAAAAAGGTCTGAATAAAATGTTCCCAGTGTCTTCCTTTTTAACACTTTGAGTACCAGAGGGGTACGCATGCATTGCATACCTCACTGGCACTCAAAGGGGTTAAACAAGACACTAAACACAATAGGAACTGGAGTGATTCTTTGGAATAATCTCTTATACCCATTTAATTCTATGGGAATTGTAGTTATTATTCTCCTTTGGGCAGTTGATTTGCCCAGATCTGCTCCAGTTCTTCTTAACCCTTTGAGTGACAGAATGATATCCAAACCATTGCACTCCAATGTATTGGATACCTCCCTGGCACTCAAAGGGTTAATACACCAGGTTAATCAAACATCTTACTATTACTCATCAACCTGTTCTTTTCTTTAGACATTTTACATATTGACCTGATGAAACATATAGTTGACTTTTAAGTAACATTTGAATGCCAGAGGTGTCCAACTCATGACACTGAAAGGGTTAAAAGTTACAAGGGTTACAATATTACATATCGTAGCTGGCAAGACACAGAGTTATCAAAACAGTGTAACCTTTCAAATGCGTAGTGAAAGGTGATATGGGTGGGATTATGTTATTCAAAGTGTTAACCTCTTCATGCTTTAAAATGAAGGTTAAGGACAGAATCGTTAAGGGAAAATATATAGATTTATAACACCTCAGTACTATTCCTTTACACTGTTAAGTGCAGAGAGATCCCAATGGGTTATACACTGAAAATCTGCTTGCTGGGCATGTTTGCTTCCCCTTACTAAATTAATAGTAATAATAAAAATACATAAGATACACTGACACTCATACACACATACACACTGACACATGTATAGTCACATACAGACACACATACTTACACTGAAACACACACACTGACACACACACACTGACACTGAAACACACACACACACACACTGAATATAAACACTGATTAACACATATATGCACCATGAAACATACACACATTCACTGACACACAGACATACACATACATTAACACACACACACACACACACACAACCTAGTTACCATTCACACACTGATGCACGTACACACACTGATTAACACACACATACACTGATTAGCACACGCATCCTGACACACACACACGTAAATACACTTCCCTCTGAAATATTCCCACAATCTGACTTTCTGACCTACAGAAGAGTGCAACTGGAGTCCACAATTACAGCATATTACAGGCTGGTTCTTGGGAACTGCACAAAGCTCTGGAGGTTAGAAAAGCAAACCTACCTTTTGTGCTTTCTTGTATTCCACCAGCAGCCCTTGTTTTTTTTCCCTTGCCTCTTTAATCTGTGAAAGTCTTTCACTGTAATCACATCACGCTGCTTACTTTGAAGCTAATGACAAGCTTTGAGAGAGGAACACACCACACCAAAACCACATGCTTGCAATAACGCTGAACTCAGCCCTTAGAAAACAAGCACATCCACAATTCGATTATAGCAAATATTCAAGTTCAGCCTCTTCTTTTTCTGCCTAGCAAGGAAGAGCGATGCTGATATCTCTTGCTAGTTTCATTCATGCAAGGGGTTTCACCGAGTATATTAACCCTTTAAGGACCAGAGTGGTGTCCACTGTATTTCAGGGTCTGGTTCCTAAATGTTAAAATAGAATTTTCAAAAGCAGCTATACTTATGTTATTCATTCTTTATTTACAACAATAATTTCTGAGATATTTAGCTTTAGTTATCAGTTTATGTAAATTAGACAATAGTGGCTGGCATGCCAACCAGATAACAACATTCCATCCTGCTCTCAGTCCCAACTGCCACTTCATGCCAGTCAGTACTATCTCATTTGCATAAATTGACATGCAAATCCTACCGATATGGTGCTGTACCTGCCTAATGTCTATTCACTAAGATACCGAAAAATATCCTCTTTTTTTCCTCCTAGTGTCAAGCCGCATGCAGTGTGGGAGTCTATGGGAGCTTTTAGAAGGTTCCTCTGAGTCTTAGACTTCTCAACATACTAGCAGAGTAAATTGATGCAATATTATTAAATTTTCCTGTGAATTGTTGTGGTGGGATTAAGTTTATTATAGAAATGGCCACTGGGTGCAAAGTTATAGATAACAATCAATCAAAATTCTCTTCATTAGAGAGGAGACAAAAGCATTACCATTACTGCACTACCAGAAACTCTCCCGTTATTGGGGATCCTTGAATTGAAATCCAATGAAGGAAAATAAAGTAGTGTCAGGAGTTAAAACGTATTTCTTTATTCAATACTAGTTGAACAGCCCGTTACACGGGCCACAGTGCCACTGCCACCCGGTCACGGGGCAGTCACGCGCAGTAGAGACTACCTGCGCCACGGCTGATACAGAGCTGGATGCTCCTTCTGAGCGCCCAGCTCTGTATCAGCCGCGGCACGGGCAGTCTCTACTGTGCATGACTGCAGCACGCGCAGCAGTGTGTACTGCGCATGTCACGGCGTTACACACAAATTAGTGAATTATTATATAGGATTTGTTTATAAAGTGTTGTATTATGAGGAGTAAATTATGGATTATTAAATACCAGCATTTCTCAAATTAACCATACATCAAAATCAATAGTGTCCTAAACATGACAAAAGCAAGAAAAAGTTTTTCACAATAGTGGCATCTAAGCAATTGTATGGCGTTTGACAGTGTGCACAGTATAATATTGGGAGCAACAAAATAAATAACAAAATAAGGTTGCGACCCCACGGGGCTGTTGGTCGCCCCGTTTGCATACTTACCAAGTGTCCCTCTTTAGGAGGGACAGTCCCCCTTTGAGACCCAAATCCCTCTGTCCCTCTTTCCCACCCTGTTCTGCCTCTTTTTAGGAGATCAGACTGTGTGATGTGTATATAAGTGTATCACATTGCTCCACAGCAATAAAACTCACAGTAATGTTTGTTTAAAGTCATTATATGTGTTTATAAATTAGTCTGTGTTAATAAAATAGTTTGGTCTGGCTGTAGATCATTTATTAAGTTGCACAAAGAGGTGTCAGTAGGTCATGAAATCACCTATAAATTCTTGGTAATGCCCCGCCCACCAGCCACACCCCCAGTAACACCCCCTAAAACAAAAGTGTCTCTCTTTGGCCATTTGAAATGTTGGGAGGTATGCGTTTGTGTCAGTTTTAAAGGGATGGGTGTAGTTATTTAGACTGAGGCATTAGTAAGGATAGTAAGATTTATTTATCCAGAAACAGAAGGTTATTTTTTAGATTTATGTTTCCCGCCTAGAGTGTCTATTGGTGGTCTGAGGGGATGCCTCTCGACAGTTTAGCACTTTAGGAGGGAATTAGGGCTATATAAGTACTGTTTCCTTCTCTTAGCTCACCTTTCAATGCTCCCAGCTGAAGAGTTTGGGTCAGCTCTCTCCCATCCATCCCTACTGGCAGAAGAATATTCTACGTGAGTGCCAGTTATATTTGACAATTTGATTTTATTTATGTGTTATAATAAAAAAAAATGTGTGTATACATTTATATACAGTTGGTTGGGGATTTGTCTCAGCTGGACGGTGTTAAGTAAATTATTTATTTATTTATGTATTTTGGAAATCCTGGCTTGTAGGGTGGGATGACAGTTTTAAATTGGTGACCTAGCAGGCTGGTAGGACTGATAAGATATGTTTTTTTATTTGGTAACTAGTTGAAGAGCCCGTTACATGGGCCACAGTGCCACTGCCAGCCGGTCTCCATGCAGTCATGCTCAGTAGAGACTGCCCACGCTGAGGCTGATACAGTGCCAGCCGGTCTCTGTGCAGTCATGCTCAATAGAGACTGCCTGCACCGAGGCTGATACAGAGCGGGACGCTCCTTTGGAGCTCCCCGCTCTGTATCAGCCTCGTCACTGGCAGTCTCTACTGCACATGACTGCATCGTTATACACGTTTTAGCGAATTATTATATAGGATGGTTTTTTTGGTTTAAATAAAATAAGCTAAGGCCTTACCACCATTCTAACCTTGTCTTGTGTCTGTTTATTAAAGTCTTAGTATTTGGTTAAGTAAGGTCCGACCATACAGCACCCATGAGTGATAGAAATGGATGGTATTATTTATCTGGGTTATTTTCCTCAGTATAATTTGAAAAGCCCGAGATTGTCAATGGGACATAGAGAGACAAATAAACTGGTGTTAAAAGTATGCTAATCAGGCAGATATAACATGTGGAGCCAACTAATTAATCCTAATTTATCAAAAAACGCTGATCTTTGTAGAGCATGAAAATCTGCTAACTGTGTAGGGCATGGTACCATCATAGGCTTGACTTGTAAGATATCTGATCAAAACTGGTCGTTACAATGATAGATATCCAAATCAGAGAATATATAATTAATAGCGCCTGTTTCAGATAGCCTGATGAAACACAATTAGACCATTACTCTGATAACGAAATGTATTTCAATTAAATTCTTTAGGGCAGGTAAAATAGAAATGAACTTATTTTGTTTAAACTCTATGCCTGAATCGGCAGTTTTGCCTACCATGTGTTAAAGCTCGTGATGCAATTTGCACCACAGTTTGTGTATAATGGTTTAATAGAACAATGTTGGTATAAAGATTTTCCATTTCGGCCTGGCACGGGTTAAATATTTATACCCATTGTTGTATACAGTGTACATATGACAGCTTAATAAAGTGCTGTTATCATCATACCTGGGAACTCTCCGGTTTTGCCCCGGAGACTGCGGACGTCACAGTGAATTACCGGATTGTTCCCCATCCTGTCCCATTTCCTCCCATTCCCTGCCCTCTTACCCTCATTCAACATATATTTTGCTTTTTTTTTTTGTCCCCCCCCTCACGACTAAGCCCCATCCATTTTATGACGCAAATTACGTAATTTCTCTCCCCTATCGTGCTGGCAAGTCTGCCCTCCGGGGTAGCCCTGCCTGTCAAGTTCTCAGGTATGATTATCATGGAGATTTTCCCTGGCACGTTTCTGTGCCAGAGTCAGCAAATCAAACGTCCCAGAGTTCAGGCTCATCAGTAAATTGACTACAATGTCTCCCGGTGTATCGACCTATAAGGATGCTATGAAAACATGGATTTTTTCCTATAACATAGGCTCATATGCAACTTACACTTGAATATAATTAGGCAGTCTCTATTTTGCATGACGGCTTCTGACAAACATCCTAGCAAATTATTATATAGGATAGATATTATGACTGAAGTGGTCTGGCGCCATTTTGTTTCTTTCTCACAATTACGTTTCTAACAGGTCAAGTGAAATCACAGAAAAAAAAGGGAAAAAGAAGTGTGTCTGAATGATCAAAACAAATAATTAAAAATACACTGTGGGAATTAAAAGGTGAAAATCAATTATTAAAGGCAACGTTAAAACCCTAATTTGTATAAACAAAGCAGGAAAATTCAGGGTTAAAGTTCCGTAAATATTAACTATGCCTCCTGTGCTTATAAAATAACATATCATGTTGCAATTGTGATATCATCTATAACAAAGCATGGTGCGGGGAGAAGGCACAAATGTTGTCTAACTATAACCCTAAATTTATCCACTGTTGTTCAAATGAGTTACAACTTTGACACTGGCCTTGAAGAGTAATTATCATTGGATCATCAGATAGCTTTCTACTGCAGATTTGATTCCCTGGGAGTAGATCTGCTCAGTGTGAGGGCTGCATTGTGTACCCCAACAGACCACCAGGGCTCCTCCACTGAATTAATAGTGTATCGCGAGGGATAGTTTCTAGTGATGATCGAGCACCCCGATGCTCGGGTGTTCGGGTGCTCTGGCCGAGCGCCCCCGGAGGCTCGAGTGCTCGGCCGAGCACCCGAGCCCCATTGAAGTCAATGGGAGGACTCGAGCATTACACCAGGCGCCCCCTGCTCTGATGAGGGGAGGGTGCCTGGTTCATAGGAAAAGGTCAGAAAATGATGGAAACACCACAGAAATGGTTCAGGGACAGCATAGGGAGGATGTCTGGATGCATCTTGGACTCCAACGTCGCTGCTGGGAACGATGTTTCGCCCGTAGTATGCCATTTTTACAGACTGACCGTAAAACACACAAAAAGGAAGATAAAAACGATTTTAGGCGAAAAATTGTTACCAAACAGTATTTGCTGTATATTTACTTGTATTTCATCTGCAAATTCTGCAAAAAATTTCATCGATTTTTCGGAACTGGGGCCATGATTAAGATTAAAGCAGGTGTTCAACGTGGTTATGGCCCGGGTAAGGTACAGCATTCAGGAACGGAGGCCGCAGCTACCACAGGTTTTACAACATGTCCGTTTGCCCTTGTTAAGTCCAAAATTTATAGTCGGAACAGTGGGGTCTGATCCATTGAGTAAAAGTGACGAAGTGACTTAGTGGATGAAGCCAAGAACTACCTTCTGCTCTGTCGAACACCCCAGCCCTATTTAATTCAATGGGAGGACCTGAGGCACTCCGATACAACCTGTATATCACAAAATGTAGGGCCTCATTCACATTGTGGTACAATAGTTCAGGTAGTGGTCCAACACTCATAAAGCCTATGCACTAAGTGAAAGGGCTGCCAAAAATTAGACTGAAATGTCACTCCAATACACCCTTTATTACACATAAAGGAGGGCATCATACACACCCTTGAAAAATTAGGATTAATGGCCTGCTGGTGACCCTCTAAAACATTAGGGGCGAGGGCATGCCGCTAAGCTGACCATCTAAAACATTAGGAATGAGGGTCTGCTGCTGAGCCGACCATCTAAAACATTATGGGTGAGGGTCTGCTGCGGAGCTGACCATCCTAAACATTATATGCGAAGGCCCGCTAGTGAGCTGACGCTATAAAACATTATATGAGAAGGCCCGCTGGTGAGCTGACCTATACAAAAATTGTCAAACAGGGCCCGCTGGTGAGCTGGCCCTATATAAAAATTATATCACAGGGCCCGCTGGTGAGCTGGCCCTATATAAAAATTATATCACAGGGCATATGGAAGAGGAGGAGGAGGATGAGAAGATTAAGAGTCAACCATATACCCGTTTTTTGGGTGGAAGGGGTGAATGGGAATACAGAGTATTCCCATCATTGTAAATAACATATCTAAAGTGACTTTATGTTCACCCGGGGCTTTCCTCCAGTGGAGTGGAGAAGTCAGGGGAAATCCAGGCCTTGTTCATTTTTATAAGTGTCAACCTATCAGCATTTTCGGTGGAAAGGCGGATACGCTTATCTGTTATGATGCCACCAGCAGCACTAAATACCCGCTCAGACAGAACGCTGGCGGCAGGGCAGGCCAGCACCTCCAAGACGTAGAGTGCCAGTTCATACCACGTGTCCAGCTTGGACACCCAGTAGTTGTAAGGCACAGAGGGATCAGTGAGGACGCTGACACGGTCTGCTACGTACTCCTTCACCATCTTCCAAAACTTTTCCCTCCTTGTGACACTAGGCCGCGCATCAGGGTGAGGGTGCTGGCGGGGTGTCATGAAGGTGTCCCACGCCTTGGAGAGTGTTGCCCTGCCTTTGTCGGAACTGCTGTGTGCTCCCCTTTTCTCCCCTTCTCGGTTGGCCAAGGTAGCACGTACTCTGCCACCAGCGTTGTCAGATGGAAAATTTTGGAGCAATTTTTCGACAAGAACCTTCTGGTATTGCACCATTTTGCTTGTCCTCTCCACCGGAGGAATGAGAGATGAGAAATTCTCTTTGTAGCGGGGGTCCAGAAGGGTGAACACCCAGTAATCCGTGTTGTCTAAAATGCGTATAACGCGTGGGTCACGGGAAAGGCAGCCTAACATAAAGTCAGCCATGTGTGCCAGAGTACCAACAGGCAAGATTTTGCTGTCCTCACCAGGAGGATGACTCTCAATCTCCTCATCCTCTTCCTCCTCTTCTGCCCACCCACGCTGAAGAGATGGAAATAAAGTTCCATGGCTACCCTCTGTAGCGGAGGCAACCGTGTCTTCCTCCTCCTCCTCCTCCTCCGCCTTCTCCAATTGTCGCTGAGAAGACGAAGTGAGGGTGCTCTGGCTATCACCTTGTGTAAGCTCTTCCTCCCCCATTTCCACAGCGAGTGTTTCAGTAGACACAGAAGTGGGATGGTTACACTGATAATAGCGTTATCGCCGCTCACCATCTGTGTCGATTCCTCAAAATTGCGTAAAACCTCACAGAGGTCTGACATCCATTCCCACTCCTCACTTCTGATTAGAGGAAGTTGAACGGAGAGGCGACGACCGTGTAACAGCTGGTACTCCACTACTGCCCTCTGCTGCTCACAAAGCCGGGCCAACATGTGGAAGGTGGAGTTCCAGCGCGTGCTCACGTCACACAGCAGCCGGTGAGCTGGCAATTGTAAGCGCTGCTGCAGCGTCAACAGGCCGGCTGAAGCTGTAGATGACTTACGGAAATGTGCACACACGCGGCGCACCTTCGTCAAGAGATCATGCAAATTGGGGTAGGTTTTTAGAAATCGCTGAACCACTAAATTAAATACATGCGCTAGGCATGGTACGTGTGTGAGCTTGCCGAGCTCCAAAGCCGCCACCAAGTTACGCCCATTATCACACACAACCATGCCTGGTTGCAGGTTGAGTGGCGAGAGCCACTGCTCGGTCTGGTGACTAATCCCCTGCAACAGCTCTGAGGCCGTGTGCTGTTTGTCCCCAAGGCAGATCAGCTTCAGCACGGCCTGTTGACGCTTCCCCACTGCAGTGCTACACTGCTTCTAGCTACCGGCTGATGGGTGAGTGGCGCAGCGCGGAGAATTCAGAGGTGGAAACGGAGGAGGAGGAGCCAATAACGTAGGTGCTGGCGGAAACCCTGATGGAGGTAGGGCCCGCAATCCTCGGCGTGGGTAGCACCTGTGCCATCCCAGGGTCCGAGTCGCTCCCAGCCTCCACGACATTCACCCAGTGTGCCGTCAGGGAAATGTAGCGTCCCTGGCCACAAGCACTTGTCCATGTGTCAGTCGTTAAGTGGACCTTCCCAGTAACTGCGTTGGTCAGGGCACGGGTGATGTTAAGGGACACATGGTGGTGTAAGGCGGGGACGGCACACCGGGAAAAGTAGTGGCGGCTGGGGACTGCGTACCGAGGGACAGCTGCTGCCATCAGGCTGCGGAAGGACTCAGTGTCCACAAGCCTAAATGGCAGCATTTCAATGGCCAGTAATTTGGAAAGGTGTGAGGTTAGTGCTATGGCCTGTGGGTGGGTGGCTGGGTATTTTCGCTTGCGCTCAAATGCCTGGGGTAACGACATTTGGACGCTGCGCTGGGACAGGGAAGTGGATGTGGTCGCTGATGGTGCTTCAGATGGTACAGGTGCAGAGCGGGAGGTATGCGGGCCTGCGCCTTCGACAGGCGATTGGCCGGCACCGAAAACAGGTGAAGAGGAGACAGTGGTGTGGCCTGCAGACACAGATTGGCGATCCGGGCGTTCCTCCCACTTATTACGGTGCTTGGATGCCATGTGTCGGATCATGCTGGTGGTGGTGAGGTTGCTAGTGTTCATGCCTCGGCTCATTCTGGTGTGGCACAGGTTGCAAACTACAATTTTTTTGTCGTCCGCACTTTCCTTAAAAAAACGCCATACCGCGGAACACCTAGCCCTTGGCAAGGGAGATTTACGCAAGGGGGTGCTCCGTGGAACATTTGCGGGCCGGTTTGGTGCGGTCCGCCTTCTTTCTTTAGCCACACCACTGCCTCTTCCAGCCTGTTGCGGTGCTGCAGATGGCTCACCCTCAGGACTGCTGTCATCGCTCGGCTTTCCACCTTCCCAGGTGGGGTCAGTGACCTCATCGTCCACCAAGTCCTCCTCCACTTCCTCACTCTGATCATCCTCCTCATTTCTTGATCCCACCACATCCTCAGTCATTGACAACTGTGTATCATCCTCCTCATCAAGGTCTTGAGACAGTAATTGTGGTTGATTTGATGGCAACTGTGTCTCATCATCATCATCCACTTCCTTTGACCTTAAATGCCATTCCCCTCTGTCATCTTCTTGTGATTGGGTACCCTCTAGAGGTTGTGAATCAGGGCACAAAATGTCATGTTCCTCTGCAAGCGTGCTTGGAGAGAGGTTCAAATCAAGGATTGGTGATGAGACGAGCTCCTCACTATATCCCAGTGTGGGATCACTTCTTTGGCCAGACCCTCTATGGTGGGAGGAAGGATGATCAGGGTGAGGATTATGTTGACCAGACTCTTGGCTAGTGAGAGTGGACTTGGTGGAAGACAGGGTGGTGCTTAACCGACTGGAAGCAGTATCAGCTGAAATCCAACCGACCACCTGTTCGCAGTGGTCTGACCTCGAGAGTGATGTCCTGCGACGCCCTGTAAACTGAGACATGAAGCTAGGTATGGTGGATGTCTTTCTTTCTTGTGCTCTGGCACCAGGCACAGTTTCTACGCGTCCTGACCCGCGCCCTGAACTATCAGGATCACGTCCACTTCCCCGTCCCTTTTTACCCGCCTTCTTCATATTAAACGGAATATATGCCGGTAATCTGCGGCTAGGCACACAAAACAGAATGTGACGCTAATCTGCGGCTAGGCACACTAAACAATATGTGACGCTAATCTGCGGCTAGGCACACTAAACAATATGTGACGTTAATCTGCGGCTAGGCACACTAAACAATATGTGACGTTAATCTGCGGCTAGGCACACTAAACAATATGTGACGCTAATCTGCGGCTAGGCACACGAAACAGAATGTGACGCTAATCTGCGGCTAGGCACAGTGAACGGAATATGTGACGTTAATTTGTGAATTTGCACACTAAACAATATGTGACGTTAATCTGCGGCTAGGCACACTAAACAATATGTGACGCTAATCTGCGGCTAGGCACACTAAACAATATGTGACGCTAATCTGCGGCTAGGCACACTAAACAATATGTTACGTTAATCTGCGGCTAGGCACACTAAACAATATGTGACGCTAATCTGCGGCTAGGCACACTAAACAATATGTGACGCTAATCTGCGGCTAGGCACACTAAACAATATGTGACGTTAATCTGCGGCTAGGCACACTAAACAATATGTGACGCTAATCTGCGGCTAGGCACACTAAACAATATGTGACGCTAATCTGCGGCTAGGCACACTAAACAATATGTGACGTTAATCTGCGGCTAGGCACACTAAACAATATGTGACGCTAATCTGCGGCTAGGCACACTAAACAATATGTGACGCTAATCTGCGGCTAGGCACACTAAACAATATGTGACGTTAATCTGCGGCTAGGCACACTAAACAATATGTGACGCTAATCTGCGGCTAGGCACACGAAACAGAATGTGACGCTAATCTGCGGCTAGGCACACGAAACAGAATGTGACGCTAATCTGCGGCTAGGCACAGTGAACGGAATATGTGACGTTAATTTGTGAATTTGCACACTAAACAATATTTGACGTTAATTTGTGAATTTGCACACTAAACAATATGTGACGCTAATCTGCGGCTAGGCACACTAAACAATATGTGACGCTAATCTGCGGCTAGGCACACTAAACAATATGTGACGTTAATCTGCGGCTAGGCACACTAAACAATATGTGACGCTAATCTGCGGCTAGACACACGAAACAGAATGTGACGCTAATCTGCGGCTAGGCACACGAAACAGAATGTGACGCTAATCTGCGGCTAGTCACAGTGAACGGAATATGTGACGTTAATTTGTGAATTTGCACACTAAACAGAATGTGACAATAATCTATGGCTAGGCACACGTTTAAAATGGCCCTTTTTGTCGCTGCGTTGTAAAATAATTGGCCCTGTGCACCTAACAGAATATGTCAGCTTGTCACTGCACTGTGAAATATTTGCCCCTGTGCACCTAGTACAATGTCACCTTAGAACATGTCCCCCCCCACAAAAAAATGAAATTCTGCCACCCCCAAAAAAAATTAAATGCTGCCCCCACACACAGCAGTCCTAAAAAGGACTTTTGGGTCTTGAAAGAGTTTCAACAATTTTATTCTCCCTACACTGACTTCCTGTGCATCTAGTATTATATGTCACCTTACTAATATCCCCCCTACAAAAAAAAGGAAATTGTGCCCCCCCAAACAAAATATAAATGCTGCCCCCACACACAACAGTCCTAAAAAGGACTTTTGGGTCTTGAAAGAGTTCCAACAATTTTATTCTCCCTACACTGACTTTCCCTGCCTGAGTGCATCTCTCCCTGGCTAAGAATGAGCCGAACTCGCGCGTCGGGTGCTATACAGCACCCGATCACGGGTTCTGGCCAGCCAATCAGTGTAATGCCAGCAGCCAACATGGCTGCTGGCATTACACTGATGTCAGAGCCTCCCCGCACGTTTATTGGCTGCGCAGCAGCCGCGAAACGTGCGGGGAGGAGACCCGAACATGGCGGGCGAGCACATGCGGTACTCGTACGAGTACCGCCATTTGCCGAGCAGAGCGATGCTCGAGCCGAACCGAGCTTCGGCCGAGCATGCTCGCTCATCACTAATAGTTTCCTGTCCTGAGCAGCACAAGTCCTGTAGCGCCTCTGTATGGAAAGGAAATAAGGACAAAGGGTGTAACGGATCCTACCCGTTACTGAGCCCTTGTCTGGACCACAAAGTATTTACTTAAAAACGATGGACCTTGTTGCCCTGCTTGGATGTAGCTGTGGGCTCTGGCATACGAACTAGCCAGCTATTGCCAGGAACAAAGACTTATAGTTATGAACATTGGTTTGTGTATTAAGTTTGGTTTTATGTATTTTCAAATATTGTATGTGTTTAATTGTACTTGTCCAATTTGAAGGTTGTGCAATCACCAACTACCAGGTATGCAAATATCTTCCTTAGCTTAACATGGGAAATGGTAGGCAGACCAGTGATTGATCAAAGTTGGGGCAGGGCATTCAAAATAGTCAATCAAAGGCTCCAACCTTGGGCCACTGTCCCTAAGATGTGGATTATAGCAACTCCAGCCATTCACTATGTTGACCCCCTGCCATGTGGTAATTAGTTCACGCCCTCAAGTCTTTGTTCAATCAAACCCTGTTGTATCTGAAATGTAATCCTGTCTAAGGCATTGTATCTGCTGCCCTTTTGTCTGATGTGTTATGATTTAATCATGTTCCCTATTGTATCAGGTTTCCCCATGTGATCCAATGTACTGTACTGTATATAAATATCTGTAGTTTGTGTCAATAAAGTGAGTTCTGTTTTGGAGTGAACAAGGAGTCCTGGAGTCTTGTATTGCTTATGGTCTAAAGTGTCCACTCTGATATCCATCTGCGCCAAGTATCCTGAATCGCCGACCGCCTGCTGCCAGTTTCCTGCGACCTAACTTCGTGGACTGTCAGGTGGCGACGTGGACTCTTCCATGCTTCCCTGCTTCCAGCGATCCTGCGGCTGGTTCCAGTGACTGTCCATACTTCAACTGGTGCATCCGACGGCGCTTATCTGCGTCGAGAAGGAGAGACCCGGGAACGACGACGGAAGGCGACGCGGTCCCTTCCCAGCTTCCGTTACAAAGGGATTTGGATGTCAAAGATGGAATGAAGGGAGCAACAAATTAGGTTGGGACCCATGGGGTTGTTGGTTGCCCCGTTTTTGCTATTTTTATGGTTAAATGGGATTTGGGTTAAGGATGAGGCATTTGTATTAATATTATTTATGTCCCCTTTAAGAATAGGCAACTGGTAACAGCAAGCTATTTTTAGATTTGTATTTTCCCGCCTAGAGTGGCTATTGGTGGTCTGGGGGGCTGCCTCGCACTGGATAGTCACTTTGGGCGGGAATATGGAGTATATAAGCTCTATCTTCAGCTTAAAACTCACCTTAGTGCTTTCAGCATATGAGTCTGTGTCAGGTCCCACCCACCCGTCCCTGATTGTAGAGGTAAAATTTTATAAGAGTACTTATATATATATGGTTTAGATTATATATATATTTATATTAAAATATTTTAAAAAATTATAAAGTTGGTTGTGTCTTTGTCACAGCTGGAGGGTGTTAAATAAATCCTTTATTTATTTAATTTTGGGTAATCCTGGCTGGTAGGGCAGGATGACGATATTTACATTGGTTAATTATCAGGGTGGTTACGGCTGATAAGATGTGTCATTTTAATTGGTAATGTTTTTTTTGGTTTTAATAAAATAAGCTGCGGCCTTACCACCATTCTGTTTTGTCTGTGTCTGTTATTTCAATTTTCATGTTTTAAGATAGTATTTTGTGCAACCATACAACACCCATGTCCCTCCTAAAGAGGGACACTTGGGAGATATGTCAGTGAAAGAATTAGCAGTCAGCAATACTTTTTTTGCATTTGGTAATTGAACAGCTGTTTAAAAAAAAATAACACTGAAGACGTGCATTTGTGATTCAAAAACGTGACCTATTAAAATAAACTGTTGTGTAATGGTCCATCTCCAACTTAAAGCCACTCCTACCAAATCACTTCCTACTATCCTGTTACGAACACTCATATTTTGTTTTGGTAACCATAACAAGATGACTATAATTTCTTTGAGGATCAATTAACAAAGTGCCATAGAGATGCAAAAATAACCTCTGACTCATTACAGAATACACTCCTACAGGGAACACTCATTTAAAGGAATAGTAATGTTTCATAATAAAAGCAGCTCTAATTAATCATCATAGTATTTGGAATTAAGAGAGTGTTATTTCAATTCTGTCAGAGTTGTAGTTCAAGAGTAATTCAATGACAAAGTATCCCCGTCCCACCCCTTTTATTGATGTAACACTGCTCAGCCAGAACAGAAAGGAAGAGCCCAGGTAGATTGCAGAGAGGGACAATCTTCAATTAAGATAAGGGTAAACCTGAAAAACTTGTCAAGGGGCAGGGCTTGACGCGAGTTGAGGGGACAGGGCTTAAAGAAGTCACACAGAAGGATGGGGAATGAGGAACACCAGGAAAAACAGCAGATGTGGGCAGAGTTTCAACAGAAACTCCCCACATCCGGAGGAATCAGCCTCTGCCCCGGAGACCTGGTAAAGCTCTGTCAGAACCGGAGTCTCCGGGGCAAATCCAGAGAGTTCCCAGGTATGTATATGGCACTTTAATCCATGTTAGTGGCTTAATTTTACCGGTAACAAAAAGTGAAACATTTAGGCATGAGTGCGCTATTGTTTGTTGTTGGGTTCTGGTAAGTAAATGCTCAATAAAGTTTCATTATGAAAACTTATAGAGCACAGTTTGTTTTTTTACAAAATAACCTGCAAATTTCTATTGTGGCCACCTGGTTGTGCTGTTTCTATCACTTGGCCAAGGATATTCCTAGTCTATCTACCTGTTCACACATGAGACAGAAATAACACTGTGTTTTTCATATTAAAGTCTAATATAATAAAACTTATGGGCCTGTTCACATTGGCCACTGACGCAGCACTTGCACAGCATGTCACAAGCTGTTGCAACATGTTGCAACTCTGGCGTGGTGATTGCAAATCGATCCCAGTTATTGAATGACTGCTTTGCACAGTGGTCTATGAGCCTGCAGATTGTTCACACTGTGACATTGTAGGATGCAATGCCCTTCTCATCTTCCAATGACTAACCAACCCATGTGGACATCAGCCAATAACATATGGGTGATTTTGATGTTGGACAGTCCCTATCACAATTCTGGCATACTCTCCCCATGAGAATATCACCAGGGAGACTTAGGAGACTGGATGTGAGTTACACTTTCCTAAAGTGTGTCTTCAATGGTGCTGTAGCAAAGAGCAATCATCAGTGACGAAAAAGCATAAGTGAATAATTTACTTTTTTGCCCTACTTCCCCCCTGCCTTCCTGATCTCCTCTAAGTTTCCTATTCTCCCATTTTCTCCTCCCTCTCCCCATATAATTTTCTTAGACTCTGGTTAGACTCTGGTTTGCAAATGGTGGTCTCTAATATTGAACCTACCTGACTTATAAAGATTGCCAAACTGTATGACTTAATTGTAAAATGTATTTAAAAAAACTAAAATAAAGTTCAAGAAAAATGTTTGGTCTAAACAGGACAAGCCAGGAGTTCCCAGAAGCCATGCAGTTAGGGGGAAAACCATTTACATGACCTGTAGATTAGAAGAGGAATGTACACTGGACAATTTCACAGAAAAACAAACAGTGGCTTATCTCAAACACAGAGAGATGTTGATGACATTCTAGGCAAGAGCTGATAAGTTCTGGTTTATTATTGATTACAGAAGAGGTAACCAAAGAATTGAAAGGACGAATGTACATAGATCAGTGGTTCTTAACCCCTTAAGGACTTGCGTGCACACGCATGGCCGGCACTTGATGACCACGGGGCCTTTTTTAAATTTGTTCTTCCAGTTCAGGTCTCCCTGAGCGGCGTGCAGCCGTGCCGGGAGCCCTGAACTCCATGACGTGCCAGGACTGTCACTGGTCCTTAAAGGGATAGTAATACTTCCAAATTTCTAATCCCCATATTGTAGCTATGCTAAAAATAAATTTATTTCCCCCAGTGTCAGCTCTCAAACCCTTATGGTTTGAGAGATAATAGCGCACAAAGTTCCCTCCTCCCTCCCCTTTCCCTGAAGTCAGCGTTCTAGCTGACTGCAAGGGGAGCTGTTGTACGACCGTCTTATGTGCATCAGGCGGCTCTGCAGCAGAGCCGAGATCGCGTTTATAGAAAGAATACTTTCACTGAAACGGTCTTCTACGTGTGCTTGGTTTGCAGAATGCTGACTTCAGGGAAAGGGGAGGGAGGGGTTTGAGAGATGACACTGGGGGCAATAAATTTATTTTTAGCATAGCTACAATATGGGGATTAGTAATTTGGAAGTATTACTATCCCTTTAAGTGCCAGACCACCGTGACGGTCCTGGCACATCAATGGTCCCAAAGGGGTTAACTAGGGTGCATTGGCACTTTGGTGTGCCACAAGCCCAAGTTTAGGATTCAAAGGAGGAGATTCACTAAGCGGTGATAAAGAGGTGATAAGGTGGAGATGACTTCTCCAGTGAAATCACTTCTCCAGTTCCTGTGTTATCATTTGGAGCCTATTCACTAAGAGCTCCAAAGTCTGAGAAATCTTAGTGCATTAGGGTGACCACATTTCCGTTCTGCCATTCCGGAACATGTGGTCACCCTAGTCCCGCGGCTGAGTCTCCTGCCGGCGCTGACCATCTTTCTGAGGCTGCTTCCCGGTTCAACCCCCCACCGGGACAACAAAGAGTCCCGAAATGGAGCAACATGAACCAGTCCAGCCAGCCAACGAAATGTATTTGCTATATGGTCTTCATCGGCTGGCTCATCCAGCCAATGAGGACTAGATAACAAATACATTTGTACTCATCTTCATTTCATCTGAACTTATCCATGTCATTCAGGGGCCAGCGGTGGTTGTTTTATATACTCTTCACTATAAGGACCTTGCAATAGACTGCATTTACCAGGACGTATTTTATGCTTTCTAATATAATTTTATTTCATTATCTAATGTTTTTACTTTTATGATTATTTATCTGTTTATTTAATTCCTTTTTAATTGTGATTCTATTTGTTCTGGCTATAGATAATGCAGCTTGTGGTTTTTAGGCATATTCTGAGGTTTTGCTCTTGCCTTAGTGATTGTGGTATGTGGATCATACACCTGTACCATAGGCGAAATAAAGATACTGACAATTTCCATTTAATTAAATAGGACTTTTAATATCTTGAATGCTAGAGAGGTCTGTAGAAAATGCTAATCGTATGTAACATACCAACATTTTAAATGTCTTAAAGTGATAGTAATGTTTCACAAAAAAAAGCAACTCCAATTAATCTTCATAGTATTTGGGCCGTGGAGAGCATTAATTCAATACTTTACAGTTGTAGGTCAAGAGTAATGGAATGATAAAGTATCCCCCTCCCGTCCCTTTTACTGATGTAACACTGCTCACCTCAGTACAGCAAGACTGTCCAGATGGATCGCAGAGAGGGACAATCTTCAGTGAGAATATGGAAAAGCCTGTCAAGGGGGGCAGGGTTTTCCTTATGCTCACCGTAAGAAGATTACCCCTTGCTGTGAGCTGTCTGGTCCCAGGACCAGATTCCACATCTAAGGGAAGGTGGATTACACTAGGTAAAAGGGGTGGGAGGGGGATATTTTATCATTCAATTACTCTTGAACTACAACTCTGGCAGTATTGAAATAACACTCTTCATGGCCCAAATACTATGAAGATTAATCAGAGCTGCTTTTTTTGTGAAACATTACTTTTAATGGGGCTTTTAATATCTTGAACGCTAGAGAGGTCTCTAGAAAATGCTAATCTTATGTAACAATTAAAATGTCTTAAAATTGAATGAGACAGGCTGAACCCACAACTCAGCATGGTGGGTATGGCCAGAATATATGTGGCAATACTACAAAAAATTGTTTTTCTCAGCTTCCTAATGGGAAATTGGCCCCATCTCGCTGCCAGACAGGTCTCTAATACCTTGCTCCGCCTCATGATGGAGATCTCTCTTGCGTTTAATCAGTTAATAGCTTACTGCTTTTTCTTTCATAAAAGTGACTACTTTCTGTGAGATATGCTTCGCTAGATCTTGTAAATGGGACCACACACCATGTCTTCTGGTATTATCATGGCATTAAGATAAACACATCTAAACTGGTTAGTGGATGCCTGTGATTCCTAGCTAGGACTTTGTCAAACATTATTTAGCTAAACCCTTTGAGTGCCAGAGAGGTATCTGGATTCCTCTCTGGCACCCAAATGTTAAAAAGTTACGTAAATTCTATTTCTTATTCACAGATTATCATATATATCTTCAAGAGCTTATCTTTTAATAAAAATATAAAATATAAAAAAGAATGAAAATATATACAAAAATGTACAGGAAAATATAAATAAAATCAGCAATTGTGGTTAAATAAAAATAAATATATGAACAGTGAAATTAGATGACTAGAAATATGTTTTATAACACAACTGTGCTTCATTTAATTTTACATAATATGTAAAGGACAACACATATACATGTTAAGACTCAGTCTTTTACTGGCTAAAGGGATAGTAATGTTTCATAATAAAAGCAGCTCTAATTAATCATCATATTATTTGTACTTTGGAGAGTGTTATTTCAATTCTGTCAGAGCTGTAGTTCAGGAGTAATTCAATGACAAAGTATCCCCCGCCCCTTTTACTGATGTAACACTGCTCAGCCAGATCAGAAGGGAGGTGCCCAGGTAGACTGCTGAGAGGGATAATCTTCAATTAAGATAAGGGAAAAACCTGAAGAACTTGTCAAGGGGGGCAGGGCTTTCATTGTTCTCATTGGAAGAAGATTGTCCCCTTCTGTTATCTGTCTGGTCTTACAACCAGATTCCACATCTGAGAAGAGATGGCTTACACTAGGTAAAAGGGGCGGAAGGGGAAACTTTGCTTGTGAATATCTCTCAAACCATAAAGGTTTGAGAGATAAGGCTTATATCATTCTTAATGTTTTTTTAATGCCTACAAAATAAAATAAAGATAAAACGAAGTATTACTATCCCTTTAAGTGCCATTAATCCCAGCCAGTACCTCTACCTCTGGAAGTATCAGCATTATAAAATTACAGGATTATTGTACAGGTCACCCATAGCTAGTATTGTGAGCTCAGGAGAGGTAGCTGGTGAAATGAATCCTAATGGCTTTTGAATCCTAACACCCACCTGCACAACCTGTAAAAATGAGGTTGTCACTGGCAGTATCAGATCTTGCAGAAGGAGGGGCAAAAATGTTGGATTGGACCCATTTATAGTGCTGATAGTCACAGAGGTTGTAGTAGAGTACGGATGCGAGGGTGAAGATGATTGTATCCACAGTGTTTAATCCATTGGTTGCTAGAGACAAGTAATGCTTCACAATGCCAGGAGGCATCCTTCACATCCATATGGTTAACCCTTTGAGTGCCAGAGGGGAATGCAACACAGTACAGAACAAAGCATTGCTTACCTCTCTGGCACTCAAAGTGTTATAGAAATGGTAATTTTAATTTTTACCTTTCTTATTTTATTAATTTTCCCTGTTGATATTTGTTGCATCTGCCATTTCAGTACACTTTCTTCTGCTTTAAAGGGATAGTAATGTTTCACAAAATACTATGATGATTAATCAGAGCTGCTTTTATTACGAAACATTACTATCCCTTTAAGTTTTCAGTGCTTTCAGTGTTGTGAGCTCCCTCTACCTGTAGTCTATAAAAAGAGTCAGTGAGCTGTTTGTTCAGTGTCACAGTAGGGAATAGAGAGTGAAAGACCCACAGTATACTCCCCTGCAGATAAAGCTGAGTCTTAGGGATGTGTGTTCAAAAGAAAAGTAGAGGCATTCTGGGGAAAACCATTTGCACTATTTGCAAGTAACCCTTTGAGTGCCAGGGAGGTATCCAAAGCATTGCATCACAATGCGTTGGATACCACTCTGGCACTCAAATGGTGTTGGATACCACTCTGGCACTCAAATGATTACATCCTGCAAAAAGCATCATGCCTGCCTCCATGGATGAGATATCAATTACTGATTCATGTCCGGAGTAGTTGGGCTAGACTAGTTGAGCACCGTAGCTTGGAACTCTCCAGATTTGACCTGGAGACTCCGGTTTTTGATGCTAATTACCAGGTCTCTGGAGCAGAGGCTGTGTGGCATTTTTAAGCAAACTCTGTCTACTTAAGCGTCTTCTCCATCTGTTCCTCCAACTCCCCGGCCACTTCACCTCCTTCCCCAGCCTATTCCTCCTACTTTGGTCATGCATATTAAGCCCCACCCCCTCGTGATTAAGCCCCACAACATTTTTATGCAAATCACATCATTTTTCTTTGACCTGGAGACTCCGTTTTTTATGCTAATTACCGGGTCTCCGGAGCAGAGGCTGTGTGGCGTTTTTAAGCAAACTCTGCCTATTTAAGTGTCTTCTCAGTCTGTTCCTCCAACTCCCCGACCACTTCACTTCCTTCCCCAGCCTATTCCTCCTACTTTGGTCATGCATATTAAGCCCCTCGTGATTAAGCCCCACAACATTTTTATGCAAATCACTTCATTTTTCTCCCCCACTGCGGCACCACAGGACTCCCCTCCGACGAGTCCAAAAGTCAAAGTTCCCAGGTATGGTTGGCACCAGTTTGGCACTCAGAGGGTTACATATTAATTTTGTGTAATTAATCCACACAGAACTGATTCATAGTAGCCATTAGGATTTTTTGCCCAGATTAAGGAAAATGGGGGTTGTTATCAGAAGGTGTTATTGTTCATTTAAAGGGATAGTAATGTTTCATTACATGCAGCTCAGAATGTTGATCATATGTAATAGTACTACATTTCAATGCTCCTACGCTTCAAAACTTGCTAGTTACAATGTAATAATATGTTGACATTGATCTCTCCCAAACCTTTCCCCATTAAGAAGCCGCCTCCCCTCAGATCTGAAGTCTGGTTGCTTGACCGGACAGATCACAATTAGGGAAAATCTTCCCTCTTTCAGTATAAGGAACACCCTGCCTTAATGAAGGAGGGCAGGTTTTTCCTAATACTGTGTGAAGTTTGTCCCTTGTTGTGATCTGCTGCTAGATCTGGCACAAAAATGCTCACATCAGGAAAAGAGGTACCTGGGATGCAGTTCGAAGGCTGTGAGAGGTTGGGGCCTCTTATGTGCATAAAACCCAAGATGGGCAAAATGTGAGTGCAATGACTGACTTTTGTTTTTATCATTTTTACTATTAAAACTACTACACTTAGTTTAGATTTTCTCTCTCTCTTGTTTTTGTGTTATAGATAGTCAACATATTATTACATTGTAACTAGCAAGTTGTAACTTATTACATTGTAACTAGCAAGTTTTGAAGAGTAGGAGCATTGCGCAGAAGTGCTATTAAATATGATCAATGTTCTGAGTAGTAATATGAAACATTAATATCCCTTTAAGGAACTTCTCAAAATTATTAGCAGGTGTTACTGTCCCTTTAAGAAGATTATTAAAAATAAAAAGAGCTCTGCATTCTGAATACCCTCTCCCCCTTTAACTTAGTAATGTGATCCCTTAGAAACACTTGGGCTGTTATTACACGCTACAGTTACTTTGTTTCAACACAAGAGCCCCCCAGAGTATGTGATTCTTTTTAAGTGTGTGAAATTGTTCGTTTCTTAAGTACAGACCTACACGGAATAAAGAAATATTTGCCGTGAAGGTTCCACCGTGAAATTCTGTCTCAGTAAAACAATGATCTAGACCAGGGGATGAAAGAACCATCTTCAGTCATAATAAGGAGTTATTTCCATTCTGATCACAGGACCAAAAGTATACAAATCAATGTTTTGTGAACACAGGGATCCTTTGTCATGAGAAAGACTCAGAATGGAAGAATTATAGCTTTAACATGAAACACAATTACAATAAAGAACATATAGGAAATTACAGTGCCAACAAGGAACTGATAAATATAATGGATAGACTATGGGACTCTAGGGTGAAATGCAAGAAAGTGAAGCATTCACAATTTTTTTGAAAGCCATAAATGTATGCTCTATTTGTGACTGCCCCAGTTTTGATGCAAGAAACACACTAATGCATTGATGGTGAATAGCACATGCTTCTAAACTAAAGGTAAAGTTAGCAAATGCCTCTAAATTAGGGTGACCAGACCCCACCTTTAACCAGGGACACATATGAAAAACGCATACTTCAGGACTGCTTTGATTTCAGTGCAGTCCTGAAAATTGCCTATTTCCTATGTGTCCACAGTTAAAGGGACAGTAATACTTGAAATATAAAAAAAAAATATGTTGTAGGGTTTATCCCCCTGAGTAAAACAAGAGTACTCCCACTGCTGAAAGGTGTTTCATTCAAAAGTTATTAATTTTCAAAATTGAATTTTTTAGGTGCAATATCACAGTGGCCTGAAATTGTACAGTGACGCTGTTGCTACACCATCCTATGGACAGCTCTGGTCCTGGGACCATAAATCTCCATAGGATGGTGTAGCAACAGCGCCACTGTACAATTTCAGGCAATTGTGATATTGCACCTAAAAAATTAAACTTTGAAAATGAATAACTTTTGAATGAAACACCTTTCAGCAGTGGGAGTACTCTTGTTTTACTCAGGGGGATAAACCCTACAACATATTTTTTTTACATTTTAAGTATTACTATCCCTTTAAAGGTAAGGTCTGGTCACCTTATCCTAAATTAATGGCAAAGTTAGTGAATGCGCCTAAATTAACTGCAAAGTTATCCAGACATATGAAAAGGTGGCTTAATTGCTTTGTTGAATTAGGTGCAAATGCTCATCTTCTCACAAAATGGAGGACATGCGCTTCAAAAAGTGGGTGTGTTTAACTGGCTAACACTGCTATTAATTTAGGCACATTCACTAATTTTGCCATTAATTTAAACTTTGCAGTTAATTTAGGAGCATTTTCTATTGAGCATCAAGGTTTTAGGATGCTTCTTTTATCAAAACAGTAGTAATCTCTAATAGCGCATGCATTTATGTATGCCCTAAGTCAGTAACATACCTCCCAACATTTCAAATGGCGAAAGAGGGACAATTTTTTTTAGGGGTGTTGCTGGGGTTATGGCTGGTGGGCAGAGTATTACCGACAATTTTTACATTATTTCATGACCTACTGGCACCTCTGTGTGTGAATGAATAAATGATTTAGAGCAAGATCTAAGCATTTTATTTACGCAGACTAATTTATATACACAGCTACTCAAGTTTAAATAGACATGTGAGTTTTACATAAATGTATCAATGTTATACTCTTATATACATGCCACACAGTCCGATCTCCTAAAAAGAGGTACACAGGGGTGGGGACGAGGGACAGAGGGATTTGGGTCTCAAAGTGGGACTGTCCCTCCTAAAGAGGGACAATTGGGAAGTTTGCAGTAAGCTTAAGTGGTGCAATTCTGGAATGAACCAGTTGCACCATAAAGGCAAATTACAATTCAGTTTGATTGAAATGGGGCCTTTAAGCTTTGGAATACTATAGAGGTCTGCGACACATTTCTTCTGAGTACGTTAGAGACCAATCAGGCATTCAAGGAGCTAAAAAACTCATTTATATGAATGGGAGTATGATGAATTTTCATTGTTCTCCTATGGTGCATTTGGATTGCTCCAGAATTGCACATCTTTAGCTTGCTGATTTAGGCCCTTATCAAGAGTGTGCAATGTGAGGCTCTCCATCTACAACTCCATCATCCTAGGTATAGAATGATGTTTTGACTAGAAAAGTCAAACCCTCTTACGCTGCCCACATCTTGGTGTATTTGCTCCTTTTAAATGACAGATAGCACCTCTTAATAATGAATTTCACTTAAAGTCTGTGGCTAAACATCTCAAAGTGGTAATTCCCCTTTAAGAATACCCCCATGCAGGGCCACATTTACCAGCAGATAGAGTAAGTAACTGCCTAGAACTCCAGAGTTTTAGGGGAGATGCCTTAGCTGTGCAGGCCACACCTACATTCTGAATTGTGGGTGTGGCCAGATAAATCATAATGTCCTTGCACCAGTTACATACTCATTGACAGACTATTATTTAAACATTTGGATGCTAGAGAGATCTCCAATGCAACCAAGGGGATACAGTTTTTTTTGTCCTTTCTTTTTATAGGACAAGGGTATTTTCTGTGCCAGGAAGCTGTGGATGGGACTGGGGGTGGGGTCATGTGAGGAGTGAGGGTGTGGCCATGGGTGGAGATAAGGGCACCTAGAGTGCCTTGCCTAGGGAAGCCTGGGATGTACCTCCAGCTCTGACAGAAATAATGCAAAGCAACAAATGACAAGCATTGCAAACACCACTTATAAATTAATCAGGGCCTTTTTGTCTTGGAAATGAGCAGAGGCAGATTACGTTGCATTGCTAATTAACTGATATAAAAGTCAACTGTAGAGCCCTGTAACCCCTTCGAAGACAGTCCCCTGTATACAAATATCATTCTGTTTAAGACAAGGGCGGTGATAACGAGGTGATAAAGTGGAGATGACATCCAGTTTATCTCTTCTCCAGTTCCTATGTTATTATATACAGCCTATGCACTAATATCCCCAAAACTGAAGAAATCTTAGTGAATAGCCTCCATAGAATAACATAGGAACTACAGAAGTGATAAACTGGAGAAGTCATCTCCACTTTATCACCTCTTTATCACCGCTTAGTGAATCTCCCCCAAGGAGTTGGGGCACCTGGAACAGAAGGAAGCTCACCAAGGCAATAGTGTTGCCTCCCCTGATACTAAGCTAGATTTACTGTATACCAGGATCTACCCCAAGCTGGTCAGGGAATAGAACAGCCAGTGTAATGCAGTGTCATTGTCTGGAGCACAGACTGCTTGCCTATGTGCATAGAAATTAGGAGTAGAAGTAGAAGAAGTCAGAGATGCTCAACTAGACTCATGAGCTTGCAAGGGTATGCAAAAGCTCACTGGGACTGTGTCCTCGCGTCCAGGGTGCAATCTCTTTTAGCTCACGTCTGGGGTTAGCTACTTCCCTTGTTCAGAGAAGAATTGTCTGGCATTTCGTGGCTGGACTGTCATTTTGGCAGGACCAGTATGATGTGCTTCAGAATATTTCTTCTCTGTGTATGGCACTTGTGAGCTAAAAGAGATTGCACCCTGGGCGCGAGGACATAGTCCCACTGAGCTTCTTGCATGTATTTGCTAGCTCAGGAGCCTAGTTGAGCATCTCTGACTTTTCTATATACATATGCAAATTGCTCTTGGGGTTGGTCACCCTAAGAGTAATGAGGGGAATCCAGACGTGGACCCCTTGCTCACAGTGCCTAGAGGGATCAGCTGCACCTCACCGACGAGGCCCAAGAAGGCTGAAACGTACGTCTGGGGTTAGCTACTTCCCTTGTTCAGAGAAGAATTGTCTGGCATTTCATGGCTGGACTGTCATTTTGGCAGGACCAGTATGATGTGCTTCAGAATATTTCTTCTCTGTGTATGGCACTTGTGAGCTAAAAGAGATTGCACCCTGGGCGCGAGGACATAGTCCCACTGAGCTTCTTGCATGTATTTGCTAGCTCAGGAGCCTAGTTGAGCATCTCTGACTTTTCTATATACATATGCAAATTGCTCTTGGGGTTGGTCACCCTAAGAGTAATGAGGGGAATCCAGACGTGGACCCCTTGCTCACAGTGCCTAGAGGGATCAGCTGCACCTCACCGACGAGGCCCAAGAAGGCCGAAACGTACGTCTGGGGTTAGCTACTTCCCTTGTTCAGAGAAGAATTGTCTGGCATTTCGTGGCTGGACTGTCATTTTGGCAGGACCAGTATGATGTGCTTCAGAATATTTCTTCTCTGTGTATGGCACTTGTGAGCTAAAAGAGATTGCACCCTGGGCGCGAGGACATAGTCCCACTGAGCTTCTTGCATGTATTTGCTAGCTCAGGAGCCTAGTTGAGCATCTCTGACTTTTCTATATACATATGCAAATTGCTCTTGGGGTTGGTCACCCTAAGAGTAATGAGGGGAATCCAGACGTGGACCCCTTGCTCACAGTGCCTAGAGGGATCAGCTGCACCTCACCGACGAGGCCCAAGAAGGCCGAAACGTACGTCTGGGGTTAGCTACTTCCCTTGTTCAGAGAAGAATTGTCTGGCATTTCGTGGCTGGACTGTCATTTTGGCAGGACCAGTATGATGTGCTTCAGAATATTTCTTCTCTGTGTATGGCACTTGTGAGCTAAAAGAGATTGCATCCTGGGCGCGAGGACATAGTCCCACTGAGCTTCTTGCATGTATTTGCTAGCTCAGGAGCCTAGTTGAGCATCTCTGACTTTTCTATATACATATGCAAATTGCTCTTGGGGTTGGTCACCCTAAGAGTAATGAGGGGAATCCAGACGTGGACCCCTTGCTCACAGTGCCTAGAGGGATCAGCTGCACCTCACCGACGAGGCCCAAGAAGGCCGAAACGTACGTCTGGGGTTAGCTACTTCCCTTGTTCAGAGAAGAATTGTCTGGCATTTCGTGGCTGGACTGTCATTTTGGCAGGACCAGTATGATGTGCTTCAGAATATTTCTTCTCTGTGTATGGCACTTGTGAGCTAAAAGAGATTGCACCCTGGGCGCGAGGACATAGTCCCACTGAGCTTCTTGCATGTATTTGCTAGCTCAGGAGCCTAGTTGAGCATCTCTGACTTTTCTATATACATATGCAAATTGCTCTTGGGGTTGGTCACCCTAAGAGTAATGAGGGGAATCCAGACGTGGACCCCTTGCTCACAGTGCCTAGAGGGATCAGCTGCACCTCACCGACGAGGCCCAAGAAGGCCGAAACGTACGTCTGGGGTTAGCTACTTCCCTTGTTCAGAGAAGAATTGTCTGGCATTTCGTGGCTGGACTGTCATTTTGGCAGGACCAGTATGATGTGCTTCAGAATATTTCTTCTCTGTGTATGGCACTTGTGAGCTAAAAGAGATTGCACCCTGGGCGCGAGGACATAGTCCCACTGAGCTTCTTGCATGTATTTGCTAGCTCAGGAGCCTAGTTGAGCATCTCTGACTTTTCTATATACATATGCAAATTGCTCTTGGGGTTGGTCACCCTAAGAGTAATGAGGGGAATCCAGACGTGGACCCCTTGCTCACAGTGCCTAGAGGGATCAGCTGCACCTCACCGACGAGGCCCAAGAAGGCCGAAACGTACGTCTGGGGTTAGCTACTTCCCTTGTTCAGAGAAGAATTGTCTGGCATTTCGTGGCTGGACTGTCATTTTGGCAGGACCAGTATGATGTGCTTCAGAATATTTCTTCTCTGTGTATGGCACTTGTGAGCTAAAAGAGATTGCACCCTGGGCGCGAGGACATAGTCCCACTGAGCTTCTTGCATGTATTTGCTAGCTCAGGAGCCTAGTTGAGCATCTCTGACTTTTCTATATACATATGCAAATTGCTCTTGGGGTTGGTCACCCTAAGAGTAATGAGGGGAATCCAGACGTGGACCCCTTGCTCACAGTGCCTAGAGGGATCAGCTGCACCTCACCGACGAGGCCCAAGAAGGCCGAAACGTACGTCTGGGGTTAGCTACTTCCCTTGTTCAGAGAAGAATTGTCTGGCATTTCGTGGCTGGACTGTCATTTTGGCAGGACCAGTATGATGTGCTTCAGAATATTTCTTCTCTGTGTATGGCACTTGTGAGCTAAAAGAGATTGCACCCTGGGCGCGAGGACATAGTCCCACTGAGCTTCTTGCATGTATTTGCTAGCTCAGGAGCTTAGTTGAGCATCTCTGACTTTTCTATATACATATGCAAATTGCTCTTGGGGTTGGTCACCCTAAGAGTAATGAGGGGAATCCAGACGTGGACCCCTTGCTCACAGTGCCTAGAGGGATCAGCTGCACCTCACCGACGAGGCCCAAGAAGGCCGAAACGTACGTCTGGGGTTAGCTACTTCCCTTGTTCAGAGAAGAATTGTCTGGCATTTCGTGGCTGGACTGTCATTTTGGCAGGACCAGTATGATGTGCTTCAGAATATTTCTTCTCTGTGTATGGCACTTGTGAGCTAAAAGAGATTGCACCCTGGGCGCGAGGACATAGTCCCACTGAGCTTCTTGCATGTATTTGCTAGCTCAGGAGCCTAGTTGAGCATCTCTGACTTTTCTATATACATATGCAAATTGCTCTTGGGGTTGGTCACCCTAAGAGTAATGAGGGGAATCCAGACGTGGACCCCTTGCTCACAGTGCCTAGAGGGATCAGCTGCACCTCACTGACGAGGCCCAAGAAGGTCAAAACGTACGTCTGGGGTTAGCTACTTCCCTTGTTCAGAGAAGAATTGTCTGGCATTTCGTGGCTGGACTGTCATTTTGGCAGGACCAGTATGATGTGCTTCAGAATATTTCTTCTCTGTGTATGGCACTTGTGAGCTAAAAGAGATTGCACCCTGGGCGCGAGGACATAGTCCCACTGAGCTTCTTGCATGTATTTGCTAGCTCAGGAGCCTAGTTGAGCATCTCTGACTTTTCTATATACATATGCAAATTGCTCTTGGGGTTGGTCACCCTAAGAGTAATGAGGGGAATCCAGACGTGGACCCCTTGCTCACAGTGCCTAGAGGGATCAGCTGCACCTCACCGACGAGGCCCAAGAAGGCCGAAACGTACGTCTGGGGTTAGCTACTTCCCTTGTTCAGAGAAGAATTGTCTGGCATTTCGTGGCTGGACTGTCATTTTGGCAGGACCAGTATGATGTGCTTCAGAATATTTCTTCTCTGTGTATGGCACTTGTGAGCTACAAGAGATTGCACCCTGGGCGCGAGGACATAGTCCCACTGAGCTTCTTGCATGTATTTGCTAGCTCAGGAGCCTAGTTGAGCATCTCTGACTTTTCTATATAGAAATTAGGAGACATTTCTATAGTTTGTTTTAAGTGAAGCGCTTTATGACGTGAATCGTGTCACTGACACCCCCTGGTCGGTAGCACATGAGCCCTCTCCGGTGGCTCAAGGATAAGAAGTTCCCAGGTACTAGTCCTATTATTTGTTTTAAAGGGATAGTAATTTGTCAAAATAAACACAGCAAAAAAAATAATAATTTGTATAGTTTTTAGTTCATGTAGAGTGCTTTTGTTTTGTCAACAGATTAATAGTTTTAGAGATTAAATTTCTCAACTACTCAATATCAGCAGATCTTTCCTCTTTATCCAACCAAGGTGACACATAAGTATTTACACATACAGAAAAATAAAATGATAAAATGACCTCTCTCCTTGCTGTGCTGCTAAAAACTATCAGTAGGCAAAAGAGGGGTTTCTCCTCTAATTCTGAGACATTTTGTCACCCACTTTGCTCCTATTCTGTGTCTTTTTTTGTTCCAGTTTTGGGCCCACTTTGTTCTGATTTTTGCTAATTTATTTGCTCGTTTTTTTGTTCCTTTTTTTGCTCAGTTTTTTTGTACTAATAAAAGTTGGTCTTGGAACACCTTTTTATTCTCTATGGAACCAATGTACTCCATTTTTTTCTATGCTTTCTTGCACTTGCGATTTCTAAAATGGATTAAACTAGCTATTCATAAACCTGCTCTGAAGTACTACTATCAATCAGGGGGGAGATTCACTAAGCGGTAATAAAGATACAATAAAGCGGAGATAACACCTCCAGTGATATCACTTCTCCAGTTCCTATGTTATCCTGTGGAACCTATGCACTAAGATCTTAAAGGGATAGTAATACTTTCATATTGTAGGTTTGTTAAAAAGAAACTTATTGCCCCCAGTGTCATCTCTCAAACCCTTATGGTTTGAGAGATGATAGCGCTCAAAGTTCCTCCTCCCTCCCCCTTCCCTGACTGAACGCTGACTGCAGGGGAAGCTGTCGTACGACAGTCTTATGTGCATCAGGAGGCTCTGCAGCTGAGCCGAGATCACTTTTAGAAAAAAGAATTCTTTCACTGAAATGGTCTTCTACGTATGCTTGGTTTGGAAGCACATGTGGAAGACCTTTTTAGTGAAAGATTTATTTTTTATAAACGTGATCTTGGCACTGCTGCAGAGCCGCCTGATGCAAGTAATACTGGCTATCCCTGCAGTCAGAGTTCAGCGTTCAGTCAGGGAAGGGAGAGGGAGGGGGGACTTTGAGCGCTATCATCTCTCAAACAATAAGGGTTTGAGAGATGACACTGGGGGCAATAAGCTTCTTTTTAACAAAGCTACAATATGGGGATTAGTAATTTGCAAGTATTACTATCCCTTTAATGGATAGGTTCTATAGAATAACATAGGAACTGGAGAAGTGGTATCACTGCAGAAGTCATCTCTGCTTTATCACCTCTTTATCTCTGCTTAGTGACTCTCCACTCAGGACTTTACTGTTTCTCTGTTTAAAGGAATATCAACACCACATAGTAATGAAAACCCATACTTACGTGAAAAGAGAAAAAGAGAATAATAGGCATGTCCACCTCTATGGAAATAGCATGCAGAACTGACTGAATATGTTATCACTTGAACCAATGCACTAGGGAAGAATTCATAGGGGCCACTTGGATTTATTGGCTATGGTAAGGTATGTGGGGGGTTATTATTAAGAGGTAATACGTTTCCTTTCTGGTTTGAGAGATGATAGAGCTCAAAGTTCCCCCCTCCCCCTTCCCTGACTGAACGCTGACTGCAGGGGGAGCTGTCATACGACAGTTTTATGTGCATCAGGCGGCTCTGCAGCTGAGCCAAGATCGCATTTATAACAAATAATTATTTCACTGAAACGGTCTTCTATGTGTGCTTGGTTTGCGTTTTAGTGAAAGATTTCTTTTTTATAAATGAGATCTCGGCTCAGCTGCAGAGCCGCCTGATGCAAGTAATACCGGATATCCCTGCAGTCAGCGTTCAGCATTCAGTCAGGGATGAGGGAGGAAGGGGGATCTTTGAGCGCTATCCTCTCTCGAACCATAAGGGTTTGAGAGATGACACTGGGGGCAATAAGTTTCTTTTTAACAAAGCTAGTATTACTATCCCTTTAAATGCACAAAGAACTTTGAACATATGCACTAAGAAGGTACAAGATCTTAGAAACTGCTCTTTGTGCATATTGATCCTGTGTTCCATGTTTGTGCATTCCCATATGTTTTATATTTAACACACAGTTCACATGCTATGAATGTAATATGAAGCTGGAGAAGGCTGCTTAAAAATGATACAATGCATAGAAAAGGTTATATTGCTGTTAGTTACTTGGTATAAGCGGGTCCCCTATAAGCTCCCACTAATGGCTGCACAGGCAACCAGAACACCAGTGAGTAACCCTTTGAGTGCCAGAGAGATATCTAACCCATTGCATTGCAATGTGTCGGATACCCCTCTGGCACTCAAAAGGTTAAGGTTTTTTATTTATATCAGTTCACATGGTTTGAAAGTGAGGCTGCTGAAAAAAAGTGATGAAATTCTAAAATAAAAAAAATCCATGAATTTCCAGTTAATTGAAATGGAGATTTTAACCACTTCAATGCATTGCAGACCTCTCTAGTATCCAAGCGGTTAAAAACCCTTTTACATTAACCCTTTGAGTGCCCGAGGGGTACAGAACGCATTGCAAAGCAATGGTGATTTGTATTTGTCCCCCATGGCTCAATTATTTATCCCTGGAATTGCACCTCTTTTTCTTCAAACATCAGCCTCAGTGAGGCAAACATAGGATCAGCCCCTCTGATACTAGAAATGAACTCAACACATCTTTTAACCCTTTGAGCTCTAGAGGGGGTTTAACAACCATATAATAATCATACAACATTGTCTCATGCTAGCAGCTTGTATTTTAGCTTCAGTGCTCTTTAGACCCTGTGGATGTAAGTCAGGTCTGCAACAAAGTTCGAAACAATATGTTGGTAACCCTGGAGCAGCCAAGGGGTTAATAAAAAGTATAATGACTATTCAAAGCAATTTGGGCCATGTGTATAAATGAATACAGAAATCCATGCTGATGGCATTCGGAAGTATCCCACAGATGCACATCCAATGTTCTTATAACTTATTCTGACAGACTGTGGCAGATAAATATCTATGGGATGTGCACAGAAACCTGAGCAGACCGCTACCGTTCCGGATATGATCTGTCATGTGATATTATTACCCCAGCACTATGCTTGTTTATACAGGCAATACTCTACAGCAATCGTTCTTAGGAATCTTTTTTTTTTTTTTTTTCATTCAAGGCACTCCTGACATGAAATATGGAATTTTCCAGGCACGCCTCACATTTTATGGGTAATTTCTTAGGGGCTTAATGAACCTTTCACATTTGTTTAAGAAATGTCTCAAGGTCGTAATGAAGGGAACAATACATAAATGTATGGTTATTCTTAGGTTTTATAGTCAGAATGACAACAAAGGACATATTGTGTATATTAGTTTCTATAGATATATATTATAAATCCAGAATTTTATCAAAAGCTTCATAGAAAATGTGGGGAGCCCAGTGTTAAAGGGTTAGTAATGCTCAAAATAATACCGATTCAATATGATTCAATATGTTAGATTTTACAAAAATAGAGTATTTGGGAAAAGTCCTATCTCTCAAATCTTTATGGTCTGAGAGATATCCACCGTTAAAGTTCCCTTCTCCCCCCTCCTTCTCTTGACGTCAGCTGTAAGGTGACAGCAGGAGTTCCTGGTCTGGGGACCGACAGGTGGCTCTTCAGCAGAGCCGCAATAGCACAATTTTAAAAGAAATACTTCTTTGGAATGGTCTACAAAATGTGCCTGGTTTGCAAGCACACTTTTTAGACCGTTCCAAAGAAGTATTTCTGTTAAAGGGATAGTAATACTTCGTTTTAACTTTATTTTATTTTGTAGGCATTAAGAAAACATAAAGAACGATATAAGTCTTATCCCTCAAACCTTTATAGTTTAAGAGATATTCACAAGCAAAGTTTCCCCCTCCCGCCCCTTTTACCTAGTGTAAGCCATCTCTTCTCAGATGTGGAATGCAGTCCATAGACCAGACAGATAACAGAAGGGGACACTCTTATTCCTATGAAAACAATGAAATCCCTGCCCCCCTTGACAAGCTTTTCAGGTTTTCCCTTATCTTAATTGAAGATTGTCCCTCTCTGCAGTCTACCTGGGCACCTTCCTTCTGCTCTTGCTGAACAGTGTGACATCAGTAAAAGGGGTGGGAGGGGGATACTTTGTCATTGAATTACTCTGACAGAATTGAAATAACACTCTCCAAAGTCCAAATACTATGATGATTAATTAGAGATGCTTTTATTATGAAACATTACTATCCCTTTAAGTCACGCTATTGAGGATCTGCTGAAGAGCCTCCTCATGTCGGCCAGCACGGATCTCCTTCTGTCAGCTTTATAGCTGACATCAGAAGGGGAAGTGGAGGATATTCATCAAACCATAAAGGTTTGATAGATAGGACTTTTTCCAAATACATTATTTTTTTTAAATCTAACATAGAGAATAAACTTTATTTTGGGCATTAGTAACCCTTCAATAACCACGGTACACCAAACTACCTCTGCACCCTGGTTGAGGACTAGCATGATCACATGTACCGGAATGCCCGGCACAGTCCTTTAATTAAGGTCTGAGTCCCGCATCCAGACTCACCCCCCACCGGGACAATAAACAGTCCCGGAATTAACCCAAGTCTGCCTTTCTGCTTCTGCCCTAGTCTGCCAGCTGACAGTCAGCCCCTTCAGATACATCTCATAAGATTCCTGTTTGTGAATTACAAATTAATCTACATATTATAAGATTCTCTGTTTTGTGGATTACAATTTTCACTGGATATTACCAGCATCTTGTTTCCCTATCTGGATTTTGAAGTCTAGCCAGCATGATGGTGAATGTGTTTTGAGTGTTGCAAGAATTTAATGAGGAGGTGGAAACATGGTCCTCCTATGCTGATAGACTGGATCAATTTATGCAGGCAAATTATATCCCTACTGCCAAGCAGATATCTGTATTTATCACTGTGATAGGGAGGAAACCATATGCAGTTTTAAAGAATTTATTGGCACCGCTAAAACCGGGGGATAAACCCCTGAAGGACTTGAAATTCTTACAAATTACTACCAACCTCCACCACTTGAAATCGCTGAGAGCTTTTGATTTTACTCCCGTAAGCAACATCAGGGGGAATTGGTACAAGCTTACATGGTGGAACTGCTGTGCTTAGCCATTACATGGAATTTTGGAGCCCATCTCCCTAGGGCTTTAAGGGACCAGTTTGTCTGTGGACTGTTGAAAGAGAGCACCCAAAAGTGTCTCCTGTCAGAAAAAACTTTGACGGATCAATCTGCGCTTGATATTGTGGTGGGCATGGAGATGGCTGACCGCGATGCAACTCATCTGTAAGCTCAACATGAGACTCAGACTTTAGAAGGGGCCACCGCAGTGTTAAAGTTGACACCGTCAAAACCAAATCCTCCTGTGCAGCAATCATCTAGAAAATTATTCCTTTGTGGAGCCGGTAGCCACAATGCAAATAAGTGCCGTTTCAAAGAGGAGGTTTGTTTTAATTGTTCAAAAAGGGGTCATCTGAGCAAAGTCTGTCGGAGTGCATGCACACAGAGAGGCACATCCAGAGGTAACAGACGCAGTTCAACTAATTTCATCCGGCAGCAGTTGGAAACAGAGAAACCTTTTGAGGATGGTGATTTGTTGGCTCACCTCACCGTCAACAATCTGGACTGTCCTGATAATAATATGCAAGTGACTGTACTGATTAATGGCCGAAAGGTAGTCATGGACTTAGACACTGGGTCCGTAGTGTCCCTGATGACTACTCGTGAATTAAAAGCAGCACACTTTAAAGTGCCCTTGGAATCTACATCTATGAGTCTTCGGACTTACAGCAGTCACCTTGTACGCCCCTTGGGATATGCCTGGGTGACAGTGTTTTACATGGATTCGGAGAATAGAGTGCAATTGTATGTCATGGAGTAGGGCGTGGATTAAATCAATGGGCATGCCAGCTATAGAGAAAGTCCACATGTCTGTGCAATCCATACACTCAACTTGCCCCCAGGACTGGGTTTCCGAAATCCAACAGGCATTCAAGGATGTGTTCGATCCTACACTGGGCACAGTCAAAGGTATGCAAGCACGCCTACAGTTGAAGCCGGGAGCTGTTCCTTGCTTCTGCAAGGCCTGTGCTGTACCATTTACTATTAGGGCACAGGTGGAGAGTGAATTGCTTTGGCTGGAGGAACAAGGTGTTATACCTAAGGTACCCTGCAGGGATAGGGCGTCTCCAATTGTCCCAGTCATTAAGAAGATGGGGGAAATTCGTCTCTGTGGGAATTTTCGCATGGAGATTAATAGTTAACTGGAGATTGAACAATATCCCGTGCCGCGCCTCGAAGAGCTGTTCGCATTTTTAGCTGGTGGCCAGACATTTACGAAACTAGATTTGCGACAGGCCTACCTTCAATTGGAAATGCACCCCAATAGTCTCAAGTATTTAACCATCAATACTCATAAAGTGTTGTACTAATATCAACGGATGGTATCTGGCGTAGTGTCTGCCCCAGCCATCTGGCAGGGAACGATGGACACTATCTTAGAGGGGATATCACATACTAAGTGTCTGTTAGATGACATGCTCATCACTGGTAAGACCAATGAAAACCATCGCAAGAATGTCATTTCTGTCTTACAAAGACTGCAGGAGTATGGATTGAAAGCAAATTTAGATAAATGTCAATTTTTCCAGCCGACCTTGACGTTCTGTGGCCATATGATCACCAAAGATGGCTTACACACATCTAGTGACAAAGTACAGGCACTAGTGAATGCTCCAGCACTGAAGGACATCTCGCAATTATGCTCCTATCTAGGATTATTAAATTACTATCACAGATTCTTGCCAAACTTAGCCCACACGTTACACCCTTTGCACTGGCTGTTGGAAGCTCATGCCCCCTGGGATTGGAGCGTAGATTGTCAACAAGCCTTCAGAGAGACCAAGGAGATGATATTGTCAACCAAAATGTTGGTGCTCAACAATCTTCACAAACCTGTGACTGTGGCGTGTGATGACTCACCATATGGCCTAGGGGCTGTCCTTTCACATATAATGACAGATGGTCCCGAGCAGACCATCGTGTTTGCTTACAGATCATTGACACCTGCAGAGCGTAACTATGCTCAAATCGATAAAGAAGCTTTAGCCATAGTGTGGGCTCTACAGAAATTTACATTGTATCTCTACAGGAGACAGTTTACTCTCATTACTGATCATAAGCCACTCCTTGCTATTTTTTACCCTCAAAAGAGTATTTCTGCAACAGCAGCTGCACGGTTGCAGCGATATGCCCTGTACCTGGGTGCTTTTAATTACTCCGTTCAGTATCGGCCCCATACTCATCATGCTAATGCTTATGCTATGTCTCACCTTCCTCTGCAACTGCCTTCCACTGGGGTCTCCAGACCATCTAGTGCCTCTTCTCTGACTTCAGACCAACATCATATTTGTTACACCTCCTTGTGTACGTCTAGAAAGATTGCTGCTGCTGCACAGGATGATGATGTTTTACACCATATTTATATGTTTCTCCTTCAAGGCTGGCCTTCATCAGTGTCCTCGGCTTGTCGCCCCTACTGGAATCAGAGATTAGAACTCAGTGCGGCTGATGGCTGTGTCTTATGGGGTTCCAGAGTCGTCATTCCAGCTGTTTTACGAGACACCACTATGGGCATTCTCCATGAAGGTCATCCTGGGGTTGTCAGGATGAAACAGAATGCTTGTGCTTCTGTTTGGTGGCCTTCTCTGGATGTGGACATTGAAGTGTGGGTCCGTTCTTGTGCTGGCTGTGCCCAAACCAGGAAACAACGCAGCCCTACTCCGGTCATTCCTTGGCCCCGACCAGCCCATCCTTGGGAAAGCCTGGATCTGGATTTCACTGGTCCTTTGCATGGAAAATCCTATCTGATCCTGGTGGAAGCGTATTCAAAATGGCCTCAGGTTTGGCCCATGTCTTTGACCACGACGGAAACTATGATCACATTTTTGCTGTTTTTGGCTTTCCCCAGTTGCTGGTGACTGACAACGGTCCTCAGTTTACTGCATGTACATTTCAGTCTTACCTTGCTTCCACTGGGGTTCAGCACCGCACCTTTGCTCCGTATCACCCTGCTACAAATGGCCTTGCGGAGCGCTTTGTTCAAACTTTTAAGGCGGCTATTGCTGCAGCTCCTCCTTCAACTGATCTCATGCTGACTCTTTATCACGGTGCCCGTGATCCTTTCGGCAGGTCGACATTGCTACTTCCGGGTTTCTCCTTCACGGGTCTTATTGGCCATTGGGTTCTGACTCCACCTAGGGCTAGCCCTTTTATACCTGGTCCTGTCATTCTTTCAGCGCACTTTTGTGGTGTACCTATACCTAGCGTTTGAGTTGCTGCATGTTCCTGTTCCGTGTATGACCCGGCTCACCTGACTACGCTTCTGTCCCTCCAGAGTTATCGATTTCCGTTGCTGACTAGGACTGGCTGACTATCTCCATGTGTACCGAACTGGCTTTGGCTGAGAACCCGCTACCGTTGTTGACTAGGACTGGCTGACTACCTCTGTATGTACTGAACTGGCTTGGCTGACAACTCGTTTCCGTTACTGACTGGGCCTAGCTGACTACCTACGTGTGTACCGATCTGGCATTTTGGCTTCTGACCCTTCTGGTGCATACCTTGAGCTCCGTTACTCTCTCTCTCTCATTACTCAGCGACTTCCGCTACAGTGCCTGCTTTGTCTTTTACTCCCTAGGTTACCTGGGAGACTGAGTTGCGAGTAGCTACCATTGCTGCTACTCCCTAGTGTGCTAGGGATCTGGTCACTTGCCAGTATCCAGTCCGGGTGTTGCCTACTATCTCCCAAGCGTTCTAGGGATCCTGTCACTTGCCAGTGTTCTATCAGTGTGTGGCCTACTATATTCCCTAGCGTTCAAGGGATCCACTCCTTGCCAGTGTCCTATCAGTGTGTTGCCTACCATACTCCCTAGCGTTCTAGGGATCCGGTCACTGTCAGTGTCTTATCTGAGAGTTGCCTCTGCTATCCCCAGCGTTCTAGGGATCCGGTCACTTGCCAGTGTCCTATCTGTGTGTTGCCTACCATACTCCCTAGCGATGTAGGGATCCGGTCACTTACCAGTGTCCTATCTGTGTGTTGCCTATCATATTCCCTAGCATTCTAGGGATCCGGTCACTTGCCAGGTCCCATCTGTGAGTTGCCTACCATACTCCCTAGTGTTCTAGGGATTTGCCCTGCAGTTACCTGCCGCTAGTCTCGGTGTGCCTTTCCGCAGCTTTGGCACTGTTGTGGTCTACTCTGTTCCAGTATCCAGTCTATGGTCATGACTACTTAGTTACTGTTGCATTGTCTTGCAGTGCATATTTATTCTCTTCATCCTGACCTGTGACAGATTTGGGAAGTACCACGGTACTGTCCTTATTTGGGCCAGAGTAGGTTGATCTTTCCTTGCTGATTATTTCTTTTCAATAAAGCTGATCTTAACTTTACGTAATTTGCCTGAGTGTTCTTACAAAACTGTGACACTCTTCTGGAATTTCTGTCCGCCTGTAGGACAACCGCACATGCTGCCAGGGTTTCTCCTGCTTTGCTCATGTTTGGCAGGCCTCTCTGCACGAAATTGGATGTATTCAAGCCTGCCCCCTCTCACCCAGGCCCTCTTCGTGGGTCTTCTCAGCTGGTGGATATACTGGCTCCAGTTTTTTGAAGGGGAGACAGAGTCTGGGCCTGCAGCTCTCAAGGTCCACGGAAATGGATTGCTGGCCAAATAATAAGGGCTCTGGGTTCTCGAACATACATTGTTCATACTGTCAATGGTTTACAGTGGAAAAGGCATATAGATCAGTTGCGCAAAGGTCCTCCTGCAACAGTTTCAACTAGAGGGTCAGAAATTGAAGATGATGTGACCTGGCCAATAGGCCCTCCATCATTAATTAATGGACTTCAATTTATCTCTCATCAAACAGCACAACTAAAAGGAAGTAATTGCTCTATGAATAGGAAAGTTTACAAATGTGTCAAAAAAGCAGGTTTAGGATGATATTTTAGGGAAGTAACCTATGAATAGTTAATTTTTACATATATTTATTAACTATAAGCACATTATATTTGATGTTATATCAACCTATTTCACTTAAGTGTTAGTGTTCCTTTAAAGGGAAGTATCACAAAATTGTATTACCTTTAGTGAAAGCAATATGGTGTAGCATACCTTAGGTTGCGACAATCCTTTGTTGTGTGTTGATTTATGAGTGAAAAGGGGCTGCTATTGTGAATCCCTTTTTAATATGCCTGCTCTCCTTAACACTGACGTCCTATAATTAAAAAAAGAAATGTTATGCTTACAACCCAGCCAGGAAGCCTTTGAACTCTTCATCAAAGCCACACATCAATGCACAGCTTATTTGTGATAGAACACAAAATTTCAAAAAAGAAAAAAAAAAAGAATAAGGGACCAGGCTATTTCATGTGTATGCTTATGTATGTGGTTTCTTTTACATGTTCATTAACCCCTTAAGGACTGATGACATGCCAGAACAATCATTGGTGGATATGCATTAAGGATTGGTGACGGTCCTGGAATGTCATAGAATTCTGGGATGGGAAACCTTTAAAGGGATAGTAATACTTAAAATGTAAAAAAAATATGTTGTAGGGTTTATCCCCCTGAGTAAAACAAGAGTACTCCCACTGCTGAAAGGTGTTTCATTCAAAAGTTATTAATTTTCAAATTTGAATTTTTTAGGTGCAATATCACAGTGGCCTGAAATTGTACAGTGGCACTCTTGCTACACCATCCTATGGAGATTTATGGTCCCGGGACCAGAGCTGTCCATAGGATGGTGTAGCAACAGCGCCACTGTACAATTTCAGGCCACTGTGATATTGCACCTAAAAAATTCAACTTTGAAAATTAATAACTTTTGAATGAAACACCTTTCAGCAGTGGGAGTACTTGTTTTACTCAGGGGGATAAACCCTACAACATTTTTTTTTTACATTTTAAGTATTACTATCCCTTTAAAGGGATAGTAATGTTTCATAATAAAAACAGCTCTAATTAATCATCATAGTATTTGGACTTTGGAGAGTGTTATTTCAATTCTGTCAGAGTTGTAGTTCAAGAGTAATTCAATAATAAAGTATCCCCCTCCTGCCCCTTTTACTGATGTAACAGTTTTCAGCCAGATCAGAAGGGAGGTGCCCAGGTAGATTTCAGAGAGGGACAATCTTCAATTAAGATTAGGGAAAAACCTGAAAAACTTGTCAAGGGGGGCAGGGCTTTCATTGTTCTCACTGTAAGAATATTGTCCCCTTCTGTTATCTGTCTGGTCTATGGACTGGATTCCACATCTGAGAAGAGATGACTTACACTAGGTAAAAGGGGCGGGAGGGGGAAACTTTGCTTGTGAATATCTCTCAAACCATAAAGGTTTGAGAGATAAGACTTATATCGTTCTTCATGTTTTTTTAATGCCTTCAAAATAATACTCCTGATAAAGGCATTGCATTAATATTGATATATTTAAAGGGGAACTATAACCCCTACACAAGTTTGGCTCATAATAATCTTCATATATCCATAAGCAGTAATAGTTGTTTTATTTCCTTATACAATGCATGTTATGATGAAATTTAAAGTTTTAAAAATGAGCCGGGGCCTTACTTCCAGAAAGACTGCGGTTGCAGCTCTGCACCGCAGCCTATCATCTTCATCTGCTCCCCTCCCCACGTAGTGCCTTAGTTCAACCTCCTCCAATGACGGAGGATTTCTCTATATAAGGAAATAATACGACTATTACTGCTTATTGCTATATGAAGATCATTATGAGCCAAACTTGTATATCGGTGATAGTTTCCCGTTAAAGACACATTTCACTTTCTATTTTTTATGATCCTTTCCCCTTAAAATAGAAGTAACTCCTCCTAATAATAAACTCAAGCTTACTTTACTATGACCAGAACATCCCAAGAGCCCCTAAGAAGTTTTCCCTTGGTCCTTGGTTAAACATATAAACATATAGTCTGTCCTGGGTGTTATCTTAGTTGCTAGCTGGACCTCATGATACAAGTAGGCCCACTGCACGTGGTATACTTCACCCATTACGGACCAGAGGGATGCACAATTGATTTGTTCATAATGTACTGCTTTCTTCTTTGGTGTTTAAAAGGGATAGTAATACTTAATTTTATCTTTATTTTATTTTGTAGGCATTAAAAAAACATGAAGAATGATATAAGTCTTATTTCTCAAACCTTTATGGTTTAAGAGATATTCACAAGCAAAGCTTCCCCTCACTGACCAAAATGGTCATGTCTGCCATCTAGCTGTCAGATTTGGAATCTGGTCTGTGGACCGGCCCTGGCTCTGCAGCAGAGCCAGGATCGCGAGATATAAGAAGAAATATTTCATTCCAATAGTCTACAAAGTGTGCCTGGTTTTCAAGCACACTTATTAGACCATTTCAAAGACATAGTTATCTTTATATCTTGCGATCTTGGCTCTGCTAAAGAGCCACCGGTTGATCTGCGGACTGGATTCCAAATCTGACAGCTAGATGGCAGACTTGACCATTTTGGTCAGTGAGGGGAAACTTTGCTTGTGACTATCTCTAAGTCCATAAAGGTGTGAGATAAGACTTATATCGTTCGTCATGTTTTTTTAATGCCTACAAAATAAAATAAAGATAAAACTAAGCATTACTATTCCTTTGAAAGATGAATTTGGCTCTTGCAGCCTACTTCAGTTTAAAAACCCTATTGCCAGCAACTGTCATACCTACTTTCATGGACATGACACACAATTTATTGAAGATGATAGGGGAGATACGCTGGGGTTGATAAAGAGGTGATGAAGCACAGATGACTTCTCAAGTGATGTCACTTCTCCTATGTTATTCTATGCACTAAGATGTCTCCATCTCTGGAGATCTTAGTGCATAGGTGCCAAACAATAACATAGGAAAAGTAATCTCAACTTTATCACATCTTTATCACACCTTAGTGCATAACCCCACTTGTATTAAAATATATAACTTTTAGTCCAATAGAAGATATCACCAAATACCAAAGTACTCATATCTGCAGGAAGAAGGATACACTGTATGAAACTTGTGTTTTGTTGTGAAATGTATCATTCTAAAAGAGCACAGAGAGAGAGAGAGACAGAATGTATGTATTTTCTGTGCAGCTGTACTGTTATAATATATGATCAGAACATCTCAATCAGGACAGGGTATTACTAACAGGCCTGGGGGAGGTGCACTAAGAGGTGATAAAGAGGTGATAACTTCTCCAGTGACATCACTTCGCCAATTTCTGTGTTATTTTATGGAGCCTATGCACCTAAGGTTTCTTAAAGGGATAGTAATGTTTCATAATAAAAGCAGCTACAATTAATCATCATAGTATTTGGACTTTGGAAAGTGTTATTTCAATTCTGTCAGAGTTGTAGTTCAAGAGTAATTCAATGACAAAGTATCCCCCTCCCGCCCCTTTTACTGATGCAACGCTGTTCAGCCAGAGCAGAAGGGAGGTGCCCAGGTAGATTGCAGAGAGGGACAATCTTCAATTAAGATAAGGGAAAATCCTGAAAAACTTGTCAAGGGGGGCAGGGCTTTCATTGTTCTCATAGGAAGAAGACTGACCCCTGCTGTTATCTGTCTGGTCTATGGACTGCATTCCACATCTGAGAAGAGATGGCTTACAATGGTAAAAGGGGCAGGAGGGGAAATTTTGCTTGTGAATATCTCTCAAACCTCTCAGACCTATATCGTTCTAAATGTTTTTTTAATGCCTACAAAATAAAATAAAGATAAAACGAAGTATTACTATCCCTTTAAGTGGGAGAGATCTTATTGCATAAGCTCCAAAGGCTAACATAGGAACTGGCGAAGTGATATCACTTGATCACCACTTTATCACTCCTTGTGCACAACTCCCGTTATCTCTTGAACAAAGACACAAGGGCAAAATCATTTGACTATTAGGTGTTTCTGGCCATAGTAAGAGGTTACTATTAAAAATTTGAGTGCCAGAGGGGTACACAACACATTGCATTGCAATGCATTGTATACCCCTCTGGCACTCAAAGGGTTTAAGAGGTAGCACTTAAAGGATTACGTGATTGGTTGCTGTATGAAACAAAAGAGGTTATCCTGGTAGTAGCAAAAGTAAATATTCTATATGGACTGAAATTATTACAGAAATGTATTAAACCCCCCCACCAAAAAAAAGATTAATTTAGCCATTTGGATGTTAGAGATATCGCCAACATCCAAGGGGTTAATAAAACATTAGTAATGCTGTATATGATTAATTAATAAATTGATAATTTAGAAGTTGTATTAATACAGATTTACAAATGCAAAGTCAAGGAGGGTGATATTCCATGAAGAACTACAGTCATTCTGGAATAAACCAAATAAACCTTCAGTGCTAGAGAGGTCTCCAATGGTATTTTCAGACTGAATTAGTGTGTCTCTGGGAACAGAGGTGGATTCCTTGGCTCGGGGAGATCAATGATAACTTCACTTATTTTACAGCCAGTTCCTCCCACTGCCCCTTCCCATTTTATGGCAAACCCCACCGCTAAATCTTCCAAATCCACCTACACAATTAAGTACCACCCATATAATGATGCCAGTCGCACCATTTGGGTACTTCCATCCTCAGCCCTGTGATGTTTCTCTGGGGAACAAGGACAAGAACATACCTCCTAACATTTCAAATGGGGGTGTTGCTGGGGGTGTGGCTGGTGGGAAGGGCATTACCAATAATTTTCAGGTTATTTCCTGCCCTATTGACAACTTTTGTGTAACCAAATACATGATGTAGAACAAGACCAAAGTATTATATTTATACAGACTAATTTATACACACATATACTGAAGTTTAAAGGGATAGTAATACTTCGTTTTAACTTTATTTTATTTTGTAGGCATTAAAAAAACATGAAGAACGATATAAGTCTTATCTCTCAAACCTTTATGGTTTAAGAGATATTCACAAGCAAAGTTTCCCCTCCCCGCCCCTTTTACCTAGTGTAAGCCATCTCTTCTCAGATGCGAATCTGGTTGTAAGACCAGACAGATAACAGCAGGGGACAATCTTCTTTATATGAAAACAATGAAAGCCCTGCCCCCCTTGACAAGCTTTTCAGGTTTTTCCCTTATCTTAATTGAAGATTGTCCCTCTGTGCAATCTACCTGGGCACCTCCCTTCTGATCTGGCTGAGCAGTGTTACATCAGTAAAAGGGGCGGGAGGGGACACTTTGTCATTGAATTACTCCTGAACTACAACTCTGACAGAACTGAAATAACACTCTCCAAAGTCCAAATACTAGGATGATTAATTAGAGCTGCTTTTATTATGAAACATTACTATCCCTTTAAACAAATATTAATGGGAGTTTTATTGCTATGGAGCAATGTGATACACATAGACACACCACACAGTCTGATCTCCTAAAAAAGAGGGACACCAGGGTGGGAAAGTGGGACAGAGGGATTTGGGTGTCCCTCCTAAAGAGATATGTCCATTAAATTGTGGATGGGAGTCACATATTTTGTGGTTGCTCCCAGGTTTGATTTCTTACCCTCCCAAACACCTGAGAGACTTTTTACTGTTTGCTTCCCTAGCAGACTTAGTATTAGTAATCATGACAATTGCCTTTATCTGGCCCTGTATGCTAGATATTTCCCAAATGAACTTGTTAAATCAAAAATGCTTGATTAATTATAATGACTACTTGTGATATACTATCAGCAATAATACTAAAACCTAGCTCTCAAGGTTAAGTTAAGAATAGCCGCCCCACCTTATCACTAGCCAATCCTAGGTAACTAATGACTTCATAGCATCTGTTCCGATCAATCAAAATGTATCTATAAGCATAAGACATGGATAATCTAGATAATTACATATTCATGATGTAAGAGGCTTCACAGTATATCCATGTTTGAACATATACAAACTGATGACTAAGTTGTACTCTTCTTATGAGGTGCTATTGACCATGTTTATTTACTTTTGGAGGTATAAATATTCAGTCATTGGGCCTGGTAGATTAAGAGAGACTTGACAGCTAGGGCACCATGCTGTCCACACGTGCCATACCAAAAGAACATCAACAACTGAGATGCTGTAACGATGCTGTTAATCATCAAGCTTCCTGTAACATCCTGTAAGATCATTTAAGATTCTGTCTTCTAATCCTGTCAAACTTTGCTGAATAAAGAAAAATCTACTTATCTTCTATGACTTTTTCCACCTTTGTCAATCAACAAATTTAACCCTTCAGATGCGGTCTAACAGAACTGAAGTTGGTTTGCCCCAGAATTGTTCAATTTTGGACTTACTGTACGATCCAAACATTTTAGTTTATAAAAGTATAGAACATACTTGAAGTCTATTCCAGACACCCTGACACCCAGACACCCTGACGATGTGCTGTGGTATTATGTCTGCATAAGCACAACAGAATACTTATAAAGAGTACACAGCCATCAGAGGCCTTGTAGATCATTTGTGAGATACAAACATTATGTCATATGCCATAAACCTTTTTCTCTGTATGCATTCCAGACAAGGTCCTGTAAATCTTATCTCACCACAGACAATGAATGATTACTAATAAGTCTTCTTGTTTTCAACTAATGGAAGATATACGCTAAAAGAACACATAGCCGTGTTTTAACTATGTTCAAAATGTGACTCACAGCGGCTGAAGTATTAAAGGGGAAGTAACACCTGCAAATAACAATGCACCACTTAAGATATTATGGCCCAAAATTCCTAATAACCCCTATGAATTTTGATCCTGTGTCTTAGTTCAAGAGATAACATTTTCAATCAATCCTGTATCTCCTGGAGGAGGACATGACATTCACTTGATGGACATCAAGACACAAACTTTGACCATTGGCATGTTAATCTTAAAGGGATAGTAATACTTCATTTTAACTTTATTTTATTTTGTAGGCATTAAAAAAACATGAAGAATGATATAAGTCTTATCTCTGAAACCTTTATGGTTTAAGAGATATTCACAAACAAAGTTTCCCCTCCCGTTCAACCAGATCAGAAGGGAGATGCCCAGGTAGACTGCAGAGAGGGACAATCTTCAATTAAGATAATGGAAAAAGCTGAAAAACTTGTCAAGGGGGGAAGGGCTTTCATTGTTTTCATACAAAGAAAATTGTCCCCTTCTGTTATCTGTACTGTCATACAACCAGACTCACATCTGAGAAGAGATGGCTTACACTAGGTAAAAGGGGCGGGGAGGGGAACTTTGCTTGTGAATATCTCATAAACCATAAAGGTTTGAGAGATAAGACTTATATCATTCTTCATATTTTTTTAATGCCTACAAAATAAAATAAAGTTAAAACGAAGTATTACTATCCCTTTAACTGTTTATGGATCAGAAGAACGTGCTTTGCAATGAAGTAAAGTAGGCTGTGACTCGCCTTCCAACATTTCAAATGGCCAAAGAGGGACACATGTTTAAGGTCATGTTGCTGGGTGTGTGGCTGGTGGGAGGGCATTACAGAGAATGTTTAGGTTATTTCATGACCTTTTGATACCTCTTTATGTAACTGAATAAATGATTTAGAGCAAAACCAAAGCATTTTATTTACACAGACTAATTTATAAACACATATACTGAATTTTAAATAAACATTAATATGCATTTTATTGGTGTGGAGCAATGTGATACTCTAATATACATACCTCTCAGTCTGATCTCCTAAAGAGAGGGACATGAGGGTAGGAAAAAGGACAGAGGGATCTGGGTCTCAAAGAAGGACACTTGGGAGGTTTGGGCTCATGTACTCTGACTATTTCGGTATGAAAAAACTGCTAGCAACTGTCATGTCTGCCTCCATGGATAATCACATCCAGGACCAATTGAAGAGATCATCTCTTGAACAGAGAGACAGGTGCAAAATTAGTATGGGTGGTTTTTTTTTCTGACCATAGTAAGGTAAGTCCAGGCAAATCAACTGCATCAACTAAAAATCTCCAAAATTCATATTTACGTTACAGGGGGCTTTTAATCCATGCAATGGAGCTAGGAGCTCTGCAAAGCATTGTAAAGCAAAACATTTCACTGGAGACCTCTCTAGCATTGAAGAGGATGTGTCAATATACCTTTAAGGGGTCATGTGGGGGTGAGTGGTTAGTGCATATTTAATCCCTCCAGTGCCATCATGATACAGAAAATCTAGAAATACACATTTTTCAGTACAATGGACAGAGTACAGACAGAGGCATAACTAGAAGCTACCGGGCCCTTGTGCAAGAATTGCCATGTGCCCCCTGACCACATTGGCCCCCCTCAACTACATTGGCCGCCTCCATATTGCCCCTTCCACATTGCCCCCACCTCCACATTGCCCCTTCCACAATGCCCCTCATTCTCCACAGTGCCTCTTCATCTCCACAATGCCCCTCATTCTCCATATTGCCCCTTCCACACTGCTCCTTCCACAATGCCCCCTCTTTCGCCATATTGCCCCTTCCACAATGCCCCCATCTTCACATTGCCCCTCAATCTCCATAATGCCTCTTCCACAATGCCCCTCATACTCCACAATGCCCCCATCACAATGCCCCTCATTCTCCACAATGCCCCTTCCACAGTGCCCCTCATTCTTCACATTGCCCCTTCCACAATGCCTCTACTGACCGCCCCCTCCTCCTAACTCGTGTCCCTGGTGGTCTAGCGGTGTGTGAGATGACAGATCTGTGCCTCATTCGGCACAGACCTCTGTCTGGAACTCAAGCTCACGCGCGGTTCTTAGTAATGCAGAGTGCTGGGAGATTGTCATCTCCCAGCGCTCTGCATTACTAGAGCGCCAGCCGCTGGGAGATCTGCTGTGCTGCGGGCGTGTGGCGAGGGGGTCGCCGGGGGAGGCCGGGCCCCTGAGAGTGACGGTCCCGGTCGCAGGTGCGAGCCCTGCGACCCCTATTGTTACGCCAATGAGTACAGAACTGAAGTGGCTCTGGTCCTAGGGTCATATCAACTGGTCGAGTTTTAAAGATATTCCTAATTAATCACAGCAGAGCTGATCTTCATCCAGCTCATCAGTGACCCTGTACCTTTTATTTGTGACCCGGCACCTTTTTCTTACCATTTACCCACCAAGAATATGGTGTCCTGGAATCTTTCTTTTTAGAAACACAACCATGAAGCACTGATATAGCAATTACAATGGATCCACTAATTACTCACATGTGATCATGTAAGGATATCCTGAAAACCCGGCCTGTTGGTGAACACTGCTATAGAGGACAGCCCTACACTGACAGACCTCCTTAACCCCTTAGTGACCAGTGATGTGTCAAAACCCTCACCGGTGTCTGTGCGTTAAGGACCGGTGATGATTCTGGCATGTCATGGTTAAATGATCACAGCGCGATCATGCTGGAGAGGCTGAAACTGACTGCTCCAGGACCAGAACAGTAAGTTTCAGGCTTTCCCCATTTTGAAGGTACATGCGATCGCTCCTACAACAATCACATGTATCAGCTTTCTCAATGACAAAGGCAATGTATTATGTCACTGTTCTCTGCCTCTCTCTTCCTTACTCTGATAGTAAGGAACAGAGAGACAGAGACTAGACATGCAATAAAACAAAACTGGCCAGAGATGTTGTCATTTACCCCTTCATTGCTGCTGCTGGGGGCATTATGAGGTGTAAGTCACATTGTGAGGTGTAAGACACCTCTTGTGTAACAAAATAAATTATTTGGAGTAAGATCAAATTATTTTATTTACACAAACAAATCATGAACACATATACTGAAAATAAAACAAGCATTAATGTGAGATTTATTGCTGTTGAGCAATGTAATACACTTATATACACACCACACAGTCTCTCTAAAAAAGTGCAAAATCAGGGAGAGAAATAGGGACTTGAGGATTTTTGCTCCAGAGGGACAGTGTCCCCCCAAAACTGTACATTTGGGAGGTATGAATGACAGTTCATAGCTTTTATCCAGTATTAATAAAAAAAATACCAATTTGGGCAGAAATTATCACAGGAGAACCTATAAAAAGTTGAGTTTTATTTATTTTTATTGTTTACTTTATTATTAATAAAATAAATGGTGGGTTACCCATATAAGTGTGGTATCAAAAGAACACCCTACTTGTGGTTAAACAAAGAGTATATAATTTGTGTGGCTAGAATACAAGACTTAGAGGGACAATACTGTTGAACAAAAACATACTGACAAATATCAAAATTGCTCCAGTCCTTAAGTGCAAACCACCCCAGATCTTCCCAATCCTTAAGGGGGTTAACAGCCTTATTCAGGAAGCTAAAGAAAATGAACAACCCTGTCCTCTGACCCAACAGGGACCAGAGGCCCTATGCTTGCCAGTGACTTTGGTCTATGGTCCTAGCTTGACATCCTGTATTGACTTGTTCCCTGTCACTAGGAGATCTGCCAGCTCCCCTTACTCTAGATCCATTTCTGGTAAATGACAACTCACCATCACTGGAACCCCCAGTGATGACATTCCTTCAATACATTTACATAGACGGTCTTCCGTACTTTCCTATCTCGTGCCAGGGCTACCATATGTGTTGGTCAGAGTGCTTCTGCATGAAATTTGTTTTGGGGGATTGGTTCCACTACAATCACTCTTTGATCTACCTGATATTCTGTGGCCCTGGCACTCAGAAAATATCAGGTTTTTTGCTTGACCTGAGCCAGCTGGAGATTTTCCTGGTTTAGACTGGTCAGCATGTCTTTAAATTCAATGACATACTGTACTATGGATACTCCTGAGATCTTAAGCACTCCTTCTCAGTATTCCTGCAGTAGGGTCAAGAGACCTCTCACATTCTGCCCGTATAACTGATTGAATGGTAGATTCCTGCAACACATCTCATTATGAGAACACAAGGTGCAATAAGTACTGTTCCCATCCACCTCAGAGTCTACAAATGCTTTGGCCATCCTTTTCAGGATGCCAATAAATTGTTTGCAGAGTCCCTTAATATGTGGATGGCATGGAGTGATGTGGAGACCCATTAACTGACAACTTTGCCACAGGCTTTGAACTAGCTCCATGATTCACTGGTGTAAGTGTTTCACCTGCTCTGTGCGAGGGAAAGATGCTAGAGAGCGAAGCGTGGGGAGCTTCCCTAATTAATGTAGACAGTCTCCACTGGATCCTTTGCTGTGGCCAAAGCTGAGTTAAAGTTGCTGGCCGTGAAGCTAAATGTCTGTTACCAGTTGGGCCTGGGCCAAGAAGAGTTATAATATCAAAGTCCTATACTTCTGGGCCATAATAAGCTGCCCGGTGGTTGTCCAGGGCCACTGTGGAACAGGTGGTCCTATCATCCAATAAAGCATCCCCTCCTCCCATAGAGTCCGTCCTGCTAGGCTTCCACCTACCCTGTCAGAGAATGTATGTCTGTCACATTGGGTTCAGTCTGGAGGTTATCTACCAATGCCTCACTGTCGTAGTTGAGGCCACTATAGTATTAAATCTTGGGACCTGAGGACAGGGTGGACAGGCCTGGGGATCCCACGGATAAATTTGTGGGTCAAGAGTAGGAATCTGGGCTAAAAGGGCTCTAGATCAGGGAGCCCTTTGTGGTTGGGATGGTCTGGAGAAGAGGTTATATCCTCCCTTAGTACTCACTGGGTTGGATAGCTCTGCTTGGGAGATTGATGTAGCTGGCTGGTCCCCTGAGTTTGTGTTTTTTGGCTCCAGGTGATGACAGCAATGTATCACGGTACCCGTGATTGCTGCATTTCTGTGTCTATCTCCTGTAGGGGTCTTCCATTGGCTGTCTGCCTTTAGCCCGCCTCACATTGCCTATTTAAACTGAGTTTGGGCATCCTTTGGTTGCACTTTCGTGGTGTCTCAGACTGCATCCACATTCACTATGCTACAGAAGCTTCATGGGCCTTTTTGCTGTGTTCCTGGTTTCCTGAGTTCATCCTGTTCCTGAGACTCCTGTCTGCTGTACTTGTTCCAGTGCCTGTTCCGGTTGTAGTCGTCTGAGGTTGCTGTTTCCTGCTGCCTGTCTCCGTTGCCATTCCTGATCCGGTTGACCGTCATTGTGCTGGTTCCTGTTCATCTCCTGTGTCCGGTTCCTTCATCTGTGGCGACCTTGTTCCTCGGTCGCTCCGGCAACATTTTCACCTGTTGGTTCCCAGCGTGCGGACGCTGGTTTGCTCCACTGCCTTGTGGCGACTATACTACTAGTCTGTTGGTTACTAGCTCGCGGGCGCTGGTTCGCTCCTTTGCCTCACGGTTCTTACACAATTATCTGTTGGTTCCCAGCGTGCGGATGTTGGTTTGCTCCACTGCCTTGCAGCTACTACTCTACTAGTCTGTTGGTAACCAGCGTGCGGGCGCTGGTTCGCTCCTTTGCCTTTTGGCTCAATACACAACTATCTGTAGGTTCCCAGCGTGCGGACGCTGGTTCACTCCACTATCTCATGGCCTACTATATGTTCATTGTTGGTTCCCAGCGTGCGGACGCTGGTTCGATCCACTGCCTTGTGGCTTCTATACTCTAGTCTGTTGGTTACTAGCGCGCGGGCGCTAGTTTGCTCCGTTGCCTTACAGTGCTATACACAACTATCTGTTGGTTCCCAGCGTGCGGACGCTGGTTCATTTCACTGCCTTGTAGCCTACGATTTATCCAGTCTGTTGGTTACCAGTGCGCAGGCGCTGGTTAGCTCCATTGCCTTCTGGACTACTATTACTCAGTCTGTTGGTTTGCAATAATCAGCCAAGAGCTAACTTTCTTAGAATAGAAGTATCCTGTACTGTTTATATTTTATTATATATCACCTTCGGAAATATAAGAGCTCTTATTACAGGTGGTTTGTATAAAAACGTGAGGCAATTCGAATCCTGTTAAAGTGTTAAAAGCTCTTGGCTGATTATTGCTGGATTCTGCCCGCATGTCAAGAATCTAGTTCAGAAGTTTGTGGGAATAACTCTCCGATGGGAGAATAAAGGAGACGGGAGAGACAACTGATAAATATAGACACAGCTTCCGTGTATATTAAGATCTCTGCCCGCTACAGCAAAACTGGTGAAAACCCATACAATACTACTACAGATCCAAGTTGGGAGATCAACATAAACTTCTTAAAGACCAAGATAAATATTTTCTGCTACATATTTGCCACGGTAATAATCTACACCTGCAAGTACATATAACAATATTTTTTTTGGTGATATATTTTATCAATGACTTATTCTTAAAATCTTTTTTTATATTTTTTCATTTGAATTCACAATTTTTGCAGCGTTTTATATATATTGAAGTAATGCATATTCTGTATTACAATTTTGATGTGATAATAAAATCTGTATTTGAATATTATATCTTAGAGTTAGCGCTCTCCCTATACAATATTATTTTGTTTTATATATATATATATATATATATATATATATATACATTTTTAGCTCCGCAAGGGGCCTTGTATCTTCTGGTCTAACTACACATGCATTCGTTTTCATGACACACTGGAAGTAAGTGGAGAATTAGTTTGCCCTGGTTCTTCTACAATGTTTACTTATTACCAACACCAAGTGATGCATTGGCGTATGAAGGACTCCTTAAGAATCAATTATGTACCCTACAATAGGTCTCTGTGTTGTTTACCTAGTACATCACAAGCAGAGCCAGAGGATCTCTGTGGATTTAATTTCATTGATTCTTGACAACATCATATTTTAAATCCTGAATAGACAATATACTACCACCAACGGTTGGAGGATAAATGCTTTCAAGTACCTCAAAATGAGACTCCGTGACATCTGTCTAGTACAGCGCTTGTAATTCAATGTGTTTCACCTATATATATATATATATATATATATATATATATATATATATATAAAATCACCATCAATGAGGAGTTTGTCAAGATATCATATACGGTTATTATTCCCTTCTGCCTGATAGGTGTTACATATGAGATCTTTCACAAATTTAGATACTTTGATGTGTGTTTTCAGTACATCTATCGATATGCTGCATGCTGCTTCAACGCTATCTGATCTGTCAAGCCTGCCAACCAATCGGAAGTCTAGTGCTGTGTGGTCTCATTCATTAATCTGATACTATACACAATTTACAGTCATTTGATACATTATGTTGTTACTTTGATATTCCATGTGAGGGCTCATAGTCTGGTGGTGTGTTGCCGCTGAGCCGCTTATGGTCAGCCCTCTGCCACACAGCTTCCAGTATTTGTAGGGTTAATCACCCTCTTTTTACACTAAGCTTTTGCAAGTTTTTGGCTGTATTATGATGTCACTAGGGCATACCTCGTGCCCTCCTCCCCCGGCGCTGCCCTTCCAGACTCTCTCTATAAAAACCTCATATCTAGTGGAATTTAGTGAAAGCCTCTGCAATGGAGCCTAAACATTGACTGTTTGACTATTTATTTAATACACTTTTTTCTTTATTCATAAAGACCTGTGAATGCTCTTGAGTATGGTGGTTTCATCATTCACCCTTGCTATATATATCATCATCATCATCATCATTTTCAGCCATTGTCTATCCACTGCAGGATGAAGGCTTCCTTAGCCCTCAGCAAGCCTCCAACAACTTCAGCCTGTGCCTTTTGTTACCACTGAGTATGAACAAATTTGGTAATTTCATCTACCCACCTTGTCTTTGGTATTTTTCTTGGGGATTTAGCATCAGGTGAAATCCATTCCAAAATGTATTAGGTCCATGTACTATCAGGTCTTCTTACTATGTGGCCTGCCCATTTCCATTTCAGGTGCTTTACTCTTTCAGTTGTGTCATAGACCTTTGTTTGCTGAAGCATCCAAGCCCACTTTTTTTGGTCTCATTTTGTAATGTTTCAAATTTGTTGCTCCATGGTTCTCTGTGTAAACTTAAGTTTTTATATGGCTTTGGCATTCAGTGTCAATGTTTCACAGCCATACGTATGGACTGGGAGGACACCTTAGTCAAAACCTTTCTCTTTAGGCAGAGTGCTAAATTTGTCTTAAAGACAGTACTACTAAGTTTTCCAAATGCTTGACATCCCAATTTTATTCGTTTGCAATTTCCATCATGATATTTCCATCTGTTGACACTCCATGTTCAAGGTAAACATACATGTCAACTTCTTCTAGTTCTTGTCCATCTACTATGATTTTCCCTGGTATGGTAACATTTTTTATACATGACTTGCATTTTGTTGATATTCATTTTCAGACCCAAATTTTTGCTTTCCTGTTGAAGCTCTTCAATGCGTCCTTGCAGCTCTTCAGGACTACTGGCAAAGAGTATGGTATTGTCTGGAAATGTAAGTGATGTAGGTATTCTTCATTGATCTTAAGTCCTTTTTGTCCTAATGTAGTTTGTGGAAAATTTCTTCTAAACCAACAGAAAATAGCTTTTGGAAAATTGTGCCTCCTTGTCGGACACCTTTATCTATGTTGATCAGAACTTTATCATTGTTGGCCTGTATTGATGCAGTTGCATTTTAATATATTGATTGGAGGATATTGATGTAAGCTATATCCTTGGTTGATCATGACATCAATTATTGCTTACTTTTTCACTGAGTCAAAGGCATTTTTTCGTAGTCAATGAAAGCTATGTATAATGGGAGGTTGTATTCATTATGTCACTCTGTAACTTGTTGCACTGTCTGGATATAGTCCATTGTCCTGAAACTGCTCCAGGAGTTCTTTAGACTGTGCCATGTTAAGTATTTGTCCATTGTTCTTGAGAGTACTTTTGTGAAAACCTTGCAGACCACTTGAATAGGCTTATTGCTCTGTTGCTTTTAGATCAGCCTTATCACCTTTTTTGTGCAGTAGGATGACTTCTGAAGGTTTTCATGTTGCAAGCACTTTGCTGTGTAGTAGCCATTTTGAAAATAGTTTAGCTAGGGCTTTGAATAAGGGTTGACCTCCAACTTTATCGGGTCCAGCTGCTTTTCCATTCTTCATTGAATTTATTGTAGCTTCTACTTCTTCTACCAAAACTTTTGGCACAGCATCAGTCTCTGGCACGGCATACATTTGTTGTCCTTCTTCCGTATAAAGATTTGAATACAATTCTTCACTTTAGTATTTGCTGTTTTTACTGTTTTGCTGTTTGAAGATTGACACTAGCTATCACTTAAAAATCATAAGAATTTTGAGTTAGCACTGTCTAATGGCTTCAGTGTGAACTTCCAGAAACAGACATTTCAACCCATAATGAAAAAGTTATTGAGATTATCATAGACACTGCCCATGCCCTTGCACCTACTGAAAAACTAGATAAACCAAACCAACTATACAAAGAAACAGTTGCCATGATGAAAAAAGTGACAATAATATCAAAAACAGGGTAGAATATGTAGAAATGCATAAGGAGGTGCATAACAGAAGAAACAAGCAAGATCAGTGTTCAAAAGTATACTGGAAGAAAATCATGGTGGGAATGTTTGCATATGTCAATGAATCTGTGAACTATGCCATCGGGAGCATATACTCCTGGCAGGATCACCCATGGTGGTCTGATCAAAGCTAAGACACCAGACTAAATCGATACAAAATCTGCAAACCTGCACTGGACCGGCATGGCAGATTATGGTCTAGTCCTTAAGCATGGTTTCACAACAAAAAAATAGCCCTCATTCCCAGGAGGCCTATGAGCTACAACCTACAGCAGCGGGTAGGCCTGCACAATGGTAGAGGGTGCTAAGAATCACCAGGTTCCATTAGGCTGCCTTTGGTCTTAAGACATTGGAAAGCTTAAAGTTCGATCTATGAGTATGGTTTCATGCTTAGAGGAACTAGTACAAGAACTGAATAACATCAATTGGGACATTATCAGCTTATGTGTGACTTGTAAAAAAGATGAAGATTGAATCAGATTAGATGGTGGACATTGGATATACTATAAAAGAACCAATGATGGTCAATGTTGAGGAATTAGATTCTTGATTAAAAAAAGAGTGACAGGCTCAGTTGTAAAAGTAGAGAGGATTTCTGAAAGAACTGTTTCCTGTGCTATCAAACAGTCCCTATGTTCTTCAGATCATTCAAGTCTATGCCCCTATAAGTAGCGATAATAGTGATGTAGTTGAAGAATTTTATGATGATTTATTACGCCTCTACAAACAGGACAATTATCACTACAAATTTATTACAGGAGATTTAATTGCGACAATTGGTAAGATCCAAATTTGTGAACAATCGATTGGACCTAATGGAATTGGAAAAAGAATTGCTAGAGTCAACTAATATAATTTGCAGAAGAACAAAATGTGTACATCATGAACTTATTCTACAGGAGCGTTAGAACACCTGTGCGGCGGCTGCTCAAGCCGACCGCTGCTTCCTCCGGCAGCTGCAGCCGCATTGTCTATCTGACGGCTTCAGCCGCATTGCTATCTGGCGGCTCCAGCCACATGAGGCTTGTGGCGGTTCGGCAGTTTCCTGGGCTCTGGGTTCCAGCGCATGTCTGTGACAGCATAATGGGCACATGTCCAAGGGCATGGACGTGCACTCCATTTAAAGGGGCAGTGGCACGGATGCTGACTCCTCCTCTTCCTGGACCCAAAGCTCAAATACTACCTGGACACTATGTTCAGTTGTCCTTTCATGGTGTCCTGTGCAGTTTGGTCTGAGTTTAGTGCATTACCTGGTTTGTCTGACTACCCGTTCCGGTGCCAACCTCTGGTTTGTCTGACTACCTGCTTTGTGTATGACCCCGGCTTAGTCTGATATCCCTCCTGGTGTAGAACTGTGGCTCTGGTAGACTACCTCCTCTGTGTATGACCTCTGGCCTGGCTGACTATCCGTTCTGGTGCTGACCTGTGGCTCTGTCCGACTACCTGCTCCGTGTATGACCCTGGGTAGTTCAATAACCAATCTGGTGCAGACCTGCGGCTCTGGTTGACTATTTGCTCTGTGTATGTCCCGGCTTGCCTGACTACTCACTTTGGTGGTACCTGGGCTCTGTCAGCTGCGCACCCAGCATACCAACTCTTCAGTGGATACCTGTCTGGTGCTATCAGTGGCTCTGGCAGACTTCTCCTTGCTCACGTACATTTACTGGTGCATTCAGGTGAGGACCTATAGCACAGTGAGTCTTACTCAGGAACGTAGATTGTACAGGTGCGGACCTGTTCTAGTCTGTTCAGGTGCGGACCTGTTGTAGACTGCTCAGGTGCAGACCTGAGGCGGCTTATCTTCTCCTTGCCTACTGGGGTCCTGTTCAGTACCACAAAAGAAGCGCTATCCTTCCTGATGTTGTCTAATATTGTTTTGTTTACCTGCTGTTGCCGAATCATTCTGTTCGTTGTGTATCTTTATATATATTGTGTTACATACAGTACTGGTCCAGTTCTTGTTCCTACAATCCGTGACAAGGAGAAAGTCCCAGATAAAATGGGCATGGACATACCCTAATGGTAATACAAGTGAAATCGACTTCATACTTGCAAATAGTAAAAAGATATTCACTGACTGTTCAGTCATAAATCGTTTTAATGTTAGAAGTTACTATCATTGGGTGAGAGCAAAAATCAAAATTGACTGCAGTAAAGAAAATGATTGTCAAAAAACACAAAGCTATTGAAAAATCATAAGAATGTTGAGTTACCACTGTCTAATCTCTTCAGTGTGCTGCAAGACCTTCTAGACACAGACATTTCAACCCACAATGAAAAAGTTATTGACTCTATCGTAGACATGAATATGCCTATGCACCTACTGTGAAACAAAAAAAAAACAATCCGAATATCAAAAGAAACAGTTGCCATGATGATAAAGCTATGAGAAATGAAGCAAAACAGTAATATTAGAAACAGGTTAGAGTATGTAGAAATGTGCAGCGCATAAAAGAAGAAACTCATCAAAAGCACATTGGAAGAAAATCAAGGGCTAAAAAAAGCAAAATGAAAGATGGCCACACATAGGAGTCAAATGTTTACATTAAATCTTGAAGATAGTACAATAGCAAAAACTCAACAAGAAATAGTAAAGCGAGTGGAAGGATGTGATTCAGCTGTTTAAGAATGAAGAAAAACAATTAAATACAGTACCAGAGGCTGAAGCTGTACGAAATTTTGGTAGAAGAAGTAGAAGCTGCAATAAAATCAATGAAAAATGGCAAAGCAGCTGGATCTGATAAAGTTAATGTTGAAATGTAAAAAAGCCAGAGGTCAACCCTTATTCAAAGCACTAGCTAAACTATGTTCAAAATACCTAATCCTTGGCAAAGTGCCTAAAACATGGAAGCATTCAGAAGCCATGCTACTGTACAAAAAAGGCAGATATAAAATAATACCAAGCAATAAGCTTATTGCCAGTTGCCTGAAAGATTTTCACAAAGGTAGCATCAAGTAGAATGGACACAATACTTAAGGTGCAGGCCCAGATTTACATCTTAAAGGGATAGTAATACTTAAAAACAAGCTTATTTTATATTGTAGCCCTTAAAAAAACATGAAAAATGATATAAGTCTTACCTCCCAAACCTTTATGGTTTGGGAGATATTCAGAAGTAAAGTTTCCCCTGGAGTGACGTCATTGCTCCACCTTTCAGATTTGGAATCTGGTCCAGGGACCGACTGTGCCTCTCCAGAAGTGCTGAGATCACCATCTTTAAAAAGAATTTCTTAATTGGAATGGTCTACAAAGTGTGCTTTCAAGCCAGGCACACTTTGTACACAGTTCCAATTAAGTAGTTATTTTCAAAGATCGTGATCTCGGCACTGCTAAAGAGCTGCCGGTTGCTCTGTGGACCGAATTCCAAATCTGTCCACTAGATGGCAGACTTGGCTGAAACAGCCAGGAAAAGAGAACTTTACTATATTTTACATGTGAATCTCTCCCAAATCATAAAGGTTTGGGAGATAAGGCTTATATCATTTTTCATGTTTTTTTAAGGGCTACAATATAAAATAAACTTATTTTCAAATATTACTATCCCTTTAAGCTCCCCTAGGCAAGTCCTGTATGACAATGCTAAAGATTTCTCCAACTTTAGAGGTGTTAGTGCATTAGCTGCTCAGAGTAAAAGAAAGGCGCTCTAAGTCCTATGTTATTTTATGCAGCCAATGTTTTAAGCCCTCCCCAACTTTAGAGATCTTAGTGCAAGAAAACAGAGCAAAAAAATTAGCAAAACAGGAGCAAATAAGGAGCAAAAAAATAGAGCAAAAAAAAATGGTGCTCCATCTCCTATATAACTATAGACGTCTTAATGTATTGGCTCCATAGAGTAAAAAAAAAAGGGTGCTCCAAGTCCTATGTTATTCTATGGAGCCAATGTATTAAAGGGATAGTATTACTTCAAAATTACTATTCCTCATATTGTAGCCCTTAATAAACTGAGTTAAATGACACCAGCGGCTTCTCTCAAACCTTTATGGTTTAATAGATAGCCGCTTTCAAAGTTTCCTCTCCCCTGCTGTCAGCATTCCGCTGCCAGCAGGGGAATCCGGTCCCGGGACAGGAGGAGGCTCTTAAACAGAGCCGATATCTTGTTATGGAAGGAAAAATTATTCATTGAAACAGTCTTCTACGTGAGCTTGGTTACCAAGCACACGTAGAAGACTGTTTCAATGAATAATTTTTCCTTCCATAACGAGATATCGGCTCTGCTGAAGAGCCTCCTCTTGATTCAGAGACTGGATTCTCCTGCTGGCAGCAGAACGCTGAGAGCAGGAGAGAGGAAACTTTGAAAGCGGCTATCTCTTAAACCATAAAGGTTTGAGAGATGCCGCTGGTGTCATTTAACTCAGTTTATTAAGGGATAAAACATAAGGGATAGTAATTTTGAAGTAATACTATCACTTTAAGATTGTTCAACATTAGAGCTCTTAGTGCAAGGAAATGGAGGAAAGAAAAAAGAGCCTGCTTCTTCTGCCACTGCACAGAACCAAGTAGGGTATGCTGTACCTGAACCCATGAGGAACGGAGCGTCCTTCAATGCTAATCAAGAGCCGGACTCTCTTGTGCCTGAAAGTCCTCGGGAAGGGCAGATGGTTGAAACCCATAGGTGATCAAGAACGGAGAACTCTGTGAGGAAGAGTTCATGGCACAATTCTGGACAAACTCCGCCCAAGGTTACAGGGTAGCCCAATTATAGTAGTGGTCTGAGATATAGCAACAGAGAAATTGTTCTAAGGCTTGGTTAGACCTTTCTGCCGCACCGTTAGACTGAGGATGGTATGCGGAGGAGAATGCAAGCTGGATCCCCATTTGGGCACAAAAGCATCTGCAGAACCAAGACACGAACTGGCTACCTCTGTCTGAGACAATAACCCTGGGTATGCCATGAAGTCTAAAGACCTCCTTAGCGAATACCACTGCCATTTCCTGTGCGGATGGTAGGCCTTTAATTAGTACAAAGTGGGCCATCTTCGAAAATTTGTCTAAGATCATCAGGATGATCGTGAAGCCTGAAGATGCCTGAAGATCAACCATGAAGTCTATGGACAGATGGGACTAGGGATCGGTTGAAGGAGACCAACCGGAAAATGTTGAGGTGACTTATTCTGCACACAAATAGTGCATGCTGATCGAAGGCTTGGCCACCAGAACAGTCTAGACAAGGACCAAATCAGTTGGTCTCGCCCAATATAACCAGCAATTTTGGAAGCATGGTAAGCAGTTTAATGCGCAACTGAGCGGGTACAAAGCACTTCCCACAAGGTTTCTCTGCCGGAGCTGATGTTTGAGAGGCCAACATCGCCTCTCCCAGTGGAGACATAATACATGTACGTATATGGCAAGAATCTGATCGGCTGGAATAAGTGGTGTGGGAGAGACCTCCTCCTTGGATAAATTGTAAAATTGGCGTGATAGGGCATTGGCCTTAACATTCTTAGAGCCTGGAAGGTAGGAAACCACATAATTGAACCTGGATAGGAACAATGCCCATCTAGCTTGACGGGATGACAAGCGTTTAGCCTCGGATAAGTATGTTAGGTTCTTATAATCCATAAGAATCAAAATCGGGGAACTGGTACCTTCCAAGAGGTGTCGCCATTCTTTCAATGCCAGTATGATGGCCAGTAATTCTCTGTCCCCAATCTAATAAACCATCTCAGCCTTAGATAGTTTTCTGGAAAAGTAACTGGAAGGGCGTAAGGCCTCCCCCAGGGCCGAGCATTGAAAAAGGAGGGCTCCTACTCCAATCTCAGACACATCGACTCCCAGGGTACAGTGCAGGGCTGGATTCAAGTGCACCAAAATAGGAGCTGCTGCGAATGCTGTCTTGAGGTCTTCAAAGGAGAGCAACGCACTGGGACACCAGTCAGTGACCTTAGCACCTTTACGGGTCATATCTGTGATAGGTTTGACAATAGTCGAAAAATTATTTATAAACTTCCAATAATAATTAATGAAGCCCAAAAATCTTTGAATAGATTTAAGCCCCCCAGGACGAGGCCATTGCAATACTGCGGATAATTTCTGGGGGTCCATGGCCAACTCAGATGAGGAAATAATGTACCCCAGAAAGGTCACCTGAGGTTTGTGAAATTTGCATTTCTCCAACTTGCAAAACAAGCTATTCTCTCTCAGTAGTTGCAGAACTTCAGATACATCCGAATGATGAGTCTCCAACCTAGGAGAATGAATGAGGATGTCATCCAGATAGACCACTACACAACTCTGTAATAAGTCTCTTAGCACGTCATTGATAAATTCCAGGAAGGCAGCAGGAGCATTGCAGAGACCAAAGGGCATGACAAGGTACTCCTAATGCCACTCCGGGTGTTGAATGCTGTCTTCCATTCATGGCCCCTCCTTTATTCTGACCAAATTGTAAGCCACCCTCAAATCAAGCTTTGTGAATATCTTGGAACCTTTAAGACGATCAAATAATTCCATAATCAGAGGCTTCGGATAAGCGTTCTTAACCATCAATTTGTTCAACCCACGGAAGTCAATACAAGGATGCACCTCTCCGTCTTTCTTTTTTACAAAAAAAAATCCAGCCCTGGCAGGGGATGTGGATTTGCAAATGATGGCCCTCTCCAGGGCATCGGAGACATATTCTTCCATGGCCTTGTTTTCCTCCACAGATACAGGATATATACGGCCCATAGGAGGGGTTGTACCGGGCAGTAGCTCCACCGAGCAATCATAAGGCCTATGAGGAGGTAACACCCCGGCCTGGACTTTATTAAATACATCAGCAAACTCAGAATAGGCCTCAGGTAGGCCAGAAGACCCAGCACATGCCAGTCAAACTGGGAGCGATAGACAAGACTTGTTACATTGTGGACCCCAACACAATATTTCGCAAGTCTTCCAATCAATGCTAGGGTTATGCGCCTGCAACCAAGGAAACCCTAGGATGATGTCATAATAGGAGAGCTGATCACCTGAAACTTCAGGGTTTCTTTATGGAGGGCCCCCACCCTCAGGATAAGTGGAGAGGTTTCCTGAGTAATGTGTGATGGTATAAGGGGTCTGCCATCAATGGCCTCAATGGCCAAAAGAGAGGTACGTGACTGTAATGGAATACAATTCTGAGCAGCAAATTCCGTATCCATAAAGTACCCGGCAGCACCAGAGTCTATTAATGCAGAAACTGAGACAGACTCATTGGCCCAGGTAAGAACCACTTCAAGCATTGGTTTCTCCTGCTTGGCCTCAGAGGACTGAGAGATACTACCTAAGATCTGTCCCTGACAAGATCTTAGGTGCGGGCGTTTCCCAGACGTACCGGACATGACCTTAATAAGTGTCCAGGTCTCCCACAGTACAGGCACAGTCTCTCCCTCCTCCAAAAGGCCCTCTCCTCCACAACAAGCTGGGTGGCCCCAATCTGCATCAGTTCACCACCCCCAGAGTCAGAACCAGGAGGCAAGTTAAGTGAGGTGTTGTTCTGGAAGAATGCCTCCGCAGGCGCTCCTTAAATGAGGATATCTCCCGAACCTGAGTGTCTATTAGGATAATAAATGATCCCAGGTCATCCAACCCCTTAGGTAAATCGCGGGCAGCAATCTCATCCTTCATATAGTCACCAAGCCCTTGGGAAAAGACGGCTACAAGAGGCTCATTATTCCACCCTACCTCGGCTTCCAGACTCCGAAATTCAATCGCATAATCCGCCACTGTACGATCGCCCTGGCGGACGGTCATAAGTTGTTTTGAAGCCGAGGTAGCGCAACCTGGCACATCAAAGACACATTTAAGAATATAGATTATGTAGATTATGGGTTTGTCCATCTGTCTCCCATAAAGGATTTGCCTATCCCAATGCCCTGCCAGACAAAAGCGAGATCATCAGGCCCATCCTACTGCGCTCAATAGGGAAGGCATGCGGAATCATTTCTAGGTATATGCCCAGCTGGTTCAAAAAGTTCGGGATCCCCACTGTAACGTTGTGGGAGTGGAAAGGATCCACACAACCCTCTGACCACACCTGCATCAGAGGCCGTCTGTACTGCCTGTGCCAAGGAAGGAGCTGGGGTGGCCACCGGTTGCGGATTCGAGCGTTCCAAGTGAGATGCATGGCTAAGCAAGGTTGGCAAGGCCAGGGACAAATGATTGATTTGTTGGTCTTGATCCTGCATCCTATCCAATATGCTCTGAAAAGGTGAATCACTATTACCGTCTGTTGTCATGACCCTTACCTACTGTTACGGTTTGCAAGCAAGACAAGAGTCGGACGGTATAGTTAAAATCGCCTTTATTAGAATCAATGTAGAATAGCAATATCTATATAAATATATATTAGTCTCAGGAAGAAGCAGAGGGTAACCCAAGAGGCAGGGACTCTATCAGAAATAGGAGAATACCTCCAAGTTCCCAGACTGCAGAGACTAGGCCGAAGTCAATGGTTGTCTCATTAGCCAGAATGCCAAGTGAAGCCCTGAACAGTCTCCCCTAATGATGGTAACCAGGGAGAATACTGACTCACGCCTGCAGTCAGTCAGAGGAAGGCCATCTCCCAAAAGGGAAGGCAACAAGGGAGACTACTGACTCACGTCTGCAGTCAGTAAAGCTAGAGTCTGCCAGAGCCACAGGTCTGCACCAGTTAGTATGTCCACTAAACAGGAGGCAACACCGAGGGTAGCTGGACAGAGCCCCAGGTCAGCACCAGATTGGATAATCAGACAGGCCAAGGTCATACACAGAGTGGGAAGTCAGCCAGAGCCACGGGTCTGCACCAGTTAGGATGTCCACTAAACAGGAGGCAACACAAAGGATAGCTGGACAGAGCCCCAGGTCAGCACCAGGTTGGATAGTCAGACAAGCCAAGGTCATACATGGAGCAGGTAGTCAGCCAGAGCCAGAGGTCTGCACCAGGTTGGATGTCCAAACAATTAGGGAGCTCACAGAGAAGAGTCAGACAGAGCCACAGGAGAGCACCAGGATGGATGGTCAGACAAGCCAGGGTCATACACAGACTATCAGGAACAAGCTAAATACAATTGCAATGAACAACAACGTAAGGGTAACTGGATAGAAAGCCATTTCACTTAAATACCATGAGCCAGGAAATAGATGGGAGGGGACTGACCAGATCTTCCTGTACAAAGTTGAGGCCTGCGTCATAGCGCAGCCTTGCGCCCGTAATTGAAGCATCTAGCTGAGATGTGTCAAGTGCCTGCCTAGCCAGAGGTCAAAGGGCTGCCACTACAGACGCCAAGCACGCCCAGGCCCTATCCTTGGAGTGACGCATGGGATGATGCCTAAGCGTCATTTTGAGGCATCCACACCCTGCATCAACCAAGGCAGCGTTGCTGGATCTAAGGTAGGCTGTGACACTATGCGACCGAAGCTTATGTAATTTGTATTCCCAAACCTGGTAAAGATCCTTTGTGCTGTACTAATTACAGGCCCACCTCTCTTCTCAACCTGGACATAAAGATATACGCAAAGGTCCTGGCCAACAGATTAAAACAATTCTCTCTACTCTGGTCCACCCGGATCAAGCAGGATTCAAGCAATGTCGCAAGACTAGGGACAACACTAGACAACTTATTAACATTTTGCAATATGTTGAGATTAACAAAATGCCTGCAGTGTTTCTGACAACTGACGCCGAAAATGTATTTGATCGGTTCAGTTGGCCCTTTATGTTTGCGACTCTGCGTTCCTTTGTCTTTGGACCTGGCTTTCTCTCTCATATTCAATCCCTTTATACCAACCCCACTGCTAGAATTAGAGTCAATGGCCAACTATCATCGGTTTTTGGGATAACTAACAGCACTAGGAAAACTCTTTCTGCAGTCAGTACCCCATCCCGTAGGGACTGGGATGAGTTACCTGACCCCACTTACTGTGGGTGCACCACCTTCTCGGCACTTACAGCTAGTTTTTCCCATTGTGTTATTACTCGACTGTAACACTGTACATTAAGTTGTACTTTTTACCTGAGTGGCGACCTGCATTGTCTACATATATTTTTCTGGGTGCTGACTGAATAAAAATGTATATATATATATATATATATATATATATATATATATATATATATATAAAAAATATATTGAATATAAAAATATAGTCCCATATTCTGCAGAAAAAGTAATAAAGTGCTACAAAAATAGTGATATCATAAAAAAATATAAAAATGTAAACTCACATATCCATAGATATACACCTCCAACTCTGTTATTCCTTATCTTGACCCTTTGTGAACCAACACAGTGGATTGCGGTGTGAATGCGGGCTGGTGATGTGAGGTAATGCTTGATCTTAGCCTCTCCCATCCTTAACTCTACATGAGTAGTAGATGGACTGTAGATATCTTGAAATTAGCCTAAATGAGATGCCGACACTCCAGGGCTACAAGTGAAAAACTGCAAGCAGAGGAGCAGAACCTTTAATAATACCCCCATCTATGGATGTATCTCCGGGTCGTGGATATACATGTGAGGGTATATGGTGCAGCACTGGGTGACAGCAAAACTGAGACTAATATTTAAAATCCTATGTGTTTCGTATCTTCCCCAGAGCAAGTATCACTTAAGACAAGAAACGCATAGAATTTTAAATACCACTCTCAGTTTTGCTATCAACCAGTGCTGCACCATATATACTCTCACCTGTATACCCAGAGATTCAACCATATGCGGGAGGTATTGCTAAAGGTTCCACTCGTCTGCCCGTGATAGTTCACTTAAAGCCCAGGAGTGTCGGCATCTGAATTGGCTTATTTCAAGACATCTACAGTCCATCTATTGATCATGTAGAGCTAAGAACAGGAGAAGCCTGTCTGCATTCACTTCTGAATCCACTGCGTTGGTTCACAAAGGGCTAAGATAAGGAATAACAGAGTTGGAGATCTATCTCTGATATGTGAGATAATTTCACGTCAGATTTTTATATTTTTCAGTGATATCACTATTTTTTGTAGCCCTTTATTCATTTTTCTGCAGAAGATGGGACTATATTTTTATATTCAATCCTTTTTTAATATTGCATATATTTGTTTGTCCAGACTTTATGTATGATATGGTATTACATTTCCTTTTGTCTTTATTATATTTGTAGGTATTATTTTCATACAGAATATAGGCGCTCTCCTTTATTTGTATGTTGGATATTTCGATATCCCGTCCTGCCCACTATCAGGTCATTACGATTGATGGGACTTTTTCTCTATTTTTCTTTATTTTACATTGACTAGTGTCTGTTTTGTCTTGAGGGATTATTGGTGCCAGTTCCATATATTTCTGTCTTTATGTAAATATTTATGCAGCTTTACCCGACCAAGTCGGAGAAGAAGGATCTGCTGAAATTGAATAGTTGAGGAATTTAATCTCTAAAACTATTATTCTGTCGGCAAATGAAAAAGCACAAGTTATAGGCAATTTAAATAGAGGCATTTTACTAAGCCGAAATGTTGTGCAAGTACCAGGTTCACTTAAAACAAATGATAGGAATGTCCCCTAATTTCTCTCCATATAGGACAAGGAGCCTGTGCTCCAGGCAATGACACTGTACTACATTGGCTGTTCTATTCCCTGACCAGCATGGGGTAGATTCTGATATACAGTAAATATAGTTTAGTATTAGGGGCAGCAACACCTTGGTGAGCTGCCTTCTGTTCCAGGTGCCCCTTGTCTAAAACAGAATGATTTTTGTATACAGGAGACTGTCTTTGAAGGGGTTGTAGGGCCCTGCAGTTGACTTTTAATTAGCAATGCAACATAATCTGCCTCTGCTCATTTACAAGACAAAAAGGCCCTGATTAATTTATAAGTGGTGTTTGCAATGCTTGTTATTTGTTGTTCTCATTATCTCTGTCATAGATGGATTTTCATCCCAGGCTTCCCTAAGTAATTCTGGGTGCCCTTATCTCCAACAATGACACCCTCACTCTTCACATGACCCCACCCCAGTCCCATGCACTGTTTCTCTCTATCATGAAAGTGGTTAAATAATAGACTGTAAAGGGGTATATCACTGGTACAGAGACTTTAATATTGCCCTAGCCACACCCACAATTCAGAATGTAGCTTTAGACAGTTTACTAATCTGTCTATTGAGAAATCAGGCCCTGTTAGTGCAGCACAACCTAAAGAAAAAACAGGCTTCAGGAACAGTTTCAGAACAATTGGCTATATCCAAACAGCACAACAAGTTATACAGAGACATAATGAATACAACCTTCCATTATGCATAACCTTCGTTGACTACTAAAATGTCTTTGACTCAGTGAAAAGCAATAATCAACAGCTATCATGGTGCCCATGATTCTAGTGCTTTTGCTGGCTTGTTCACTTCCTTGTGAATGCTTGTTGGCAGCATGGCGGGTGACTACTTCCTGGTTACTTGGGTGTCATTTTGAGTGCTCGCTATTTTTATAGTTCCACCTTGATTGACCTATTTGGACTCCGTCTCCTAGAAAGGCCTTATATGCTGTGTCCTATCATTGCCTCAGTGCCCTTTCATGGTGTACCTGAGCGCTTTCTGAGTCTCCCATTGTGATCCGTTCCTGGCTGCTGAATCTGTTTTGTATATGACCCTGGCTCCGTCTGACTACTGATTTGTGCCTGAAACTTTTGCCTGCTGACTGACCGCTCCGTGCGAACTTTGGCTTGATCTGACTACCTGCTCCATGTAGGACCTTTGGCCTGGCTGACTAACCACTCAGTGCTGACTTTGGCTTGTCCGACTACCCGCTCCGTGTATGACCTTTGGCCTGGCTGACTACCCGCTCCGTGCTAAGTACTGTGGCTGGTCTGACTTCCCGCTCCATGCTAAGTACTTTGGCTTGGCTGAGTACCCAAATTGTTTGACCATTGGCTGGTTTGTCTCTCCCTCACTCTGAGACCTGGCACCCTCCTTGAAGGCTCTCAGTCTCAGTCCTTGATCGGGTAAGTTGTCTCCGTAGTACAGCAGTCCCTAGTCCTACCAAGGATTGTTGTGCCCCTAGCATTCTAGGGTACAAGTGTTTCTGTGACCCTAGCGTCCTAGGGTGTTGCAGTTTTCCTTTGCATTGTAGTTTGTGGGCCTCCAGCTTCCGTTCAGCTTACAGCACGCTTACCACTCTTTCTACCTCTGTGGTTCTGCTCTCTCTACTGGTTCACTCCAAGCTTATTCATCAGTCTTGCTAGGTTCAGTGTCAGTTCCTGGTAGTGGACTGTGCACTGTTCCCACGCCTGATCCTGGGAAGGTTGGTGAAGTGTCTACGTTCAACTATTCTTGTGATTTATTCTAAATAAAGTGGAATTGATTTTATGTACCTGTCTGAGTCGTTAATTACAAGTATCCCATGACAACACCATGATGAACCAAGGAATATATATAGCTTACATCAATATCCTCCAATCAATATATGAAAATGCAACTGCATTAATAAAGGTCAACAATGATAAAGTCCAGATTAACATAGAGAAAGGTGTTGGAGAAAGACACAATCTCCCGAAAACTATTTTCTGTTTGTTTAGAAGAAATATTCTGCAATCTATATTTGGGCCAAAAAGGACTGAAGATCAATGGAGAATGCTTACATCACTTACATTTTGCAGAGGATATCCTACTCATTGCCAGAAGTCCTTAAAAACCGCAAGAACTCAACAAAACACAAATTTACCATACCAAGGAAAATCAGAGTAGATAGACAAGAACAAGTGGACCAATATGTTTACCTTGGACAAGAAATGTCAAGAAGTGAAAACACCATGATGGAAACTGAGCAACAAATAAAATTGGAGTGGTAAGCATTTGGAAAACATAAAATAGTACTGTCTTTAAGACAAATTTAACACTCTGCTTCATTGAAAGGTTTCTGACCAATGTGTCCTCCCCGTCCATACGTATCACTGTGAAACAGGGACACTGAATGTCAAAGCCTTACAAAAACTTAAGGTTACACAGAGAAGTATGGAGCAGAGAATTCTGAACATAACAAAAGAGACTGAAAAATGTGTGCATGGAAACAAAGGTCTTTGACATAAATGAAAGAGTAAACTGCCCGAAATGGAAATGGGCAGGACAAATAGCAATAAGATATGATGGTAGATGGACCAAAGGAATTTTGGAATGGATTCCACTCAATACTAAACACCCAAGAAGAAAAACAGACAAGATGGGTAGATGAAATTACCAAATTTGTTGGTACACAGTGGCAACAAAAAGCAAAGGACAGAAGCTGATGATGATATATATTATATACCTACTAGTTACAAAGCCTGTATACATGGGCTGATCCGGAGCGGGAAGCTCCAGATGGCTCACAGCCTGTCTGTGCTCCCGGCTCCGGGGCAGCTGCGGAGGCACTGGGTGACAGTTAGCTAAGACTTCTTCAAGGAAATTGTCCGTTTTGTTGTTTGAATACTTAGGCTTTTAGAGTCTTATGTTCAAAACAAAAGAGGAATTCTGGAGCATCCCAACTGAACCATGGGGAGAAGTAAAAATGTCCTTTAATTTAAATGGGGCTTTAACTCCGTCAATGCAAAAGAGGTCTCCATGCACCGAGATGCAGTGAATTTTCTAGCATTTAAACAAATTGGCATTCTTATTTTCCCTTTGGTTCAGTTAGAATGCAACAGAATACCTCTTCTTTTTCTTTTAAACATAAAGTTACTAAGTTACATTTTTTTTGGGAGAAAGCTGTGATGCTTTCGGTGCAGAAGAGCATCTAAATCACATTTGATAAACATAGCAATTTATAATGACAAAGAGATGTCCAAAAAGATCAGTGTCTGCTGAATTAGGCCAGACTGAAACATTTATAAAGATCTCTTGTCACTTTAGATAAAATAACCATGGTCTTTTAATGCAGGTTCAAATAGCACATTTTAGGATCAACACAAACGAGACTTCTCAAAATTTTAAAGGGAAATGCGAAATCGCCAAACAATGATTAATCTATGTAAAGAAAATAGGAAGAGTCAAGTGACCAAAAGTCTGTGTCCATAGACACATCCATACAGGGGCAGCAGTAAGGAGGAGTTATGCAACACTCGGGCATACTGCCTGTCCCAGTGGTAGAGCATGGGGCTTGATTTTCACAGGAGTGGGCATGGGTGCATAGCCACCCTGCTCACTCCTGTGAAAATCTCTTCAAGGACTTCACCCTCCACCACAGTACACACCTCCTCCCTCTACACCCTCCTTCCCATTCACCACCTACACAATTTTAGCATCCAACACAATAAACACCTCCTCACTCCATACTCTCCCTCACCTTCAAATGAGCAACTCACAATACACACACAATAGACACACGCATAATACACATATACACACAATACACATATATACACACACACAATACACATACACACACACATATGCACAGACACACAATACACATACACTTAAACGCACATATATTTGCACACAGACAATACACATACACACACAGTACACACGCAATAGACACACACAATATGCACAATGTTATATGCAAAATGCACAACTCAAAACTCTATATGCATAATGTGCTATACACAAAATACTATAAGCAATACTCCAGATGCAAAACAGTATACAAATGCAATACGCTATATGACAAAGTCTATATGCCAAACACAAAACTTTATATGCAATACACAAAATGATGTATACAAAACTCTGTACGCAATGCACTGTATGCTATAAACAAAACAACAAATGCAAAATGCAATGCGCCATACGAACAGTGATATACACCAAATGCCATATGCAATACACAAAATGCTGTGTGCAATATGCAGTGCGCAATATGCTTTATACTATATGCAAAATGCAATGCGTTAAACACTGTATGACACACTTACACCATAAGTATAATGCCATACGCATAATGCAAAAAAAAACACTATACACAAAATGCCATACGCCAAATGCAAACCGATATAAGCAAAACTATATATGCAGTACTCCAAATGCTACACGCATCTCCTGCTCGAAGCTGATTGGCTGGGAGGTGTGTAAGCACACATCCCAGCCAATGGCTGTGAGTCATTTGGAACAGAGACTGCCCACATAAAAAGGCGGTCTCTGTTCAAAATTCCCTCACACTGGAATGGCCATCGGCCCATGAGGTTTCTGGGGTGGGGGGGCTCTGACTTCTCCTATCCCTGCCACCAGCACCACCACCAACGTCGTCAGTGGGGGAGACCAAACAGTGAGCTGTTTCATAATAAACAATTTTTTGCACAAAAGTTTAGTTTTCTCTTTTACAACATACATAAAATACTAGTGAAAAAATGGAAAATATTTTTTTCGTTTATCATCTGCTATTATTTTATCTCGGAAATATGTGCAATGCTTAACCATATGAATGCCAGAGAGCTATGGAACACATTGACATATGTCCAAGTTATGTTTGTGGTAAGTCATTAATATTTCTCTTTCTTTCTTTCTTTCTTTCTTTCTTTCTTTCTTTCTTTCTTTCTTTCTTTCTTTCTTTCTTTTACATGAATGTGAATGTAAGAAGGAACGAAAGAAGATGGAACAGAAGAAGAAAGAAGATGGAGATAAAGAAGATAGAAGAAGAAGACATACAGTAGATTAACAGGGTGCTGAAGACCTCGCTGAACATCAGGATTAATGGCAGGTGGTTCTTTGTAACTTAGTCAGATTAACCCTGTGAGTGCCAGTGGGGTAAGAATACCCCACTCACAATCATAGGGTTAAATCTACTAACATTTCACACATTTTTTCAGTGCTTTGGATGTATTGCTATGGGGCTTAGGGCTCCATATCAATACATCCACTGGTGACTTAGGATTTTCAGAAGTTTTTTTGAACATTCAATTCATGCATCTGCTGTTTAAAGATGCATTAAGGGACTCTTATCCCACATTAAAGTGGCTCAGTTTGCGCATCTTACCACTAACACATTGAATTGAATGGCAGATTATGCCATTTTGTCGTATGCTTCTATTGGGTCAAAGGGGCAATACATTTAGTGCCGTAGGTGCTATTTTTCTGCCTGCATTTCTTCATAGCACAGGTAACTGCGTTGCTTAACGTGTTGAAAAAATGCTGGCGGGGTTTTTAGTTGGCATTGGGTACATTTATATAGAGGCCTAAATTTGCAGTACTGAGTATTCTGTGAGCTACCTTGTTTAAATAGTATCTTCTTACATTGTATCACTAGATCTGCTGTCATAGTCCCCTGACAGAAAGCTTTCTGCAAACATCCAGCAAGCTCATTGTCAGGAACATAAAACTGTAAAACAAATATATGGATGATGATAAAAATAAATATAGGTATAGGCGCATTGATATTACATTATATACCCTTGTAATACCTTTTTTTACCTCATCGTGCATTCATTTCAGTCACTATACAATGCCCGATACGTCAACTTCTAAGGAAAGTAGCTACATTCAACATTATCTGGCGATGCTAAACGTTGTCAAAACAAGTTCAAAATCACAGCCAATCACCACATGCTAAATTATCAAGTCCATTCAGATAAGTGGGGAGTGGAGAGATTTGCATCTAAAAAATACACATAATACACTTTGGCATATATTGCACACATCACATATACACTAGTGTTGAGCGAGCATGCTCGGCCGATGCTCGGATCGGCTCGAGCATCGCTCTGCTCGGCACATGGCGGTACTCGTACGAGTACCGCATGTGCTCGCCCGCCATGTTCGGGTCTCCTCCCCGCACGTTTTGCGGCTGCTGCGCAGCCAGTAAACGTGCAGGGAGGCTCTGACATCGGTGTAATGCCAGCAGCCATGTTGGCTGCTGGCATTACACTGATTGGCTGGCCAGAACCCGTGGTCAGGTGCTGTATAGCACCTGACCATCGAGTTCGGCTCAGTCTGAGCCAGGGAGAGCTGAGGATAGGAAGGGAAAGGCAGTGTAGGGAGGAAAAAAACAAAAATTGTGAAAAAAAAAGAACCAAAAGTCCTTTTTAGGACTACTGTGTGTGGGGGCAGCAGGTTATTTGGTGTGGGGGGAAAAAAACAAAAAAAAAAAAAAAAAAATATATATATTCTGTTTAGTGTGCAAAGTTGCAGATTAGAGCACATTCTGTTTAGTGTGCACAGTTGCAGATTAGAGCACATTCTGTTTAGTGTGCAAAGTTGCAGATTAGAGCACATTCTGTTTAGTGTGCAAAGTTGCAGATTAGAGCACATTCTGTTTAGTGTGCAAAGTTGCAGATTAGAGCACATTCTGTTAAGTCTTCAAACTAAAATATCAAAGTCACGTATTCCATTCAGTGTGCGTCGACGCAGTTTAGCAGCACATTCTGAGTACTGTGCAGAGTTGCAGAATAGGAAGAAATACTGTTAAGTCTTCAAACTAAAATATCAAAGTCACATATTCCATTCAGTGTGCTTCGCCGCAGTTTAGCAGCACATTCTGTGTACTGTGCAGAGTTGCAGAATAGGAAGAAATACTGTTAAGTCTTCAAACTCAAATATCAAAGTCACATATTCCATTCAGTGTGCTTCGCCGCAGTTTAGCAGCACATTCTGTGTACTGTGCAGAGTTGCAGAATAGGAAGAAATACTGTTAAGTCTTCAAACTAAAATATCAAAGTCACATATTCCATTCAGTGTGCTTCGCCGCAGTGTAGCAGCACATTCTGTGTACTGTGCAGAGTTGCAGAATAGGAAGAAATACTGTTAAGTCTTCAAACTAAAATATCAAAGTCACATATTCCATTCAGTGTGCTTCGCCGCAGTTTAGCAGCACATTCTGTGTACTGTGCAGAGTTGCAGAATAGGAAGAAATACTGTTAAGTCTTCAAACTAAAATATCAAAGTCACATATTCCATTCAGTGTGCTTCGCCGCAGTGTAGCAGCACATTCTGTGTACTGTGCAGAGTTGCAGAATAGGAAGAAATACTGTTAAGTCTTCAAACTAAAATATCAAAGTCACATATTCCATTCAGTGTCTTTCACCGCCGTTTAACAGCCTATTCTGTGTACTCTGCAGAGTTGCAGAATTATAAGAAATACTGTTAAGTTTTCAAACTCAAATATTAAAGTCACATATTCCATTCAGTGTCTTTCACCGCCGTTTAACAGCCTATTCTGTGTACTCTGTACAGTTGCAGAATTATAAGAAATACTGTTAAGTTTTCAAACTCAAATATTAAAGTCACATATTCCATTCAGTGTCTTTCACCGCCGTTTAACAGCCTATTCTGTGTACTCTGTACAGTTCCAGAATTATAAGAAATACTGTTAAGTTTTCAAACTCAAATATTAAAGTCACATATTCCATTCAGTGTCTTTCACCGCCGTTTAACAGCCTATTCTGTGTACTCTGTACAGTTCCAGAATTATAAGAAATACTGTTAATTTTTCAAACTCAAATATTAAAGTCACATATTCCATTCAGTGTCTTTCACCGCCGTTTAACAGCCTATTCTGTGTACTCTGTACAGTTCCAGAATTATAAGAAATACTGTTAAGTTTTCAAACTCAAATATTAAAGTCACATATTCCATTCAGTGTGTTTCAACGCCGTTTAACAGCCTATTCTGTGTACTCTGCAGAGTTGCAGAATTATAAGAAATACTGTTAAGTTTTCAAACTCAAATATTAAAGTCACATATTCCATTCAGTGTCTTTCACCGCCGTTTAACAGCCTATTCTGTGTACTCTGTACAGTTCCAGAATTATAAGAAATACTGTTAAGTTTTCAAACTCAAATATTAAAGTCACATATTCCATTCAGTGTGTTTCAACGCCGTTTAACAGCCTATTCTGTGTACTCTGCAGAGTTGCAGAATAGTAAGAAATACTGTTAAGTTTTCAAACTCAAATATTAAAGTCACATATTCCATTCAGTGTCTTTCACCGCCGTTTAACAGCCTATTCTGTGTACTCTGTACAGTTGCAGAATTATAAGAAATACTGTTAAGTTTTCAAACTCAAATATTAAAGTCACATATTCCATTCAGTGTCTTTCACCGCCGTTTAACAGCCTATTCTGTGTACTCTGTACAGTTCCAGAATTATAAGAAATACTGTTAAGTTTTCAAACTCAAATATTAAAGTCACATATTCCATTCAGTGTGTTTCAACGCCGTTTAACAGCCTATTCTGTGTACTCTGCAGAGTTGCAGAATTATAAGAAATACTGTTAAGTTTTCAAACTCAAATATTAAAGTCACATATTCCATTCAGTGTCTTTCACCGCCGTTTAACAGCCTATTCTGTGTACTCTGTACAGTTCCAGAATTATAAGAAATACTGTTAAGTTTTCAAACTCAAATATTAAAGTCACATATTCCATTCAGTGTGTTTCAACGCCGTTTAACAGCCTATTCTGTGTACTCTGCAGAGTTGCAGAATAGTAAGAAATACTGTTAAGTTTTCAAACTCAAATATTAAAGTCACATATTCCATTCAGTGTCTTTCACCGCCGTTTAACAGCCTATTCTGTGTACTCTGTACAGTTCCAGAATTATAAGAAATACTGTTAAGTTTTCAAACTCAAATATTAAAGTCACATATTCCATTCAGTGTGTTTCAACGCCGTTTAACAGCCTATTCTGTGTACTCTGCAGAGTTGCAGAATAGTAAGAAATACTGTTAAGTTTTCAAACTCAAATATTAAAGTCACATATTCCATTCAGTGTGTGTCACCGCAGTTTAGCAGCCTATTCTGTGTACTCTGCAGAGTTGCAGAATAGTAAGAAATACTGTTAATTTTTCAAACTCAAATATTAAAGTCACTTATTCCATTCAGTGTGTGTCACCGCAGTTTAGCAGCCTATTCTGTGTACTCTGCAGAGTTGCAGAATAGTAAGAAATACTGTTAATTTTTCAAACTCAAATATTAAAGTCACTTATTCCATTCAGTGTGTGTCACCGCAGTTTAGCAGCCTATTCTGTGTACTCTGCAGAGTTGCAGAATAGTAAGAAATACTGTTAAGTTTTCAAACTCATATATATTAAAGTCATATATATCGTGTAAGATGAAGAAGGCGGGTAAAAAGGGACGGGGAAGTGGACGTGATCCTGAAAGTTCAGGGCGCGGGTCAGGACGCGGAGAAACTGTGCCTGGTGCCAGAGCACAAGAAAGAAAGACATCCACCATACCTAGCTTCATGTCTGATTTCACAGGGCGTCGCAGGACATCACTCTCGAGGTCCGACCAGTGCGAACAGGTGGTCGGTTGGATGACAGCTGATACTGCTTCCAGTCGGTTAAGCACCACCCTGTCTTCCACCAAGTCCACTCTCAGTAGCCAAGAGTCTGGTCAACATAATCCTCACTCTGATCATCCTTCCTCCCACCATACACGGTCTGGTCAAAGAAGTGATCCCACACTGGGATATAGTGATGAGCTCGTCTCATCACCAATCCTTCATTTGACCCTCTCTCCAAGCACGCTTGCAGAGGAACATGACATCTTGTGCCCTGATTCACAACCTCTAGAGGCTACCCAATCACAAGAAGATGACAGATGTGAACGGCATTTAAGGTCAAAGGAAGTAGTGGATGATGATGATGATGATGAGACACAGTTGCCATTAAATCAACCACTATTTCCGTCTCAAGACCTTGTTGAGGAGAATGTTATACAGTTGTCAATGACTGAGTATGTGGTGGGATCAAGACTTGAGGAGGATGATCAGAGTGAGGAAGTGGAGGAGGACTTGGTGGACGATGAGGTGACTGACCCCACCTGGGAAGGTGTAGAGCCGAGCGATGACAGCAGTCCTGAGGGTGAGCCATCTGCAGCACCGCAACAGGCTGGAAGAGGCAGTGGTGTGGCTACAGAAAGAAGGCGGACCGCACCAAACCGGCCCGCAAATGTTCCACGGAGCACCCCCTTGCGTAAATCTACCTTGCCAAGGGGTAGGTGTTCCGCGGTATGGCGTTTTTTTAAGGAAAGTGCGGACGACAAAAGAATTGTAGTTTGCAACCTGTGCCACACCAGAATGAGCCGAGGCATGAACACTAGAAACCTCACCACCACCAGCATGATCCGACACATGGCATCCAAGCACCGTAGTAAGTGGGAGGAACGCCTGGATCGCCCATCTGTGTCTGCAGGCCACACCACTGCCTCCTCTTCCCCTGTTTTCGGTGCCGGCCAATCGCCTGTCGAAGGCGCAGGCCCGCATACCTCCCGCCCTGCACCTGTACCATCTGAAGCACCATCAGCGACCACATCCACTTCCCTGTCCCAGCACAGCGTCCAAATGTCGTTACCCCAGGCATTTGAGCGCAAGAGAAAGTACCCAGCCACCCACCCACAGGCCATAGCACTAACCTCACACCTTTCAAAATTACTGGCCATCGAAATGCTGCCATTTAGGCTTGTGGACACTGAGTCCTTCCGCAGCCTGATGGCAGCAGCTGTCCCTCGGTACGCGGTCCCCAGCCGCCACTACTTTTCCCGGTGTGCCATCCCCGCATTACACCACCATGTGTCCCGTAACATCACCCGTGCCCTGACCAACGCAGTTACTGGGAAGGTCCACTTAACGACTGACACATGGACAAGTGCTTGTGGCCAGGGACGCTACATTTCCCTGACGGCACACTGGGTGAATGTCGTGGAGGCTGGGAGCGACTCGGACCCTGGGATGGCACGGGTGCTACCCACGCCGAGGATTGCGGGCCCTACCTCCATCAGGGTTTCCACCAGCACCTACGTTATTGGCTCCTCCTCCTCCGTTTCCACCTCCGAATTCTCTACACACACCGCCACTCCCCCATCAGCCAGTAGCTGGAAGCAGTGTAGCACTGCAGTGGGGAAGCGTCAACAGGCCGTGCTGAAGCTGATCTGCCTTGGGGACAAACAGCACACGGCCTCAGAGCTGTTGCAGGGGATTAGTCACCAGACCGAGCAGTGGCTCTCGCCACTCAACCTGCAACCAGGCATGGTTGTGTGTGATAATGGGCGTAACTTGGTGGCGGCTTTGGAGCTCGGCAAGCTCACACACGTACCATGCCTAGCGCATGTATTTAATTTAGTGGTGCAGCGATTTCTAAAAACCTACCCCAATGTGCATGATCTCTTGACCAAGGTGCGCTGCGTGTGTGCACATTTCCGTAAGTCATCTACAGCTTCGGCCGGCCTGTTGAAGCTGCAGCAGCGCTTACAATTGCCAGCTCACCGGCTGCTGTGTGACGTGAGCACGCGCTGGAACTCCACCTTCCACATGTTGGCCCGGCTTTGTGAGCAGCAGAGGGCAGTAGTGGAGTACCAGCTGTTACACGGTCGTCGCCTCTCCGTTCAACTTCCTGTAATCAGAAGTGAGGAGTGGGAATGGATGTCAGACCTCTGCGAGGTTTTACGCAATTTTGAGGAATCGACACAGATGGTGAGCGGCGATAACGCTATTATCAGTGTAACCATCCCACTTCTGTGTCTACTGAAACGCTCGCTGCTCACAATTAAAACCGACGCTTTGCATGTGGAAGAGGTGGAAATGGGGGAGGAAGAGCTTACACAAGGTGATAGCCAGAGCACCCTCACTTCGTCTTCTCAGCGACAATTGGAGGAGGCGGAGGAGGAGGAGGAGGAGGAGGAGGAGGAGGAAGACACGGTTGCCTCCGCTACAGAGGGTAGCCATGGAACTTTAGTTCCATCTCTTCAGCGTGGGTGGGCAGAAGAGGAGGAAGAGGATGAGGATATTGAGAGTCAGCCTCCTGGTGAGGACAGCGAAATCTTGACTGTTGGTACTCTGGCACACATGGCTGACTTTATGTTAGGCTGCCTTTCCCGTGACCCACGCGTTGTACGCATTTTAGACAACACGGATTACTGGGTGTTCACCCTTCTGGACCCCCGCTACAAAGAGAATTTCTCATCTCTCATTCCTCCGGTGGAGAGGACAAGCAAAATGGTGCAATACCAGAAGGTTCTTGTTGAAAAATTGCTCCAAAATTTTCCATCTGACAACGCTGGCGGCAGAGTACGTGCTACCTTGGCCAACCGAGAAGGGGAGAAAAGGGGAGCACACAGCAGTTCCGACAAAGGCAGGGCAACACTCTCCAAGGCGTGGGACACCTTCATGACACCCCGCCAGCACCCTCACCCTGATGCGCAGCCTAGTGTCACAAGGAGGGAAAAGTTTTGGAAGATGGTGAAGGAGTACGTAGCAGACCGTGTCAGCGTCCTCAATGATCCCTCTGTGCCTTACAACTACTGGGTGTCCAAGCTGGACACGTGGTATGAACTGGCACTCTACGCCTTGGAGGTGCTGGCCTGCCCTGTCGCCAGCGTTCTGTCTGAGCGGGTATTTAGTGCTGCTGGTGGCATCATAACAGATAAGCGTATCCGCCTTTCCACCGACAATGCTGATAGGTTGACACTTATAAAAATGAACAAGGCCTGGATTTCCCCTGACTTCTCCACTCCACTGGAGGAAAGCCCCGGGGGAACATAAACTCACTTTATATATGTTATTTACAATGATGGGAATACTCTGTATTCCCATTCACCCCTTCCACCCCAAAAACGGGTATATGGTTGACTCTTAATGTTCTCATCCTCCTCCTCCTCTTCCATATGCCCTGGGATATAATTTTTATATAGGGCCAGCTCACCAGCGTGCCCTGGGATATAATTTTTATATAGGGCCAGCTCACCAGCGGGCCCTGTGATATAATTTTTATATAGGGCCAGCTCACCAGCGGGCCCTGTTTGCCAATTTTTATATAGGTCAGCTCACCAGCGGGCCTTCTCATATAATGTTTTATTGGGTCAGCTCTCTAGCGGGCCCTCTCATATAATGTTTTATAGCGTCAGCTCACTAGCGGGCCTTCGCATATAATGTTTAGGATGGTCAGCTCTGCAGCAGACCCTCACCCATAATGTTTTAGATGGTCAGCTCAGCGCACGTTTCCCTCTTAATCATGGCCTCAGTTCTGAAAATCAAGGAAATTTTTGGGAGAATTTGCCTCTGCGCACGTTTCCCTCTTAATCATGGCCTCAGTTCTGAAAATCAAGGAAATTTTTGGGAGAATTTGCCTCTGCGCACGTTTCCCTCTTAATCATGGCCTCAGTTCTGAAAATCAAGGAAATTTTTGGGATAATTTGCCTCTGCGCACGTTTCCCTCTTAATCATGGCCTCAGTTCTGAAAATCAAGGAAATTTTTGGGAGAATTTGCCTCTGCGCACGTTTCCCTCTTAATCATGGCCTCAGTTCTGAAAATCAAGGAAATTTTTGGGAGAATTTGCCTCTGCGCACGTTTCCCTCTTAATCATGGCCTCACTTCAGAAAATCGATGAAATTTTTGGGAGAATTTGCAGATGATATACAAGTAAATATACAGCAAATACTGTTTGGTAACAATTTTTCGCCTAAAGTCGTTTTTATTTTCCTTTTTGTGTGTTTTACGGTCAGTCTGTAAAAATGGCGTACTACGGGCGAAAGATCGTTCCCAGCAGCGATGTTGGAGTCCAAGGTGCATCCAGACATCCTCCCTATGCTGTCCCTGAACCATTTCTGTAGTGTTTCCATCTTTTTCTGCCCTTTTCCTATGGACCAGGCACCCTCCCCTCATCAGAGCAGGGGGTGCCTGGTGTAATGCTCGAGTCCTCCCATTGACTTCAATGGGGCTCGGGTGCTCGGCCGAGCACTCGAGCCTCAGGGGGTGCTCGGTCAGAGCACCCGAACATCCGAGCATTGGGGTGCTCGCTCATCACTAATATACACACAAGCACATCTACTGTTTTTGAACACACAACACATTTTTATTTTTATTTCATACAGTGTGATTCAGTGAGTGCAAGAGAGTGCCAAAGGGTGATTGTGAGTGAGTGCCTCTGAGAGTGGCCTGGTGTGAGTGGATGTATGAGGAAGCCTGCTTGATGTCAGGTCCAGATTGCAGTCAATGAGGTGTCCAGGTGTAAGCACATCACAGACTCCATCAAAAAATGCTGGACAGACTTCAAGAGAATAGTCAAGAACAAGATGGGAGACCTGGCCCTGAATGCGAAAACAGAGGTGGTCCACCAACCCACATCACCTCTTATAATGATATGCATCAACTTTGTGCCTCTAATATAAATTAAAGCAACAGTAATGTGCCCCGTTGATTACTCTTCATAGTTTTTAGGCCATGTGCACCATTTTTACAATACTGTCCGAAGTCTAGAGTAAATGATTTATAAAAAGTCCCCCTCCCACCCCTTTCACCTATGTAACTCTACTCGCCTCAGAGCAGCAAGACTGTCCGGATGGATTACAGCAAGGGACAATCTTCAATGAGCATAAGGAAAAACCTTCCCTCCTTCCTCAAGGGGAGCAGGGTTTTCACAGCCAGCAGATTGTCCCTCGCTGAGATCTGATGACCAGATTCCACATCTGAGGGGAGGAGGCTTACAATAGGTAAAAGAGGTGGGTGTGGGACACTTTTATAATTCAATTGCTCTTGAACTACATATGGGACATAATTGTAATAATGCTGTACATGGCCAAAACACTATGAAGTATAATCGACGGGGCATTTATTTTCACACATTACTATTGCTTTAAATGCAACTGGATACTTTGGTACAAATGTATTACAGCTCAAACAGAATTTTATTTTGCTATATTTAGATGACATCTGGTTATCAACTGTGGTTCACCATAAAAATCAATAATACTAGCACTATCTAGTGGTGACTTCATAAAGTACACACACACACACACCCATTAAAGATCAGAGTAGTGGACAACAAGTTATTTTGCAATGTGTTGCGTACCCCACTGGTCTTTAAGGGGTTGCCATCTTCAAGTGGGTGTGATCCATTCCATATTTTATGCCTGTAGTCTATTAAACATATTTCATACCTCCTAACACTACAAATGGCCAAAGAGAGACAAGTGCTCCTAGGGGTGTGACTGGGTGGTGGGGCATTAGCAAAATTTTTTAGGTTATTTCATGACCTACTGACACCTATTTATTCAAAGAAATAAATTATTTAGAACACCAAAGCATTTTATTTGCACAGTAATTTATCTCCTTCGCGTCCACTGAAATGACAGGGCCATCACGCCTGTCCGGCACTTAAAGACCAGTGACCGTCCTGGCACATCACATACATTTTACTCACAGCGCTCCTGCAGGAGAGCTCTGAGTAATAGCGGGGACTGAAATTGATCGCTCCAAGACCGGAGCGATCTCTTTCAATCCCCCGTTCAGCGAGCCAGCACACATGATCAGTCACGTGGGCCGGCACGTCAAACTTTTCTGTCTGGTCCTTAAAGGACCACATACCCCGGGACCGCTGGTCCTTAAGGGGTTAAAACTCATATGGTAAAGTTTCAACAAACATTAATGTGAGTTTGATTGCTGTGGAGCAATGTGATGCACATATACACACACCACACAGTCTGATCTCCTAAACAGAGATGAAACCAGGGTGGGAAAAAGGGACAGCGGGATTTGGGTCACACAGAGGGACTGTCCTGACTAAAGAGGGACACTCAGGAGGTTTGGCTAGTTGATTAGGGAGCATTATCAGATTCATTTGAATTCATAATTTTCCAGACCATTGAATTCAAAAGAACAGAGGTAGGTACATAATTTAAGTGTATCTGTCACCTTAAAGGGATAGTAATACTTAGTTTTAACTTTATTTTATTTTGTAGGCATTAAAAAAACATGAAGAATGATATAAGTCTTATCTCTCAAACCTTTATGGTTTAAGAGATATTCACAAATAAAATATCCCCCCCCTGTTCAACCAGATCAGAAGGGAAGTGCCCAGGTAGACTGCAGAGAGGGACAATCTTCAATTAAGATAAGGGAAAAAGCTGAAAAACTTGTCAAGGGGGGAAGGGCTTTCATTGTTTTCATACAAAGAAAAGTGTCCCCTTCTGTTATCTGTCTGGTCATACAACCAGATTCACATCTGAGAAGAGATGGCTTACTCTAGGTAAAAGGGGCGGGGAGGGGAAACTTTGCTTGTGAATATCTCATAAACCATAAAGGTTTGAGAGATAAGACTTATATAATTCTTCATGTTTTTTTAATGCCTACAAAATAAAATAAAGTTAAAACGAAGTATTACTATCCCTTTAAGATAAGTCAACTGTTTGAGTGCTGGAGAGGTATGCAACGCTTTGCTATGCAATGTGTTGTGTACCCCTTTGGCACTCAAAAGGGTTTATTTTAAAGAGAATTGAAAACTATGTGTATGGTATAATAGCCATTTGCTTCTAACATAAATAGGTTTTGAGAAATATTCCTTATTTGCTGGTGTCACGGTCCAGCACTTTATGCTACTTAGTTAATGTGCCAGGCAAATACTTTCACACACTGTGCTATAAATTAATCTATACAGAGGGCAAAAGTTTTTGGCATTTCTAATAGAGTAGCAAGGGGTGAGTTTGACCTCAATCAGAACTAATTAGAATACTGTGTGGAAAATTAGCATATAGGTGCCACACTGTATCATCAACACATAAAGCTTAATTCCTTCAAAACTATCAGCAATGCATTTCACATCCCTACGGTTCTTAAAGGGATAGTAATACTTCATTTTAGCTTTATTTTATTTTTTAGGCATTAAAAAACACGAAGAACAATATAAGTCTTATCTCTCAAACCTTTATGGTTTGAGAGATATTCACAAGCAAAGTTTCCCCTCCCGCCCCTTTTACCTAGTGTAAGACATCTCTTTTCAGATGTGGAATGCAGTCCATAGACCAGACAGATAACAGCAGGGGACAATCTTCTTCCTATGAGAACAATGAAAGCCCTGCCACCCTTGACAAGTTTTTCAGGTTTTTCCCTTATCTTAATTGAAGATTGTCCCTCTCTGCAATCTACCTGGGCACCTCCCTTCTGCTTTGGCTGAGCAGTGTTACATCAGTAAAAAGGGCGGGAGGGGGATACTTTGTCATTGAATTACTCTTGAACTACAACTCTGACAGAATTGAAATAACACTCTCCAAAGTCCAAATACTATGATGTTTAATTGGAGCTGCTTTTATTATGAACCATTACGATCCCTTTAAAGGGTTAATTTACTGTTAAGCAGAGGAACTTGAAACATTTATCATTGACTTTTGAAGATTGAGATGTGCATAGAAAATATTACAGAATGATATACATAGTAATATGCATCAGGTAAGAAAGACATCTCCCACTTTTTTGATGCACATTATAATGTGTAGACACTTACAATATCTAATTATCCATAAGTACTGTTCCTGGTGTAATGAAATATGAAGCCCTGAGTATCCTGAATTCAATTTACTGAACCACTTACGAGCACTGCCAAAACACGTTTAGATGAAATCTCTAATACAGACAGAATCTTTAGTTTCAAGCACAAGGCCAGGTAATTGTAGGTATTTTTCAGGGCTGAAATCACAAAGCTCTTTATCTAAATCTTAAACAGGCAAACGTTGGCTCTCCAGCCAGAGGCTGACTTGGGATGATACAAGTTATAGTCTTCAACAGCTGAAAAACTATTGGTTGCCTAATGCCTACCCCAGATCTACACCAATAAACCCAAATATATGGAGGAGGGGACACTCTGATCCAAAACATATTTATATGATAATGGACAATGTAACAGTTTTGATTATGCAATTCCATTTGTTCCATTCTCTTTCCATTAATCTTTTTATTTTGGTTTATAGATGTGAAAGGATCAGAATGTTTTTATTATGAAAAAAAAATATTATAGGGCTTTCTATGCTGTGTAAAACAATATTACGGCTACTGCCGACAGCTGCTTTAGTCAAAAGTTATAACAGTTGTTACTATCACATTCTGTGGAGAACTGTAGCCAGTGGCTCACCTCTTCAGTAGAATGCAATAGAAAGCAGTGTAGATACTAGGTAAACTGAATGGACAAAGGGTGGCAGTGTAAAAAAAATACAGCAGTTTAAACACAATTCACAGAATTCATCGAACCATCTGACGGTATTAAAAGTACCTTTGTTTTACAGCAATATATAAACTTGTAAGTAAACCAGCTACCATAAAACAGGAGGGGTAGTCTGGTGCAGAGGGATTGTACAGCACAGTCGGTGTGACCAGCACAGCTGAGTCATCCTTACAATTAAGCACTCTAGGCTGCTGCCTACTCTGCCTAAAGGGACATTTGCCCTGCATGTGTCATATGATAAAACCTGATTTGCAGATTCCCATAATTCCCTTAGTAAAACAAAACAAGAAAGATTATAATGAATTGTAAATATTCCTGGTAATTTACTGGAGCTTTTGCATGAAGCAAAACTTGGAGCCCTTCTGGGACAAACCAATTTCACCTTGGAGGTCAAATTAAAAATCCCCCAATTCCCATTTGAGCTTTTAACCCCCTTAATGCATGAGATGTCTCCAAAACATTGCGTGTATAATATTTAGGGGGTTAAAGTTTTAGTAATGTCCCAACATAATTTGTAATAGATTTGTAGAGGCTAAAAAATTCACATTGCCACAAACCCCATCTCTCAAACCGCTTTGGTTTGAGAGATATTGGCAATGAAAATTCCCCCTTCCTTGATGCCAGCTGTAAAGCTGACAGAAGGGGATCCGGGTCGGCCGACATGATGAGGCTCTGCAGCAAAGCCGAAATCCCATTTTTGTAAAATAATTACTTCATTGGAAAGGTCTACAAAGTGTGCTTGCAAACCAGGAACACTTTGTAGACCTTTCCAATGAAGTAATTATTTTGCAATAAAGGAATTTCAGCTCTGCTGCAGACCCTCAGGCTGATCCCCGAACTGGGGAGGGAAGGAGGAATGTTCATTGCCAATATCTCTCAAACCTTAGCAGTTTGAGAGATGGAGTTTGTGGCAATGTGATTTATTTTAACCTCTACAAATCTATTACAAATTATGTTGGGACATTACTAACCCTTTAAAGACCCTTTAAGAATCAATGTGGATTTTTAGTTTTTCCTATGGTACAGTTGCAGAATTACTCAACTTTTAGCTTTATATTTATGCCCCATTGTGTTTTTACTGTCTGCCACCTTGGAAGCAGAATTAGAATTAGTAACAAGCCTGAGGATGAGCTACAAAGCTGTATAATAATATCTATCAGTTATTTTGGGGTCTGAAAACTGGCCTCATTGGTCAGCAGGGCGACTGGTCTCCTTGACAGATTTCCATACCTTGGAACTTTTTTAAAGTGGGTGGAAAGTGGGCAGAACAGGGTGGAGAAGGAGGAGGAGAAGAGGAGGAAGTGGGAGGAACAGGCTAGGAATGAGCAGAAGTGGGCCGAGATTCATAAGAAACTCCCCACCACCGGAGAATCAAACCTTGTATGCCAGAGAGGTCAACACTTTAATAAGGAATGTGTTGATGACCTCTTCAGCAACGAAGGGGTTAAAAACTATTTTGTGCTTGTACTAAGAGTATTTATTGTGGTAAGCAACAATAGGTGGAGGAATGGTGGGTGGTCACAAGTGGGGCTAAGGGCGCCTTAGGTGTCTTGGTGATGGTTATCTAATTGGGCTAAGCAAGTGAAGTCTGTGTCTGAAGACAGAAACTTTGCTTCCTGCAAGGTCCGAGTCAGCAACATATGGGTTTCAGAACCTGACACTTGCTGCTGTGGAGCTTCACAAACTGTGAGTTCATTTTTATTGTGGTTTCAGCCATGTGGAGTAGTTTTCTTAACTCACAAATGGATATTTCCCTTATCATTGGTGTTGCTCCAGTGATAGCAAGATATTTCCCCTTTACATGGCAACTATCACTTGGATAGCAACTCACTGGCAGATCTGCTCTCCTGGGACCAGGTGCTCAATTCAATAGGTACTGTTACAAAAAAGAAGGTACCAGCAGAAGGTTTAAGTCACGGTAGGTATGCAACTACCTGCACTTTTACAAACTACCAAACGAAAAAAAACAGACGGACTCTAAATTTGCACCCAATGGAAGCAATGAAAAAATGTTGAATTTGTGATTCAATTCCATGCTTTAGGTAATAACATGCATTAAGGGTTATCACTTTATTGACAAAAATCTGTGCCTCAAAAAGTTGGCGCTAAATCCCCTAACATTTAAACCTGAACTGAAGAGTAAACAAAGTTAAGAAAAAATCGAAGTGACCAGTAGATGTATTGATATGCGACTCTAAGCCCCGTATCTTTACATTTAAAATTAGACATGTGCGAATTCATTCGGAGACATTCGGATTTCGTCGGAAATGGGGCCATTCGGAGACATTCGGCCAATCCGAAACTCAAGGGTCATTCGGAAAAAATAATCCGACTCCGAACAGCCCAGGTCCAAAATCCGTCGAAACTTTCGGAAGTTTCGGCAATCGACACATTTCCAAAAGTTTTGACTACTTTTGACCAGGACTTTTTTGTACTTCCTGTGCGCGCTCAATTACTTTCCCTCCATAATTTTCCCTCCATGTCTCTAGTCCAATTCCATTCTCCGTTTCATGCACTACTTCCCTCTTTTGTCTGTATTCGAATAGCCTTCTTCGTTTCATGATGGGGGTTGGACTAATGACACAGTCACACAGACAGACAGCCTGCATTTCCTCATTGGGTTGTTGGAGCTCAGAGAGAGAGAAGAGATTAGAGAGTGTACAGTTGTTGTGTAGGCAGGCAGGTAGCATTAGGCTAGGCATAGGTAGGCAGCCAGCATTAGTTCCAGTTATTGCCACTGCAAGAGCAAGTAATATTTGTTCCTGTGCAAAATCTAAAAAAATATTAGGTATTTGTTCGAATACAGGGCCGACCCTTACATGGGTCCCAGTGGGTCCATGGACCCAGGCGGCACTTTGACAGGGGCGGCAATTTGCCGTCCCATAGCATGTTTATTTTGTGCTCTTCCGCCATTTCTGTGTTGCAGGGTGTCCCATCAGTGTGACTGTCAGCAGCCGGGCAGCCCTATGCTCACTCAGTGGTGATGCCTGCTGGCTGCTTCAGTGACGTGAATTATGTGATAGTGAAACATTATGCCTATTTTGTATTGTTTATCGCCCACCTAAAGTCAAGACTTGAGTAAATAGGTCTACCGTCCCAGATTTGCTAGAGAGGTTTTACAAATACAGGAGGGTTCCCCCTGTACAAAATGAGTCTAAACATTTGGGATCCCTAGTATGAGTGCACAACAGTGCATGATGTGTCCTGAACAGGATTGCTGTGAGGTGTCTCCACCCAGAAGGTGCTGGCCGGGCTGAGCTTCAACATTACGACAAGTGACCAACTAAGAGCACCGTGCCAGACTTAATCTGCAGCCATAGCATCACCCCCTCCTACTCTCCGGGTCCCGCTGACTGGCAATAACAGGTGAGTCACTAAGAGATCTGAAGCCTTTCTGGAAGTCCTTTCACTTGGAAAGGGGCTAGGTATTACTTGGGGCAGTTGCCTCGTGTGTAAATAATTTCTAGGTGGGAGATGAATGTGCATCACTTATGTGTTTCCTAACAGTAGTTAGAATACAACTCCCATCATCCCCTGATTATGACATTGGGAAATGCCCAGCAATTACCGTAGAGCCCTGTATTGCACACTCACGGAAAACGGTGATATTGCTATACTAAGACAATGCTGTGGAGCCCTCTTCAGTATAGATGTCAAGCATTTTTTTTTTATTTCTCACCTGTGTTGCAGTTTGTTCACAACAGAATGTCTCATTTTTTCTTTTTAACACATTACATCTATCACATTACAATCATTGATGTTTATTCTTGATGTAGTATGAAACACTACAATGTATATACACATAGAGTTATCTGATATGAGGGGAAATCAGGATAGGAAAACGAGAGAGAGGAATTTGGGTACTAAAGAGGGACAGTAGGGTAGGAGGCTGGTACCAGAAAATGAAACCTTAATCTTTACCCATGTACTAACATAGAATGTGACATGTAGTTTGTCCATGTTCGAGTCGACCACTTATGTTGAGTAGGATGTGACAGGCATGGGTTTTCGATGTCGAGCATATGCTAAATTGAATGACAGGCATGAGGTTTCGATGTTCGAACATATGCTATATTGAAGGACAGGCATGGGGTTTCGATGTTCGAACATATGTTAAATTGAATGACAGGCATGGGTTCTCGATGTTCGACATTTGCATTGTGACTGGCATCCCATGCTGGAGTAGAGGTGACATGCACAGACTGGCAATGTACGACAATGTCCGTTTTTGGGATGGATCTTTTTCTAAATGCACACCCTGTCTGCAAATAATGATAGCAGCGTGCACGGTGGCGCACTGCTATAATTTAACCCATGTTAAATTCGGCCGAATAATTCGGAATGGATCAGAATTTCGTCCGAATCGAATAGGCCCGGTCCGAAATTAGGATCATCCGAATTAGAAAAAAAAAATTCGTCCGAATTCGAATTTTACCGAAAATACTGAAAAAATGTGTGTAATGTAATAAAATGAATGCTTCGAGTGCAAGTAAGCTATGCAACACATTGCAGAGTGTTGCATACGCCACTGCCACTCACAGAGTTAATCCCCCTAAAGCTAGCACCATCCCATGAAAATAAACACTTACCTGTAAGTCTGATGTCCAGCGGGGTCTTCAGCACCCTGGTCATCCACTGTAATCCTTCATCTGTTATCTTCTTTCTTCTTATCTTCCTTCTTCATCTTCTTACTTCTGATCTTCCATCTTCTTTTTCTTAACTTTCTTCTCCTTCAAAAATATTGTTCTTTAATGAAAACAGAAAAGCAGATGAAAAATCCCCCCCCCCCACACCCATATACCTCTCGGGCTGTTGTCTGAGCCATACTGAGGAACATTTGAACAGAGATTGGCTTTACATGGACAGTCTCTGATCAAAATGGTTCCCACGCTTCCATTGGCTGAGATGTGGGGTTATGCACCTACCAGCCAATTAGCCTCAAGCGGGTTTCACCATCCATCTTGCTAGAAACTGATTGGCTGTGAAGTGTGTAACCCCACATCCCAGTCAGTGGAATCATGGGAACCATTTTGAACAGGGACTGGCCATATAAAATGTTCAAATGTTCCTCAGTATGGCTCGGGCAATGCCCCGAAAGATATATTAGAGGGCTTTTTCTTCTGCTTTTCTGCTGCAGCTGCTACATTTGTTGTCCACATAACTTCAGAGGCCTATCTAATTTTAACATATGCATGTTTTCATTAAGGAACAATATTTTTGAAGAAGAAAGAAGATGGAAGATAAGAAGAAATAAGATGACAGATGAAGACAGAGGATAGAAGCTTACAGAGGAAGGAGTCTGAAAACAGATCCCCCAAGCTCCCCCCAATGTACCAATGTTGCATGTCTCAGTACAGGGGACAGGTCTTCATAGAGCCTTTATATTAGGTCTGAATGCTCAGCATGATGGGTCTATTGGGATTATGCATATCACAAATTCCATGTGGCATTCCTGCCAAGGGGGTCAGTTTTCTGGACCCTAAACAACTGACAGAGCTTGTTTTGGGTCTGTATTGTAAAGGCTTACCTACATGTGTTAATTTTCCTCTAAATACATTAAAAATGTAGAGTGTAACAGAGTACCAATGTGAAATTATATAGATGTGACTGACCAATGTATGCAGGACACCTACCTAGGAAAGCAGTAGTCTGGCAAAAAGCATCTGGAAGGGATACAGGGTCTAGTATCAGATACCAAGCAGAAGGAAACAGATAAACCAGGAATTCTCAAGCTTTTTGTCCCAAACCAGATGACAGAACGAAGAGAACAAGTGGAGACAACCAAGCAGCACCTAGGATTAAAAAGGTGAGTGAGGACAGGTCCAGATTTTATCATATAGGCCTTTTTACTTATAGTAACATAATAAATTGGGTTTAAAAAATACACAAATCCATCAAGGTCAACCTTTGTCTTATAACCAAAGGTCATACAAGCTACATTTTTAAAGTGTTCTGTACCTTTAACTAGTAAATATAGCACTATTAATGTACTATTTCTTTTGTCCTTTGTATAGTGACTATGGGAAAATCACAGACAGATTACTAAGTGCTTGAAGCTCAAAGAGCGTTTGTGAGTGTAATATAAATTACTCTTTGTCCTATTTTTTATGGTACATTTCTGTATTTTTCCTTTTTTCTATGTTTAGCAAATGTAACCCTTTAAGGATCAGACCGATATGCAATGCCTTGCTTTGCAATATATTGTGCACCCCTCTGGTCAGAATGACTCCTAGACCAGAATAATAGCTATTACAGTATTTTTCCTTTGCTCTCAGTGATCACGACTAGTGCATGCTGATCAGATACAACATCACCTGTTTTCATGTCCCATGATGTCAAGATGCCATTGTTGAAATAATGAATCACTCAATAGATAATGCCTATAACTATTGTGGAGGTACATTTATACTTTGAATCCCAAACTCACCTGAGAAACACAACCCTCTATAAATCCAAGGAACATATGATCAAAATAAGGTGGAGCAATTCTGGGGCAAACTGACCGCATTATAGGGGACTTGGATGCGTTCTGCAATGGGAAGTTGCAGCATGTGATCACTGGAGATTGGAAGTAAATAAGTAATGAGCCCTGATGAAATACTGGAGTGTAGCTGATTATTAAAGGGGAAGCAACACCTCTTAATAATAGCCCTCACATACTTTACTATGACCAGATAATCCTAGTGGCCCCTATGAATGCTTCCTTGCTTCTTGATTCAAAACATTAAATCTTCAATCAGTCCACGGAGATGGACATGACAGTTGCTAGCAGCACCAAAGGACACAAACTCCACCCACTGCATACGGTATTTTTAACCCTTTATGGGCCAAATGTGTGCAAAACATTTCTTCACAATGCTTGTGCCCCCTTTTTGTCCTTTAAAGGGATAGTAATACTTCAGTATTACAAATCCCTATATTAAAGCCCTAGTAAAAAAAAACGTAATGCCCCCAGTGTCATCTCTCAAACCTTTATGGTTTGAGAGATGAACGCTACTAAAGTTGCCCTCTCCCTCCCCCTTCCCTGTAGTCAGCATGCTAGCTGACTGCAGGGAACAGAGTCGTTACGACTTTCAGGTGGCTCTCCAGCACAGCTGAATCGCGTTAACTAAAAAAAAAACTTTCACTGAAATGGTCTTCTATGTGTGCTTGGCTTGCAAGCACACGTAGAAGACTGTTTTAGTGAAAGTTTTTTTTTTAGTTAACACGATCGCGGCTCTGCTGCAGAGCCGCCTGATGATCTCTGACCGGATTTCCCTGAGTCAGCTAAAATGCTGACTACGGGGAAGGGGGAGGGAGAGGGCAACTTTAGAAGCGATTATCTCTCATACCATAAAGGTTTGAGAGATGACACTGGGGGCAATACGTTTTTTTTTGTACTAGGGCTTTAATATAGGGATTTGTAATACTGAAGTATTACTATCCCTTTAAGGGCAAATTAGGCTCATACACTCAGCCAACTTCAGTCTATAAACAACTGCTAACAACTGTCATGTCCTCCTCCAAGGACATGACATCCAGGACTGACTGATGATGTTATCACTTGGACAAGGGCAAAATTCATTGGTGCCATTAGGATTTTCTGGGTATATTAAAGTATAGGGGGTAATTATTATGAAGTATTACTTCCTTTTTAATAAATATTGGTTATTAAGTGTGCTCCCACTCACTCACTGGACTTCCCTTGCTCTATTGGTGTTGTCAAAGGAAGTGAGTGTCAGGTTTGGAAACCAATACTTGCACTCTATGGCTGGTGAAGTGTGCATCCCCTTCTTATGAGATCAGGAAGAGCACAGTGCTGCTCAGTTTTCTAAGCCCCAATCGGATCTCTGGCTGAGATGCCTGGCCACTAATTTCACTCCCCAAATTTCTCTGCAGATCTGCTTCCACAAGATAAGAGCTTCCAATAAGGCAACTATTGCATGATACATTCCCCAAAGCAATTCATTGCATACCCCTCTAGTCCTTAAGGGGTTAAATTATGCAACAGAAAAAAGTACACCTGTTACACAAAGATCCTTTTTCTGCAGCTGAATGGTTTAACAATAGTCTTCTGGGGGCCTGGCCAGCTTCCCAAAATCTCACAAGAAGGGACGGAATACACTTACTGGTTTATATTTAGAGCAGATTAAAATGTCACAGAGCAGAGACACACAACGGAGGACAAGTCTGTCAGTGTTTTCTTCAAATCCTTTCCAGTCTGTAAATTAAAGAAGAAATAAAAGTATCACAAAAATAATGTTACAGGGTAACACTCCTGGGAATCCTTAATTCAGGGCTTAAAAGTTGAAGTCCTTTGCTACTAGCCAGACCTGAAAAGTTACTCGCCACTGCAAGCCATAACATAGCCACCAGGGCTGAATTTCTACTCGCCAGGGCTAAATTTTCACTCGCCATTGGCTAGTGGCGAGTGGAAATTTTGAGTCCTGCTTAATTCATTCAAGGGTTATAACAGCTCAGAATTTTTTTTTAACCCTTGAAAGGGCAAATACCACATGGATAACGTTCTATAAGCAGATCTGTTCCTCTGATCATAGACCTGCAGATGAAGCCGGGACTGTGAGAAAGGGAGTCTGAAAAAAACCCACTGGGACCCCCTTGTTGTTCCTGCGAGAAGAGACTGAATAGCAAAAAATAAGTCTCTCTGGTCAGTCTTTTGTGGTCTGCATGACACAGACTCCAACTCCCCATAGACCCTCTGCTTAGCCTGATGCAAAAGGTCTGTTAAGGCTACACACGCAACGTGCAAAGTTTGTGGCTGTGAGCCACATACACTGAGAATGAGTTCTAGCCTGCTGTAAGTGGACAGTAGCCATTTTGGGGCTGCCCAGTAAAGTCCCAGGCTTTTCACTAAATCCACTCCCATTGGAGCTTACTTAGTAGAACATGATAACTGCTATTTAATAAACAGAAGAATGCGCAATCCAATGCTTAGCAATGTGTTTCACACCTGTCTGTACTTGAAGGGTTAATCAAATGACAATATGGTAGAGGGGAACGCATGATATAAATTGCAGGTAAGAGGTAGTCTCTTCTGGTGACACTTGTCTCTTTTGGATTGATGTGGAAGACCTTTACATGTTTATTGGGGTCACCACTGATGCTTATGGGGGGTACATGGGGGTGAAGATGGTAGTACTTACTATACTTCAGAAATTCTGCCCCTGAAAATGCAGCATTGGTATATCAAAGACCCAGGGAGGAGTGAGGGTTAGAGGGGACTCAAGACCTTGAGATCAGGTTAAAAAAGCTGGTTGCATAGTCTTGTAGGTGCTAGAAATTAGCTGGCCTTCCCTTTTCTTAAAATAATACACCAATAACTGGCCTTAAAATAAAAAAAATCTGGTGATAATGTTCCTGTAAGAACTGAAATCTCCACTCTTTCCTAAATCATCCATGCAATAGACCATCGTATAGAATACACAATACCCAACCTAGACTGTGAGATTGACTCTTTCACTCAGTTCTTTTATGTCTACAATACCCTTGCTCTATTAAGGAAGTCAGGGTAAGGGCAAAACCGGATCATCCATTATGACAACTTAGGCTGCTGCCTAGGGCCCATGGTAATATGAGGAGTCCTGACTGCAAGTGATGGGTCACAGACATAGGCCCTACTGTTCCTGCTATTAACATCTGGGGGTTATGCACTAAGATGTGATAAATAAGTGATGATGTGGTGATAACTTCTCCAATGATATAATTTCAAGTCCTGTGTTGTTCTATGGAGCAGATGCACTAAAATCTCTTCAACTTTGGAGATCTTAGTGCATAGGCTGTATAGAATAACACAGGAACTGGAGTGATATCACTGGAGAAGTGATCTCCGTGTTATCACCCCTTATGCATAACCCCCCTTGTATCAGATACCCATTGTATTGAAAGAGAGCAGCATCATTCAGTTGCTCCCATTTCCATTAGAGCCTGTACTAGCAGCACTTTGAGTCAAAATCACTGGATCAAGATATGTAGGGCCCCAAATTTGTACCTTGCCTAGGGTCTTATGGAGGCTTAATCTGTCTTTGGGTAATGGGAGATGACCTTCTTGAGTTATGCTTTTTAGAGATGGCTTATGGATAACATTTAAACCAACTGGCCCCATGTATAATCACATTGTCTAGAGGTGATTGAGGAATACCTGCACAAAGCAGTAGAAAAAAACAAATGAAAAATCAATCAAAGATCAATATTTTAATGACAATCTGAAAAGTACCATATCTAATCTGGTCAACTTCTATAAGTTTTTTTAAAAATATCTACCACTCCATAACCATTCTCACCACATAACTATAAAAATAGACAATGAAACACTATAACTAACACTTCTCACCTCATAACTATAAAAATAGACAAAGGGCCATATGTTCAAAGAAGTAACGAAATAGCTTTTGTCGTTTATAACGACTTTTCAAAGTACAGTGTCGTTGGGATCATTAATATTTTCAGAGAGTGTCGGTTGTGATTGGAAATATGATGTTTGTCCTGACTGAAACTGTCGTATGGGACGACAAAAAAAGTCTTAGCTAAAGACAAAAATGTCTTTAAAAATGTCTTAACTAATGACAAAAATGTCTTAACTAAAGACAAAAATGTCTTAACTAAAGACAAAAATTCTCATATTCAGAACACTTTACCTCCACTTTTTTCTTAACGTACAAATTTTGTCTTTTGAAAGACATTTTTTTGTTGTTAGTTACGACAAATTTTCTTTTCCTCTATATGACAGCCCTAGCCCTGCCCCTTTGCCCGTCAATTCTGGAGTTGTGTCATACACAATGGACATTACTAGTTTTTTGTCATATACTCAGGGCCGGCCCTAACATGGGTCCCGGTGGGGCCATGGCCCCAGGCGGCACTTTGACAGGGGCGGCAAATGCCGCCCAAGGTATGTTTTTTTTTTTTCGCCAGCCAGCCGCCAGGTCTGTGTCCACACACACCGGGACAAAGAGTTCAAAGAGTTTTGACTCCCTACTGTGCGCTTGCTGTGAGTCAGGGCTGGGCTGCCTGTACACAGTGACAAGTGTGACACTGAGTGTCATGTCACACTGTCAGCAGCCGCCCCTGACACATAGTCAGACAGAGTCACTCAGATGTCTGATTATATTGACACCTCACTCAGACACGCAGGCACCGGAGTGTGTTGCCTGCGCGGCACAGCCAATCCACAGGCTCACTCACAGACTGGCAACCTCATTGGCTGGATGGCTGGGGTGCTCGAGACCTTACAGTGCGGTGTGTGAAACAACGGGGAGTCAAACTGCACTGTATGTATGTGTTCCAGACCGGTAGATGCCTAGTGCATCTGTGGCTGGCCTGGCTCTGTGACTGACCCCAGTGACCCGGACGAGGCGATGACGGATGACCGGAACTTCTGACTGAGCTGGAGCCTGAAACTGTGAGTAGACTTTAAGTCTATGCACCAAGTTCTTCAGTATAAAAAGTTTAAGCAAATTACCTATAGGCACCATCACAGAACTAACGTTGTATACTCAGTTAATATAAGGGGTTAATTGTTGGTGGCACCAAGAATTAACCCCTTATATTAAATGAGTATACAACATTAGTTCTGTAATGGTGCCTATAGGTAATTTGCTTAAACTTTTTATTCTAAAGAAAAAAAAAGAGAGAACTTCAGAGAAAGAGAACCTATTTGGTGGCACTCATCAGGGTATCTGAAATCATATAATCTTTATTAGAAGTCATAAATAAAAGACAAAAAACAAAACACATGTGGAGAACAAAGTATCAAAATTTTAAATTAGCTAATTTCTAGGGTTGTAGTTTCTAGGTTGAGAATAAATATATCAATCTATGTGGGCTTATGAATTGTTTTGAATAGTTCTAAAAGGTCTGTGATGTTGTTCAATATCCCTTTATAGTGTTAGTACTGTTGCACTAAGAATATACTTTAACTGTCACGGATATACTTTCAAATATAGTTTTTAACTGTTCAATTTATATGTTTATAAGCAACTGCCAACGCTGTGATTATTTATCTATTGTATATACATATATAGGCACGCTTAACTATGTATATCTTCACAGAATATAATTTTAATGTTGGTCATATGGTATGGTAACTTGGATTTCATTAATTACACCCTTCACAGGGTGTAATTAATGAAATCCAAGTTACCATACCATATGACCAACATTAAAATTATATTCTGTGAAGATATACATAGTTAAGCGTGCCTATATATGTATATACAATAGATAAATAATCACAGCATTGGCAGTTGCTTATAAACATATAAATTGAACAGTTGAAAACTATATTTGAAAGTATATCCGTGACAGTTAAAGTATATTCTTAGTGCAACAGTACTAACACTATAAAGGGATATTGAACAACATCACAGACCTTTTAGAACTATTCAAAACAATTCATAAGCCCACATAGATTGATATATTTATTCTCAACCTAGAAACTACAACCCTAGAAATTAGCTAATTTTAAATTTTTATACTTTGTTCTCCACATGTGTTTTGTTTTTTGTCTTTTATTTTATGACTTCTAATAAAGATTATATGATTTCAGATACCCTGATGAGTGCCACCAATAGGTTCTCTTGTGGATGTGGGCGTGGATGTGGGCGTGTTTTGGTGGGCGTGGTTGGGGGGGGCAGCATTTCATTGTTGGACCCAGGCAGCACAATGTCTTGGGCCGGCACTGCATATACTCTATAGAAAATATGTTGTTCATGCATTCAATGACTTATTTTTGACTTTCATATGACAATTTTTTGTCGTTATCCCTTTGAACATACGGCCCAATGAAACACTAAAAAGTAATTATGATGAAGAGATTTACAATGAACAATCTATGGCACCTTCCGACTGATTCAACAATATTGCAGAATTCAAATTCATGTCGGTACCTGGTAGTGATAGAACTGATCACCTCTTCAACCAAAAAATGAAATAGCAAACTGACCAAATACCAGCAATGTTACTAAAGTTCAATGATTCTTTAACTGCCCAACCCATTGCCTCCTTAATTAATGCAACCTTGTCATCTAATTACATACTCAAAGCCTGGGAAGTGGCTAGAGTTGTACCTATCAAGAAATGCAGTGTTAAAATTTGGTGTCAAATTACACACAACTATCCTTACTTCCCATATTATATGAAGTCATTGAAAAATGTGTCCACACAGAACTATGCAAGTGTAACAAACTACCCAACTTGTTCACCCCTCTTCAATATGGCTTCCATCCAGATCACTAAACAGTCACTGTCATCCTAAAAGTGTGCAATAATATCCAGAGTGACATTAAACATGATGGACTTACTGGAGCTTTTTTACTAAGTTTGCAAAGGCAGCTGATACAGTACACCATCATATTCTGAAAACTAAACTCAAAAATTCAGGCTTAGCTCATCATTCACCAAAGTGTTGCTCCTACTTATCTGAATTAGGGATGGGAGAACATTTTCCACAAAAAGTGCCATTTTCCCAGCATTTTTCGTTTTGCTCATCGCATCGAAATCAATGGGAAGACTGAATGCCCCCCGGGTCGATAGGTCAATCATACTTATAGGCCGGTACCTTGCTGCAGTTTCGGCTGGGGCCTATCGGCTGAAATGTGTCTTTAGCAGAATGTAGTTCTGCTGGCCTCCTTCCGTTCTGGGCCTTAACTTTAACTTACTCCTTAGGACCAGAGGTTAGAGCATTGCAAAGAAATGCTCTGCAAGTACTCTGGTCCTCAGGGAGTTAAGTGAGACTTGCAGAGGCACTAGATGAGACTGATCCTGCACTGCCTTCATCCCAGCCTACACATATCCAATGAAATACTGGCTGCTGTCACTAGTGGGTGACATTGCAGTGTTCCATTGGATAAAACATGACTCAGGTACAGAGGAAGTGTAGTGTGCATTGTTGCTTCTATGTGTGGAGCTGATCCTGAGTGCAGATTCAAAGTTATCCTGGTACTAGCCAAGCCTGCACAATTTGAATATTTGTCTGGTAAGTGAAGCAAATCCTGGCTCAAGTTAGCATATAATTCATTTTTCACGAATCTGTCTGGACACACTAATGGGCATGTTCAAGACCGGGGCAATTTCTTTGCCAAATGTACCCCTCTTGCCCCACTTTGCCATATATTGTGGTGTTTGTAAGTTACAATGTTTTTGGGGCAGTGACATTTATATAAATATCTGCAGTGCCAAACTGCCCCCCAAACCATTGTAACTCGCAAACAATGGTGTAACAATAGGGGTGACCCCCTCGCTCGCAGCAGTCACTTAGCTGATCTCCCACTCGGCGCGCCGCTCTTGTAATACAGAGCGCTGGGAGATGACATCATCTCCCAGCCTCTGCATTACTAGAGTGGTGCGCGGGAGCTTCAGTTCTAGAGATCTGTGCCGAAGGAGGCACAGATCTGTCAAGCCACGCCGCTAGACCACCAGGGACTGGAGGTAGGGCCAGGGGTATTGTGGAAGGGGCAATGTGGAGATGAAGGGGAAATGTGGAGATGAAGGGGCAATGTGGAGATGGGGCATTGTGGAAGGGGCATTGTGGAGATGAAGGGGGCATTGTGGAAGGGGCAATGTGGAGATGAAGTAGAGATGGGAGCATTGTGGAAGGGGCATTGTGGAGATAAAGGGGGGGCATTGTGGAGATGAAGGGGGCATTGTGGAAGAGGCAGTGTGGAGATGAAGGGGGGGCATTGTGGAGATGAAGGGAGCATTGTGGAAGGGGCAATGTGGACATGAAGGAGGCATTGTGGAAGGGGCAATGTGGAGATGAAGGGGGCATTGTGGAGATGAAGGGGCAATGTGGAGATTGGGGGGCAATGTGGAGGTGGCCAATGTGGATGAGGGGGCCAATGTGGTCAGGGGGGCCCATGGCAATTCTTGCACCAGGGCACGGTGGCTTCTAGTTACTCTTTTGCTCGCAAATATCACAATGTATGCCAAAGTGGGGCATCAGAGAGGGGTCAGGTAAGCAATCTGGGTGCAGGAGTTGGGGGACTGCTGTCTGCTTTCCTGATTCCCATCTGATGCCCCACTTAGGCATATATAGTGACATTTGTGCCTTTTGTATGCTTAGGAAGGGCAGTGGGGCACTACACACATATTTTCATTGACACTGTTTGGTTGCAGGGGCGGGGGGGGTTTGCAAGTGATGATTTTTTCCCTGATCCCCCTCTGATGCCCCACAATGACATACATTGTAAAATGTTTGAGTTAGAATGCTTTGGCTGGGCAGTGGGACACTGAATACACCACTTTTAATGCCACTGTTTGGGTGTAGGGGCTGGGGTGGGGGTGGCTGCTATTGACTGCTTCTCTGATCCCCCAAAACATTCTCAAATATACCAATAAATGTCCACGTGGGACATCAGAGGGGTACATCTGTTAACAGTGGGTCATTTGGCCCTTGTCAATAATTGAACACCTCAGAAATCCCCACCAGATTTTTATTTATTTTGATTTACCGACCTTCTGAGAACATAAAGACGGGAGAACAGTTTGGACAGTTCTACATTAATAGGGAGGCTTTGAATTTCACAGTAATTAGCATACAAAACTTTTGCAGTATTTTGTCATCTGTTACCCCTTTAACCTTTTGAGAGGGGTTCACAACTTTTTACATAGCAAAACATTTCATACCCCTCTACCCCTCTGGCATTCAAAAGTTTAAAGAGGAACTCTCACCTCTATAAAAGTTCTCCTCTATGTAATCTTCCTTTAGCTTTAACATGTAATCTGTTTTTTTTTATTTAATGCAGGCTGAAATGATACCACAGAGCTTACAATTGAAATGGTGCTGAAGTGATGTCACCGGCTCATTTTTAAAACGTTAAATTTGAGGTCGTCTGTATTAAATTAAAAAAAACAAAAAAAACAAAACAGATTACATTTTAACACTAAAGGAAGATTACATAGAGGAGAACTTTTATAGAGGTGAGAGTTCTTCTTTAAAGGGATAGTAATGTTTCATAATAAAAGCAGCTCTAATTAATCATCATAGTATTTGGACTTTGGAGAGTGTTATTTCAATTCTGTCAGAGTTGTAGTTCCAGAGTAATTCAATGACAAAGTGTCCCCCTCCCGCCCCTTTTACTGATGTAACACTGCTCAACCAGATCAGAAGGGAGGTGCCCAGGTAGACTGCAGAGAGGGACAATCTTCAATTAAGATAAGGGAAAAACCTGAAAAATGTGTCAAGGGGGGCAGGGCTTTCATTGTTCTCATAGGAAGAAGATTGTCCCCTTCTGTTATCTGTCTGGTCTATGGACTGGATTCCACATCTGAGAAGAGATTGTTTACACTAGGTAAAAGGGGCGGGAGGGGAAACTTTTCTTGTGAATATCTCTCAAACCATAAAGGTTTGAGAGATAAGACTTATATCATTCTTCATGTTTTTTTAATGCCTACAAAATAAAATAAAGTTAAAACGAAGTATTTCTATCCCTTTAAGTCGGGGTACTATATGCTTTCTGGAGTCTCTTCTAGCTATAAGTACAGGCATTCCACATCAAGTATTATCACTCACTCATTCACAGCACCAACTAGTGTGGAACACACATAGAGTCATATGTTCAAAAGAAAACTGGAGGGGCTCTAGGGCAAACCATTTGCACTATAGGGGAAAACTAAAAATTCCCATTGATTTAAAAGGGAAATTTAAGACCTTGAATGCTAGAGAGGTCTCTAGTGCATTGAGAAGCAATGTGTTGGGAGACATAGTCAGCATTCAAGGGGTTAGAATCCCCATTTAAATCAATCAGAATGTTTGGAATTTTTAGTTCTCCCCTATAGCGCAAATGCTGTGTGCTAGAAATCCTCCATACATACATACAGCCCATAGTATCAGCTTTATTTGTGTGTACGTTTGCTAATTTTCAGTCACTGGATTCTAGATGAACTTATTTGAATGGGGTTAGTTTACAAAATTAAGAGGTCATTTCTCTGTTGTCACTAGATCTGATATCCCATGTGTTTGTATTAATAATGAGTTACTTCTACTTATTAGTGAGTAACATTCTAGTTAAATAAATTAATAGTTTCCTATACTCTGTCCTTCATGTGCATGCCTGGGAACTTCAAAATTTTGACTCCCTGGAGGGGAGTCCTGTGCTGCTGAAGAGGTGAGGAAAACATCAAAAAGGGACGGGGCTTAACACAAGTGGGGGGATGGCATGGCTTAACAGGGGTGACACAAACAACAAAAATAAGCTAGGGAAGGAGGAACACAGTGGGAAAGAGCAGATGTGTGAACAGTTTCATTAGAAACTCCCCACATCCAGTAACTCAGCCTCTGCCCTGGAGACCCGGTAAACAGTGTGAAAACCGGAGTCTCCAGGAGGAAAAATCCGGAGAGTTCCCGGCTATGTTCATGTGTGTTGCCAAGACTGATGTTCTACATTGAGCCCTAATACTTAGGCATTAAGTATTGTTGATGTTTCTGTTAGCAGCTAAATTATAATCAAACCAAGATTAATGGATGGTGTATCGTAGCATTTGCCCCATGTATAGAAAATCTGCTATGGATCCCTACATATTGTACAACTATTGGCAGAACGTTGGTAGATATATTTATGAAATATTTGGGAATGGGGTGGCCCAACATGTTTTACAGATGGGTCGGCTTCGTCAGGGGCCTTTATAGCCCTAGACAAAGCTGCAGCAGTAGTGAAACTCGTTGGGCCACCCCATTCCCAATGTCTACCAAGTCTATCTAAGAGGGATGTAGAGTAGGGATCCACCGCAATGTCTATATACACGGGGAGACTCTTTTCTTATAATTAATCTATAGAGCTCTTAAAGGGATAGTAATACTTGCTTCTTCTAAAGTTTAATATTGTTCATATTAAAAAATACATTAAATGATATAAGTCCCAGTGCCTCCTAAGCACACTTTGTAGACCGTTCTAATGAAGTATTTCTTTGTAGACAACACTATTTTGACTCTGCTGAAGAGCTGTTCAGTCAAATGACCAGAATCTCAATCTGTCAGCTGGAACGCTTATGAGAGTAAAAGGGGCGGCGGGGGACTTTATAAACTTATAACTCAAAATCTACACAGCTTTAAGCAACGGGACTTATATTATTTAATGTATTTTTTTAATATGAACAATATTAAACTTTAGAAAAAGCAAGTATTACTTTCCCTTTAATAAAGATTGAATATTTTTTTGGTTGTATTTACACCCTGGGAGTGGGGAGTACTTATTGAGCTGCTTGTGGAATTGGTTTCGACAGGATTTTGGACACCATTGTGCCATAATTAGACTTGTTATATTTAATTATTATTAGACTAGTATCAAAGCCCGTATACACGGGCTAAAATGCACTCAGCGGCCCGGCTGCTGCCACGGATCAGAGACAGGCGGTGAGTCTCTTGTCAAACGCGCTGATACTCAACGGGAGCTCCGGACGGCTCACATCGAAACTCTCTGTGTGCGAAACCACACATGCACAGTCTCTACTGCACATGTGCAGTTACGCTCACAGGGAACAACACATTCTATCACTTTATGTTAGCGGATTATAGTTCTGCTTTAACACTTTGAATACTGGAGAAATTTCCAATGTATTACAAAGTAATGCATTAGAGACCTCTCTAGCATTCAAAAGGTTAAAAGCACTATTTAAGTCAAGGGATAGTTTTATTTGTCCCGTATGGTGCACTTGGCTTGTTCCAGAATTGATCTTCTTTTGTGGATAAAACAACTGTTGTTTTTTTTTCACATTTTGCATGAGATTCATTTACTACAGTAGAAAATACATCTGTGATTTGTTTCCATATATATTTATTTTAATTTAGAACCTCTCCCAACCTGAGATAACCCAAGCCGAAATGAAGAAGGTTTTATTTCTGAGAGTTGACAGGGGGATTTTATGGACACCTGATGCGGTTAATTGCACTCAAACTATATTAGGAATTCACTTACAGGAAATGCAGAACAGCTTTGGCAAATCCTGTGCTTTGTCAACAGTTCCTAAGAGTCAGAAATGAACCACAGCATATATATATATAAATCTCTAATTCTAACCAAGTAAACAAGGATTGCACAGAGGAAATAGTTCACTGCATGGGTCATGCTTTGCCACAGGAGGAATGTGTATCAAGATAAAAGTGAAGAAACTTTATGTCAAATCAGCTGTAGCATTGGCAACAAATACAAATTGTCACATGTCTCATTGAATTCAGTGGGGATTTTAACCCTTTGAATGCTAGAGAGGTCTCAAGCAATACCTTGGAGACACGTCTAGCATTCAATGGTTTCAAAGTCCAACTAAGTCTGATGGAATTCTAATTTGATCCCTGGGAACTTTCATTTGTGAAGTCCAGCTGGGGAGTTTAATTGCCACAAATTGTGGTAAAAGGGGGTGGGGTTTACCAAGGAGTGGGGTGGGGCTTTCCAGGGCATCACACCAGTGGGTGGGAAGAGGGAGGAACTGGGTGGGGAAGAAGGAAAAGTAGGAGGAACTGGGTGAGAAGGAGCAAGGGTAGGCAGAGTTTTAAAGAAAATGCACCACATCTGGAGAATCAGCCTCTGCCCCAGACAACCATCAATGTACTCTCAAAACAGGAGTCTCTGGAGCAAATCCAAAGAGCTCCCAGGTATGCCTGTGGGGAAGTTGGTTTACCCAAGAATTTCTCCTTTTGACTTTGTGCATAAGGCGTAGTGTCTCTGTTTTGATGGAAAAAAATTAAGCAGTTTACAGGAATACTGAGTGATTGGGGAAACAGATTGGGTGATCCATACTTATAATGGGCTCCCCATATGATGGGGCTGGGTGTCCTCGTGACCTCCCTCTGTCCCCTGATTCATCTCGCTAAAGAGGTGCAATTGTACTAATGAGTTAAAATTAAAATTCTGCAAATTTCCACTGATTTAAATGGGGCTTTTAACTAATGGGGGGTTTAACCAGCTTCATGAATATGTCCTTTATGTCTATGAGTGCAATGTGTAATGCAGAAACATGCTCTACATCTAATTAGTATCATTAATTTATAAAGTGCCAGCATATTCTGTAGCAGTGTGCAATTATAGAACTCATTACAAACTGATCTCCAACACATAACACACTTAATAAATGGATACAAATGGGCCCTACTCAGGAGAGCTTAATAGTGATTCCTTGTCAGTTTAGGAAGGTAGCCAACTGGTTCTCTGCTTCAAAATATCCAAGAAAAACTGGTCTAGGGAGCTAACATGCTGTAATGTGTTCTTCAGGTGAGCAACTGTTGGCTCTCTAGCTTTTACTGAACCACAACTCCTTTCATCCTCAGCTAGCTAACAAAAATGTACCATATTATACAGCAGAGGTAGGTGACCCATGGCTCTTCAGCAGAGGCATAACTAGACGTCACCGGGCCCTGGTGCAAACATTGCCATGGCCCCCCCGACCACATTTCACCCATTGGGTATCTCCACATTGCCCCCATTGGCCACCTCCACATTGCCCCAATGTCCACCTCTCCATATTGCCACCATTGACCCCTAGTGTCCATCTCCTACCTCTCTGGTGGTCCAGCGGTATGGCAGGAGAGGTCTGTGCCTCCTTCTGCATAGACCTCTATTAGCAGCTTGGAGCTCCTGTGCAGTCCTCTCTCCAGTAATGCAGAGCACTGGGAGTTGATGTCATCTCCCAGCACTCTGCATTACTAGAGTTCCGGAGACAGAGAAGGCACTTAGCTGCTAATAGAGGTCTATGCTGAAGAAGGCACAGACCTCAGCTTGTTGTAGCACCGGGTGTGGGGGGGTCACATTGGGCGGCCAGGCCCCTGGAGTGACGGGCCCAGTCGCAGCCGCTACCCCTGCTACCCAAGACCACAGCTCCCAACTCCCATCACCTCCAGCAAACAGCAATCTGATGATGATGGAAATGCAGTCTGACATCATCTAGAGAGAAACACATTACCCACTTCTACTACTGATGGTCACCAGACATATAGGAATTTTCTGAGGACAGCATAGCTAGTGCATAATATAAAATAACAATATGTCTGGCTTAAGATGTATAAGCATTGTTATTTAATCCTTGTGTCTAAAGAACCTTTCTAACAGCCCACTGTGTATCAGGGCATTACCATTGGCTGGAGGCAGAAGGTCCTGGAAGCCCAATTGAAGGAAGCGGGTGGCAGGGCGGCAAGTGCAAGAAGTTTTGCCTTCTTTTTGGCAGTTCACTTGCACAAAAGTAAGGTTTATCTTCAAAGCGGAGTGCTGGGGGGGGGAGGGAAGAGGTCTGCTAACACTATTTTTTGTAGTAAGGGGGAAAACAGGGGTGCGTATTATACATAGGCACTCTTGTTTTCCCCTAAAATCTTAGGCATAATATACACATGCGTATTATACACAGGTGCGTATTATACCTGAGATTTTACTGTATATCACTATTGAAAAATTCTTTGAGAAATTAACCTTTTTGTTATGGATTGAAAAAGAAATTAACTTCCTTTGAGGCGGTGTTTGCTGCTTCATTTACTCATTTAAGTCAGATGTATGTATATATATTTTAACAGGTGTGGTTAGCACTTTGCAGTTTACATTTAGTATAGAAATGGTACAATAAGTGCAGTAATTAAAGGGATAGTAATAGTTTGTTTTATCTTTATTTTATTTTGTAGGCATTAAAAAAACATGAAGAACGATATAAGTCTTATCTCTCAAATGTTTATGGTTTGAGAGATATTCACAAGCAAAGTTTCCCCTCACTGACCAAAATGGTGAAGTCTGCCATCTAGCTGTCAGATTTGGAATCCAGTCTGCGGACTGGCCGTGGCTCTATAGCAGAGCCCAGATTGCGAGAAATAAGAAGAATTACTTCATTTGAATAGTCTACAAAGTGTGCCTGGTTTTCAAGCACACTTTTTAGACACTTTCAATGAAATAGTCATTTTTATATCTTGCGATCTCAGCTCAGCTGAAGAGACACCAGTTGATCTGCGGACTGGATTCCAAATCTGACAGCTAGATGGCAGACTTGACCTTTTTGGTCAGCAAGGGGAAACTTTGCTTGTGAATATCTCTCAAACCATAAAGGTTTGAGAGATAAGACCTATATCTTTCTTCATGCTTTTTTAATGCCTACAAAATAAAATAAAGATAAAACAAAGTATTACTATCCTTTTAAGTGCTTATATAGACAATCATAAGGGGAACACCAGTTGAGTATACATTAGGATACAAGGTTGCTGCCCCATAAGCTTATAATCTATGTAATGGTGAAGAACTCTTCTCAATGACTTGTGAGTAAAACAATTAATCAATTGGTTACTTTGTTATAATTTTCAACTAAACATTTCATTGCTACTGCTCAGCAATCACCCCTCTGGATTTGCAAAACAAAAACCGTATAGGTATGTAATACATAGATCAAATGGTGGGGCCATTGACATACTGCTATATCTGCTTTCTGTACAGCAAGAGTGGGATAGGTGTAACAAGATCACATTTTTATTTCATTATTTATATGTCTCAGATGGGAGGATTCAACTTGGGAAAATTCTACCTTGTTAATCAATGAAGTGTTCATTAAATTGAATAATATTTTAGTTTAAGCTTCCACCAGTTGGGTATGTCTATTATACATGAGGACAGAGAACCACGTAGTATAGTATTGTAATGCATTGTACATCCCTCTGTCACTCAAAGGATTTAACTTTACTTCACCCCACAACATATTAGCTTGCATTACAGTGTAAAAGGTGGAGGTCGATAGGGTCTACAATGTGTTGGATACTCCTTTGGTATTCAAAAGGTTAATTTATGTGATTTTATTTGTGTGTTTTATTTTATTTTACCTTTTGGCTTTCATTTGTTTTAATTGCATGTACTTACCTTGTATCAACTTTGCACATTTTTTCTGTTTCTTTGAGTAATGCAAGCTACCTCTGCAAAAGCGATAGTCAGAGATACTCAACTAGGAACAAGCCTGCCCTAGAATTGAGCAGTCTCAATTGGAATGGTGTCCTACCCAGAGTGCAGTTTCTTTTAGCTCAGTAGTGCCTGCCACAGAGAGGAAATCTCCTAAAGCTCATCATACTGATCATCCCAAAACAGCTGCTCAGCCACAAAGTGCCAGCCAATGCCTATCTGAACAAGAGAAGCCGCTAACCCCAACCATACATTTCAACCTTGTTGGGTTTCATAAATGAGGTGGACTTGATCTCTCTAGGCACTGTGAGCAAATGGTATATGCCTTGATTCCCCTGCTGCCATTAGGGTGACCAAAGGGTAATTTGCATATGCAAAACATAGTCAGAGATGCTCAACTAGGAAAAAAGCCTGCCTTCAAATTGTGCAGCCTCATTTGGAATGGTGTTCTACCCAGAGTGCAGTTTCTTTTAGCTCACTGGTGCCTTTCACAGAGAGGAAATATTCTAAAGCACACCAGCAGTCAAGACACAAAGCGTCAGGCAATTTCTCTCTCTCAACAAGAGAACCAGACATACCCCAGAAACACATTTTGGCCTTGTTGGCTCTCATCAGTGAATTGTGAGCAAGATGTCCATGTCTGGACTCCCAGGTTACCCTTAGTGTGACTAATCCCAAGGGTAATTTGCATATGAAAAATAAAGAGGCAGAGACACGCAGTAGAAATGAACCTGCCCTAGTATTGAGCAGGTTCTATAAGAATGATGTCCTAACCAGGGTGCAGCCTCTTTTAACTTGATAGTGCCTTTCAGAGAGAGGAAAAAGCCTAAGGCACATCATATTGATCTTGCAAAAACAGCAGTCCAGCCATGAAATGACAAACAAGTCCTCTCTGAGCAAGAGAAGCAACCAGCCCCCAGACATACATTTTGGCTTTGTTGGGCCTCACTAGTGAGGTGTAGTTGATCTCTATAGGCACTGTGAGCAAGGGGTTCACATCTGGAATCTTCTGTTACTGCTAGAGTGACCAATACCAGGGGTAATTTGCACATGCAAAATAAATAGTCATTGACACTCAACTAGGAATGAGTCTGCCCTACAATTGAGCAGGCTCTATACGAAACATGTTCTACACAGAGTACTAGTGCCTTTCACAGAAAGAAAATATCCTAAAGAACAACATATTGGTCCAGCCATGAAGTGCCAAGCAATTCTCATCTGAACAAGAGAAGCAGCTAACCCTTGGCCTTGTTGGCCCTCATCAGCACTGTGATCAAGAGGTCCAAGAAGGTATTCTCCTATTACCCTTAGGGTGACCAATCCCAAGTGTAATTTGAATATGTAAAAGATATAGTAAGAGATACTCAACTAAGAACAAGCCTGTCATAGAATTGAGCAGGCTTTCTAGGCATGGTGTACTGTCGAGGGAGCAATATATTTTAACATAGTTACACAGAAAAAGCTAATCATTCTGGTCCTACCAAACCAGCTGTCCAGCCACACATTACCAGACAATGCCTCTTTGAACAGCCGACCCCAGCTGTACATCCAGCCTTGTTGGGCTTCATCAGTAATGTGTGATTGATCTCTCTAGGCAATGTGAGCAAGTGTTACATTTCTGGATTCACCTGTTATCCTTAGGGTGACCAATCCCAAGGGTGTTTGCATATGTAAAACCGTGCAACAAAAACCCCAAATTTGTTAGTGATATAGTATATGCTCATCTCTGAGTTCTCATCTGAAAATTTATATGGGAGAGAGCAGACTTGTTTTTGGGCATTTTGTCTGGGTCTAGTCTTGGGAAGATTGGAGGACTCCTTATTCTTTCTTTTCTTTTCTTTTCTTTTCTTTTCTTTTCTTTTCAATTTAAATCTGTATAACCAATGTTTAAGTTAATGTGAGTCAGCGCTGAGAGTTTTTCTTCTCCTTCTTTCTCTCTAGCTGCTTTTTCACTATTGCTTTCACTTTATATTTTAAAAAATATGTACTATATAATTAAGAAATGTGTTTTGCACATATGCTGTCACATGCAGTGGGTTTCTTAAAGGCAATGTTTTGGCCTAGTGTTTGGACAGTCTGACCTGTGTCCCAGGGCAATTAAAGCTTTGTGCAAACCCCATGTGACCCGTGTGGGTGGAGGCTAGGTAACATAAAGGAGCCTGGGAGCTTCAACCCCCATGGCCTGATGCTCACTCCCCATGGGTCACTGAAGGTGAGTCCTAACATAAATTTGTTTGAAAATGTTTTGAATGTGTTCAATGTTTTTTAAATCCACCTGATGCGTTATACAAGAAAAATCAGAGGTTTTTAACTCAGATAGGAATGAGTGTATGATTAATGTTTTTAAATGCACCTGACACGTTACACAAGAAAAATCAGAGGTTTTTAAATTTAGATAGAAATAGTTGTATGAAGAGTTAGGTTACTCGCCTAATATTGGGTAGCCTTAGTGGGGCAGGCAAGCTTCAACATGCTTTGGCCAAACCATGCAACAAAATTCCCAAATTTGCTAGTGATATATTATAGGCTCAGCACAGGGTTATCATCTGACAATTTATATGAAAGAGTGCAGGCTTGTTTTTGGGTATTATGTAAAACATATAGTCAGAGATGCTCAGCTAGGAACGAGCATGCCCTAGAATTGAGCAGGCTCTATTAGAATGGTGTCCAACCCAGAGAGCAGTCTCTTTTAGCTCACTAATGCCTTTCACAGTGAGAACAATATCGTAATGCACATCATACTGGTCCTGCCAAAACAGCAATCCAGCCACAAAGTGTCAGGCAATTTCTCTCACAACAAGAGAAGCAAACAAACCCCAGAAACACATTTAGGCCTTGTTGGGACTCATCAGTGACATGTAGGTGATCTCTGCCAAAAAGTCCCTGAAAATGCCTTTATGAAAAAGAGAAGCAGCCAAGATGAAATATCCTAAACCACATCACACTGGTCCTGCCAAAACAGCAATCCAGCCACAAAGTGTCAAGCATTTTTTCACTCTGCAAGAGAAGCAGACAAACCATTTCAGCCTTTGTGGGCCTCGTAAGTGAGCTGTAGGTTATCTCTGCCATGATGTTCCATGAAACAAGAGAAGCAGCCAACCCCAGTCACACATTTTGGCCTTCTTATGTCTCATCAATGAGGTGGTTTGATCTCTCTAGGCACTGTGAGCAAGAGGATCATGTCTGGATTCTCCTATTACTCTTTGGGCGACCAATACCAAGGGTAATATGTATATGCAAAAGAAATAGTCAGAGACACTCAGCTATGAATGAGCCTGCCCTAGAACTGAGCAGGCTATATAGGAAGCATGTTATACAAAGTGTGCAGTCTCTTTTAGCTCACTAATACCTTTCACAGAGAGTAAATATCCTAAAGCAAATCATATTGGTTTAGCCACAAAGTGCCAGACAATTCTTCTCTGCACACTCATGTGTGTTTGATCATGAGTAAGCACCGTTCGGGCGTGAAATGCGTTGATTATCACCATTATATGTAACCTGCTCGTGCCCACTCTGTACGTCTTGCTACTATGTTGCGGAGATTTTCGACTGCAGGTATGATGTTTTACGCTTCCAAATAAAGTTTATTGATTTTAAGAAAATTTGTTACACTCATGTTCCTTCGAGTGAGAACAGATCAACAGTGGTGCAATGTTTGTTCTTTTCATATGTCAAATTCAAAGATAAGGGAAGACCTTTATTTATTTATGTTGCACACTTGATTTTCATGGGTTTTATCTCAGATAACAGGAGCCTCCATTTCTTCAGCCTTTCACCCATATACCTCAAAGTAGATGTTGGATATGTCTGAATGGAGCCGCTGAATTTGCTTTCTGGTTGTATCGTCTTAATGAAGGAGGCAGGTTTTTCCTTACACTGAATTAAGATTGTGCCTTTTCATGATCCTCCTTCAGTTCTGAGGCACGAAGAATGATGTTAGTATAATGGGGTGGGAGAGGGAACAATTTATGATATAATTTTAGAGAAAATAGAGCGACTTCAGCATTAGCAACTTAATGGAGAAATAGTACACACTATAAGGAGGAATCATAGTTAATTGTACTTGAAACATTACTAACCCTTCCAGGTGAAAGGTTATCATACATGACTAGTGAACGAAACCCACTTGGTGTAATTCTGGGGCAAGCCAACTACACCACAGGTAAAAATCCCCTTTGAATGAAAATGCCATTTAATCTTCTGAATTAGTTCTAAAACCTCATTGAATGATGAAGAGGCCTGCAGTGCATTTCAAAGCAATGTACTGGAGTCCTCTCTAGCAATGAAGTGGTTATACTCCATGCTGGGAGGCACAATATTCACTTGCAGAAACATGAAATGTCCCAGTTGTAATCCTAAATAATGTTTCATTCATCTGTTCTCATGCCTCCTGCCCACCCACACTGTGCACTGTGATCACACACAGTAAATTATTGTCTGAATGGAGAGGGTGTCATACTCTACATGACATCAGCAAATACTCCTCTATCGCTCCTTGGTTCTGAGTATATTTTATCTCTAGGAACAAACAAAATCTTACTTAGCAAAGAACAAAACAATTTATTTCCTTATTATGTTACTGTCATTCTTTTGATTGTGAACTATTTAAAGGGGAACTATCACTTTACAATGACTTGGATAATTTTGAAAGAGCTTTCAAAATCCCCTTTATTTATGTTAGTCATTATTTATTTAAAACAAATCAAAGGCGATATATATTTATTTAGTTATTTATTTGTCAGTTGGTGCACACTAGGCAGTAGGCCTGGCAGAGCATGGTGTGTCAGATACTAATGTTCTACTCTCCTTCCCATCTGTCCATTCCTACCAGTGTGTCAGACACTTACATTCCACTCTTCTTCCCCACTGCTCCTTCCTAAACTGACAAATATAAGGAGAAATATGTCCTATGCTCAAAGAATGGCTAAAATAAATACGTATGATTAATTCTACTTTAATAAGAAACTACCATCTTGTTTGATTTGTTCTGTATTTAGTGATAATACTGCACTACTGAAATATATATATATATATATATATATATATATATATATATATATATATATATATTAATATATGAATATATGGAATGATATGGACTGTATTCAGAAATCTAAAGAAGAACAATTCAAACCACAAGGTCATGGGTTCTAGTCCCGGCAAGGTCAGCTCAGCCTTGCACCCATTTAAGGTAAATAAAATGAGTCTAGGACATACTTGAAAATGAGAGACAATCTCAATGTATTCTTCCTGGTAAAATACTTTCCCCCCAAAAAAATAAATAAATAAATTCTGGGCCAAATAAACTGTACCATCCTATAATATAAAAGGCCAGATGTGTGTTTGACTGATGGAATCATGCGCAGTAAAGACTGACTTGCTCTCGGGCTCCCCATAGCGGTCACTGCTAGTGCTGCATCTTCCACTAAACTGAATGACAGCTTGCTCATTTTATGTCTACCACAGAGCTATGCGACTGACCAGTGGGGAAATCCTCCTGGGCTGTGCTTCCATGGAGGTCTCCAAGTTCACCCTGCCACCGCTTCTTCCCTGCTGCCACCCCATGATGAAAACGGAGGATACTTACCGTTTACGCACTTTGGCCCGTGTACATGGGCTTTTACAATGGTAGGGGATAAATGAAAATTCCCATTGATTCAAACCTCTCCTTTAAACTGCTGAATACTATAGAGGTCTGCAGTGAATTGTGAAACAATATGTTGGATATAGGGTTGCACCGATACCGATATCGGTGCCGATACTGGCATTTGCGCGGGTACTTGTACTCGCGCAAATGCGGCTGATGCCAGCACCGATACCCTGTGTCAGGGTCGGTGCTGCAGAGAGGGAGCCCGGGGAGCTGCTCACAATGCTCCCGGTCGCCTCTCTCCCTCTGTCAGTGATGGTAACCCGTGGCAACGCTCCAACACTGACCTCTGTTGGGGCTCACGAGAGAACAGCGAGCACCTGGCAGAGGAGGGTAAGGGAGGCAACATGGGGCATCAAGAGCGGGTGTTGAAAGAGGCAGAGAGGGGGGTCAAGAGGGAGAAAAAGAGGCAAAAGGAGGAAGGATCAGGAGACAAAAGGGGGGGAGCCAAGAAGAGGCAAAAGGAGGGGGGATCAGGAGAGAGAGAGAGGCAAAAGGGTGGGATCCAGAGTCAAGGAGAAGGAGGGGGAGAAAGGGGGATCAAAAGGGAGAGAAAAAGCCAAGGAAAAAAAAGGGGGATCAAGATGGGGAGAATGAAGCAAAAGGTGGGAATCAAGAGGGGAGAAAGAGTCAAAAGGGGAGAATCAAGAGGTGGTGTGTGTGTGTATGTATGTATGTGTGTGTGTGTGTATATATTTCAAGTACTCACCGATACCAATTACCGATACTTTTTTTTGCGGTCATTTGCCAGTTTTCCAAGTACCTAAAGCATATAGGTACTTGTAAAACTGGCAAATGACCGCAAAAAAAAGTATCGGTAATTGGTATCCGTGAGTAGTTGAAAAAAAAGTATCGGTACTCGTACTCGGTCTTAAAAAATCGGTATCAGTGCATCTCTAGTTGGGTATGTCGGTAACATTTAAGAGGTTAAAAACCCTACATAAGTCAATAGACATTTGGGAGATTTACTTTCCCATTTGTCTGTCACACAGTATCACTCATCAGTCACTGTCTGTCTATCAAACAGTATCTTTGGGCATTTACTATGTGTCTGTCACACAGTATCACTGAGCATTCCCTGTCTGTCACACAGTATCACTGGGCATTCCCTGTCACACAGCATCCATGAGCAGTCACTGTCCATCAGTCTGTCACACAGTATCACTGAGCATTCCATGTCTGTCTCACAGTATCACTGAGCATTCCATGTCTGTCACTCAGTATCAATGACCATTTACTCTCTGTCACACAGCATAAGTGAGCAGCCATTGTCATTCTGTCAAACAGTATCAGTGAACAGTCACAGTCTGTCTGTAATAAAGTGTCACTGAACAGTCACTGTCCATCTACCGTAAAATCTCAGGTATAATACGCACTTGTGTATAATACACTGGTGTATATTATGCCCAAGATTTTAGGGGAAAACAAGAGTGCCTATGTATAATATGCCCACTTGTTTTTCCCCTTACTAAAACAAACTTCCAGCTGCCTTCCCTCCCTCCCCCAGCGCAATCCGGTGACAAAGTAAAACTTACTTCTTGAGGCTGCACTTGAATAACTTGGTGTATCTGAAAAAGATCCCTCTCTCCCATCTTCCCTGTGGGCAGCACACTTGCATTTGCCGTCCTCTTCCTTCAATCGGCTTCTAGGATCTTCTGCCTCCAGCCAATGGTAATGCCCTGTGAGGATCTCAAGGTCCTCACAGGGCAATACTGTAGGCTGAAGGTCCTGAAAGCCGACTGAAAGAAGCGGGCGGCAAATGCAAGTCTGCCGTCTGCAAGGAAGATGGGAGAGAGGGATCTTTTTCAGATACACCAAGTTATTCAAGTGCAGCCTCAAGAAGTAAGTTTTACTTTGTCACCGGATTGCGCTGGCGGAGGGATGGTAGCAGGAAGCTCTAACTTTTTTTTTTAAATTCTCAAAAAAAACTTCTCAGGTACAATATGCACCCCCACTTCACATAAGGTGAAGAGGGGTAAAATTGTCATATAATACCCATGATTTTACTGTATCTGTCATAAAGTATTACTGACCATTTAGGTCTCGATCCAATTATTTGCACTAAAACATGCGGTATGGCAAAATTGGCTACTAAACTGACAAAAACAAATGTCTGTCGGTCTCCAATTATCTTCCAGCCAATCAGCTTCTAGCTGGGAGATGACGAAACACCATAGAAGCTGATTGGTTGTGAGGTAGAGGCTAGAATCCATCTTGAACAGAGAATGGCAAGATAAAAAGTCAGTCTCTGATCAAAATTCCCTCCTTTGGACTCGGGCAACGGCCCGGAAGGTATGGGGGGGGGTCTGTGCCAATATGCATGCCTTCCGCCACCAGAGGAGCCAGTGGATGTGGTGACTGGACATATATTTAAGCATTGGAAGCCCTTTTATTTATGCCAAAAAGGAACAATTTCTTTATTATCAAATGGAATGGCAGAATATTACTTTTTAGAGATGTGTCACACTTAATTTAAATGGTTAACTCTGTCATATCTTGGGGTCATTTTTATTGTAATAACTAGCATTGATGTTTTATTTTATTTTACCGGAAATATGAAAAAGAAGATAAGAAGAAAGAAGATTACAGAGAACAGAAGATGGGAGTTTTAAAGGGATAGTAATGTTTCACAACAAAAGCAGCTCCAATTAATCTTCATAGTATTTGGGCCAAGGATAGTGTTATTTCAATACTGTCAGTGTTGTAGTTCAAGAGTAATTGAATGATAAATATCCCCCTCTCGCCCCTTTTACCTAGTGTATGCCGTCTCCTCCCACCCCTTTTACTGATGTAACACTGCCTAGCTCAGAGAACCAAGACTGTCCAGATGGATCACAGAGAGGGACAATCTTCAGTGAGCATAAGGGAAAACCTGAAAAACCTATCAAGAGGGACAGGGTTTTCCTTATGCTCACAGTAAGAAGATTGTCCCTTGCTGCGACCTGTCTGGTTGAGGGACCAGGTTCCACATCTGAGGTGAGGTGTGTTACACTAGGTAAAAGGGCGAGAGGGGGGTATATTTTATCATTCAATTACTCCTGAACAACAACTCTGACAGTATTGAAATAACTATCTCCATGGCCCAAAAACTATGAAGATTAATTGGAGCTGCTGCTTTTGTGAAACATTACTATCCCTTTAAGAAGAAGATGGACAGTAGCTGACCAGGGTGCTGAAGGCTCTGCCTGACATCAGGATTACTGGTAAGTGGTTCTAGTCAGGGGCTGTTTTTTTAACTTAGTCAGATTAACCCTGTGAGGACCAGTGGGGTAAACATACCCCACTGGCACTCTTAGAGTTAATTGTAGATTATGCTAGCTTTAGTGTACTCATAATCTTAATTTTAATAATGACAGGAGGCGAGTATTTTGCATTTCTTTCTTTACTGAAATCTCCATAGCAGCACAGTAACCAATCAGAGAAACAGAAACCAAAAGCATAAATAGCCTGGTACATCTAACTACTTCCTTTTTCGCAGTATAAACAACAAGCAAACAGAAACTAAACAGGAACAAGATAACATCCAGATTCCGTCAACCAACAGTAACAGCATTCGCTCTTCGTTCATCAGTTCTCCAGACGGTCCTTGGGAGAAGGTCACACTGGAAAACATGGAAACTCCGTGAAAGGACACAGAAACAGACCGTCTCCACACATAAGGATAAACATTACAGAACAATATAAAAACATTAATAATCACTTAATAAACACAAGAACAACATAACCAACATGTAGCATCAGATAACCCCCCCAGAACAGTACTTACATACTGACCTCCTATAAAGAATATGGGAGGGAAGGAAGGGAAAATACTCGCCTCCTGTCATTATTAAAATTAAGATTATGAGTACACTAAAGCTAGCATAATCTACAATTTTACTACATGACAGGAGGCTTTGTATTTTGCATTTTTAACGCTAAGAAACTAAAAAATTCGACGCATGAACCTGCGGCCGAAAATAGAAGAGCCAGAAAGTGTGCTCCCTAGACCAATCAGCCGAACGCAAAATATCAGCAACCGATGCCCCGGCCGAGACCACACCGGGCGCAGACGCCCCTCTAACAGAATGAGCCCCAAAAGCAGGGTCAACGCCCGCCAAAGATAAAACCCAATGAATCCACCTAGCCAAGGTGATAGACGAAACGGGTTTGTGAGGTTTCACATAAGAAATTAAGAGTTGCCCCGAAGGGGCTGAACGTAAGGAAGCAGTAACCTGAACGTAGCGAAGTAAAACTTCTACCACACAAAGTTGAGGGACATCCCTAAAAAAAGGATAAAAAACAGAAACAGAGTCTGACTTAGTACGATGGGATATAGAAAAAGAAGCCCCGTCCGGAAGAACTGAAAATCCGTCCACGTCAAAAGCCCGAACATCCGAAACTCGGCGGAAAGAGACCAGACATAGCAGGACGGTAAGTTTAGCAGACAGCTGTCTAAGCGTCAAAGAATCATTCGAAGGCCAATTCTTTAAGAAACGCAGAACCACCTCCACATCCCAAAAACTGGAGTACTTAGGAAACGGAGGTCTAGACAACTTAATCCCTCGTAACAACCGACAGACCAAAGGATCACGGCCCACCGGAAAGCCTGAAACTGGAACATGCGCGGCCGAAATAGGCGAACGAATAACATTCAGAGAATGAAAAGACTGACCAGAAGAAAACCGAAAAGATAAGTAGTTGAGGATGGCCGTCACAGGTGCAGTAAAGGGATCATAATCCCTCTCCAGACACCAGCTAGACCAGGCCCTCCAGGCGGACAAATAAGATCTTCTCGTACCAGGGGCCCAGGAGTCCCACAAAAGATCCCTGGCCTCCTGCGATAAGCCATCGACTGACCAGGCACCCCTGAAATCGCCCAGGCCACCAACCAAAGCCGACCCTGAAGGATGAGAGGATGAGACTCGCCGCGAGGATTCAACAGGAGGCGAGGCGACACAGGGAGGAGAAGAGGATCTTCCACCGATAATTCCAGAAGGTCCGGGTACCACGGCTGACTCGGCCACAAAGGAGTGACCAGAAGAATACTTACCTCCTGTACTCACACCTGGTGTAGAACCCGTGCCAGCATCGCGAATGGAGGAAACGCATATGCTCCCTGTTGTGGCCACGTCTGCAAGAACGCGTCTACCGCCACACAATCTGGGTCCGGAAGCCAACTGAAGAACGCCGGAAGCTGACGATTGGTCCTGGAAGCAAAAAGATCTACATGGAATGGACCTCTGAGGAGACACAGCTGCTGGAACACTGCCTCGTCCAGTTTCCAGTCGCTGGTGTCTCTCCAATGACGAGAAAACCAATCTGCTGTCAGGTTGGATACTCCCGGAAGATACTCCGCCACTAGAGAAATGTTGCGCCTGAAGCAAAACATGTAAAGGTCTTTCGTTGCCTCCGTCAGGTCCCGAGATCTGGCTCCTCCCAACTTGTTTATGTATTGGACTGCGGATAGATTGTCCATACACAGCAGAATGCAACAGTCTGACTCGTCTCTGGCAAAACTGCGAACCGCAAAGGACCCTGCTATCAATTCTAGGCAATTGATATGAAGGCCCACTTCTGCTTCCGACCAAGAGCCTCGCGTGGCCCGCTCTGCGCAATGGGCGCCCCAGCCCCACAGACTGGAGTCCGACTCCACAATGAAATCTGGGGACGGACCAAAGACCGCTCGGCCATTCCAGGCCTGCATATGCAGAAGCCACCATCGAAGTTCGGACCGAACCTCCGGAGGCAACTCCACCAAATGATCGTAAGATCTCCCCAACCGAAGATGTTATGCTTTGAAACGTTGCATCGCCCGATAATGCAGCAGTCCCGGAAAGATAGCCTGGATGGAAGATGAGAGAAGACCTACGATGCGAGCTAACCAACGCAGAGGAACCTGCCGCATACGAAGTATGCGACGGATCTCCTTGCGTATAGCCGCAACCTTCGTCAAAGGCAGGCGTACCAGGCAACGAACCTAATCGATTTCGAAACCCAGAAACTGGACGACCTGCGAAGGTTCTAGCGCCGACTTCTCGACGTTGATAACAAATCCCAAGGATTCCAGGAAGCTCACCACGAAGCGCGTCTGAGATCGAATCCTCGATACATCGTTGCAAAACAGCAAAAGATTGTCAAGGTAAATCAAGCAACGAATGCCGAGAGAGCGAAAACGCGAAACCACTGGCTTCAGCAGTTTGGTGAAACACCAAGGAGCAGAGCTGAGGCCAAACGGAAGACAAGTGAACTGGCATGGACGACCCTTCCAATGGAAGCGAAGGTACTAACGACAAGACTGAGCAATCGGCACCGACAGGTAAGCATCTTTCAAGTCCAGACGGGAAAACCAATCTCCCGGAAGTAAAAGGTCCCGCAAAAGATGGATGCTTTCCATCTTGAAGTGGTGATAAACCACAAATCCGTTGAGAGACCTGAGGTTGATGACCGGGCGATAGTCTCCGGTCTTTTTGCGAACCAAGAAGATATTGCTGCAAAACCCGGTCTCGTCTGGCGCAAACTGAACTGCGCCTTTGGAAAACAGAGAGACAATCTCGGCGTCTATCAACTCCTGGTCCCTCGCCGAATAAATCACAGGTGGTGGCGGATACCTTTGGACCGGAGGAGACTGGAACTCTATCACATAGCCTTGAACACACTGAAGGACCCACGCGTCCGAAGAGAGGTCCTGCCAAGCCTGAAAATGAGAAGCAATTTTTCCTGCAGTAAAAGGCATGGTAGTGCGAACACTTAACAGTGGCAGTCCTACCTGTTGTAAACTTGGCACGCCCTCTGCCCCTGGTAGGCCTGGACTTGTCCGCTCCTCTGGAGAAACTGGTATTCCGGAACGGAGTGGAGAGGAAAAATCCGGGCGATGAAGGCATGGTGCGGGGGCCAGAGGTCCAGAATCTGCTGGTGGCACGGCCCCGCTGCCGACCAGCTCTCCCAAATACACCCCTGGACGGTGTGGGGCAAAACACCTGGCGCATAGAGGATTGAGCCTTGTTGAGCGTGGTGAAGAGGTTGACATGCCGTTTAAGTTCTGCTATAAAAGGCTCACCAAATAACAGGCCGTTGGCAGAAGGACCAAGCTCTTTAGCCCCTAGGTCAGCCAACTTAGGATCGATTCTGAGTAAAGCCGCTTTCCTCTGTTCCGATGAAATAGCTGCGTTGGCATTGCCCAGCAAGCAGACAGCCCGCTGAGCCCACTCCCAGATAGCCTCTGCATCCAGATGATCACCATGTTCAAGTGCTTGGTCTGCAAAGCACAAAATCGTGGCAAGGGGACCCAACACATCCAACATCTTGTCCTGAGCGGACTTCAAACCTTTTTCAATACCCTTCTGCGGGTCGCGTCCAGAACGAGCTATGAAAGTGAGGACTGTCTGATCGAACTCCGGCGTGACGGCCACCTTGTCTGGCAGTACTGGTCGAGGACATTCCGCACGCAGTCGACCTCGAACCTCCTGGTCCAAGGACTGACGTAACCAAAAATGGACAAAACGAGCCAGATGATCCGGCATGCACCACTCCGAAGACCTGGGATGGCGAATGGTCCGAGGATCAAAAAGAGGCATCCCTCTTGCGTCATAGAAAGCATCTCCCGGGAGAGAGTCCTCCTTGGAATCGGAAGGAGGAAGAGCCCCGATGGCCTCTCTAACGTAATTGGCAGATTCCCCAGGATCGGCATCCCAACAGTCGTCCTCGGAGCCGGAAGCACACCACTCGTCAACCACCTCCAGGGGTTTAGCAGAAGGAGCATCCTCGTCTGAAGATCGTGGGGACAAAGGAACGACAGGCATAGAATCCTCATGCCTAGGCCGTTTCAACGGAGTCTTCCCTTTGCCAGTGTAACTCAAAGAATCAGGAGCCAACCGTTTTCCAACAACCTGGCCTTCAGAGGACCCGATGGAAACAGAGGGAGTTGCGCCCTTGGATGATAAAGCCGGGCCAGGATCCTGAGCGCGAACCCTGGAGAGCACCTTCTCCATGGAAGCCGCCACAGCAGCATCGATAAGCGCCTTGAAGTCAGGCATAGAATCACTCATGATGAAATGGCTATGAACCCCTCGTAGGTAACAATCTAAAGGGAGACAGAAAAAACACTGTCAGGAAGCGAGATGCAACCCCAGAACAGGAGGGGAGAGTCCCAACAAGGTACAACCTGGGGCTCACCCGGGCTAAAAGGAATGGCGTAACCAAGCCAAAACTGATATATGAACGGGGGCTCACCCCAGCAACAAGTAGCAGCGTAAAACCACTGCTTTCCTGACAAAGAAAATTTTTTTTTTTTTTTGTCAATCAGCTGGACAAATGTTCCAAACTCCAGCAAAGCCTACAGAAACCCCACTAGGGGAACACCCATGCAAGGCATGGTACCATGACTACATAATAGTAGTAAATGCACAGGGGGCTCACCCCAAGTAACAGTGGGGCTCACCCACAATAGCCAGAGGCATGCAACAATAGAAGGCTGCAGAATATGTAAGGGGGCTCACCCCAGTTGTACCACGGGGGCTCACCCCGCTAAGCAACAGTAGCAAACAGGAGAAATAACGGCTAGCAACCAGAGGCCAACCAGCCGCCTTAAAGGGATAGTAATACTTCGTTTTAACTTTATTTTATTTTGTAGGCATTAAAAAAACATGAAGAATGATATAAGTCTTATCTCTCAAACCTTTATGGTTTATGAGATATTCACAAGCAAAGTTTCCCCCTCCCGCCCCTTTTACCTACTGTAAACAATCTCTTCTCAGATGTGGAATGCAGTCCATAGACTGGACAGATAACAGAAGGGGACACTCTTATTCCTATGAAAACAATGAAATCCCTGCCCCCCTTGACAAGCTTTTCAGGTTTTTCTGTTATCTTAATTGAAGATTATCCCTCTCTGCAGTCTACCTGGGCAGCTCCCTTCTGCCCTGGCTGAGAAGTAAAAGGGGCTGGGGGGGGACACTTTGCTTGTGAATATCTCTTAAACCATAAAGGTTTGAGAAATAAGACTTATATCATTCTTCATGTTTTTTTTAATGCCTACAAAATAAAATAAAGTTAAAACGAAGTATTACTATCCCTTTAAGAGAAAAACCACCGCAAGGAAGGAAACCCCCCAGAATAGGGCAGGAAGACGCAGGAGCCAGTCCCAACCTAAAACAGTAATAGGCCAAAGCCCCCGAAGGAATTTACAGAGGAGGATTCTCCTCCATGGCCAGAGCAGCCCAGCCACGGAGCGGAGCCCTCAACAAAGATGGCCGCCAAGGTAGTCAGGGGAAACCACATATAAACAAGTATACTTTACTCAGACACTCTGACCTGTGCAGCTTGTTGGAGCAGCAAGAAAGAGGAAGCAGTTAGATGTACCAGGCTATTTATGCTTTTGGTTTCTGTTTCTCTGATTGGTTACTGTGCTGCTATGGAGATTTCAGTAAAGAAAGAAATGCAAAATACAAAGCCTCCTGTCATGTAGTAAAATTCAACTAACATTTGACACATTTTGGGATTGCTTTGGATGTATTGATATGGTGCTTAGGGCCCCGTGTCAATACTTAGGTTTAGGTTTTTTAAGGGGTTTATTAGGTTCATTTCCTGCATTGGCACTTTTGAAATGCATTATGGGACTCTGTGTCCCAATAAACTGAATGCAGATTTAAAATGGGTCCCTTAACGTATCTTAGTGACTAACACATAGAATTGAATGGCATATTTCAGAGTTTTGTTATTTGTCAATGGGCAAAAACGCATGCAAATTTATCGCCTGAGGTGGGGTTTTATATCTGGTATTTTTTCATAGCACAGGTGATTGCTTGGTTTACCATTGTTGAAAAAATACCATTGACTGTTTTTTTAGCTGATGGAGGGAATTGAATCGAGGCCTTACTGTCTGTCTGTCATCCAGCTACTGTCTGTCTGTCATCCAGCATCTCTGAGAAGTGACTACCCATTTGTCTTTTTCAGAGTATCACTGAGCAGTCACTGGCTGCATGCCACACAATGTCACTGAACAAAATATGTTGTTAAAGGGGCAGAGTGCCATAGATTGTTATTAAATAAATAAAACAAAATAGGCTTTAAAAATATAATTCTTATGAGCGTGTTTTTTTTTTTTTTTTTCACTTTTTAAAAAAAAAGAAGTGGTACAGTCACAACATCCTGCCTTCTTAATCTGGGACATACAATTAAAGTGATAGTAATGTTTCACAAAAACAGCAGCTCCAATTAATCTTCATAGTGTTTGAGCTATAGAGAGTGTTATTTCAATACTGTGAGAGTTGTAGTTCAAGAGTAATTGAATGATAAAGTTTCCCCTCCCACCCCTTTTACCTAGTATAAGCCCTCACTCCTCAGATGTGGAATCCAGTCCACAGACCAGACAGCTCACATCATGGGTCAATCATCTTACTGTGGGAACAATGAAAACCCTGCCCCCCTTGACAGGTTTTTCAGCTTTTTCCCTCATCTTAACTGAAGATTTCCCTCTCTGCAATCTACCTGGATACACGCTGCTGCTCTGAGCTGAGCAGTGTTACATCAGTAAAAGGAACAGGAGGGGGATACTTTGTCATTGAATTACTCTTGAACTACAACTCTGACAGAATTGAAATAACACTCTCCAAGGCCCAAATTCTATGATGATTAATTAGAGCTGCTTTTATTATGAAGCATTACTATCCCTGTAAGAATGCCTCTGTCTCTTTAAATGTGCACTCTGTGATCCAGATCACAGAGTGCACATAGAGGTCTCACAGTGTTATCTCTACTGTGAACTGAATTAATTAGTTCCCAGTGCAGAAAAGGGGACCATGCTGTCACTTTCAGCATTGTGTACTTCCAGTTACGCATGCAAGCCTCTGTATTGCAATAGATTAACTTTAAGAAAAAGTGCAGAGAGCTGATCAGCATCTCTTTGTACTTAACCCCTTAGTGACGGCCGCGTGCAGACGCGGCCGTCACTTAACGTCCGTCTAACATTTTTTTTTTTTTCTTAAAAACAATCCGGAGTCCCCGAACGGCGCGCAGCCGCGCGGGGAGCCGGATTTCCGGGACGTACATGTACGTCCTCTGTCACTAAGTGACAGCCACACAGGACGTACATGTACGTCCTGTGTCGGGAAGGGGTTAAAGGGAACTTGAATGTCATGAGAGACAGCTTCAGACAGGCTACGGAAGCTTACAGCAAATGCTGTATTTGAATGACACAATGGCGAAAAGACCAGCAATTTGTGTCACTTATATACTACGTATAGGTCCTTAAAGGGATTGTAATACCTAATTTTATGTTTATATAGTATCGTAGGCATTAAAAAATATTAAGAACGATATGTTTTATCTCTCAAACCTTTATGGTTTGAGAGATATTCGCTACAAAAGTTCCCCCCTCCCTGACATCAGCGCTCTAGCTGACAGACTTGGATTCTGGTCCGCAGAAGTCTGTCAGCTAGATGGCAGACTTGACTTAAACAGCCAGGAATAGGGAACTTTAGTTGCAAATATCTCTCAAACCATAAAGATTTGAGCGATAAGACTTATATAGTTTTTAATATTTTTTTTATGCCTACAATACTAAATAAACATAAAAATACATATCACTATCCCTTTAAGGAATTAATAAACCAACTGCATGATGGGGAGAAATAAAAATTCCCCAGTTACCACAGATTTAAATGGGGTGTTTAACCCCTTGCATTTTATGGAAGTCTATAATACATTGCTAAGACCTTTCTAGCATTCAGTTGGTTAATTGTTTCATTCAATGCATTGGAACTCTTCACATCTCCCCTGCTGTGCAGCTGGTTTGCTCCAAATGTACTCCAGTACCACTTAGTATACCATCCTCAGTATAATTGAGACGGAGGTACTGAGGCTAAAATGCTAAATGCCCAATTATTTCAATGGGTCTTTCAACCCAATGAATTGGAGACTTCACTAGCATTCAAAGGGTTAAAGAGAGAGTAACACTTAATATGCAAAAAATATATATTGACAGGTTTAGACTCCCCAGTAAAGCATGGCTGCTTCCAATGCTGAGAGGTGTGTTATTCAAAAGTTATTTTGGATCAAACATTATTTTTAAGTGAAATATCCCAATGGTCTGAAATTTTACAGTGGTGCTGTTGCTACACCATCCTATGGAGGTTTAAGGTCAACTGACTAGATCTGTCCACAGGATGATGTAGCAACAGCGCCACTGTAACATTTCTGGTCAGTGAGCTATTGTAGCCCAAAAATTCATGTTTGAGCTGCAATAACATTTGAAGAAAACACAAATCAACACTGGGAGTACCCTTGTTTTACTGAAGAGGATAAATTCTACAATATATATTTCTCTGCATATCCAGTGTTACTATCTCTTTAATGACCCACTTATATTGATGGGAACATCCGTTTGTTCTTAATGGCTCAGTTGGTTTGCTCCAAAATTGCTTCGCTTACTGAGCACTGTCTTGTCTTTGTCACACAGTAACGCAAGGAAGTCTCTATGTCACACAGTAATACTGAGAGGTCTCTCTGTCACACATTAGTACTGAGAGGTCTCTCTGTCACACATTAGTACTGAGAGATCTGTCTGTCACACAGTAATACTGAGAGATATCTCTGTCACACAATAATAATGAGCAGTATCTGTCTGTCTATGTCACACAGTATCACTGAGTAGTCTCAGACTGTCCCTCAATAACACTGAGTGATCTGTCCATGTCTCGCACACTGTAACACTGAGAGATCTGTCTGTCACATGGTAACTCTGAGAGGTCTGTCACATAGTAATACTGAGAGATCTGTCATACAGTATCACTGAGCAGTCTGCATCTTTCAGACAGTATCACTGGACAGTCTCTGTCACACAGTATCAATGAGCAGTCTCAGACTGTCCCTCGATAACACTGAGTGATCTGTCTGCCACACACTAACAATGAGCGGTCTGTGTCTGTCACACAGTATCCCTGATCTGTCCATGTCTCGCACACAGTAACCCTGAGAGATCTGTCTGTCACATGGTAACTCAGAGGTCCGTCACATAGTAATACTGAGAGATCTGTCATACAGTATCACTGAGCAGTCTGTATCTGTCTATCAGACAGTATCACTGAGCAGTCTGTATCTGTCTATCAGACAGTATCACTGGGCAGTCTCTGTCACAGATTATCAGTGAGCAGTCTATATCACACAGTAACACTGAGCAGTGTCTGTCACACACTATCACTCTCTGTCTCTCTCATTATGCCTATCAGGTGCCTCTTAGTACCTCTCTACCAGTGCAGCCTTGTGCCAGTCAGTGCTTCTCACCTTAACATCAGAGCCTCCACCCGTCCTGTTGCTCACGTTCAGCAGGTTCCAGGTATGTGCCCCTTGTGCCCCAATAGCCACCTCCTCCCTCCCAGTTCCTCCACTTGTCTTACAGTCTGCCAGTAACAGCTGGGTCTGAGCTTACCAGTCAGTGCCAGGAGGCTCCAAGAGACTGCCCCCTTCTCTTCCTCCTCAGTACCATGTCTGTTAAATGTATTCCTTCAAGCCCCCCCTTACTCACTGGCACAGAGATGGAAACATGTGGCTGTCCAGTTGCTGCTGTACTACATCTGTCATCAGCCTCATCTGACCAGCTGAGGATTATGGGAGGTATAGTTCCACAACAGCTGGAGAAACACTGTTTGCCAAATCCTGCTCTAAAGTGAAAGTCTTCTTTCTGTTGATGGGCAACAGGTGCCTCTCCAGCTGCTGCTGGATTAAAACTCCTCCTCTTTTTTCTGAGCCATATAAATTGCTTCTTAGAGGATGCCAAGTGCTCTGCAAGTTGTGATGTTGTTGCTGGTGCTGTGGGTATAATCATTGTATTTACTTCCTTCTCAACATGCTTTCTAGTATCTACATGTCTCCCTTTTCATCCTCCACAATGTGATTGGACCCTCAGTCTATAAGATTTTTTTATATGCTTTCTCAAAATCAGATTCCTCAGAGTGCTGCTTCTCCCGCCTTTGCACAAATTCAGAAATTCTGTTTAAAGTATGGGTCCAGCAATATAGCAAGAATGTATTCCTCATTTCTTTTAATAGAGACTTTACAAGGATTGAGCTCAAAGCATGGTAACAGGATTCACTAGGTGATTCATGTCTGTGATGACATTAGTTTAAGAATCAAAGACAACGCACAATGCATTTTTTCTGTAATATTATAGTGGATGTATGTCATTGATACCTGAACCTGCATGACTAAGCAGGAACACCTCCTTAAAGGGTTAGTAATGTCCAGAAAAAACTTTTTTGCGTTTAGAAGAGCTTAAAAAGCTGAGCTAAATGCAAAAAAATGTATCTCTCAAACCGCTATGGTTTAAGAGATACAGGCGTTTAAAGTTTGATCTCTCCTACTGACAGCTGTAAAGCTGTCAGCAGGAGATCTGTGTCGGCCGACACGGAGGCACTTGAGCACAGCCGCGATCTCGTTATTTACCACAAATCCCTTCCTTGGAATGGTCTAAAACGAGTGCTTGAAAACCAGGCACACTTTTTAGACCATTCCAATGAAGGGATTCATAGTAAATAATGAGATCGTGGCTCTGCTCAAGTGCCTCCATGTCAACCGACACAGATCTCCTGCTGACAACTTTACAGCTGTCAGTAGGAGAGATCAAACTTTAAACGCCTGTATCTCTTAAACCATAGCGGTTTGAGAGATACTTTTTATGCATTTAACTCAGCTTTTTAAGCTCTTCTAAATGCAAACAACTTTTTTGTGGACGTTACTAACACTTTAAAAGGCTTCAGCAGCTCACAAAAGTGACAAATTAGCTACCACAGACCATGTGGCATAGAAGCCCCCTCCAAAGCCTTTCTTTTAAGCAATGTATACTAGCTATTGGCCTTGTTTTGCTCGTACATATGTTCCAACATGCACAATATGGAACATGGGGCAGGTGATTATGCTGTTGTGTGCAATATAATGGAATGTGAGCCTGTATGGCTGGCTAAAACGAGCACAGATTTTGAAGGTGATATTTAGCATTTCTTTGAGGGTGTCAGATTCTGATTATCAGTTAGACTTAGGACATGGGTCAAGTAGGGTACATAAACCAAATCTGCTATTCACAAAACAGTTATTATAATGGGGCTATTGCCAGCAGACACAAAGCCAGCTTTCAGGGAATGGGGTACAAACCATTTGTCTGTGCATTTCCTTTAGTACATCTACAGCTTTATGGGTTTGTCTCTCAAAGCTGTGCATGCATGAAGTGACATGATCATAGTATGGTCTGCCATACAGCTGGCCTTTATTATTAGTACCAGAGCCAAAAGGAACATTAGTAGTGGCCTGCTGCTGGTGTCTGCTGCATCCCACAGATGGAAAAGATACCCAGTGAGTAGTGACAATCATATAGTGTTTCCACTGGCCACTTGTCCACATATCTGTCAGCAAGTGAACGTTCATGCCGTATGATGTTTCCAACCCATTGGCCACTACACTCCATGACTGTGCTACTGTGGCACAGGCATCCTTGGAAAAAAACCCTCTGGTTTGAGATATACCAGCTGGGTGCAACACATGACATCAATTCTTTAAAACCACTGTTTTAAAGGGATAGTAATACTTAAAATGTAAAAAAAAATATGTTGTAGGGTTTATCCCCATGAGTAAAACAAGAGTACTCCCACTGCTGAAAGGTGTTTCATTCAAAAGTTATTAATTTTCAGAGTTGAATTTTTTAGGTGCAATATCACAGTGGCCTGAAATTGTACAGTGGCACTGTTGCTACACGATCCTATGGACAGCTCTGGTCCCGGGACCATAAATCTCCATAGGATGGTGTAGCAACAGCGCCACTGTACAATTTCAGGCCACTGTGATATTGCACCTAAAAAAATTCAACTTTGAAAATTAATAACTTTTGAATGAAACACCTTTCAGCAGTGGGAGTACTCTTGTTTTACTCAGGGGGATAAACCCTACAACATACTTTTTTTTACATTTCAAGTATTACTATCCCTTTAAACAATATTTTTTGTACAGTTTTTGACTTCTTTCTAAGACCTCGATAAAGATGGATTGACAGCACATAGAGGAAGAACTGTATAACTTTATCTTAACAACATGACTAGTGGGGGTGGAGGTGTAGTCCCTGAGGGACTACTAGTACTTCTACTATAGGGACTAAATGTTTCAATAGTACTAGCACTAGGGGCCATTGGCTCTGCAATCTGAACAACAGCAGACTTCAATTGTGGATGTTTCCTTTTCATTTCACCTAATCTTTGTGTCACATCATCATCACACTGTCTACTTTATCTGTGTATGAAGAAGAAGGGGAGGAAGTGGGGTGAGACATATTCTAAATAAACATCATCATCCTATATAATAATTCGCTAAATCGTGTGTAACGCCCGACATGCGCAGTAGACACTGCTGTGTGTGAGGCAGTCATGTGCAGTAGAGACTGCCTGCGCCGCGGCTGATACAGAGCTGGGCGACCGGCTGCCAGAGGCACTGTGGCCTGTGTAACGGGCTGTTCAACTAGTCATTAATAATTAAGTTATAAGCAGCATAATCAGCATCACCATCCACATTTTCCCCAACCCCACTATTTTCATATTCTTGCAGTTTGTTAAAGTATGAAACCTGCCATTTTTAACAGTTCCCCTTGTAGCATTTATATAATAATGACAACTAGTTTGTGGACTGACACAGAACCTGGTCATTGTCTTAGGTTTAGTAATAGTACTGGTTGTGGAACTTTTTATATCACTTTGAAAAAAATGACCTTTTCATGAGGGGGAAGGTAATCATCTGCACAAGCTGCAGCAACCAAGTCCTGCAGTCGGTCTCTGTATTATGACTTTACTACCACTAACATATCCACTCACTCCTGCTGCTCCTTACCCCTGCCGCTAGCACGTTTGGTGGACAATGAGTGTAGTGTCAGTTTTTACTGTAAAGTACACCACACATCTGTTTTTTGTCTGTCTTAAAATAATGTTTGATCTATGTCTCTTCTTGTCACTGTTACCTTCAGTCACAGCTCAGGTTCGGAATCTCTTGTCTTTGTGTCACCTTCCAGTCAAAAATTATTTCTACTTTCTTCTCTCTGTCTCAGTATTGTCAGTGTCACTGTATACAAATCACACCAACACTAAGGGAACAAAGCTGGAGTACCAAATAATATGTGTGTGGTTCTGCGATTACATATTTGGACAGTGAAACAAGGCTGGGGTGTTAGTAAGTATATAAGTGTATACAGGGCCGGTGCTAGCATAAGGCTGTTTAGGCAGCCACCTTAGGACGCTGCAGTGGAGGGGGCACCAAAATCGGGGGAAGCTGAGAAATTTTTTTTTTATTATTTTTTTTTCCATTTATTTTTTTATTTTTTTAAATCTATCTGCCATGAGCTGGGAGCTCTGAGTACTGATTTACGCTACCAATCGTTCCCTTGAGACGTCTATCCTGGCAGCTTCGTTCTCGGCAGCAGTCCAGTCAGACATGATGAGCGGATGCGGCCATTGATGTCAGATGCACGCACCACATCTGCTCCTCCCGCAAGTCTTTGCCGGTTCAGCCCCTAGTGAATGCTCTGACTCCTGTTTCCTCTTCTCGGCCCATTCACTACTATGTGGGCCTGGTCAGGACTTCAGCCGCATCTGGCTGCTACATCTTCTGCCTTCTCTCTCTCAGCTGTGCTGCTCTGCTTCAGCTGCATCTGCACTGGTGTAACAATAGAGGGCCATCACTCCAGGGGCCTAGACTCCCACTGCGACCCCCTCGTCTGGCGCCCGCAGCAAGTAGGTCTGTGCCTTCTTCGTCACAGACCTCTAACAGCTGATATCCCTCTCCGGCGCTCTAGTAATGCAGAGCACTGGGAGATAACATAACCTCCCAGCGCTCTACATTACTGAGAACCACGTGGGAGCTCCAGCACTACAGAAGTCTGTGCAGAAGGAGGCACAGATTGCATCAGTGTATTTTGGCATTATGTGGCTAATAGTAGGTAAGGGAACCATGCTTGCAGGCCGGGTATTGTGGCAAGGTCGGGGGTGGACATGGGATTGTGGTTGGGTCAGAGGGGGGTGGGGGGATTTGTGGCGGGGGTGCATCAAAATGCACCTTCGCCTGTGTGGACAAAAATCCTTGCACCGGCCCTGAGTGTATGTGTGGTTCTGTGACTACGAGTCCACAGTGGAACAAGGTTGAGGCACCAGGCACTGTATGTTCTGTTCTTTGACTACCAGTGGGACAGTGACAAAAGGCAGGGGTGTCTCCAGTGTATGTATGGTTCTGTGACTAACAATGGAATTAAGTGTGTGGGTGTTACACACCGTCTGTGTGGTTCTGTGACTATTAATGGGAGAAGGGTGGGCTGTTAGTGTATATTTGGTTCTGTGACTAACTGTTAAATGAGACTGGGGTGATAGACAGTGGATCTGTGATTTTGTTACTAAGTGCGCAGTGATACACATCTGGAGTGTCAGGCAGTGTATGTGCAGATTTTGATCAGCAGCAGGGTACATTTGAACTTGAATGGAACTATTGAAGGTATTACAGTTGGAGCACCTTACAAAGTTTTCTTACGGCTGTGTGTCCTCTGACTGTATTCACATACATGGACAGCTTTTTATAAGGTAATCACCTACATCTCCACCCCACACCCATTTTCTCTCTCTCTCTCTGCTCCTCTGGTTTTTTCTTTCTCCCTGTTCCCTCTCATTCCCTCTTATTTCTGCTGCAATCTCTTTCCCTTCCTCCTCTTTCTCATTGGCTGTTTTATCTTTCTCTGCCACTTCTTCTCTCCCTGGCCTTCTCACTGTCCCCTCTCTTCCTTTATGACACTTCTCTGTCCTTCTCTGTCCCGTCTGATTTTTACTTTCTTTTTCATTCCCTCTTGTTATGCTTCCTTATTTCTTGCCATGCCTCACTCTCTCATCTGCCACGCTGCACTATTTGACCAGTTCTCCAACCATTGCCCCTTCTCCTCAATTGCTTGTACCTACGTCTTTCTCCCAGGCATAAACATTGTCGACATCTATAAAGGGAAATTTTGAGGCTGTGGGCCTCGACTATATTTGAGTTTGATATGCCAGCACTAATGTGTTATAAAGGTGTGATAAAGAGGAGATAGCTTTCCAGTATGATAAACTCCACAAGTCCTATGATGTTCTCACTGTAAAAGACAATAACATTTTTAGGTACACAATCCATTTTATGGTCATTTCTCTTCAGTGCCTTGTTTGCTAGAGATATCTCTAAAATCCATTTGTATTTGCCTGCATATTGTAACTTCAACTATGTAAGAACCTTAGTATCCATTCTGCTCTTTATTTTGAAACACTTTAAATGACTCATATTTTTGTCAGTTTTAAGCCTAATGTGCTGTTGAATCTGTTCAAACTATATGAATTATAGGGCAGTTAAGGTTATGTAGAAAGTGGACTTTTAACTAAAGTATGTTAACTAACAGTTACATATCTTAAAATGCTCCTTTTCACTCACGGATTGCACTACAGATCTCCGTGATCTGCAGGACTGAGTGATGTCAGCTCTTCACGAAGAACGTATGGGTAGAAAGAAGATTGCTTTAGTTTCAATACAAGCATGGTGTCTGCAAATCCACCAGAGAATGGGCTTCTATGGAAAGGATAGAAATTTCCCATAAGACCAGAGTGAGACTCTGACATCACACAGCCCTCAAGATCACCAACATCTGCAGAGTAGCCTGTGAATGAATGGAAACATTTTAAGCTAAGTCATCTTGGTTCTCATAGCTGTGAAATAACCTCCTTTAGTAGCAAGGTCACTTCCTAGATACCCTTTACTTCTCCTTTAACCTACAAAGAAATCTGTTGTAGACTCCTCTAAAATGTATGAGATTATAAATACACTAACAGCTAATAATGGCCTAATATTCTTGATGCTAGTATCAGCAATAGTATTCTGAAACCTAAACTCTAGTTTTACATATTATTTACTTCCATTACCATAGCAATCTTGATAGGTGTTCCAATTGATAGCGCTGTGTTGTTTGTAAACAACCTGAGATAATGTAACAGGCTTTCTGACTAGAACATCAATGGTATAGTCAAAGTTCAACTCAAGATGCTGAGATCCGGCAATGCGTATCCTCACCAGCAAATTTTGCTGATATATTTCAGTGAGACTGCAATGTACTTGCACATGTAATTGATTGTCTTGTGCAGTTTTGTTCTACTGTTGCTATTGAGAGCAAGAAATGCTGAAATATATAAAATTATTAAAACATGCATTTCTCTTTCCATAAGGTGCACATGCCATACCACCCTCCCCTTTTCTTCCCAAAACAACACCATTGCACACAAAACCCTAGATGCACGCGGCACTTGCGTGTCAAGGAACTTTTTCTAAAATAACTGAAATAAAGATACAAGACAGCAGAATTTGTGAGAAACTAGAGGTCACAATTTATTAAGGCCTATTTAACTCTTTAAATCCATGAACCCACCTTCATAATGTGGGCTCCAAATCCATAGAGTCCTGGCATAGGAATGGTACTACCCGCACCCCTAGCCAGGGCAGCTACTTGGGTGGGAAGGCCTTTTACCTGATGTTCTTTGGCCAACCTTCCCTTCGTCTGTGGCGGCTCACCACTTTGTGCCCTTGGTGCTGTCATTTGCCAAAACCTCTCCCCCTCAGCCCATTCCAGCTGCTCAGGAGAGCCACATTACTGGGACCTTTAGTGACCTAATCCTGGAGGGATGACACTTATAACCTGTCCACGACTTCCTCTTGATGATGTGTATTTAGTGACTTTTAGGGCGAGATGTTCAGAAAGTGGTGGTAACTGAAATTGTCTGTTATCAGAATAAAAAAGATCTTACACCATGATCCGTCAATTCTCAGACATGTTTCCATCATTTTTTGCATCCAATTACGCCATCTCCATCAAAGGGAATAAACCGTGGGTGGGTGTGGTTTAATCTTCTGTCATAATGTAAAGTATTTTCAGAAAAAAATATTTGTTTGAACACCATTTTTTTGTCTGATTAACGTCATTTTTTCCTGACATAATAAAAAAGGTCTAAACTTGGAGAAGAAAAATTAAAGTACTGAGAAGCAATTTTTCATTTCAAAGACAAAATAATGTCTTTGTTTCTTTGAAAATGTTCGTTTCAAAGACAAAAAAAGTCTTTGTTTCTTTGAAAAGTTTCGTTTCAAAGACAAAAAAAGTCTTTGTTTCTTTGAAAATTTTCATTTCAAAGACAAATTCAAAGGCAATTTTTAAGATCAGAATTTTTAAAAGCAATGTTCAATGAGATCTTCTTACCATCATTTTTAATTCTTTAGATGTAATTTCAAACATGATGGATTTACTTCTGAAAATATGGTCCTTCTTTTACCACCAACTCATGATCCGACAAGTTTTTCAATATGATGACTTTTTGAACATCTCTCCCTTAGTCTTGGTGGGAGGGAGGAAAAACAAAAAGGTTAATACTATATTTTCTTACTTTGGACAAAATTCACACCTTTAAACCCCTCCCCTTACCTCCCCCCCCTACTGACCATCACAGTGAGGAGAGGAAGCGACTAAAAGGAGACCTTATCACATTGTACAAGTATATGAGAGGTCAATACAAGGATATCTGTGGTGAGCTATTTATTCCAAGACCTGATCAGGTGACCGGGGACACCCCTTGAGATTAGAGGAAAGGAGGTTTAAACTTCAGCAGAGGAAGGGTTTTTTTACAGAAAGGTCTGTTAAACTGTGGAATTCATTGCCCAAGGAGGTGGTTATGGTAGATACAATGGATACACTTAAGAGAAGATTAGATACATTTCTTTCAAAAGGAAACTTACAGAGTTATACTGTTTATCAGTAGGCAGATCAGGAAGGTCTGATAAAGACTAACTTAATTGGTAGCAGGAAAGCTATAAAATTCTCAGTTACTGGGGTATGAGGCGAAGGTTGAACTTGATGGACTTGTGTCTTTATTCAACCTAATTTACTATGTACTATGAGAGCTACCAAGGGGGGGGGGGGGGGGCAGCATGCCTTGCTTGGCTTTGGGTGGACAAGCCACATCCCTCCATTATTAACCCTTTGAGTGCCAGAGGGGCACGCAACACATTGCTCTGCAATGCATTGCGTACCCCTCTGGCACTCAAAGGGTTGAGATTTCTCTGTGCTATACAAATGTAGCCAGTGTAAAGAGACATATTCATTGAGAAAAGGTTTCAAGTAGAAGTTCCAAAATTTGTACAATATAAGCATAATGCAATGTTTTACCCATCTAAAAATGATTTTTTCACCCTTTACTTCACTATTATTTCCCTGTCCTGTAACTTGTAAATATTTGAATGCTTTGTGCACATACTGATTTGAATTTGGCTGCTGGTGACTTTATCACTTTACTAAATGTGTCTAAAAAACTCAGTACTTTCCTGTTATCCGGAACCATTTTCAAAACAACTGTTTTCAAAACATTTTTCAAACATTTTGAAACAAAATCTTTATTATATTATTTTTCAAACAGATTCTGACAGGAAATAACAACAACAGGAATTAGTTTTGAAAATGGTTCCGGAAAACAGGAAAGTACCGAAAACTCCTTACAGAACTGGATGAAGGGCAATAGTCACAGTGTAAACAGGAACAATTCTGTAGCATGCCACCTGCATCATAAAGGGGAAATAAAATATCTGATTGATTTAAATGGGGCTTCACATTGCAGTGGAAACCTCTCTAACATTCAAGGGATTAAATCAACGGGAATGTGTGAAATTTGTATTTGTCCCCTATGACACAGTTCATTTTCACCAGAATTGCTCTACTTTTACCTTTGTGTATAATTTCACCAATGGGAGTAGGTACAGGGATGCAGTTGTGTCAGGACACATCATCCAAGAAGATCCCTGTTGACGTGAGGGTCCAATAGGGTCTAGTTATGCCCCTTGAAAATATGTTGTGTTAGGTGGCCCAAACAAATGTTTGCAGCAGGTCCTTCCAATGACTAGTTGCACTACTGACAAAAAGTGAGGTTGCGCATATGGCACAGAAAGTCACAAGGAAAAATATACAATCCTTAGTTACAAAAGAAAATGAAGTGGTGGTCTCTACTGCCATCTTGTGGTTAATGTCCAAAATCAATTTGTAAACAATTTAAATACTCCTTTTCAGCTGTGTGCATTTCATATTAACACGAATTCAAGTTTTAATATATAAATTTAACTCCTTGGCCGCTGTAGATTTTCCAAATGCATTGTTTCACAATGCTGTGGAAACATTTATAACATCAAAGGAGATAAAGGAATGCTAAAATGGAAGGAGTGTATCCCTAAAGATTTTATCAATAATAGTTACATTTTTTTATTGCTTGCCTTAAAAGAAATCTATCAGTAAAACATACACAGTAGTGTTATGTGCTTTATTGTTTTACATGACTGCTGCCTTGCATATACCTATGTTCTTGACCAGTGGTTATCAACCTGTGTCAAGAGGTAGGCAACCTGGCCAGACTGTGGCACAAACTGAACCAGTCCCCTGTCCTGCTTGCGGAGTTGTCACATGATTTGAGCCAACTCATCCTCTGCACAGGTTCCCTGTGTGTCTGTAAGGATATCTTGAGGACCCACTGCTAGGAGGGGAGGGTGCACTATAGCCATTTGCAGCTTGGTTCTGGCTTGTGCTCCTCCCCCTGACATCAAACGGAGCTGAGCCAGGCATTTAGCTCAAGCCTAAAACAGACTCACCCACCATTACCCTTGTCTTCACAGCCTACTAACAGGCTAGTTTTTGTAGTTTTCTTTGCTAGAGTACAGGTAAGTTAATCATAGGATCAGTCAATTTGACTCTCACCTGGGCTCTATTAAGGAAATCTTCAAATCCTGGCCTGTCAGTGGGTCTCAGCTGCATGGGTTGAGAACCATGGTTCTTGACTATTGTATTTTGCACCCTGTTTTCCTTTATTTTGTTGATAATTTTCTTGAGAGTGATGTATGGCTTCTGGAGCAAAGGATAACATGGGAAGCAAATGCAAATTACTATAATTCTCTTCAATTTATATTGAAGATAAGCCCAGTGTATCTCTAGTGAATGGGTTAAAGGGATGTATGAAGTTGCTGCTGAAGGATGAGTAAAACATTAAGCTTGTATCAAAATGAATGTCATTGACTCTTTGAGGGAGATTCACTAAAGGTCGAAGAGGGCTCAAAATGTAGATGTCCTGTTGGAGCAGTGTCGAAGGCATCATGTACCCATCATTCCAACAAAAATCTGCTTACATCGACATCAATCTGATATGCCTTCACCAGGTTTACGAATTTTCACTCATCACATTGAAAATGGCCAATTTCCATATGGAAATTAAGCATAATTACTCATTTCCATAAGGAAATGCAGGATAATGAGCCATTATCGTATTCAAGGGGATGTGTTTATATGGTAATGTGGCATTTCACCACATTCACTAAACTCATATAGCAGCTTATGTTGTTGGAGTTCATAGTTTCAACTTCACCTACCCGAGGCTTGCAAAGCTGGGATCTCCCTGATGTTTCCTATGCATTAATAGAACTGAATCAGAAGCAGGGAGGTTTGTGAACAGCTGTTGAGATGGAAGGGATGCTTTCCCTCACACATCATCAGCAGCAGTAGACAACCCTGAAGTTGGAGAGCATTCTCTCTGCTTCCCCACTTGGCCAGTAGGGGTGTGGAGAGGATACTTTCGGGACCATGGACAGCATCAATTCCTTATCTCTTTCAGTGCCATAAGGATATGCATTGCTCTCCACTGTGGCACTCAAAGGGTTAAAAAAAGTACACCAAGCACTACACAAATATCCCCTCAGCTCTGGATCATATTTATTCCATACATGTTGTGCACTGCCAAGGGAATAAGGCTGGGGGTCAGGCAGCATCCATGGGGATTTGTGGCTACCAGCTACCCCCCAGTCTTGTTCCCTTGCCTACTGGAATCCACAAATCCTCATGGCCACTGCCTGAGCAAGGGAAGAAGGCTGGGGGTTTCACGCAGTGTATGTGGGGCTAACACATAATGGGGATGTTCCCCATGCTGCCTTACAGTTTTATTTTGCCATATACTGCCCCCACTCAATTCCCTATTGACAAATGCAGCCACACAGTTCTATTTTGACATATATTTCCCCACACAGTTCCCTATTGACAAATGCTGTACCACAGTTCTGTTTTTGACATTTACTGCCACCCGCACAGTTCAATGTTGACAAATGCAGGCCACACACAGTTATCCTTTTAAGTGTCAGAGGGTACCATCACCATTGTGTGTTAGCCCCACATACACTGCCTTACACCCTCCCACCCAACCGTCTTCCCTTGCCTAGGCAGTGCTAATGGGGATTTTTGTGTACCAGTAGGCAAGGGAATAAGACTGGGGGGGGGGGTCAGACAGTGGAAATAGGGTTCTGTGGATACCAGTGGACAAGGGAACAAGGCTGGGGGGCAGCTGGTAGCCACAAATCTGCATGGATGCTGCCTGACCTCCAGCCTTATTCCCTATGGAGTGCCACACATGTATGGAATAAATATACAGAGCTGAGTGAATAATTGTGTAGTGCTTGGTGTAGTTTTTTTTAATCCGTTGAGTGCCACAGGGGTGAGCAATACACATTTCTATGACACTGAAAGGGATAAGGGATTGATGCTGTCCATGGTGCTGACAGTATCCTCTCCACTCCCCTACTGGCCAAGCGGGGAAGCAGAGATAATGCTCTCTGACTTCAGGGTTGTCTACTGCTGGTGATATGTGTTAGAGAGCACCCGTTCCACATCTACAGCACTTTGAGAATTCTGTATGCTAATGGAGACCTTCTCCTCCCCTCCCCATGTATCCCTAAATTATAGTGAATATGGTGATGTGTGTATACATCGAAATGTCAAAGGGCTTTGAATACATCTACAAATTCATATTGTCACAGCATTGACCTTAAAGGGATAGTATTGCTTGAAAATAATTTTATTTTATATTGTAGCCCTTAAAAAAACATTAAAAATAAGTCTTATCTCCCAAACCTTTATGGTTAAATTTAAGAAAAGTTCCCTTTTCCTGGCTATTTTAGCCAAGTCTGCCATCTAGTGGATAGATTTGGAATCCGGTCCACAGATCAGCTGGTAGCTCTTTAGCAGTGCCAAGATCACAATCTTTAAAAAGAACTACTTCATTGGAACTGTCTACAAAGTGTGCCTGGCTTGCAAGCACACTTTGTAGAGCATTCCAATGAAGAAATTATTTTTAAAGATCGTACTGTTGAATAGCCGTGGCAAGTCCGCGGACCGGATTTCAAATCTGAAGGCTTGAGCAGTGACGTCACTCCAGGGGAAACTTTACTTGCTAATATCTCCCAAACAATAAAGGTTTGGGAGATAAGACTCATATCATTTTTAATGTTTTTTTAAGGGCTACAATATAAAATAAAATAATTTTCAAGCAATACTATCCCTTGAAATTATTATCCCCCTTGAAATTCTAATTTCAAGCCTGTCCTGTGCATAACCACATGTTCAAGATGCAAAAACTAAAACAAGAATTTTTCAGCAATATTAACTAACTAAATTGGAAAATGTACTGTACATAAGTCCAAAGTCAGGATGTAAAACTAAGCATATGAAAAGTATATCAGGAATGTAACTATGTATAACTAACATATAACTAATTAGTCTCCTGACTTTTTCTGATACAAATTGTATAAAAATCCATATTCTGTGTGGAATGCTGTTTGTTACAAAACATGACATATCCAGTCGGAACTCTGTAATCACAAAAAAATAATCTCTACCGCAACTTCCATTTCTGTGTTGTGAGAGAAGTTTGCCTCCTCACAATCCCCTATGGAGAATTTGGGTCAATCCAGAATGAACTGATCCCACTCTTATCATAGTACAACAGCCTGAGTAACTAAATATACATGATATGTTACCTCTTATCACCAAAAGAACCTGTATCCAATGTCCTCATGTTAGGTTAATTTGGGAATGCTTACTTAGAATAACTTATTATTTTTTCTGTATGTTGAAGATATAAAACATATATGATACATTATACCACAGAAATTATATAGCAGGAACAAAAATTTAATACATTTTTCAATGCATAACAAATATAGACTTGAAACTCTTATCAATAATTGGTTGTCTTACTATAAAAATGTTTAAAGGAACACTAACACCTTAAAAAGAAAACTGGTTTAAATATTATGTATTTAGACATAGAATATGTAAAATGTAATTATTTGGTCTAAAACAGAGGTGTTCAGCTGGGTGCCCACGGGCTGTATGCAGCCCAATGTTGTTTGTAATGTAGCCCACTGCATTGAATTGTTTAATGCCTGAAATGTGGTCTAAAAGTTTTAAAATTAAGTTTTAAATATGTCTTAGGAAGGGCAACCAACGATGCTGCATTTGTTATGTCACCCATTGTGAAAGGTTGGACTGTGGTGCCTTTCACATGGGTGACTACTCTCTTATGACATTGCACTAAATTCCATCCTGCTGTAACCTTACTGCATTCCATCAGGAATGTAGTACAGTTGCAGTAAGGAAGGTCTGCAGGGAGATTTATGGGGCTGCCGGTAAAACTTTCACACAATGTTGTTGGAGGTTGAGATGTTTATCTCTAAAACTAAAGGGTCAAAGGCTTAGGTGGAATGTAAGAAAGCTTTCTTTCACTGAGAGAGTGGCAGATAAGAGGAATAGCCTACTAGCACAAGTCATAAATGTCAATACAATGAGCATGCATGCATGAGATAGGCATACTGCTATCCTGAACATATGAAAAGACCAAGGACCAAATAAGGTTTGAGGTTTTTACAGAAAGACAAATAGGCAGCTTAGATGGGCTGAAAGGTTCTTATCTGCCGTCAAATTCTATATTCCGATGTAGCAATGAGTGGCAGGCCCACATTGTCACCAGCCAATCACATGTGGACTGGCAGACGCAACCCTTCTGCACCTAGATCAGCAGTGGAATGCAGGAGAGAGGGAGATGAGTGTAAGAACATGGACACCATGAAAGGTGCATTAGGCTGAAACACTTCTGTCACCTGTGTGATAAAGGCATTGAGACCATTGTTTTTTCAAACAAGCTTGATAGGTGTCTCAGAAGTAATAATGTAGTAATTTCTATAAACTGGTAGCGATAACAGCCTTTCTGAATAGAAGAGGGTGGATACTAATCTCGGTACATTAACTGTTTTGAATAATGTCACTCATAAAATGTGAGGCTGGTGCACTAAGTACAAGTAGGGCTATTCTGAGACAAACCATCTGCACCTTACAAAACAACTAAAATGTTCCATTGACATAAACAAGTCTCTTTGCCCTTTGTGTGCCAGAGAGGTAGCCAACTCAATTCCTTGGCTACTTTTCTGTCACTCAGAAGGTTAACCCATTAAATCTTAGTGAGGTCTTCAACACAGTGCACTGCAATGCATTAGATACTGCTATATCATTTAATGGCTTAAAAGGTATCTTTCCAATCAATGGAAATTTGGCAAATTTATTTTTTTCTCTATGGCATAGTTGTTCAGCTCCAGAATAGGCCATTGCCCTATGTGGCTTAAACGAATGGAAACACAACATTCTATATGTGCATTACAAAGGTGAGGTTGATATTAGATTCTAGAGAACTATAATGAAAAACAGGATTTTTAAAAGTGTATGACATTTTTCATGTTGAGGTGTTAGTTTCCCTTTAATTTAGGTTTTTAAAGCAGAATATTCAATGCATTGTGAATCAATGCTTTGGATACCTCTCTCCCAAAAGGATTAAAACACATACGGTAAATATGGACTATCTTTAATCTTACAACTCTCACTATGCTGAATGTTCCTCTGTCTAGAAGCTAGAACACAGTGTAATAATATATTAATTTTTCCCTTAGGGACTCTCAAATTTTGCTTTTGTGTCAAACTTATAAAGGATTTGGTAGCCTTCATCCCATGCATATAGGGTTTGGTCTACTGGATTGTACTTCAATGAGGTATGACTGCTGTATCGCCTTGGGAAATATAAAGTGGGTGTCTCATGAACAGCAATTAAATCAAAGGTATCGTAAATGCAATCAATATGGGATCTACCACCAGCTGGATTATTATACACAACATACAAAGTTCCACATATTATAAAGGCTGCTTCAGCATTATTGCTGTCACAAGATGTATTCCATGTATGATCAACCACCATCTTCTTGTAGTCAACTTTAGTAAGAACAATATTTCCACCATTGCTTGGATCTCCATGTATGGCCCAGAGGCCATGCTCATCAACTGCAAGGTCAATTAGTGTGAAAGGTGAAAGTTGGTATGGAGGAATTTGACCAGCCCCATGTAAATCCATGGTTTGTGTCACATTGTCCTCTTGGTCATATTTAACAATTTCATTCAAGGTGCCATATCGGTGAAAAAATAAAATGCTGTTGTAGACAACATGGCCGGTACCTTTCCAAAAATATGGGAGAGAAAGATTTTTTTCTTTCAGTAATTTGTCTTTGTTGGTGAAATCATCCATGTTTGTAAATTCCAAAAGTACATTACTGCTGGCTCCGCTAAAAAAATATATGGTCTCTGAGTCATGACCTGCATTCCTCATCCAAGAACCAACGGTACTGCTATCTCTTCTCACAGTTTTATGAGATTTGATGTGAGCGAGCATATTGGTACAACCTAAGGAGAAAAATATGGTTATATTTTCAATAGTGTTTTAACTCTTTATGTACCAGGAGGGTGCATTGCACACCCTCTGGCTCTTAAATGGTTAATATCTTGGCTGATAAAGAGGTTAACAATGTACTGAGAATTAGTGCATATGAGTCCTCTCCATCAAGTTTTAGGATTTTGATTGTGTCACGTGAATTATGTTTATTTATTTTTCATTAAAGGGATAGTAATGTTTCATAATAAAAACAGCTCTAATTAATCATCATAGTATTTGGATATTGGAGAGTGTTATTTCAATTCTGTCAGAGTTGTAGTTCAAGAGTAATTCAATGACAAAGTATCCTCATCCTGCCCCTTTTACTGATGTAACACGGTTCAGCCATATCAGAAGGGAGGTGCCCAGGTAGACTGCAGAGAGGGACAATCTTCAATTAAGATAAGGGACAAACCTGAAAACCTTGTCAAGGGGGGCAGGGCTTTCATTGTTCTCATAGGAAGAAGATTGTCCCCTTCTGTTATCTGTCTGGTCTCACAACCAGATTCCACATCTGAGAAGAGATGGCTTATATCGTTCTTCATGTTTTTTTAATGCTTACAAAATAAAATAAAGATAAAACAAAGTATTATTGTCCCTTTAATACATATTATACAGTATCTCTGTATCCCTCCTAAAACATTGTCAAAGGAATGAACTTATGTATGTGTATGTGAATATTTTAATATATTTATTATGGGCTTATGCACAACCCCTAATTCATAACCCCTGCTCTGTTAGTAATTCCCCTTCCTGACTGAGATTTGACTAAAGTGTCAGGGGGTTATGTCTGACTGTTTCTTGTTCTTCTGATTAATAACTGATAATAAAAGAGTGTATCAATTCTGTCTCTCTCTGCAATAGTAGAATGATACATTTGTATTAAAATTTAATTGAAATGCTTTGTAGTAAATATATTATTCTCCCATGTCAGTGAAAAACTGTAAGTGACATTTTCTGTCAATAGAAACACTGCTGTATTTGTACAGCCATTTGGACACAAAAGTCATGTTAAAAGGTTCCTGAAAGTATCTCTCTTAATGAACCCTTTTCCACTCATGTAAAATTCCCCTCATAGGAAGAGAAAAAGAGATGCGATAAGTACACAACTGGGAACAAACAACTTGTTCTATGTCATCTTAGCCATTCCAGTCACTTGTTTTCCACTGTTTGTGCCATTACACAGGAGAAATGTCAATTTGTAACAGTTTGGTGAAACTCACAGCCAACCCCAGACGTACACTTTGTAATTTTTGGCCTAATATATGCCTCCTCCGTGAAGCACAGAGAGCAAATGATCAATACTTAGCAAGTACAAAAGAGGCAATATAAGGTCATCACTGAGAAACACATAGGGCCATATGTTCAAAGGGATAACAACAAAAAATTGTCACATGAAAGTGAAAAATAAGTAACTGAATGCATGAACGACATAGATAGAGTGTACGACAAGAAACTAGTAATGTCCGTTGTGTGCGACACAACTCCAGATTTGATGGGCAAAGGGGCGGGGCAAGGGCGGGGCTAAACTATTCTCCAGTGTCGTATAGAGGAAAAGAAAATTTGTCGTAACTAAATTTGTACGTTAAGAAAAAAGCAGAGGGAATGTGAAGTTCTGAATGTGAGAATTTTTGTCTTTAATTAAGACATTTTTGTCATTAGTTAAGACATTTTTAACCCCTTAGTGACAGCCGCGTTCGTACGCGGCTGTCACGTTAACGCCCGCCTAACTTTTTTTTTTTTTTCTCAAAGAAGTCCTGAGTCTCCGAGCGGCGTGCAGCCGCACGGAGACGCGGACTTCCGTGACTTACCAGGTACGTCCTCTGTCACTAAGTGACAGTTTTTGCGGGACGTACCTGGTAAGTCATATGTCGTTAAGGGGTTAAAGACTTTTTTGTCTTTAATTAAGACATTTTTTAAGACATTTTTTCTTGTTAGTTAAGACATTTTTTGTCGTTCCATACCACAATTTCAGTCAGGATAAACAAAATATTTCCAATCACAACCAACACTCTCTGAAAATATTAATGATCCCAACGACACTGTACTTTGAAAACGACAAAAGCTATTTCGCTACTTCTTTGAACATATGGCCCATAATACACTTGTATTTGCTTGTTATATACCATAGTAGTCACCCATGTGCTGACATTCACATTTTCCGACTCTTGTACCATTACAATGGTGAAATATCCATTTCCAAAACTCCAGCTAACCCCCAAAAGTACATTTTGGATTAAAATTGACCTTATCATAGAGTGACAGCTGATTTATGTAGGCACAGAGAGCAAAGGGGTCCACATCCGTAATACTCAGATATACTACAGGAGAGAAAAAGAAGTGTGACACAGATAATTGTTTTGCTGCATGTTTTTCTCTTTAGTGCTGAGAAGATTTGCCTGGCATTTTGGGACTGCACTGCCTGTGGGTAAGTCAGACTGATATACAAATAGAAAAATTAAAGGACAAACACAATCCTCTGGAGGCAGTCTCAATATAAGAACAATCAAGAACTTACAGGATATCTTCCTGTAAGTGTAACGTATGGGAGTCACTCATATAGCAATCAATAGAAATTGTGGTGAATGTTGAAAAGTCTGGGTCTTGAAGTGGAACCCAGTGTCACAGCTTACCTTGGTTTCAGCAGCCATTCATGCCGCACAGATGACAAAGGAAGATGGCAGCAGTTGGATGCATCAGAGCAAGATCTGTCATCTGCAGGCGTGAGGCTTCAGAGTGTAGCAGGCCTCTGTTTTATACCATGCTTCCTGTAGTCTCCTCCTACCTACTTCCTTCCTCTGAGCCTGCTCCTCCTACCTACTTCCTGAGGAGGGATTTAAAGGGCAGTCTGAGTCCTGACTCAGTTGCCCTTGCTTTGTTTTACAATACAGTTCTGTGTCCTTGGGCTCTGTGTATGACCTGGTTTGTCTGACCATCCAATCTGGTGCTGACCTGTGGCTCTGTCTGACTATTCTCCTGCCTGATCCCTTATAGTGGATAACTAATCTGGTGCAGACCTGTGGCTCTGGCTGTCTACCCAAACTGTGTATGACCTAGCTTGTTCAACTACCCTCTCTGGTGCTGACCTGTGGCTCTGTCTGACTATTCTATTGATTGTTCCCCTTATTTAGCAGATACCCAGTTTGGTGCGGACCTGGGGCTCTGGAGGACTAGCTATACTGAATGCAGGCATGAGTCAGGTATCTACATTCACTATACTGACTGCAGGCATGAGTCAGGAGTATTACTCGCTCATTAGATCAAGACTTTGTGTTCCGGTACCTGCTCCTGTTCCTTTCCGGTTCCAGCTCCTGGTTCCATCTGAGACTACCAGTGGCTTCAGCCTCGTCTCCAGCAGTGTGATCAGTCTTGGCAGTCTACTATTCCTTATAGTAGCTCTTGCTGACTGTGACCATCTGCTTTTGCCCGCCTTATTACCATTGTATGTTATCTTTATTGTTATTTAAAGGGATAGTAATGTTTCGTAATAAAAACAGATCTAATTAATCAACATAGTATTTGGACTTTGGAAAGTGTTATTTCAGTTCCGTCAGAGTTGTAGTTCAGGAGTAATTCAATGACAAAGTGTCCCCCTCCCGCCTCTTTTACTGATGTAACACTGCTCAGCCAAAGCAGAAGGGAGGTGCCCAGGTAGACTGCACAGAGGGACAATCTTCAGTTAAGATAAGGGAAAAACCTGAAAAGCTTGTCAAGGAGGACAGGGCTTTCATTTTTTTCATATAAAGAAGATTGTCCCCTGCTGTTATCTGTCTGGTCTATGGACTGCATTCCACATCTGAGAAGAGATGGCTTACACTAGGTAAAAGGGGTGGGAGGGGAAACTTTGCTTGTGAATATCTCTTAAACCATAAAGGTTTGAGAGATAAGACTTATATCGTTCTTCATGTTTTTTTAATGTCTACAAAATAAAATAAAGTTAAAAAGAAGTATTACTATCCCTTTATTAAACTGCATATTACTATACTGTACTGACTCCTGAACATCTCTGGGGAACCGTAACATCCAGTGGAACCCAGACTTCAAGACCCAGACTTTTCAACATTCACCCACAATTTCTATTGATCACTACATGAGTGACTCCCATACATTACACTTACAGGAAGATATCCTGTAAGTTCTTGATTGTTCTTATATTGAGACTGCCTCCAGAGGATTGCACTTGTCCTTTAATTTTTCTGTTTCTTCTACAAGTGATAAGTGCTACTAAGGACACTGGACTATAGCTGCAACCAGGAGGCGTTGCTGCATTATAAATTAGGTTCCTATATTATATATGCTATGTGATTTTTTTTATGACACAGTTATTGGAGTGCTATATGTGTATATTTTCTTTTCCTTTTATATATACAAATAAATGCTTCTCTTGTTTGTGTCTGCTCCACTAACCCTGTCTCCCTGATCCCTCCCTATCTGTATCTTCCTCACTCCCTTGTCCCCTATTTGGCCATCTTACTTGCTTACTGTCTGTCTGTATCTCTGTATGTCTCCTTTCCCCCATCTGTCTATTTTGCCTCCTATCCCGAATCTTCCTCTCTCATTCTCTCACCCCATTTTTCTCTTTTTAGCACCTTCTGTCTCTGTCACTTACTCCTATATATTCATCTTACCCCCATACACCATGGCAGTGGTTCTCCGATTTTGTTTCATAAAGCCCCTGGGATCCCCAAGGAATAATCACAGCTTTGTAATGGTGGACAGTAGATGTAAGAGTGGAACAGGAAGACAGCATATGCAAGGTACTGTGTCTAACTGTGAACAGTAAAAACTGTATCTTCTCCTTTGCTCATTCTAGCTGCCTCCTCATTTATCCCACTCAATCACTTATATCATTTCACATCTTTTCACTCTGGCCCTTTAAGGACTGGGCCTATAGGCCTTCCTGGCTTCCATGCACTGTCTGGCTGTAATCATTCATGGGTCCTTGAAGGGATAGTAATACTTAAGTATTACTAATCCCTATTTTAAAGTCCTATTAAAAATACATGTATTGCCCCCAGTGTCCTCTCTCAAACCTTTATGGTTTGAGAGATAATCGCTCCTGAAGTTGCCCTCTCCCTCCCCCTTCCCCGAAGTCAGCGTTCTAGCTGACTGCAGGGAAGCCTGTCGTACAACCTTCAGGTGGCTCTGCAGCAGAGCCGCAATTGCGTTAATAAAAAAGAAAACTTTCACTGAAATGGTTTTCTACATGTACTTGGTTTGCACACATAGAAGACTGTTTTAGTGAAATATTTTTTTTTTATTAACGTGATCACTAGTGTTGAGCGAGCACCCCGATGCTCGGGTGCTCTGACCGAGCACCGCCGGAGGCTCGAGTGCTCGGCAGAGCACCCGAGCCCCATTGAATCCAATGGGGCGACACGAGCATTACACCAGGCACCCCCTGCTCTGATGAGGGGAGGGTGCCTGGTCAATGCCCCCCTTCATCTCCACAATGCCCCTCTTCCACAATGTCCCCCTTCCACAATGTCCCCCTTCCACAAAGTGCCCCTTCATCTCCGCAATGCCCCCTTCATCTCCGCAATGCCCCCTTCATCTCCGCAATGTCCCACTTCATCTCCGCAATGCCCCCTTCATCTCCGCAATGTCCCCCTTCCACAAAGTGCCCCTTCATCTCCGCAATGCCCCCTTCATCTCCGCAATGCCCCCTTCATCTCCGCAATGTCCCACTTCATCTCCGCAATGCCCCCTTCATCTCCGCAATGTCCCCCTTCCACAAAGTGCCCCTTCATCTCCGCAATGCCCCCTTCATCTCCGCAATGCCCCCTTCATCTCCGCAATGCCCCCTACCTTCAGTCCCTGGTGGTCCAGCGGAGCGTCTGCAAGATCTGTGCCTCCTCCGGCACAGATCCCTTCCACCCGAACATGGCGGGCGAGCACATGGCGGTACTCGTACGAGTACCGCCATGTGCCGAGCAGAGCGATGCTCGAGCCGATCCGAGCATCGGCCGAGCATGCTCGCTCAACACTAGTGATCACGGCTCTGCTGCAGAGTCGCCTGATGATCATAAGACCGTATTTTCCTTCAGTCAGCTACAACGCTGACTTCGGGGAAGGGGGAGGGAGAGGGCAACTTTAGGATCGATCATCTGTCAAATCATAAAAGTTTGAGAGATGACACTGGGGACAATACATTTCTTTTTAATAGGACTTTAATATAGGGATTAGTAAGAATTAAGTATTACTATCCCTTTAATGGAAAACAAGCCATGATGGTCCTGGACCGCATGGTTACTTAAGGGGTTAAGCTGTGTTCAAACCAATAAGCATAACTTAAGGGACATGTATTTATGTGGGTTTCAAATATAAAAAAAATTACTGCACTGTGTGCTCTCATTTCACCTGGAATTCTGGGAATGCAATGGAAACATTAAGCTTTGGATTTGTAGCTAGACACAGGTTTTCTCATCTCTATCAGATGTAACTCTATACACAAAAAAGTGTATTACATAAGTACTGTACTCTATATGGTGAAGGCAGGGCCGGATTTGCCATTAGGCAAAGTAGGCACCTGCCTACAGGCGCACGCCACCAAGGGGCACCTGCCATTTGGATTTTTTTGTTTTTTTTCTTAATATTCTTTAAAAAAAAAAAAAAAAATAGCCACCTCGCTGGCTGCGCCGGCGGCACCCGCTCACATTGCCCCCCCCATTGTCTATTTCCTACCTCCCCGGCAGGACAGGTCTGTGCCTCCTTTGGCACAGTCCTGTAGGTGCTGAGCTCCCTCTTCGCCTCCTTAGGAATGCAGAGCGCTGGGAAATGCCATCATCTCCAGCGCTCTGCATTCCTGAATAGGACACCGCGTGGGAGCTCCATCAGCTACAAGACTGTGCCAAAGGAGGCACAGATGACAGATCTCCTACCAGGGAGGTAGGAAACGGACAACGGGGGGAGGCAATGCGAGGGTAACATGGAGATGGTGGGGGCAATGTGGAGCTAATGGGGGTCAAGTTGGAGCCGATGAAGGGCAATATTGAGATGGTGGGGGCAGGTTGGAGCTGATGGGGTGGGGGGCAATGTGAGGGCAATGTGGAGCTGATGGGGGCAATATGGAGCTGATGGGGGGCAACGTGGAAATTAGGAGCATTGTGGAGGTATCCAGTGCAGATGGCCCACGGAGAGAGGGGGGGGCGCTTCAAATTTCTGTGCCTACAGGCTCCTGTGATGTAAATCCAGCCCTGGGTGAAGGGATTGTTATCACCTTTTGCTCACCATAAACTAGATTGCATGCATATAAGAAAGGCGACAAACTCTCTGTACAATAAAATGTCTTAAAAGAGCAGTAAACTTTTTTTTATGAAAAAATATATATTGTAGGGATTTTCCTATTGAGTAAAATAAGGGTACTCCCACTGCCGAGAGATTTATATTTCCAGAGTTATTACAATTTAAACCCATGTTTTTTTACATTAGCAGTGCCCTCTAGTGGCCGAATTCTAATTCGATTTCCTGTTAGATTCTAATGGAGAGGAAAGTCAGAAAAGTCAGAGACATACAGTTCTCCACAGAATGTGATAGAAACTGCCTGTCACTTCCTGTCAGTTAGAACTATCAGGAAGTAAACACAGTAAATTCACTTCCTGATTATTTAAACTGCTATAAATTTTGAATAAAACATCTGACAGCGATGGGAGTGACCTGTAAAAAGCTCTGTAAAATATGTGATTTCATAAAAAAAAGTTTACTGCTCCTTTAAACACTTTGGGGGCTAGCGATGCCTCCATCCATTACCTAGCAATGCTTTGGAGACATTTCTAGGATCCAAGGCACTATAAGCATACTTGTGCCTTTTACTTACTTGTATTTAATTTCTGCAGCAGTACCCTCTTTTCCTCCGCATTCTCCCGGAACTGTTTCTCCACCAGCTGATCATCAACTTCTACACACGTGTTTGAGGAAGTCGTACTAGTAGTTTCCAGATAGTCAATGTCCCATTCTGCTCTTTCTAATCTTGCCAACAAATTCTCCATCTCATCTTTTACATCTGTCTTGTATCTGCTGAGATCTTCTAGTCGTGAAATGAGTTTGTGTGACAGTTCTTTAAATTCGTATACATATTGCTGTATGTCTTGTTCACATTTATACAGTCTATCCTGAAATACATTACAGATCAAAATGTACAATAATAAAATAATATATCTGAGAGATGCAAAGAAAAACAGCACAATCAAAACCACACAGCTAATGATCTATCATTGTATGGGAAACGTACATATTTATTTGTGAATTTTACAATTAACAACATCCTCTTTTAAATGAGATCAGTCTCTGACAAAATACCCAGACAGAGACACAACTCTGAACCAGCCTGTGACTCTTCAAATCAGACCAGTTTCCTGTTATGGCAACAGCCACTGGCCCAATCTCACATGACCACTGTCAGTCATTAAGATAAGAATAGTTTTGGTGAGCCCCTTCACTTTTCTTCTTTAACCCTTTAAGCACCAAAGAGGTGTCAATGCATTGCAAAGTGTGATTCAAACTTGCTCTGGGACATAAAATATGGTCTGTGTCAGTGGTTTATTTATACTTGCTTCAGACTGTGAGTGAGTGGGGGCTATGTAGGTTTTAGTTATACCCTTGTGGGGTGCTAAAGCTTTGTCTCTAAATTCTCTGATAGGGACAAAAGATTGCAAAATGGGACCCTGTTCTGGGCAGCTGGAAACCCCTCTCAGTTTGTCACTGTTTGTGTTAGAGTGCAACAGAAAATGTAAAAGCATTACCAAGAGAATTACACATTTCATCCTATATAATAATTCACTAGGACGTTTGTCAGAAGCCGTCATGCCCAGTAGAGACTGCCCGAAAGCACAGAATGCTGGGAGCACAGAATGCTGGGAGTTCTGTGCTGGGAGTATTCTGTGCTTTCGGGAAGTCTCTACAGTGCATGACTGCTTCGGTGGCAGGATTCAGAGTAGGATCGGCCTCTTAATCCTTTGAGTGCCAGAGGGGTACGCAATGCATTGCAAAGCAATGCGTTGCATTCCCCTCTGGCACTCAAAGGGTTAACATCACCCGGACCTTTGCCCATGTATACAGGCCTTTACACTAGTGTAGAAATAATGTGCCTTTTGGGTATATAATGTTACACCAGGCTTAGAGGAACAGAATACCCCAAAATACCCATCCACCGCACTTCCCTTCCCTTCAGGTAAGCAGCAAAAGAAGGGAATTTTTAATGTAAATATAACATATAGTCCAGTGCCTATGCAGAATCATATTAGTACATCCCAGTGTTGTTCAGCAGTTTATATACATTTAAAGTTATTTTTGTAGCGTTTCATAACTGTGATAGAATTTTAGTGATAGGTAAACTAGAGATTAATTTTGCAATGCTTAGGAGATAACTTCAGAGTCCAAGTGGATAATAAAATCCATATGTATTTGGCTTATGTTACCACCCAATCAATGTCATTTTCTAAGCTAAATGTAACGTTGTTTTACAATGAAGTAGCATATAGACAATACATTAACACATTAAGAACCAGAAGAGTTTGCAAGGTGTTTATGTGTTCATTTGCAATGCTTTGCACACTCCTCTGGTCCTTAATAGGTTAGCAGGTTTATTTTACTCAATGTTGTTCTTTACCAAAACGGCAAAAGATTTTTAATAGAGAAAACTGGTCTATGTAAAAGCAAGATCTACAATGTAACCCTTTGAGTCCAAGAGGGGAATACAACACATTGCTTAGCAATTGGACACCACTTTGGATCCCAAAGAACAAATGCACGTCACATTGTTTAAAAGTATAAAATGTGTGTGATGTTTGTGTGTTATGTGCATGTGTGTGTGTTCGTGTGTTTATATCATTGTGTTGTGTTTCTGTATATGTGTCATTGTGTGCATGTGTGTATGTATGTGTGTGTGTTTGTTATATGTATATGTGTGTTTGTGTGTGAGTAATGCTGTGCTTCTGTATATGTTTGTCAGTGTGCCTGTATGTATGTGTGTGTGTGTGTGTGTGTGTGTGTGTGTGTCAATGTGTGACTGTATGCCTGTCTATGCGTGCATATGTGTCTTCATGGCTGTGCATGTATATCTGTGTGTGGGGGGGGGGTATATGTCAGTGTGTTAGTATGTTTCTATATGTGTGTTTGTACATGTCAGTGTGTGCCTGTATGTGTATGCACATCAGCGTGTGTCTGTGCATCAATATGTATCTGTATGTGTGTGTATGAGTGCATCTGTCTCTATGTGTGTGTCATTGTGTATGTCTGTACATCTGTATGTTAGTGTGTGTCTGCCTGTACATGCCTGTATGTGCATACGTGTGTCTTTACTTGTTTGTGCATGTCAGTATGTGTGTCATTGTGTGTGTGTGTGCATTTGTGTTTTTATTATATGATTGTGTGTGTGTGTACTATATGTTTGAAGCCATGAGTGTGTATGTATGCGCATGCATGTGTTTTTGTTTGTGGATGTGTATGTCTATGTACCTATTTGTCCATATGTGTGTTTATTTGTGTGTATGTATGTTTGTGTATGGATGTGTGTACATTTGCATGTATGTTTACATATGTATATTTGTTTGTGTATATGAGTGTATGTGGGTATGTGTGTGTGTGAATGTGTGTGTGTGTGTGTGTGTTTGTAAGTGTACTTTAATGTATAATTGCAATTTTAGCTACATTACCACTGCATACAAACATTTTATAAAGTCACTTACCTCTAAACCCAAAATACGTCTCTCGAAGTAACGAATCATTGATGAATCTTGGGCTCTGCACAGACTGTCTTTATCCACATTTAATATAAAAAGAAACAAAATCTGGACGTGTAAAAATATCATGTTTTCTTGAATTCCTTCTTTTTGGGTCAGAATAATAAATGAGAAAGACACGTCCTCAAATATAAAAACAACCCAGCTCTTGTCTCAGACCTGTTTGCATTGTGAAGAAATCCTACTCCAATACCTACTATTTCTAGACCAGAAGTTCCTGCCAGCTTGTTAGGTGGGTGATCAGATCCATATGTTCAAGCTCGAGCCATAAATCATTCACATCTGTAGATTTTTTTTAACTCTTTAAGCACTAGAGTGGTGCGCAGTGTGACACAGAGTTAAAGGATTTCTAATCGCATTGCTGTTATGTTAAAGAAATAGTAATGGTAGCATTTTTCCCTTATTGCACTGATGTCAGGCACATTCTTTAATACTCACTAGTATGAGTTATTTAGCATTTAATATTCCTCCCCCTCCTCTTTCCCTAACATCAGCATATTCTCCAAAAAAACAGCTGAATGGTAGATCAGTTAGCTGCTGTGGCAAACAGCCTTGTGCTTCATTCACACAAAGACATTTGTCTTCATTTGAGTCGTTTTAATGCAGTTCAGTCAACACACTGGAACCAATAAAACTACCCACACAGAAACAAATGTCTGTGTTTGAGTGAACCGCCAAACTGTTTACAATTGTGGGTCATCCCCTTTCCTTGTTAACAGGCTGACATTAGAGAATAGGATGGTAGATGGAGATTTGCCTTACTAAATAACTATTAAAGGGATAGTAATGTCTCATGCTAAATTAAGGCTTGTTGATTCCTTATACTTTGTCATAGGTGCAGAGTGTGATGACAGTGTTGTAACTAGTCTACTACATGTTTACTTTTATTATAACATGTTCCACTCCCTCCCCTTTTACTTACATCAATCTTCTGTCTTCAGATCAGAAAACTGGTCTGGATGGATCGGGATGAGGGACAATCTTCTCTCAGTATAGGGAAAATCCTGCCCTCCTTCGTCAAAGTAGGGTTAGCCAATCTGAGGAACCATATCCATAGGGAACCACAGCACACACTCCTTAAGAGGCAGATAGATGATTGTGGATAATGGGAATGTTGGCCCCAATATCCGGTGAGCAAAAGTTAACTACCCCTGGGTTCAAATATATGTGTTGTCTATGTCACATAATACTTCCTCAACATGAATGCATCCTTGCCATCCCCAGTGTTCTAGATACAAATGATAACAAAAGGTCAACCACAGTAGGTCTGTTCCATCAATGTACAGGATGTTGTCAAACTGTTGAATCTATGATTGCCAAGAAGGTATCTGATGGATTGCAACTCAATACATTGGATGCCATTCTGGCACTCAAGGGGTTAGATGAGAATGTCACTGTCATTCAGCATCATCATCATCATCATCCTTTGCAGCTACTAGAACCACCAGGATGTTATGAGGAGTACATCACCATCCAGGGAATGCTACTGAGGGAGATCAGATGCTTTAACAGGAAGTGTCTGCTCATCATGAAGAGAACTGCAGCTAGTATCAGTGGTCTATGTAGTTGTGATGTTCAAACAGGAATGTTCCAGGGAGGAGGGTGAGGATGGCCAGGGTGTGGATTCACTTCACTGAGAGTCAGAGGCAATGTAGGGGGTCAAGCAGGAGAACAGTATACTGTGGAGTGAACCAAATCATAAGGTACTGGGCGAATGTACTTCCACACATTCCTCATGGAGATTCACGGTTATACATGCATCTTGTTTAAATCATGCATTGTACTCACAAGCAAAGAAGTCCCAGATAAGCCTGTCCCATGTGTCCGTCTCTCTCAGGGTCTCTTCATTCTCTGACTCGGGAACATGCACCTCCACACTAGGTTTGGGATGTACATCCTCCAATAAACGTATGTCCACTGCAATGTTACGTGGTATGGAACACTCAAGGATTATATCATACACTTTATGGGATGTATTGTAATGCTGTACCAGATTTATCCAGACACATGAATCTGGTGTTCTGGAGTCCAAAGGTGTGTTCAACTGCATTCCTCGTCCTCATGTGATTATCATTGTACCTGTGCTGTGCTGGTGTTTGTGGATTAGCGACAGGTGTCAGTAGCTAGACATAGCCTGCATCCCCATGTACCACATGGTTATGTTTATGATGTTGTGTAATGGGGACATAAGTACTGTCTGTAATGACCATGCTAATCTAGGGATTTCTTTTTTCATATGAGTGCCTCTGTCTATGTTATGCAATGTGTACATTGGTCACTCACCCTACAGTCATCCTCCTGTATAGGTCCCATTCTCAAAATCACAGTAGATGGAGGAGTGTCTGAGCATTAAGGAGTCATGACAACTGCCATAAAATGAAGCACATACATGTATGATCTGCATGTTGTCATCACACATCATCTGAGCGTTGATGGAATGGAAATGCTTACTGTTGATGAACAGAGGTCCTTCATGTGGACATGTGTGCAGTCAATGACCCCCCATTACTCTGCATATGCCTCCTCTTGTATAGAACTCCTGCTTGATCCATGCCCACTCCATCTGGGTGTAGGGGAAGGGATCATCCATCCTGGCCTCCTCCTCTTCAGGGCTGTCAGCACCTTGCCCAACACTCTGAAACATGTAGCCTGGGACACAACAGATACATAACCCTCAGTGGACTGGAATAATCCAGATGCCATGAAATGGATGGAACGCAGCAGCTTCTCCATGCTGGATAGGGCACAATTGGTGTTGGCTATGAAGTCAAGGTAATCACTGATCACCTCATAGAGGTTGATGATACTCTGTGACATCAACCTGTACCGGTTTCTGACCCTTGTATGGTATATCCTGTATCTTCAGGCAGCCCAGGTGCTGCTACCTCGCCTGTTCCTCCACCAGTAGATGGCATTCTCAGTGCTTTGCCAGAAGGAGCATCTGAACTTCCAACAGTCGACAGATGGACAGGTGTGTTTGGGAGATCCTGGGGCTCCCTACCCCTCTCATACCCCCGTCCTCTGATGCCTTTGCAGGTATTACAGTATAAACGGGATCCTAGGAATAGCTGTCTGAGTAGGATCACTGTAAATACAACACATTCACAGGATGGTGGGATGTCCCTTTAAGGCAGGGTTGGGGCATTGGGAAGGGGTGGTCAGAAAGTAACAACGGACCAATAGGAATGAGGGGATTGTCCAAGTCAGTGTATGGTGGAGTTGATTTTGTTGTTTGAGTGTGTTTGGGCTGATTGCTGTTTACCTGTCATGTGCATATGTGATGTCTGGTGTGGCTGATTTACCGGTTCATCTTTGTTCTCTATTGGCTATTTACTTTGCACACACAGGATTATGTTGCTTTGCAATTGACAGGTGTGCATTTTATCTTGGCTGGACATGACATATTGATATCTGTTAACCCCTGTTGGCTTGGGGGAGCTCAATGGATTTGGTTAACCAATGCATTCTATAGACTTAGCAATCTCTGGCTAAAGACTAAGATTCACTGCATCAAAAAGGTAATAAATCTATTAATCTTCAAAATGACTCTGCTGGAGCCTAGATAATGAATCATAGATGATACTGATAAGAATATTAATTGCCGGTGGAATTTAAATGTTAAATAATTTGCATGTATTGTACATTCAGTCTTCATTTTTCTTATGCCAGAAGAAGAGACCTAGGGCTTGATTCAGTTAGAGCTGGTAAAACATCAGTTATGGCCAAAATGATGGCCAATATACATATAGGCCTCCATTCAAAGAATCCCGCTAAAACACGCAGTAGGGCAAAATTGGCTACAAAGAAATGTCTAAGTCGGTATCCAATTGTCCTACCAACTGAAACCACAATGGCTGTTCGGCCACAGAAACAGACTAGTGGCCAAATGTCCGTTTTGTGTGTTAGGTTCCCAAAAGGAACACTAAATAGCATGAATAATGGGAACATCAAAGGAAAAGAGCTAACGATCGGTGTCTGAAACACTGTCAAGCACTGACCATTTGCTGAAACACAGAGGCACCCTCCCAAACACTAACCCTGCACCACCCCTAACAGTAAATGCAACAATGCTACCTTTATCACTATCCTAACACCCAGATCTGTGTATCACATACCTGTCATCCACCATCTTCTTCTTCTATCTTGCTTCTTCTTTTCTCTGTAATCATCCGCATTCTTAACTTGGCTGGGAAGTGCACTTCTAGCGAGTTTGTCAAACCCCCCCCCCCCAACTAGTAGCTGATTGGATGGGAGATGGCAGCGGAGACATTTTTAACCATTGGAAGGCCTTTCCTTTATTACACAAAGGAATTACTTCTTTTTTAAACCAGAATGGCAGCATATTAGTTTTAATATGCCAGACTGCATTTAACCCTTTGAGCTCTGGAGGGGTACCCCTCTGGCACTCAAAGTCAGGCATATCTTGGGGACTTTTTTTTTTTTTACAGAAATATCTTTCATTGGAGTTTTATTTTACAGAACACATTTGAAAGAATAAGGAATATTGAAGAAGAAGAAGGACAGTAGCTGACCAGGGTTGGACATCAGAATTACTGGTAAGTAAAGACATAAGGCCATCAAGTTCAACCTTTGCCTCATAAACCAGAGACATTAGAATTATATAGCTTCCCTGCCACCAATAATTTAATCAGACCTTCCTGTTTTGCCTACTAATACACAGCATAACCCTGTATGTTCTCTTTTGAAAGAAATGTATCTAATCTTCTCTTAAGTGTATCCACTGTATCTGCCATAACCACATCCTTGGGCAAGGAATTCCATAACAGACCACACTGTAAAAATCCTTTCCTCTGCTAAAGTCGAACCCTTCTTTCATCTAATCTCAAGGAGTGGCCTCTGGTTATTTGATCAGTCCTTGGAATGAATAGCTCACCAGAGATATCCTTGTATTGACCTCATACACTTGTACATTGTGATAAGAGCTCCTCTTAGTCGTCTTTTTTCTAGAGTAAATAAACCAAGTTTGTCTAGTCATTCCTCATACATCGAATCCTCCATTCCTTTGATTATTTGTGTTGCTCTTTGCTGTACTTTCTCCAGTTCTAGAATATCCTTTTTCAGAACTGGTGCCCAAAACTGCACTGCATAGTAGAGGTGAGTTCTTACCAATGATTAGTACAATGGCAAACTGTTTATCACAGTGCCTGTGATCCTCTTGTCACTCTCGCTTGTGGTACACTCTGATTTGCTGAGTTGGTTTGGCCCGCCCCTGGTGACCTTTTTATGCCTGGCCTGGACACCTGTCAGATGCCCTTTCATGGTGTTTCTGAGCCAGTCTTGCTGTTGCTGTGTTCCTGTGTTCCAGATTCTTGTGTACCGACTTGGCCTGTTCTGACTACACTCCAGTGTTCCTGATAGTGTTGACCCGGCTTGTCTACGAACCACCTCCGTTTCCTGACCTGGCTTGGCTGACGTTCCTGCTCGTGTGTGACCCGGCTTGTATGAGAACCTCCTTCGTGCTACGACCCGGCCTGGCTGACTTCCTGCTCCTTGACCGACTACCGGCCTGTTCCAGTGACCTGCCTGTTCCTGTTGTCGCTGCTGCGACATTCTTCTTCTGCTGTTGCTGTTTACCCAGCTGCCGTGTGACCACTTCACCTTTGTGTTGCCTCCGTTCAGTGCAGAGATCCGTGCTGATTTGCAAAGCTGTGCTTCCTTCATTGAGCCTCCGTACGCTTGCAGAGCTCCGATACCATACTGAGCCTTCTGTTGTTAAACGTGCATTTTAACCCTTGCAGTGCTGCTTTACTCTCTAAGCCTACATTCCCCGGTATAGAGTCTTACTCGCTGTGCTACGTCTGCCGAGTCGTCCGCTTGTTGGACGGCGACTCATACGATACAACTGCAGAGTAGTTACGTTAAGCTGGTCCGGTTGGGCGCCATTGGCTCTTGGTCTTACGTTAAGTTTACCGGTGGACTCTGTTGTGGCTTGTTGGCTCATGTTGCAGCAAAGAGCAGGCTCCAAGCTCTGGCAGGTTCCCGTTGGTATAATCCCGTGGGGGCTATTGGCTCAACTACCACTAACGTTGGTCTCCGGTATAACGGTGCCCGTGATTCGTGCTATCCTATGTCTATCACTTGCTGGGAGTTCCTCACTGGCTGTCTGCTAATAGCCCACCTCACACAGACTTTTTAAACCCAGTCTGGGCACTCCCAGGTTGCCCTTTCGTGGTGTTTCTGACATTACTTGTCCTGACCTGCTTGTCAGGTTCTTGGGCCTGAAGTACCTGTGTTCCAGCGTTCCAGCGTTCCAGTGTTCCAGTGATCCGGTGTTCCAGTGATCCGGTGTTCCAGTCATCTGGTGTTCTGGTGTTCCTGTGTTCCAGTACTTCCACTGTTGATCGTTCCGGAGTCTCCTGCCTGTTTGCCTCTCTAGCTGGTTCCGGTTATTTTCCATGGCTCCGGCAGTTCCGGTCATCTGTCAGTGCAGCGGTGCTTGCTCCCGTTGATCCTCCACTTCATCTGAGGACTCTCGCTCTTTCCACTGTCGCTAGGTGACATTGTTCTTGTTTCGCTCCGGCGAACTACTACTGTTGGTTCCAGCGTGCGGACGCTGGCTTACTCCATTTAACCTGGTGGCGCTTATTACTGTTGGTCCCAGCGTGCGGACGCTGGTTAGCTCCATTAACCTGGTGGCGTATATTACTGTTGGTCCCAGCGTGTGGACGCTGGTTTTCTCCATTAAACCTGGTAACGCTTATTACTGTTGGTCCCAGCGTGCGGACGCTGGTTAGCTCCATTAACCTGGTGGCGCTTATTACTGTTGGTCCCAGCGTGCGGACGCTGGTTATCTCCATTAACCTGGTGGCGTATATTACTGTTGGTCCCAACTTGCGGACGCTGATTTTCTCCATTAAACCTGGTGGCGCTTATTACTGTTGGTCCCAGCGTGCGGGTGCTGGTATTCTCCATTAAGCCTGGTGGCGCTTGTTACTGTTAGTCCCAGCGTGCGGATGCTGGTTTACTCCATTAAACCTGGTGGTGCTTGTTCCTGTTGGTCCCACCGTGCGGGTGCTGGTTTACTCCATTTAACCCGGTGACTCATATTACTGTCGGTCCCAGCGTGCGGACGCTGGTTTGCTCCATTAGCCTGGTGGCTCATACTACTGTTGGTCCCAGCGTACGGACGCTGGTTGGCTCCTTGACTATTCAGATACTGAGGTCAGGTTGCTGTCCAATTCCTTATGCAGTTGTCTTGTATTCTTTGGCAAGAGACTTCTGCTAGCGAGACCATTGTCCCTATTCCACTCTACTGTCATAGTCATCTGACAGCCAGGTCTCCTCTCTTGGGCTGCCCTGCCCGCTATTGGTAAGGCCGGTAGAACCTATTTACGTTACCATCCTTAAGGTTGCCTTACCCGATATAGGCAGGGCCGGTAGAGCCTACTATCCGTGTTCCCTCAGGCTGCCCTGCCCGGTATTAGTAATTCCGGTAAAACCTGTTATTGCTGCCATCCTATGGTTGCCTTACCCGGTATTGGCAGGGTCGGTAGAGCCTACATTCAGAACTCCTTTGGGCTGCCTTGCCCGGTATTGGTAAGGCCGGTAGAACCGGTACGTCATCTCACGGTTGCCTTACCCGGTATAGGCAAGGCTGGTAGAGCCTATTGTTATTGCACCTGTCACTTGGGTTGCCTTGCCCGGTATTGTCGGCAAGGCCGGTAGAACCTATTCTCTTTGTCATTTATTGTTGTATTGTCATATATGTTGATACCCTATGGGGATTGCCTTAACTTTTCAATAAAGTTACGTTTTTACCAAACCTAAAGTCTGAGAGTCTTCAAATACCGTGACATCTGGTTATACGCCCGTGGGGGCTAATTGCCAGCACTTACATTTCAGGCTAGATTTAGCTACGCCCGTGGGGGCCATCTACTCTTGCACTTGCAGAATCAGTTGTCTCATTAGGTACGCCCGCGGGGGCTATTACGGGTCACTGTTCTGCTGAATCTACACTGGTCACAGTTTGGTTACGGCACTAATACCTCAAGTACACTGTGTTGGCTACATCTATCCAGCACCTCTTATTACCACCTTGGGAGTGCCAAACCTCCACATCTGAGATTGACTGATTATTGCATTTAACCCTGTTTTGACTGTATACCATTATCTGTTCCTAGATAGTGTGTGTTACCTTATCCTGTGTATCGAGCCTTTGGGTTATATCTGTCATTACAGTTTATTATTTCTTGCTGCCTGTAGAGGGCGATTGTTTGCATTATTTTCTATTCAATAAAATTGTGTTTAATTTTACCAACTGGTCTGAGTGTCTTAAAAAACCGTTACACTGTTGTTATCCACTCTTGCTTCAAATCCCCTTTTTATGCAAGACAGGACTGTTTGCTTTTGTTACTGCTGTTTGACATTGGTCACAGTTTCCAAGTCTGTAATTTACAAGGATACCCAGGTCTTTCTCTAGCAATGAGTCCCTTAAAATGATTCCATTTAGTTTGTAATTAGCAATGAGATTTTTTCTTCCCAAATGCATGACTTTACACTTTCACACATTAAACTTTATATTCCATTTGTTTGACCAATCTATCATTTTATGTTAATCCCTCTGTAGAGAACAAATATTCTGTTCTGAATGTATTACCCTACATAATTTAGTGTCACCTGCAAATATTGATATTTTGCTTTCTATATCTATTTCCAGGTCATTTATAAACATGTTAAAAATCAGTGGACCGAATACTGAACCCTGAGGTATTCCACTCTCAGCTTTAACTGTAGTGATTGTTCCCTATCATTCAACCAGGTTTCTATCCAATTGCAAAGCTTATCCCATAGCCATAATTTCCTTAATTTCATTATTTTAACATCCTCAGTTCCCGATCTGAAAGCCTTTGTTGCAACTCCAATATGGAAAGATTGAAGTGATAATTTGTGTCCTGATAAACCTATCTTTTGTATACAAAGTGAAAAAACTTATAAAACTGACACCTAGACACTGAAACACCATCTTTATGAATGAGCAGGCTACCAGCTAACTGAGGCCTAATATGCAAAAACTCTTTCAGTCCAGCCACAGGACACAGTGCTAACCCATCTAACTTTCTTATAAAAATGAATTTGCCTTTCCCTGATGGGTCAGTTTTAGATCTCTGAATGAACAGTGCCAGAAATTCCTTTTGAAGCCTGACATGTTGAACCAGTAAAAAACTGTGTTCCTTTTTATGGTTTCCACTACCTCACCTACCCTAAGTGCCCCCAAAATTGTTAACAGAAACATTGCCTCAAATGAGTCACTGCACAAAAAAACATTGACAATTTGCTCAATAAAGAAATGGAAATCAGGCATCTCTCGACTGAAACCAATGTACCTTTGCAATATCCTTTCAAGATTTGTCTGAACTTGAAGCTATTAGCCACTCTATCTAAGCCTAGTAAAGAAAGAAAAAAAGTTGATGCCTTCCAGCCTCTTTTTAATGGACTATTCTGACATTTGAAAATTAAACAGATGATTAATGTATGCTAAGATTGTATCTTGCTTACATTTACCAGGGTCTAAAGGACAGTCCTTAACCCATGTGCACCATACATTCCATGATGATACATAACCTGCCCATGTTGATGCAGCCACTGAATTAGACATTAATGGCCCATTGCTCCTAAATCAATTCCCATAAGTTCTGAGGGCAAGAATGACCCTGCAGACTTGCATGCAGAGCCATCTCGAAAAATCTGCCAAGCTGAAGATGAGGCAGACTGTCAGCCAAACCATTGGAATAACCAGGAATATACCTCATCCTAAGCCAAAAAGATAAATATTTAAAAAATAAAAATATTAATAAAGAGACTACCTCTGATGATTTTGCTGACAAGCTATTAACACATTGAACCACACCAATATTATCACAGACCAAACGTATCCTTTTGTTACTAAAAAGGGGCACATAGCTCAACAGCTACTAAAACCATAAATAGCTCTAACAGAGTGAGATTCTTAGTGTAGCCCTGTTCCCTCCATGCCTCTCGCCATGCTTGGGCACTCCATTTCTATCCCAGTAAACCCCATAACCCAAACAACCTGCTGCATCTGCATCTAAATTTGAGACAAAATTCTCCTGAAGAAGAATTCTGCCATTGTATGAACAGATGAAAGAATTCCACACTGCCAAATCAGCCTTAACCTCTTGAGAAAGCCTAACATGACAGAAAGGATATTTTAACCCTGACGTGGCTGCAGCCAACCTGTAAGAAAAAATCTACCCATCAGCATTATCGTGTTTGCAAAATTTAGTGATACTAATACCAACTGTTAAAACTTCAGTGTAGCTTTCTGGTGTGTTACCAGCAGCCACATCTGTTGTTTCATCTGTTGTTGTTGGCTATGCCTAAGAAAACTCTCTCTCTGTAGAAGAAAGGACCATTTTCTTCTGGGACAAAAGGGACCCCAAACTCATCTGCTGTCTTGTAGACCATATCATGCAAGGACCTGAAAACAACAGTCCCATGGGTCCACGAAAAGAAAGTTGCCCAAATAGTGCCTAACTGTTTTTTGGACACTTATAAATTTTATCACCCATTCCAAAAACCTGGAAAATGTCTCAGGACAGAGGACATCCCATTGGAAGGCAGTTTTCAAAATATAAAAATCCTTGGAACTAAAATCCCAGAGAACAAAAACTACTTGGATTTATAGGCAGAAGTCCGAAAGGTGACTTTATATCAGCCTTAGACATTAATACCCTGCGACTACACTTACTCACCAACAGTAAAGCCTCCTCAAATGAAGTTTAAGAAACTGAACTCAGGTCCTCACTAATTTGGTCATTCAAGGAGGCACCTGGCAGAAAGGAAAGGTGAGGTATCAACCTGAACGATCCAGTTTCTGTTTTAGAACCAACCCATTGTGGGGACAGATGGAAATATGTAAAATGGGGGTGAATAAAGGGGCTCTTCACCCTTCCTGATCTAATTTCTTTTTAACTTTTTTCCCACACAATGTCAGAAAACTCTTACACTGATTTCAGGTTATCAACCCACTGCAATGTGTAACTAGTGTAAACCAACTTCAAAATCGTGCCTAATTAGCTTGGCCTTCTCCTTGCTCGGGTAGTGATCTAACCATGGTAAAATGTTTCCCACTTCACCAGGGTTAGTGCCTTTGAAAATGCCTCACCACATTTCTTGTTATTCTAACAGCTGTTTCCAAAAACAGTGAACCCCGCACCACCACCACATTCATGCTTACATTTACATGAATTAGCAAATTTTCACTGGGATTAGTTAAATGCCCAACATAAACCTTTCTTATAGACCTGACCCATGGTGGTAGTATGTGATTTCTGAAAATAACCAGTGGCCTGCTGTGACATTAGTGACAGCCAAAGTACTATATACCTTTGTCCCCATGAGACTGACGTATGCACTGCCAAGTTTGGGCAGAATTGCTCATCGTAAAGGAACCAGGCAAACCCCAAAAGTTTTGAATGCTTCCAGGACAGTGTCTACATGTTGAAACATGCCTGAGCATAGTTCAGGATGTTACTCACCCTTAACAGCTGCAAAAATACAAAAGTCTTGAAGTAATTTGTTAAAGGTCCTAGGCATAGGTCTGCGACTATCAGTTTCAGACTTGTCATCAGTTTTCCTCATTAAAAAAATTTTAGATGCTGGAAGGAGGGATAACTAATCCAAATATTCCCCCTTTCAGATTTTTTCATTTGTCTGACTAGTAAAGTGAAATCCCAAATGGGAAGAATCACAAGTTAATGCCTCTCAGGCATGATTCACTGACACATTGTCCCTTCTAATTAACTCCCATGAGGCAGATCCCTGCCCTTGAGCAATGATACTATTCAAATCTACCACCCTCAACCTCTCAGCCTCATTACATTCCCAATCAGTAGCCACATTTCTACACTGTAACATATTCAAATCTCTAGATAGAGAATAAGGACGAGCAAAAATTTTCACCTCAAACCAAAATCAGAGAATAATGGATCTTCTCGCTTGGTGAATAATTTCCTGTAAAAAGTGCAGTTTTTCTGCTTTTATAGTCTAGCTCATTGCATCGAAATCAATAGGCACATTGAGTTTACACAACAACACATATAATAGTATAAAAGGGGTAAAAGGGTGCCTGTGTTGGTGGAGTGTAAGGAAAGAATCAGTTGAACACAGATTTTTTTTGTGGGGTTTATTGATTGGGATTGGGGGGGCAGTTAATAAAAAATGTAAAAAAAAGGAAATAAAATTAAAAAAAATAAGACATGGTATAAAAGGGGTCTGAGGAGGATGCCTGTGTTGGTTGGTGAAGTCTGGGGAAAGAATCAGTTGAACAGGAAATATTTTTTTGGGGGAGGTTTGTTGACTGGTGTTAAAAAAATATAAGAAACTGGTATGTAACATGACAGAGACAGGGACTCCCTGACATAAGCTGTGACTGGGGCAGACTGATACTTAATGGGATAAAGTATTTTGTAAATGATAATTTATAGGAATTGCTGTTAGAGGCCCAAGCCTTGAGGAAACAATGGTTTATAGGACTTTGTTTTTTTTTTGTAGGCCTCTGGTTTGTGTTGGAAAGAACAAGCCCTGAGAAAAAAAATATGCCCTAGTGGACTAGTGCTAGCAGGTTATGATATGGTGGCCAGTGGCCATTGTCAAATACCCCGGTGTAATTGTGGAACTTATGACTGCTGTTCTTGCTGCTGCTTTGTTGTTTAAACAGCAGGATGATTAGACAGCTCAAAGGGAATGGAATCAACAACAGCAGTTATATGGGTGATGTATGATCATGGTTCCACTTGCCACTACTAGCTCCAGTTATGTGACTGAGGCAGTAGCATCACCACTTCAGTTACATATAGAGAAAATAAGTTAGCCAACAATGCTTCTCCACCTGCCCCACCTCCAAAATCATGGTTGTGTTATTAGAATATAAATGTTCCCTTTAGAGCAGGAACAGTGCCTCTCATCGACAACTGCAATGTGCACAGTGTGTGTGTGTGTGTGTGTGGTAAATAAGGGAAGGACTGGGAACAATGGGCACATCTGCACTAACATCAAACACTTGGCGTAATTGTTACCAAACACCATGATGCTTAGGGTCCCCAATGTGAAATCATCCCACCACAATCCAAGTACTGCTGTCACAATGCCCTTTTTTCCACTCCCCGCTAAGGACGCTTGACAACTTGCAGTTTAATTATAATGATGAACCCTCCCTGCACCCAGCTTAGCATATTTTGCTTAATGGAATCTCTCCTCAGATGCTGATTGATTCCCATGACGTTATGCATCGAAGGTGGTTGCTCTCTCTACAGGACTGTAGCATCTGGTGACATGACCTGAAAGGAAATTTTGTATTCAAAGAGCATATAACAGATGTACAGGACAAACACTATGAAGTCCTACAACCAAAGAGCCAATCACATGCCTTTTAGTCTTCAAAAGGAAATGAGCAGGTGACTTGATCCATTGGTAGCACCATAGCCTTGCAAGGGCAGCATTGAAGCTTTGAATCTAAGCAAGGCTTAGAGCGCAATATACTGGGGACGATGCTTTCAATGCATCAGATGATGTTTTTCTACTCCAATTTACTCTCTCATTTTTTTGTTTTTTTCTCCATATAGGGATTACCACAAGCTGACCCTTTTTTAATGCCATACTTGTCTGCTGGATTAACCATTTTCTATAGCAATATCACGATGGACATTTGAACCCCACTGGCTTCTCCTATGCATGTGTATTAATTACTTTGGAAACATTTGGATTTGGATTTTAAGTGGACTTTTAACCTCTTAATTGCCTGACAGGTCTCCAATGCATTGCAAAGCACTGAGATTGGGAGACCTAGGTAGAATCCAAAAGTTTAAAACCTTCATTTCAAACCAATGGCAATTTTAACTTCCCTCGAGTTAAGAAGGGGCAAGTCTGGATAAAACCATCTGCACTATGGGTGGAAAATGGAAGTTCCCAATGATTTTAAATGAGGGTTTTTTAGCCTCTTGCATTCTACATAGGTATCCCACTCAATAGATTTCACACACAGTGCTTTGCAATGCATTGGAGACCTCTCAGGAATTAAAGCGGTTAAAGTGGATTTGTGAATCCCAATTGGACTGACTAGTTAAGTGAAAACCCAAAGGGGGAGAATCACATGTTAATGCCTCTCAGACATGATTCACTGACACTAGACACATTGTCCATTCTAATTATCTCCCCTGAGGCAGTCCCCTGCCCTTGAGCAACTATACTTTTCAAATATGTCACCCTCAACCTGTCAGCTCATTACATTCCCAAACAGTGTCAACATTTCTACATTGTAACATATTCAAAACTCTAGACAGGGAGCTCAGTACTTCCCCTAATGAATTATTCTGTCCAGAAGACAAATGGCACTTACCAGCTCTGCCTTGCTCAGTGTACGATACTTCACTATGGCCTTCCTTTGCTTGATGTCTGCAGTGTTTCTTCTAGCTGACTTGCTTCTCTTAGCATTGAATCTGGTCTGTCTTGTGTCTTTTGATGAATAGGATCGCCTAGGAGTCCTCATCCTGCTTCTTGATGACGTCTGTGGAGCGCATGACGCTTCCTGCATTCTACTGATGGTGCTTCCTCTTGTCCTGCTGCTCTTTACATTGGCCATGCTCTATTCCTCGCCTACCCGCCCATCTACAGATCTGGGCGGTGCTGAGTGAAAGGCTACACTGACTACTGGCCTGTATTCTATGCGCTGATTTTCCATCTTTCTTGGAGGATGTGTCTCTGCAGCAGATGACCTTGAAGGGTCAGTCTCTCAGCCAAGTGATGTCCCCACTCTTGATGACTTTCTTCTTAAGCTGATGAAAAAGATCTTCCAGGTCCAGGCTCATGACGCCGCCTGCCATACAGCTCTTTTGCATGGCAGCTGACAGAGCTTAGGCGCTATTTGAGGGGCGAGCAAGTAGGGAAAAGTGCCTGTATATATACCCATCTTTCCAGCCTCTAGTGCCAATCTGTCGCAAGGCAGGTCCCTCAGCAACCAATTACAGCATCAGGTGGGAAAGAGGAGCAAGCTAAAAATAGTAAGCTTGTTGTTAGCTAAACTTCTTAAAGGAGAACCCAACTCCTAATACAAAGAAACAAAACAAACCTGCACTTCTCCATACAAATATTGTGAATTATGAGCCCTGTAGTATGCATATATCATAACTGTGTACTAAATAAAATATTACTATTAAAAATAAAAAAAATCAGGGTTTTAGGAGCATAGTTTGATAAAAGTATGTTTATGTTCGCTCACCCCACCAAGGTACCCTATTTAGGGCAAGTCCTAATCCTAACCTATAAATGTTACCATTAAAAACATTTACATTTAAAATATTCTTCTAATGTAATTATATCTAAGGAAACACCTAAACCAGCATATATTAAAAGCACCTAAAACTTAAAATAAAACCTATAATATCCACCTAGGACAGGACTCACCTACTATCCAACATGCATCACTCACAGTGGGTAGGGGGGTCAGGAACCAAAAGGATCAGTTCACTCCAGTCCCCTTTATAGGCCCCAAATGACCCCACTGTGAGGTACTTGAGCTCTTCTGAGCAAACCATAATTAAAGGCAATACTAAGGCCAGGAAAGCCAATCAAATAATAAGGCCAGATACCCTTTTTGTACCATGTGTTGAGATTAAAGTGCATTTTACTACAAAGCCAATTTATAAAGATGACATTTAGTGAAGTCACATGATGAAAAACAGCTCGAGTGAGACAGAGAAAGTATGTGCAAAACAAAGAACAACTCACAGCGCTAAAACACCATGATTAATACATGTTTAAAAAATGAAAATAAAAAGTTTGTGAGTGAGGTGTGGAGCACAGCAAGGAATGTGGGGGAGTCTCCAAGCACGGCTTATAATTTTAAGTCCTTTGCTACTAGCCAGACCTGAAAAGTTACTCGCCACTGCAAGCCATAACATACCTACCAGGGCTCAATTTCTATTCGCCAGGGCTGAATTTTCACTCGCCATTGGCTAGTGGAGAGTGGAAATTTTGAGCCCTGTCAAGTCCCCCAAACTTAGGAAAATCCTAGAACAAACACAAAGAAACAAAAGAAGCCTGCTCTGCTCCATACAAATAATATGAATTATGAGCCCTGTGGTATGCATATAACTGTGTACGAAATACTACTAATAAAAAATAATAATTAGAGTTTTAGTAGCATAGTTTGGCCAAAATATGTTTAAGCTCACTGACCCTGCCAAGGTACCCTATTTAAAGCGAGTCAAAATCCTAACCTATATATGTTACCATTAAAAACATTTACATTTAAAATATTCTTTAAATTAAATTGTATGTAAGGAAACACGTAAACCAGCCTAGATTAAAGGCACCTAAAACTTAAAAACAAAACCTATAATATGCCCCTAGGATAGGACTCACCTTGTATCAACTCTTAATACCCTGACTAAAACCTTTACCCTATCTAACCTATGAAGACAATAAACCCTAGTCCATTACCCACTGACCCTTTAGTGAACGGCCGCGCGCGCACGCGGCTGGCACTTGAAGACTGGGGGGTTTTTTTAGCCGTTCTAGCAAATGGCTTCCGGGACGTACATGTATGTCCTCTGTCCTCCTGGGACATCCGGTGAGGACATACATGTACGTCCGCAGTTGGGAAGGGGTTAACCCACCCTGGTGATCCCTAGCCCCATGGGTCTCAACCCAATTTTAGTTGTTCCCTATTACTTTGGAAAATTCCCATGGATTTTATGTGGACTTTTAGCTGCTTCAGTGCCTGACAGGTCTCCAACAAACTGCAAAACACTGAGTGTGGGAGACCTAGGTAGAAGCCAAGAGCTATAAGAGATCGTTATGGTTGCTTATAACAACATTTAATATTGTAGATTTTAAAAAAATAAATGAACTGCTGTAATTCTGGTCTCTCAAACATGTATATTTTGCCATACCCACACACACGCACACATATACAGGCACACACGCTCATACATACCCCCACACACATAAAGATATTATTGTACATACAGACAGACATATGGATACAGAACATAAACACACACATGTAGGTAGCTGTGTGACCGGAGGGCTAATAGGAATGGTGAAGGTGTGAGAAGACAAAGAGGACATGTGTGGGACTGAGAGGGTAAAGAGGACATGTGTGGGACTGGGAGGGTAAAGAGGACATGTGTGGGACTGAGAGGGTAAAGAGGACATGTGTGGGACTGGGAGGGTAAAGAGGACATGTGTGGGACTGAGAGGGTAAAGGACATGTGCGGGACTGGGAGGGTAAAGAGGACATGTGTGGGACTGAGAGGGTAAAGAGGACATGTGGCAGATGGGAAGTGGTAGAGGAGAAAGGGGAGATGTAAAAGAATGAGCAATATAGCTCTTACAGAGATAATGACAGGCAAACCAGACAAAATTAAGTATTTTATTAAAATGTTGGAAACTGATATATGAGTATTAATGTGACAACCATCACAATGAATGCATTTGGAAACCCTTGATGTGTAACATTGATACGCAACACATTACACAGCAATGCGTTACGTAACCCTCTTACACAGCAAGGGTTTCCCTTGTGGCACTGAAATGGTTAAATTATACACCAATGCCTCACTTTGCAGCCATGGTTACGCACCAGTGACCCTGATACCCCACAATCTGCTTTCGTCCTCTTCCATGTGTTCCAGACACAGGGTTACAGCTTACAGGTTATTAATTATGTCCTTGATCTGTTTTTGGTCACGCACGATATACCAGAAGTATCGTAATGTTTTTGAAACGTTGCATGCATAACAGCGACATGAGAATCAGAATAGCGCAAGATTCTCATGTCGCTGAATGAAATGTCGACATTTGAGGCCTTTGAAATGCCACAGCAGTGATGACATCTCCTCTCATCTGCTGCAACTGCATTAGAGCAGAGGGAGTCAGAACGTATTGTGGGTTGTGTATGCATCATGCTCCATGGATACCGGGTGCAGATCAGAGGACTTAGTGTGTGTTTTTTGAAAATGGCAAGGGTGACGGCCAAGGTATGTGCATGGGCCACGAGAGTATATTAGCGTGCGGACGGAGCAGGGTAGAAAATGGAACTTACGTGGAGAAGACACGGTCAGTCAGAAAGTGGCGGTGGATCAGGGCTGTGGATGATGAAGCATGAGTCCGGAGTGGTGGTTAATCACCATGAAGTGAGGGCAGGATATTCTTGCAAAAAAATGAGAGACAGTGTGTATGTATAGGGCTCATGTAATTATTATTGTTTTAGTGTGTGGGTGTGGGTAGTGTTGGTGCTAGATGCATTGTATATATGTGTGGCACTGAAGAGGTTAATATATGTAGTGTGCGGACGGAGCATGGTAGAAAATGGAAGTTGGCTGACAGAGAGCGTGTGTGTAGGGCACATGTAATTGTTTTTGTGTGTGTGTGGGTAGTATGTGTATGGGGCTATTTTGTGTGTGTGTGTGGTTTTGATGGTGTGTGTTTGGTGGTGTGTGTGTGTGTGTGTGTGTGGAGGCTTGTGTGTGTGTCTGTGGTTTCAGAGCAAATGGCAGCCATTTTTTTTTTCTCATTACTTGGATAGTGGTGGGCGGGCTGGATAGTGGGGGCGGGGCAAGTCCCTGCATGATTTTCATAGGACTAGCAGTGGCCTTCGGCCACTGCAAGTCCTATGAAAATCACGCCCCCATTGAATCACCCAATGGGAATAGTAACTCCTCCTTAGTACCACCCCTGGGTGTGTTTGCCAGGCACACAGAAGTCTTCTTTTATATATATAGATTTTTTTTTTTTTTTTTTTAAGTGGCTTGCTGCACCACCCGCCGCATAGTAAGGTCTGTGCCTTCTTCGGCACAGACCTATAGCTGCTGAGCTGCCCCGGCTCTTTAGTAATGCAGATCGCTGGGAGATGACATCATCTCCCAGCGCTCTGCATTACTAAAGAGAAGACCATGCGGGAGCTCTAGCAACTACAGGTCTGTGCAAAATCACAGATCTCTCCTGCCGCTAGACCACCAGGGAGGTAGGAAATGGATGGGGGGCACTGTGAGGCTTAATGTGGAGATAATGGGGGCAATATGGAGCTAATGGGGGCAATGTTGAGATGGTGGGGGCAATGTGAGGGCAATATGGAGCTAATAGGGGCAATGTGAAGGCAATATGGAGCTGGTGGGGCAATATGGAGCTGATGGGAGAAATGTGGAGCTGATGGGGGCAGTGTGAGGGCAATATGGAGAGGGCGGTAATGTGGAGATTAGGAGCATTGTGGAGATGGCCAATGGAGGGGGGAGGCTTTTCAGATTTCTGTGCCTACAGGCTCCTGAGATGTAAATCCAGACCTGTGTACCTGAATTATGTTCGGCAGAAAGAGAGGGAGCACTGCCATCTTGATGACGTGTAGAATGATTGGCAGCACTCTCCCTCAGTGCAGCTGCCAGTCTTACTCTCTGAGCCTGCCCCCTTTGTGTTCCCTGTATAGGGGATGTACGTTGAACACAGAGAGATGGGCCAAACTGAAGGGAAACACACTACAAGTGATTTCCCCTGGCTAAACCAGTATTTAACCCTTTGAGTGCTAGAGGGGTAAGCAATGCATTGCTTTGCAATGCTTTGACTAGCCCTCTGGAACTCAAATGGTTAAAACTACCTTATGTTTCTGTCATAAAAATAAACTGAACTGACCGATTCTTCTTTTTTTTGTGGTGGTGGTGGTGGGGAGGGTCACAAATATTATTGTGATATTGTGCTACCCTGTGACTGGGGACCTGACTAAGAGGGAAGGGCAGACCAAAAAAAGCATTGCTAAAAGATATAAAAGACTTGTATTATAGACATGGAAAGAGATATCATCTAACTTGCAAAGCTCTCCTCTTGTCAGCTAGGCCTGGACTGCATTGCTCTAACCAGAATCCCCATCTTCTGTGGCCAAGAGTGTCTATCCTGCTTTTCCTTACTCTCCAGCAGCCAGATGTGTGCAAGTCCCCATGGGACTTCTCCACCACAGGGCTCAGTTGTAATTTTATGTGGAACTCACAGGGTTGCTTAGTTGGTTTCTTTTAAGGGCAATACATAGTTAAAGGGTTAACCCTTTCAGTGCCAGAGAGCTATCCAATGCATTGCATGAAAAAACATATATTGTAGGGATTTTCCTGTTGCGTAAAATAAGAGTACTCCCGTTGATGAGAGATGCATATTTCCAGAATAATTATAGTTTAAACCAAAGATTTTAAACACAGCAGTGCCCTCTAGTGGTCAAATTAGTTATTATGTTACATTCTAATGGAGAGGAAAGTCGGTGACATACAGTTTTCCATAGATTGTGATAGAATATACCAGGTCACTTCCTGTCAGTTAGAACTACCAGGAAGTAAACACACAGTAAATTCACTTGCTGATTATATGAATAACGTTTGAACAAAACAACTGACAGTGGTGGCAGTGACCCTGTTTTACTCAGCAGGAAAAGCTCTATTACATATAGATCTTCATTAAAAAAATGTATTGCTCCTTTAACATTTTGGTACTGTAGTATTGAAATATAGAAGTACAGAAAAAAACTTACATAGCATCTTACAGATTGGCCAGTATCCATCAGTTCCGGTCTTCACCAACAAAAATAACAACAGGCAGTGAAGTTCATTTTAAAGGGATAGCAATGTTTCATAATAAAAGCAGCTCTAATTAATCATCATAGTATTTGGACTTTGGAGAGTGTTATTTCAATACTGTCAGAGTTATAGTTCAAGAGTAATTGAATGACAAAGTATCCCCCTCCTGCCCCTTTTACTGATGTAACACTGCTCAGCCAGAGCAGAAGGGAGGTGCCCAGGTAGACTGCAGAGAGGGACAATCTTCAATTAAGATAAGGGAAAAAATTAAGAAACTTGTCAAGGGGGGCAGGGCTTTCATTGTTCTCATAGGAAGAAGTTTGTCCCCTTCTGTTATCTATCTGGTCTATGGACTGCATTCCACATCAGAGAAGAGATGGCTTACACTAGGTAAAAGGGGCAGGAGGGGGAAACTTTGCTTGTGAATATCTCTCAAACCACAAAGGTATGAGAGATAAGACTTATATCATTCTTCATGTTTTTTTAATGCCTACAAAATAAAATAAAGATAAAACGAAATATTACTATCTCTTTAACTGTAAGGTTACCAGAGATGACTATTTGCACATAATGTAGGGAGCGTGCTCTCTCATATGGAGAGCTGGGAGCGAGGTGGGAGGAGATCTTCACAACAGGGGACATCCTGCAGAGCTGTGCGGTACAGCTTGTACCTCACAAATATGAAATAGTGACATCACTAGGTAATTTTGAAAGGGCTTTATCTCTTAAACCATAACTATTAAAAAAAACGTATAACCTATAGCCACTTTGAACATACACATCCAATGGCATTAGGTGTATAGAGGGTGAAAGTTACACTTTAAAAGACCTATTTAAATCAAATCGAATTTTCAATTATACTTCATTTACATGTATATGAGAAGCCACTGGGATGCAAATCTCAGTTATGTTCACATACCTCCCAACTGTCCCTTATTAGGAGGGCCAGTCCCTTTTTTACAACCAACTCCCTCTGTACCTCTTCCTCACCCTATTGTCCTTCTTTTAGAAGATCAGACTGTGTGGGAAGTATATAATTTATACAGCAAAGTGTTGAAAAATCAGTAAATGTGCTTATAAACAAACCTGGGAACTCTCCGGATCTGCCCTGGAGATTCCCATTTTTGCGGTTAATTACCAAGTCTCTGGGGACAGAGACATTCTCTGGTGGTAGAGAGTTTCTTATGAAAATCTGAGCACTTTTGCTCTTTTCCAACATGCACTTTCCACTTCTCCTCCTTCCCACCCTGTTCTACTCCCTTCCCATCCACTTTATGACACAGTCTGTTACATCCTGAGATTAAGCTCCACCCCTTTGTGACATGAATCGGGTCATTTATATCCCCCAGCTGCATCACATGAGCCCCCTCCAGGGATTCTAGAAGACAAAGTTCCCAGGTATGCTTATAAATTAGTCTGTGTAAAAAAATACTTTCTCTGTCGTCCAATATTGCTTACAGGTAACTCTGGGAAGGCGACCACCCCTTTAGGTAGGCAGGAACAATTATTGAAAAGAAGTGCAGGGTGGAGCCTTCCTTCCCTGGTTAGCTGGTCACCATTCAATCCCCATCCAGTTAAATTTGTTCCTTGAACAGGAAAGGCAAGAGAACAGTTCTGCTTAGTTTTTAGCTATATTTATTATTTTCTGTTAGAAATAGGGTGTAGAAATCTCCCATTAGGTGGATTACCATTACTGACTTCCCAATGGTGGATTGCTCAGTTACCAGGCGCTGGTTGTGGACATTCCAGCCCCAAGGGGAAAATCTTGCGTGCTATGTTTTTTCCCTAGGAGAAGCCCACAGGCTTCTTCTTTAACAATGGTAGTCTGAAGACAGAAGACCTGCAAAAAAGGTGAGCAACCCTTTGATTGCTGAGGTCCACCTGTCTCACACTTCCCCTCCGCACAGGGGTCTCCTTTTGGAGTTCCTGTTGTATACTCCTTCACTTATTGGGTTTACATGTTTGTTCGTTTGGGGTTCTGGAGCACTTTCTGCGGTAATTTAACTCCTCATTTGCCAGTTTGAGCACTTTTTAGGGTTTGTTACATTCTTCCCTTTGGGCTTAGTGTTATTTAGCCTTTTTAAGTTCCGCGCCTTTAAGGAGCGCTTTACTGCATAGACTTCATGCTCCATTCACCTCTATGGGACTTTTACTTTTTGGGACATATCTCTGTATCACGGTGCCCGTGATTGGTGCTGTTCAGTGTCAGTCACTTGCTGAGTATCATGATTGGCTGTCTGTGATTAGCCCTCCTCACACAGCCTTTTTTAACCCAGGCTGAGCGCTTCCAGGTTGCCCTTTCGTGGTGTTTCTGACTTCAATCTGCCTGACCTGCTTGTCAGGCTTCTGGGCCTGTTCTTGCTGTTCCTGCTGTACTTGCTGATCCTGTGTTCCAGTGTTCCAGTGTTCCTGTATGCTAGTGTTCCTGTGTTCCAGAGTTCCAGTGTTCCTGTGTTCCAGCACCTCGCGGGTTAATCTTACTGAGTTCCTGAATCTCCTGCTCCCGCCGTCGCTCTGGCGACATTGTTCTTCTCGCTGCTGATCATACTTTGTTGGTTCCAGCGTGCGGACCCTGGTTTACTCCACTAAACCTGGTTGCGATATACATTGTTGGTCCCAGCGTGCGGACGCTGGTTTACTCCACTAAACCTGGTTGCGATATACATTGTTGGTCCCAGCGTGCGGACGCTGGTTTACTCCACTAAACCTGGTTGCGATATACATTGTTGGTTCCAGCGTGCGGACGCTGGTTTACTCCACTAAACCTGGTTGCGATATACATTGTTGGTTCCAGCATGCGGTCGCTGGTTTGCTCCATTAAACCTGGTGGCTCTATTACCATTAATCCCAACGTGCGGACGTTGGTTTGCTCCTGAACATCCAGTACTGTGGTCAGTCGCTGTCCACTTCCTTGCAGTTGTCTGAGTATCCCTGGCGATAGACTCCTGCTGAGTAAGACCTCTCTACTTATGCTCAATGCTGTCTTAGTCACCTGACAGCTGGTCTACTTGCTCAGGCTTCCCTGCCCGGTATTGGTGAGGCCGGTAGAACCTTGACGATACCATCCTGTAGGTTGCCTCACCCGGTATTGGCAGGGCCGGTAGAGCCTACTCCAGTACTCCTTTGGGCTGCCCTGCCCGCTATTGGTAAGGCCGGTAGAACCTTGTAATTCACCATCTTTAAGGTTGCCTTACCCGGTATTGGCAGGGCCGGTAGAGCCTACATTTAGCATTCCGTGGGGGCTGCCTTGCCCGGTATTGGTAAGTCCGGTAGAACCGGTATATGTCATCTCACGGTTGCCTTACCCGGTATAGGCAAGGCCGGTAGAGCCTGTCATTAAAACTGTCACTTGGGTTGCCTTGCCCGGTATTTAGGCAAGGCCGGTAGAACCTATTATATGTTCTATTACTATTGTATTGTTACTATTGTTACTATTGTATGTTTACCCTACGGGGACTGCCTTTAACTTTTAATAAAGTTATTTTACCAAACCTTAAGTCTGAGAGTCTTCAAAAACCGTGACACTCTGCAACCGCTCCACGTAGCACAGGGGTCTCCTTTTGGAGTTCCTGTTGTATACTCCTTCACTTATTGGGTTTACATGTTTGTTCGTTTGGGGTTCTGGAGCACTTTCTGCGGTAATTTAACTCCTCATTTGCCAGTTTGAGCACTTTTTAGGGTTTGTTACATTCTTCCCTTTGGGCTTAGTGTTATTTAGCCTTTTTAAGTTCCGCGCCTTTAAGGAGCGCTTTACTGCATAGACTTCATGCTCCATTCACCTCTATGGGACTTTTACTTTTTGGGACATATCTCTGTATCACGGTGCCCGTGATTGGTGCTGTTCAGTGTCAGTCACTTGCTGAGTATCATGATTGGCTGTCTGTGATTAGCCCTCCTCACACAGCCTTTTTTAACCCAGGCTGAGCGCTTCCAGGTTGCCCTTTCGTGGTGTTTCTGACTTCAATCTGCCTGACCTGCTTGTCAGGCTTCTGGGCCTGTTCTTGCTGTTCCTGCTGTACTTGCTGATCCTGTGTTCCAGTGTTCCAGTGTTCCTGTATGCTAGTGTTCCTGTGTTCCAGAGTTCCAGTGTTCCTGTGTTCCAGCACCTCGCGGGTTAATCTTACTGAGTTCCTGAATCTCCTGCTCCCGCCGTCGCTCTGGCGACATTGTTCTTCTCGCTGCTGATCATACTTTGTTGGTTCCAGCGTGCGGACCCTGGTTTACTCCACTAAACCTGGTTGCGATATACATTGTTGGTCCCAGCGTGCGGACGCTGGTTTACTCCACTAAACCTGGTTGCGATATACATTGTTGGTCCCAGCGTGCGGACGCTGGTTTACTCCACTAAACCTGGTTGCGATATACATTGTTGGTTCCAGCGTGCGGACGCTGGTTTACTCCACTAAACCTGGTTGCGATATACATTGTTGGTTCCAGCATGCGGTCGCTGGTTTGCTCCATTAAACCTGGTGGCTCTATTACCATTAATCCCAACGTGCGGACGTTGGTTTGCTCCTGAACATCCAGTACTGTGGTCAGTCGCTGTCCACTTCCTTGCAGTTGTCTGAGTATCCCTGGCGATAGACTCCTGCTGAGTAAGACCTCTCTACTTATGCTCAATGCTGTCTTAGTCACCTGACAGCTGGTCTACTTGCTCAGGCTTCCCTGCCCGGTATTGGTGAGGCCGGTAGAACCTTGACGATACCATCCTGTAGGTTGCCTCACCCGGTATTGGCAGGGCCGGTAGAGCCTACTCCAGTACTCCTTTGGGCTGCCCTGCCCGCTATTGGTAAGGCCGGTAGAACCTTGTAATTCACCATCTTTAAGGTTGCCTTACCCGGTATGGCAGGGCCGGTAGAGCCTACATTTAGCATTCCGTGGGGGCTGCCTTGCCCGGTATTGGTAAGTCCGGTAGAACCGGTATATGTCATCTCACGGTTGCCTTACCCGGTATAGGCAAGGCCGGTAGAGCCTGTCATTAAAACTGTCACTTGGGTTGCCTTGCCCGGTATTTAGGCAAGGCCGGTAGAACCTATTATATGTTCTATTACTATTGTATTGTTACTATTGTTACTATTGTATGTTTACCCTACGGGGACTGCCTTTAACTTTTAATAAAGTTATTTTACCAAACCTTAAGTCTGAGAGTCTTCAAAAACCGTGACACTCTGCAACCGCTCCACGTAGCAGGGTTCAGAGATGGCTCATTTTACTTGTCTGCCCTTGTCCTGTTATCCAATTTACGTTCTGAGTGTCTTGGAGTGCTCAGGGGGCTTCGGGCACTATTTATAGGGTACTTGAAGGGAAACTACATTTCCCATGAGCGCCCTTTTCACGGGCTATTTTCTGATTGATTATTGCATGGACACCATTTTCTGGCTTTCCCTTCATGAGTATCCTACGCAGGGCTTGGACTCTTCCTCTCTCCTGAGCAGATTAACCATTCTCCTGCCAGTTAAGTGCATTTTCGCTAATTCTGGGGTGAAAATGTAATCTAAGACACAGTATATACTATCAGATGCTTTATATCATGTTAGGATGTCAGACCCGTTGGCACCTAGAGCTAGTCCTAAGACTAAGGATACTGTGTATGTGAACCCCATTACGCATTACTCCTTATGTCAAACTGGGCTTCCTAGTGAATACTCAGGTAATTTATGCCCTTCATGCTCTGTGGCCCCTGCCTCTCTGCCAGGACCCCCCAGCCATGTTGTATAGCCACCCTGGATGCAAGAGTAAAAAACTACATTGCAATTACTTCCAACACAATTACAGGGGGTCATCCACTCTTGAACCCCCCCCCACATTATTCATGTCTTCTATGCCCAAACCAGAGGGTGTACCTGGCATTTCAAACTCCTCTGAGGAGGAATTGTTGTTGGACTCAGAAGAGGGTGAATGCTCTGAGGGAATTTGTTCTCAGTTCTTTGGGGATCCCTTTGAGGCTGACCTTGAGCCCTCTGCTGAAGGTCTCATCAGGGCAGTCCTCAATACCCTTAACATTCCCCTTTGAGGAATCAAAGGATGCTTCTGATGCCTTTCAGAGACCTAACAAAACAGCGTACCCTTTTCCCACCTAATCCCACTCTTGACCAGATTGTCTTGGACAAGTGGAAAACCCAGGACAAATGCCTGATTTTGCCTACGAAATCTGCTAAGTTGTACCCCTTCTCAGAGGTGGCACTAGCTCAGTGGGATTCCCCCTTAAGGTGGATGCCCCAGTGTCAAGACTTTCCAGAACCACAGCCCTGCCAGTGGCAGATGCTTCTGCTCTCAAGGATTTGACTGGCAAAAAATTTGAGGCTTTTCTAAAACCCACCTTTGCAACTATAGGCACATCTCTGTGACCCACTTTTGCTGTTTCCTGAGTAAATAGGGCCATTGCTGTATGGACAGAACAACTTACTGATGCTGTTTGTCAGGGTGCTCACACGACTGACTTGCTGCAGCCCTTGGCTAAAATTTCAGAAGCTCAGCATTATGTTACTGAAGCTATCTTTGATGCTGTTATGCTGGAAGCTAGAGTTTCAGGTATATTCATAGCAGCCAGACGTGCCCTCTGGCTTAAGATCTGGTCTGCAGATACCATTTTCAGGAAATCCTTGATTTCTCTGCCCTTCTAGGGGACTTCTTTATTTGGGCCGGTGCTGAAGAACCTCATCAGTGAGAAGAAGAAACTTCAGGTTCGATGGCACTATCTTTTTTGTCCCTTCCGGGCTGAGGCGTGTCCCATGGCCCCAGCGGTTCCACAGCGGTTCCACAGGCTCCAAGCTCAAACAGCAGTGGAGGCCCAAACAGTCCTCCACCAAACCCAAGACCACCATACCTTCTTCGGCATGACTCACTGAACCCCGGAACCCACGTGCCAGTGTGTGGTTGACTGCACCATTTTCTAAATGTCGGGACACACAACGTGGTGGATCTGCGGGTATTACAAGTAATTTCAGTGAGGTACAGGATTCCCTTCTCCTATCTTCCTCCTTTCCGCTTCTTCCCTTCTCACACTCCTCAGGGATTGGAGAAGCTTCGTCTTTTCAATGGCACTATTCAGACTCTGCTGGACAAGGAAGTTCTGGAACTGGTCCCCGACCTGGAAATCAGTTCCAGTTTCTATTCTAATATGTTTGTAGTCTCCAAGAAGGATGGCGGCTGCCATCCCATCCTGGACCTCAAGGATCTCAATTCCTTCGTAGTCAAGACTCATTATCACCATGTCACGGTTTTTAGATGAACACTCAGACAGGATGGTAAGGTTAAAATGACTTTATTGAAAGAGAGCAAACAAGGAATAAGGCCCTTGGGCCCACAAGGCAAATCACACAGTGATATACAAATACACAATAGCAATAAGTCTGCAGTACTAGAATAGGTGAACTGGAACAACAGGTTAACAGGTAGTAGAGAGACTCCTGACAGGATAGTGAGGTTGAGGGCAACCCGTAGAAGAGCTGACCAGGTGAGCGTACACCGGGGGTGCACGTGAAACGGAACTGGCACTGCCCAGACCCCTGGGCACCAAACCCTGAGGAGCGAGACCACACTGGCCCAGACTGATAGATATGGTAACGAGGCAACTCTGACCCAGACTGTATGGTATGGCAATGAGGCAACTTTGACCCAGACTGTATGGTAAGGCAATGAGGCAACTTTGACCCAGACTCAGTCCTCAACTACCGGGCAGCCGTGGAGTGGCAATGCTACCCTCAGGAAGGGTAACTGAGACCGAGTTAGCTGCTAGAGACAGACCCTAGAACGCTAGGGGTGGATTGAAGCGACAATAGGCAACTGTAATACAGCCAGTGACCACACAACCTGCAGTATGGAATGTGCAACGCTGGCTCTAGCTCGAGGTACTGCAGAGAGCAGTGTAAGCCCTTCCCTGGACTATCCAGGTATCCACAGGGTTAATGGTCAATGCCCAGCGACTTACTGAAAAACTCCCAGAGGGAGTGAGCACAGCGTAACAGGTAGGAAGGCCACAGAGAGAAAGATCAGAGTAACACAGTCAGTGTAAGAACACCTGTACTGGTACTTCAAATGTGCACACCACTAGCAGCAGTTATAGGAGCATGGCTGGAACCGGAGCCGGTTAACCAAACCGGATATAGTAACGGAATGGAATAGCTCTACCAGCGGTCAGCACTGGAACAAGTCCAATGGCCAGATACAGTCGACAAAGGAGCAGGTCTCAGTCTGAAGTGGTCAGACATGGAGCAGCACACAGCCAGATGTAGTCAGCAACGGAGCGGGTTCTCCAGCCAGCAGTAGTCAGCAACGGAGCGGGTTTACAGCAGGATACGGACAGCTACTGAGCGGGTTCTTCAGCCACATCCAGTCAGCAACGGAGAGGGTTCTTCAGCCAGGTACAGTCAGCAACAGAGCAGGTTCTTCAGCCAGATACAGTCAGCAACGGAGCGGGTTCTCAGCCAGATATGGTCAGCAACGGAGTGGGTTCTCAGCCAGATATGGTCAGCAACAGAGCGGGTTCTCAGCCAGATGCAGTCAGCAATGGAGCGGGTTCTCAGCCAGATACGGTCAGCAACAGAGCGTAGCAACAGGAACTTCAGGAACAATCTTGTAGTCAGGCAGGCCAGGTCATACACGGATCAGCAAATCGTAGAATAGACTCAGGAACTCGTACACCATGAAAGGGCGCCTAAGGGAGGACATCCCAGGGTATATAAAGGCAAGCCCAGTGTTAGCAATTAAGACCAGCCAATCAGAAGGCAGCAGAGAATAACAATGTCGCCGCTCAGCAAAAGAAGCATGGGCACCATGATACACCAAGAGTCCTTACGATCGGTGATTGCGGAAATGCCCTGGGGAATTTCTGGCTTCCTTGACCTCCAGGATGCCTATTTGCACATAGCCATCCATCCAGAGAGCAGTCAGTATCTCAGGTTTGCTTGCGACAGAGGACACTTCCAGTTTTCTGCTCTTCCCTTTGGTCTGACTACTGACTCCAGGTGTTCACTTGTATCCTGGGTGCGCTAATTTCTGCCATGCACAAGGATGGCATCAGAGTAACTCCGTACATGGACGACTTGCTCTTGAAGGCCCCGAGTCTGGAACTTCTTCAACAACAGATCAAGGACTGTATCAACATTCTCACCCATCACGGGTGGCTCCTGAACATGGACAAGTCGGACCTGATTCCATCTCAGAGACTGGTCTTCCTAGGTCTCCTGTTCGACACCCTGAAAGGCATGGTATTTCTCACGGACAAGGTAGTTCACCAGATCACCCACAAAGTATCCTCAGTCCTGGCTTGTGACTCCATTCCAGCCAAGAAGTTGACCTCTTTAGTGGGGAAGATGATATCCACCGTAGAGGTGGTACCGTTTGCTATGGCTCACACCAGGGAACTTCAGAGGTTCGTGATCCAGGTTTGCAAAGGCATCTCAGATCTCCTGAGGCTGTATGTTTCTCTACCCCTACACGTGGAGCTGAGTCTCTATTGGTGGCAAGACCTCTCCAACCTGAAGAAGGGCAGGCCCTTTCTGGGATCATTCTGGACCACCGTGACAATGGATGCCAGCCTATCCGGCTGGGGGCGATCCTGGGGGTATCCTTTTAATATGTCACATATCTTATGTTGTGCGTCATTAAATGGAGCATCTCTTTGGTCATGCATCTTCAAATTATGCATTCCAAATATCGCAATGGTAAATGGCTAACTAGCATGCAACAACAGTGTGCTCCATCCTGTCGCTAGAATGGTGCTATATGTGTGCAAATGGCGCTATATGGGCGCAAAGGCACAAGGACGCAACAACGGCACAACAATGGCGCATAATGGCACTATTTGGGTGCAATGTTATAAAGGGGCAAAAGACACAGTAATGACTTCATAATGACACAATGCGTCAAAATCCAGCATCATCTATGCAGGAAGTATAAAAACGAAACAGGAAATACCACTGACACCACTGAGACTGCAACAGACACACAATCTGGCGCAACACAGGCTGACATTACAGCAAACAATGCCTAGGGAGCCTTCTTTTACGAATGCTGAGCTGGGGATACTTGTCCACTATATTGACAAGTATCTTCCAGATAGGCTGAGGGACAGACTGGACTCTGCATTTCGCAGACGAGCTTTAAACAAAATGGCCTGCAAAATGCAGAGGTCCAGTGACATCACGGGGACCAGGAGGCAGATTCTTTGTTGGTGGTCCGACATCAAGAGACGCGAGTCTGGATTGTTGCAGACTTTTTTGCGCAGGTATGATTATTCCATTTTGTAACATCACTGTAATTCATCTGTTTTACACTGTGTTTTATTGTTGGGAGGGATGTGTTGCTTGTAACATAACTGTAATTCATATGTTTTACACTTTTTTATTGCTGGGAGGGATGTTATTCCATTTTTATTGCTGGGAGGGATGTGTTGCTTGTAACATAACTGTAATTCATATGTTTTACACTTTTCTAAAATTTTGTTTTTTACATCTCCTCCTAGGTCCGGAACCACCACGAAGAGCCTCTCCTGGTCCTCAACTGCCCACCCAAGAAAGGTCCCTGAAGCCTACCAGTAAGTAATTTTTTGTGCCATTTACACAATACACAACAATGTTCAATTATGCTACATAAACTGACATTTTTATTAATATTTTTATAGGTCGTTCAGCATCTGGAAGGCTCTCTAGGCCTCCTCCTCCGGCTCCTCCTCCTTGTATGTACCATTGTAAGTCACATTGTAGCTCACAAATAAATAACTGCTTTGTACTAGGTATTCACAGATGTTTTCTATCAATTTATTTGTAGCTCGCAGAACGCCGCACAGGAGGCACAGAAGCCACAGAAGGCATGACCCTTCACCCTCACCTCTTCGTAAGTATCCAATGAGGACTGTGGGTACTACCATTAACACATATTTAACTACTTGCTTACCACAGACATACAGCACTAACAAATACATAACTACTATGTCCTAGGTATTCCTATATTGTTCTATGTATTTATTTGTAGCACAAAGAACACGGAACGGGAGGCCCACTGTTGTGGAGTCACCTTCACCACCTGGTCAGTAACCAATGAAGATTGTGGGTACTACCATTATGACATATTTAAGTACTTGCTTACCACAGACACACAATATACACATACAGCATTAACAAATAAATAACTACTAAGTACTGGGTATGCATAGATTTTTCTATCAATTAATTTATAGCTCTAAGAACACATTTTTAATTTTTGCAATACTATATTTCAAACATTTCTTCTAGTTGTCTTAAGTATCATTTTAGTGCATTTGTTGCATAGATACTCAGGCAACATTTCAACAGGTCCCCCAATGTGACAGTGTGTATTTTGCTAAATATGAAGGTGTGACTACAAGCACAGAACACAATGTGCATCAAAGGCTGGGAAGGATGCACCTTCCATCAAAAAAGAGTCATCCACGGAAAGAGTATCTGGAAATGCACAGAGTACAGCAGTGGACATTGTAGTTCGAGATGCCATACTAAGGATGGCATGATTTGCAAAGGCCCAGGTGAACACAACCATGTCCCTGACATCGTGAAAGTTCACGCAAAGAGGTTAGTTGGAGAACTGAAACAAATGTCAGCTACTACAGTATAGCACACATGAACTGGTGGCTGTGACTTCACAATCAGCCACACCTGCTGTTGCTGCCGAGTTACTAAGGATAACTAATTTAAAGCAGGTCATCAGAAGAGTGAGGAGAGGTGCCACGGCTCCACTTCCAAACCCAACCACTTTGGAAGACCTAAGGATTGGTGGTTAATATGTAAAGACTGAAAAGGGTGAGAACTTTATGCTTCATGACAGTGGACCCGGATTAGTACGATTTATTATTTTTTCCACCCTTGCCAACTTAACTGTGTTGGCAAACAGGCACAACTCGTATGCAGATAGAACCTTCAAAAGCTGTCCAATGCTATTTCAGCAAATTTACACTATACAAGCGCTGCAGTTTGGGACTGTTATCCCACTTGTGTTTGACCTCATGAGCAAGAACACCACAAACATGTACACAAGTGTGCTAGCTGAGTTGAAGAAGCTTTGTCCTTCATTGAACCCTCAGACCATTATGACTGACTTTGAAACGTCAAGCATAGCGGCATTTAAAAGGGTTTTCCCAGAATGCACACAGCAAGGATGCCTTTTCCATTTCAGCCAGTGTGTTTGGAGTAAAGAACAACAAATACCAGATGTGGCAAAAAATACTGTGAGAATGCTGAGTATGCACTGCAAGTAAGGAACCTACTAGCACTTGTTTTTGCAGCACCACAGTATGTGGTAGACACTTTTGAAAGCCTAATGGACTCCACTTTTTTTATGGAAAATTTAGAAGAACTGCAATTGCTTCTCAACTATTTTGAGGACACATGAATTGGTAGACCTGGCAGAAGAAATACTAGAAGCAAACCGCTTTTTGACATTGAACTTTGGAACTGTTACCATTCAGTTTTGAATGACCTGCCAGAAACTAATAACTCTGTAGAAGGGTGTCATAGAGGCTTCAGCTTTCTTCTAGGGGCATGCCACCCAACTATATGGAACTTTATTAATGGACTAAAAAAAGAACAAAGCTTGACTGAATTAAATTTGGCACAGTATGCTGCAGGACATGAACCGCCACAATCTAAAAAAGTATATAGGGACAGTACACGAAGATTGAAAATAATTGTTATGAACTATGCAACAACACAGATGCCGCAGTACCTGAAAGGTGTGTCACAAAATGTGCATTTTCATACATAGACTGCATACATGAACTAATTTTGGTATGTTTTGCTTTATATTGAACATTAACATGTTATGCTTTATTTGTTGTCTTATGTTATGCCTGATTTATAACATATTGTTTGGTTTGAAATAAAGATTGCTGCAAAACATGTGTGATTATTCCTAGATTTAACTGTTAGGTTGTATTTGTTTTGTTATGCTATGCATTTCTACTTAACCCTTAACCCTTTGAGTGCTAGAGGGGTATGCAACGCATTGCAAAGCAATGCTTTGTGAACCCCTCTGGTACTCAACAGGGTTAAAGCATCCTTATTGCTCCCCTATTTGTTATATTCTATGCATATTCTGTCAAATATTGTTTGGTTTCAAATAAACATTTCTACTTCACTACTTTTTGTTACTTGTATTTCTTACACCTCACTTCCTCTTTACAGCGTCCCTAATGAACATTATTGTTCACATACTGCATCCTTCTTCCACCACTTCAACCATAATGCTACTCTAAAATGTGCAACATGCTAAATGCGTCAATCGGAATGACGCAACATATACAATTTGTGACTCACTCGCAACATTTCAAATGCAACATACGGAATGACGCGACTAAGCAAATGCGCCAATTCAAGACGCGATACTCAACATGATACATATCGAAAGCAAACCGGAAAAAAGTGGTAATCAATATAAACTCCAATGACTTTGTCATGCAACAAAAATCTCATGATGTAGTTTTTAATATCCCCAAGTTATAAAGAATAAAATATCTAAAGAATAAATATTGTTTTTTTTTTATTAAGTAATCATTGAGTGAATAAACTTTTAATTGCTCTTAAATATTAGGTTGTAAATAAATATTTGTGCTACTTTTATTTATGCAAAGCTTTAGTGCTTATTTTTTGTAGTAATGTCTTATGGTGTAATGTTAAACCCAATACTCTATTGAAATCCTTTCACTAACCCTTTGAGTGCCAGATATGACTTTAATATCGAAGAGGTTAACTGCAAACAGGGTTCTCATATAAAATAAAAGTGAACTTAAAAGAGATTAGCACACTGTACATTATTGTTCTCTTTGTCCTGTTAGATTTAACCATTGCAGACTATACTCTGTAAAGCTCTATAGTCTTAAGAACTAGATCAAATCTGGAACATACCAAATTCACCATACTGTGAGGGGTGAAAATTAAACATCTAATGGTTTTTCATGTGCTTTAAAAACTTTGAAACCTCCAGAAAATTCTAATGCATTACGAAGAAAGATAGTAATGAAAATGTATTCGCTTTTGAGGCAATCAAAACTGAATTTAATTCAAAACAAAATTTTATATGTCCCCTACTGAGGTGAAAATGGTTTGCCCCGATACAATCCCAGAAGGCATTGCTCTAATAAAAATGTTTTAAAATGAACATTACTCCAAAGCAAATTCACTGCACTTAGCTTATTTCCAGTAGAAAAAAAGTGGTAACCAATTATAAACTCCAATGTCTTTGTCATGCAACAAAAATCTATGATGTAGTTTTTAATATCCCAAAGTTTAAAAAAATAAAATATCTGAAGCATAAATACAGATTTATTTATTTATTTTTTTTATTTTTTTATTTTTTTTTACATTAAGTAATCATTGAGTGAGTAAACTTTTAATTGCTCTTAAATATTTGGCTGTGAATAAACATTTGTGCCACTTTTATTTATGCAAAGCTTTAGTGCTTATTTTTTGAAGTAATGTCTTATGGTGTAATGTAAAACCAACACCCAATACTCTATTGAAATCCTTTCACTAACACTTTAAATGCCAGATATGACTTTAATACCGAAGAGGTCAGGGCCGGCGCCACCTATAGGCAAGGTAGGCGCTGGCCTAGGGCGCACATGCATGGGGGCGCAGACGTAGGCAGAGCAGAGCCGCACGCATCTCGGCGGCTGCTGTGTCTGGACTGTGAAAGGTACTGACAGCATTGATGTACCCCACTGTCCAGTACCTGTTGGATGATGTTGCACTGCATCCAATGAGAGAGGAGTGCTCTCTCTCTCATTGGCTGCCTGTGCGTGTGATGCGGCGCTGTTGCGCATCATGGACTGGAGATAGGATCGGAGCAGTGACTACTCAGGAAGTTGGCAGCAGGGGAAGAACTCAGTTAACTCAGTTAACCCTTTGAGTGTCAGAGGGGTAAGGAACACATTGCAAAGCAATGCGTTCCTTACCCCTCTGGCACTCAAAGGGTTAAAATTTTTGAATTCCTTCCAGTTACGCACTAACAGATGAGCATGTTGGTGTGTACTTCTCCTCTGGCTCTCTCCTCAAGATGATTATCTGTTTTGCTGATGCATGTGCAGCGAGGAGGGCAGAGGAGAGAGAGCAGAAGCATCCAGCAGGTAAGTTTAATTCAGTTAACCAACTGCCAACAGGGGACAATTGGGAGGGGTTGGCAGCTTCACCAAGCATTGCAGCACGATCCCGTTTGTTCCTGAAAGGGAGTACATATACAATACATAGGTGTAATTTAATTACTTTCTATGTTAACCCACTGAGAATCACAGGCATGTGCAAAACATTGCTTCACAGTGTGTTGCAAACCCCTCTGGTTCTCCAGCTGTTAAACAGAAGAATGGTTGCAATTGCCATTAAAGAGTTCATTTCTGGACGCTCCACGGCACTGATTTATAAGGGATAACGACAAGCCCACATTTAGCCGATTCTTCTTATCACAAATAGTTTGGTTCTTTTCTCTATGTAGCTGCTGAGATTTATTACATGTTCTGTGTGTGTGTGTGTGTGTGTGTGTGTGTATATTGTTACTTTTTGTGCCCTTTCTCCCCTAGTCAAGATTAATTGGGATGGGACACCAAAAAAAGAAAAAAAACAGCTAAAACATGCAAAATAGAATAAATCTCTGCGACTGTTGGGAGTTGACAGCTTGCTGGGAATTACTGAAATTGTGGTCCCACAACAGCTCAATGTCTTCCCTGGTTTTATAAAATTATGTACTGTCCTGCAGGTCTCATGTAATATATTATGCTGGACCCTGTGTTTTAGGTTAGGTTAGATGAGGTACAGGCCCCAAACTTTTGAATGGCAGCCCTGTCTACTAATGAGAGAGAAAATGACTGATTTTATGCTTTAAAACAGCCATCATAAAATAATAATGTCATGTTAATAATATATACATAAATATATTTCTACTGAAATTAGGTGTATTAGGTAAATTTATTCCATCGCCTATAAGTAGGGCGGGACATAAAGAGGAGGGACACAGCGGGCGGAGCCAAGGGGCAGCAAAATGAGGTTTTGCCTTGGGTGGCAATAATCCTTGCACCAGCCCTGGAAGAGGTTAACTGCAAACAGGGATCTCATGTAAAATAAAAGTGAATTTAAAAGAGATTAGCACACTGTACATTATGGATCTCTTTGTCCAATTAGATTTCTATATTGCAGCCTATACTCTGTATAGCTCTATAGTCTGAAGAACTAGATCAAATCTGGAGCAAACCAAATTCACCATACTGTGTGGTGGTGAAAATAAAACATCTAATGATTTTTCATGTGCTTTAAAAACTCTGAAACCTCCAGAACAATCTAATTCATTAAGAAGAAAGATAGTCATGGAATCTATGAGGTTTTGAGGCAATGAAAACTGAATTTAATTCAAAACAAAATTTTATATGTCCCCTACTGATGTGAAAATGGTTTGCCCCGATAAAATCCCAGAAGGCATTGCTCTCATACATAATGTTTTAAAATGAACATTACCCCTAAACAAATTCACTTCACTTAGCTTATGTCTGGCAGAGAAAAGTGGTAACCAATTATAAACTCCAATGTCTTTGTCATGCAACAAAAATCTATGATGTAGTTTTTAATATCCCAAAGTTAAAAAAAATTAAATATCTGAAGCATAAATAAAGATTTTTTTTTTTTTTTTTTTTTTTTTTTTGATACATAAAGTAATCATTGAGTGATTAAACTTTATAATTGCTCTTAAATATTAGGTTGTGAATAAACATCTGTGTCACTTTTATTTATGCAAAGCTTTAGTGCTTATTTATTGTAGTAATGTCTTATGGTGTAATGTAAACCCACACCCAATACTCTATTCAAATCCTTTCACTAACCCTTTGAGTGCCGGATATAACTTTAATATCGAAGAAGTTAACTGCACACAGGGTTCTCATGTAAAATAAAAGTGAATTTAAAAGACATTAGCACACTGTAAATTATAGATCTCTTTGTCCTATTAGATTTCCATACTGTAGCCTATACTCTGTATAGCTCTATAGTCTGAAGAACTAGATCAAATCTGGAACAAACCAAATTCACCATACTGTGAGGGGCTGAAAATTAAACATCTAATGATTTTTCATTTGCTTTAAAAACTCTGAAACCTCCAGAACAATCTAATGCATTACAAAGAAAGATAGTCATGAAATCTATGAGGTTTTTAGGCAATCAAAACTGAATTTAATTCAAAACAAAATTTGATATGTCCCCTACTGATGTGAAAATGGTTTGCCCCAATACAATCCCAGAAGGCATTGCTCTCATACAAAATGTTTTAAAATGAACATTACCCCAAAACAAATTCACTTCACTTAGCTTATGTCTGGCAGAGAAAAGTGGTAACCAATTATAAACTCCAATGTCTTTGTCATGCAACAAAAATCTATGATGTAGTTTTTAATATCCCAAAGTTAAAAACAATAAAATATCTGCAGCATAAAGAATTTTTTTTTTTTTTTAAATGCATTAAGTAATCATTGAGTGATTAAACTTTTTAATTGCTCTTAAATATTAGGTTGTGAATAAACATTTGTGCCACTTTTATTTATGCAAAGCTTTAGTGCTTATTTTTTGTAGTAATGTCTTATGGTGTAATGTAAACCCACACCCAATACTCTATTGAAATCCTTTCACTAACCCTTTGAGTGCCAGATATAACTTTAATATCGAAGAAGTTAACTGCACACAGGGTTCTCATGTAAAATAAAAGTGAATTTAAAAGAGATTAGCAAACTGTAAATTATGGATCTCTTTGTCCTATTAGATTTCCATATGGCAGCCTATACTCTGTATAGCTCTATAGTCTGAAGAACTAGATCAAATCTGGAACAAACCAAATTCACCATACTGTGAGGGGCTGAAAATTAAACATCTAATGATTTTTCATTTGCTTTAAAAACTCTGAAACCTCCAGAACAATCTAATGCATTACAAAGAAAGATAGTCATGAAATCTATGAGGTTTTTAGGCAATCAAAACTGAATTTAATTCAAAACAAAATTTTATATGTCCCCTACTGATGTGAAAATGGTTTGCCACGATACGATCCCAGAAGACATTGCTCTCATACAAAATGATTTAAAATGAACATTACCCCAAAACAAATTCACTTCACTTAGCTTATATCCGACAGAAAAAGTGGTAAACAATTAAAAATCCAATGTCTTTGTCATGCAACAAAAATCTATGATTTAGTTTTTAATATCCCAAAGTTAAAAAAAATAAAATATCTGAAGCATAAATATTGTTTTTTTTTTGTTTTTTTTTTGTTTTTTTTTAATACATTAAGTAATCATTGAGTGATTAAACTTTTTAATTGCTCTTAAATATTAGGTTGTGAATAAACATTTGTGCCACTTTTATTTATGCAAAGTTTTAGAGCATATTTTTTGTAGTAATGTCTTAGGGTGTAATGTAAACCCACACCCAATACTCTATTGAAATCCTTTCACTAACCGTTTGAGTGCCAGATATAACTTTAATATCGAAGAAGTTAACTGCACACAGGGTTCTCATGTAAAATAAAAGTGAACTTAAAAGACATTAGCAAACTGTAAATTATGGATCTCTTTGTCCAATTAGATTTCCATACTGCAGCCTATACTCTGTATAGCTCTATAATCTGAAGAACTAGATCAAATCTGGAGCAAACCAAATTCACCATACTGTGAGGGGGTGAAAATTAAACATCTAATGATTTTTCATGTGCTTTCAAAACTCTGAAACCTCCAGAACAATCTAATGCATTACGAAGAAAGATAGTCATGAAATCTATGAGGTTTTGAGGCAATCAAAACTGAATTTGATTCAAAACAAAACTGTATATGTCCCCTACTGATGTGAAAATGGTTTGCCCCGATACAATCCCAGAAGGCATTGCTCTCATACAAAATGTTTTAAAATGAACATTACCCCAAAACAAATTCACTTCGCTTAGCTTATGTCTGGCAGAGAAAAGTGGTAATTAATTATAAACGCCAATGTCTTTGTCATGCAACAAAAATCTATAATGTAGTTTTTAATATCCCAAAGTTAAAAACAATAAAATATCTGCAGCATATATAAAGATTTTTTTTTTTTTTTAATGCATTAAGTAATCATTGAGTGATTAAACTTTTTAATTGCTCTTAAATATTAGGTTGTGAATAAACATTTGTGCCACTTTTATTTTTGCAAAGTTTTAGAGCATATTTTTTGTAGTAATGTCTTAGGGTGGAATGTAAACCCACACCCAATACTCTATTGAAATCCTTTCACTAACCCTTTGAGTGCCAGATATAACTTTAATATCGAAGAAGTTAACTGCACACAGGGTTCTCATGTAAAATAAAAGTGAATTTAAAAGAGATTAGCACACTGTAAATTATGGATCTCTTTGTCCTATTAGATTTCCATATGGCAGCCTATACTCTGTATAGCTCTATAGTCTGAAGAACTAGATCAAATCTGGAACAAACCAAATTCACCATACTGTGAGGGGCTGAAAATTAAACATCTAATGATTTTTCATTTGCTTTAAAAACTCTGAAACCTCCAGAACAATCTAATGCATTACAAAGAAAGATAGTCATGAAATCTATGAGGTTTTTAGGCAATCAAAACTGAATTTAATTTAAAACAAAATTTTTATGTCCCCTACTGATGTGAAAATGGTTTGCCACGATACGATCCCAGAAGACATTGCTCTCATACAAAATGATTTAAAATGAACATTACCCCAAAACAAATTCACTTCACTTAGCTTATATCCGACAGAAAAAGTGGTAAACAATAATAAAATCCAATGTCTTTGTCATGCAACAAAAATCTATGATTTAGTTTTTAATATCCCAAAGTTAAAAAAAATAAAATTTCTGAAGCATAAATATTGGGTTTTTTTTTTTTTGTTTTTTTTTTTGTTTTTTTTTATAGATTAAGTAATCATTGAGTGATTAAACTTTTTAATTGCTCTTAAATATTAGGTTGTGAATAAACATTTGTGCCACATTTATTTATGCAAAGCTTTAGAGCATATTTTTTGTAGTAATGTCTTATGGTGTAATGTAAACCCACACCCAATACTCTAATGAAATCCTTTCACTAACCCTTTGAGTGCCAGATATAACATTAATATCGAAGAAGTTAACTGCACACAGGGTTCTCATGTAAAATAAAAGTGAATTTAAAAGACATTAGCACACTGTAAATTAAGGATCTCTTTGTCCTATTAGATTTCCATACTGCAGCCTATACTCTGTATAGCTCTATAGTCTGAAGATCTAGATCAAATCAGGAGCAAACCAAATTCACCATACTGTGAGGGGGCGAAAATTAAACATCTAATGATTTTTCATGTGCTTTCAAAACTCTGAAACCTCCAGAACAATCTAATGCATTACGAAGAAAGATAGTCATGAAATCTATGAGGTTTTGAGGCAATCAAAACTGAATTTGATTCAAAACAAAATTTTATATGTCCCCTACTGATGTGAAAATGGTTTGCCCCGATACAATCCCAGAAGGCATTGCTCTCATACAAAATGTTTTAAAATTAACATTACCACAAAACAAATTCACTTCACTTAGCTTATGTCTGGCAGAGAAAAGTGGTAACCAATTATAAAATCCAATGTCTTTGTCATGCAACAAAAATCTATGATGTAGTTTTTAATATCCCAAAGTTAAAAATAATAAAATATCTGCAGCATAAATAAAGAATTTTTTTTTTTTAATGCATTAAGTAATCATTGAGTGATTAAACTTTTTAATTGCTCTTAAATATTAGGTTGTGAATAAACATTTGTGCCACTTTTATTCATGCAAAGCTTTAGTGCTTATTTTTTGTAGTAATGTCTTATTGTGTAATGTAAACCCACACCCAATACTCTAATGAAATCCTTTCACTAACCCTCTGAGTGCCAGATATAACATTAATATCGAAGAAGTTAACTGCACACAGGGTTGTCATGTAAAATAAAAGTGAATTTAAAAGAGATTAGCACACTGTAAATTATGGATCTCTTTGTCCTCTTAGATTTCCATACTGCAGCCTATACTCTATATAGCTCTATAGTCTGAAGAACTAGATCAAATCTGGAGCAAACCAAATTCACCATACTGTGAGGGGGTGAAAATTAAACATCTAATGATTTTTCATGTGCTTTCAAAACTCTGAAACCTCCAGAACAATCTAATGCATTACGAAGAAAGATAGTCATGAAATCTCTGAGGTTTTGAGGCAATTAAAACTGAATTTGATTCAAAACAAAATTTTATATGTCCCCTACTGATGTGAAAATGGTTTGCCCGATACAATCCCAGAAGGCATTGCTCTTATACAAAATGTTTTAAAATGAACATTACCCCAAAACAAATTCACTTCACTTAGCTTATGTCTGGCAGAGAAAAGTGGTAACCAATTATAAAGTCCAATGTTTTGTCATGCAACAAAAATCTATGATGTAGTTTTTAATATCCCAAAGATAAAAACAATAAAATATCTGCAGCATAAATAAAGAATTTTTTTTTTAATTTTTTTTTTTTAATGCATTAAGTAATCATTGAGTGATTAAACTTTTTAATTGCTCTTAAATATTAGGTTGTGAATAAACATTTGTGCCACTTTTATTTATGCAAAGCTTTAGTGCTTATTTTTTGTAGTAATGTCTTATGGTGTAATGTAAACCCTCACCTAATACTCTATTGAAATCCTTTCACTAACCCTTTGAGAGCCAGATATAACTTTAATACTGAAGAAGTTAACTGCACACAGGGTTCTCATGTAAAATAAAAGTGAATTTAAAAGAGATTAGCACACTGTAAATTATGGATCTCTTAGTCCTATTAGATTTCCATACGGCAGCCTATACTCTGTATAGCTCTATAGTCTGAAGAACTAGATCAAATCTGGAGCAAACCAAATTCACCATACTGTGAGGGGTTGAAAATTAAACATCTAATGATTTTTCATGTGCTTTCAAAACTCTGAAACCTCCAGAACAATCTAATGCATTACGAAGAAAGATAGTCATGAAATCTATGAGGTTTTGAGGCAATCAAAACTGAATTTGATTCAAAACAAAATTTTATATGTCCCCTACTGATGTGAAAATGGTTTGACCTGATACAATCCCAGAAGGCATTGCTCTCATACAAAATATTTTAAAATGAACATTACACCAAAACAAATTCACTTCACTTAGCTTATGTCTGGCAGAGAAAAGTGGTAACCAATGTCCAATGTCCAATGTCTTTGTCATGCAACAAAAATCTATGATGTAGTTTTTAATATCCCAAAGTTAAAAATAATAAAATATCTGCAGCATAAATAAAGAATTTCTTTTTTATTTTTTTTTTAATGCATTAAGTAATCATTGAGTGATTAAACTTTTTAATTGCTCTTAAATATTAGGTTGTGAATAAACATTTGTGCCACTTTTATTCATGCAAAGCTTTAGTGCTTATTTTTTGTAGTAATGTCTTATTGTGTAATGTAAACCCACACCCAATACTCTAATGAAATCCTTTCACTAACCCTCTGAGTGCCAGATATAACATTAATATCGAAGAAGTTAACTGCACACAGGGTTCTCATGTAAAATAAAAGTGAATTTAAAAGAGATTAGCACACTGTAAATTATGGATCTCTTTGTCCTATTAGTTTTCCATACGGCAGCCTATACTCTGTATAGCTCTATAGTCTGAAGAACTAGATCAAATCTGGAGCAACCCAAATTCACCATACTGTGAGGGGGTGAAAATTAAACATCTAATGATTTTTCATGAGCTTTAAAAACTCTGAAACCTCCAGAACAATCTAATGCATTACGAAGAAAGATAGTCATGAAATCTATGAGGTTTTGAGGCAATCAAAATTGAATTTGACTCAAAACAAAATTTTATATGTCCCCTACTGATGTGGAAATGGTTTGCCCTGATACAATCCCAGAAGGCATTGCTCTCATACAAAATGTTTTAAAATGAACATTACCCCAAAACAAATTCACTTCACTTAGCTTATATCTGGCAGAGAAAAGTGGTAACCAATTATAAACTCCAATGTCTTTGTCATGCAACAAAAATCTATGATGTAGTTTTTAATATCCCAAAGTTAAAAATAATAAAGTATCTGCAGCATAAATAAAGAATTTTTTTTTTTTATTTTTTTTTAATGCATTAAGTAATCATTGAGTGATTAAACTTTTTAATTGCTCTTAAATATTAGGTTGTGAATAAACATTTGAGCCACTTTTATTTATGCAAAGCTTTAGTGCTTATTTTTTGTAGTAATGTCTTATGGTGTAATGTAAACCCACACCCAATGCTCTATTGAAATCCTTTCACTAACCCTTTGAGTGCAAGATATAACTTTAATATTGAAGAAGTTAACTGCACACAGGGTTCTCATGTAAAATAAAAGTGAATTTAAAAGAGATTAGCACACTGTAAATTATGGATCTCTTTGTCCTATTAGATTTCCATACGGCAGCCTATACTCTGTATAGCTCTATAGTCTGAAGAACTAGATCAAATCTGGAGCAAACCAAATTCACCATACTGTGAGGGGGTGAAAATTAAACATCTAATGATTTTTCATGTGCTTTCAAAACTCTGAAACCTCCAGAACAATCTAATGCATTACGAAGAAAGATAGTCATGAAATCTATGAGGTTTTTTTGAGGCAATCAAAACTGAATTTGATTCAAAACAAAATTTTATATTTCCCCTACTGATGTGAAACTGGTTTGACCTGATACAATCCCAGAAGGCATTGCTCTCATACAAAATATTTTAAAATGAACATTACCCCAAAACAAATTCACTTCACTTAGCTTATGTCTGGCAGAGAGAAGTGGTAACCACTTATAAAGTCCAATGTCTTTGTCATGCAACAAAAATCTATGATGTAGTTTTTAATATCCCAAAGTTAAAAATAATAAAATATCTGCAGCATAAATAAAGAATTTTTTTTTTTTTTTTTTTTTTTTTTAATGCATTAAGTAATCATTGAGTGATTAAACTTTTTAATTGCTCTCAAATATTAGGTTGTGAATAAACATTTGTGCCACTTTTATTTATGCAAAGCTTTAGTGCTTATTTTTTATAGTAATGTTTTATGGTGTAATGTAAACCCACACCCAAAACTCTATTGAAATCCTTTCACTAACCCTTTGAGTGCCAGATATAACTTTAATATCGAAGAACTTAACTGCACACAGGGTTGTCATGTAAAATAAAAGTGAATTTAAAAGAGATTAGCACACTGTAAATTATGGATCTCTTTGTCCTCTTAGATTTCCATACTGCAGCCTATACTCTGTATAGCTCTATAGTCTGAAGAACTAGATCAAATCTGGAGCAAACCAAATTCACCATACTGTGAGGGGGTGAAAATTAAACATCTAATGATTTTTCATGTGCTTTCAAAACTCTGAAACCTCCAGAACAATCTAATGCATTACGAAGAAAGATAGTCATGAAATCTCTGAGGTTTTGAGGCAATCAAAACTGAATTTGATTCAAAACAAAATTTTATATGTCCCCTACTGATGTGAAAATGGTTTGCCCGATACAATCCCAGAAGGCATTGCTCTCATACAAAATGTTTTAAAATGAACATTACCCCAAAACAAATTCACTTCACTTAGCTTATGTCTGTCAGAGAAAAGTGGTAACCAATTATAAACTCCAATGTCTTTGTCATGCAACAAAAATCTATGATGTAGTTTTTAATATCCCAAAGTTAAAAATAATAAAATATCTGCAGCATAAATAAAGAATTTTTTTTTTTTTTTTTTTTTTAATGCATTAAGCAATCATTGAGTGATTAAACTGTTTAATTGCTCTTAAATATTAGGTTGTGAATAAACATTTGAGCCACTTTTATTTATGCAAAGCTTTAGTGCTTATTTTTTGTAGTAATGTCTTATGGTGTAATGTAAACCCACACCCAATGCTCTATTGAAATCCTTTCACTAACCCTTTGAGTGCCAGATATAACTTTAATATTGAAGAAGTTAACTGCACACAGGGTTCTCATGTAAAATAAAAGTGAATTTAAAAGAGATTAGCACACTGTAAATTATGGATCTCTTTGTCCTATTAGATTTCCATACGGCAGCCTATACTCTGTATAGCTCTATAGTCTGAAGAACTAGATCAAATCTGGAGCAAACCAAATTCACCATACTGTGAGGGGGTGAAAATTAAACATCTAATGATTTTTCATGTGCTTTCAAAACTCTGAAACCTCCAGAACAATCTAATGCATTACGAAGAAAGATAGTCATGAAATCTATGAGGTTTTTTTGAGGCAATCAAAACTGAATTAGATTCAAAACAAAATTTTATATTTCCCCTACTGATGTGAAAATGGTTTGACCTGATACAATCCCAGAAGGCATTGCTCTCATACAAAATATTTTAAAATGAACATTACCCCAAAACAAATTCACTTCACTTAGCTTATGTCTGGCAGAGAGAAGTGGTAACCACTTATAAAGTCCAATGTCTTTGTCATGCAACAAAAATCTATGATGTAGTTTTTAATATCCCAAAGTTAAAAATAATAAAATATCTGCAGCATAAATAAAGAGTTTTCTTTTTTTTTTTTTTTTTTTTTTTAATGCATTAAGTAATCATTGAGTGATTATACTTTTTAATTGCTCTTAAATATTAGGTTGTGAATAAACATTTGTGCCACTTTTATTTATGCAAAGCTTTAGTGCTTATTTTTTATAGTAATGTTTTATGGTGTAATGTAAACCCACACCCAAAACTCTATTGAAATCCTTTCACTAACCCTTTGAGTGCCAGATATAACTTTAATATCGAAGAACTTAACTGCACACAGGGTTGTCATGTAAAATAAAAGTGAATTTAAAAGAGATTAGCACACTGTAAATTATGGATCTCTTTGTCCTCTTAGATTTCCATACTGCAGCCTATACTCTGTATAGCTCTATAGTCTGAAGAACTAGATCAAATCTGGAGCAAACCAAATTCACCATACTGTGAGGGGGTGAAAATTAAACATCTAATGATTTTTCATGTGCTTTCAAAACTCTGAAACCTCCAGAACAATCTAATGCATTACGAAGAAAGATAGTCATGAAATCTATGAGGTTTTGAGGCAATCAAAACTGAATTTGATTCAAAACAAAATTTTATATGTCCCCTACTGATGTGAAAATGGTTTGACCTGATACAATCCCAGAAGGCATTGCTCTCATACAAAATATTTTAAAATGAACATTACCCCAAAACAAATTCACTTCACTTAGCTTATGTCTGGCAGAGAAAAGTGGTAACCAATTATAAAGTCCAATGTCTTTGTCATGGAACAAAAATCTATGAAGTAGTTTTTAATATCCCAAAGTTAAAAATAATAAAATATCTGCAGCATAAATAAAGAATTTTTTTTTTTTTTTTTTTTTTTTTAATGCATTAAGTAATCATTGAGTGATTAAACTTTTTAATTGCTCTTAAATATTAGGTTGTGAATAAACATTTGTGCCACTTTTATTCATGCAAAGCTTTAGTGCTTATTTTTTGTAGTAATGTCTTATAGTGTAATGTAAACCCACACCCAATACTCTAATGAAATCCTTTCACTAACCCTCTGAGTGCCAGATATTACATTAATATCGAAGAAGTTAACTGCACACAGGGTTCTCATGTAAAATAAAAGTGAATTTAAAAGAGATTAGCACACTGTAAATTATGGATCTCTTTGTCCTATTAGATTTCCATACGGCAGCCTATTCTCTGTATAGCTCTATAGTCTGAAGAACTAGATCAAATCTGGAGCAAACCAAATTCACCATACTGTGAGGGGGTGAAAATTAAACATCTATTGATTTTTCATATACTTTCAAAACTCTGAAACCTCCAGAACAATGTAATGCATTACGAAAAAAGATAGTCATGAAATCTATGAGGTTTTGAGGCAATCAAAACTGAATTTGATTCAAAACAAAATTTTATATGTCCCCTACTGATGTGAAAATGGTTTGCCCCGATACAATCCCAGAAGGCATTGCTCTCATACAAAATGTTTTAAAATGAACATTACCCCAAAACAAATTCACTTCACTTAGCTTAAGTCTGTCAGAGAAAAGTGGAACCAATTATAAACTCCAATGTCTTTGTCATGAAACAAAAATCTATGATGTAGTTTTTAATATCCCAAAGTTAAAAATAATAAAATATCTGCAGCATAAATAAAGAATTTTTTTTTTTTTTTTTTTTTTTTAATGCATTAAGTAATCATTCAGTGATTAAACTTTTTAATTGCTCTTAAATATTAGGTTGTGAATAAACATTTGAACCACTTTTATTTATGCAAAGCTTTAGTGCTTATTTTTTGTAGTAATGTCTTATGGTGTAATGTAAACCCACACCCAATACTCTATTGAAATCCTTTCACTAACCCTTTGAGTGCCAGATATAACTTTAATATTGAAGAAGTTAACTGCACACAGGGTTCTCATGTAAAATAAAAGTAAATTTAAAAGAGATTAGCACACTGTAAATTATGGATCTCTTTGTCCTATTAGATTTCCATACGGCAGCCTATACTCTGTATAGCTCTATAGTCTGAAGAACTAGATCAAATCTGAAGCAAACCAAATTCACCATACTGTGAGGGGGTGAAAATTAAACATCTAATGATTTTTCATTTGCTTTCAAAACTCTGAAACCTCCAGAACAATCTAATGCATTACGAAGAAAGATAGTCATGAAATCTATGAGGTTTTGAGGCAATCAAAACTGAATTTGATTCAAAACAAAATTTTATATGTCCCCTACTGATGTGAAAATGGTTTGACCTGATACAATCCCAGAAGGCATTGCTCTCATACAAAATATTTTAAAATGAACATTACACCAAAACAAATTCACTTCACTTAGCTTATGTCTGGCAGAGAAAAGTGGTAACCAATGTCCAATGTCCAATGTCTTAGTCATGCAACAAAAATCTATGATGTAGTTTTTAATATCCCAAAGTTAAAAATAATAAAATATCTGCAGCATAAATAAAGAATTTCTTTTTTATTTTTTTTTTTTTAATGCATTAAGTAATCATTGAGTGATTAAACTTTTTAATTGCTCTTAAATATTAGGTTGTGAATAAACATTTGTGCCACTTTTATTCATGCAAAGCTTTAGTGCTTATTTTTTGTAGTAATGTCTTATTGTGTAATGTAAACCCACACCAAATACTCTAATGAAATCCTTTCACTAACCCTCTGAGTGCCAGATATAACATTAATATCGAAGAAGTTAACTGCACACAGGGTTCTCATGTAAAATAAAAGTGAATTTAAAAGAGATTAGCACACTGTAAATTATGGATCTCTTTGTCCTATTAGTTTTCCATACGGCAGCCTATACTCTGTATAGCTCTATAGTCTGAAGAACTAGATCAAATCTGGAGCAAACCAAATTCACCATACTGTGAGGGGGTGAAAATTAAACATCTAATGATTTTTCATGAGCTTTAAAAACTCTGAAACCTCCAGAACAATCTAATGCATTACGAGGAAAGATAGTCATGAAATCTATGAGGTTTTGAGGCAATCAAAATTGAATTTGACTCAAAACAAAATTTTATATGTCCCCTACTGATGTGAAAATGGTTTGCCCTGATACAATCCCAGAAGGCATTGCTCTCATACAAAATGTTTTAAAATGAACATTACCCCAAAACAAATTCACTTCACTTAGCTTATATCTGTCAGAGAAAAGTGGTAACCAATTATAAACTCCAATGTCTTTGTCATGCAACAAAAATCTATGATGTAGTTTTTAATATCCCAAAGTTAAAAATAATAAAATATCTGTAGCATAAATAAAGAATTTTTTTTTTTTTTTTTTTTTTTTTTAATGCATTAAGTAATCATTGAGTGATTAAACTTTTTAATTGCTCTTAAATATTAGGTTGTGAATAAACATTTGAGCCACTTTTATTTATGCAAAGCTTTAGTGCTTATTTTTTGTAGTAATGTCTTATGGTGTAATGTAAACCCACACCCAATGCTCTATTGAAATCCTTTCACTAACCCTTTGAGTGCCAGATATAACTTTAATATTGAAGAAATTAACTGCACACAGGGTTCTCATGTAAAATAAAAGTGAATTTAAAAGAGATTAGCACACTGTAAATTATGGATCTCTTTGTCCTATTAGATTTCCATACGGCAGCCTATACTTTGTATAGCTCTATAGTATGAAGAACTAGATCAAATCTGGAGCAAACCAAATTCACCATACTGTGAGGGGGTGAAAATTAAACATCTAATGATTTTTCATGTGCTTTCAAAACTCTGAAACCTCCAGAACAATCTAATGCATTACGAAGAAAGATAGTCATGAAATCTATGAGGTTTTTTTGAGGCAATCAAAACTGAATTTGATTCAAAACAAAATTTTATATTTCCCCTACTGATGTGAAAATGGTTTGACCTGATACTATCCCAGAAGGCATTGCTCTCATACAAAATATTTTAAAATGAACATTACCCCAAAACAAATTCACTTCACTTAGCTTATGTCTGGCAGAGAGAAGTGGTAACCACTTATAAAGTCCAATGTCTTTGTCATGCAACAAAAATCTATGATGTAGTTTTTAATATCCCAAAGTTAAAAATAATAAAATATCTGCAGCATAAATAAAGGGTTTTTTTTTTTGTTTTTTTTTTTAATGCATTAAGTAATCATTGAGTGATTAAACTTTTTAATTGCTCTTAAATATTAGGTTGTGAATAAACATTTGTGCCACTTTTATTTATGCAAAGCTTTAGTGCTTATTTTTTATAGTAATGTTTTATGGTGTAATGTAAACCCACACCCAATACTCTATTGAAATGCTTTCACTAACCCTTTGAGTGCCAGATATAACTTTAATACTGAAGAAGTTAACTGCACACAGGGTTGTCATGTAAAATAAAAGTGAATTTAAAAGAGATTAGCACACTGTAAATTATGGATCTCTTTTTCCTCTTAGATTTCCATACTGCAGCCTATACTCTGTATAGCTCTATAGTCTGAAGAACTAGATCAAATCTGGAGCAAACCAAATTCACCATACTGTGAGGGGGTGAAAATTAAACATCTAATGATTTTTCATGAGCTTTCAAAACTCTGAAACCTCCAGAACAATCTAATGCATTACGAAGAAAGATAGTCATGAAATCTCTGAGGTTTTGAGGCAATCAAAACTGAATTTGATTCAAAACAAAATTTTATATGTCCCCTACTGATGTGAAAATGGTTTGCCCGATACAATCCCAGAAGGCATTGCTCTCATACAAAATGTTTTAAAATGAACATTACCCCAAAACAAATTCACTTCACTTAGCTTATGTCTGGCAGAGAAAAGTGGTAACCAATTATAAAGTCCAATGTCTTTGTCATGCAACAAAAATCTATGATGTAGTTTTTAATATCCCAAAGTTAAAAATAATAAAATATCTGCAGCATAAATAAAGAATTTTTTTTTTTTTTTTTTTTTTTAATGCATTAAGTAATCATTGAGTGATTAAACTTTTTAATTGCTCTTAAATATTAGGTTGTGAATAAACATTTGAACCACTTTTATTTATGCAAAGCTTTAGTGCTTATTTTTTGTAGTAATGTCTTATGGTGTAATGTAAACCCACACCCAATACTCTATTGAAATCCTTTCACTAACCCTTTGAGTGCCAGATATAACTTTAATATTGAAGAAGTTAACTGCACACAGGGTTCTCATGTAAAATAAAAGTGAATTTAAAATAGATTAGCACACTGTAAATTATGGATCTCTTTGTCCTATTAGATTTCCATACGGCAGCCTATACTCTGTATAGCTCTATAGTCTGAAGAACTAGATCAAATCTGGAGCTAACCAAATTCACCATACTGTGAGGGGGTGAAAATTAAACATCTAATGATTTTTCATTTGCTTTCAAAACGCTGAAACCTCCAGAACAATCTAATGCATTACGAAGAAAGATAGTCATGAAATCTATGAGGTTTTGAGGCAATCAAAACTGAATTTGATTCAAAACAAAATTTTATATGTCCCCTACTGATGTGAAAATGGTTTGACCTGATACAATCCCAGAAGGCATTGCTCTCATACAAAATATTTTAAAATGAACATTACACCAAAACAAATTCACTTCACTTAGCTTATGTCTGGCAGAGAAAAGTGGTAACCAATGTCCAATGTCCAATGTCTTTGTCATGCAACAAAAATCTATGATGTAGTTTTTAATATCCCAAAGTTAAAAATAATAAAATATCTGCAGCATAAATAAAGAATTTCTTTTTTATTTTTTTTTTTTTAATGCATTAAGTAATCATTGAGTGATTAAACTTTTTAATTGCTCTTAAATATTACGTTGTGAATAAACATTTGTGCCACTTTTATTCATGCAAAGCTTTAGTGCTTATTTTTTGTAGTAATGTCTTATTGTGTAATGTAAACCCACACCCAATACTCTAATGAAATCCTTTCACTAACCCTCTGAGTGCCAGATATAACATTAATATCGAAGAAGTTAACTGCACACAGGGTTCTCATGTAAAATAAAAGTGAATTTAAAAGAGATTAGCACACTGTAAATTATGGATCTCTTTGTCCTATTAGTTTTCCATACGGCAGCCTATACTCTGTATAGCTCTATAGTCTGAAGAACTAGATCAAATCTGGAGCAAACCAAATTCACCATATTGTGAGGGGGTGAAAATTAAACATCTAATGATTTTTCATGTGCTTTAAAAACTCTGAAACCTCCAGAACAATCTAATGCATTACGAAGAAAGATAGTCATGAAATCTATGAGGTTTTGAGGCAATCAAAATTGAATTTGATTCAAAACAAAATTTTATATGTCCCCTACTGATGTGAAAATGGTTTGCCCTGATACAATCCCAGAAGGCATTGCTCTCATACAAAATGTTTTAAAATGAACATTACCCCAAAACAAATTCACTTCACTTAGCTTATATCTGTCAGAGAAAAGTGGTAACCAATTATAAACTCCAATGTCTTTGTCATGCAACAAAAATCTATGATGTAGTTTTTAATATCCCAAAGTTAAAAATAATAAAATATCTGCAGCATAAATAAAGAATTTTTTTATTTTTTTTTTTTTATTTTTTTTTAATGCATTAAGTAATCATTGAGTGATTAAACTTTTTAATTGCTCTTAAATATTAGGTTGTGAATAAACATTTGAGCCACTTTTATTTATGCAAAGCTTTAGTGCTTATTTTTTGTAGTAATGTCTTATGGTGTAATGTAAACCCACACCCAATGCTCTATTGAAATCCTTTCACTAACCCTTTGAGTGCCAGATATAACTTTAATATTGAAGAAATTAACTGCACACAGGGTTCTCATGTAAAATAAAAGTGAATTTAAAAGAGATTAGCACACTGTAAATTATGGATCTCTTTGTCCTATTAGATTTCCATACGGCAGCCTATACTCTGTATAGCTCTATAGTATGAAGAACTAGATCAAATCTGGAGCAAACCAAATTCACCATACTGTGAGGGGGTGAAAATTAAACATCTAATGATTTTTCATGTGCTTTCAAAACTCTGAAACCTCCAGAACAATCTAATGCATTACGAAGAAAGATAGTCATGAAATCTATGAGGTTTTTTTGAGGCAATCAAAACTGAATTTGATTCAAAACAAAATTTTATATTTCCCCTACTGATGTGAAAATGGTTTGACCTGATACAATCCCAGAAGGCATTGCTCTCATACAAAATATTTTAAAATGAACATTACCCCAAAACAAATTCACTTCACTTAGCTTATGTCTGGCAGAGAGAAGTGGTAACCACTTATAAAGTCCAATGTCTTTGTCATGCAACAAAAATCTATGATGTAGTTTTTAATATCCCAAAGTTAAAAATAATAAAATATCTGCAGCATAAATAAAGAGGTTTTTTTTTTTTTTTTTTTTTTTTAATGCATTAAGTAATCATTGAGTGATTAAACTTTTTAATTGCTCTTAAATATTAGGTTGTGAATAAACATTTGTGCCACTTTTATTTATGCAAAGCTTTAGTGCTTATTTTTTATAGTAATGTTTTATGGTGTAATGTAAACCCACACCCAATACTCTATTGAAATCCTTTCACTAACCCTTTGAGTGCCAGATATAACTTTAATATCGAAGAAGTTAACTGCACACAGGGTTCTCATGTAAAATAAAAGTGAATTTAAATGAGATTAGCACACTGTAAATTATGGATCTCTTTGTCCTATTAGATTTCCATACTGCAGCCTATACTCTGTATAGCTCTATAGTCTGAAGAACTAGATCAAATCTGGAGCAAACCAAATTCACCATACTGTGAGGGGGTGAAAATTAAACATCTAATGATTTTTCATGTGCTTTCAAAACTGTGAAACCTCCAGAACAATCTAATGCATTACGAAGAAAGATAGTCATGAAATCTATGAGGTTTTGAGGCAATCAAAACTGAATTTGATTCAAAACAAAATTTTATATGTCCCCTACTGATGTGAAAATGGTTTGCCCCGATACAATCCCAGAAGGCATTGCTCTCATACAAAATATTTTAAAATGAACATTACCCCAAAACAAATTCACTTCACTTAGCTTATGTCTGTCAGAGAAAAGTGGTAACCAATTATAAACTCCAATGTCTTTGTCATGCAAGAAAAATCTATGATGTAGTTTTAAATATCCCAAAGTTAAAAATAATAAAATATCTGCAGCGTAAATAATTTTTTTTTTTTTTTTTTTTTTTTTTTTAAATGCATTAAGTAATCATTGAGTGATTAAACTTTTTAATTGCTCTTAAATATTAGGTTGTGAATAAACATTTGTGCCACTTTTATTTATGCAAAGCTTTAGTGCTTATTTTTGGTAGTAATGTCTTATGGTGTAATATAAACCCACACCCAATACTCTATTGAAATCCTTTCACTAACCCTTTGAGTGCCAGATATAACTTTAATATCGAAGAACTTAACTGCACACAGGGTTCTCATGTAAAATAAAAGTGAATTTAAAAGAGATTAGCACACTGTAAATTATGGATCTCTTTGTCCTATTAGATTTCCATACTGCATCCTATACTCTGTATAGCTTTATAGTCTGAAGAACTAGATCAAATCTGGTGCAAACCAAATTCACCATACTGTGAGGGGGTGAAAATTAAACATCTAATGATTTTCATGTGCTTTCAAAACTCTGAAACCTCCAGAACAATCTAATCCATTACGAAGAAAGATAGTCATGAAATCTATAAGGTTTTGAGGCAATCAAAACTGAATTTGATTCAAAACCAAATTTTATATGTCCCCTACTGATGTGAAAATGGTTTGCCTCGATACAATCCCAGAAGGCATTGCTCTCATACAAAATGTTTTAAAATGAACATTACCCCAAAACAAATTCACTTCACTTAGCTTATGTCTGTCAGAGAAAAGTGGTAACCAATTATAAACTCCAATGTCTTTGTCATGCAACAAAAATCTATGATGTAGTTTTTAATATCCCAAAGTTAAAAACAATAAAATATCTGCAGCATAAATAAAGAATTTTTTTTTTTTTTTTTTTTTTTAATGCATTAAGTAATCATTGAGTGATTAAACTTTTTAATTGCTCTTAAATATTAGGTTGTGAATAAACATTTGTGCCACTTTAATTTATGCAAAGCTTTAGTGCTTATTTTTTTTAGTCATGTCTTATGGTGTAATGTAAACCCACAACCAATACTCTATTGAAATCCTTTCACTAACCCTTTGAGTGCCAGATATAACTTTAATATCGAAGAAGTTAACTGCACACAGGGTTCTCATGTAAAATAAAAGTGAATTTAAATGAGATTAGCACACTGTAAATTATGGATCTCTTTGTCCTATTAGATTTCCATACTGCAGCCTATACTCTGTATAGCTCTATAGTCTGAAGAACTAGATCAAATCTGGAGCAAACCAAATTCACCATACTGTGAGGGGGTGAAAATTAAACATCTAATGATTTTTCATGTGCTTTCAAAACTGTGAAACCTCCAGAACAATCTAATGCATTACGAAGAAAGATAGTCATGAAATCTATGAGGTTTTGAGGCAATCAAAACTGAATTTGATTCAAAACAAAATTTTATATGTCCCCTACTGATGTGAAAATGGTTTGCCCCGATACAATCCCAGAAGGCATTGCTCTCATACAAAATATTTTAAAATGAACATTACCCCAAAACAAATTCACTTCACTTAGCTTATGTCTGTCAGAGAAAAGTGGTAACCAATTATAAACTCCAATGTCTTTGTCATGCAAGAAAAATCTATGATGTAGTTTTAAATATCCCAAAGTTAAAAATAATAAAATATCTGCAGCGTAAATAATTTTTTTTTTTTTTTTTTTTTTTTTAATGCATTAAGTAATCATTGAGTGATTAAACTTTTTAATTGTTCTTAAATATTAGGTTGTGAATAAACATTTGTGCCACTTTTATTTATGCAAAGCTTTAGTGCTTATTTTTTGTAGTAATGTCTTATGGTGTAATGTAAACCCACACCCAATACTCTATTGAAATCCTTTCACTAACCCTTTGAGTGCCAGATATAACTTTAATATCGAAGAAGTTAACTGCACGCAGGGTTCTCATGTAAAATAAAAGTGAATTTAAAAGAGATTAGCACACTGTAAATTAAGGATCTCTTTGTCCTATTAGATTTCCATACTGCAGCCTATACTCTCTATAGCTCTATAGTCTGAAGATCTACATCAAATCTGGAGCAAACCAAATTCACCATACTGTGCGGGGGTGAAAATTAAACATCTAATGATTTTTCATGTGCTTTCAAAACTCTGAAACCTCCAGAACAATCTAATGCATTACGAAGAAAGATAGTCATGAAATCTATGAGGTTTTGAGGCAATCAAAACTGAATTTGATTCAAAACAAAATTTTATATGTCCCCTACTGATGTGAAAATGGTTTGCCCGAAACAATCCCAGAAGGCATTGCTCTCATACAAAATGTTTTAAAATGAACATTACCCCAAAATAATTTCACTTCACTTAGCTTATGTCTGGCAGAGAAAAGTGGTAACCAATTATAAACTCCAATGTCTTTGTCATGCAACAAAAATCTATGATGTAGTTTTTAATATCCCAAAGTTAAAAACAATAAAATATCTGTAGAATAAATAAAGAATTTTTTTTTTTTTTTTTTTTTTTTTTTTTAATGGATTAAGTAATCATTGAGTGATTAAACTTTTTAACTGCTCTTAAAAATTAGGTTGTGAATAAACATTTGTGCCACTTTTATTTATCCAAAGCTTTAGTGCTGATTTTTTGTAGTAATGTCTTATGGTGTAATGTAAACCCACACCCAATACACTATTGAAATCCTTTCACTAACCCTTTGAGTGCCAGATATAACTTTAATATCGAAGAAGTTAACTGCACACATGGTTCTCATGTAAAATAAAAGTGAATTTCAAAGAGATTAGCACACTGTAATTTATGGATCTCTTTGTCCTATTAGATTTCCATACGGCAGCCTATACTCTGTATAGCTCTATAGTCTGAAGAACTAGATCAAATCTGGAGGAAACCAAATTCACCATACTGTGAGGGGGTGAAAATTAAACATCTAATGATTTTTCATGTGCTTTCAAAACTCTGAAACCTCCAGAACAATCTAATGCATTACAAAGAAAGATAGTCATGAAATCTATGAGGTTTTGAGGCAATCAAAACTGAATTTGATTCAAAACAAAATTTTATATGTCCCATACTGATGTGAAAATGGTTTGCCCCGATACAATCCCAGAAGGCATTGCTCTCATACAAAATGTTTTAAAATGAACATTACCCCAAAACAAATTCTCTTCACTTAGCTTATGTCTGGCAGAGAAAAGTGGTAACCAATTATAAACTCCAATGTCTTTGTCATGCAACAAAAATCTATAATGTAGTTTTTAATATCCCAAAGTTAAAAACAATAAAATATGTGCAGCATAAATAAAGAATTTTTTTTTTTTTTTTTTTTTTTTTTATGCATTAAGTAATCATTGAGTGATTAAACTTTTTAATTGCTCTTAAATATTAGGTTGTGAATAAACATTTGTGCCACTTTTATTTATGCAAAGCTTTAGTGCTTATTTTTTGTAGTAATGTCTTATGGTGTAATGTAAACCCACACCCAATACTCTATTGAAATCCTTTCACTAACCCTTTGAGTGCCAGATATAACTTTAATATCGAAGAACTTAACTGCACACAGGGTTCTCATGTAAAATAAAAGTGAATTTAAATGAGATTAGCACACTGTAAATTATGGATCTCTTTGTCCTATTAGATTTCCATACTGCAGCCTATACTCTGTATAGCTCTATAGTCTGAAGAACTAGATCAAATCTGGAGCAAACCAAATTCACCATACTGTGAGGGGGTGAAAATTAAACATCTAATGATTTTTCATGTGCTTTCAAAACTGTGAAACCTCCAGAACAATCTAATGCATTACGAAGAAAGATAGTCATGAAATCTATGAAGTTTTGAGGCAATCAAAACTGAATTTGATTCAAAACAAAATTTTATATGTCCCCTACTGATGTGAAAATGGTTTACCCCGATACAATCCCAGAAGGCATTGCTCTCATACAAAATATTTTAAAATGAACATTACCCCAAAACAAATTCACTTCACTTAGCTTATGTCTGTCAGAGAAAAGTGGTAACCAATTATAAACTCCAATGTCTTTGTCATGCAACAAAAATCTATAATGTTGTTTTTAATATCCCAAAGTTAAAAACAATAAATATCTGCAGCATAAAGAATTTTTTTTTTTTTTTTTTTTTTTTTTTTTTTTTTTTTTTTTTTTTTTTTTTATGCATTAAGTAATCATTGAGTGATTAAACTTTTTAATTGCTCTTAAATATTAGGTTGTGAATAAACATTTGTGCCACTTTTATTTATGCAAAGCTTTAGTGCTTATTTTTGTAGTAATGTCTTATGGTGTAATGTAAACCCACACCCAAAACTCTATTGAAATCCTTTCACTAACCCTTTGAGTGCCAGATATAACTTTAATATCGAAGAACTTAACTGCACACAGGGTTGTCATGTAAAATAAAAGTGAATTTAAAAGAGATTAGCACACTGTAAATTATGGATCTCTTTGTCCTCTTAGATTTCCATACTGCAGCCTATACTCTGTATAGCTCTATAGTCTGAAGAACTAGATCAAATCTGGAGCAAACCAAATTCACCATACTGTGAGGGGGTGAAAATTAATCATCTAATGATTTTTCATGTGCTTTTAAAACTCTGAAACCTCCAGAACAATCTAATGCATTATGAAGAAAGATAGTCATGAAATCTATGAGGTTTTGAGGCAATCAAAACTGAATTTGATTCAAGACAAAATTTTATATGTCCCCTACTGATGTGAAAATGGTTTGCCCCGATACAATCCCAGAAGGCATATCTCTCATACAAAATGTTTTAAAATGAACATTACCCCAAAAGAAATTAAATTCACTTAGCTTATGTCTGTCAGAGAAAAGTGGTAACCAATTATAAACTCCAATGTCTTTGTCATACTACAAAAATCTATGATGTAGTTTTTAATATCCCAAAGTTAAAAACAATAAAATATCTGCAGCATAAATAAAGAATTTTTTTTTTTTTTAATGCATTAAGTAATCATTGAGTGATTAAACTTTTTAATTGCTCTTAAATATTAGGTTGTGAATAGACATTTGTGCCACTTTTATTTATGCAAAGCTTTAGTGCTTATTTTTGTAGTAATGTCTTATGGTGTAATGTAAACCCACACCCAATACTCTATTGAAATGCTTTCACTAACCCTTTGAGTGCCAGATATAACTTTAATATCGAAGAAGTTAACTGCACACAGGGTTCTCATGTAAAATAAAAGTGAATTTAAAAGAGATTAGCACACTGTAAATTATGGATCTCTTTGTCCTATTAGATTTCCATACTGCAGCCTATACTCTGTATAGCTCTATTGTCTGAAGAACTAGATCAAATCTGGAGCAAACCAAATTCACCATACTGTGAGGGGGTGAAAATTAAACATCTAATGATTTTTCATGTGCTTTGAAAACTCTGAAACCTCCAGAACAATCTAATGCATTACGAAGAAAGATAGTCATGAAATCTATGAGGTTTTGAGGCAAACAAAACTGAATTTGATTCAAAACAAAATTTTATATGTCCCCTACTGATGTGAAAATGGTTTGCCCGATACAATCCCAGAAGGCATTGCTCTCATACAAAATGTTTTAAAATGAACATTACCCCAAATCAAATTCACTTCACTTAGCTTATGTCTGTCAGAGAAAAGTGGTAACCAATTATAAACTCCAATGTCTTTGTCATGCAACAAAAATCTATGATGTAGTTTTTAATATCCCAAAGTTAAAAACAATAAAATATCTGCAGCATAAATAAAGAATTTTTTTTTTTTTTTATACATTAAGTAATCATTGAGTGATTAAACTTTTTAATTGCTCTTAAATATTAGGTTGTGAATAAACATTTGTGCCACTTTTATTTATGCAAAGCTTTAGTGCTTATTTTTTGTAGTAATGTCTTATGGTGTAATGTAAACCCACACCCAATACTCTATTGAAACCCTTTGAGCGCCAGATATAACTTTAATATCGAAGAAGTTCACTGCACACAGTGTTCTCATGTAAAATAAAAGTGAATTTAAAAGAGATTAGCACACTGTAAATTATGGATCTCTTTGTCCTATTAGATTTCCATACGGCAGCCTGTACTCTGTATAGCTCTATAGTCTGAAGAACTAGATCAAAACTGGAGCAAACCAAATTCACCATACTGTGAGGGGGTGAAAATTAAACATCTAATGATTTTTCATGTGCTTTCAAAACTCTGAATCCTCCAGAACAATCTAATGCATTACGAAGAAAGATAGTCATGAAATCTATGAGGTTTTGAGGCAATCAAAACTGAATTTGATTCAAGACAAAATTTTATATGTCCCCTACTGATGTGAAAATGGTTTGCTCCGATACAATCCCAGAAGGCATATCTCTCATACAAAATGTTTTAAAATGAACATTACCCCAAACGAAATTAACTTCACTTAGCTTATGTCTGTCAGAGAAAAGTGGTAACCAATTATAAACTCCAATGTCTTTGTCATACAACAAAAATCTATGATGTAGTTTTTAATACCCCAAAGTTAAAAACAATAAAATATCTGCAGCATAAATAAAGAATTTTTTTTTTTTTTTAATGCATTAAGTAATCATTGAGTGATTAAACTTTTTAATTGCTCTTAAATATTAGGTTGTGAATAGACATTTGTGCCACTTTTATTTATGCAAAGCTTTAGTGCTTATTTTTGTAGTAATGTCTTATGGTGTAATGTAAACCCACACCCAATACTCTATTGAAATGCTTTCACTAACCCTTTGAGTGCCAGATATAACTTTAATATCGAAGAAGTTAACTGCACACAGGGTTCTCATGTAAAATAAAAGTGAATTTAAAAGAGATTAGCACACTGTAAATTATGGATCTCTTTGTCCTATTAGATTTCCATACTGCAGCCTATACTCTGTATAGCTCTATTGTCTGAAGAACTAGATCAAATCTGGAGCAAACCAAATTCACCATACTGTGAGGGGGTGAAAATTAAACATCTAATGATTTTTCATGTGCTTTGAAAACTCTGAAACCTCCAGAACAATCTAATGCATTACGAAGAAAGATAGTCATGAAATCTATGAGGTTTTGAGGCAATCAAAACTGAATTTGATTCAAAACAAAATTTTATATGTCCCCTACTGATGTGAAAATGGTTTGCCCGATACAATCCCAGAAGGCATTGCTCTCATACAAAATGTTTTAAAATGAACATTACCCCAAATCAAATTCACTTCACTTAGCTTATGTCTGTCAGAGAAAAGTGGTAACCAATTATAAACTCCAATGTCTTTGTCATGCAACAAAAATCTATGATGTAGTTTTTAATATCCCAAAGTTAAAAACAATAAAATATCTGCAGCATAAATAAAGAATTTTTTTTTTTTTTTTATGCATTAAGTAATCATTGAGTGATTAAACTTTTTAATTGCTCTTAAATATTAGGTTGTGAATAAACATTTGTGCCACTTTTATTTATGCAAAGCTTTAGTGCTTATTTTTTCTAGTAATGTCTTATGGTGTAATGTAAACCCACACCCAATACTCTATTGAAACCCTTTGAGCGCCAGATATAACTTTAATATCGAAGAAGTTCACTGCACACAGTGTTCTCATGTAAAATAAAAGTGAATTTAAAAGAGATTAGCACACTGTAAATTATGGATCTCTTTGTCCTATTAGATTTCCTTACGGCAGCCTGTACTCTGTATAGCTCTATAGTCTGAAGAACTAGATCAAAACTGGAGCAAACCAAATTCACCATACTGTGAGGGGGTGAAAATTAATCATCTAATGATTTTTCATGTGCTTTTAAAACTCTGAAACCTCCAGAACAATCTAATGCATTACGAAGAAAGATAGTCATGAAATCTATGAGGTTTTGAGGCAATCAAAACTGAATTTGATTCAAGACAAAATTTTATATGTCCCCTACTGATGTGAAAATGGTTTGCTCCGATACAATCCCAGAAGGCATATCTCTCATACAAAATGTTTTAAAATGAACATTACCCCAAAAGAAATTAACTTCACTTAGCTTATGTCTGTCAGAGAAAAGTGGTAACCAATTATAAACTCCAATGTCTTTGTCATACAACAAAAATCTATGATGTAGTTTTTAATATCCCAAAGTTAAAAACAATAAAATATCTGCAGCATAAATAAAGAATTTTTTTTTTTTTAATGCATTAAGTAATCATTGAGTGATTAAACTTTTTAATTGCTCTTAAATATTAGGTTGTGAATAGACATTTGTGCCACTTTTATTTATGCAAAGCTTTAGTGCTTATTTTTGTAGTAATGTCTTATGGTGTAATGTAAACCCACACCCAATACTCTATTGAAATGCTTTCACTAACCCTTTGAGTGCCAGATATAACTTTAATATCGAAGAAGTTAACTGCACACAGGGTTCTTATGTAAAATAAAAGTGAATTTAAAAGAGATTAGCACACTGTAAATTATGGATCTCTTTGTCCTATTAGATTTCCATACTGCAGCCTATACTCTGTATAGCTCTATTGTCTGAAGAACTAGATCAAATCTGGAGCAAACCAAATTCACCATACTGTGAGGGGGTGAAAATTAAACATCTAATGATTTTTCATGTGCTTTGAAAACTCTGAAACCTCCAGAACAATCTAATGCATTACGAAGAAAGATAGTCATGAAATCTATGAGGTTTTGAGGCAATCAAAACTGAATTTGATTCAAAACAAAATTTTATATGTCCCCTACTGATGTGAAAATGGTTTGCCCCGATACAATCCCAGAAGGCACTGCTCTCATACAAAATGTTTTAAAATGAACATTACCCCCAAAAAAATTCAATTCACTTAGCTTATGTCTGGCAGAGAAAAGTGGTAACCAATTATAAACTCCAATGTCTTTGTCATGCAATAAAAATCTATAATGTAGTTTTTAATATCCCAAAGTTAAAAAGAACAAAATATCTGCAGCATAAATAAAGAATTTTTTTTTTTTTTATTTTTTTTTTTTTTTATGCATTAAGTAATCATTGAGTGATTAAACTTTTTAATTGCTCTTAAATATTAGGTTGTGAATAAACATTTGTGCCACTTTTATTTATGCAAAGCTTTAGAGTATATTTTTTGTAGTTATGTCTTATGGTGTAATGTAAACCCACACCCAATACTCTAATGAAATCCTTTCACTAACCCTTTAAGTGCCAGATATAACATTAATATCGAAGAAGTTAACTGCACACAGGGTTCTCATGTAAAATAAAAGTGAATTTAAAAGACATTAGCACACTGTAAATTAAGGATCTCTTTGTCCTATTAGATTTCCGTACTGCAGCCTATACTCTGTATAGCTCTATAGTCTCAAGATCTAGATCAAATCTGGAGCAAAACAAATTCACCATACTGTGAGGGGGTGAAAATTAAACATCTAATGATTTTTCATGTGCTTTCAAAACTCTGAAACCTCCAGAACAATCTAATGCATTACGAAGAAAGATAGTCATGAAATCTATGAGGTTTTGAGGCAATCAAAACTGAATTTGATTCAAAACAAAATTTTATATGTCCCCTACTGATGTGAAAATGGTTTGCCCGATACAATCCCAGAAGGCATTGCTCTCATACAAAATGTTTTAAAATGAACATTACCCCAAATCAAATTCACTTCACTTAGCTTATGTCTGTCAGAGAAAAGTGGTAACCAATTATAAACTCCAATGTCTTTGTCATGCAACAAAAATCTATGATGTAGTTTTTAATATCCCAAAGTTAAAAACAATAAAATATCTGCAGCATAAATAAAGAATTTTTTTTTTTTTATGCATTAAGTAATCATTGAGTGATTAAACTTTTTAATTGCTCTTAAATATTAGGTTGTGAATAAACATTTGTGCCACTTTTATTTATGCAAAGCTTTAGTGCTTATTTTTTCTAGTAATGTCTTATGGTGTAATGTAAACCCACACCCAATACTCTATTGAAACCCTTTGAGCGCCAGATATAACTTTAATATCAAAGAAGTTCACTGCACACAGTGTTCTCATGTAAAATAAAAGTGAATTTAAAAGAGATTAGCACACTGTAAATTATGGATCTCTTTGTCCTATTAGATTTCCATACGGCAGCCTGTACTCTGTATAGCTCTATAGTCTGAAGAACTAGATCAAAACTGGAGCAAACCAAATTCACCATACTGTGAGGGGGTGAAAATTAAACATCTAATGATTTTTCATGTGCTTTCAAAACTCTGAATCCTCCAGAACAATCTAATGCATTACGAAGAAAGATAGTCATGAAATCTATGAGGTTTTGAGGCAATCAAAACTGAATTTGATTCAAGACAAAATTTTATATGTCCCCTACTGATGTGAAAATGGTTTGCTCCGATACAATCCCAGAAGGCATATCTCTCATACAAAATGTTTTAAAATGAACATTACCCCAAACGAAATTAACTTCACTTAGCTTATGTCTGTCAGAGAAAAGTGGTAACCAATTATAAACTCCAATGTCTTTGTCATACAACAAAAATCTATGATGTAGTTTTTAATATCCCAAAGTTAAAAACAATAAAATATCTGCAGCATAAATAAAGAATTTTTTTTTTTTTTTAATGCATTAAGTAATCATTGAGTGATTAAACTTTTTAATTGCTCTTAAATATTAGGTTGTGAATAGACATTTGTGCCACTTTTATTTATGCAAAGCTTTAGTGCTTATTTTTGTAGTAATGTCTTATGGTGTAATGTAAACCCACACCCAATACTCTATTGAAATGCTTTCACTAACCCTTTGAGTGCCAGATATAACTTTAATATCGAAGAAGTTAACTGCACACAGGGTTCTCATGTAAAATAAAAGTGAATTTAAAAGAGATTAGCACACTGTAAATTATGGATCTCTTTGTCCTATTAGATTTCCATACTGCAGCCTATACTCTGTATAGCTCTATTGTCTGAAGAACTAGATCAAATCTGGAGCAAACCAAATTCACCATACTGTGAGGGGGTGAAAATTAAACATCTAATGATTTTTCATGTGCTTTGAAAACTCTGAAACCTCCAGAACAATCTAATGCATTACGAAGAAAGATAGTCATGAAATCTATGAGGTTTTGAGGCAATCAAAACTGAATTTGATTCAAAACAAAATTTTATATGTCCCCTACTGATGTGAAAATGGTTTGCCCGATACAATCCCAGAAGGCATTGCTCTCATACAAAATGTTTTAAAATGAACATTACCCCAAATCAAATTCACTTCACTTAGCTTATGTCTGTCAGAGAAAAGTGGTAACCAATTATAAACTCCAATGTCTTTGTCATGCAACAAAAATCTATGATGTAGTTTTTAATATCCCAAAGTTAAAAACAATAAAATATCTGCAGCATAAATAAAGAATTTTTTTTTTTTTTTATGCATTAAGTAATCATTGAGTGATTAAACTTTTTAATTGCTCTTAAATATTAGGTTGTGAATAAACATTTGTGCCACTTTTATTTATGCAAAGCTTTAGTGCTTATTTTTTCTAGTAATGTCTTATGGTGTAATGTAAACCCACACCCAATACTCTATTGAAACCCTTTGAGCGCCAGATATAACTTTAATATCGAAGAAGTTCACTGCACACAGTGTTCTCATGTAAAATAAAAGTGAATTTAAAAGAGATTAGCACACTGTAAATTATGGATCTCTTTGTCCTATTAGATTTCCTTACGGCAGCCTGTACTCTGTATAGCTCTATAGTCTGAAGAACTAGATCAAAACTGGAGCAAACCAAATTCACCATACTGTGAGGGGGTGAAAATTAATCATCTAATGATTTTTCATGTGCTTTTAAAACTCTGAAACCTCCAGAACAATCTAATGCATTACGAAGAAAGATAGTCATGAAATCTATGAGGTTTTGAGGCAATCAAAACTGAATTTGATTCAAGACAAAATTTTATATGTCCCCTACTGATGTGAAAATGGTTTGCTCCGATACAATCCCAGAAGGCATATCTCTCATACAAAATGTTTTAAAATGAACATTACCCCAAAAGAAATTAACTTCACTTAGCTTATGTCTGTCAGAGAAAAGTGGTAACCAATTATAAACTCCAATGTCTTTGTCATACAACAAAAATCTATGATGTAGTTTTTAATATCCCAAAGTTAAAAACAATAAAATATCTGCAGCATAAATAAAGAATTTTTTTTTTTTAATGCATTAAGTAATCATTGAGTGATTAAACTTTTTAATTGCTCTTAAATATTAGGTTGTGAATAGACATTTGTGCCACTTTTATTTATGCAAAGCTTTAGTGCTTATTTTTGTAGTAATGTCTTATGGTGTAATGTAAACCCACACCCAATACTCTATTGAAATGCTTTCACTAACCCTTTGAGTGCCAGATATAACTTTAATATCGAAGAAGTTAACTGCACACAGGGTTCTCATGTAAAATAAAAGTGAATTTAAAAGAGATTAGCACACTGTAAATTATGGATCTCTTTGTCCTATTAGATTTCCATACTGCAGCCTATACTCTGTATAGCTCTATTGTCTGAAGAACTAGATCAAATCTGGAGCAAACCAAATTCACCATACTGTGAGGGGGTGAAAATTAAACATCTAATGATTTTTCATGTGCTTTGAAAACTCTGAAACCTCCAGAACAATCTAATGCATTACGAAGAAAGATAGTCATGAAATCTATGAGGTTTTGAGGCAATCAAAACTGAATTTGATTCAAAACAAAATTTTATATGTCCCCTACTGATGTGAAAATGGTTTGCCCCGATACAATCCCAGAAGGCACTGCTCTCATACAAAATGTTTTAAAATGAACATTACCCCCAAAAAAATTCAATTCACTTAGCTTATGTCTGGCAGAGAAAAGTGGTAACCAATTATAAACTCCAATGTCTTTGTCATGCAATAAAAATCTATAATGTAGTTTTTAATATCCCAAAGTTAAAAAGAACAAAATATCTGCAGCATAAATAAAGAATTTTTTTTTTTTTATTTTATTTTTTTTTTATGCATTAAGTAATCATTGAGTGATTAAACTTTTTAATTGCTCTTAAATATTAGGTTGTGAATAAACATTTGTGCCACTTTTATTTATGCAAAGCTTTAGTGCTTATTTTTTCTAGTAATGTCTTATGGTGTAATGTAAACCCACACCCAATACTCTATTGAAACCCTTTGAGCGCCAGATATAACTTTAATATCGAAGAAGTTCACTGCACACAGTGTTCTCATGTAAAATAAAAGTGAATTTAAAAGAGATTAGCACACTGTAAATTATGGATCTCTTTGTCCTATTAGATTTCCATACGGCAGCCTGTACTCTGTATAGCTCTATAGTCTGAAGAACTAGATCAAAACTGGAGCAAACCAAATTCACCATACTGTGAGGGGGTGAAAATTAAACATCTAATGATTTTTCATGTGCTTTCAAAACTCTGAAACCTCCAGAACAATCTAATGCATTACGAAGAAAGATAGTCATGAAATCTATGAGGTTTTGAGGCAATCAAAACTGAATTTGATTCAAAACAAAATTTTATATGTCCCCTACTGATGTGAAAATGGTTTGCCCCGATACAATCCCAGAAGGCACTGCTCTCATACAAAATGTTTTAAAATGAACATTACCCCCAAAAAAATTCAATTCACTTAGCTTATGTCTGGCAGAGAAAAGTGGTAACCAATTATAAACTCCAATGTCTTTGTCATGCAATAAAAATCTATAATGTAGTTTTTAATATCCCAAAGTTAAAAAGAACAAAATATCTGCAGCATAAATAAAGAATTTTTTTATTTTTTTTTTTTATTTTTTTTTAATGCATTAAGTAATCATTGAGTGATTAAACTTTTTAATTGCTCTTAAATATTAGGTTGTGAATAAACATTTGTGCCACTTTTATTTATGCAAAGCTTTAGTGCTTATTTTTTGTAGTAATGTCTTATGGTGTAATGTAAACCCACACCCAATACTCTATTGAAATCCTTTCACTAACCCTTTGAGTGCCAGATATAACTTTAATATCGAAGAAGTTAACTGCACACAGGGTTCTCATGTAAAATAAAAGTGAATTTAAAAGACATTAGCACACTGTAAATTAAGGATCTCTTTGTCCTATTAGATTTCCGTACTGCAGTCTATACTCTGTATAGCTCTATAGTCTGAAGATCTAGATCAAATCTGGAGCAAACCAAATTCACCATACTGTGAGGGGGTGAAAATTAAACATCTAATGATTTTTCATGTGCTTTCAAAACTCTGAAACCTCCAGAACAATCTAATGCATTACGAAGAAAGATAGTCATGAAATCTATGAGGTTTTGAGGCAATCAAAACTGAATTTGATTCAAAACAAAATTTTATATGTCCCCTACTGATGTGAAAATGGTTTGCCCGATACAATCCCAGAAGGCATTGCTCTCATACAAAATGTTTTAAAATGAACATTACCCCAAATCAAATTCACTTCACTTAGCTTATGTCTGTCAGAGAAAAGTGGAAACCAATTATAAACTCCAATGTCTTTGTCATGCAACAAAAATCTATGATGTAGTTTTTAATATCCCAAAGTTAAAAACAATAAAATATCTGCAGCATAAATAAAGAATTTTTTTTTTTTTTTTATGCATTAAGTAATCATTGAGTGATTAAACTTTTTAATTGCTCTTAAATATTAGGTTGTGAATAAACATTTGTGCCACTTTTATTTATGCAAAGCTTTAGTGCTTATTTTTTGTAGTAATGTCTTATGGTGTAATGTAAACCCACACCCAATACTCTATTGAAATACTTTCACTAACCCTTTGAGTGCCAGATATAACTTTAATATCGAAGAAGTTAACTGCACACAGGGTTCTCATGTAAAATAAAAGTGAATTTAAAAGACATTAGCACACTGTAAATTAAGGATCTCTTTGTCCTATTAGATTTCCGTACTGCAGTCTATACTCTGTATAGCTCTATAGTCTGAAGATCTAGATCAAATCTGGAGCAAACCAAATTCACCATACTGTGAGGGGGTGAAAATTAAACATCTAATGATTTTTCATGTGCTTTCAAAACTCTGAAACCTCCAGAACAATCTAATGCATTACGAAGAAAGATAGTCATGAAATCTATGAGGTTTTGAGGCAATCAAAACTGAATTTGATTCAAAACCAAATTTTATATGTCCCCTACTGATGTGAAAATGGTTTGCCCGATACAATCCCAGAAGGCATTGCTCTCATACAAAATGTTTTAAAATGAACATTACCCCAAATCAAATTCACTTCACTTAGCTTATGTCTGTCAGAGAAAAGTGGAAACCAATTATAAACTCCAATGTCTTTGTCATGCAACAAAAATCTATGATGTAGTTTTTAATATCCCAAAGTTAAAAACAATAAAATATCTGCAGCATAAATAAAGAATTTTTTTTTTTTTTTATGCATTAAGTAATCATTGAGTGATTAAACTTTTTAATTGCTCTTAAATATTAGGTTGTGAATAAACATTTGTGCCACTTTTATTTATTCAAAGCTTTAGTGCTTATTTTTTGTAGTAATGTCTTATGGTGTAATGTAAACCCACACCCAATACTCTATTGAAATGCTTTCACTAACCCTTTGAGTGCCAGATATAACTTTAATATCGAAAAAGTTAACTGCACACAGGGTTCTCATGTAAAATAAAAGTGAATTTAAAAGAGATTAGCACACTGTAAATTATGGATCTCTTTGTCCTATTAGATTTCCATACTGCAGCCTATACTCTGTATAGCTCTATTGTCTGAAGAACTAGATCAAATCTTGAGCAAACCAAATTCACCATACTGTGAGGGGGTGAAAATTAAACATCTAATGATTTTTCATGTGCTTTGAAAACTCTGAAACCTCCAGAACAATCTAATGCATTACGAAGAAAGATAGTCATGAAATCTATGAGGTTTTGAGGCAATCAAAACTGAATTTGATTCAAAACAAAATTTTATATGTCCCCTACTGATGTGAAAATGGTTTGCCCCGATACAATCCCAGAAGGCATTGCTCTCATACAAAATGTTTTAAAATGAACATTACCCCAAAAAAAATTCACTTCACTTAGCTTATGTCTGGCAGAGAAAAGTGGTAACCAATTATAAACTCCAATGTCTTTGTCATGCAACAAAAATCTATAATGTAGTTTTTAATATCCCAAAGTTAAAAAGAATAAAATATCTGCAGCATAAATAAAGAATTTTTTTTTTTTATTTTTTTTTATTTTTTATGCATTAAGTAATCATTGAGTGATTAAACTTTTTAATTGCTCTTAAATATTAGGTTGTGAATAAACATTTGTGCCACTTTTATTTATGCAAAGCTTTAGTGCTTATTTTTGTAGTAATGTCTTATGGTGTAATGTAAACCCACACCCAATACTCTATTGAAATGCTTTCACTAACCCTTTGAGTGCCAGATATAACTTTAATATCGAAGAAGTTAACTGCACACAGGGTTCTCATGTAAAATAAAAGTGAATTTAAAAGAGATTAGCACACTGTAAATTATGGATCTCTTTGTCCTATTAGATTTCCATACTGCAGCCTATACTCTGTATAGCTCTATTGTCTGAAGAACTAGATCAAATCTGGAGCAAACCAAATTCACCATACTGTGAGGAGTTGAAAATTAAACATCTAATGATTTTTCATGTGCTTTCAAAACTCTGAAGCCTCCAGAACAATCTAATGCATTACGAAGAAAGATAGTCATGAAATCTATGAGGTTTTGAGGCAATCAAAACTGAATTTGATTCAAAACAAAATTTTATATGTCCCCTACTGATGTGAAAATGGTTTGCCCCGATACAATCCCAGAAGGCATTGCTCTCATACAAAATGTTTTAAAATGAACATTACCCCAAAAAAAATTCACTTCACTTAGCTTATGTCTGGCAGAGAAAAGTGGTAACCAATTATAAACTCCAATGTCTTTGTCATGCAACAAAAATCTATAATGTAGTTTTTAATATCCCAAAGTTAAAAAGAATAAAATATCTGCAGCATAAATAAAGAATTTTTTTTTTTTTATTTTTTTTTTTTTTTATGCATTAAGTAATCATTGAGTGATTAAACTTTTTAATTGCTCTTAAATATTAGGTTGTGAATAAACATTTGTGCCACTTTTATTTATGCAAAGCTTTAGAGCATATTTTTTGTAGTTATGTCTTATGTTGTAATGTAAACCCACACCCAATACTCTAATGAAATCCTTTCACTAACCCTTTAAGTGCCAGATATAACATTAATATCGAAGAAGTTAACTGCACACAGGGTTCTCATGTAAAATAAAAGTGAATTTAAAAGACATTAGCACACTGTAAATTAAGGATCTCTTTGTCCTATTAGATTTCCGTACTGCAGCCTATACTCTGTATAGCTCTATAGTCTCAAGATCTAGATCAAATCTGGAGCAAACCAAATTCACCATACTGTGAGGGTGTGAAAATTAAACATCTAATGATTTTTCATGTGCTTTCAAAACTCTGAAACCTCCAGAACAATTTAATGCATTACGAAGAAAGATAGTCATGAAATCTATGAGATTTTGAGGCAATCAAAACTGAATTTGATTCAAAACAAAATTTTATATGTCCCCTACTGATGTGAAAATGGTTTACCCCCATACAATTCCAGAAGGCATTGCTCTCATACAAAATGTTTTAAAATGAATATTACCCCAAAACAAATTCACTTCACTTAGCTTATGTCTGGCAGAGAAAAGTGGTAACCAATTATAAACTCCAATGTCTTTGTCATGGAAGAAAAATCTATGATGTAGTTTTTAATATCCGAAAGTTAAAAACAATAAAATATCTGCAGCATAAATAAAGAATTTTTTTTTTTTTTTTTTTTTTTTTTTAATGCATTAAGTAATCATTGAGTGATTAAACTTTTTAATTGCTCTTAAATATTAGGTTGTGAATAAACATTTGTGCCACTTTTATTTATGCAAAGCTTTAGTGCATATTTTTTGTAGTAATGTCTTATGGTGTAATGTAAACCCACACCCAATACTCTAATGAAATCCTTTCACTAACCCTTTAAGTGCCAGATATAACATTAATATCGAAGAAGTTAACTGCACACAGGGTTCTCATGTAAAATAAAAGTGAATTTAAAAGACATTAGCACACTGTAAATTAAGGATCTCTTTGTCCTATTAGATTTCTGTACTGCAGCCTATACTCTGTATAGCTCTATAGTCTGAAGATCTAGATCAAATCTGGAGCAAACCAAATTCACCATACTGTGAGGGGGTGAAAATTAAACATCTAATGATTTTTCATGTGCTTTCAAAACTCTGAAACCTTCAGAACAATTTAATGCACTACGAAGAAAGATAGTCATGAAATCTATGAGATTTTGAGGCAATCAAAACTGAATTTGATTCAATACAAAATTTTATATGTCCCCTACTGATGTGAAAATGGGTTACCCCCATACAATTCCAGAAGGCATTGCTCTCATGCAAAATGTTTTAAAATGAATATTACCCCAAAACAAATTCACTTCACTTAGCTTATGTCTGGCAGAGAAAAGTGGTAACCAATTATAAACTCCAATGTCTTTGTCATGGAAGAAAAATCTATGATGTAGTTTTTAATATCCGAAAGTTAAAAACAATAAAATATCTGCAGCATAAATAAAGAATTTTTTTTTTTTTTTTTTTTTTTTTTTAATGCATTAAGTAATCATTGAGTGATTAAACTTTTTAATTGCTCTTAAATATTAGGTTGTGAATAAACATTTGTGCCACTTTTATTTATGCAAAGCTTTTGTGCATATTTTTTGTAGTAATGTCTTATGGTGTAATGTAAACCCACACCCAATACTCTATTGAAATCCTTTCACTAACCCTTTGAGTGCCAGATATAACTTTAATATCAAAGAAGTTAACTGCACACAGGGTTCTCATGTAAAATAAAAGTGAATTTAAAAGATATTAGCACACTGTAAATTATGGATCTCTTTGTCCTATTAGATTTCCATACTGCAGCCTATACTCTGTATAGCTTTATAGTCTGAAGAATTAGATCAAATCTGGAGCAAACCAAATTCACCATACTGTGAGGGGGTGAAAATTAAACATCTAATGATTTTTCATGTGCTTTCAAAACTCTGAAACCTCCAGAACAATCTAAAGCATTACGAAGAAAGATAGTCATTAGTGTTGAGCGAGCGTGCTCGGCCGATGCTCGGATCGGCTCGAGCATCGCTCTGCTCGGCACATGGCGGTACTCGTACGAGTACCGCCATGTGCTCGCCCGACATGTTCGGGTGAAGAGGATCTGTGCCGGAAGAGGCACAGATCCGAAGACGCTCCGCTGGACCACCAGGGAATGGAGGTACGGGGGCATTGCGGAGATGAAGGGGGCATTGCGGAGATGAAGGGGGACATTGTGGAAGAGGGGCATAGACTCTATGCCCCTCTTCCACAATGTCCCCCTTCATCTCCGCTATGCCCGTCTTCCACAATGTGCCCCTTCATCTCCGCTATGCCCCTCTTCCACAATGTCCCCCTTCATCTCCTATGCCATAGAGGAGATGAAGGGGGACATTGTGGAAGAGGGGCATAGCGGAGATGAAGGGGGACATTGTGGAAGAGGGGCATAGACTCTATGCCCCTCTTCCACAATGTCCCCCTTCATCTCCGCTATGCCCCTCTTCCACAATGTCCCCCTTCATCTCCGCTATGGCATAGGAGATGAAGGGGGACATTGTGGAAGAGGGGCATAGCGGAGATGAAGGGGGACATTGACCAGGCACCCTCCGCTCATCAGAGCAGGGGGTGCCTGGTTTAATGCTCGAGTGCTCCCATTCATTTGAATGGGGCTCGGGTGCTCGGCCGAGCACTCGAGCATCAGGGGGTGCTCGGTCAGAGCACCCGAGCATCGGGGTGCTCGCTCATCCCTAATAGTCATGAAATCTATGAGGTTTTGAGGCAATCAAAACAGAATTTGATTCAAAACAAAATTTTATATATCCCCTACTGATGTGAAAATGGTTTGCCCCGATACAATCCCAGAAGGCATTGCTCTCATACAAAATGTTTTAAAATGAAAATTACCCCAAAACAAATTCACTTCACTTAGCATATGTCTGGCAGAGAAAAGTGGTAACCAATTATAAACTCCAATGTCTTTGTCATGCAACAAAAATCTATCATGTAGTTTTTAATATCCCAAATTAAAAAAAATAAAATATCTAAAGCAATAATAAAGATTTTTTTTTTTTGATACATTATGTAATCATTGAGAGATTAAACTTTATAATTGCTCTTAAATATTAGGTTGTGAATAAACATTTGTGCCACTTTTATTTATGCAAAGGTTTAGTACTTATTTTTTGTAGTAATGTCTTATGGTGCAATGTAAACCCACACCCAATACTCTAATGAAATCCTTTCACTAACCCTTTCAGTGCCAGATATAACTTTAATTTCAAAGAAGTTAACTGCACACAGGGTTCTCATGTAAAATAAAAGTGAATTTAAAAGACATTAGCACACTGTAAATTATGGATCTCTTTGTCCTATTAGATTTCCATACTGCAGCCTATACTCTGTATAGCTTTATAGTCTGAAGAATTAGATCAAATCTGGAGCAAACCAAATTCACCATACTATGAGGGGGTGAAAATTAAACATCTAATGATTTTTCATGTGCTTTCAAAACTCTGAAACCTCCAGAACAATCTAAAGCATTACGAAGAAAGATAGTCATGAAATCTATGAGGTTTTGAGGCAATCAAAACAGAATTTGATTCAAAACAAAATTTTATATGTCCCCTACTGATGTGAAAATGGTTTGCCCCGATACAATCCCAGAAGGCATTGCTCTCATACAAAATGTTTTAAAATGAACATTACCCCAAAACAAATTCACTTCACTTAGCTTATGTCTGGCAGAGAAAAGTGGTAACCAATTATAAACTCCAATGTCTTTGTCATGCAACAAAAATCTATGATGTAGTTTTTAATATCCCAAAGTTAAAAAGAATAAAATATCTGCAGCATAAATAAAGAATTTTTTTTTTTTTTTTTTTTTTTTTTTTTTTATGCATTAAGTAATCATTGAGTGATTAAACTTTTTAATTGCTCTTAAATATTAGGTTGTGAATAAACATTTGTGCCACTTTTATTTATGCAAAGCTTTAGTGCTTATTTTTTGTAGTAATGTGTTATGGTGTAATGTAAACCCACACCCAATACTCTATTGAAATCCTTTCACTAACCCTTTGAGTGCCAGATATAACTTTAATATCGAAGAAGTTAACTGCACACAGGGTTCTCATGTAAAATAAAAGTGAATTTAAAAGACATTAGCACTCTGTAAATTAAGGATCTCTTTGTCGTATTAGATTTCCGTACTGCAGCCTGTACTCTGTATAGCTCTATAGTCTGAAGATCTAGATCAAATCTGGAGCAAACCAAATTCACCATACTGTGAGGGGGTGAAAATTAAACATCTAATGATTTTTCATGTGCTTTCAAAACTCTGAAACCTCCAGAACAATCTAATGCATTACGAAGAAAGATAGTCATGAAATCTATGAGGTTTTGAGGCAATCAAAACTGAATTTGATTCAAAACAAAATTTTATATGTCCCCTACTGATGTGAAAATAGTTTGCCCCGATACAATCCCAGAAGGCATTGCTCTCATACAAAATGTTTTAAAATGAACATTACCCCGAAACAAATTCACTTCATTTAGCTTATGTCTGGCAGAGAAAAGTGGTAACCAATTATAAACTCCAATGTCTTTGTCATGCAACAAAAATCTATTATGTAGTTTTTAATATCCCAAAGTTAAAAAGAATAAAATATCTGCAGCATAAATAAAGAATTTTTTTTTTTTTTTTTTTTTTTTTTTTTATGCATTAAGTAATCATTGAGTGATTAAACTTTTTAATTGCTCTTAAATATTAGGTTGTGAATAAACATTTGTGCCACTTTTATTTATGCAAAGCTTTAGAGCATATTTTTTGTAGTAATGTCTTATGGTGTAATGTAAACCCACACCCAATACTCTGATGAAATCCTTTCACTAACCCTTTAAGTGCCAGATATAACATTAATATCGAAGAAGTTAACTGCACACAGGGTTCTCATGTAAAATAAAAGTGAATTTAAAAGACATTAGCACACTGTAAATTAAGGATCTCTTTGTCCTATTAGATTCCCATACTGCAGCCTATACTCTGTATAGCTCTATAGTCTGAAGAACTAGATCAAATCTGGAGCAAACCAAATTCACCATGCTGTGAGGGGGTGAAAATTAAACATCTAATGATTTTTCATGTGCTTTAAAAACTCTGAAACCTCCAGAACAATCTAATGCATTACGAAGAAAGATAGTCATGAAATCTATGAGGTTTTGAGGCATTCAAAACTGAATTTGATGCAAAATAAAATTTTATATGTCCCCTACTGATGTGAAAATGGTTTGCCCCGATACAATCCCAGAAGGCATTGCTCTCATACAAAATGTTTTAAAATGGACATTACCCCAAAACAAATTCACTTCACTTAGCTTATGTCTGGCAGAGAAAAGTGGTAACCAATTATAAAGTCCAATGTCTTTGTCATGCAACAAAAATCTATAATGTAGTTCTTAGTATCCCAAATTAAAAAAAATAAAATATCTAAAGCAATAATAAAGATTTTTTTTTTTTTTGATACGTTATGTAATCATTGAGAGATTAAACTTTATAATTGCTCTTAAATATTAGGTTGTGAATAAACATTTGTGCCACTTTTATTTATGCAAAGGTTTAGTACTTATTTTTTGTAGTAATGTCTTATGGTGCAATGTAAACCCACACCCGATACTCTAATGAAATCCTTTCACTAACCCTTTCAGTGCCAGATATAACTTTAATTTCAAAGAAGTTAACTGCACACAGGGTTCTCATGTAAAATAAAAGTGAATTTAAAAGACATTAGCACACTGTAAATTATGGATCTCTTTGTCCTATTAGATTTCCATACTGCAGCCTATACTCTGTATAGCTTTATAGTCTGAAGAATTAGATCAAATCTGGAGCAAACCAAATTCACCATACTGTGAGGGGGTGAAAATTAAACATCTAATGATTTTTCATGTGCTTTCAAAACTCTGAAACCTCCAGAACAATCTAAAGCATTACGAAGAAAGATAGTCATGAAATCTATGAGGTTTTGAGGCAATCAAAACAGAATTTGATTCAAAACAAAATTTTATATGTCCCCTACTGATGTGAAAATGGTTTGCCCCGATACAATCCCAGAAGGCATTGCTCTCATACAAAATGTTTTAAAATGAACATTACCCCAAAACAAATTCACTTCACTTAGCTTATGTCTGGCAGAGAAAAGTGGTAACCAATTATAAACTCCAATGTCTTTGTCATGCAACAAAAATCTATGATGTAGTTTTTAATATCCCAAAGTTAAAAAGAATAAAATATCTGCAGCATAAATAAAGAATTTTTTTTTTTTTTTTTTTTTTTTTTTTTTTTATGCATTAAGTAATCATTGAGTGATTAAACTTTTTAATTGCTCTTAAATATTAGGTTGTGAATAAACATTTGTGCCACTTTTATTTATGCAAAGCTTTAGTGCTTATTTTTTGTAGTAATGTGTTATGGTGTAATGTAAACCCACACCCAATACTCTATTAAAATCCTTTCACTAACCCTTTGAGTGCCAGATATAACTTTAATATCGAAGAAGTTAACTGCACACAGGGTTCTCATGTAAAATAAAAGTGAATTTAAAAGACATTAGCACTCTGTAAATTAAGGATCTCTTTGTCGTATTAGATTTCCGTACTGCAGCCTGTACTCTGTATAGCTCTATAGTCTGAAGATCTAGATCAAATCTGGAGCAAACCAAATTCACCATACTGTGAGGGGGTGAAAATTAAACATCTAATGATTTTTCATGTGCTTTCAAAACTCTGAAACCTCCAGAACAATCTAATGCATTACGAAGAAAGATAGTCATGAAATCTATGAGGTTTTGAGGCAATCAAAACTGAATTTGATTCAAAACAAAATTTTATATGTCCCCTACTGATGTGAAAATAGTTTGCCCCGATACAATCCCAGAAGGCATTGCTCTCATACAAAATGTTTTAAAATGAACATTACCCCGAAACAAATTCACTTCATTTAGCTTATGTCTGGCAGAGAAAAGTGGTAACCAATTATAAACTCCAATGTCTTTGTCATGCAACAAAAATCTATTATGTAGTTTTTAATATCCCAAAGTTAAAAAGAATAAAATATCTGCAGCATAAATAAAGAATTTTTTTTTTTTTTTTTTTTTTTTTTTTTATGCATTAAGTAATCATTGAGTGATTAAACTTTTTAATTGCTCTTAAATATTAGGTTGTGAATAAACATTTGTGCCACTTTTATTTATGCAAAGCTTTAGAGCATATTTTTTGTAGTAATGTCTTATGGTGTAATGTAAACCCACACCCAATACTCTGATGAAATCCTTTCACTAACCCTTTAAGTGCCAGATATAACATTAATATCGAAGAAGTTAACTGCACACAGGGTTCTCATGTAAAATAAAAGTGAATTTAAAAGACATTAGCACACTGTAAATTAAGGATCTCTTTGTCCTATTAGATTCCCATACTGCAGCCTATACTCTGTATAGCTCTATAGTCTGAAGAACTAGATCAAATCTGGAGCAAACCAAATTCACCATGCTGTGAGGGGGTGAAAATTAAACATCTAATGATTTTTCATGTGCTTTAAAAACTCTGAAACCTCCAGAACAATCTAATGCATTACGAAGAAAGATAGTCATGAAATCTATGAGGTTTTGAGGCATTCAAAACTGAATTTGATGCAAAATAAAATTTTATATGTCCCCTACTGATGTGAAAATGGTTTGCCCCGATACAATCCCAGAAGGCATTGTTCTCATACAAAATGTTTTAAAATGGACATTACCCCAAAACAAATTCACTTCACTTAGCTTATGTCTGGCAGAGAAAAGTGGTAACCAATTATAAAGTCCAATGTCTTTGTCATGCAACAAAAATCTATAATGTAGTTCTTAGTATCCCAAATTAAAAAAAATAAAATATCTAAAGCAATAATAAAGATTTTTTTTTTTTTGATACATTATGTAATCATTGAGAGATTAAACTTTATAATTGCTCTTAAATATTAGGTTGTGAATAAACATTTGTGCCACTTTTATTTATGCAAAGGTTTAGTACTTATTTTTTGTAGTAATGTCTTATGGTGCAATGTAAACCCACACCCGATACTCTAATGAAATCCTTTCACTAACCCTTTCAGTGCCAGATATAACTTTAATTTCAAAGAAGTTAACTGCACACAGGGTTCTCATGTAAAATAAAAGTGAATTTAAAAGACATTAGCACACTGTAAATTATGGATCTCTTTGTCCTATTAGATTTCCATACTGCAGCCTATACTCTGTATAGCTTTATAGTCTGAAGAATTAGATCAAATCTGGAGCAAACCAAATTCACCATACTGTGAGGGGGTGAAAATTAAACATCTAATGATTTTTCATGTGCTTTCAAAACTCTGAAACCTCCAGAACAATCTAAAGCATTACGAAGAAAGATAGTCATGAAATCTATGAGGTTTTGAGGCAATCAAAACAGAATTTGATTCAAAACAAAATTTTATATGTCCCCTACTGATGTGAAAATGGTTTGCCCCGATACAATCCCAGAAGGCATTGCTCTCATACAAAATGTTTTAAAATGAACATTACCCCAAAACAAATTCACTTCACTTAGCTTATGTCTGGCAGAGAAAAGTGGTAACCAATTATAAACTCCAATGTCTTTGTCATGGAACAAAAATCTATGATGTAGTTTTTAATATCCCAAAGTTAAAAAGAATAAAATATCTGCAGCATAAATAAAGAATTTTTTTTTTTTTTTTTTTTTTTTTATGCATTAAGTAATCATTGAGTGATTAAACTTTTTAATTGCTCTTAAATATTAGGTTGTGAATAAACATTTGTGCCACTTTTATTTATGCAAAGCTTTAGTGCTTATTTTTTGTAGTAATGTGTTATGGTGTAATGTAAACCCACACCCAATACTCTATTGAAATCCTTTCACTAACCCTTTGAGTGCCAGATATAACTTTAATATCGAAGAAGTTAACTGCACACAGGGTTCTCATGTAAAATAAAAGTGAATTTAAAAGACATTAGCACTCTGTAAATTAAGGATCTCTTTGTCGTATTAGATTTCCGTACTGCAGCCTGTACTCTGTATAGCTCTATAGTCTGAAGATCTAGATCAAATCTGGAGCAAACCAAATTCACCATACTGTGAGGGGGTGAAAATTAAACATCTAATGATTTTTCATGTGCTTTCAAAACTCTGAAACCTCCAGAACAATCTAATGCATTACGAAGAAAGATAGTCATGAAATCTATGAGGTTTTGAGGCAATCAAAACTGAATTTGATTCAAAACAAAATTTTATATGTCCCCTACTGATGTGAAAATAGTTTGCCCCGATACAATCCCAGAAGGCATTGCTCTCATACAAAATGTTTTAAAATGAACATTACCCCGAAACAAATTCACTTCATTTAGCTTATGTCTGGCAGAGAAAAGTGGTAACCAATTATAAACTCCAATGTCTTTGTCATGCAACAAAAATCTATGATGTAGTTTTTAATATCCCAAAGTTAAAAAGAATAAAATATCTGCAGCATAAATAAAGAATTTTTTTTTTTTTTTTTTTTTTTTTTTATGCATTAAGTAATCATTGAGTGATTAAACTTTTTAATTGCTCTTAAATATTAGGTTGTGAATAAACATTTGTGCCACTTTTATTTATGCAAAGCTTTAGAGAATATTTTTTGTAGTAATGTCTTATGCTGTAATGTAAACCCACAGCCAATACTCTAATGAAATCCTTTCACTAACCCTTTAAGTGCCAGATATAACATTAATATCGAAGAAGTTAACTGCACACAGGGTTCTCATGTAAAATAAAAGTGAATTTAAAAGACATTAGCACACTGTAAATTAAGGATCTCTTTGTCCTATTAGATTCCCATACTGCAGCCTATACTCTGTATAGCTCTATAGTCTGAAGAACTAGATCAAATCTGGAGCAAACCAAATTCACCATGCTGTGAGGGGGTGAAAATTAAATATCTAATGATTTTTCATGTTTTTTAAAAACTCTGAAACCTCCAGAACAATCTAATGCATTACGAAGAAAGATAGTCATGAAATCTATGAGGTTTTGAGGCTTTCAAAACTGAATTTGATGCAAAATAAAATTTTATATGTCCCCTACTGATGTGAAAATGGTTTGCCCCGATAAAATCCCAGAAGGCATTGCTCTCATACAAAATGTTTTAAAATGGACATTACCCCAAAACAAATTCTCTTCAGTTAGCTTATGTCTGGCAGAGAAAAGTGGTAACCAATTATAAAGTCTAATGTCTTTATCATGCAACAAAAATCTATAATGTAGTTCTTAATATCCCAAATTAAAAAAAATAAAATATCTAAAGCAATAATAAAGATTTTTTTTTTTTTTGATACATTATGTAATCATTGAGAGATTAAACTTTATAATTGCTCTTAAATATTAGGTTGTGAATAAACATTTGTGCCACTTTTATTTATGCAAAGGTTTAGTACTTATTTTTTGTAGTAATGTCTTATGGTGCAATGTAAACCCACACCCAATACTCTAATGAAATCCTTTCACTAACCCTTTCAGTGCCAGATATAACTTTAATTTCAAAGAAGTTAACTGCACACAGGGTTCTCATGTAAAATAAAAGTGAATTTAAAAGACATTAGCACACTGTAAATTATGGATCTCTTTGTCCTATTAGATTTCCATACTGCAGCCTATACTCTGTATAGCTTTATAGTCTGAAGAATTAGATCAAATCTGGAGCAAACCAAATTCACCATACTGTGAGGGGGTGAAAATTAAACATCTAATGATTTTTCATGTGCTTTCAAAACTCTGAAACCTCCAGAACAATCTAAAGCATTACGAAGAAAGATAGTCATGAAATCTATGAGGTTTTGAGGCAATCAAAACAGAATTTGATTCAAAACAAAATTTTATATGTCCCCTACTGATGTGAAAATGGTTTGCCCCGATACAATCCCAGAAGGCATTGCTCTCATACAAAATGTTTTAAAATGAACATTACCCCAAAACAAATTCACTTCACTTAGCTTATGTCTGGCAGAGAAAAGTGGTAACCAATTATAAACTCCAATGTCTTTGTCATGCAACAAAAATCTATGATGTAGTTTTTAATATCCCAAAGTTAAAAAGAATAAAATATCTGCAGCATAAATAAAGAATTTTTTTTTTTTTTTTTTTTTTTTTTTTTTTTTTTTATGCATTAAGTAATCATTGAGTGATTAAACTTTTTAATTGCTCTTAAATATTAGGTTGTGAATAAACATTTGTGCCACTTTTATTTATGCAAAGCTTTAGTGCTTATTTTTTGTAGTAATGTGTTATGGTGTAATGTAAACCCACACCCAATACTCTATTGAAATCCTTTCACTAACCCTTTGAGTGCCAGATATAACATTAATATCGAAGAAGTTAACTGCACACAGGGTTCTCATGTAAAATAAAAGTGAATTTAAAAGAGATTAGCACACTGTAAATTATGGATCTCTTTGTCCTATTAGATTTCCATACGGCAGCCTATACTCTGTATAGCTCTATAGTCTGAAGAACTAGATCAAATCTGGAGCAAACCAAATTCACCATACTGTGAGGGGGTGAAAATTAAACATCTAATGATTTTTCATGTGCTTTCAAAACTCTGAAACCTCCAGAACAATCTAATGCATTACGAAGAAAGATAGTCATGAAATCCATGAGGTTTTGAGGCAATCAAAACTGAATTTGATTCAAAACAAAATTTTATATGTCCCCACTGATGTGAAAATGGTTTGCCCCGATACAATCCCAGAAGGCATTGCTCTCATACAAAATGTTTTAAAATGAACATTACCCCAAAACAAATTCACTTCACTTAGCTTATGTCTGGCAGAGAAAAGTGGTAACCAATTATAAACTCCAATGTCTTTGTCATGCAACAAAAATCTGTGATGTAGTTTTTAATATCCCAAAGTTAAAAACAATAAAATATCTGCAGCATAAATATTTTTTTTTTTTTTTTTTTTTTTTTTTTTTTTAAATGCATTAAGTAATCATTGAGTGATTAAACTTTTTAATTGCTCTTAAATATTAGGTTGTGAATAAACATTTGTGCCACTTTTATTTATGCAAAGCTTTAGTGCTTATTTTTTGTAGTAATGTCTTATGGTGTAATGTAAACCCACACCCAATACTCTATTGAAATCCTTTCACTAACCCTTTGAGTGCCAGATATAACTTTAATATCTAAGAAGTTAACTTCACACAGGGTTCTCATGTAAAATAAAAGTGAATTTAAAAGACATTAGCAGACTGTAAATTATGGATCTCTTTGTCCTATTAGATTCCCATACTGCAGCCTATACTCTGTATAGCTCTATAGTCTGAAGAACTAGATCAAATCTGGAGCAAACCAAATTCACCATGCTGTGAGGGGGTGAAAATTAAACATCTAATGATTTTTCATGTGCTTTAAAAACTCTGAAAAATCCCGAACAATCTAATGCATTATGAAGAAAGATAGTCATGAAATCTATGAGGTTTTGAGGCATTCAAAACTGAATTTGATGCAAAATAAAATTTTATATGTCCCCTACTGATGTGAAAATGGTTTGCCCCGATACAATCCCAGAAGGCATTGCTCTCATACAAAATGTTTTAAAATGTACATTACCCCAAAACAAATTCACTTCACTTAGCTTATGTCTGGCAGAGAAAAGTGGTAACCAATTATAAAGTCCAATGTCTTTGTCATGCAACAAAAATCTATGATGTAGTTTTTAATATCCCAAAGTTAAAAATAATAAAATATCTGCAGCATAAATAAAGATTTTTTTTTTTTTTTTTTTTTTTTTATGCATTAAGTAATCATTGAGTGATTAAACTTTTTAATTGCTCTTAAATATTAGGTTGTGAATAAACATTTGTGCCACTTTTATTTATGCAAAGCTTTAGAGCATATTTTTTGTAGTAATGTCTTATGGTGTAATGTTATCCCACACCCAATACTCTATTGAAATCCTTTCACTAACCCTTTGAGTGCCAGATATAACTTTAATATTGAAGAAGTTAACTGCACACAGGGTTCTCATGTAAAATAAAAGTTAATTTAAAAGACATTAGCACACTGTAAATTATGGATCTCTTTGTCCTATTAGATTTCCATACTGCAGCCTATACTCTGTATAGCTCTATAGTCTGAAGATCTAGATCAAATCTGGAGCAAACCAAATTCACCATACTGTGAGGGGGTGAAAATTAAACATCTAATGATTTTTTGTGTGCTTTAAAAACTCTGAAACCTCCAGAACAATCTAATACATTACGAAGAAAGATAGTCATGAAATCTATGAGGTTTTGAGGCAATCAAAACTGAATTTGATTCAAAACAAAATTTTATAAGTCCCCTACTGATCTGAAAATGGATTGCCCCGATACAATCCCTGAAGGCATTCCTCTCATACAAAATGTTTTAAAATGTACATTACCCCAAAACAAATTCACTTCACTTAGCTTATGTCTGGCAGAGAAAAGTGGTAATCAATTATAAACTCGAATGTCTTTGTCATGGAACAAAAAGCTATGATGTAGTTTTTAATATCCCAAAGTTAAAAAAATGAAATATCTGAAGCATAAATATAGATTTTTTTTATTTTTTATTTTTTTTTGCATTAAGTAATCATTGAGTGATTAATCTTTTTAATTGCTCTTAAATATTAGGTTGTGAATAAACATTTGTGCAACCTTTATTTATGCAAAGCTTTAGTGCTTATTTTTTGTAGTAATGTCTGATGGTGTAATGTAAACCCACACCCAATACTCTATTGAAATCCTTTCACTAACCTTTGAGTGCCAGATATAACTTTAATATCGAAGAAGTTAACTGCACACAGGGTTCTCATGTAAAATAAAAGTGAATTTAAAAGAGGTTAGCACACTGTAAATTATGGATCTTTTTGTTCTATAAGATTTCCATACTGCAGCCTATACTCTGTATAGCTCTATAGTCTGAAGAACTAGATCAAATCTGGAGCAAACCAAATTCACCATACTGTGAGGGGGTGAAAATTAAACATCTAATGATTTTTCATGTGCTTTCAAAACTCTGAAACCTCCATAACAATCTAATACATTACGAAGAAATATAGTCATGAAATCTATGAGGTTTTGAGGCAATCAAAACTGAATTTGATTCAAAACAAAATTTTATATGTCCCCTACTGATGTGAAAATGGTTTGCCCCTATACAATCCCGGAAAGCATTGCTCTCATACAAAATGTTTTAAAGTGAACATTACCCCAGAACAAATTCACTTCACTTAGCTTATGTCTGGCAGAGAAAAATGGTAACCAATTATAAACTCCAATAACTTTGTCATGCAACAAAAATCTATGATGTAGTTTTTAATATCCCAAAGTTAAAAAAAATAAAATATCTAAAGCAATAATAAAGATTTTTTTTTTTTTTTTTTTTTGATACATTATGTAATCATTGAGAGATTAAACTTTATAATTGCTCTTAAATATTAGGTTGTGAATAAACATTTGTGCCACTTTTATTTATGCAAAGCTTTAGTGCTTATTTTTTGTAATAATGTCTTATGGTGTAATGTAAACCCACACCCAATACTCTATTGAAATCCTTTCACTAACCCTTTGAGCGCAAGATATAACTTTAATATCGAAGAAGTTAACTGCACACAGGGTTCTCATGTAAAATAAAAGTGAATTTAAAAGACATTAGCACACTGTAAATTATGGATCTCTTTGTCCTATTAGATTTCCATACTGCAGCCTATACTCTGTATAGCTCTATAGTCTGAAGATCTAGATCAAATCTGGAGCAAACCAAATTCACCATACTGTGAGGGGGTGAAAATTAAACATCTAATGATTTTTTGTGTGCTTTAAAAACTCTGAAACCTCCAGAACAATCTAATGCATTACGAAGAAAGATAGTCATGAAATCTATGAGGTTTTGAGGCAATCAAAACTGAATTTGATTCAAAACAAAATTTTATAAGTCCCCTACTGATGTGAAAATGGTTTGCCCCGATACAATCCCAGAAGGCATTGCTCTCATACAAAATGTTTTAAAATGTACATTACCCCAAAACAAATTCACTTCACTTAGCTTATGTCTGGCAGAGAAAAGTGGTAACCAATTATAAACTTCAATGTCTTTGTCACGCAACAAAAATCTATGATGTATTTTTTAATATCCCAAGGTTAAAAAAAATTAAATATCTGAAGCATAAATAAAGAATTTTTTTTTTTTTTTTTTTTTTTTTTATGTATTAAGTAAGCATTGAGTGATTAAACTTTTTAATTGCTCTTAAATATTAGGTTGTGAATAAACATTTGTGCCACTTTTATTTATGCAAAGGTTTAGTGCTTATTTTTTGTAGTAATGTCTTATGGTGTAATGTAAACCCACACCCAATACTCTAATGAAATCCTTTCACTAACCCTTTCAGTGCCAGATATAACTTTAATTTCAAAGAAGTTAACTGCACACAGGGTTCTCATGTAAAATAAAAGTGAATTTAAAAGACATTAGCACACTGTAAATTATGGATCTCTTTGTCCTATTAGATTTCCATACTGCAGCCTATAATCTGTATAGCTCTATAGTCTGAAGATCTAGATCAAATCTGGAGCAAACCAAATTCACCATACTGTGAGGGGGTGAAAATTAAACATCTAATGATTTTTCATGTGCTTTCAAAACTGTGAAACCTCCAGAACAATCTAATGCATTACAAAGAAAGATAGTCATGAAATCTATGAGGTTTTGAGGCAATCAAAACTGAATTTGATTCAAAACAAAATTTTATATGTCCCCTACTGATGTGAAAATGGTTTGCCCCGATGCAATCCCAGAAGGCATTGCTCTCATACAAAATGTTTTAAAATGAACATTACCCCAAACCAAATTCACTTCATTTAGCTTATGTCTGGCAGAGAAAAGTGGTAACCAATTATAAACTCGAATGTCTTTGTTATGGAACAAAAAGCTATGATGTAGTTTTTAATATCCCAAAGTTAAAAAAATAAAATATCTGAAGCATAAATATAGATTTTTTTTTATTTATTTTTTTTTTTTTGCATTAAGTAATCATTGAGTGATTAATCTTTTTAATTGCTCTTAAATAATAGGTTGTGAATAAACATTTGTGCAACCTTTATTTATGCAAAGCTTTAGTGCTTATTTTTTGTAGTAATGTCTGATGGTGTAATGTAAACCTACACCCAATACTCTATTGAAATCCTTTCACTAACCCTTTGAGTGCCAGATATAACTTTAATATCGAAGAAGTTAACTGCACACAGGGTACTCATGTAAAATAAAAATGAATTTAAAAGAGATTAGCACACTGTAAATTATGGATCTCTTTGTCCTATTAGATTTCCATACTGCAGCCTATACTCTGTATAGCTCTATAGTCTGAAGAACTAGATAAAATCTGGAGCAAACCAAATTCACCATGCTGTGATGGGTTGAAAATTAAACATGTAATGATTTTTCATGTGCTTTCAAAACTCTGAAACCTCCAGAACAATCTAATGCATTACGAAGAAAGATAGTCATGAAAACTATGACGTTTTGAGACAAACAAAAATGAATTTATTTCAAAACAAAATAATATATGTCCCCTACTGAGGTGAATATGGTTTGCCCCGATACAATCCCAGAAGACATTGCTCTCATAAAAATGTTTTAAAATGAATATTACCCTAAAACAAATTCAGTTTACTTAGCTTATTTCCGTCAGAAAAAAGCGATAACCAATTATAAACTCCATTGTCTTTGTCATGCAAAAAAAATTTATGATGTAGTTTTTAATATCCCAAAGTTAAAAATTATAAAATATCTGAAGTATAAATAATTTTTTTTTTTTTTTTTATGCATTAAGTAATCATTGAGTGATTAAACTTTTTAATTGCTATTAAATATAAGGTTGTGAATAAACATTTGTGCCACTTTTATTTATGCAAAGCTTTAGTGCTTATTTTTTGTAGTAATGTCTGATGGTGTAATGTAAACCCACACCCAATACTCTATTGAAATCCTTTCACTATCCCTTTGAGTGTCAGATATAACTTTAATATCGAAGAAGTTAACTGCACACAGGGTTCTCATGTAAAATAAAAGTGAATTTAAAAGGCATTAGCACTTTGTAAATTATGGATCTCTTTGTCCTATTAGATTTCCATACTGCAGCCTATACTCTGTATAGCTCTATAGTCTGAAGAACTAGATCAAATCTGGAGCAAACCAAATTCACCATGCTATGAGGGGGTGAAAATTAAACATCTAATGATTTTTCATGTGCTTTAAAAACTCTGAAACATTCAGAACAATCTAATGCATTACGAAGAAAGATAGTCATGAAATCTATGAGGTTTTGAGGCATTCAAAATTGAATTTGATGCAAAAAAAATTTTATATGTCCCCTACTGATGTGAAAATGGTTTGGCTCGATAAAATCCCAGAAGGCATTGCTCTCATACAAAATGTTTTAAAATGTACATTACTGCAAAACAAATTCACTTCACTTAGCTTATGTCTGGCAGAGAAAAGTGGTAACGAATTATAAACTTCAATGTCTTTGTCACGCAACAAAAATCTATGATGTAGTTTTTAATATCCCAAGGTTAAAAAAAATTAAATATCTGAAGCATAAATAAAGAATTTTTTTTTTTTTTTTTTTTTTTTTTTTTATGTATTAAGTAAGCATTGAGTGATCAAACTTTTTAATTGCTCTTAAATATTAGGTTGTGAATAAACATTTGTGCCACTTTTATTTATGCAAAGGTTTAGTGCTTATTTTTTGTAGTAATGTCTTATGGTGTAATGTAAACCCACACCCAATACTCTATTGAAATCCTTTCACTAACCCTTTGAGTGCCAGATATAACTTTAATTTCAAAGAAGTTAACTGCACACAGGGTTCTCATGTAAAATAAAAGTGAATTTAAAAGACATTAGCACACTGTAAGTTATGGATCTCTTTGTCCTATTAGTTTTCCATACTGCAGCCTGTAATCTGTATAGCTCTATAGTCTGAAGATCTAGATCAAATCTGGAGCAAACCAAATTCACCATACTGTGAGGGGGTGAAAATTAAACATCTAATGATTTTTCATGTGCTTTCAAAACTCTGAAACCTCCAGAACAATCTAATGCATTACGAAGAAAGATAGTCATGAAATCTATGAGGTTTTGAGGCAATCAAAACTGAATTTGATTCAAAACAAAATTTTATATGTCCCCTACTGATGTGAAAATGGTTTGCCCCGATACAATCCCAGAAGGCATTGCTCTCATACAAAATGTTTTAAAATGAACATTACCTCAAAACAAATTCACTTCAGTTAGCTTACGCCTGGCAGAAAAAAGTGGTACCCAATTATAAACTCCAATTTCTTTATGATGAAGAAAAATCTATGATGTAGTTATTAATATACCAAATTAAAAAAAATAAAATATCTAAAGCAATAATAAAGATTTTTTTTTTTTTTGATACATTAAGTAATCATTGAGTGATTAAACTTTTTAATTGTTCTTAAATATTAGGTTGTGAATAAACATTTGTGCCACTTTTATTTATTCAAAGCTTTAGTGCTTATTTTTTGTAGTAATGTCTTATGGTGTAATGTAAACCCACACCCAATACTCTATTGAAATCCTTTCACTAACCCTTTGAGTGCCAGATATAACTTTAATATCGAAGAAGGTAACTGCACACAGGGTTCTCATGTAAAATAAAAGTGAATTTAAAAGACATTAGCACACTGTAAATTATGGATCTCTTTGTCCTATTAGATTTCCATTCTGCAGCCTATACTCTGTATAGCTCTATAGTCTGAAGAACTAGATCAAATCTGGAGCAAACCAAATTCACCATGCTGTGAGGGGGTGAAAATTAAACATCTAATGATTTTTCATATGCTTTAAAAACTCTGAAAAATCCCGAACAATCTAATGCATTATGAAGAAAGATAGTCATGAAATCTATGAGGTTTTGAGGCATTCAAAACTGAATTTGATGCAAAATAAAATTTTATATGTCCCCTACTGATGTGAAAATGGTTTGCCCCGATACAATCCCAGAAGGCATTGCTCTCATACAAAATGTTTTAAAATGGACATTACCCCAAAACAAATTCACTTCACTTAGCTTATGTCTGGCAGAGAAAAGTGGTAACCAATTATAAAGTCCAATGTCTTTGTCATGCAACAAAAATCTATGATGTAGTTTTTAATATCCCAAAGTTAAAAAGAATAAAATATCTGCAGCATAAATAAAGAATTTTTTTTTTTTTTTTTTTTTTTTTATGCATTAAGTAATCATTGAGTGATTAAACTTTTTAATTGCTCTTAAATATTAGGTTGTGAATAAACATTTGTGCCACTTTTATTTATGCAAAGCTTTAGAGCATATTTTTTGTAGTAATGTCTTATGGTGTAATGTTATCCCACACCCAATACTCTATTGAAATCCTTTCACTAACCCTTTGAGTGCCAGATATAACTTTAATATCGAAGAACTTAACTGCACACAGGGTTCTCATGTAAAATAAAAGTGAATTTAAAAGACATTAGCACTCTGTAAATTAAGGATCTCTTTGTCGTATTAGATTTCCGTACTGCAGCCTGTACTCTGTATAGCTCTATAGTCTGAAGATCTAGATCAAATCTGGAGCAAACCAAATTCACCATACTGTGAGGGGGTGAAAATTAAACATCTAATGATTTTTCATGTGCTTTCAAAACTCTGAAACCTCCAGAACAATCTAATGCATTACGAAGAAAGATAGTCATGAAATCTATGAGGTTTTGAGGCAATCAAAACTGAATTTGATTCAAAACAAAATTTTATATGTCCCCTACTGATGTGAAAATAGTTTGCCCCGATACAATCCCAGAAGGCATTGCTCTCATACAAAATGTTTTAAAATGAACATTACCCCGAAACAAATTCACTTCATTTAGCTTATGTCTGGCAGAGAAAAGTGGTAACCAATTATAAACTCCAATGTCTTTGTCATGCAACAAAAATCTATGATGTAGTTTTTAATATCCCAAAGTTAAAAAGAATAAAATATCTGCAGCATAAATAAAGAATTTTTTTTTTTTTTTTTTATGCATTAAGTAATCATTGAGTGATTAAACTTTTTAATTGCTCTTAAATATTAGGTTGTGAATAAACATTTGTGCCACTTTTATTTATGCAAAGCTTTAGAGCATATTTTTTGTAGTAATGTCTTATGGTGTAATGTAAACCCACAGCCAATACTCTAATGAAATCCTTTCACTAACCCTTTAAGTGCCAGATATAACATTAATATCGAAGAAGTTAACTGCACACAGGGTTCTCATGTAAAATAAAAGTGAATTTAAAAGACATTAGCACACTGTAAATTAAGGATCTCTTTGTCCTATTAGATTCCCATACTGCAGCCTATACTCTGTATAGCTCTATAGTCTGAAGAACTAGATCAAATCTGGAGCAAACCAAATTCACCATGCTGTGAGGGGGTGAAAATTAAATATCTAATGATTTTTCATGTGCTTTAAAAACTGTGAAACCTCCAGAACAATCTAATGCATTACGAAGAAAGATAGTCATGAAATCTATGAGGTTTTGAGGCTTTCAAAACTGAATTTGATGCAAAATAAAATTTTATATGTCCCCTACTGATGTGAAAATGGTTTGCCCCGATAAAATCCCAGAAGGCATTGCTCTCATACAAAATGTTTTAAAATGGACATTACCCCAAAACAAATTCTCTTCACTTAGCTTATGTCTGGCAGAGAAAAGTGGTAACCAATTATAAAGTCCAATGTCTTTGTCATGCAACAAAAATCTATAATGTAGTTCTTAATATCTCAAATTAAAAAAAAAAAAATATCTAAAGCAATAATAAAGATTTTTTTTTTTTTTGATACATTATGTAATCATTGAGAGATTAAACTTTTTAATTGCTCTTAAATATTAGGTTGTGAATAAACATTTGTGCCACTTTTATTTATGCAAAGGTTTAGTACTTATTTTTTGTAGTAATGTCTTATGGTGCAATGTAAACCCACACCCAATACTCTAATGAAATCCTTTCACTAACCCTTTCAGTGCCAGATATAACTTTAATTTCAAAGAAGTTAACTGCACACAGGGTTCCCATGTAAAATAAAAGTGAATTTAAAAGACATTAGCACACTGTAAATTATGGATCTCTTTGTCCTATTAGATTTCCATACTGCAGCCTATACTCTGTATAGCTTTATAGTCTGAAGAATTAGATCAAATCTGGAGCAAACCAAATTCACCATACTGTGAGGGGGTGAAAATTAAACATCTAATGATTTTTCATGTGCTTTCAAAACTCTGAAACCTCCAGAACAATCTAAAGCATTACGAAGAAAGATAGTCATGAAATCTATGAGGTTTTGAGGCAATCAAAACAGAATTTGATTCAAAACAAAATTTTATATGTCCCCTACTGATGTGAAAATGGTTTGCCCCGATACAATCCCAGAAGGCATTGCTCTCATACAAAATGTTTTAAAATGAACATTACCCCAAAACAAATTCACTTCACTTAGCTTATGTCTGGCAGAGAAAAGTGGTAACCAATTATAAACTCCAATGTCTTTGTCATGCAACAAAAATCTATGATGTAGTTTTTAATATCCCAAAGTTAAAAAGAATAAAATATCTGCAGCATAAATAAAGAAATTTTTTTTTTTTTTTTTTTTTTATGCATTAAGTAATCATTGAGTGATTAAACTTTTTAATTGCTCTTAAATATTAGGTTGTGAATAAACATTTGTGCCACTTTTATTTATGCAAAGCTTTAGTGCTTATTTTTTGTAGTAATGTGTTATGGTGTAATGTAAACCCACACCCATACTCTATTGAAATCCTTTCACTAACCCTTTGAGTGCCAGATATAACATTAATATCGAAGAAGTTAACTGCACACAGGGTTCTCATGTAAAATAAAGGTGAATTTAAAAGAGATTAGCACACTGTAAATTATGGATCTCTTTGTCCTATTAGATTTCCATACTGCAGCCTATACTCTGTATAGCTCTATAGTCTGAAGAACTAGATCAAATCTGGAGCAAACCAAATTCACCATACTGTGAGGGGGTGAAAATTAAACATCTAATGATTTTTCATGTGCTTTCAAAACTCTGAAACCTCCAGAACAATCTAATGCATTACGAAGAAAGATAGCCATGAAATCCATGAGGTTTTCAGGCAATCAAAACTGAATTTGATTCAAAACAAAATTTTATATGTCCCCACTGATGTGAAAATGGTTTGCCCCGATACAATCCCAGAAGGCATTGCTCTCATACAAAATGTTTTAAAATGAACATTACCCCAAAACAAATTCACTTCACTTAGCTTATGTCTGGCAGAGAAAAGTGGTAACCAATTATAAACTCCAATGTCTTTGTCATGCAACAAAAATCTGTGATGTAGTTTTTAATATCCCAAAGTTAAAAACAATAAAATATCTGCAGCATAAATATTTTTTTTTTTTTTTTTTTTTTTTTTTTTTAAATGCATTAAGTAATCATTGAGTGATTAAACTTTTTAATTGCTCTTAAATATTAGGTTGTGAATAAACATTTGTGCCACTTTTATTTATGCAAAGCTTTAGTGCTTATTTTTTGTAGTAATGTCTTATGGTGTAATGTAAACCCACACCCAATACTCTATTGAAATCCTTTCACTAACCCTTTGAGTGCCAGATATAACTTTAATATCTAAGAAGTTAACTTCACACAGGGTTCTCATGTAAAATAAAAGTGAATTTAAAAGACATTAGCAGACTGTAAATTATGGATCTCTTTGTCCTATTAGATTCCCATACTGCAGCCTATACTCTGTATAGCTCTATAGTCTGAAGAACTAGATCAAATCTGGAGCAAACCAAATTCACCATGCTGTGAGGGGGTGAAAATTAAACATCTAATGATTTTTCATGTGCTTTAAAAACTCTGAAAAATCCCGAACAATCTAATGCATTATGAAGAAAGATAGTCATGAAATCTATGAGGTTTTGAGGCATTCAAAACTGAATTTGATGCAAAATAAAATTTTATATGTCCCCTACTGATGTGAAAATTGTTTGCCCCGATACAATCCCAGAAGGCATTGCTCTCATACAAAATGTTTTAAAATGGACATTACCCCAAAACAAATTCACTTCACTTAGCTTATGTCTGGCAGAGAAAAGTGGTAACCAATTATAAAGTCCAATGTCTTTGTCATGCAACAAAAATCTATGATGTAGTTTTTAATATCCCAAAGTTAAAAATAATAAAATATCTGCAGCATAAATAAAGATTTTTTTTTTTTTTTTTTTTTTTTTTTTTTTATGCATTAAGTAATCATTGAGTGATTAAACTTTTTAATTGCTCTTAAATATTAGGTTGTGAATAAACATTTGTGCCACTTTTATTTATGCAAAGCTTTAGAGCATATTTTTTGTAGTAATGTCTTATGGTGTAATGTTATCCCACACCCAATACTCTATTGAAATCCTTTCACTAACCCTTTGAGTGCCAGATATAACTTTAATATTGAAGAAGTTAACTGCACACAGGGTTCTCATGTAAAATAAAAGTTAATTTAAAAGACATTAGCACACTGTAAATTATGGATCTCTTTGTCCTATTAGATTTCCATACTGCAGCCTATACTCTGTATAGCTCTATAGTCTGAAGATCTAGATCAAATCTGGAGCAAACCAAATTCACCATACTGTGAGGGGGTGAAAATTAAACATCTAATGATTTTTTGTGTGCTTTAAAAACTCTGAAACCTCCAGAACAATCTAATACATTACGAAGAAAGATAGTCATGAAATCTATGAGGTTTTGAGGCAATCAAAACTGAATTTGATTCAAAACAAAATTTTATAAGTCCCCTACTGATCTGAAAATGGATTGCCCCGATACAATCCCAGAAGGCATTGCTCTCATACAAAATGTTTTAAAATGTACATTACCCCAAAACAAATTCACTTCACTTAGCTTATGTCTGGCAGAGAAAAGTGGTAATCAATTATAAACTCGAATGTCTTTGTCATGGAACAAAAAGCTATGATGTAGTTTTTAATATCCCAAAGTTAAAAAAATAAAATATCTGAAGCATAAATATAGATTTTTTTTTATTTTTTATTTTTTTTTGCATTAAGTAATCATTGAGTGATTAATCTTTTTAATTGCTCTTAAATATTAGGTTGTGAATAAACATTTGTGCAACCTTTATTTATGCAAAGCTTTAGTGCTTATTTTTTGTAGTAATGTCTGATGGTGTAATGTAAACCCACACCCAATACTCTATTGAAATCCTTTCACTAACCTTTGAGTGCCAGATATAACTTTAATATCGAAGAAGTTAACTGCACACAGGGTTCTCATGTAAAATAAAAGTGAATTTAAAAGAGGTTAGCACACTGTAAATTATGGATCTTTTTGTTCTATAAGATTTCCATACTGCAGCCTATACTCTGTATAGCTCTATAGTCTGAAGAACTAGATCAAATCTGGAGCAAACCAAATTCACCATACTGTGAGGGGGTGAAAATTAAACATCTAATGATTTTTCATGTGCTTTCAAAACTCTGAAACCTCCATAACAATCTAATACATTACGAAGAAATATAGTCATGAAATCTATGAGGTTTTGAGGCAATCAAAACTGAATTTGATTCAAAACAAAATTTTATATGTCCCCTACTGATGTGAAAATGGTTTGCCCCTATACAATCCCAGAAAGCATTGCTCTCATACAAAATGTTTTAAAGTGAACATTACCCCAGAACAAATTTACTTCACTTAGCTTATGTCTGGCAGAGAAAAATGGTAACCAATTATAAACTCCAATAACTTTGTCATGCAACAAAAATCTATGATGTAGTTTTTAATATCCCAAAGTTAAAAAAAATAAAATATCTAAAGCAATAATAAAGATTTTTTTTTTTTTTTTTTGATACATTATGTAATCATTGAGAGATTAAACTTTATAATTGCTCTTAAATATTAGGTTGTGAATAAACATTTGTGCCACTTTTATTTATGCAAAGCTTTAGTGCTTATTTTTTGTAATAATGTCTTATGGTGTAATGTAAACCCACACCCAATACTCTATTGAAATCCTTTCACTAACCCTTTGAGCGCAAGATATAACTTTAATATCGAAGAAGTTAACTGCACACAGGGTTCTCATGTAAAATAAAAGTGAATTTAAAAGACATTAGCACACTGTAAATTATGGATCTCTTTGTCCTATTAGATTTCCATACTGCAGCCTATACTCTGTATAGCTCTATAGTCTGAAGATCTAGATCAAATCTGGAGCAAACCAAATTCACCATACTGTGAGGGGGTGAAAATTAAACATCTAATGATTTTTTGTGTGCTTTAAAAACTCTGAAACCTCCAGAACAATCTAATGCATTACGAAGAAAGATAGTCATGAAATCTATGAGGTTTTGAGGCAATCAAAACTGAATTTGATTCAAAACAAAATTTTATAAGTCCCCTACTGATGTGAAAATGGTTTGCCCCGATACAATCCCAGAAGGCATTGCTCTCATACAAAATGTTTTAAAATGTACATTACCCCAAAACAAATTCACTTCACTTAGCTTATGTCTGGCAGAGAAAAGTGGTAACCAATTATAAACTTCAATGTCTTTGTCACGCAACAAAAATCTATGATGTAGTTTTTAATATCCCAAGGTTAAAAAAAATTAAATATCTGAAGCATAAATAAAGAATTTTTTTTTTTTTTTTTTTTTTTTTTTTATGTATTAAGTAAGCATTGAGTGATTAAACTTTTTAATTGCTCTTAAATATTAGGTTGTGAATAAACATTTGTGCCACTTTTATTTATGCAAAGGTTTAGTGCTTATTTTTTGTAGTAATGTCTTATGGTGTAATGTAAACCCACACCAAATACTCTAATGAAATCCTTTCACTAACCCTTTCAGTGCCAGATATAACTTTAATTTCAAAGAAGTTAACTGCACACAGGGTTCTCATGTAAAATAAAAGTGAATTTAAAAGACATTAGCACACTGTAAATTATGGATCTCTTTGTCCTATTAGATTTCCATACTGCAGCCTATAATCTGTATAGCTCTATAGTCTGAAGATCTAGATCAAATCTGGAGCAAACCAAATTCACCATACTGTGAGGGGGTGAAAATTAAACATCTAATGATTTTTCATGTGCTTTCAAAACTGTGAAACCTCCAGAACAATCTAATGCATTACAAAGAAAGATAGTCATGAAATCTATGAGGTTTTGAGGCAATCAAAACTGAATTTGATTCAAAACAAAATTTTATATGTCCCCTACTGATGTGAAAATGGTTTGCCCCGATGCAATCCCAGAAGGCATTGCTCTCATACAAAATGTTTTAAAATGAACATTACCCCAAACCAAATTCACTTCATTTAGCTTATGTCTGGCAGAGAAAAGTGGTAACCAATTATAAACTCGAATGTCTTTGTTATGGAACAAAAAGCTATGATGTAGTTTTTAATATCCCAAAGTTAAAAAAATAAAATATCTGAAGCATAAATATAGATTTTTTTTTTTTATTTTTTTTTATTTATTTTTTTTTTTTTGCATTAAGTAATCATTGAGTGATTAATCTTTTTAATTGCTCTTAAATATTAGGTTGTGAATAAACATTTGTGCAACCTTTATTTATGCAAAGCTTTAGTGCTTATTTTTTGTAGTAATGTCTGATGGTGTAATGTAAACCTACACCCAATACTCTATTGAAATCCTTTCACTAACCCTTTGAGTGCCAGATATAACTTTAATATCGAAGAAGTTAACTGCACACAGGGTACTCATGTAAAATAAAAATGAATTTAAAAGAGATTAGCACACTGTAAATTATGGATCTCTTTGTCCTATTAGATTTCCATACTGCAGCCTATACTCTGTATAGCTCTATAGTCTGAAGAAGTAGATAAAATCTGGAGCAAACCAAATTCACCATGCTGTGATGGGTTGAAAATTAAACATGTAATGATTTTTCAGGTGCTTTCAAAACTCTGAAACCTCCAGAACAATCTAATGCATTAGGAAGAAAGATAGTCATGAAAACTATGACGTTTTGAGACAAACAAAAATGAATTTATTTCAAAACAAAATAATATATGTCCCCTACTGAGGTGAATATGGTTTGCCCCGATACAATCCCAGAAGACATTGCTCTCATAAAAATGTTTTAAAATGAATATTACCCTAAAACAAATTCAGTTTACTTAGCTTATTTCCGTCAGAAAAAAGCGATAACCAATTATAAACTCCATTGTCTTTGTCATGCAACAAAAATTTATGATGTAGTTTTTAATATCCCAAAGTTAAAAATTATAAAATATCTGAAGTATAAATAATTTTTTTTTTTTTTTTATGCATTAAGTAATCATTGAGTGATTAAACTTTTTAATTGCTATTAAATATAAGGTTGTGAATAAACATTTGTGCCACTTTTATTTATGCAAAGCTTTAGTGCTTATTTTTTGTAGTAATGTCTGATGGTGTAATGTAAACCCACACCCAATACTCTATTGAAATCCTTTCACTATCCCTTTGAGTGTCAGATATAACTTTAATATCGAAGAAGTTAACTGCACACAGGGTTCTCATGTAAAATAAAAGTGAATTTAAAAGGCATTAGCACTTTGTAAATTATGGATCTCTTTGTCCTATTAGATTTCCATACTGCAGCCTATACTCTGTATAGCTCTATAGTCTGAAGAACTAGATCAAATCTGGAGCAAACCAAATTCACCATGCTATGAGGGGGTGAAAATTAAACATCTAATGATTTTTCATGTGCTTTAAAAACTCTGAAACATTCAGAACAATCTAATGCATTACGAAGAAAGATAGTCATGAAATCTATGAGGTTTTGAGGCATTCAAAATTGAATTTGATGCAAAAAAAATTTTATATGTCCCCTACTGATGTGAAAATGGTTTGGCTCGATACAATCCCAGAAGGCAATGCTCTCATACAAAATGTTTTAAAATGTACATTACTGCAAAACAAATTCACTTCACTTAGCTTATGTCTGGCAGAGAAAAGTGGTAACGAATTATAAACTTCAATGTCTTTGTCACGCAACAAAAATCTATGATGTTGTTTTTAATATCTCAAGGTTAAAAAAAATTAAATATCTGAAGCATAAATAAAGAATTTTTTTTTTTTTTTTTTTTTTTTTTTATGTATTAAGTAAGCATTGAGTGATCAAACTTTTTAATTGCTCTTAAATATTAGGTTGTGAATAAACATTTGTTCCACTTTTATTTATGCAAAGGTTTAGTGCTTATTTTTTGTAGTAATGTCTTATGGTGTAATGTAAACCCACACCCAATACTCTATTGAAATCCTTTCACTAACCCTTTGAGTGCCAGATATAACTTTAATTTCAAAGAAGTTAACTGCACACAGGGTTCTCATGTAAAATAAAAGTGAATTTAAAAGACATTAGCACACTGTAAGTTATGGATCTCTTTGTCCTATTAGATTTCCATACTGCAGCCTGTAATCTGTATAGCTCTATAGTCTGAAGATCTAGATCAAATCTGGAGCAAACCAAATTCACCATACTGTGAGGGGGTGAAAATTAAACATCTAATGATTTTTCATGTGCTTTCAAAACTCTGAAACCTCCAGAACAATCTAATGCATTACGAAGAAAGATAGTCATGAAATCTATGAGGTTTTGAGGCAATCAAAACTGAATTTGATTCAAAACAAAATTTTATATGTCCCCTACTGATGTGAAAATGGTTTGCCCCGATACAATCCCAGAAGGCATTGCTCTCATACAAAATGTTTTAAAATGAACATTACCCCAAACCAAAATTCACTTCATTTAGCTTATGTCTGGCAGAAAAAAGTGGTAACTAATTATAAACTCGAATGTCTTTGTCATGAAACAAAAAGCTATGATGTAGTTTTTAATATCCCAAAGTTAAAAATAATAAAATATCTGCAGCATAAATACAGAATTTTTTTTTTTTTTTTTTTTTTTTTTTTTATGCATTAATTAATCATTGATTGATTAAACTTTTTAATTGCTCTTAAATATTAGGTTGTGAATAAACATTTGTGCCACTTTTATTTATGTAAAGCTTTAGAGCATATTTTTTGTAGTAATGTCTTATGGTGTAATGTTATCCCACACCCAATACTCTCTTGAAATCCTTTCACAAACCCTTTGAGTGCCAGATATAACTTTAATATCGAAGAAGTTAACTGCACACAGGGTTCTCATGTAAAATAAAAGTGAATTTAAAAGACATTAGCACACTGTAAGTTATGGATCTCTTTGTCCTATTAGATTTCCATACTGCAGCCTGTAATCTGTATAGCTCTATAGTCTGAAGATCTAGATCAAATCTGGAGCAAACCAAATTCACCATACTGTGAGGGGGTGAAAATTAAACATCTAATGATTTTTCATGTGCTTTCAAAACTCTGAAACCTCCAGAACAATCTAATGCATTACGAAGAAAGATAGTCATGAAATCTATGAGGTTTTGAGGCAATCAAAACTGAATTTGATTCAAAACAAAATTTTATATGTCCCCTACTGATGTGAAAATGGTTTGCCCCGATACAATCCCAGAAGGCATTGCTCTCATACAAAATGTTTTAAAATGAACATTACCCCAAACCAAAATTCACTTCATTTAGCTTATGTCTGGCAGAAAAAAGTGGTAACTAATTATAAACTCGAATGTCTTTGTCATGAAACAAAAAGCTATGATGTAGTTTTTAATATCCCAAAGTTAAAAATAATAAAATATCTGCAGCATAAATACAGAATTTTTTTTTTTTTTTTTTTTTTTTTTTTATGCATTAATTAATCATTGATTGATTAAACTTTTTAATTGCTCTTAAATATTAGGTTGTGAATAAACATTTGTGCCACTTTTATTTATGTAAAGCTTTAGAGCATATTTTTTGTAGTAATGTCTTATGGTGTAATGTTATCCCACACCCAATACTCTCTTGAAATCCTTTCACAAACCCTTTGAGTGCCAGATATAACTTTAATATCGAAGAAGTTAACTGCACACAGGGTTCTCATGTAAAATAAAAGTGAATTTAAAAGACATTAGCACACTGTAAATTATGGATCTCTTTGTCCTATTAGATTTCCATACTGCAGCCTATACTCTGTATAGCTCTATAGTCTGAAGATCTAGATCAAATCTGGAGCAAACCAAATTCACCATACTGTGAGGGGGTGAAAATTAAACATCTAATGATTTTTTGTGTGCTTTAAAAACTCTGAAACCTCCAGAACAATCTAATGCATTACGAAGAAAGATAGTCATGAAATCTATGAGGTTTTGAGGCAATCAAAACTGAATTTGATTCAAAACAAAATATTATATGTCCCCTACTGATGTGAAAATGGTTTGCCCCAATACAATCCCAGAAGGCATTGCTCTCATACAAAATGTTTTAAAATGAACATTACCTCAAAACAAATTCACTTCAGTTAGCTTACGCCTGGCAGAAAAAAGTGGTACCCAATTATAAACTCCAATTTCTTTATGATGAAGAAAAATCTATGATGTAGTTATTAATATACCAAATTAAAAAAAATAAAATATCTAAAGCAATAATAAAGATTTTTTTTTTTTTTGATACATTAAGTAATCATTGAGTGATTAAACTTTTTAATTGCTCTTAAATATTAGGTTGTGAATAAACATTTGTGCCACTTTTATTTATTCAAAGCTTTAGTGCTTATTTTTTGTAGTAATGTCTTATGGTGTAATGTAAACCCACACCCAATACTCTATTGAAATCCTTTCACTAACCCTTTGAGTGCCAGATATAACTTTAATATCGAAGAAGGTAACTGCACACAGGGTTCTCATGTAAAATAAAAGTGAATTTAAAAGACATTAGCACACTGTAAATTATGGATCTCTTTGTCCTATTAGATTTCCATTCTGCAGCCTATACTCTGTATAGCTCTATAGTCTGAAGAACTAGATCAAATCTGGAGCAAACCAAATTCACCATGCTGTGAGTGGGTGAAAATTAAACATCTAATGATTTTTCATATGCTTTAAAAACTCTGAAAAATCCTGAACAATCTAATGCATTATGAAGAAAGATAGTCATGAAATCTATGAGGTTTTGAGGCATTCAAAACTGAATTTGATGCAAAATAAAATTTTATATGTCCCCTACTGATGTGAAAATGGTTTGCCCCGATACAATCCCAGAAGGCATTGCTCTCATACAAAATGTTTTAAAATGGACATTACCCCAAAACAAATTCACTTCACTTAGCTTATGTCTGGCAGAGAAAAGTGGTAACCAATTATAAAGTCCAATGTCTTTGTCATGCAACAAAAATCTATGATGTAGTTTTTAATATCCCAAAGTTAAAAATAATAAAATATCTGCAGCATAAATAAAGAATTTTTTTTTTTTTTTTTTTTTTTTTTTTTATGCATTAAGTAATCATTGAGTGATTAAACTTTTTAATTGCTCTTAAATATTAGGTTGTGAATAAACATTTGTGCCACTTTTATTTATGCAAAGCTTTAGAGCATATTTTTTGTAGTAATGTCTTATGGTGTAATGTTATCCCACACCCAATACTCTATTGAAATCCTTTCACTAACCCTTTGAGTGCCAGATATAACTTTAATATTGAAGAAGTTAACTGCACACAGGGTTCTCATGTAAAATAAAAGTTAATTTAAAAGACATTAGCACACTGTAAATTATGGATCTCTTTGTCCTATTAGATTTCCATACTGCAGCCTATACTCTGTATAGCTCTATAGTCTGAAGATCTAGATCAAATCTGGAGCAAACCAAATTCACCATACTGTGAGGGGGTGAAAATTAAACATCTAATGATTTTTTGTGTGCTTTAAAAACTCTGAAACCTCCAGAACAATCTAATACATTACGAAGAAAGATAGTCATGAAATCTATGAGGTTTTGAGGCAATCAAAACTGAATTTGATTCAAAACAAAATTTTATAAGTCCCCTACTGATCTGAAAATGGATTGCCCCGATACAATCCCAGAAGGCATTGCTCTCATACAAAATGTTTTAAAATGTACATTACCCCAAAACAAATTCACTTCACTTAGCTTATGTCTGGCAGAGAAAAGTGGTAATCAATTATAAACTCGAATGTCTTTGTCATGGAACAAAAAGCTATGATGTAGTTTTTAATATCCCAAAGTTAAAAAAATAAAATATCTGAAACATAAATATAGATTTTTTTTTTTTTTTTTTTTTTTTTTTGCATTAAGTAATCATTGAGTGATTATTCTTTTTAATTGCTCTTAAATATTAGGTTGTGAATAAACATTTGTGCAACCTTTATTTATGCAAAGCTTTAGTGCTTATTTTTTGTAGTAATGTCTGATGGTGTAATGTAAACCCACACCCAATACTCTATTGAAATCCTTTCACTAACCTTTGAGTGCCAGATATAACTTTAATATCGAAGAAGTTAACTGCACACAGGGTTCTCATGTAAAATAAAAGTGAATTTAAAAGAGATTAGCACACTGTAAATTATGGATCTCTTTGTCCTATAAGATTTCCATACTGCAGCCTATACTCTGTATAGCTCTATAGTCTGAAGAACTAGATCAAATATGGAGCAAACCAAATTCACCATACTGTGAGGGGGTGAAAATTAAACATCTAATGATTTTTCATGAGCTTTCAAAACTCTGAAACCTCCAGAACAATCTAATGCATTACGAAGAAAGATAGTCATGAAATCTATGAGGTTTTGAGGCAATCAAAACTGAATTTGATTCAAAACAAAATTTTATATGTCCCCTACTGATGTGAAAATGGTTTGCCCCGATACAATCCCAGAAGGCATTGCTCTCATACAAAATGTTTTAAAATGAACATTACCCCAAACCAAAATTCACTTCATTTAGCTTATGTCTGGCAGAAAAAAGTGGTAACTAATTATAAACTCGAATGTCTTTGTCATGAAACAAAAAGCTATGATGTAGTTTTTAATATCCCAAAGTTAAAAATAATAAAATATCTGCAGCATAAATACAGAATTTTTTTTTTTTTTTTTTGCATTAATTAATCATTGATTGATTAAAATTTTTAATTGCTCTTAAATATTATGTTGTGAATAAACATTTGTGCCACTTTTATTTATGTAAAGCTTTAGAGCATATTTTTTGTAGTAATGTCTTATGGTGTAATGTTATCCCACACCCAATACTCTCTTGAAATCCTTTCACTAACCCTTTGAGTGCCAGATATAACTTTAATATCGAAGAAGTTAACTGCACACAGGGTTCTCATGTAAAATAAAAGTGAATTTAAAAGACATTAGCACACTGTAAATTATGGATCTCTTTGTCCTATTAGATTTCCATACTGCAGCCTATACTCTGTATAGCTCTATAGTCTGAAGATCTAGATCAAATCTGGAGCAAACCAAATTCACCATACTGTGAGGGGGTGAAAATTAAACATCTAATGATTTTTTGTGTGCTTTAAAAACTCTGAAACCTCCAGAACAATCTAATGCATCACGAAGAAAGATAGTCATGAAATCTATGAGGTTTTGAGGCAATCAAAACTGAATTTGATTCAAAACAAAATTTTATATGTCCCCTACTGATGTGAAAATGGTTTGCCCCGATACAATCCCAGAAGGCATTGCTCTCATACAAAATGTTTTAAAATGAACATTACCTCAAAACAAATTCACTTCAGTTAGCTTACGCCTGGCAGAAAAAAGTGGTACCCAATTATAAACTCCAATTTCTTTATGCTGAACAAAAATCTATGATGTAGTTCTTAATATACCAAATTAAAAAAAATAAAATATCTAAAGCAATAATAAAGATTTTTTTTTTTTTTGATACATTAAGTAATCATTGAGTGATTAAACTTTTTAATTGCTCTTAAATATTAGGTTGTGAATAAACATTTGTGCCACTTTTATTTATGCAAAGCTTTAGTGCTTATTTTTTGTAGTAATGTCTGATGGTGTAATGTAAACCCACACCCAATACTCTATTGAAATCCTTTCACTAACCCTTTGAGTGCCAGATATAACTTTAATATCGAAGAAGTTAACTGCACACAGGGTTCTCATGTAAAATAAAAATGAATTTAAAAGAGATTAGCACACTGTAAATTATGGATCCCTTTGTCCTATTAGATTTCCATACTGTAGCCTATACTCTGTATAGCTCTATAGTCTGAAGAACTAGATCAAATCTGGAGCAAACCAAATTCACCATGCTGTGAGGGGGTGAAAATTAAACATGTAATGATTTTTCATGTGCTTTCAAAACTCTGAAACCTCCAGAACAATCTAATGCATTACGAAGAAAGATAGTCATGAAATCTATGAGGTTTTAAGACAAACAAAAATGAATTTATTTCAAAACAAAATAATATATGTCCCCTACTGAGATGAAAATGGTTTGCCCCGATACAATCCCAGAAGGCATTGCTCTCATAAAAATGTTTTAAAATGAATATTACCCCAAAACAAATTCACTTCACTTAGCTTATTTCTGGCAGAAGAAAGTGATAACCAATTATAAACTCCAATGTCTTTGTCATGCAACAAAAATCTATGATGTAGTTTTTAATATCCCAAAGTTAAAAATAATACAATATCTGAAGCATAAATATAAACTTTTTAATTGCTCTTAAATATTAGGTTGTGAATAAACATTTGTGCCACTTTTATTTATGCAAAGCATTAGTGCTTATTTTTTTTAGTAATGTCTTATGGTGTAATATAAACCCACACCCAATACTCTATTGATATTCTTAACTATACCTTTGAGTGCCAGTGAAGTATTTAATATCCAAAAGGTTAACTACAAACTGGATTCTCATTTAAAATTCAAGTGAAATTAAAAGAGATTAATACACTGTACAGTATTGACCTCTTCATCTTTTTGGTTTTATATAATGAAGCACATAATTTGTAAAACTCTAGAGTCTGAACAACTGAATCAAATTTGGAACAAACCAAATTCACCATACTATGTGGGGGTGAAAATTAAACATCTAATGATTTTTCATGTGCTTTAAAAACTCTGAAACCTCCAGAACATTCTAATGCATTAGGTTGAAAGATAGAAATGAAATCTATGATCTTTTGAGGCAGTAAAAGCTGAATTTAATTGAAAACAAACTTTTATATGTCCCCTGCTGAAGTGAAAATGGTTTACCTCAACACAATCCCAGCAGGCATTGGTCTCATAATTTTTTTTTTAATGAACATTACTCTAAAACAAATTCACTTCAGTTAGCTTATTTACGATTTAAGAAATGGTATCCTTTTCATATGTCGCATCGCGCACAGCGAGACTTCAAATATCGCATCTCTTATGTCACTCGTCATGAAATGGCACATCTCTTTTGTCAGTGTCTTCAAATGACGCATTCCAAATATCGAATGGTAAATTGAGCATCTCTTTGGTTGCAATTCTAAATAGCATGCAACAATAGCGTGCTCCATCCTGTTGCTAGAATGGTGCTATGTTAGTGTAAATTGCTCTATATGGGAGCAAGGACACAATGACACAAAAGGTTGCAAAACTGGCGCCACATGGGCGCAAGGGTCAAATGGCGCAATAGCAGCGCAATAATGGCTTATAATGGCACTATTTGAGTGCAATGTTATAAGGGGGAAAATGACACAGTAATGACTTCATAATGACGCAGTGCATCAAAATCCAGCATCATCTATGCAGGAAGTATAAAAACGAAACAGGAAATACCACTGACACCACTGAGACTGCGACAAACACACAATCCGGTGCAACACAGGCTGACGTTACAGCAAAGAATGCCTAGAGAGCCTTCTTTTACGACTGCTGAGCTTGGGATAATTGTCCACTATATGGACAAGTATCTTCCAGATAGGCTGCAGTACAGACTGGATTCTGCATTTTGCCAGCGTGTTTTAAACAAAATGGCCTGCAAAATGCAGATGTCCAGTGGCATCGCGAGGACAAGGAGGCAGATTCTTTGTCGGTGGTCCGACATCAAGAGATGTGAGTCTGGATTGTTGCAGACTTTTCGCGCAGGTATGATTATTCCATTTTGTAACATAACTCTAATTCATCTGTTTTACACTGTTTTTTTATTGCTGGGGGATGTGTTGCTTGTAACATAACTGTAATTCATATGTTTTACACTTTTTTTTATTGTTGGGAGGGATGTGTTGCTTGTAACATAACTGTAATTCATATGTTTTACACTTTTCAAAAATTTTGTTTTTTACATCCCCTCCTAGGTCCGGAACAACCACGAAGAACCTCTCCTGGTCCTCAGCTGCCCACTGAAGAAAGGTCCCTGCAGCCTACCAGTAAGTAATTTTTTGTGCCATTTACACAATACACAACAATGTTCAATTATGCTACATAAACTGACATATTATTATTAATATTTTTATAGGTCGTTCAGCGTCTGGAAGGCTCTCTAGGCCTGCTCCTCTGGCTCCTCCTCCTTGTTAGTACCATTGTAAGTCACATTGTAGCTCACAAATAAATAACTGCTTTTTACAAGGTATTCATAGATGTTTTCTATCAATTTATTTGTAGCTCGCAGAACGCCGCTCAGGAGGCACAGAAGCCAAAGAAGGCATGACCCTTCACCCTCACCTCTTCGTAAGTATCCAATGAGGCCTGTGGGTACTACCACTAACACATATTTAACTACTTGCTTACCACAGACACACAATATACACATACAGCACTAACAAATACATAACTACTATGTACTAGGAATTCCTATATTTTTCTATCTATTTATTTGTAGCACGAAGAACACACCACGGAAGGCCCACTGTTGTGGAGTCACCCTCTCCACCTGGTCAGTAACCAATGAAGATTGTGGGTACTACCACTATGACATATTTAAGTACTTGCTTACAGCAGACACATAATATACACATACAGCACTAACAAATAAATAACTAGTATTTACTAGGTATGCATAGATTTTTCCGTCAATTTATTTGTAGCTCTAAGAACACTTTTTTTAATTTTTGCAATACTATATTTCAAACATTTCTTCCAGTTGTCTTGAGTATCCTTTTAGTGCATTTGTTGCATAGATACTCAGAAAACATTTTAACAGGTCCCCCAATGTGACAGTGTGTATTTTGTTAAATATGAAGGTGTGACTACAAGCACAAAACAAAATGTGCATGCTAATCAAAGGCTGGGTGTGTTGACTACATGCATTTTGTACATTTGTTAAATGTATCATAAGCATAAGTAATCTTTTTGAAGAAGAAGGCGTCAATTGTACACAAACTTCATGTAAACACCCAATACACCATAAGCAAACAAATAACTTCTGATGTGTGTAGTGCAAATGACTAGAAAAAATGTGTACTCATGGAAAATAAGAGTAACTGACTTAGTTGTTACAGTTTCCAGTAGTATACATTTATCTACTTACTTGCCATTAATACACACATAATATACTGCACAAATGTGTACTCCTGAACATCAATTTCCATTACTAATTATTTTCCAATGTTCCCATCTTCAAAAGGAATATATCAATCAACGTCCATTAGTAACTGTGATTGCTTTGCATATTTTGCAGCCTGGCAAATATTTAACACCTGTAAAAAATGCAAGTAGTCACCATACAGTAATATTCTGCTATTTCCATTTTTGCATTGTAGATTTGTGCGCAGAACCCTCCACCTCCCATGCTGAATCCTCCACCTCCCACGCTCAACCTCACCACCGTCCTTTCCTAAGGGAAATACATAGGGCCATCCTGGCAATGGAGAGAAAACTTGAATTTCTAAATAGGGAGATGTATCGATTATGTGCAGTATTATTCCCTAATTAAAATGTACACATACATCTACTGAAGCTTTAAAACAGAAAAAGTGACAACATCAAAGTATATATATATATATGTAAAATAACAAACAAAATAAGTATCTTGTAATACCTTTTGTCTTGGACAAACAGAATTTTGGATTGACAAGCTTTCGGGAGAACCTCCCTTTCTCAAGTCTAAAGCATTTCTGAGTGAAAGGACACAGAATTCACTGTGATACATGCAATTCAAAGTTTAGCTGTATTTTGGGTTAAAAAAAACATGACCGTAGATAAGACAAGAGAATCTACACTCTTCGTGCAGAGGGTTGTAAATACCTTTTGTAAGGATTGTGGGGGTGAGAAAGAGAGAAAAAAAATGCAGGAGATGGTAATGGAGTGGGGAGAATTAAAAAAGTTTGCACATGTTAAGAATGCTAGAATTGCCATCCAACAATCCAGCATGTGCATGCAGGCCTATATACAACATGCGCCCATATGTGTACATACATACACACACACACACACATACAAATATATATATATATATATATATATATATATATACACACATACACACACATATACATACACACACACACACACATATACATATACACACACACACACATATATACACACACAGATACACACACACACACACACACATATATATATACACATAAACATGCATACATATACACGCATATACACATACACACACATATACACATACATACATATACACACATATGTATATACACACACACACACATATATATATATATATATATATATATATATACATACATACATACACATACACATACATACACATATACACATATCCATACATATACATACATACACAAACACACATATACATAAACACAAATCTATATCTATAAAAGAATAAGCCTCATTGCATAATTTATGGTACCTCACACACAGAACATAATTTATGTCTCCTCAGAAAACACTCACATATTGAACAGAATGCCTCATTACATAATTTATGTCTCATTAGGAGACACAACTCCCATTGGGTGATTCAATGGGGACATTACTGCTCCCATTGGGTGATTCAATGGGGGCATGTTTATCATACAGGGAGTTGGCCCGCCCACCACTATCCACCACACTGACAAAAAAAATATAGCCGCCACTCGCTCCTGAAGTAGGGGATATCAATAACTTCTCCCGGTCCACACACACTCTCACTAAGGATCATGACCCCACAAACACACTGTTTCACCTCCCTCAGATAATTATAACCCTCCATACACTCTGTTTCAGTACAAGGGTGTAATGTTTCCATAAAATACAAACTCAGGGATAAACTTAATAGCAACTCTTTTATTAAACTCTTTTCATCTCTTCAGTCACCTCACTAACTGTCTGTTTTCAACTGTCACTCCTCCACTTCCTGCTTCCTGATTCCCACCCTTTCTCCTTAAAGGGAGAGAGATGCTTTGCTGTTTGTTACAGAGGGCAAGCCTCAAACACCACTTTCTATTTGTTCCCTCAGCAAATTGCTGCGCTGCCTCAACTGAAGAGCCACCGTGTGTTATATTGCTATGTTACCTCAACTTAACCCTTTGAGTGCCAGAGGGTTACCCCTCTGGCACTCAAAGGGTTAAGTAAGGGGGAGTTACTGCTCCCATTGGGTGATTCAATGGGGGAGTGATTTAAATCATGCAGGGAGTTGACCTGCCCCCACTAGCCAAGTAACTGATATAACAAAATGGCTGCCACTCACTCCTACACCACAGACACAAACACATCAGACAAAACACACACACACTCACACACACTCAATCACACACTCAATCATACACATTCAATCATACACGCTCACAGTAATTCACACACTCACACTCACACTCACATATTCAATCACACACACTCAATCACACACTCTCAATCACACACACTCTCTCACTCACTCACTCTCATACACCCTCTCACTCACACACTCTCACTCAATCACACTCACTCAATCACACACACACTCACATACACTCACTAACACACTCACACAATCACTCACATGCAATCACTCACTCTCGCACTCACTCACGCCCCGGAAGCCAGCATGATCCACATTCCACCATAGTCTCACTCACACTCACTCACACCCCGGGAGCCAGCACGATTCACCTTCTACCATAGTATGTGCAATTACCACATGCATTTCAACTACATGAATGAATGCCACTCACTCACACACACTCACTCACACTCACTCACACCCAGCGAGCCAGCACGATCCACCTTCCACCTAGTATACATATATAAATATATACATACATACATACATATACACATACACACATATATATACACATATATATACACATACATACATACCTACACACAAATTCATCTATACATACACATACAATGTGTCCATATACCCACCCACAAATATATATGCATAAAGTATATATACATATGTATATAAACACATACATATGAGAACACACATTTACACAAATGCATACATCCAAATGTGTACATACTAAAACATACGTCCAAACACAAGAGCTTATATATATACTAGTACATATTCACATACACAAACACATACATACATGTATACCTACATGTACATATATGCACTTAAACCCATATACACATATAGAATGGTCCACACACATATATACCTACATGTATTGGAGTATGGGGAAGCATCTGTCTGTATGCCATGCTGATATACTAATAATAATAATACAGTTACCATTCACTTTTGCATGACATGCCAAAATCTAATAACTCTGTAGAAGGGTGGCATAGAGGCTTCAGCTTTCTTCTAGGGGCATGCCACCCAACTATATAGAACTTTATTAGTGGACTAAAAAAAGAACAAAGCTTGACTGAATTAAATTTGGCACAGTATGCTGCAGGACATGAACCGCCACAATCTAAAAAAGTATATAGGGACAGTACACGAAGATTGAAAATAATTGTTATGAACTATGCAACAACACAGATGCCGCAGTACCTGAAAGGTGTGTCACACAATGTGCATTTTAATACATAGACTGCATACATGGACTATTTTTTGTATGTTTTGTTTTATATTGAACATTAACATGTTATGCTTTATTTGTTGTCTTATGTTATGCCTGCTTTATAACATATTGTTTGGTTTGAAATAAAGATTGGTGCAAAACATGTGTGATTATTCCTAGATTGAACTGTTAGGTTGTATTTGTTTTATCATGTTATGCATTTCTACTTAACCCTTAACCCTTTGAGTGCCAGAGGGGTACGCAACGCATTGCAAAGCAATGCTTTGTGCACCCCTCTGGCACTCAACAGGGTTAAAGCATCCTTATTGCTCCCCTATTTGTTATATTTTATGCATACTCTGTCAAATATTGTTTGGTTTCAAATAAACATTTCTACTTCACTATTTTTTGTTTCTTGTATTTCCTGCACCTCACTTCATGTTTACAGCGACCCTAATGAACACTATTGTACCCATACTGCATCCTTCTTCCACCACTTCAACCATAATGCTACTCTAAAATGCGCGACATGCTAAATGTGTCAATCGGAATGACTCAACATATACAATTTGCGACTCACTCGCAACATTTCAAATGCGCCATTCTGAATGACGCGACTAAACAAATGCGCCAATTCAAGACGCGATATTCAACATGTGACATATTGAAAACAAACCATTTTCCCCACAGGAAAGAAAAGGAGGGCAACTACTACACCTCCACTGCAATACCTCTGGGTTTTCAGAGGTTCTTAAAATTGCCCTCATGTCCCCATCTCTTCTTTGCCTTTTTTATTTATTTATTTTTTTGCATATGCTAATTTCTTATTAACATTTCTATATTAAAGGGATAGTAATACTTTGTTTTATCTTTATTTTATTTTGTAGGCATTAAAAAAACATGAAGAACAATATAAGTCTTATCTCTCAAACCTTTATGGTTTAAGAGATATTCACAAGCAAAGTATCCCCCCCCCCGTTCAGCCAGATCAGAAGGGAGGTGCCCAGGTAGACTGCAGAGAGGGACAATCTTCAATTAAGATAATGGAAAAAGCTGAAAAACTTGTCAAGGGGGAAGGGCTTTCATTGTTTTCATACAAAGATGATTGTCCCCTGCTGTTATCTGTCTGGTCTTACAACCAGATTCACATCTGAGAAGAGATGGCTTACACTAGGAAAAAGGGGCGGGAGGGGGAAACTTTGCTTGTGAATATCTCTTAAACCATAAAGGTTTGAGAGATAAGACTAATATCGTTCTTCATGTTTTTTTTAATGCCTACAAAATAAAATAAAGATAAAGATAAAGATAATAAGTGGAAAATTATTTATACCTAAGAAAACCTACAATTTACCCCTTTGTTTGCCCAAGAGGTGTCCAACACATTGCTTTACAATTGATTGGGCACCTACTCTGGCACTCAATGGGTTAAAAGTATAAAATATTTTCAGAAAGGTGAAAAATTAGAAAGCAAAACATATTTACATTTCTAAAATAAAGTAGTTATAAACTTTCACCAACGGGTGTCACTATATTTCAAATAATCTCTTCCAGTTCCCCAGAGGTTTAAGCAAAGGAAAAGTAGGGCATACTAAAATATTAAATAGAAGCTGGGAAAATTACAAGAACAATAAAGTCAATACATTCAGACCAAAATATCTTTGTGTACTTAATAAAGAATGTTACATAAGTTTCACTTTTTTCATAGAAGAATGGCATTTGCCTTTAGCGCTTCAGCTGAAATGCAGCAAGAGTTGGACATTACAATGTTGCCATTGGTGATTTGTTATCATTGAACTGAAGGAACAACAAATGGAAGTAGTTATTATATGTTACATCGTTTTAACATGCAGATACACACACAATACACACACAAGCACACACAAATACACATGCAAACTCACACATACACAGTCACACAAATACACTCACACATATAAATGCACACACGCACACATATTCACACTCGCACACACACACACTGCATGCATTCTCACACATACAAACACACATATGCACACAAGCACACACATATGAACATATATATGCATGCACACAGACACCCATATGCACATATACACATATACACCCACACTGCATTATCATACATGCAGACAAACATATGCATACACATGTACACAAATATTCACATACATGCATGCTCATACACATATGCACACATACACATATACACACACAAACGCACATGCAAACTCACACACAGACATGCACACACAGATACACATATGCACACATGAAAATTCACACACATGTGCATCCACATATGCACGGTGACAGGGTTCACTTCAAGCGCTTGTACTAGAGTCTGCTTATACAGCCGCTCCAGTAGTAAGGAAGGCAGAAAATGCCTTCCTTGTCGCTCCATTGATCACCTTCCCTTCTGGATAGGTGATCCTTGCTTGGGGGAATATCAGGAGGGGTTCTGATGCCCCCCTCGATGTCTGTAAGCAATGTATAGTTAAAAATGTTAAACCTATGTTATATGCGCTTAATTAAAAATGCATATGGTGATCCATGCTAGGGGGGTGCCAGAAGGGATCCTGATGCACCTCTCAATGTCTGAACAATATAGTTAAATAAATATAACAATAATAAAAAGAAGAAAGCCCATATAACATGTTACACATATGTTACATGGGCTTTAGTGAAAATGCTGGCAATTGTCGCCTGCATTGATCACTTATCATACTGGAGTTCTGATGTTCCCTTTGAGGCTTGGACTTTTTTTTACTTACAATTAAAATATAATAAAAAAGAACATTTATTACACATATACAGGCAAGGTATGCAGCTGCATACCTTGCCTATTAACCATTTGAGTACCAGAGGGGTAGCAAAAACATTGCAATGCATTGCTACCTCTCTGGCATAGGGTTAATCATGCAATACAAATAAAACAAGGGCATGTCAAAAAAATTGGAGAAGAAACAATGTCAAATTTAAATGGAGAAAGTCATGGCAGCACTATAAGCCGAATTTCAAAGGGGGGTTAATATGTTGAAGGGGGGCACTCTATGTTGGATATCGATAAAGTGGGGAACACATCTAATGCTAAACTTGATTTTTCTGTTGTCAAACGTATGCCTATTTCCTTACTTTGACATTTATTGTGTTTTTTTAGGCAGTAGTTGAATAGAAACAGACATCTGCATTTATATTAGGACGTAGAAATGTGCTGTCTATGCCAGTTTTGTTTTACCGTGGTTCTGCAATAGAATACTAGTAAAACACGTTTGCAAAATATATGCTTGTTTTTAAAGGAAGGGCTCCCCAACACTATTATTATTCTACTTGCTGACAGTGGCCATGATAAAAAATGTGAAATGGTCTGATTGTAAAGCATTACAGGGTAGCGCAGAGCTTACAGGCTGTCTTGCCGGGCCCCATCACAACTGTTTCCCTTGAATTAAAGAAGCATTAAGTAAAATTATGAAAATGTGTAATAGATATACATTTATGTAATATATCTCTATCTATTTAGAGTATATATCATCATTATGTCAAACCACTGCAGGATGAAGGCCCCCTCAGCAAGTTTCAAATAACTTCAATCTTGTGCTTTTTGTTGCCACTGTGTGCCAACAACTTTGGTAATTTCCTCTACCCATCTTGTCTTTGGTCTTCTTGGGCATTTTGTATTGAGTGGAATCCATTCCAAAATTTGTTTGGTCCATATGTCAAGTCTTCTTGCTATGAGACCTGCCCATTTCCATTTTAGGCACTTTACTCTTTCAGTGATGTCATACGCATTTGGTTATTGATGAATCCATGCACACAGTTTTCTGTCTCATTTTTTTATGTACAAAATTCAACACTCCATGCTTCTCTGTGTAAATGTAAGTTTTTGTATGGCTTTGTCATTCCGTGTCCATGTTTCACAGCCATACATAAGGACTGGGAGGACACATTGGTCAAAAACCTTTTCTCTTGAGGCAGAACGGTAAATTTGTCTTCAAGACAGTATTGCAAAGTTTTCCAAATGTTTGCCATCCCAATTTGTCTGTTGCTCAGTTGTCATCATGGTGTTTCCATCTGTTGGCTTTTCCTGTCCAAGGTAAACATACTTGTCCACTTCTAGTTTTTGTCCATCTGCTGTGATTTTCCTTGGTATGGTAAATTTGTGAAACATGACTTCTGTTTTGTTGATATTCATTTTCAGACCTAAGTTTTTGCTTTTGTGTTGTAGATCTTCAATATGTTCTTGCAGTTCTTCAGGATTACTGGAAAAAAAGTATGATATCATCTGCAAAACAAAAGTGAGCTTAAAGGGATAGTAATACTTCGTTTTATCTTTATTTTATTTTGTAGGCATTAAAAAAACATGAAGAACGATATAAGTCTTATCTCTCAAACCTTTATGGTTTAAGAGATATTCACAAGCAAAGTATCCCCCCCCCCGTTCAGCCACATCAGAAGGGAGGTGCCCAGGTAGACTGCAGAGAGCGACAATCTTCAATTAAGATAAGGGAAAAAGCTGAAAAACTTGTCAAGGGGGGAAGGGCTTTCATTCTTTTCATACAAAGAAGATTGTCCCCTTCTGTTATCTGTCTGGTCTTACAACCAGATTCACATCTGAGAAGAGATGGATTACACTAGGAAAAAGGGGCGGGAGGTGGAAACTTTGCTTGTTAATATCTATTAAACCATAAAGGTTTGAGAGATAAGACTTATATCGTTCTTCATGTTTTTTAATGTCTACAAAATAAAATAAAGATAAAATGAAGTATTACTATCCCTTTAAGTCCTTTTCTGTCTTGGAAAATATTGTGTCTCCTTGTCGGATGCATTTTTTCTTTATTGATCTGAACTTTATCATTTTTTACCTTTATTGATGCAGTTAGAATAGGCATATTGATTGGAAGTTTTTTAGATCCCCCTTATCACCTTTTTTGTGCAGTAGGATGATTTCTGTATTTTCTCATGTTTCAAGCACTTTGCCGAGTAATAGGTATTTTGACAATAGTTTAGCTAGGGCTTTGAATAAGGTTTGACCTCCGGCTTTCAACATTTCAATAGTAACTTTATCAGGTCCAGATGCTTTGCCATTTTTCATTGATTTTATTGCAGTTTCCACTTCTTCTACCAAAACTTCTGGCACAGCTTCAGCCTCTGGTATTGTATTCAGTTGTTCTTCTTCAAGCTTATAAAGATTTGAGTACGATTTTTCCACTCATTTTAGCATTTGTTGTTGAGTTTTTGCTGTTTCACCATCTTCAAACTTTAATGCAAACATGTGTCGCCATCTTTCATTTTGTTTTCATTAGCCCTTGATTTTCTTCCAGTGTCCTTTAGTTGAGCTCAACATTGAACTTGCACATTTCTTCTTTTATTCGCTTCCTTATGGTCTTGAACATCCTATATAATAATTCGCTAAAACGTGTGAAACGATGCAGTCATGCGCAGTGGAGACTGCCCGTGACAAGGTTGATACAGAGTGGGACACCCCCCGAAGGAGCGACCGGGTGGCAGTGGCACTGTGGCCTGTGTAACGGGCTCTTCATCTAGTTTCTGCATATTCTACTCTGTTTCTAATATTACTGTTTTGCTTAATTTCTCGTTGATTTTTCTCAATAACTTTTTCATTGTGGGTTGAAATGTCAGTGTGTGCAAGGTCTTTCAGCACACTGAAGTGATTAGACAGTCTAACTCAAAATTCTTAAGCTTTCTTTTTCTTTCTTTCTTTCTTTCTTTTTGCTCTCACTAGATGATAGTCACTTCCAAAGTTAAAATAATTTAAGATTGAGTAGTCAGTGAAAATCGTTGTATTATTACTACTAGTTGAAGAGCCCATTACACGGGCCACAATGCCACTGCCAGCCGGTCGTGGGGCAGTCATGTGCAATAGAGACTGCGCGCGTCGCGGCTGATACAGAGCTGGATGCTCTAAAGGAGCGGCATGGGCAGTCTCTACTGCGCATGACTGCAGCACGTGCAGCAGTCTCTACTGCTCATGATTTTGTCGTTACACACTTTTTTAGCGAATTATTATATAGGATTATTTATAATTTTACTTTGGGGGTCATTGCCAGCCCACACCAAATTTCCTTTTCTTTCTACCTTCCCTTTTCTTTCTCTATATCCTTTTCCCTTGTTTCTGTCAATTTATCAAATGTAATTTTGACCAACTGAGATCGTACTTCTAGTCAGTTTTGGCTGGTGAATGTTCGTTTCATTTGATCAGTCTAGTGTCAACTATGCCATATTTGTAATCTGGCTTGTAGTGATCCTTCTGCTTGTACTATGTACTATATAGGTCTCAAATAAAGCTATTTAAAAAACAAATCTAAATGGAGGTTGAAAAGTACATTAACCCCTTCAATTCTAGAGAGGTCTGCCCAATGCTCTGTAGCCTTTTCTAGCACCCAGGAGGTTAAGATGGAGCAGCATAAGTGTAAGGGAGGTATGTACTTACTAAAAACAAATAAATATATAAAATGGTTCTTTTGGGCAGTATATATGTATATATAATGTGTGTTTGTGTGTGTGTGTGCTTGTGTATGTCAGTTGTGTGTATGCATGTATTATTGTGTGTATGTGTCTGTATATGTCAGTTATGTGTATGTATGTGCGTGTGTGCATGTGTATCAGTGTGTTAATGTCAGCATATGTGTATGTCAGTGTGTGCATATATGTGTGTTTGTGCTCATGAATAAAACCTATAGAGTGTTATTAATCAACAAAAGAGCTGCAGATCTGGAGCAAATCAACTACTCAACAGGCAATAAATAAAAATAAAAAATAACAGTTTTCTGCTTATTTAAATGGGATGCATTGCGTTGGAGAGCACTGCAGCATTCAAGGGGTTAAATCCCTATTTAAATCAACAGGACTTACGATTTGTTCTCTAAGGTGCAGTTGGTTTGCTCCAGAATTGCACCACTTTTTTAATGTGATGCAGTCCTAGAGAAGGGCAACTGCCCTGCACCAGGATGGATGTAAGGTATTCTCATCACTGTGTGTGAATTACTGTATGACAGCTGAATGGACCAATGTGAATAACTGAAGTGTCTGACCTCCTTTAGTGCTAGTCTGTGAGGTGCAGAGACAGGAGAACTCATGTAAATAATAGCATTGCATTAACCCATTCAGTGTCAGAGGCCTGGTATGTGTTTTACCCTGGTGGCACATTTTCAGTATTTTGCTATCCATCTGTTCAGGTTCCCATAGGTAAATTTCTAGCTTTATGAAAAAGTCTAAATTATTTTTTCAGAACTAATTCAGCTTTTTCATGGTACCTCACATGAGTACATTTTGCATCATGCGACAAGTGATGATGTCATCAATACAGAAAAGGTTAAAAATTACTTATTTTGATAATTTACATTATATGTCAAAAACGTTTATGTTGCTTGTGAAAATTTCAGTTCCCACTGAAAGCCTTGAATCCCTTGAGTACAAAATATTAGATACTAGTTGAACAGCCCGTGTACATGGGCCACAGGCAGCAATGGCCGTTGTTCAGTCATGCGGAGTAGAGACTGCCCGCTCCACGGCTGACAATGGAGCGGGGCGCTCCAAATCCAGACCGTAGTCCTTTCTGCGCAGAAGGTGCGCCCCTCTCCGTTATCAGCTGCGGTGCGGGCAGTCTCTACTGCACATGACTGCAGCACGCGCAGCCGTCTGTAGTGCACATGACATCTTCTGACAAACATACATTAGCAAATTATTATATAGGATGTATAGTTTTATCTATATGCATGGCCTGCACAGATCCCTTATTAACAGGAGCTAAAATTGGTATTTTCAAGTTTATTAGCTTAAAGGGATAGTAATGCATGAGTATAAATGCATCACTGATGACTCCTCTTATGTTTTTGCACATGTACCGCTATATTTCAACAGCTTCCAACATGTAGTTCAATAGAAACGCAATTATAAAAAGTCTCCCTCATACCCCTTTTACCTCTTCTCTGCGACCTCCCCACAGATATGGAATCCAGTCACTTGACCAACAGCTCACAGTGAGGAACAATCTTCTCGCTGTGAGCATAAGGAAAACTCTGCCCTCCTTGATGATGGAGGGCAGGATTTTCCTTATGCTCACAGAAAATTGTTCCTCGCTGCACTATGTCTGATCTTGGGCGTTACGTAGTTAAAAGGGGCAGGAGGGGGATTCTTCATAATTGCATGTCTGTTGAACTATACGTTGGAGGATATTGAAATATAGAGTTACATGTGCAAAAAAATATGTGTAGTCATCAGAGATGTGTTTACATTCATGTATTACTAGCCATTTTAAATGCACATTCCATTGGTTACATGGTAAAACTACCCAAAAAGAGTTCAATCCTATATAATAATTCACTAAAATGTGTGTAACGAAGCAGTCATGCGCAGTAGAGACTGCTCGTGACGAGGCTGATATCAGCCACGGCACAGGCAGTATCTGCTGAGCATGACTGCCCTGTGACCGGTTGCCACTGTATCAGCCGCAGCGTGGGTAGTCTCTACTGTGCATGACTACCCTGCGACCGGCTGGCAGTGGCACTGTGGCCCGTGTAACAGGCTCTTCAACCAGTAACTATATAAAATCATATATTTCCCACAAATAGACTAACTAGTGGATTAGATAATGGCTGACATTTTTACCTAATGAAGCTAAGAAATTTTGTTAAAAGTAGGGTTTTTTAGAAAGATTTCAGAAATGTACACCAAGGTCATAATTTACTGTAATACATATCACACATGCATAGGATAAAAAACAAAACAGCTGTGAAATATGAATGCCGCATATCTCATGAGTACAGTGATGTCAAATATGTTTTAGTTCACAGATGTCCTCCCATTGTGCACAAAATTATTTAAATTGACTTTCCATGGAATCAACCAAAATACATTAAACTTAGTTTGAAGCCATAATTACCCTATAATATCACATTAAACACATAATAGCATACATTTCTAAAGGAAAATATTTCACTGCATCAGCTTAGGTGTATTGCTTTTCTATTTCTAGTACTAGCCAAATGTGAACAAAATGCTTATAGAATCTGAGGCTAAAGTAAAAATAGCCTTTTTTTCTTAAAACATTCTAACCCTCTGAAGGTAGTAAAATATTTTTTTCAAGAAAAAAAAACTTTATTGAAAGCATCAGCAAAGTACAAAATCCAAATACAATAATCAATGCAAAGTGAACAATAATCCGAAACCAGTATTCCATAACATGCAGACACAGAGAAAGGATGAAAAATGAATGTCACATATCTCATGAACACCTAGTATACATAGCTGGGAACTCTCCAGATTTGCAATGAAGACACCAGTTTTGACTTACCGGGTCTCCAGGGCAAAGTGTCTCTGGATGTGGGGGGTTTCTACTGAAACTCTGCCCACTTCTGCTCTTTCCCACTGTGTAACTCCTACTCTCCGCCCAATTCTCCTCCTTCCCCAGCCTATTTTTACAACTTTCTTCATGCCTGTTAAGCCCCACTTCCACTCAAGTTAAGCCCTACTCCTTTCTTGACACAAATTGCATCTTTTTTCTTCACCCAGCGGCACCACAGGACTCCCCGCCGGGGAGACCACACTTCAAAGTTCACAACTATGCTAGTATGCCTTGCTGCAAAATCTATGTCCTTCCCTGGGGCCCCAGATTGATAACTGTACATAACAAACTTTTGATTGACATTTTCATACAGGTAACCAGAATTCACAATATATAGGGGGAGATTTACTAAGTGGTGATAAAGATGTGATAAAGTGGAGACCACTTCTCCAATTCCTATGTTATTCTATGGAGCCTATGCACTATCATTTCTTCAGTTTTGGAGATCTTAGTGCATACCCTCTATAGAATGACATAGGAAATGGAGAACTGGAGAAGTCATTTCCATTTTATCTCCACTTTATCACCTCTTTATCACCACTTTGTGAATCTTCCCCATAGTTTGAAGGATTTATTTACACCATGATATTAAAATAACCCCCTAAAACCATATCAACCATAAAGTGAGGGCTCTCTTGCCTTTGTACCCATAGCCTACTGTGCACATATGTTTACAAAAGGTGCAGCTAAAATAATTTATATTTTTTATTTTTTTTTTATTATTTCCATCCCTTCAAATGTAATGTAATTTTCTATGGCATTTTCTACTTTATTCACCAGCTACTGATCTCGAAAGACAAATGCCACTGATAATATGAGCTGACACTTTGTAGGAGGTGCCAGAAGCACAAATCTACTCATACTACAATGATTAATTTTTTTTACAGGTTTTCACGCTTGCCTGTCCTAAAATGGTTGAAAAAAGTGCAGAACTTGTGAAAAGTTAGAGAATGCATATAATTTTGTAAAGACTGTAACCCATCACATCACATGAAGAGTCTATCCCTTTAATGTTAATCCCCCTACTAAAACCTTTATGACACTTGATGAAAGTGAGACAAAGGACAATACTTACCACTCCCAGGAAACAAGAGAATCTATCAAAATATGAAAATTAGTGATTGAAAATCTAGACAATAACCATTCCTTGTTCTTAATACCAGCAGATGATAACAATGCTCTTGTGATCTTGGATTATTCAGGCTATTATTCATACTTATGTTGAAAAATTTTCACATAGCTTAATGATGTATCACTTTTGAAATTCCATGTTTTAAAAGGTAGGTTGATAGCATATTCAGGATGGCATTAATACAGGGATGGGTTGATGAATCCCCCCTTTAAGTTCCTGTTGGTTGATCTCCCCATTTTCTCACTCTTGTACACTGTTCCCAAAATACATAAAGATGTTCACAGACCACTGGGTAGACCAATTATCTTGGCAAGGCAATCCTAGTTACAACCTGTGGCCCAAAATTTGAACCACTACCTCCAACCATTGTTTTTTTCTTTGCAATTACACTTCAAGGATGCAACTGATATTCTGGTCTAGTGCCAGCAGGTCATGTCGTGTTGGCCAGTGGCCACTGGCCATTGTCAAATGTCCTCCTGAGTGCATAATTGGGGAATTTGCAACTGCTATTCTTCAGTTGTTTAAGCAGCAGGATGATTAGGCAGCTGAAAGGGAATGAGATCAACAACAGCAGTAATATGGTGATGGATGATGAAAGTTCCACTTGCCACGACTACCTCCAGTGATGTGCCTGAGGCAGTAGCAGCCAATAAGTAGTCCCCCGTATATGTAGAGAGAAGAAGAAGTTGGCCAATAATTCTTCTCCACCTGCCGCTCCTCGAAAAGCATGGGTGCTTTGTTATTAGAATATACATTTTTCCCTTGAGATCAGGAACGGTGCCTCTCATGAGCAACTGCAATGTGCACAATGTGTGTGTTAAATAACACCTGGGGGCACAACTGTATCAAAACACCATGACACCAGAAACCAAGTACTGCTGCTGTCACTATACCCCTTGTTCGCACCCCTGCTAAGGGCAATGACAACTTGCTGACAGTTTAATAGTAATGATGAACCCTCACTGCCAGCATCTTCGCATATTCTGCGGAATGGAATCTCCTCAGATGTCTCTTGAAGCCCTGCTTGTGATTCTCTTCCACCACACTGCCATGTGTGGTCAGTGCACCATACAGTGTGCAATGGGTCGACATGAACTGCCACACTATAAGATCTACAGAGTAGCTATCATTTGACAGGGGAGATAACGATGAAAGAGGTGTTTTGCTAGAAGATGTAGTTACCCTAGGGGAAGAAGGTGATGGTGAGCTAGTTGTTCAACTTGTCATGGAACTTCCAGTCACTGCTTGGGTTTCTCTATTTTTCCTCCTCTTTTGATCTCTGCCTCACCTCTTGTTGCCTTTCTGAAAGTCAGGGGGTACAGCAACAGTGGTGCTTGATTTCTGTGGTGGGTGTTTGGCTTTAACATGTTTGTCATAAATGTCATGATGTCTGTGTTTCATGTGTGTTATCAGGATGGTTGTGCCAAGGTGTATTCCCTCCTTTCCTCTTCTCACTGTTTTGTCACAAGTTGTGCACAGTGCCATTGGTGATGACTGCACTGTGCCTTCCCCAAGAGAAAAATAGTCCCAAACACATTATTTCAGGGCATAGGGATAGGGAACATGTGGAGATGAATGGCCTTTTTCTTCTTGTCCTCCACATTCCCCTTAACTGTCTGGGGCAGAGGATGATGTTGCTGCTGTTGCTGCTACTGCCTCAGAATCAGCACTGCAACTAGCACCAGGAGTATTGCTGCCGCTGGCAAGTGGAACCTGTCCTAGTCCCACATCACTTGTTGCCCCCTTTCCCACTGTGTCCACAGTAGTCTGTGGCACATTAGTTTGCTCCACGGCATAATTCTGCCCTTGCAACTCAACACCTGCAGGAATTAGAGCAGTTGCAAATTCCAAATGCTCATTGGTGGTGGTGGTGATGCCAATCCTCGTCCCTGTCTCCCATTCCTTCTCAGTTTCTTCCAACAATGTCTCTTCCACTCCAGCTTCTCCAGCATCATCATCACCACCACACTAGTCCCTACGTGCTGCTGCTGCTTTATTACAAATATCTCACTGCTGGTTAGACGAGGTGATGAGCAGTGTGACAGAGGATCCCGTAATGTCACACTTGCGATTTCTTGGTGATGTGAAGAAGGTACACTGGAAGCAGGCACAGGCAGCTTATATGTGCTCCTGGTGGTGGCATTATTATTTCTGTGCCTACTATCCACCAACAGTTCTGGATTCTCCAGGATCATGTTTCATTTGGACACTGTTGTGAAGGGAAGGGTAATCCCAGGGCTAAAGGAATAGTATGAGCTCCCTTGACCGCTAGTCTGGGTGCTCTCAAAGCTTCCCCTACCATTCCTTTAACATTAGTGCCACTGGCTTCTTCACCATTACTGCTACTACTACTAACACCAACCATAGCAAGTTCAGCCCCAGAGTCTTCCTCCTCACAGTCACTAGATAATTGAGTATATTGATTAACAAGCTGCTGGACCTTCTTAGTAGTAGTAGTAGTACTGGCGGTACTGCTTGGGGATGGCAAATGTGACTTAGGGTCCACTGCTGTAACACTTGGCATCATCCCCCCCTCCTGAGTATTACAAGACAAACTAGCAGCAGCTTCAGTGTTGTAGCAGCAGGATCAGCACTGGCAGCAGGCACAGCACTGGTGGCAGCAGGTCTTACAGCAGGCACAGTACTGGTGGCAGCAGGTCTGACAGCAGGCACAGTACTGGTGGCAGCAGGTCTGACAGCAGGCACAGTACTGGTGGCAGCAGGTTCAGCACTGGCAGCAGGCACAGCACTTGTTGCAGCAGGGGTAGCACTGGCAGCAGGTGCAGCACTAGTGGCAACAGGGGCAGCACATCTGACAGCAGGCACAGTACTAGTGGCAGCAGGTTCAGCACTTGAAGCAGGCACAGCACTGGTGGAAGCAGGGGCAGCATGTCTGACAGCAGGCAAAGTACTGGTGGCAGCAGGGGCAGCATGTCTGACAGCAGGCAAAGTACTGGTGGCAGCAGATTCAGAACTGGCAGAAGGCACAGCACTGGTGGCAGCAGGGGTAGCATAGCAGCAGGCACAGCACTGGTGGCAGCAGGGGCAGCACATCTGACAGCAGGCACAGCACTATTGGCAGCAAGGGCAGCATGTCTGACAGCAGGCACAACAATGGTGGTAGCAGTAGCAGGGGCAGCACGCCTGACAGCAGGCACGGCACTAGTGGCAGCAGGCTCAGCATGTCTGGCAGCAGACACAGGCAGCAGACCTGTCCTGCTCTCACTACTACTAGGCCTCTCCTGCTTCAATTTTTCAAAAAGATCGCAGCAGAACAACACACCTACCTCACTTTGTAACTGCTTCTGTTGTCTTCCACTTCCTGGAATACGTCACGTTTTTACAGAGAAAACCTGTAAATCAATGGGCGGAAACTTTCTAGCCATTGAAGAAATGGTGAAGAATTTTGGCCAATGGCTGAAAAATGCAAAGATTTTAATTGCTGGTTTAAAATCGGATTTTCCTGTGAAAAAGCAGACAACAGCGTGGTTTTTGTGGGATTTATCTCGGGAACACAGCAAAAGCTTTTGCCCACTCCTAGTCTCTTGACCAGACAACTTGCAGTGAGGGACAATCTTCTTTCTGTGAGCATAAGGAAAACCCTTCCCCCTTGACAGGTTTTTCAGGTTTTTCCTTATGCTCACTGAAGATTGTCCCTCTCTGCGATCCATCCAGACAGTCTTGCTGCTCTGAGGTGAGCAGTGTTACATCAGTAAAAGGGTTGGGAGGGGGATACTTTATCATTCAATTACTCTTGAACTACAACTCTGACAGTATTGAAATAACACTCCCCCTTGGCCCAAATACTATGAAGATTAATTGGAGCTGCTTTTTTTGAGAAGCATTACTATCACTTTAAGCATTTACACACTTACAAACAGTACTTATAATGAGAGACCACTGACTATTTGTATATTTTACTATGGAGCCCCATGTGCATCAGGATGAGAGTTGCAACATGCTTCAGGCCATTTTTCCACCTTACAGTTGTTTTCACAATTACCTGCATATTTGATCATTGTTACAGTGCTTATTAGGCACTTGCTTGGTAATACGTCTTTTGTACTATGTGCTGTAATGTGACTTTGGATTTATGCTTCTCACCCTCACTCGCTCCATTGGTCTCATGCTCTTTTACTTGTATGACAGTAATATGTTACACTGTTTCTGCAATGCGCTTTAATTAACTCGATGCCGCTGGTCAGAGAAACCACTTGTAGGAAGGTAAGGGAGGTATTAACCCACCAGTGCTTGTCCCTCACACTTCCTTCTTTGCTATCAACCTTCATATTAAACCTAATGCTCTCCCCCTTCATACACACACCTTAACCTCTCACACTCACCCCTGCCCTTCATTCACTCTCCTCAGGGATGGGCAACCTGAGGTCCCCTGTTGTGTATGGACTATAACTACCTTTATCCTAAGGTGCTCAACAACTAGCTGGGACTGATTGGAATTGTAGTACAACAACAGCTGAAGGGCTGGAGGTTTCCATACTGCCTTTCACCAAGTCTCTGTATTTCTCATCCTTCAACATAACCTTAATTTTCACGTTGTCACTTTGAACATTATAGTGGTAAGTTTTTTGGATATATGGGAGGCTTTTATTGCTTTGAGATTATGGTTAGCTTCTATAGATTATTATTATTACATGTTTTTTATTACATGTTTTTATTTGTGGAAGATTGAAAATATAGGAATGAGGTCTTTTAAGAGCAAGCCTTGCTTTTGTGCACACTCATGAAAGCGTTTTATGGATCAGACTGATTGGAGGTATAATCTTTTGGTCTCATTTTCATGCACATCCAGGAGAGCGTCTCATCCGATTGTCCTCTGGTCAAGTACGGGGGGGTTTAAATCTGGATGGATTTTATATTCTAATGTATCCTAATTAAAGAGCAGATGGAGCTCTGAAATGCGCTGATATAAAGATATTAAGCCAGAACCAGGTCTGCAGTCTTTTATTGTGGTGACCGATTGTTTTCCATCAGGGGTGGAGTTGATTCCCCTGAAGCGCTGGTCCAGTTTGTGTAATGTACAAAGCGGAGAGAGTGATATGTGAGTAACTTAGTTCAGACTACTTTAATGTGACAGTTGTTTACATATATGAAAAGCACCCCTACATATGTGAAATTTGTTACTTTTCTTATACTAGAGAAAGACCTCGGTATCATTGGAGACTACAAACTTGGAAACAGTGACCAGTGTCAAACAGCAGTAGCAAAGGCAAACACAATCCTGTCTTGCATAAAAAGAGGTATTGAAGCAAGAGTGGATAACATTATTTTGCCATTATACAAATCATTGGTAAGACCTCACCATGAGTATGCAGTGCAGTTTTGGGCACCAGTTCTGAAAAAGGATATACTAGAATTAGAGAGAGTACAGCGAAGAGCAACAAAATTAATTACGGGAATGAAGGACTTGATGTATGAGTAACGACTAGACAAACTTGGTTTATTTACTCTAGAGAAAAGAATACTAAGAGGAGACCTTATCACATTGTACAAATATATGAGAGGTCAATACAAGGATCTCTGCGGTGAGCTATTTATTCCAAGGCCTGATCAGGTGACCAGGGGACTCCCCTTGAGATTAGAGGAAAGGAGGTTTAGACTTCAGCAGAGGAAGGGTTTTTTTACAGTGAGGTCTGTTAAATTGTGGAATTCTTTGCCCATGGAGGTGGTTATGGCCAGGGCCGGATTTGCCATTAGGCAAAGTAGGCACCTGCCTACAGGCACACGCCAACGAAGGGCGCCTGCCATTTGGATTTTTTTTTTAAGTATTCTTTAAAAAAAAAAAAAAAAAATAGCCACCTCGCTGGCTGCGCCAGCGGCACCCACTCACATTGCTCGCCCCCCAGTCTTGTACCTGATGGAGCTCCCTCGTCGCCTCTTTAGGAATGCAGAGCGCTGGGAGATGACATAATCTTCCAGCGCTCTGCATTACTGAATAGGAGACCGCGCGGGAGCTCATCAGGTACAAGACTGTGCCAAAGGAGGCACATACAGATCTCCTACCAGGGAGGTAGGAAACGGACAACGGGGGAGGCAATGTGAGGTCAATGTGGAGCTATTGGGGGGCAAGTTGGAGCTAATGGGGGGCAATGTGGAGCTGATGGGGGCAGTGTGAAGGCAGTATGATATATGGAGCTGATGGGGGCAATATGGAGCTGATGGGGGCATTGTGAGGGCAATATGGAGTTGATGGGGAAATATGGAGCTGATGGGGGCATTATGAGGGCAATGTGGAGCTGATGGGGGCAGTGTGAAGGCAGTATGATATATGGAGATGATGGGGCCAGTATGGAGCTGATGGGGGCAATGTGAGGGCAATATGGTATATGGAGATGATGGGGGCAATGTGAGGGCGATATATGAGATGATGGTGGCAAGCTGGAGCTAATGGGGGGGCAATGTGGCGATGATGGAGGCAATGTGAGGGCAATATGGAGATGACGGGGGGCAACGTGGAGATTAGGAGCATTGTGTAGGTATCCAGTGCAGATGGCCCACGGGGGGGGACGCTTCAAATTTCTGTGCCTACAGGCTCCTGAGATGTAAATCCAGCCCTGGTTATGGCAGATACAATGGATACATTCAAGAGAAGATTAGATACATTTCTTTCCAAAGGGAACATGCAGAGTTATACCATTTATTAGTAGGCAGATCAGGAAGGTCTGATAAAGACTAACGTATTTGGTATCAGGAAAGCTATAAAATTAGTGGGGTATGAGGAGAAGATTGAACTTGATGGACTTGTGTCTTTATTCAACCTAATTACTATGTTACTATGTATACCTTCAGACTCTTTCTCCCCTTACCCCATTCCCTACCTGCATACCTCCTCTCCCAACTTAATCTTTATCTCCCAATATCTGATTCCCTGAATCTCCCTCTCCATACACCATTACCTGCCTCATTACTCTCTCGTCTACATGTCATCTGACTCTCTTCTTTTCATGGATCTCTATCTCCCATTATCCTGCTTCATTCTTCTCTTTTCTCTCATCACACTGTTATTTGCCTCTTATCTCTTCCATCTGAACATACCTATCCCATGAACTGTGTGTGTTTTCCTACACCCATGACAATGTTTCAGTGTCTCCTTAATGCAATATTTTCTTATTGCCAAGATTGCGTAGACATGATAATGTGGCTGTTCTCCAAATGCCACATGCACAGAAATAAATTCTCCTCCCTGATGCTGTAGTTCTCTCCATAGCTTTCTAGGTGCCTCCCACCTCCTCACAGTTATTGCTTCTCCGTCCTGAAATGTAAAAGGTGACATGGAGAATCATATCTGGACTTCAATCAATAATGATAAACTACTTCAGCCATCTGTGTTCTAAACTCAGACCTACTCTGTGTCATACCAGGCTTACTTAGTACTCTGACAGCTGAATGAATTTACTCTGCATGCATTGGGAACCCCGTAGTGTGAATGACCACTTGAACTTCTCTCTTCTGTCATTTACGTGATGACAGAAGAGAAAAGCATAAGTGGTCACGGTTACACTATGGGATCTCAATGTATGCATTGCAAATTCAGTGTTACTTATTTGAATTGTAATTAACACCTAAAAATAACATGAATGATTTAGAAAGAGCTTTCAAAATCAGCTGTTTGTTATGTTAGACATTTTTATTTAAATAAATATTTTATGAGATATTAGCTCTAAGTATTTGTCAATTTCTGAGAATTAGACAGTATTTGCTGGCATGCCAACCAGATATTAACAGTTCATGCTACTCTTCCTCCCTTTGGCCACTCAGAGGCGTAACTAGAACCCTCCGAGCCCTCGTGCAAGAAGTGCCATGGGCCCCCCCACCCCTCGACCACATTGGCCCCATATCCTACCTCCCAATCCCTGGTGGTCCAGTGGAGAGACGAGCAGAGCACTGGGAGATTGCCGGAGGGAAATTGCGGGCGCCAGGCTGATGGGTCGCAGGGGGCACCCGGGCCCCTGGAGTGATGGGCCCGGTCGTTACGCCACTGAGGCCACTCCTTGTTGGCCAGTACTATCTGATTTATATAGACTGAAAAATAATTGAAGCTAAATATTACTTAAACTATTGTTTTAAATGAAAATGTTTAACACAAATATAGATGGTTTTGAAAGGTCTTTTATATGGTGTTTGTTCCACTTGAAGCACTTAACTTATTGGAATGAGAAAAGTAAAAAAACTAAATAAACCAGAAGAATATGGGCATACCTGAGAACTCTCCAGATTTGCCCTGGAGACATGGGTTTTAACACTCCATTACTGGGTCTCCATGGTAGAGGCTGGTTCTCTGAATGTGGGGAGTTTCTACTGAAACTCTGCCCCCTTTTGCTCTTTTCCAGCCTGTTACATCGATTTCTGCTCCTTCCCCACCCAGTTCTTCCCACTTCCCGTCCACTTTTGGGATGTATTTGTTAGCCCTCCCACTTACGGGTAAGCCCCACCCCTTATTGACTTGATTTGCATCAATTCTATCCCGCAGCCAGACCGAAGGAGTCCCTTAACAGAAATTTCCCAGGTAGCATATAAGATCTCTTGGGGTGATTTAGGGGGACTGGACAGCATTGGTACATTAGTGGTTCCTTCCTCCTTAGACTCATGGACACATAATGGTCCTTCCAGCTCCTCCATTGATTATTTTTTACCCTGCTCATAGTGATAGGAGTCACTATGAGCCTCTCCTGCCTCACTGTTTGCAAAATATCACAAGAGAACAGCACAGCATGTCTATCTCGCTCTGTAGCTGCGTCTTTAGCGAAAACATCACGTTTTTATAGCAGAAGTGTGAAAACTACGTAAATCAACGGGTGGAAACTTTTTAGTCATTAAAAAAATGACGAAAGTTTTTGGCCAAAGGGTGAAAGATGCAAAAATTTTAACCGCTAGTTTTAAAGCAGATTTTCCTGTGAAAAAGCAGATAACAACGTGGTTTTCCCCTACTCAAGAGATAACATCTTCAATTGGTCTTTGATTTCATGTCCTTGGAGGTAGACATGACAATTCCTGGAAGTTTTTCTTATTTTTTACAATAAAGCAGGAAGAGTGAATGTGCCTACTTAACACTTTACTACCAGGGCTGTGAGCAATGCATTGCAAATCAGCATGTTGTACCCTCCTAAGTTCCTTAAAGGGTTAAGATTGTCATGTGCAGTGAACAGAGTTTGAGACCCCGTTGTCCTACTTGCAAATGTCATGACTGCCTCCTTGGACATGACATCGAGGACTTATTGAAGATGTTATCTATTAAACCAGGGCACAAAGACAAAATTCATAGGGGCCAGTAGGATTTTCTCACCACATTAAGGTAAGTGGATGGTTATTATTAGGAGCTGTTAGCTCTTCTTTAAGTGCATCTCTGTAAAACTGTCTGGAGTACTAATTTAACACTAGTACAATGCAATCCATTTTACTGAAGGATGACACAACATTTTTTATGTAATGACCATACCTTCATCAGGATCAGTAGGAGACTTGAGCTGAAGTAATGAGGCCCTTGACAGGAGAGGTATTGGAACAGATGGTGATTCTGAAGAGCAAAAAATAAATGAGTTCTAGAAAATGCCAGATATTTTTTATATCTTGAAAAAAGAATGAAGTTAATAAACTGCAGCCTTCATTGCGGAGAAAAAAATATAATAAACCAGTAGAAGTTTTATGGATTCAAAGGTAAAAGGAAATATATGAGTGTTTGCACTACAGCCTCTGGCCAGACAGGCTTTAAGATGAAAAATAATTCAGTAAGATGCAGTGCAGGTGAAAAGATAACAAGGCAGAGATTATTTATGAGAGACCTTAGGTCTATTAATTTTGGTACCTCTGCAGGACATCTCTATAGAAGAAAAGCCAATAGAGCCACAAGGTGATTGCTTCTTAAAGTGGATGGTCAGCCAAAGATAAGCTTTATTTGTTTTACAGAAAATTAAGAACTTACTATAAGTTATACTGGCTATTTTCCTGCAAAATAAATTGTTCATGAGGAATGAACCTTTATATTTTAGTGGCACAGTGTGACACTTCATCCCAATTTCCTCCAAAATATGCTAATGGTTCTGTTAAATATCTAACTTTAACATTCATTGTGTTATAAGAAATGACAACAGTGTGTGTACTACATCTAGATTCATTCAGATCACAGTTTGCTATGGACCAGAAGAGAAACTAATTGAAAAGCAACGCTCTAGCAATCTTATGGATAAAATCCTCAGTAAACTACTTTGCTGCTATGAACGAGATGGCCCATGTTCTCTACATATCCCCCCAAAAAAACTCATCAAAGGGGTAAATATGGAGGACTGTGACTTGCCATCCTTGAAGTTTCCAGTACTCTTGTGTACTCCACCATCTGAGGTCTTGTTTGCTGTCAGTGACATCACCACACCAGTGCGCCTTGATGTCTTAGGAGTGATGAAGCTCCACTAGACTGCTTAGTATAGATTTTTTCTTAAGGAGTGAGAAGGGGTGGCAATTTTCATGAATCTGGATCTTAGCCCACCCACCCTCCTGCTCCAATATGCACAAATGTTCTTTTAAAAGTTGATTGGAAGTTCACCTTACACTACTATTAAGAAGTATAAAACATGAAGGGCTGAAATGGGAAGGCTGTAAAAAGCTCAGATATTTCCTCCCTTTACACTGCTACTACAACTAGAGGAGCTAGATGTTACAATGATGATAGCAGTGGGCTCTACATTTTCAGCAGCAGCAGGAAAACTCCTAGCTGGGGTTGAGGACATTCTTGACCTGTGGTGGTGCTTACTTAATATTATTGATGATGGGTATGACTGCTTGAGGTTACACTGTCAAGTGGGAATGCAGATGATGATGATAATTGATATTGTGTTTTCTCACCCTCCCACATGATCTCTCAAACAGTTTATAAACAGACTGTCAAGACAAAATGATCCTGTTGATCAGATGCACCAAGAAGCTGGGGAGCGATGCTGGTGAGCATTGCTAGTGAGCGTAGATGTGGCCTTGCTTTGACCACTGGCCAGATTCAAGGTGCCAACTACAAAGTCATATAAAATAACCAGTTGGGCTGGGACTGGGACAAGATAACCACACCTCCGCTGATGGGTAGCAGGGTCCATCCAGGACCTGCAGCAGATTAATGAGGTCTCGGAGTAAACCTACAATGTAAGGTCGAGCAACACAGGAATCAAGATTGCAGTCTGGAATGAGCTGGGGTAAGGAACCTGGAGTCAGTATCATTATCAGAAATAAGCTATGGTCTGGTACAGGGGAGTCAAAGTCATTGTCTGCAACAAGCTGAGGTCTGGAACACGAAACAGATAAAGTCTTAGGAGACTGGAAACACCAAACTGTACTCTTGCATGAGTAAAGAGGTGGCTCAGTGGGCTGGTTTAAAGTGGAACATTCACCTTAATTCAAGTTTACATATTTGAAGACTGCATTAAAAACTGGCTATTTGTCATGTTAACCAAAAGGCCAAAAAATGTACAGTTATAAGGAGATATTCACACTTTCATATGCTAATGTATGATAATGTAGGCTAATTGCTGTACCCGTGTGGTATTAGTGTCATTTCATATGATAATCAAACTAATCAATGCCATTTCATATGCCAATGAAGCATTTTTTTGTGATGTGTCATAAGCTAATGAAGGTTTCAATGATGTTTCATATGCTAATAAGCTTTGTGCAGTACCAGGAAATGTTACTTTAATTTTGCCCAGAAATAAAAGTCTGCCTGTCTCCTTAACTGTACATTTTCTGTTCTTTTGGTTGTCATAACATATAGGCAGTTTTAAATGCAGTTTTCAAATATGCAAACTTGAATTAAGGTAAAAGTTCCACTTTAAATACCTGCTGAGAGGGATCATCTGACATGAATGGCAAATAAGGAAAGATGAAAAGTTCTAGAGGGCCTTGAACATGCAGATTAAGAAGGAATCAGTCTCCAACAAATTTTGAATGAACCATGTCCTTCTAGCGGCTGAAACTAAAAAACACAGATCTAGTATCCAAAAAGTCCTTGTTTCAATTCTGATCTCTCCCAGTTATGTTTGAGTCTTGGAGCAGACATAGCACAGGCTTACTGCTGCATTCCAGTGGAGATGTACTTCCAGATGGACAGAGAAATGAGAGATAGTGGGGGTGGGCCAAATCCATCCTGCGAAAATCACGCCCCCAGTGAATCACCCAATCGGAGCAGTAACTCCTCCTTACTGCTGCCACTGGCTGTGTTTTGCCAGGCACAAAGTCTTCTTTTATATATATAGATATATATAGTTTTACCTGTTTTTCCCATATCACCACCTTCAGGAAATTCTGGAACACTAGCATGGGGGTTGAAAGACAAATTACCTCTCATTTGATATGGCCAATTGTCTACCTTATGAACATTTAAGAGCAGATATGTAATTTTAATAAAGAAAGGTAGTAGGTGACATTTATGCAACCCCTACATTATGTTAACCTATAACAATATGGTAGTATTTTTCTTGAACTATAAGTAGGTACATAAGACAGTAAGGAATTCCACGTGTATATCAAAAAGGTTAGTATCTATGAAATAGGAGAAATTTAAAAAAGCCCTACTTTTCCCTATATCATCACATTCTGGAAACATTTGTGCATATCAGTCTATGGATAAAAAAGCTGATGCAGGCGTTGTCTTCTTTCCAAAATGGTATGCTTTGACCAGCTTTTCTTCATTCCTGTGTTTGTTACAACCATTTTATTATTAGTATGTGACATATGAAAAAGTAAGAAAGCTGTAAGATTGTGGTAAGGTCAGTTTTGTCATCCTGGAACCCTTACAATATTTCAGTTACAATTGTAATTGTACATAATTTTTCTCTGGCTGGCTGTAGGTGCTGAGTACACTAAGAAATTCCATTGTCTTCAGTGATATCAGTATCCTTTATGTGGGGAGGTGTAAAAAAAAATATTTTCCTAAATTGACATATTCAGCCTTACCTAGGGGTAGAAATGTAAACTGCCCCTCATTTGATGCAGTGATTTGTCTTTCTAAAATGGTATACCTTTTCTTCTCATCTGTGTTTGGCATAGCCATTTAGTACAAGGTGGTCATACTTGAATAATGTAAGAAAAATTACATATTTTGGTAGGGGTAGTTTTGTCCTTCTGGCTCCCTTAGAGAGGGGAGGAGTTGCTAATGAATCCAGTAAGAAATGCCATAGTTTTTCAAGATTTCAGTACCTTTGAAGGGTTAGAAATGCATTTTTTCCCTTCAACTCCATATTATAGAAACATTTGTATGCACCAGACTAGGGCTATAAATGAAAGTGATCCCTCATTTGATGTAAACGGGTTGTCTTCTTTCTAAAATGGTATACCCTGACTACCTTTTTTTCTTGCCTTTAGTGTAACTAACAGGTATGACACAAGCAATAAAACTGCCAGATTATGGTCTGTGCAGTTTTGTGGTCCTAGCAACCCAAATGGTATATCAACTCATACCAATGTGGTTTTATTTTATTGAAGAGGCTCCTAGCTACATAATCTAATATGATATTCCATGTTTTCAGACATGTATTTATTTTTTAAAGAAACATCTAACAATTTCATAGCAAACCAAACTTGGGGATAAAAATTGGAACCTTGTGTACTTTTAAAGTATTTGGCATGTAGGGTTACATAGTCTATTTATCTTTATTTTGTGCCTGAAATTCAGAATAGTACTAAATAGAAAAAAATATATATATATATTTTTATAATTGCTATTTTTTCATAGGAAGACCTATGCATAAAAACACCAGGGAGTTATGCACTAAGGGCTCGATTCTATTACCATGGTTAAAAATAAAACAGGCTTTGTATTATTTTAAGTCAGTTTTTGCTATCCTATTACCCGACTTGTGAAAACAAAACCAGCGGTAATTGTACTTACCGCCAGTCCAAAAAAAAGCCCATAGGAAACAACTAAAAACAGCGTGCAATTAGTATCCTATTACCCACGCTCAGTATTACCGCCTGTTTTGTGGTTACATTTAAGTCAGAAATTCTGCTCCTCAGAGGTTGAGGAGTAGAAACCATAACGACAGTTTCAAAATCATTGTTGTTCGAGCAAAAGCAGTGTAGAATATAGTATACAGCATAGAAATCTGACATAAAATGCCCCCCTTTGACATATTAACCCCCCCTTTTAAAAGTCGACTTGCAGTGCTTTCTTTCACCACTTTAATTCGACTAATATTGTTCACATTCCACATTTTATCCCTTCCAAATCCGACTTACAGTGCTTTCTTTCACCACATTAATTCGACTAATATTGTTCATAGTCGACAATTTAACCCTTCCCCTTCCAAATCCGACTTACAGTGCTTTCTTTCACCACATTAATTCAACAAATATTGTACATAGTCCACAATTTAACCCTTCCCCTTCCAAATCCGACTTACAGTGCTTTCTTTCACCACATTAATTCGACAAATATTGTACATCTGACATTTTAACCCCCCTCCCCCTTTAAAATTCGACTACAATGCTCCCATGATTTTCGTTCACCGTTTTTAGCCGACATTTTTCATCTCCTTTTTTTTTTCGACATGCCCTCATATTTTGTTTTGAAGATTAACACTATGAGTACCAGAGAGGTAGCAACACATTGCATTGTGTTTGCTACCCATCTGACACTCAAAGGGTTAAAAGAATTAGTGGAAACATTGCTCCTCAATATTACATAAACCTATATCTTGAATCTCATGAGTAGCCTAAACTCTATTTTATGAGATCAGCTCCATTATCTTTATGAGCCACCCTTACACTGCCAGTTGCTTGTGAGCCCTGGGCTGTAGAAACTTCAGCATGTGTATATATGGCTTGCTGCCAAAAGCCAACAATAAATTCCAGTCTACCCTTCCAACAAAGTGTTCAGTTAATGTGCTCAAGAATACTTTGCTGCAAGGGTAGATTGGAACTTATTGTCGGCTTTTGGCAGCAAGCCATACATACACATGCTGGCTGTGAGAACTCTGAGGTTTCTACAGCCCAGGGCTCACAAGCGACTGGCAGTGTAAGGGTGGCTCATAAAGATAATGGAAGTTAGATCCCTAATATTTACTAAGAGCTGATCTCATAAAATAGAGTTTAGGCTACTCAGAATAAAGATATAGGTTTATGTAATATTGAGGCTCATTTTTTCCACTAATTCTTTTAACCCTTTGAGTGTCAGATGGGTAGCAAACACATTGCAATGTGTTGCTACCTTTCTGGTACTCATAGGGTTAATCTTGCAAAACAAAATACGAGTGCATGTCGAAAAAAAAAAGAGAAGAAAAATGTTGGATAAAAATGGTGAAAGAAAGTCATGGGAGCACTGTAGTCGAATTTTAAAGGGGGAGGGGGTTAAAATGTTGGATGTACAATATTTGTCGAGTTAATGTGGTAAAAGAAAGCACTGTAAGTCGGATGTGGAAGGTGAAGAGTTAAATTGTCGACTATGAACAATATTGTCGAATTAAAGTGGTGAAAGAAAGCACTGTAAGTCGACTTTTAAAAGGGGGGTTAATATGTCAAAAGGGGGCACTCTGCCGGATTTTGACGATAGATCTTTCTGTCATCAAATGTACGCCTATTTCCTTGGACTTTGACATTTTGTGCTTTTTTTGTAGGCAGTAGTCAAAAAAAAGCAGACAGTGCCAGTTTTGTTAATACTCTGAAAAGTGCTGTCTACGCCAGTTTTGTTTTACTGTGGTTCTCCAATAGAAAACCGACGTAACATGTTTGCAAAATTCACACTACTTATTTTTCTTGTAACAACGGTTTTAGCGCTGGTAATAGAATCAAGCCCTAAAGAGTGATAAAGTGGTTTGGAGAAATAATAGTGCATTGGGTCCATAGAGTAACATAGGAAGTGGAGAAGTAATTTCCACTTTATCACCTCTTTATCTCTTTATCACGCCTTAGTGCCTAAACCCCCTGTTTTGGTGTTTTAGAAAGACACATTAATCATAAACTTAGAACCATAAGCATCTCCTAATGGAACATAGAAGAAAATAAACTCCAGACAGCTGTTTGTTAATCATTTTATTGGAATTTAAATTTAGAAAATACCTTTTTTGTATATTGAGTAAATTTTTTTTTGTACTTTACAGGATATCCACAAGCCAATGGTATCTTTTGAAAGAACAGAGTCTGCTGAAACAAAACAGTATATAGCGTGGGCTGTTCACAGAAAAGCACCAAAAATTGTCATTTAACTGTAATCTACAACAAAAGTGTAAAAGCAAGCTTAGCACTGGTAGTGAAATGGCTTAACATCAAAGCTTTTAAATCATTAGGCATTTTCATTGTTTCTACACAGAACAGCTTGTTTGCCCCAATATTGTCCCACTGTTGTTTTTGTGCATATGATCCATTCTAGTTAAATTAAGACTATTTAAGAATAATGCTTTATAGGGGCACTAATCACCTAAATATAGCTTTGGTGATATTGAAAGAGCTTTCAGTATCACCTATACTATATAATAATTCTCTTGGATGTGTGTCAGAAGCCATAATGCACAGTATAGACTGCCTGAATGAGCTGCGGCTGATACAGAGTGGGGCGCTCTGCGCACCTTCTAGGGATCGCTTGGTGAGCAGAGAGGCTCAGGGCACCAGTCGAGGCTGCTGAGTGGCACTGTGGCCCTTGTACATGAGCTTTTAAACTAGTATGTAATATTAGCCATTTTTTTATTTATTTAACTCATATTGAGTTACATAGATATATGGTTTAAGCTAATTAAGGAATGCCAGACAGGTACATTGTCCTATATTACCGCCTCTACTCACTGACACTTAACCCTTTCAGTGCTATAGATGTGAGCAATTCATTGCTGACCAGAGGTAGAGAGTGTAGGAGGTAATGTAGGGCTAAAACAGGATGTGCCTGGACTGCATGCCTAAATTAACATATATAAATCAAAAACATCAAACTAGTTTTTAAATTAAAAAAAATCTAACACAACATATAGCTAATTATGAAAGCTCTTTCAAAATGCATCAAAGGTGCTTTAAAGGGATAGTAATGTTTCCTAATAAAAGCAGCTTTAATTAATCATCATAGTATTTGGACTTAAGAGAGTGTTATTTCAATTTTGTCAGAGTTATAGTTCAAGAGTAATTCAATGACAAAGTAACCCCTCCTGCCCCTTTTATTGATGTAACACTGCTCGGCCAGAGCAGAAAGGAGGTGCCCAGGTAGACTGCAGAGACGGACAATCTTCAATTATGATAAGGAAAAAACCTGAAAAGCTTGTCAAGGGGGGCAGGGCTTTCATTGTTCTCATAGGAAGAAGATTGTCCCCTTCTGTTATCTGTTTGGTCTTACAACCAGATTCCACATCTGAGAAGAGATGACTTACACTAGGTAAAAGGGGTGGGAGGGGAAACTTTGCTTGTGAATATCTCTTAAACCATAAAGGTTTGAGAGATAAGACTTATATTGTTCTTCATGTTTTTTTAATGCCTACAAAATAAAATAAAGTTAAAACGAAGTATTACTATCCCTTTAAGGTGAAAGGATCTCTTTAATTATGAAAGTTCTATTTTTCAATTTTCCAACCGTTTACCCCATATTATTTATGCACATTGCCCCCCTAAGTAGGCCTACATTCCATTTTGAAAGAAAAAACCTACAAATCGGCTATTTGCCACATCTGCAGATGTTTTCCTGTGCTCAAATCTGCAATCCCTTACTGGCCATGGGTGGGAATTTTAATCTCGTTCCCAAACTGTGTTTTTGTTTATTTTTTTATTTTAATGCTGTGTAGATGGCTTGCACTAGATAAAAGGAACGGAAGGGGGATACTTTATCATTCCATTACTCTTGAACTACAACTCTGACAGTAGTGAAATAACACTGTCCATGGCCCAAATACTATGAAGATTAATTGGAGCTTCTTTGGTTTTGAAACATTACTACCCATTTAAAGTGGATGTGCCTAATGCTGACCAAGAGAAGCAGCAGTTGTCCAGCTGTCCCTCGTGGCTTTGAGGGCCTCACTCTGGATTCATTTCGGAGCATTTTTTTTGCCTTTTCAAGAAGATTCCAAAGCAGAAGGTTCTTTTTGTTTGTTTTTTTATTGCTGTTCAGGAATCAGATTTCCACCCTTGAATGGATTTGCAGATTTGGCTAACAAAAAAACATTCACCAATGTGGCAAATAGCAGATCAGTCTTTTTTTCTCTTGTAACAGATTCTAAGCCTTTTTTAGCTGTAAAAAGTAATATAATTCAAATTAGCTATTAAAAATAAAGTTTTACAAAGGTGCTTTATTTTATTATCAATTTTATTGATATTATCAATTTTATTATCAATTTTGTCCTTACAATTTAACCCCTTGGATGCTAGAGGAATTTCCAACCTCTCTGCCATTCGAGGAGTTAAAAAGAAGCATAAAAACATCAATTATTTATATTTCTAATGTGTTTAATATAAAAAATAGCATTAGGAATACACAGATGTCAAATACATTAATGAGAAAAAATAATGAGATTGTTTTACAGCCTGCATAAAACTAAGAACGAGTAGATAAAACCATAATCAGGCAGTGGAACTCATTATTGCTGCATGTTGTGAAGGCAAGAAAGTGCTAATTGGTTTAAAGGAGGATAAGACCTCTGCTTGGTTTTATCATATTGATTGCTAATAGCAATATGGATGACAATGCAATCTGTACCTATCAAGTTTAATACCCTGCCTGATGTCTCATCAAAGAAAAATTGATGATCCTCAGCTTCAGAAATTACACAACTCACAAGCTTCATTCAAAACCATTAAACGGAAGATTACAGAATGTGCTCTGTGAAAGGAGGGAGTTGCTTCAAAGTGAAGCTACATTTCTAATACAGTCTTTCTTGCTTTGTTGAAAAGAAACATGGAGTAATTCTGGGACAAACGAACTACATCATAAAGGCAAATATAAATTGCCATTGATTTAAATTAGATTTTTAACTTTTGAATGCTAGAGAGGTTTAACTGCTTCAAAACTATAGAGATCTCCAACACATTGGAGTGAATGTACAATAATGATTTCACTGGCTCTCAGATTGATTTTTTAGACCATACACCGGACTAATGATAACTTACTAAGATGTATATAGTACTAGTGATGAGCGAGCGTGCTCGGCCGATGCTCGGATCGGCTCGAGCATCGCTCTGCTCGGCACATGGCGGTACTCGTCGAGTACCGCCATGTGCTCTCCCGCCATGTTCGGGTGGCGGGGATCTGTGCCGGAAGAGGCACAGATCCGAAGAAGCTCCGCTGGACCACCAGGGACTGGAGGTACGGGGGCATTGCGGAGATGAAGGGGGCATTGCGGAGATGAAGGGGGACATTGTGGAAGAGGGGCATAGACTCTATGCCCCTCTTCCACAATGTCCCCCTTCATCTCCGCTATGCCCGTCTTCCACAATGTGCCCCTTCATCTCCGCTATGCCCCTCTTCCACAATGTGCCCCTTCATCTCCGCTATGCCCCTCTTCCACAATGTCCCCCTTCATCTCCTCTATGGCATAGAGGAGATGAAGGGGCACATTGTGGAAGAGGGGCATAGCGGAGATGAAGGGGCACATTGTGGAAGACGGGCAATTTGGAGATGAAGGGGGACATTGCGGAGATGAAGGGGGCATTCGGAGATGAAGGGGGCATAGCGGAGATGAAGGGGGCATTGACCAGGCACCCTCCCCTCATCAGAGCAGGGGGTGCCTGGTGTCGCCCCATTCATTTCAATGGGGCTCGGGTGCTCGGCCGAGCAATCGAGCCTCAGGGGGTGCTCGGTCAGAGCACCCAAGCACCCGAGCATCGGGGTGCTCGCTCATCACTATATAGTACCCATAGATCCGACAAAAAAACAGCTGATATATAGTAATAATAGAAGAAAAATTATGCCAGTAGGGTCAAATGTTATTATTCCAAAGGAGTATTGGAGGGAATGGAAACAGAGTGAAATTAATGAGATATTTATTTTTCGAATATAATGGCTGTCCAATAAAGTCAATGCTGGATTTACTACCCTGGTTCACCTAGGTAAGACTCTCTAGGTGCCCTTAGCTCCACTCATGGCCACACCCACTACTCAATTTATCCCATCACCCCCAGTCCCATCCACTGTTTCCTGGCACACTACTCTGCCTATTGGGAAATCCGGCCTTGAATAAAGGTCATAACAACCGTATCTTACACAAAACAAATTCTATTTACTGATCTGTAATAACAAAAGAGGCACCAATCAAAATCTTCACTCTGTTCAAACAGGTGGTATCTACAGGTTCTTAAGACTCCTTTAGGGACACTTGGAGTGCGTCACTTACCTCCCCAATATTTGTGAAGTAAGCAGTGTTTTTAGTAGCTACAGGTCCACTATGTGTCTCCATTTTGAGTTGGAAGTGAAAGCCCATGCGGAGAGGAAAGTCCCCCTGACACAAATTTAAACTTACGTAGATTCTGGTTCTGTACCCCTCCCATCCTTTTCGCCTCCTCTCTACCTTTACCCATTACATCCTTTTACGGCATCTCTTCTCTCTATTGCTCCTCCTTCTCTCTTCTCTCTATGACAGTTTTGCCAATGACTAAGCCCCTATCCATTATACAATATATTGTTTAATCATTTTCTACTACGCTGGACGTCATAACCTGATTTAAATATGTAACTCGAAATAGTGGTGCTATGAAAATATGATGTATGCAACATCTATTTTGCTGTATACCTGGTAAAGAAATTTCTGTGCTCTGATCTAAAATGTTTCAATGTTTGAGCAATTTCATGTGAATGTCAAGAACTCACATGTTGGGATGTTCGTTTTGATGTAAGAAGGATGATGACTACTGAAATGAAGCAGACTATAAGTCACCATAGATTTCATAAAAATATCACATGCCAAAATATTATTTTGCCATGCTTAATTCAGGAAACTGGCAACATCTTTACTAATATTATCAGATTTCTATTATCATTTAATTTAGTCATAAATTCCTGGAAAAGCTCCAGTGTACCATTCCACAAGATGAAAAATTCATCAATATAATGATGCCAAAGCAGCATATACTTGGAGTATCCCATCTAATCTTCTCTAAACACCACAGATTCCTCACAAAATATAAATTTGCATAAATGGAAGCACAGGCACTCCCCGTGGTTGTGCCCCAGGTCTGTAGGTAAAATCTATAATTAAAAACAAAGTCATTTATTTTTAAACTAAATAAAATGAGATTGAGAATGAATATCTTCCTAATAACATTGATTTTTTCATCTTGATGAAAAAAAATTGAGTTGCTGATATTCAAGACATAAGCTCAATAAATGTATGAAGTATTTCAACATCACACGTAATTAACATCACCCATAACTAAAAAATACATACATTTATTTTTGAAATAATGCCCATGGTGTCAGGATATATTAGCTTTAAATCATATACATAGGATATCAAATGGTAGTCCACAAACTTGCTAACATTTTCACACAGGCTTGCGTTTCCTGAGGTGATATGTCTTCCTAGAGGACATTTAGAATTTTTGTGTATTTTTGATAATAAATAGAAAGTAGCAGCCCTAGGATTGTTAATCAACAAAAATCAGCTTCAGATTTAGTGCTAATCTTTTGCTAAGGAGTTATTAACAATTTTTTTGGTAAACATCCTTGAATTAAATAGTTTTACAGTCCTGTGAAAAAGGACTCTTTGAATTCTATGGTTTTACAAATCAGGACATAATAACAATCATCTGTTCCTTAGCAGGTCTAAAAATTAAATAAATGCAACCTCAGATTAACAACAACACATGACATATTATACTGTGTCATGATTTATCTAACAAAAGTAAAGCCAAAATAGAGAAGCCACGTGTGAAAAACTAAGTACACCCTTACTGCTTTCATAGGAATTAAGATGCTAAATAGCAGACAGGTGCTGCTAATCAAATGCCCTTGATTAACTGATCATCAGAAAGTGTGACCACCTCTATTAAAGCCGAAGTTTTAGCAGTTTGCTGGTCTGGAGCATTCAGGGGTGTGTTAACACAATGCCAAGGAGGAAAGCCATCAGCAATGATCTTAGAGAAGCAATTGTTGCTGCCCATCAATCTGGGAAGGGTTATAAGCCCATTTCCAAACAATTTAAAGGCCATCATTCTACACTGAGAAATATTATTCAAAAATGGAAAACATTCAAGTTGCGAGTTTTCCCAGGAGTGGATGTTCCAGCAAATTCACCCTATGATCAGACTGTGCAATCCTCATAAAAATTGCAAAAAACCCAAGAATTACATCTCAGACTCTACAGGCCTCAATTAGCATGTTAAATGTTAAAGTTCATGAAAGTACAATTAGAAAAATACTGAACAAGTATGGTTTGTTTGGAAGGGTTACCAGGAGAAAGCCTCTTCTCTATAAAAAGAAAATGAAAGCACGACTTAGGTTTGCAAAGTTGCATCTGAGCAAACCACAAGACTTCTGGAACAATGTCCTTTGGACAGAGGTGTCACGGTTTGTTTTGAATCTCAGACACAGAGTTAAGATAAAAACACAACTTTATTGAAAAGTTTAAAGAGAACCCTCGCGGGTCCTGACATACACATATATAAACACACAACTTGTACAAAGTAGTATAGAACAATGGTACAGGAAATACGGATAGGCTCTACCGGCCTTGCCAATAACCGGGTAAGGCAGCCCAAGGACTAGCACAATGATGGAATAGGCTCTACCGGCCTTACCAGTATACTGGGCAAGGCAGCCTTAGGACTGGCACAACGAGTGAGTAGGCTCTACCGACCTTGCCAATATACCGGGCAAGGCAGCCTGGAGACTGGTAACAGGAGATAGAAAAAGGCTCTACCTGCCTTGCCAATATACCGGGCAAGGCAGCCTTAGGACTGGCAAAACGAGTGAGTAGGCTCTTCCGGCCTTGCCAATATACCGGGCAAGGCAGCCTAATGAGGACTCAGTGTAGGCAAGTACTGGTACATAATGAAGGTGGTCTCAGCGACTGGTGAAAAGGTGGAGCAAACCAGTTGCAAGTGCTGGACAACAAGGAGACCTACCGATGCTGTATAGGAGTCAGCAAGCAACCGGAAAACATAGGAGCGAACCAGTACCCACGTACTGGACTAACACAACCGGTGCTGTAAATGAGCAAACAAATACCCGCGTATTGGACTACACGGAGACACTACCGGTGCTGAGAGGTGGCAGTAAGCAACTGGAAAACATAGGAGCGAACCAGTACCCGTGTACTGGACTTAACACAACCGGTGCTGCAAATGAGCAAACCAATACCCGCGTATTGGACTACACGGAGATGCTACTGGTGCAGAGAGGTGGCAGTAAGCAACAGGAATACATGGGAGCGAACCAGTACCCGCGTACTGGACTAACACAACCGGTGCTGTAAATGAGCAAACCAATACCCGCATATTGGACTACACGGTGACGCTACCGGTGCTGAGAGGTGGCAGTAAGCAACCGGAAAACATAGGAGCAAACCAGTACCCGCGTATTGGACTTAACACAACCGGTGCTGCAAATGAGCAAACCAATACCTGCATATTGGATTACATGGAGACGCTACCGGTACAGAGAGATGGCAGTAAACAACCGGAATACATTGGAGCGAACCAGTACCCGCATACTGGACTACACAACCGGTGCTGTAAATGAGCAAACCAGTACCCGCGTACTGGACTACACGGAGACGCTACCGGTGCTGAGAGGTAGCAGTAAGCAACCGGAAAACATAGGAGCGAACCAGTACCCGTGTACTGGACTTAACACAACCGGTGCTGCAAATGAGCAAACCAATACCCGCGTATTGGACTACACAGAGATGCTACTGGTGCAGAGAGGTGGCAGTAAGCAACAGGAATACATGGGAGCGAACCAGTACCCGCGTACTGGACTAACACAACCGGTGCTGTAAATGAGCAAACCAATACCCGCATATTGGACTACACGGTGATGCTACCGGTGCTTAGAGGTGGCAGTAAGCAACAGGAAAACACAGGAGCAAACCAGTACCCGCGTATTGAACTTAACACAACCGGTGCTGCAAATGAGCAAACCAATACCCGCGTATTGGACTACACAGAAATGCTACCGTTGCAGAGAGGTGGCAGTAAGCAACCGGAATACACTGGAGCGAACAAGTACCCGCATACTGGACTAACACAACCGGTGCTGTAAATGAGCAAACCAATAACTGCATATTGGACTACACGGAGACGCTACCGGTACAGAGAGATGGCAGTAAACAACCGGAATACATTGGAGCGAACCAGTACCCGCATACTGGACTACACAACCGGTGCTGTAAATGAGCAAACCAGTACCCGCGTACTGGACTACACGGAGACGCTACCGGTGCTGAGAGGTAGCAGTAAGCAACCGGAAAACATAGGAGCGAACCAGTACCCGTGTACTGGACTTAACACAACCGGTGCTGCAAATGAGCAAACCAATACCCGCGTATTGGACTACACAGAGATGCTACTGGTGCAGAGAGGTGGCAGTAAGCAACAGGAATACATGGGAGCGAACCAGTACCCGCGTACTGGACTAACACAACCGGTGCTGTAAATGAGCAAACCAATACCCGCATATTGGACTACACGGTGATGCTACCGGTGCTGAGAGGTGGCAGTAAGCAACCGGAAAACATAGGAGCAAACCAGTACCCGCGTATTGAACTTAACACAACCGGTGCTGCAAATGAGCAAACCAATACCCGCATATTGGACTACACAGAAATGCTACCGTTGCAGAGAGGTGGCAGTAAGCAACCGGAATACACTGGAGCGAACAAGTACCCACATACTGGACTAACACAACCGGTGCTGTAAATGAGCAAACCAATAACTGCATATTGGACTACACGGAGACGCTACCGGTACAGAGAGTTGGCAGTAAACAACCGGAATACATTGGAGCGAACCAGTACCCGCATACTGGACTACACAACCGGTGCTGTAAATGAGCAAACCAGTACCCGCGTACTGGACTACATGGAGACACTACCGGTGCTGAGAGGTAGCAGTAAGCAACCGGAAAACATAGGAGCGAACCAGTACCCGTGTACTGGACTACAAGAGGATACACCCAGTGCTGTAAAGGAGCAAACCAGTACCCTGTACTGGACTACACGGAATACGCCCAGAGATCAGAATGTTGCCAAAGCGACCATGATAACGGAGAATATCCAAGACTATCCAGGAGCAGGAGGGACAGCCAGGCTGGGACAGGAAGCTGGAACAGTAACGGCAGTCAACCGGAGCAGGAATAGAAGCAGGAACGTCAGCCCAAACAGGATCAGGAACGGAGGCAGGAACCACTTCAGCAGAGAAGGCTGTCAGTCAGGTAGGCAGGCAGACACTGGAGAGTAGAGGATTCAACCAAGGCTCATAGAACACAGGAAACAAATGCAGGTGGCTACTGACATAGAGACACCACGAAAGGGCAACCAAAGGGTGCCTTATAGGCAATACTGGGCGGACAAAAGACAGGCAGCCAATGGGAAAACCTCACAGATAATTGACAGGAAAAGGCAGCAATCACGGGCAGCGTGATAAGAGGAGACCAAAGTGGAGATGTTTGGCCATAATGCACAGTGCCACGTTTGGCAAAAACCAAACACGGCATATCAGCACAAATACCTCATACCAACTGTCAAGCATGGTGGTGGAGGGGGTGATAATTTGGGCTTGTTTTTCAGCCACAGGACCTGGGAACCTTGCAGTCATTGAGTTGACATTTAACTCCTCTGTATACCAAAGTATTCTAGAGTCAAATGTGAGGCCATCTGTCCAACAGCTAAATCTTGGCTGAAATTGGGTCATGCAACAGGACAATGATCCCAAGCACACAAGCAAATCTACAACAGAATAGCTGAAAAAGAAAAGAATCAAGGTATTGCAATGGCCCAGTCAAAGTCCAGACCTCAACCCGATTGAAATGCTGTGGTGGGACCTTAAGAGAGCTGTGCATAAACAAATGTCCGCAAACCTCAATGAACTGAAGCAACATTGTAAAGAACGGTGTGCTAAAATTAATCCACAACAATGTGATAGACTGATAAAGTCATACAGAAAATTATTACTTCTGCTAAAGGTGGTTCTACAAGATATTGAATCATAAGGTGTACTTAGTTTTTCACACATTACTTTTTTGTTAAATAAATCATGACACAGTGTAATATGTCATGTGTTGTTATTCATCTGAGGTTGTATTTTTACCTCATTTTTAGACCTGCTAAGGAACAGATGATTGTTATTATGTCCTGATTAGGGATGAGCGAGCACCCCGATGCTCGGGTGCTCGGGTGCTCTGACCGAGCACCCCCTGATGCTCGAGTGCTCGGCCGAGCACCCGAGCCCCATTCAAATGAATGGGAGCACTCGAGCATTAAACCAGGCACCCCCTGCTCTGATGAGCGGAGGGTGCCTGGTCAATGTCCCCCTTCATCTCCGCTATGCCCCTCTTCCACAATGTCCCCCTTCATCTCCTATGCCATAGCGGAGATGAAGGGGGACATTGTGGAAGAGGGGCATAGCGGAGATGAAGGGGGACATTGTGGAAGAGGGGCATAGACTCTATGCCCCTCTTCCACAATGTCCCCCTTCATCTCCGCTATGCCCCTCTTCCACAATGTCCCCCTTCATCTCCGCTATGGCATAGGAGATGAAGGGGGACATTGTGGAAGAGGGGCATAGCGGAGATGAAGGGGGACATTGTGGAAGAGGGGCATAGCGGAGATGAAGGGGGACATTGTGGAAGAGGGGCATAGAGTCTATGCCCCTCTTCCACAATGTCCCCCTTCATCTCCGCAATGCCCCCTTCATCTCCGCAATGCCCCCGTACCTCCATTCCCTGGTGGTCCAGCGGAGCGTCTTCGGATCTGTGCCTCTTCCGGCACAGATCCTCTTCACCCGAACATGTCGGGCGAGCACATGGCGGTACTCGTACGAGTACCGCCATGTGCCGAGCAGAGCGATGCTCGAGCCGATCCGAGCATCGGCCGAGCACGCTCGCTCAACACTAGTCCTGATATGTAAAACCATAGAATTCAAAGAGGGTGTATGTTCTTTTTCACATGACTGTATCTCTTAAATATTTACTGTCTTTCAACGGTTTCAAGCCCTCCTGTAAAAATACATACCCAAATTACATTGTTACCATAGTTTTGTGAAGGTTTAATTAATACATTTTCCCATGAACGAATGTCTTTCAATACTAGAGCTTTCTCTATAGATACATTTTTATTGGTGTTGCTGTTCTGAACCTTTAACAAATCCTTTCTGATAGCATCTCTAAAAACATGAACCAGTGGACACATAATAGTTGGAGGAGTTAAAGCAGATTTTTTTAGGGAAATAGGCAATTTATAATTAATGTCACTAGTTTAATTCTCTTTCATTAATGTTATTAAAGTCTCAAAATAGTCTTAATCCTGTTGCTCCCAATTGACTTGAACCATGACACTCAGGGAACTATCAGTTTTGTTCCTATTAGCAAAGAATGCCTTTCTAGTAAAGGCAAATATATCTGTTATGGTCTCAAATTTGTCAGGTTTATGAGTTGGAGAAAAATCTATCATTAAGAATTTTGATAAAGCATCAGTATGAAACGATGATAAGAATTAATCACTTGGAGTCACCCTATTGAAATGTTCCTACTGACACAATAATCAGGTCCCCCTCGGTGATAGCCCTATTTGTTCCTATCTCTTATTTCTCTTGCCCTTTTCTTATTTTCCTCTTAACCACTTGCTTTGTCTGTTGTGTGAATGTTCCCATAAAAAATGAACATCCCTGTTATTCCCATACTGTGTCTGATCACAAAACTCTGATTTTGATGATAAACTCAGAGTATCACTCACTGAATATGTATTATGAGGTTTTCTTCTGTGTCAAGGATAAATATGATCAATTTTGGAATCTTTTAAATATCTCTGAAATTTTCTTTTTTAAGATGAACAATTTCATCTTCAAATTTATCTAATTTATGAAATGTTATCAAATCCTGTTTAATAGTATTCAAATGTTCAAAGGATTTAATCTTCTCTTCCAAATTTTTAATTTCAGTTTCCAAATAAGTCAAAATCTTCAATTCATAGTCTATCAATATAGAGAGATATCCCATAGAAAATTTGTTGGAACATTCCTCCCATCGCTATGGTTTTACTGGATAAATAAAACTATAAGAATGCAAACCATGTATTCTTAATCCTCTAGGTATTATTTTCTCATCCAGATGTTTTTGATATGTTGCCCTAGCCCACCATGATTTTGTATGTTTGTGTAGTGCATCTTTAAGAGATTTAAAAGTACTTTAAAAAAATAATGCTTTGGAATGTGATCTCTTTGGGAAATCTATGACAATCTATGACGACTTACAGCAGGAGCACATCCCAACTGGTGATTTCTTGATATTCACACTAAATTACACAAACACTGAAACATTAAAGATCAGATCATATGAATTATTTGATAGATTCCTAGACAGTAGTTACAGCAGGTATAGTGCTAAAAAAAAGTTCATCAGAGAGCGCTTTATACAGCCATATCATGTCTGTTGTACAACAAAAATAACTTGACAGCATACTCTCAAAAGAAAATTTGGTTTATAACAACTTACATTTGTCATTGGCAGACAGTTATTAAATCTTTACATGATAATTGGCATTTTTTTGTTGGCAGCTGAAGACTTAAGATTTGTCTTAAAGGACACACCAGACACTATGCCTCCACAAGGTTTGAATGAAGAAATTAAACTGACTGTACATTAATGATAGTGCATGTGTTTTTTTTTTGTTTTGTTTTTTTTAGATATATACTGAATCTTTGGGATCTGTGTTTTTTTAGCCTTTTTGTAGCATATACTTCAATTATAGCATTGTTTTCATTTCAGTAAGTATAAATGTTTTTGGGAAGATTGACAAAGAGGGTTATTTACTATAAACTGATCATCATATAAAATTTGAGACATAATTGATATACCATCTGTTCGAATCATATGAATTCAGGATATTGATTGGTTCCTCTTTGTAAATAGAATTAGTTTTGCTTAGTGAAAGGTTGATATGACTTTTATTGACCAGCCATTATACTTGAAAAATCAATTTTCAATTTTTAATCCATTTCCACTCTCTCTGTTTCCCTTTCCTTTCCCTTCCCTCTTATTCTCCTTTGTATTAATAACATCTAATCCAATTATTATTAGCATATCAGCTATTTTTTGTCGGATCAATGAGCACTACTTAAGTCTACTTTTATTTGAGGTTTATCTAGTATTTGTGGTATTTTGGCTTGTTTGTGCAAAAGAATGATCCTATTTGGGTATTTTGATATGCTTTTTATAAACTAAGGAGTTTGGAGCTATCCAGTCAAGAAGGAAGTTCACGATCAGTATGGGTAACAGATCAGAACAAACATAACCCCACGGTAATCATAGTCTATTGGTGATGCAAACAGCCAATGAGCTACAGTTAACCTTTAAGTCTCTCCTATATGGTGGGCCTTTTCTTTGATTGGATCTCTCAGTTGATGGACCATATCTTGGGGGTTGGATTTACTCCCTATAAAAGATTGAAGACTTGGTTGTTTGTTTGCCTGTGACCAAGCAATATTGCAAAATGTGTCAGAAGATGGTGGAAATTTTCTTTCTTCCAGCAAATATTTTATATTATTTTCTTATGTGCTAGTGAGCTAACACATATTGTAGCTCCAGTGTGTTTGAACGCACAAAATTATGTTTGGAGACTCATTTTCTGCCACGTTACTAAAATGTTTTTGGAGACGGTAAAATAATAGTCCTGTATTGGATCTCTATTTCTGCTCCATTTATTTATTCATTTGGAAAATGCTTGTAAAATGTTTCACCAGGAAGACTAGACTGAGATGTCTCTTGTTTTCAAGTATGCCTCTCACTGTTCAGCATATTCTTTAGTTCTTGGGTTTTTTCATATTTCTCAAGTTGACAGACTTTGTTGTTGGACAAGTTGAGAGAAATAATTCACTGGAGTGATTTATCCCTTTGAGTATACATATTTACTCTTTAAAGGGATAGTAATACTTCGTTTTAACTTTATTTTATTTTGTAGGCATTAAAAAAACATGAAGAATGATATAAGTCTTATGTCTCAAACCTTTATGGTTTATGAGATATTCACAAGCAAAGTTTCCCATCCCGCCCATTTTACCTAGTGTAAGCCATCTCTTCTCAGATGGGGATCTGGTTGTAAGACCAGACAGATAACAGTAGGGGACAATTTTCTTTGTATGAAAACAATGAAAGCCCTTCCCCCCTTGACAAGTTTTTCAGCTTTTTCCCTTATCTTAATTGAAGATTGTCCCTCCCTGCAGTCTACCTGGGCACCTCCCTTCTGATCTGGTTGAACAGGGAGGGGGATACTTTGTTTGTGAATATCTCTTAAACCATAAAGGTTTGAGAGATAAGACTTATATCATTCTTCATGTTTTTTTTAATTCCTACAAAATAAAATAAAGTTAAAATGAAGTATTACTATCCCTTTAAGAAATAGCTGTTAGATTAATACCACAGCCACATTTAGACAGGGTACAGATTTGATAGCACATTTTTTAACGGTTTTAAATTAAATTAATTACTTATTTAAATAAATGTTACTTTTTTTTCCTTATTTTTGTGTCATTTCTTTGCAAGACCTTCACAATGACATATCAGACGGTTGCTTAAGCTACTCTGATATCTGTTTTCTCTCTGTTACACAGAGATGTATAGGACTTGTTGGTAATAAAGTTCTAATGATGGAGGACATTTTTTGACAATATCCACTAGAGTGGTTATACTGCTGTTAGAAACTAAAGTCAGTGAAGCTGCTCTGGTAAATTTGTACATTCACCTCACTGTCTCTCATGATGGCTTATAGCCCAATACTGGGGTCAGGCAATACAGAGGCCAGGTAGAGCCTTCTTATTCCCCTCTACCTGGAGGAAGGTTATCCCACAGAGATATCAATGGTGGTGGGCCTGGTAGTGGGGGAGAAAGGGGACAGATACAGAATGGGTAGGTATCTGTGGTATAAAGTTGGCTGTAGGAGAGGGAAATAATTTGACATTTTTTTCTATTTATCTTCTGTGTTTCTGTCTCATAGCTTTCATACATGCACACTCAATTATACAAACCAAATGGATTTATCTGTCAACAAGGACATTGTATGCAGAATAAATGAATTAATTAATAAATATGTTTATTTTTATAGCTCATAAATGTACGCAGCACTTTGCAATTTAACAGTTTAGACAATACAGGGCTACAAGTGCTTTGCAAAGTGAAACAGTGGAAGCGGGCTCCCTGCTTGAAAGCTCACAGTCTAAAGTGAATAAGGGAAACATGCAGAGTACATAACAGTTAAGTGCACAATTCAGTGCTAGAGTAGACCAAGTCAGAAAGTCAACAATCCATAGGAATGGTAAACTGTAACTTATTTATGTAGTCTCTGTAGTTTTATCAAGTTTATGTGATAGTCTAATTTGAGTGAGTGGACTGGTGTCAAAGCAGCCCTGAAAAGATTAAAAGCTACTTCAGTAATTTATAAATTGATGCTAATTCAGAATGTTATAATACAAGAACATTTCTGACAGAAGAACATGTTATTGTCCATAGAAAATATTACCTAACGCAATACATATATATATGTATGTATATATGAAAGAGAAGGTGTCATTTGACCGAAAAACGTGTCCGAAGCCTAACACACCCAGGGGTGGCAGTAAGGAGGGGATATTCATGTCTCCTCCCTACTGCCAGTTCTTCAGACACTGAGGGGGCGTGATATTGACAGAGTGGGCAAGGGCTCTGCAAGGAGTTAGCCCGCCCTCAACTTCCTCCTCAACAACAACAAAAAATAAAGCATGACTGACAAACACACACACACTCACACATACATACATACACATTGTGAAACACATACATACACACACACACATACATGTAGCCCCCTAGATATTTTCTGTTATGGGTCTACTAGGGACTTAGAAGCACTTACTGTTTAGAACTATGTAGTTGTGCTCAGGATGTGAAAAGGAGGCTTGGACTTCAAGGAACTGAATGAGAATGCTCATAACATAAAAAGGAGGCTTGGAATACAAGGAACTGAATGATCATTCTCAGAACATGAAAAAGTGGCTTGGAATACAAGAAACGTACTGTGCAGATGCACAACAGACACTGACATACACACACAGCCCTCAGCTGAGCCTCTTGTATGCCCAAATGTCCTCCTGCTCCACACACACACACACACACACACACACACACAATGCCTTCACCTGCACTTCCCTGTTAACCCTTTCAGTACCAGAGGGCTACGCAACACATTCTTTGTAATGTGTTGCAAATCAATCTGGCACTCAAAGGGTAAAACCTTTACAGACTCTTAACTTTCAGGGAAGTAATGTACAAGGGAGGGAGGGATGTTGAATGCCTATGCTACTCAAATGGTTAACCCTTGAGTGCCAGAGGGGTTTGAAAAACATTGATTTGCAATGCATTGAGAAACCCTCTGTCACTCAAAGGGTTAAAGGGATAGTAATACTTCTATTAAAGTTTAGCTCCAAGTCTTCTATATATTTTTTAACATGTAGCACTATATTTAATTACTTATAGTGTTGTAGTTCAAACGCTATTGAAGCCGAAAGGATCCCCCTCCCTCCCCTTTCCCTGGTTCACTCAGCCTCTCAGTCTGGTCCAGATGGAGTGCAGCAAGGGACAATCTTCAGTAAGCAAAAGGAAAATTCTGCCCTCCATCCTCAAGGGTGGAAGGATTCTCCTTATACTTACTGAATGAAGATTGTCTCTTGCTGCATCTGTCCAGTTCCACGGCCGGATTCCATATCTAATGAAAGGTGGCCAGAAGGGCCGGGAGGGGTACACTTTTGGCTTAAATAGCATGTGAACTACAACACTGTAAGACATAAAATATAGTGCTACATGTTAAAAAAATATAAAAAAGATTTGGAGCTAACCTTTAATAGAAGTATTACTATCCCTGTAACCCTTTGAGTGGCAGAGGGGTTCTCAATGCATTACAAAGCAATGTTTTTCATACCCCTCTGGCACTCAAGGGTTAACCATTTGAGTAGTTAAAAAAAATATAAAACAGACTCAGATAAAATTCATAGAAGTATTACTATCCCTTTAAAACATTATATACTCTTTTTCTGGTGTGACCATGTTGTGCCTGGGTGTTGCATACGTCTGTGTTTATCAGTGTGTCTACATTTCAGACACATACTCCCAATTGTCATAACATGACGGGCAACAACGTCCCAAACTGCCACAGTGCCACTGCCAGCTGGTTGCGGGGCAGTCATGCGCTGGACGCTCTGTATCAGCTGCGGAGCGGGCAGTCTCTACTGCGCATGATTGCAGCACGCGCAGCAGTCTCTACTGCGCATGACTGTGCTGTTACACACATTTTAGCGAATTAATATATAGGATATACATATATATATATATATCTAAAAAAACAAAATGGTGGAAAGCACTCACTCTTCAGTATGCTTATGGCCCAGGTGCACAATCCCAAATAATGTTATAAATAGTGGAAGAATGGGGCAGCACCCTTGGGACTTCTCAGTCAATGTTAAATTTATTAGTAATTAGCTGTTTATTTGCTAATTACTAATAAATGTAACATTGACTGAGAAGTCCCAAGGGTGCTGCCCCATTCTTCCACTATTCATATACTGTATATATATCTATATATATATATATATATATTTTTTTTTTTATTTATTTATTTATTTATTTATTTATTTATTTATATAATGTATTTTACATATACCATACTTGACTGGAATATAAATATTGATTCAGTATCATCCGTAACACTAATAACTGCTGTAACATCACTGCTATTCGCTTATGTGGGACTCAAATTGTTGTATTCTAAATTAATATATTAATTGGTTTCTTGTATTCAGCAAAAAGTTCCTATTGATTATTTAGTGTTTAAAATACATTTTGCTTTCTTCGCTTGTTAAAAATATATATATATTTCTTCTATCACTTTAACTATACAAGTAAATAGTGAATAATTTTATTCTATCACAAAGGATACAGAGGTCAATATGTCTTGTATTCTCGATTAGACAATACATAAAAATGTCTTTGTGTGTCTGGTGTTATGTGGTAGTTATTGTTGTTCCCTTGATAGAGACATAGCCCTGTGTACATAGCCCTGTGATATTATTTGAATTTCTGCGATGACTTCATTGCCATGATATCACACCACATAAGTTCCACGTGTGATATAACATATTTCAATTGAATACAATTCAACAATTTCAACTAGTTTGAAAGTCTCTGGTTGTATGCTAACATGTTTCTTTATTCTATTTCTCATTTGTAGTTACAGCTTCTTTTTAAATAACCTTAACCCTTTGAGTGCCACAGGGGTACACAATACATTGCAATGCATTGTGTACCTCTCTGCCACTCAAAGGGTTAAAATAATATTCAAATATCCAGCTATTTGTATCAGCGTTAGATCAAGTTACAATTATGTGCCTAAAGGGAATCAACTGCACCCTACTGATGAGGCCCATATTGGCAGAAAATTTGGGGATATGCTGTTTCTTTCATGCAGAGAGGATTTGCAGGACAATTCAAAGCTGGAATGCCTTTGAGTACAACCAGTCTGATATGAATATTGAAATTCACTCTCTGCAATGGCACATGGGAGCAAAAAAACAGGACTTGAGCAACACCTGAGGGACCACTATGCCTTAGAACAAAACATTTCATTTTGTTCCGTCTAGGTGTGTGTTTGTCATACTTTTTTTTTTGTCTTCCCTAACGTATCCCAAACATGAGTGTTTGCTTTCCATGTGCCTAGAGACAATCAGCTGCACACCATTGATGAGGCCCAAGTATGCTGAAAGGTACATCTGGGTTTGTGCTGTTTCTCTCACGCAGAGAGAGAATTTTCCTGATATTTTGGAGCTGGACTGTCTGTGGGCTGGTCCTATTCTATATGGATATGGAAATTTCCTATTCTGCAATGGCAAATGGGTGCAAAAGACATTAGCAGCACCTGAGAGACTACTGTACCTTAGAACAATACATGTACGTTTGTTCAGTCCTGGCTGTGTTTTTGGTTTTAGGTCTCCCTGAGGGAAAGGGGTATCTCAAACGTGGGCCCTTACACTCCATGTACCAAGAGAGAATCAGCTGCACACCACCGATGAGACACAAAATAGACTGAAACATATTTAACTGGGTTCACTTTTAAAATGTCACATAGAAAACATTGCAAGTACCCGGTGCATTCACTTTGTCGCCGTGATGAAAAGGGTGACATGAGAATCTCCAAAGTGTGAGATTCTCATGTTGCCCCTTAAAGTGGATGTATCTTCCCAACACAACTTGGTCTAAATTGTTCCGTTATCTAGCAAATATAATGAAAAGCCCATTAATTTGTATTTTTAAATTGCTTCTTTGGAGAAATTTAAAGAAGAAATACAGCCCTTCAGCTACTTCTGGGCAGACTGCGGATAGCTGATCAGTGCCGCAACCTGCCTCTCTGCCCTCTCTGTCCTGCCTCCTCCGATGGCCAGAAATCGATCTCTGCCAATGAGAGTGCTCCAGCTTATAGACAGAAAGCCTCAGTCATTGGAGGAGGCTGGACAGAGAGGGCAGAACAACAGACTGCTGCACTGATCAGCTATCTCCAGTCTGCCCGGAAGTAGCTGAAGCGCTGTATTTCTTCTTTTTTTTTTTTTTTTTTTTTTTTTTTAAAAGAAGTTTATTGAGAATAAGAAAAACGTACATAGGTACATTGAAGGTTATAAGTAGCCTATACATTAAGATGCAAGGTATACCATATTTAAAGGAACAAGAGCAAGCAATATTAATTAAAAGAATCTACCAGGGTATTTTCGTTGAACTGTTCGAAGACCAAATTTTACAATGAAATGTATTGTCTAGACAATAGTATTAACATGAACAGTGGTGTCACGGTTTTTTAAGACACTCAGACCATTGGGTGAATAAGAACACAGTTTTATTAAAATAAGATAAGGCAATAACACGCCCTCTAGTGGTGGTAAATATACACAGTTGTAATATATGGATACAATGGTAAATGCACAAATGACTGATAAGTACAATTACACAGTAATAGAATAGCGTATACCCCACAGGGGTTAAGTCCTTGATAACAGTCAGTCTCAGATGTGGATGTTTGGAACACCCAGGGTGTTATAAGGCTGTGCTGGAGACAAAGACTATCACCGGCTGGATACTGGACTGCCTCGCCACGGTGTTCAGTAAGAAGCACAAGAGTCCACATAGCCCCCTCAGGCGTACCTACTGGAACAGCTTCAACTAGTGCAAGTGCAAATAGCCCCCACGGGCGTGATTGGAACCGGCCTTCAATGCGAGAACTGCCAAGCCTCCTCAGACTTAACCGGACAACGGGATAGCACACGCTAGAGCCGACAGCCCCCACGGGCGTGATTAACGGAATACGAATGCTGATGCCTGTGCCTGCCACCACTCGGTAAAGCGGAATCGCTCAATGAACAAGGGAGAGTCTCAGGCACCCAACCGGCCCAAACGGATGTAAACACTCTGCAAGGATGTGAGGAGCTGCCGACGAAGAGCGGCCAGCTCAGCAGTAGTATTCACCGAGAAAGAGACTCCTACAGGAGTAGCGATAGAGTGGAACCCAGCGGCACTGCTAGGGTTAATTAGCACATTTACTCGAGGCTTTTCAGCGGTATAGCAAGGCTCTGCAGTCTGAGGGAGGCGCGTATACGCACAACTCTGCAAAGGAAAATGCACTGCACTGATCGGAGTACACCAGGCAAGACAGTCACACCAAAAGCTGGAACAGCAGATAGAAATGTCGCGGCGGCGACAACTGGAACACAGGTCACTGTAGGAAGCAGGAGTCGTTCTTCGGAGCGGGAAGTCAGCCAGGCCGGGTCGGAGCACGTAGAAGGCAGTCATACAAGCCGGGTCATACAGAAGCAGGAACGTCAGCCAAACCGGGTCAGGATCCAAAGGTGGTAGTCAGACGGGCCGGGTCATACACGAGCAGGAACACAGGAGAATAGTCAAGACAAGACAAGTCGGTACACAGGAATCCGGAACACAGGAACACAGCAACAGTAACTGGCACAGAAACACCACGAAAGGGCGCCTGACAGTTGTGCTAGCCAGGTATAAAAAGGTCACCAGGGGCGGGCCAAACCAACACAGCAAATCAGTATCTGTCAAGATGAGACTGACAGGAATCACAGGCACTGTGATAGTACCCCCCTCTCAAAGACCCTCTCTCCCTGCTCGAGGTCTGGGTTTAGAAGGGTATTTAGAGTGAAAGCTGCGTAGTAATCTTGGTGCGTGGAGGTCCCCTTGATCAACCTAAGAACGTTCCTCAGGACCATAGCCCTTCCAATGAACCAAGTATTGCAGCTTTCCTCTAAATCTCCTAGAATCAATAATGCTCTGCACCTCATACTCTTCTTGGCCCTGGACGTCCACCGGCCCAGGAATCACTGGTGTAGTAGTATAGCGATTACACACCAAGGGTTTCAGGAGCGACACATGGAACACATTGTGAATGTGCATTGAGGGTGGAAGCTCCAAAGCGTAAGAAACCGGATTAATCTTGTGGATAATCTTAAATGGACCGATAAACCGGGGAGCCAGTTTGTTAGATGGTACTTGTAAATTAAGGTTTCTGGATGACAACCATACCCTGTCCCCAACTTGAAAGGAGACCGCTGGCAGACGTCTGCGATTTGCGTGCCTCTGCTGACGCCGAAATGACTGACTGAGGGACCTCTGAACCTGTGACCAAGTGGAACGAAGCTGTGCCAAATGCTCATCCAGAGCAGGGATCTGCTGCGCCTGAAAGGAGTCCGGGAGCAGACAAGGCTGAAACCCATAATTAACGAGAAACGGAGAGCTCCCGGACGATGAATTAACCGCACAGTTTCTGGCAAACTCAGCCCATGGCAACAGGTCAGCCCAATTGTCATGATGATCAGTGACAAAGCAACCCAGGAACTGCTCCAGTCCCTGATTGGCACGTTCAGCGGCCCCATTCGTTTAGGGATGGTAAGCGGAGGAAAATGACAATTGAATGCCCATCTGGCCACAAAATGCCCTCCAAAACCTAGAAACGAACTGGCTCCCTCGGTCGGATACAATCACTCTGGGTACTCCGTGCAGGCGGAATACCTCCCTAGAAAAGACTACAGCCAATTCCTGGGCCGATGGAAGGCCAGTCAGAGGCACAAAATGTGCCATTTTCGAGAATCTATCGACCACCATAAGAATGAACGTAAATCCCCTAGACGCTGGTAATTCTCCCAAAAAGTCGATAGAAATATGAGACCAAGGACGGTCTCCGTTGGGCACAGGTTGCAATAAGCCCACAGGGAGATGCCAAGGGGTCTTAGCACGGGCACAGGTGGTACAGGCTGCAGTAAAAGCGGCGCAATCGGCTCTCAAGGTAGGCCACCAAAATAATTGCGACAGAGACCAGACTAGTTGGTCCCTACCAATATGCCCAGCCGCTTTAGAAGCGTGGTAAGTTTCCAACAAACGGACACGGAATGGCACATCTACAAAACATTTCCCCACAGGGGTCTCAGGGGGTGCCCTCGATTGTGATGCCAATATCTCCTCCCCCAGAGGCGAGGTAATGGTGGTACGGATAGTGGCCAGAATGCGATCTGGCTGAATGATGGGAACAGGTTCCTCCTCCCTCTCAGTGTCAGAAGCGAACTGACGAGACAACGCATCGGCTTTAATATTTTTTGAGCCAGGAAGATAAGACACTAGGAAATTAAATCGTGACAGAAAAAGTGCCCATCTAGCTTGTCGAGAAGACAGTCTTTTGGCTTCGGAGAGATAAGTTAAATTCTTATGATCCGTAAGAATTACTACTGGAGACCGAGTACCCTCCAAAAGGTGACGCCACTCCTTCAGAGCTAGAATTATGGCCAACAGCTCCCTGTCCCCAATCTCATAATGGCTCTGCGCACTGGACAATTTTTTAGAGAAATGAAACCGCAAGGCCTCAAGGCGCCACCTCCCACAGGACGTTGGGAGAGTACTGCTCCAACCCCAACCTCAGAAGCGTCAACCTCCAACGTGAAGGGCAGAGAGGGATTAGGGTGGGACAGCACCGGAGCAGATGCGAAGGCAGATTTCAGGGTAACAAATGCGGTCTCCGCCGCCTCGGACCACTGAGAGGGAGAAGCGCCCTTATGAGTCAAATCTGACAATGGTTTGACAATCGTGGAAAAGTTCTGGATGAACTTCCTATAATAGTTCGCAAAACCTAAGAATCTTTGAATGGCCTTTAACCCTTTAGGACGAGGCCAATGCAGAACTGCTGCCAACTTCTCCTGATCCATGGCAATGCCATTATTAGAGATAACGAAACCCAGGAATGGCACCTGAGATGTATGGAATTCTCATTTCTCAATCTTACAGAATAGCCTGTGCTTGCGAAGTCGTAGCAGGACTTCTGAAACATCTTTGATATGTTGTGAGAGGTTGGCAGAGTGAATTAATATATCATCTAGATATACGACTACACAGGACTGGAGTAGGTCTCGTAGGATGTCATTAATAAACTCCTGAAATACTGCAGGCGCATTGCATAAGCCAAATGGCATCACCAGATATTCGTAATGCCCTGTTCTGGTATTAAACGCCGTTTTCCACTCGTCACCTTCTTTAATTCTGACCAGATTATAGGCGGCTCGCAAGTCAAGTTTAGTAAAGATCGATGAGCCCTTCAATCTGTCAAACAATTCGGTAACAAGTGGAATCGGATAGGCATTCTTAGGCATAAGCTTGTTCAGCCCACGATAGTCAATGCATGGCCTAAGTTCACCACTTTTCTTTTTCACAAAGAAAAATCCGGCACCTGCCGGAGAAGTAGATTTCCGAATGATGCCCCTCTCCAGGGCATCAGCAATATAGTCCTCCATAGCTTTATTCTCCTCACAGGACAGTGGGTAAGTGCGCCCCCTGGGAGGCACCGCACCAGGAGGCAAATCAATGGCGCAATCGTACACCCTATGCTCAGGCAATGCGCTGGCCTCTCCCTTACTAAACACGTCACTGAATTGTTCGTACTCAGCTGGCACAGTCGGAGAGGTACACATAATCTTGACAGGTAAGGAGAGACAGTTCTTATCACAGTATTCTGACCAGGAGTTAACCTCACATCTCTGCCAGTCAAATTGGGGATTATGTACCTGTAGCCATGGGAACCCCAAAATAACTGAATGATGCGGGGAACAAATGATTTGAAAACGTATCTGCTCCTTGTGGCAAGCCCCCACTGTCATTGTCACTGGAATAGTTTCAAGCGTAATAAATGCCGGCTCCAGGGGTCTGCCATCGATGGCCTCAATAGCAACCGGAGAGTCCTTTTTACATAAAGGAATGCCTTGCAGGTTGGCAAAAGACTGGTCCATGAAATAGCCTGCTGCCCCGGAGTCCACCAATGCGAGGACCTCGATAACCTTGTCCGCCCAAGCGAAGACCACCTGAATAGTGGGTTTAGTGGTGCTAGAATCTAGGGACTGTTCTACACCACCTAGGGCCTGTCCCCCAAGGTACCCTAGGTGCGTTCGTTTCCCGGCCGAACTGGGCAATTGAGCAACAGATGCCCTGCTTTGCCACAATAAGGGCATAGACCTTGCCTCCTACGATATAATCTTTCCTCTTTAGAGAGCCTAGTGAACCCCAATTGCATAGGTTCAGGATTATCGATTGGTCGCTCAGGAAGAATGGGTGGTGTGGGTGGGTTAAGGAAGCTGGTCTGGCCATAGTTTTTTACTTTAGCCCTTTTAGCCAACCGTCTCTCTCGGATGCGAGAGTCTATTAGTAGGACAAAATCGATATATTCATCCAGATCACTGGGTACATCACGAGCGGCTATCTCGTCCTTAATTTGCTCGGAGAGACCCTGAGTAAAGGCAGCTAGTAAGGCCTCCTCATTCCAGCCCACCTCTGCTGCCAAGGTCCTGAATTCAATAGCATAATCGCCCAGTGTGCGTTCGCCCTGCTGAATTTCCATCAGCCTTTTGGCAGCAGAGGCAGCCCTGCCAGGAACCTCAAACACTCGTCTGAACTTTCTGACAAATTCTCTAAAGTTCAGAGTGCAGGGTCTAGCATTCTCCCACAACGGATTCGCCCATGCCAATGCCTGACCTTGCTACGGTCGTTAGGAAATGCCTGGGGTGCCAACCCCAAAAATATCTCTAATTGATTAATAAATCCCCTGCAAAGGGAAGGTTCGCCATCATACCTTAACGGTAGCGGTGCAGATGCCGTTAGCCCTTTCGAATTGGCTGATGGGACTATGGACTGATTATCCGGTGTCAGGACTGGGGTGACCACCGGATTGTCCAAATGTACTGTGCGTTCGAGTAACGTCTGCAAAGCCAGTGCCAATTGGTCCATGCGCTGCTCATGAACATCCATTCTCCAATGGATGTTCTGTGTCTGACTTTCACCCTTACCGTCTGAGGTCATGGCCCTTTCGTACTGTCACGGTTTTTTAAGACACTCAGACCATTGGGTGAATAAGAACACAGTTTTATTAAAATAAGATAAGGCAATAACACGCCCTCTAGTGGTGGTAAATATACACAGTGGTAATATATGGATACAATGGTAAATGCACAAATGACTGATAAGTACAATTACACAGTAATAGAATAGCGTAAACCCCACAGGGGTTAAGTCCTTGATCACAGTCAGTCTCAGATGTGGATGTTTGGAACGCCCAGGGTGTTATAAGGCTGTGCTGGAGACAAAGACTATCACCGGCTGGATACTGGACTGCCTCGCCACGGTGTTCAGTAAGAAGCACAAGAGTCCACGTAGCCCCTCGGGCGTACCTACTGGAACAGCTTCAACTAGTGCAAGTGCAAATAGCCCCCACGGGCGTGATTGGAACCGGCCTTCAATGCGAGAACTGCCAAGCCTCCTCAGACTTAACCGGACAACGGGATAGCACACGCTAGAGCCGACAGCCCCCACGGGCGTGATTAACGGAATACGAATGCTGATGCCTGTGCCTGCCACCACTCGGTAAAGCGGAATCGCTCAATGAACAAGGGAGAGTCTCAGGCACCCAACCGGCCCAAACGGATGTAAACACTCTGCAAGGATGTGAGGAGCTGCCGACGCAGAGCGGCCAGCTCAGCAGTAGTATTCACCGAGAAAGAGACTCCTACAGGAGTAGCGATAGAGTGGAACCCAGCGGCACTGCTAGGGTTAATTAGCACATTTACTCGAGGCTTTTCAGCGGTATAGCAAGGCTCTGCAGTCTGAGGGAGGCGCGTATACGCACAACTCTGCAAAGGAAAATGCACTGCACTGATCGGAGTACACCAGGCAAGACAGTCACACCAAAAGCTGGAACAGCAGATAGAAATGTCGCGGCGGCGACAACTGGAACACAGGTCACTGTAGGAAGCAGGAGTCGTTCTTCGGAGCGGGAAGTCAGCCAGGCCGGGTCGGAGCACGTAGAAGGCAGTCATACAAGCCGGGTCATACACAAGCAGGAACGTCAGCCAAACCGGGTCAGGATCCAAAGGTGGTAGTCAGACGGGCCGGGTCATACACGAGCAGGAACACAGGAGAATAGTCAAGACAAGACAAGTCGGTACACAGGAATCCGGAACACAGGAACACAGCAACAGTAACTGGCACAGAAACACCACGAAAGGGCGCCTGACAGTTGTGCTAGCCAGGTATAAAAAGGTCACCAGGGGGCGGGCCAAACCAACACAGCAAATCAGTATCTGTCAAGATGAGACTGGCAGGAATCACAGGCACTGTGATAAGTGGTGATCGAAATAACAAATCGGAAATAAGCGTGAATGAAGTCTCGTCCCCATCATCTTTTCATTACTAGTAATAACAGGAGAGGGATGGACGTAGAAAGAGGAGTACAAAGTGCCAACCCCAAAAATATCTCTAATTGATTAATAAATCCCCTGCAAAGGGAAGGTTCGCCATCATACCTTAACGGTAGCGGTGCAGATGCCGTTAGCCCTTTCGAATTGGCTGATGGGACTATGGACTGATTATCCGGTGTCAGGACTGGGGTGACCACCGGATTGTCCAAATGTACTGTGCGTTCGAGTAACGTCTGCAAAGCCAGTGCCAATTGGTCCATGCGCTGCTCATGAACATCCATTCTCCAATGGATGTTCTGTGTCTGACTTTCACCCTTACCGTCTGAGGTCATGGCCCTTTCGTACTGTCACGGTTTTTTAAGACACTCAGACCATTGGGTGAATAAGAACACAGTTTTATTAAAATAAGATAAGGCAATAACACGCCCTCTAGTGGTGGTAAATATACACAGTGGTAATATATGGATACAATGGTAAATGCACAAATGACTGATAAGTACAATTACACAGTAATAGAATAGCGTAAACCCCACAGGGGTTAAGTCCTTGATCACAGTCAGTCTCAGATGTGGATGTTTGGAACGCCCAGGGTGTTATAAGGCTGTGCTGGAGACAAAGACTATCACCGGCTGGATACTGGACTGCCTCGCCACGGTGTTCAGTAAGAAGCACAAGAGTCCACGTAGCCCCTCGGGCGTACCTACTGGAACAGCTTCAACTAGTGCAAGTGCAAATAGCCCCCACGGGCGTGATTGGAACCGGCCTTCAATGCGAGAACTGCCAAGCCTCCTCAGACTTAACCGGACAACGGGATAGCACACGCTAGAGCCGACAGCCCCCACGGGCGTGATTAACGGAATACGAATGCTGATGCCTGTGCCTGCCACCACTCGGTAAAGCGGAATCGCTCAATGAACAAGGGAGAGTCTCAGGCACCCAACCGGCCCAAACGGATGTAAACACTCTGCAAGGATGTGAGGAGCTGCCGACGAAGAGCAGCCAGCTCAGCAGTAGTATTCACCGAGAAAGAGACTCCTACAGGAGTAGCGATAGAGTGGAACCCAGCGGCACTGCTAGGGTTAATTAGCACATTTACTCGAGGCTTTTCAGCGGTATAGCAAGGCTCTGCAGTCTGAGGGAGGCGCGTATACGCACAACTCTGCAAAGGAAAATGCACTGCACTGATCGGAGTACACCAGGCAAGACAGTCACACCAAAAGCTGGAACAGCAGATAGAAATGTCGCGGCGGCGACAACTGGAACACAGGTCACTGTAGGAAGCAGGAGTCGTTCTTCGGAGCGGGAAGTCAGCCAGGCCGGGTCGGAGCACGTAGAAGGCAGTCATACAAGCCGGGTCATACAGAAGCAGGAATGTCAGCCAAACCGGGTCAGGATCCAAAGGTGGTAGTCAGACGGGCCGGGTCATACACGAGCAGGAACACAGGAGAATAGTCAAGACAAGACAAGTCGGTACACAGGAATCCGGAACACAGGAACACAGCAACAGTAACTGGCACAGAAACACCACGAAAGGGTGCCTGACAGTTGTGCTAGCCAGGTATAAAAAGGTCACCAGGGGGCGGGCCAAACCAACACAGCAAATCAGTATCTGTCAAGATGAGACTGGCAGGAATCACAGGCACTGTGATAAGTGGTGATCGAAATAACAAATCGGAAATAAGCGTGAATGAAGTCTCGTCCCCATCATCTTTTCATTACTAGTAATAACAGGAGAGGGATGGACGTAGAAAGAGGAGTACAAAGTCATTAGGGAGAGGAAAGGGCGATAAGGAAAGAAAGCAAGGGGAAAGGTGAGAAGGAAGAGGAGAGAGAGAAAAGTAGGGGGGTAACAAAAGAGAGAGAGTGAGGAAGTGGGGGGAGAAGGGGAGGGGAGGGGGTCGGCACTTCCCTGACATATCACCCGCCTTAAGTATACGGCTGGAATATCAAGTGAGGCAATGCCAGAGACGTACTCATTCAAACCAGACATCCCAGCAGGAGCCAAAGAATGCCATCTTGGAAGAGGCGATAGCGTGGCATCTTTCCATTTGATATATATTATCAATCTTCTCGTACCAAATAGCAATGGGAGGAGGAGATGTCTGTTTCCAAAATAGCGGAGACTTTGCCGCATTCAGAAGATGTGCGAGTAGGATTGTGCGTGTCCTTGGAAGAGAGGTGAGGAAATGTCGTGTACTGAAGAATAAGCAGAGAAGAGGGTCAGTAGGTAGAGAGAGGCGTAAAGTTGTATTAATTTTGTGCATGACCTGCTCCCAATAGGGGACAATAAGTGGGCAGAGCCACCAAATATGAACAGGGGACCCAACCCCTGTAGAGCATCTCCAGCATAACGGCGAGTGTGTGGAGGCAATTTGGGCTAGGTGAGTGGGAGTCAGGTGCCATCTGGTGATTATCTTATAATTCAACTCCCTAGTGGCCGTATCTCTAGCATATCTGAAGACGTCTGTCAAAATGCGTGACCAGTCAGGCATGTGTATTTCTTCTTTTAATGTCTCCAAAGAAGCGGTTTAAAAATACAAATTAATGCACCTTTCATTATATTCGCTAGATAACTGAACGATTTAGACCAGGTTATGTTGGGATGATAGATCCACTTTAAACGTTGCTTCAATGCCTGGTGCAGCACTTAGCAGAAAGGCAAAGCAAAGAGTCCTTAACAATGTTTCAACCCAGAGTGGTCAAAAGTGTGGAGGACACTAGGAGTTGTGTGTGTGCATAGGAACGGTGTTTCACAAGGACTGGTGTGGATTTTTAATATTGCTGACCCCATCCTTTAATATTCTGAGCCTTTATCACAAGTTTTTGCAGACAGAATGCATTTAACCATGCTCTCTGACACTTGAAGTCTAATGATACCGTTAAAGAGAAATATTGGCGGTATGTAAATAACAGTGATAGCTCTCTCTCCCTTTATCTCAACATACAGAAACTGCAGTTTACCTTACTTTAAATAGCGAAACACCACATGGCTTGCTGCTGAGTGCTGTGTCGGGCTCTCTCTCCCCTTCTCTGCGTGCAGAATGACAGGGAGGAGCGGAGCACGCAGAGAAGGGGAGAGAAAGCACTGTGATATTTAGCACCTTTTGCTGGTTATGTACCTAGTTATCTTTACGCTTTTGTTCTATATAAAGTTACAGATGACTCTCTAGAACTTAAAGTGTTAATAATGGTTAAACTAGATCTGTGACTAGAATATACAACTATGAAAAATGCCTCATTATACCAAAAGTTAGCAAACTGTAGTGAAATAGTTAAGCAGGACCATAGTTGCGCTTTGCAGAGGAGAGTCTCCTGGGGTCTGCCGAAATGGTGGGAAGTTTTAAAGTGATAGTAATGTTTCACAAATGCAGCAGCCCCAGTTAATCTTCATTGTATTTGAGCCATAGAGAGCGTTATTTAATTACTGTGAGCGTTGTAGTTCAAGAGTAATTGAATGATAAATGTTCCCCCTCCTGCCCCTTTTACCTAGTGTAAGCCCCCACTCCTCAGATGTGGAATCCAGTCCACAGACCAGACAGCTCACAGCAAGGGACAATCTTCTTACTGTGAGAACAATGAAAGCCCTGCCCCCCTTGACAGGTTGTTCATATTTTTCCCATATCTTAATTGAAGATTGTCCCTCTCTGCAATCCACCTGGACACTTCCTGCTGCTCTATGCTGAGCAGTGTTACATCAGTAGAAGGGGTGGGAGGAGGATACTTTATCATTCAAATACTCTTGAACTACAACTCTGACAGAATTGAAATAACACTCTCCAAGGCCCAAATACTATGAAGATTAATTAGAGCTGCTTTTATTATGAAACATTACTATCCCTTTAACTGACAGACTCTTTGCTTTGCCTCTCTGCTGAGTGCTCCGCCGGGCATTGAAGTGATGTTTAAGGAGGCAACATGAGAATCTCACGCTTTTGATGCAGGACAAGATTCTCATGTTCATCACGGCGACATGGTGAATGTGCCGTGTACTTGTATGCTGTTTTCTATGCGACATTTTAAAAACATACAATTTCTCTCATGCAGTGAGGATTAGTTTTACATTTTCATTCTGGACTGCCTTTGGATTGGACAGTCTGATAATGATATGGAAATTACCTCTCTGCAGTGGCACATGGTAACGGCACCTGAGAGATAACTATGCCTAGAAGAAACCACTTAGATTTGCAGTCTTGATGTGCATTCTTCACACTTTTTGTTTTCAAATAGCCATGTAGCTAACACAAGAGTTCTTAAGTTCATTTTTTGTTTATAGTACTTACCATCTTCACTGGGAGGCTATTCTATGTATCTGTCACTCATAGAATATTGTTCTTATGCTCTGCTCTTTTGAGCTCTGCACAGCAGCTTCCCATTGTAGAGTGTGATACATTGGTGAAATAGCTATCAAAGGAGAGTATAGAATATTTCTTAGAAGTATCTAGGAAGTTTACGCTAAGTCAATATTTATCATACCAGAGGGGTATTCAGTAAATGTCTCCTTGGTTAAAGAACTTGTGCACTGGCCTATGTCAGTCCTTTGGTCAAGTGATACAGCTGGTCAGAGCAGCTGGCTCAGCAGCCAGTATGGACAGCAAGTGCGAAGGACTGCAGAACAATCATGTGAGTGTAAGCATTAGTGGTATAATGCTTTCGAATCCACAAAAAAATTATCAGGGTAGGAAGGGCTAATGTGTCACTTTGAGAGCAAGGCAGGATCAGACTTGCCTGGTCAGGTTTGCTCTGCTTTTTATCAAAGTGCATCCATCTTATAAGGATGTATTCCTGATACATCAGAATGGAGTAGCACTATCTTGTTTTCCATTCATGGCAGTCCTGTGCCAAATGCTCAGTGAGAAATGGCTTGATCTAGGGTGCTATGGGACTCATTCATTCATAACAGATGCAGATACCAGAGAGATGGTGCCAGAAGTGGTCATAAACCAATTAGGAGTTACTGGAAAAATGAATAAGGTGCAATCAGTGAAAATAGTGATAACATCATTGTTTAGATTTGAACTACAGTGCAATATTGTCAACATGTTAAATAACAGCCGATAAAAGGGTTTATAAACTGTTGCAGGGACAGTGAAAAATTTGTTAAAATAGGCAAAAAGGAGGAAAATTTAGCATTGGTGAAAATGAGAAAACTTCCGCGAAAAAGAGAAAAATTGGCCAATTTTCTCAGTCATGTGGGAAATTTTTCCAATTTTCACCCACTCCTACTGAGCAAGCCATGTACATGATGGAGGAAATTATGTGATTCTCTCTGTTTGCCCATAGCCTGCCGTTGTTGTTTCCTTTTTATATACAGAAGAACAGGATGTGTTTAGGCTAGCCAGGACTGTGAGCACTGTGAATTAAAAAAATAAAATGTTTTTTTTTATTATACAAATTATATTGACATCAAGTCCATGAAGTTCTCTGAATGTTTTGGAATGATTCTTATTAACAATGAGCCCCTTCACATTGACTGACCAGTATTTTATAGTAGTCAAAGTAGGATCACACATCTGTAGAATTAAAATACAATGTATTATGAGAAAGATGGTAATAATTAGGAAATAAATGAAACAAAGGTAACGAGTACTAGCAGTAAACATGGGAATCGAACAAGGAAGAGAAAAAGGGTACGCTATAAGGAAACCAGTAAGGAAAAGTGGAACTATATATAGCAGAAGTTTAAACCCTGTGGATAGAAAGGAAGTTTTATCATATTCCCATCATCCCATCAGCTACTGAGAGCTGTCCTTCAGCGAACCAAAATGCTAGGTGGGTAAAGTCCACTAAGTATGTATTGTCCAGATCAACTACAGTTGGATAAGGGCTGGAGAGGAGGCTGTCAGAGACCACAACCACTGTGTAATTGGTATCCTCTTAACCGAAATCCAAGTTTAATCAACCTAAAGCTGAATGTTAGGGAGCTCTAAGGGCTCGATCCTATTCCCACCATTAAAAAAAATAATGAACAGCTGACGGTAGTTTTGCAAGCATGGTAAGCCCGTATTAATAAACCACTAACGTGAGCTAAAAAAGACAACTGTCAGTTATATTTCGCCCATTGAGATCAATGTAAAACTCTACCCATTTGCAATTCATATCTGTATGGTGAGTGCCAACGCCTGGTAAACAGATACATTGGTTATCATATGTATCCTGAACAGCGGGGATGGCAAGGTGGTATCATGCATTTTGGGTATGTGTTATGTGACATGGGGGACCCATCTATTTGAAGCCAGGGATTATAAACTATGGCCCCATGGATATTGTAAGCACCATTCCCATTATCCCCAGTCATGTATCATGTGCTTGTTAAAACATGTGTGTTGTGGTTCCCTAATGGTCTGGTTTGGCAGTGTTGCTAGCCCATGTTTGAGTGTTTGTTCCAGCATTACATTTTGATTGTGTGTTTGTTATGGTTCTCCTTGGGGTGAAATGTGTCTTCCAGCTGCTTGTGTTGCTGTGTTCCCCCATCTTTGTGTGTTTGTGGAGTAGCTTTGCCTGTGTGCTGTGGTGTCTTTGTTTCAACTTTGCTGTCATGGTTGTGTGACTGGTGGACATTAAAGATGAGCGAGCACCCCGATGCTCGGGTGCTCGGGTGCTCTGACCGAGCACCCCCTGATGCTCGAGTGCTCGGCCGAGCACCCGAGCCCCATTCAAATGAATGGGAGCACTCGAGCATTAAACCAGGCACCCCCTGCTCTTATGAGCGGAGGGTGCCTGGTCAATGTCCCCCTTCATCTCCGCTATGCCCCTCTTCCACAATGTCCCCCTTCATCTCCTATGCCATAGCGGAGATGAAGGGGGACATTGTGGAAGAGGGGCATAGCGGAGATGAAGGGGGACATTGTGGAAGAGGGGCATAGACTCTATGCCCCTCTTCCACAATGTCCCCCTTCATCTCCGCTATGCCCCTCTTCCACAATGTCCCCCTTCATCTCCTCTATGGCATAGGAGATGAAGGGGGACATTGTGGAAGAGGGGCATAGCGGAGATGAAGGGGCACATTGTGGAAGACGGGCATAGCGGAGATGAAGGGGGACATTGTGGAAGAGGGGCATAGAGTCTATGCCCCTCTTCCATAATGTCCCCCTTCATCTCCGCAATGCCCCCTTCATCTCCGCAATGCCCCCGTACCTCCATTCCCTGGTGGTCCAGCGGAGCGTCTTCGGATCTGTGCCTCTTCCGGCACAGATCCTCTTCACCCGAGCATGTCGGGCGAGCACATGGCGGTACTCGTACGAGTACCGCCATGTGCAGAGCAGAGCGATGCTCGAGCCGATCCGAGCATCGGCCGAGCACGCTCGCTCAACACTAGTGGACATGTGTGATTTGGGGCCCATGGGGTTTTGCTCATGCGGCCTATTTGTTGGACATGCAATTGGTTTGTGTTAATTGAACTATCATGTGTGTGCTGACCCCTGTAGATCTGTTCAACATAACCCTGGTGTAGTGTGTTCATCGGCTGTTAACCTATTGTGTTCCAGGGGGGTACCCAACACATTGTAGAGCAATGCGTTGTGTATTCCTCTATCACTCAAAGGGTTAAGTGCTGACCTCCCCGTGCCTACATGTTTAACATTGTTGAAGAACATAACAGATGTTTGAATTACAACGTGATGGCAATCATTATTTGTGTGAGGTAGGTATGCTTGATCAATGCAGCACAGAGGGGGTTAAAGTTATACTTGGACATGATTTGGCTTGCTTACCCCATCACATTTCGGTTTGGGATCTACAACATTTTCTCCTAATTTGAAGCCTATCAGCACAGGGTTTATCAAGTTGGTCATCTCAAGGCTGACACTGTGTTGTGCCATACTAGCTAAGAGACATTGTGTGGTGAACCTTTATGGACATGTGGACTGCGAGTCTGGAGAGTGCTGTCATCTCCTGTGTCACAGCTGCCTTGGATGCCCTCAACAGCAGTCATGGAGAGGTTGTTTCAGAGTATCTGCTCCCAGGCATTGATGGTAATGTTCAGAGCTGAACCACCTCCGGTGCCTCTTTCATGCAGGGCCAGGTCTCTCATCTTGTTCTTACCTTTGTGCTTGCAGTCTGTCCATTGCTCCTTGATGGAGTCAGCGGGTTTAGTACCTGACACCAAGTGAGCTTCTTCCTTGCACCAATCCCAGTGGTGAACAGTATGCTCTCCCTGTGCAGTTTGCTCTGCACCAGTGCCATGTTCTCCTCCTGGGAGTATTTAGGTGTGACGGATACCCATACTCAGACTGAGTAGCTCGGCCAAAACTGTGCTTCCTTGCCCAGGACGACACTCAGGAATTCCACCAGCCAGGAACCAGGATCATTATTAATTGTTATTAATCTTTATTTATATAGCGCCAACAAATTCTGCAGCGCTTTACAGTAGGGAGTAGAAATACAGAGGCATTAAATAGTACAATCAAATGTGGAGAACAGAAGGATCAGAGGACCCTGCTCGTGACAGCTTACAGTCTAGAGGAAGGTGGGTATGACACAGAAGGAGTAAGTGCTATTGGGTGTAAGTGCCTCCTGCCACCTGACCTGCCAGTCAGTGGGTGGGAGTGAGAAGTGCTGTTGAGTGCAGTGGTCAAGGCAAGGGGTGATTCTTGGTGATAACATTTATGGAGGCAGTTGATAGGCTTCCCTGAAGAGGTGAGTTTTCAGGGAGTGTCTGAAGATCTGAAGGCTGGGGGAGAGTCTGATTGGGTGGGGGAGGGAATTCCAGAGCTGAGGTGCGGCACAGGAGAAGTCCTGTAGGCGGGAGTGGGAGGATATGATAAGAGCTGTGGAGAGAAGAAGGTCGTGTGCAGAGCAAAGATGGCGAGAGGGAGTATATTTGGAGATGAGAGATGAAATATAATGTGGTGCGGTGTTAGTGAGGGCTCTATAAGTAAGCACCAGAATTTTGAATTTAATTCTGTATGCTAATGGGAGACAGTGTAGGGATTGACAGAGGGGTTTGGTGTCAGAGAAGCGATGAGTGAGGTAGATTAGTCTTGCAGCAGAGTTCATTATGGACTGTAGTGGGGTTAGTTGGGTGAGAGGAAGGCCAATTAGTAAAGAGTTACAGTAGTCAAGACAGGACATGATGAGTGTTTGGACTAGAATTTTGGTAGTGTCATATGTGAGAAAGGGTCGGATTCTAGAGATGTTGTGGAGGTGGCATGATTTGGAGAGTGATTGGATGTGAGGAATGAAGGGCAGAGTCAAATGTGACCCCCAGACAGCAAGCTGTAGGGGTCGGTGTGATGGAAGTGTTGTAGATGGTGAGGGTAATATCTCGGGTAAGGCTGGTTGTGGTGGGAGGGAAGATGATTAGTTTGGTTTTGCCAAGGTTAAGTTTGAGTTGACGGGAGGACATCCAGGAAGACACAGCGGACAGACAGTGAGACACTCGAGACAAGAGGGAAGGGGAGAGGTCAGCGGAGGAAATATATATTTGAGTGTCATCAGTATAGAGATGATGGTGAAACCCAAGGGAGTTGATTAGTTTTCCGAGGGATGAGTTGTAGATTGAGAAGAGCAAGGGTCCCAGGACTGATCCTTGAGGCACTCCAACAGACAGTGGGATGGGTGGAGAAGTGGAGCCAGAGTAGGAAACGCTGAAGGAGTGGTTGCAGAGATAAGATGAAAACCAGGAGAGTGCAGTGTCACAGATACCTATGAGTGGACGGCATGGAGGAGGAGAGGGTGATCTACTGTGTCAAAGGCGGCTGACAGGTCCAAGAAAATGAGTATGGAGTAGTGGCCTTTTGACTTGGCTGAGAGCAAGTCATTGGCCACCTTAGTGAGGGTGGTCTTGGTGGAGTGATGAGGGCGGAATCCAGATTGCAAGGGATCGTGCAGGGAATGGGAGCAGAGGAATCTAGTGAGCTGATTATATGCAAGACGCTCAAGGAGCTTGGAGGCAAATGGGAGCAGAGAAATTGGTCGGTAATTTGACAGTGAGTTTGGGTCCAGGGATGGTTTCTTTAGGATTGGTGTGATGAGTGTATGTTTGAAAGAGGATGGGAAGGTGCCGATTGAGAGGGAGAGGTTGAATACGTGAGTAAGGATTGGAGTTAGTAGAGGGGAGAGTTCTTGATTGAGCCGAGATGGGATTGGGTTGAAAGGGCATGTGGTTGGATTTGAGTGAGTGAGGAGATGGGAAACTTCATCCTCGGTGACAGGTGAGAAGGAGCTTAGTGTGTATGTGGGAGAGGTGACAGGGCTGGGGTGGCTGGGTGGGGGTGGGAGTGATGAAATGTCATGTCTGATAGATTCGATCTTGTCCTTGAAGTGGGTGGCAAGATCTTTGGCAGAGAAGATAGTGGAAGGTGTTTGTGTTGGTGGGTGTAGAAGAGATTTGAAGGTTGTAAAAAGGCGTTTCGGGTTAGAGGAGAGATTAGAAATCAGAGAGGAAAAGTATGACTGGCCAGGGAGAGGGCAGAGCTATATGAACGGAAAATTAATTTGTAGTGTATAAAGTCGGCTGTGGATCGTGATTTCCTCCAGTACCTTTTGGCAGTGCGTGAGCACCTCTGGAGGTATCGCGTTTGTCTTGTGTGCCAGGGTTGTAGTGGGGTTGTGGGTGGGTGGTGTGGAGTTGCAGGTGCTGCTGTGTCAAGGGCTGTTGTGAGAGTGCTGTTGTTTTGAGCAGTAGTTTGTTCTGGGCAAGTAAGTGTGAGGATGGGGTTGAGAAGAGGTTGCAGGGATGTGGAGAATTGTTGAGGATCAAGAGTATGTAGATTTATCCGCATGCTCTTGTTCACGGTGGGGGGATGGGTTTGGATAGTATGATGAGGTTACTGGTGAGGAGGTGGTGGTCGGAGAGGGGAAAGGGGATATTAGAGAAGTTGGAGACTGAGCAGAGGTTAGTGAAGACCAAGTCAAGGGAGTGACCATCACTGTGCGTGGGGGAGCTGGTCCACTGTGATAAGCCAAAAGAGGTTGTTAGGGAGAGGAGTTTGATTGCAGGGGGGGTGTTATGATTATCTATGGGGATGTTGAAGTCACCCATGATGAGAGTAGGGACATCAGAGGACATGAAGTGAGGGAGCCAGGAGCTGAAGTGATAAAGGAATTGAGTAGTAGGGCCAGGTGGCCTGTATATGACTGCAACACGCAAGGGGAAGGGAGAGAAGAGGCGAAGCGCATGAAATCCAAATGTAGGGCAGTAGAGAGAGGGAGCAGTGGGGATTACCTGAAATATATAGTTAAGGGATAGCAGGATGCCTACTCCAACCCCTTGCCTGTTGCCAGGTCTGGGTGTATGCGTGAATTGAAGGCCTCCATGTGAGAGTGTGGCAGTGGAGGCAGTGTCTGATGATGTGAGCCAAGTTTCTGTGATTGCCAGTAGGTTTAGGGAGTGAGAAATTAACAGATCGTGAACAGCAGTCAGTTTGTTACACACAGAGCAGGAGTTCCAGAGACCAAAACAAAAGGTGGGGAGGAGGCTAGGTCACGTGGTATGGCTATTAGATTGTGGATGTTGCGTGTGTGTGTGGGTTTTGCGGTACAGGAGAGAATGGAAGGGAGGCCTGGGTTACTGGATCATAGCTCCAGTCGCCCAGTCACTTAGGCAAGACTCCGTGTAGGGTGAACACACTCTGGATAGAGCAAGATTACCCCAAACACCAGCAACACTAGTGCAGAGGTAACACAAGAACTGATTTATTGTAGAGCAAACAGGGTTTATATATACACACATAACGAGTGATCCACACATATTAGAACACATAGGATACAGGTGACAGCAAACCACATATGGGAAGACAATGGGGCAGGTGGTAGAGGGGCACATAATACAAAGAGGCACAATGGGAACAATACACAAGTTATACAATGGGGGGGCCTCCACAGGGGGGACAAAGGACTGTAAACAGCAAACATGATTACATCACACATAATTACATCACTATATAATTAAATGACAAACATCAGACCAGAGTATAATTCTCTCAATGAATACAATATCCTGTTCCTGTGCCAGTCTGTAGGGCGGGGGCTGGGCCCCAGGCCCCTTCAGGAGCCCAGGGCACAGATACTTCCGTGACAAGGGGCAAATGGGACAGACTTAGGGGGAAGCTATACCCCATTCCAGGGCCAGGTCCATAGTCTGTGGGCAGGAGGATGGCTCTCAGCCCCATCCAGGAGCCCCAGTGATGGAGGGTTCTGTCACATTAGGGTCCCGCAGTCTGTCCTCCTCCAAATCAATCTGAGATGTAGCAAAACCATAGGAGGCAGTTTGGTGTTCAGGCTCTGTCTGTGCTGTGCCAGGATGTGTATGTTCAAGTCACACATCCCTACTGGTTCCCACTGTCATGTTGGTCCCTAACCATTGTGTACCTGACATTGTTGGGTACCCCTATGCCAAACTGGTCTCCCTCTCCCCCTCCTTCCCTGTCCAGGGATCCCCTGCTCTCCTTCCTCCTCTCCTGCCCCTCTCCCCATCCCTCCAGCCTCCACTCCTCTACCTGCCATCTCACTACCACTCTACTAGCTTCCTCACACACCCAGTCACTCACAGAGGCACACACGGTCAGATTCACTCTCTGGCACTCCCTTGCACTCACTGAATCACACTATATAAAATAAAAATTAAAGATGTTTTGTGTGTCCAAAAACAACATTTGTCTATGTGTGTGTTTGTATGTATGCAATGTTTGCAAAATGTTCCAAAGTGTATTATGTATATATATATTAAATGCAAATCTCTCTGCTCCCCTCTTCAAGTCTGCTTGTCTCCAATGTATGCTCTTCTCTCTCTCTCTATCACTATGTCTATTCTCTGCTCCTGGGCCCTGTGCTGTAGCTCTGAGAACCTCAAAACACAGGTAGTGTGTGTCAGTTATTTGGGGTTTATATACATTTATTTGAATAAATTTGTTACTTTGTTATGTTGTGATTGGTTATGATTTTGAACTTGTTTGGCAATGTTTTGCTTCACTAGATAATGCTGACCGTTATCTTATTTCCTTTCAAATTGACGTATCATGCGTTGTTAAGTGACTCAAATGAATGCACGATGAGTTAAAAAAGGTGCAACTCACATTATAAGGCTATGTGCATTTGTTTGGCTTGTGTTTGTTGACCATTCAGGTAGATGGCTTATTGCATAGCTGCCCTACACAGGCACGGCTAACATTCAGTAACGTTTTTTGCCTCACCGGCAGTTTTACCGTCTTTATTGGATTGAGCCCTAAGTCAGTAAGAAAAGTAATGAACAAGTAATTGTTTACAGTTTTGTGATGAGGCACCAAAGGAACACAGATAAAGACAGAAAGAAATATATCATTGTGTAACAGGAAGGAGACAGAGTGGGGCTTATGTGAAAATACCTGAATAAACTAAATATAAATATTTCCTTGGTTAATAATAATAAACAATAAAAGTTAAGCTCCAAACACCTTGAAGAATATGAAGGAATTTAAACAATAAGGTCAATATAATCTACGTCAATGCATGCAACAGAATTGAATAAACAACAGGGCAATTTGTGAAATGTAAAAATAACTTATGATGTTTCAGTGGGGTAAGATGGCTTAAACAACAGGCAATTTGCATACCTAAATGTGTCTCAAATGTGTGAATAAGACTCTTCATATGATATCTTAATAAAGCAAATCACAGTGACATTGTTAATCTAAACTTAGGTGCAGTCACATAACTACAACAGTCCAATTATAATATTAATACAATATTATAGTTTTTTCATTGGGGAGAGAAATGATTAAGCATATGTGTCAGAAGCACAGCTCAGCACATCACAAGTAACAGAATAACTGGAAATGAGCTTATTAAGAATATAATATATTAAGTCCTAAATCAGCAGAGACAATGTAGTGGTCCAGTTAAAATACAGTGATGTCTCCAACCTCAGCAGGCAGAAACGAACCTCTGTAAATAGTTTGTCACCATCCTAATGCAAAAAAACTCCCCTAGTGCAAACTGCAGGTTCAGCAAAATAAAACATTGGACCCTATCTGTGAAACTGATGAGGATGAAGTGACTCACTGGTTCAAGCTTTGTATTTTAAAACTAAATTCGAAACCAGTTTTCATTGCACAGTCTATGCATAATGTATTCTAACTGAACAGGTATCCCTAAATGATCTGTGAAATTTGCCACACACTGAAATAGTAGGGAGGATAACATAAAGTATGTTTTAGAATAAAGCTAACCTCCTACAAGATAGAGTAGGTTATCTCTAAAGTGTCTTGTCCTTGCTATGAAAAGCATAAGTAAGGTTGCTACTTGATGAGCTGGTGAAGTGTATAAATGGAAGTAGTTTTGAAAAGCTGGGTAGATTCAATACCTCTGGTGAGTTTAATAGCTTTAAAAAGAAACTTATGAAAACCTTGCAGCGTAGATGCATTACCACTGAGTATGTACCCAGTCAGATAATATAGCTAGACATAAATGGTACATCATATTAAATACATTATAGTCCAGAGAACAGAAATCAAAAGAACATCCTAACTTTGCAAACATTAAAGGGATAGTAATACTTCGTTTTAACTTTATTTTATTTTGTAGGCATTAAAAAAACATGAAGAACGATATAAGTCTTATCTCTCAAACCTTTATGGTTTATGAGATATTCACAAGCAAAGTTTCCCCCTCCCGCCCCTTTTACCTAGTGTAAACAATCTCTTCTCAGATGTGAATCTGGTTGTAAGACCAGACAGATAACAGAAGGGGACAATCTTCTTCCTATGAGAACAATGAAAGCCCTGCCCCCCTTGACAAGTTTTTCAGCTTTTGCCCTTATCTTAATTGAAGATTGTCCCTCTCTGCAGTCTACCTGGGCACCTCCCTTCTGATCTGGTTGAACAGGGGGGGGATACTTTGCTTGTGAATATCTCTTAAACCATAAAGGTTTGAGAGATAAGACATATCATTATTCATGTTTTTTTTAATGCCTACAATATAAAATAAAGTTAAAACGAAGTATTACTATCCCTTTAAAGCCATATATTGATGAAGAGTATATCTAGCATGGGCAGCTAACATGATGAATTCAACTAGTTAGAAACCAGTGATACATAAACTTTGCAGAATATGAACCTTAGCCTTACATATCTTAAACGACCATTATAGGCAGCAGAATGGTACACAAAGCCTGATTGGAAGTTGATTTTACAGGTTTTTGAGTATGCTTAGGTAAAAGTTACATGTCACAAGTAGTGGAAGTGCCGACAAGGAATAACAAGGTATTAGACTGCGTGATAGAGAATAACATAGATATGGTATTCAATTTTAAAGTAGGTGATCATTTGGGAAACAGTGATCACAATATGGTTACATTTGATATCAGTTTGGCAAAGCAAAACTGTGTAGGTTCAACCAAAACTCTTAATTTAAAAAAAGCTAACTTCAAAATGTTAAGAGCATCAATGCAACACATAGAGTGGGATAAATTATTTAAAGGTAAAAATACTAAGAAAAAATTGTCAGAATTTAAATTTAGGTTGCAGAAATGTATTCAACAGTATATACCAGTGGGGAACAAATGCAAAAGAAGCAGATTACAGCCAATGAGGTGAACTCCAAATGTAAAGAAGGAAATGGCAAGGTAAAAAAGGCATCTTAAGTCTGAAGGAACAGAACATTCTTTCTTGAATTGCAGGGAGCACAAAAAAGATTGCAAAAAAGCAGTTAAGTAAGCAAAAATAGAAAATGAAACTCAAATTGCATGGGAGAGCAAGTCTGATCCAAAAAAGTTTTTCAACATAAATAGCAAAAAAGTTAAGAGGAAGTGCCTTGGACCTTTTAAAAATGAGATGGGTGAGGTGATTAGAGAGGATAAGGAAAAGGACAATGTTCTAAACACTTTATTTGCATCAGTATATGCAAGAGAACAAGGAATGGTAGAAGAGCCTCACCAAGTAACAAATAAAACCATGCCATTATCAGATATTGTGTTAACACAAAAAAAGGTCATGGGAAGACTAAACAAAATTAAGACAAAGGACTGGGTCCTGTTGGTATACATCCAAGGGTTCTTCAGGAACTCAGTGCAGTGTTAGCAAGACCCCTCTTTTTGCTCTTTAAAGATTACAGTAAGGTCTGTTAAATTATGGAATTCCTTGCCCAAGGATGTGGTTATGGCAGATACAATGGATAAGAGAAGATAAATTTCTTTGAAAAGGGTATATACCGGGTTATACTGTGCATTAGTAGGCATAACAGGAAGGTCTGATAAAGAATAACTTATTTGGCAGCAGGAACGCTATATACTCCTGATGTCTCTGGGTTATGAGGCAAAGGTTGAACTTGATGGATTTTTGCCTTTTTTAAACCTAATTTACTATTTTACTATTGTTAAACCTTTTAATGCAGATAAAGTGCACACAAGGTAGAGGTGGAACCAATTTGGATCACGAGTTGAAAAAGTTCTGTTTATCCCCTTAGGTATCCCTTTGTACCTTCTGCCTGGGACCAGATTATAATAATAATAATAACTAGTATTTATATAGCGCCTTTCTCCCAGTGGGACTCAAAGCGCTTTCAGCGCACGCTCTCGGAATTAACCAAATCAGCAGCTGAAATAATAGATGTTATTATTACCCAATTAATGGTACTCATTTATTCACCTCGGAAGGATGAAAGGTTGAGTTGACCCTGCTGGGATTTGAACCTGCAACCTTGCGGTTGGAATAGGCTCCATAGTCAGGGACTTTACCACTGAGCTATCTCACCAGCATTACGAACTCCAGTAGTTTCTACAAATTATACCCAGTGATTGGGATCTTGAGGAATAAAGGGTGACCATTATGTTGTAAGACTGGAATATTTTTGCACATCATTGATCATTTAGGAATTTAACAGCTCATGTCAGCTGTAGCATACAGAGATCAATGAAGAGAGTAAATTAAACCCCAGAAAATGATGCTGTGCCCAGTTCTCTGACTTTCCACACAGTAGCCTCAATGCCAAGGTAGCAGTGCAAGCAATACATTATGTCTCTTGGCCTATCACCAAGAGCACAACAGACTCAGAGCCTCATGTGCCTGGTAATTTTCAACATGTATCTTGAGGGGACTAAAGTGACAAAATTATAAGGGACTATAGAGAAAAGTCGATTTCTTTAGCCAAGACCAGTTTGGTCTTTTGATATGGTTGGTTGTCACGGAAGCCTCCATGCTCTGGGCTCCTGGAGGGGCCTGGGGGCCAGCCTCCCACCAATATACTATTCAGCTATGGGGGGCTGTCATAGGAACATGGCATTGAGTTATTATGCTCTTGTCTTAATGATGTGATTATGTTTGATGTAATCATGTTGAAATGCCTTTTGCTGTTTACAGTCCTTTGTTCTCCCTGTTGAATAACTTGTGTATTGTTCCCACTGTTCCCATTGTGCCTTTTTGTATTATGTGCCCCTCCACCACCAACCCCATTGTCTTCCCATATGTGGTTTGCAGTAACCTGTATCCTATTGTATTCTAATATGTGTGGATAACTCGTTATATGTGTGTATAAACCCTGTGTGTTCTACAATAAATCAGTTTTCCTACACTGGGCTTCCCTGGTGCTTGGGGTAGCTTGCTGTATCCAGAGCTCTTGTTCTACTCCTACACTGGTCTTGCCTGGTGCTTGGGGGTAGATAGCTGTATCCAGAGTGCTTTCACTCTACACTGAGTCTTGCTTAAGTGAATGGGTGACTGGAGCTATGATCCTGGTTCCTGGCTGTTAGAATTCCTGATTGTCATCCTGGGCTAAGGAAGCACAGTTTTGGCAGAGCTACTCAGTCTGAGTACTGGTATCCATCAGGTCATCCACACTTTATAGTCCAAGTTGTGGCAATTTTTATTTGTTCCCTGTGGTTCAGTAGGTTTGCTCCTCTGTGACGTGTGCTTTCCCAAAGATTGTAATGTAAAAAATGTACCTTTTGGACATTAGCTGGCACTGTTTGATTTAACAACTTTGCTTCTAAGGACATGGATGTTTATGTCCTCAGTAGAAGGTCTAAAATTGCTAATGCATGGATGTCTATAACCTCTGTAGTTCCACAGTAGTTCTACCAGGAAATGAGGCTTACCTTTAGGAAAGTCCATAGTCCTTCTATGGGGTAATACCAGTGCATAAATGACATAATCACAAACAAGGGTAATTTATGCATTTTATCCCACTAGACTCCCAAGTATTCTTTTATTACACATGGCCAGGGGGTGGGTTATTTAACACTTTGGGTACAAGAGAGGTGAGCAATACAATGTGGTGCAGACACCTCTGGCACACTTAGGGTTAACAGTCTACTTCTCAGCCACCCCAACATGTTCTAATGTGCACAGAATACCCTCTGTTGAAAGAGCTGAATCCCCTCTTTCAAAAGAGGGTACTCTTATAATGTCAGGTGACACTGAGGTCATCCAATATTATAATACAGTATAGGATGGGGAGAAGGATGGGAAAAGAAAGGAGCATTGTTTGCACCTATAATTTTTGGGCTACTCCCCCTCTTTCGAACAAGGGTAGCCTTTAGTATGTATGTGTTGAGTGGTCACAGATTGCCTAAGATAATAAAACACATTTTAATGTCAGCATATTCAGGTTTGGAGGCTCTTCAATGGTCTCTAGCCCATCTCCTCTTGATCTAAAAAATTCACCTCTTTCATTCAAGGGTACTCTTTGACCATTTGAGTGCCGGAGTGTCTGCATTGCTTCATAGTGCAGTTCTTATCAATTTGATTCTCAAAGGTTAACAGTGTGAATGAGCATGACCAGTGCACACACTTATACACGCACACATATACAGCCATGCATGTACACATATATACTCATATATGAACATACATATACATACACTCATACATACACATATGCTTATATATGAACATACACACACACACACACACACTAGAGGGACACGTGTACCTACAACTGAGAGACATAATGCCTCTATTTAAAAAAATACCCGCCATTCAAAAGTACATACATATTCAAATCTAAAACAGTAAAAAAATAAAAAAAAAGTGTAGCAGACATGGTTTTGTACTTCTGGAACAAACTAACATATGCAAAGTCATACTTGAAGAGGCTAACAGGCTCACCCAGCACCTCTGTGGGCAGAAAGAGATGACTGCCATTCACGAGGAGACCAGTGAGGCAAGGGAATTTAGCTCTTGCAGTGGCTGGTATGAGAATCACCAACAAAATACCCCTCCAGAAATACAGCTGAAACATGTATTAAAGAGGCTAGAACAGAACTGACTTTATTTGCAGTAAACAGTGCCTTTTATACACTCCCAGTTGGCATCCTTGATACAAAGTCAAATTAAGGCTTGGAACAGTGTTGACACAGTGTCTAATCAGGAGGAGGCCCAGAGAACCAATCAGAGACAGTACTTTAATCTCCAATCAGAGCCCACTTTCTAATCCAGAAAAAATGTCCTTGAAACAGAACTGCTCTCACAATTAGTATTTCTTTGTTGTCACTCAGCTGTACCAAGCAAAATACGTAACAGAGGTACATAGTATAAAAAACACACCAAATTATAACAGAGGCGTCACTTAACAAAAGTCACATAGTAAGAGAGACTTGGCAGCATGGCAGCTGAACCTTTATTTTCTGGGAACTCTGGTTCCCCATGCCAGCACAGTTTGCACAACTTACAGTACAATAGCTCACACACTATATTTCATTATATTACACTATATACACCACAATGACCTATGTTTCAAAAGTTATAGCCCTGCAGGGGAATATCACCACATGTTCACCTCCTGTTTCTCCACAATACTACTGGAATACCTTTCTCTTTGGTTGCCAGTACTTCCATATACAGTCAGAAGTTCCATGCTTTTCCAAGATATCAGTATATTTGAAGTCCATGAAATGTGAAAAAAAAACATAACTTTTTCTTATATCACTACATTCTGGAAAAATTTGTGAACACTACCCAATAGGTAGAAAGGCAAATTACCGCTGATTTGATGCAGTGGGTTATCTTCATTTTAAAATTGTATGCCTTTACTTCGTATCTGTAGTTGCTAGAGCCATTTGAGTACAGGTCATATCTGAAGATTAAGAATGTATAAAAAAACCTTAGGATCACTGGTACACATTCAGTGCCACCTCAGGCTAATTTCAGACCAAGCAATCATGAGATTTGGAAAAATGAATCAACTTTGATGTATCCCATTTCATTTTTCCCTCAAGGGACCATACTGGAACCATGCCAAAGTCAATACCACTGAGATTAACAATTACATTCCCAGGGTCCTGACCCTTAAACCCTGCAAAATCAACATCTGTCAGCAACTGCTACCAATGCATGCCCTGACTACCAAACCATGATTCTTGCACTGCCATGGCATCCAAGGACAGCTGAAAGCCACAGACTTGAAGGACAGCACACTTCCTAGACCAGTAAATTCCTGGATTGGGGGCAACCCCACAAAGGAAAGGAAGCACAATCTGTGGAGAGACTAGGACAAGGGGAATAAACTGACAGGGAGGCAGGGATGTTTGAGTTAACAATGGGGGGACACTAGATATGCCAAATACCTGAGGGCCTGATTTACATCTGAAAGCATCCATACTCTCACTACCCAAATTTTTTAATCACCTCATCCTGAAAACCAAAATATGCAGCTTCAGTGGCTGCCCCAATCTGGAAGGAGACACTGCCAAAATCATGTCCAGGGATATCCAACTAAACTAGACACTTCTTAAAAACTCATGTGAGTTGAAAAACCACGAGGGGAAAACAAGATTATGAATTAGCGGGACCCAACACATGAGGGCCTACTAACAAATGCCTTCAGTGAGATAACAGGGCAAAATTATCAACTGTCCACATGATACAAAGAAGTCTAAGAACCCTTTTAAATAACATCCATTTTAGTATCTTATGAGAGGAGAGCAAAGTGGATTCTGCATGCCAGCTTTCCTGAAAATGCAGCAGGATGCATGATTTAGACTTGCTCACCCTCTGCTAGACCTGCCTGGGCATGCTCTCCCATGCCTTTGTAGGTAAAGTGTGATCAAGATGATTTGATAGATGCATTGGTGTGCTGCTTTTGGAGCAGATATTTCAGTTCCCAGCACAAACCCTGACATCCTTGATATTTTATAATGGTACCACTAATGACTAGTTTCACGCAGGGAAAGCTAAACTATCCGCTTAGAAAACTGCTTCCCTGAATCTATCGATCCATCTACACTATTATTTCAGGGAAAGATACCCACTGCAGCTTGGTATTTAAATTGGAATATAAACTAACCACCATAAAATACAGACACTTGGATTGCTTTGACCATACCCACAACACAGAATATGGGTGTGGCCAGTACATCTGAGGCTCCCCACAAAACCTGGAGCTCTGGCAGTCTTCTGCTTTTCCTAATGGGACATCTGTCCTGATTGTACAGTAGGCTTGAGTACATCTGGAATGCTTGTGTTTAACTCATAACTCAGGTGTAGACAATTCTCTCTACTCTTCTCTGCTTCCAGGAATTTCATAGAATATTTTCCTCTACATGACCTGTTTGTCAGGTCAGGATGAACAGGTGATGGCCTCTAACTGACAATAATCTATCTCTGTCTTTTGTCAATGAAGGTAATCTGCTCAAAGGACACCAATTACTTCTGTAGGTTCCAAATGTTGTCTTGAGCTTCTGCCAACTTCCTATAGCTATATCTGTCACTGGGCTGATATGCAAGGCCAATTATTTAACTGGGGATATCTCTAGGGCTATTTCCTGTATTTTATCTGTCCTGCCATTGACAGTTTAGCAGAGCATAGTGCACACACAGAGATGAGCTATAGGATTCCTTACCTCAGGACACTTCCTGTCCACTGGAGATTATGTCTGCTACTATATCACTGAACATTTATTACCAAGTGGAAAAACTAAATTAGAAAGGTTTAGAATAAATATATATAATAAACTTATATATTTTTAAAAATAAAACATTTTACCAGGAAGGGTAGTGAGTCTCACATTTTCAAATATATGCTGGGTAATCATTTTACCAACCTCAGAAGGATGAAAGGCTCGGTTGCTGATACTGGCTGTAGGGGTGGGCGAAAAGTGTGAAAAATTTTTTGCATGACTTTTCACGAAAAACAGTCGATTTTTCGCTTTTTTCTGCGAACGTTTTCTCTTTTTCTCTAATGCTAAATTTTCCTCCTTTTCACCTATTCCAGCAAATTTTTTGCCTATTCCAACACATTATTCTCCTATTCTAACACATTTTTTGTTTAGTGTAACACATTTTTCGCCTATTCAACACATTTTTCTCCTACTCTAACACATTGTTTTCCTATTCCAACACATTTTTCCACTATTCCAACACATTTCCCTATGTTTAATATGGTGCAACATTTCCCATACTTCTTCTAAGAGCTGTAGTGGAGAAATAAGTAGCTGGAAGTCAAAGTTGTGAGTCCTACAACAACATATACCTTGAAAAATGTGTTAGCATGCAGTATACATTTGTCCTTTGCCCCACAACACTTACTTCCTGCTTAAGTGACACTGGCACGTTTTCATGATGCTGTCAACTGATTAAAACAAAGAAGTACAACCTACAATGTGGCAAACGTGTGCAGTAGTGGTGGTGGGGGACTGGCGTGGTGTGATTGGTGGGACCATGACAAACTGTATCCACCCCGGGACGAGAGGGATCATCATTATTTATTGCACATGCTGCAACAACGATTGCTACAGTCAGTTTTTGCACTAACACTTTACTCCCACACCCCTGCACTTCCTCCACCTTTCCCCCACTCGCTTGTGCATTTGTTAGACATTACTCAACTACTGTGTGTGTTTTTACTCAAAATTGATTGAGTGTGATGTCTTACCTTGGTCCACAACAAATGTTGTCTGCTGTCTATCAAGTCTGCCTCAGTCACAGAGCTCCCAGTCAGCTGTCTAATATATTTATTTGATTAATAATTTATGTTTATTCTTATTTATTTATTATTTTAAGTTGTCCAACATATCTTATCACAGTTAGTCCACCCCCCCAAAAAATATATATATATATAACAAAAAAACAAAATCAACAACTTCTTTCCCCAGACTTCCCCAGCACAGAGACAATAAAAGTAAAATCAGCAAGGAATTTGCAGCCCAGCTGCCTGTGTCTTGCCAGTCAGTCACACCAAATGTTGGGGTATTTTGGGTCAACCTCCTTCCTCCCTTCTTATCCTCATTGTTCCATCAGTGAAAGGGGAGGGAGGGGGAACTTTAAAATGTTATAGCTCTCAAACTATAAGTGCTTGAGAGATGGGATTTTGAACAGTTAATTTTTTTTAACATCTAAAATATTACATGTACTGAAAGTAAGACATTACTAACCCTTTATATAACCCCTTTTATGCATTGCAGACGACTCTAGCATCTATGGAATTAAGAGTTTCTGTCTGTGCTTATACCTTTAGGTAATGGTATTTTCTGTGGCACACAACAGGGGATTAGTCTGGGGGTAAGGTCATGGGAGCTGTGAGGTGTGCCTTGTCTAGGTCCTCTGCAGAAGCAGCCTTGTTACCGGAGTCCAGAGCACAGAGATTCTCTTGTTGTCAATTATATCCGTGACTCATTTTATGTAACTCAGAAGGATGAAATGCTAAGCTGACCTTGTCAGAAGTAGAAGCTGCAACCCTGATCTATGAACAGATTCTACAGATGGTGCATTAACCAACTGAGCTATCTCACTGGCTTTTTATACTAACTATTCATATTTCACAGCAATACATAAAATGTATTGACAAAGGCCTAGATTTCATTTCGCTAGAATTTGTCATCAACCTGAAAAAGACCCACTAACGTTTTATTTTATTTATTTTACTCAAGCCATTACATGTAACTATCTATCCTGATTTAACAATTCAGGATAGATAGTAAATTTGGTGATCTGTCCACATGGTGAAAATGGATGGGGGTGTGTTTTGTGACATCATATCATTTAGCCAATGGGAAATAAGAGGCGGGGCTAGGAAGTTGTTAAATGATAGAGCACACAGCTGCTCATTGAATCCAAACCTGCGACTTAAAACCCAACCTGAGAAGATGGAGTAGTGAGACACAAGCCTCGGTATCCAAAAATCACCGCTGATGGATAAAATCTATCAGCAAGAAGAAGACGACTGGCAGTGCTCAAAAGAAGTTCTCTTTTGATCCTCTGAATTCCAGGCTGTGTCTGTCCTCCTGTGTCTTCTCCCCTCCCCCATTTCCTACCTTCCCATCCTCTCTGTTTGGTGGACAGTTTGGAATATCAGGTAACGTTGGGTTTGATTGTGGGTACTGGATGAAAGAAGGGGTTTGCCTAGTACAGTTTGAAGGAACTGCACTCTGAATGTAAATATATGTGTTTTTACTTCTATAGTAAATACTGCTCATAAGAAAAAGAACCATTGAGCTGTGTGTGTGTGTGTATTTATTATATATCTACATACATTAATTATTTACCACAGTAAACTCAGCAGAAAATTTCAAAAAAGCATTAGAAACTCTTATGATTCCCATCATTGGAACCCCTTAGCTGCTAGAGATTTCTCCAATGCATTGCAAGTGGATAGGATAGCTCTAAGACTTAAATGAGCGCTATCTCTTTCACTAATAGATCATCATGCTCAGTAGGATGGGTTGGTTCAGCTGTGCTTTTGAGATGTATTTCTCATATGAAATAAAAAAAAACTTTATAGATGAATGAATATGATGGTTATATACTCTGCATTACATAGATCTGTTCACTAACAACGGCTGGTTTGAACCATCGTAGAAAAAAATGAATTTTTTTATTTTGAAAAAGGCAGAGGGAAAGCCAAAAAGAGGTCGCTGATCTTTTAATGCATAAATGAGGTGTAAAATTATTTTTTTGTTTTTTGTATTTCGAAACAATTTAACTTTGCTTATAAGTTGTTACAGACTGGTGAATGACAGGGACAAAGGGAACATTGATTATATAGTATCTTAAAGTTGTATGCAGAAACAAATGGTGTACTGTGTTGCTTACCTATTAACTCTTTAAAGGGATAGTAATGTTTCACAATAACAGCAGCTCTGATTAATCTTCATAGTACTTGGGCCATGGAGAGTGTTATTTCAATACTATCAAAGTTGTAGTTCAAGAGTAATTGAATGAAAAAGTATCCTCCTCCCTCCCTTTTTACTGATGTAACACTGCTCACCTCAGAGCAGCAAGACTGTCTGGATGGATCACAGAGAGGGACAATCTTCAGTGAGCACAAGGAAAAACCAGTCAAGGAGGGCAGGGTTTTCCTTATGCTCACAGTAAGAAGATTGTCCCTTGCTGTGAGCTGTCTGGTCATGTGACCAGATTCCACATCTGAGGTGGAATCTGAGGTGGCTTACACTAGGTAAAAGGGGTGGGAGGGGGATACTTTATCATTCAATTACTCTTGAACTACAGCTCTGACAGTATTGAAATAACACTCTCCATGGCCCAAATACTATGAAGATTAATTTGAGCTGCTGTTTTTGTGAAACATTACAATCCCTTTAAGGACCAGAGACAAAGTAATTTGTTGCACAACACTCTGATCCTGAAAGTGTTAAATAAGCAATAAACTTTTTAAAAATTAGGCATATGTGGATGTGTGTTTTTTTCCCACTGAGTAAAGCTTGCTAAAACTTGCTTTCTTTACATTAAACAGGAATTTTCCAATTTGGTAACCAGTTGCTGCTGTTCCTCTCATTTAATACAGAGAGCTGTAAGCTATGAATCAATGTCTCCTACTGAGTGCATTATAAAAAAAAAATCCTTTTGGACACCAGTGCTGCGTCTAAGAATTTAATTTTAAATATGTTTGCGATGTAATCTTCCAGCAGTGGGAGTACCCTTGTTTTACTCATCTTTAAACATCCTATAGCATATATTTTTTCATAAAAATACGTTTACTGTGTCTTTAAAGGGACTATGGATGGGGAGATAAAAAATGGCACTTCATGCATTCAGTGGGAAATCCCACAAAACAATTCTCACTTGAAAACATTCTTCATAATGTAATGTTCTCACACATACAGATTCCCCCAAGGATTCAGTTTGTTGTTGTCAGTCACAAATTTGGATGCTAGCTAATGTAGAGGCAGGCAAGCACAGAGAGGCAGCTGGGGTTGCTTGATTTATGAAGCATGGGTGGTGGTGCAGAGTGTGGGTGTGATGTGTGGACAGAGACAGTTAAAATATTATACTAACTGATAGATGACAAACAGGCAGGCGAACCTTCCTAAGATGAGACTAAGAGTGACAATGACAGATAGAGACAGAGCATACATCATACATTTTTTTCAGATAGACAACAACAAACAAGACACCACTCCACACTCAGACAAGAAAAAAGACAAGAAGACTGTAAGCACTCATGAGCAGGGCCTACTGATCCTTTTTTTTTTTTTTTTTAAGACCTTTAATAAAATAACAAAGACATATGTTGATTAAATCTCAAACCTCAGTCTATACAATAATGAGAGTTACAGCAGACAGTAACAGAAACAGGCATGTACTGTTCATAGTCTATACATGGCATGAGAACATCAGACTCAAAGGTGATCGTTACACTCTTCTGACATGCCAGAGCACAGGAGGGCTATCACATTCAAAGAATGCCAGTCCTCATTCCTGCAAAGGTGAAAACAGAGCAGTAGAAAAACAGAGAGAAAGGTGAACTAATAAAAAACACAAGGTGTAGAAGAACGAGTACATAGAGAACAAGACAGAGCAGATTATGGATATATAGATTTAAAAAAAAGAATAAGGCCAGAAAGACTGACAAAGTAGACCAGAGGTAATAGAGGCAAGAGAGGAGGAAGGGGGAGGTAAGTGGGGGGGACACAAACTGGCTGAAAGTTCACAAGCTCAAACCCACAGCAAGACAGGTAAATATCCCTTAGCCTCTGGAAGCAAAGGGATGAACCCAGAATTGCAATAGGGTGCACAGAGGCTCACATCAAAGGTCTAGTGTATTCTATCCATGGGGTCCAGATCTGAGTAAATCTAGCAAAGGAGTTAGTGGTGATGGCATGAAGCCTCTCTATATTACAATACGCTTGAACCTTATTTTTCCAATGCAGGAAAGATGGGAAGTTTGTAAAAATTATTTGAAAAGTTCTGTCACTACCTAAGTCTTTTAACACTAAAGACAATGAGTCACATTCTAGTGTTGTTGCCATAACAGAGGAGGATTTAGCAGTTTTGAGACCAACTGCTACTTTAGACAGTGACAGTGACGCCTTACCTCATGGAGGTGGTCAATGTTCTATAAATCCTAGTAAGAGAAAATCTAACAAGAAACGTTTTTACAATCTAAAGAACCTACAAGAATATCAGAGTAGCAGGAATGAAGAAAATGTGGAACTATCAAATACTACTGCTTATGCTGCTAATCTATTTATTGTATCTCTTTCTTCTGATACAAATAGAGAGCAATGATGACATGGCAAAAAATTGCTGTATCTGAAAGAAAAAGGTCTTCCACCACTAAATAGGAACAATATGTGTGTTTATACTCTCTTTGAGTAACCAGCTGCAAAGGGTGGGAAAGTAAACATACCTAAAAATACAGTAATCTCAATCAGCACCATCACCATCACCACTTCCATGTTACACCCCCATCCATTCATATTCCCGGACACTGATTAAGCAGCAACACTGGCCAAAATTAACAGCCCTATCTATGAGTGTTTCTGCTGATGAGTGAGTTGCAGTGTCACAGCTGCCTATTATAATTAGTGCTGTTGCAACATCTAGCCCATGTAGTATACTAGTTAAATCATCCAAAAGTAAACCTGTGGAATGGCAAATGCACCAATATATTGGCAGTTGACATGCTGCTTTATTATTTTGTAGACAAAAGAGGTTTTAAAGAAGTGATGTGTTATGTTGTCACCCCGCTGGCAACTACCTAACCACATTTATTTTTAAAGAATGGCTGTGTCAGAGCTATGCAAGCGGGTAGCTAGAGTCAAAGACAAAGGGCTGGAAACAACATATGGTAAGAAAGTTCACTTGACCTCAGATAACTGGACAAATGGCCAAAATACTGACTACATACTCAGACAGCAGGCAGTGTACTAAAATCCTTGCAGTGTGACAGGAAGTTCTGGATTTGTTTCAGCAGGAACTCTCGTGGTTGTAGAAAGCATAGGCCGAAATCGCCAATTTTTCAAGGGAATTTTATTGGCAGTATCAAAAAGATAGAAATGTTCATGAATTTTCTATCCACTGAAGTTTTTGTGAAAACAATTAAAAAAAATGATTTGTCTATGAAATTAGACTTTTTGCCCATCCCTAAAAGAGACAGTCCCCCCTTGTTTTGACATAATATGTAAAATTATACTGCCTATACTTTTTTTTAATCCAAAGCTATTTTGTGCACACTTTTATGTCCCTAATAGGGAACTCGCAGAATTTCTGTTTCCAGAGAGCTTGTCAGATGGGGACTGTGAAAGCAGAGCTATTTATACAATGTTGCAACTTCCAGCTACAATCGAACATGGAGTTCTATAAAACAGGGGTGTGAAACCTGTAGCTGTCAAGCTGTTGTTGAGGATTTTCAATCAGCCTGAGGAAGCCAATAGCTAGCTGAGGATGATAAGAATTACAGTCCAACAACAATGAAAAGGACTCAGAAATGTGAGATTAGCCAGAGGGAAATTGATGGCCCTTTAGAATGAAGTCAGTAAGAACACCAACACTTCTTAAAGGGTTAGTAATGTTTTATTACTCAAGCAGCTAAGATCGTTCGTTACAGTTAATGGTACTGATGTCAGATGCTGGCACTGTTTAGAACTGGCTAGTTACGTTTTAATTACATGTTGAAGTTTACCTCTCGCCCCTTTTCCTGATGTCAGTGTTCTCCAACTCAGATATAACAGCGGATCACGATGAGGGACACCCTTCAGTGTTAGGAAAAAATGTTTTCCTTATACTGACAGAGGGAAGATTGCCCCTTTTTGTGATCTGTCTGGTCAAGCAACTGGACTTCAGATCTGAATGAAGGTGGCTTATAATCAGGAAATGGGGTGGGAGGGGTAACCTTTTTCATATACTTTACAGCGTAACTAGCCAGTTCTGAACAGTTACGGCATCGGACATCAGTACTGTTAACCATAACGAACAAGGTTAGCTGCTTGAGTAATAAAATATTGCTAACCCTTTAGGTATGATCAGAAAATTATAATGGTCACTGCCAATTTTGCCCTTGCAACATAGCTCAAGAGATAACATCTTCAATCAGTTCCGGTCATCATATTCATGGACGTGGACATGACAGTTGTTAGCAGAATGAAAAGACTTCACTGTACACTGTAACCATATGAGGGCAATGCATTGCTCACCCCTCTGTTTGTCAAGGTGTTAATTAATCATCTCTCATCAGTGAGAGTATCCTTGTTTTATTCCCTATAATGTGTATGTACAGTTTTCCTGTGATAAACATTAGTATTTCTTTAAATTGCCATAATGTTGTATATCGCCATCAATAGCCAACTTGATTTACTCAGAAACAAATATGGGCAAGATGACTTTAATTTAAGAATAAAACTATTTTATCAATGTATTGTCACTCTTTAATTCTACAATCTAATTTGATTTAGAACCTTTCAAATCGTAAATGTTCTATCTCTAAGAATGTTCCTAGCAGTTTTAATGCCAGAAGTTTGATTGAAAGTTGATTAATAAAACATGACCATTCATAATTTAGCCTCGGATTTAAATGCAAGGATTGAAGTCTGATTGGATGGAAACTCATGAGCGCTGTCACTTCCGATCCTGTTAGACTAGGTTTCACTGGAAAATTATTTTAGACACATTCTTATCCTCATGAATGGATTTCTTTTCTATCATTTTTACACCCATAATCCGTTGACTATTATAATTTGGATAAATTAACCCCTTCTTTGTGAGGTTTCACATTTCTGGTCTTAAAAGAATAGTGAGCCCTTTGCAAACAAAAAAAATGCATATTGAGCTGCTTTCTGTACTGAATAAAACAAGGTATTATTTTCAAGGCCTGTTTTAAATTCCAGGAGCCTTTAGGAAAGGCATCCTAGGTGACAGAGCTTCACCCTTGTCCACGCCCCCAATTCTCATATGACCCCACTCGCAGTGTCTTCCACTGTACCTTGGCACAGAAAATACCCTTAGTCTATAACATAAAAGGGCAAAACATACAAAATACAATGCACAGTGGAAAATTCACATATGAATCAAATAGGGAATGTTACAAAGAAGGACAAGCTTACAGTTACAGTAGCAGACTGAACACTCAGGACATTATAAGACATCTCAAATGAGCTATATCTGAACTGACAGACAAATAATACTACCACTCAAATTTCCTAGTAGAATGTAGAGAGAAAGGGGAAAGCGGGAAGAAGAGGGACGAGAGAGAGAGAGAGAGAAAAAAAAAAAAAAAAAAAAAAGGGCAAAACAGCTTTTAACCCATCCTTCTTTGCTAGAGAGATCTCTAATGCATTGCTCCGTAATATAGCATCCAAGAAGTGAAATGATATCCAGTAAAAAGTGTATATAAATTGGTGCAGGTACAAAAGATTGTGCTGGCCCCACCCACATCTCAGAAGGTGGGTGTCGCCAGCACAGTTGAGGCACCCCTCAAAATTTAAAGCTCAGGACAGTTGCTTAATCTGTGTAATGGGAAATCTGGCCTTGACTTTTCCTGCTGCAATATTTATCATTCAAACTTTATTATCAGCTCAAACTTGTTTTCAATTCAACTGCAACATTCTATTATAATCACCAGGTGGTGCTGTTCCTATCACTTAATATATATGGCCACTCAAGGAAGCATTCCTTCAGAGTTCATAATAAAAAAAATCGTTTTAGACACTAGTTGATGCTATTGTTTAAAAAAGATAACATTGAACTGTAAAACTGAAAGCTCTTTCAGCAGTGGGAGCAGCCTTATTTTAATCACCAGCAAAATTATTATTATGTATATTTTTCATAAAAAGTGTACAGCTCTTTTATTAACAAAATACTTTTCGATTTGTCTTAGCTCCCTGAATGCTTTTCCTGCATAGTATTTAAGGTCAGATCATTTTTATTATTGTTTTTCATCCTCGTCTATTGTTTTACAATTTTATGTCCCTGACAAAGAACTCCCTGGATTTTTTTCCAGATAGCTTTCTGTCAGGGACTGTGAAAGCAAGGATAGTGATACAATGTAAAAAATAAAATCAACGTAATAAAACATAGTGATACAATGTAGCCTGCTTCTAGTACATTAAATACAAAGCCTGCTTTCAGTACATTCAAGGGATAGTACCACTTAATATGTAAAAAATATATATTGTTGGGTTTATTTTCCTGAGTAAAATAAGGGAATTCCTACTGCTGAGAGGTGTTTTAGTCAAAAGTTATTGCACCTCAAACTTGAATTTTTTAGGTGCAGTCTCTCAATGGCCTGAAATTTTACAGCAGCACTATTGCTCCATCACCCTATGGAAAGCTCTGGTTAATTGATCATAGAACTCCATAGGATGATGTAGCAATAATGCCACTGTACAATTTCAGGCCATTCAAATACTACATCAAAAAATTCATGTTTAATGTTCAATAACTTTTCAATAAATATATCTCTCAGCTGTGGGAGTTCTCTTGTTGTACTCAGGAGATGCATATATATTTTACTATGTGTTGAGTGTTACTAGCCCTTTAACCCCTTCGCGACAATGGACATACATGTACATCCTCTGTGGCTGTCACTTAGTGACAGAGGATGTACATGTACGTCCAGGAAATCCGGATCCCCGCGCGGCTGCACGCCGTTCGGGGACTCCGGATTCTTCTGAGAGAAAAAAAAAAATGTTAGACGGGCGTTAAGTGACGGCCGCGTCTGCACGCGGCCGTCACTAAGGGGTTAAATGCATCTCTTTATGTTACTATCACTCGGCGTGCTTTCACTGTCACTTACCAGACTGCTCTCTGAAAACAGATATTAAACGGATAGTAATGTTTCAAAATAAAAGCAGCTCCAATTAATCCTCGTAGTATTTGGGCCATGGAGAATGTTTGTTCAATACTGTCACAATTGTAGTTCAAGCGAAATTAAATGATAAAGTATCCCCCTCCTGCCATTTTACCTAGTGTAAGCCACCTCCCATCAGATGTGGAATCTGGTCTTAAGCCCAGACAGCTCACAGCAAGGGACAATCTTCTTACTGTGAGCATAAGGAAAACCCTGCCCCCCTTGTCAGGTTTGTCAGATTTTTCCTTATGCTCACTGAAGATTGTCCCTCTTTGTGATCCATCAGGACAGTCTTGCTGCTCTGAGGTGAGCAATGTTACATCAGTAAAAGGGGTGGGAGGGGGATACTTTATCATTCAATTACTCTTGAACTACAACTCTAACAGTATTGAAATAATACTCTCCATGGCCAAGATACTATGAAGATTAATTGGAGCTGCTTTTATTTTGAATCATTACTGTCTCTTTAAGATGAAAAAACAATAAAGGTACAAACTAATGTTCAAAAGAAAAGTGGAGATTTGTAATCTCTTGAATGTATCAAGCAATGCGCTGGAGACCATTTTAGCATTTTCAGGGTTAAATGTGTCTTTTAAATTATTTTTCCTTTCCACCACTCTTTTACAGTTTATTTAACCATGTAGTTCTCCAAATCTGACAACAACACATAAAAAATGTAATTTGTTCATATAGGCTTAACCCATTAAGTGCTAGAAGGATAGCATAACTCCCGACATTTCAAATTGCCAAAGAGGGACAATTGTGTTTTAAGGGGTGTTGCTCTGTGAGTGGTTGGTGGGTGGGGCATTAGCGAGAATTTTTTGGCTATTTCATGATCTATTGACACCTCCTTGTGTAAAGTAATAAATGACTTATAACAAGACCATAGTATTTTATTTATACAGACTAATTTATAAACACATATACTGACGTTTAAACAAACAATAATGTGAGTTTTATTGCTGTAGATCAATATGATCCACTTATACACTCACCACACAATCTGATCTCCTAAAAAGAGGGACATCAGGGTGGGAAAGAGGGACAGGGGGATTTGGGTCTAAAAGAGGGACTGTCCCTCCCAAAGATGGACACTTGGGAGGTATGGGATAGCCAGCTAATTGCAGAACAATTTGTTTTTTACCCTCTGGCACTCAAAGGGTTATTAAATACACTGCACTATAAGTCAGCATTTGTAAAATCTGACTGTTTAAAGATATTGAAGAGCTATAATACAGTCTTAGCTTTGCCTGGTGAAAGGCCCCAGAGCCCATGTTTGTTTAAGCAAGACTGGTAGGCATCTTCCGAAGTGACAGCGCTGTAATGTGTGTAAACTGCCATTAGATCTGGGCTTTCATTACAAGCTGAACACACCAAGGTCTCAATACTGTGCCTACCGATAAAACAGTCTAAAAGGCAAAAATAAGCACAGAACGAGAAACCCACTTGTGTACTGCAGCTGTCCTATAACTGGACCGTTACATGGAACAACCAGCGTAGGCCGCTCAGATTGATCTCATTGTCCAGGCAGGGGATAGTTGGTTATGATTAGTGTTGAGCGAGCACCCCGATGCTCGGGTGCTTGGGTGCTCTGACCGAGCACCCCCTGAGGCTCGAGTGCTCGGCCGAGCACCCGAGCCCCATTGAATTGAATGGGGCGACACGAGCATTACACCAGGCACCCCCTGCTCTGATGAGGGGAGGGTGCCTGGTCAATGCCCCCCTTCATCTCCGCAATGTCCCCCTTCATCTCCGCAATGTCCCCCTTCATCTCCTCTATGCCCCTCTTCCACAATGTCCCCCTTCATCTCCGCTATGCCCCTCTTCCACAATGTCCCCCTTCATCTCCTCTATGGCATAGAGGAGATGAAGGGGGACATTGTGGAAGAGGGGCATAGCGGAGATGAAGGGGGACATTGTGGAAGAGGGGCATAGAGGAGATGAAGGGGGACATTGTGGAAGAGGGGCATAGCGGAGATGAAGGGGGACATTGTGGAAGAGGGGCATAGAGTCTATGCCCCTCTTCCACAATGTCCCCCTTCATCTCCGCTATGCCCCTCTTCCACAATGTCCCCCTTCATCTCCTCTATGGCATAGAGGAGATGAAGGGGGACATTGTGGAAGAGGGGCATAGCGGAGATGAAGGGGGACATTGTGGAAGAGGGGCATAGAGGAGATGAAGGGGGACATTGTGGAAGAGGGGCATAGCGGAGATGAAGGGGGACATTGTGGAAGAGGGGCATAGAGTCTATGCCCCTCTTCCACAATGTCCCCCTTCATCTCCGCTATGCCCCTCTTCCACAATGTCCCCCTTCATCTCCGCTATGCCCCTCTTCCACAATGTCCCCCTTCATCTCCTCTATGCCCCTCTTCCACAATGTCCCCCTTCATCTCCACACTGTCCCCCTTCATCTCCGCAATGCCCCCTTCATCTCCGCAATGCCCCCGTACCTCCAGTCCCTGGTGGTCCAGCGGAGCGTCTTCAGATCTGTGCCTCCTGCGGCACAGATCCCCGCCACCCGAACATGGCGGGCGAGCACATGGCGGTACTCGACGAGTACTCGGTACTCGAGCAGATCCGAGCATCGGCCGAGCATGCTCGCTCAACACTAGTTATGATGAATGTCACATTAGAGCATGTTGCCATTGCCCATGCAACTAATTCATACCCATTATCCTTCAATTACAGCGTCCATTGTGCCTGAGAGTCAGGATCCTGTGAAGGCCACAAGACCAAGCAAGCACAGAATACCCTCAGGAAGGAACCAGCTGGGTGCACCCCCTGTTAAGCCACAGCAAAGGATCCCAGCTGCCACCTTCCCTACATTGAGCTCACAGCATTGGCTACCACAACACCCAACAGAGCAGTGGATGATGTCATCCTGTCAACACTGGCTACCACCCCCACCTCCTGTAGCACATGGCTGGATGACAGGGCCCCAGCCACACAGGTCCTACTGCCCACAAATGGGAACAAGCGGTACCAGTTGGCTGCCAACACAGCCTTATAGAATGATGCAGCCACAAAACAGTTGGAGTGGGCCACCTGTAGGTTAGTGCTTGGAGAGTGAGCCATAGCCCCCGGGCTATCCTCATATAGAGCTTGTGGGTGAGGCACAGAGACCACAAGCCACATACAGGATGTGACAGGGGCAGAAGAGATAAATGACGTGATTGGTGCAGAACTCTGCCCACCTGATTCTGCTGCACCATCACTAGAGCCTGCTGCTCCCATTCAGACAACCCAACCACCACTGGAGCCTGCTGCCCCCAGTCCTCATTTTGCACCAATACTACAGCCTGCTGCACCACCACTACAGCCTGCTGCCCCCAATCCCTATGCTGCACCACCATCACAGCCTGCTGCCCCAGTACCAATGCTGCACTACCACTACAGCCTGCTGTCCCCAGTCCCCGGTTCTCCATCACTAAAACCTGGTGCCCTAAGTTCCCATGCTGTACCACCACTACAGCATGAGATGAAATCAAGACACATGCACTATTGTAGTGTATTGAGGCCAGTGGGTGTGAACAACACACCAAATCATCATGTGGTTCATGTTTAAGTGTCAGTCTATAACATGGGGCATGGGGATAGTCCATTTATTCTGAACTGAAGGTCCAACATCTTGGATGCTAGATTGGTTTGTAACATTTACATACCATTCAGACGTATCTAGCATTTAATAGACTGAAAGCAGAGTTCAGAACAATGAGGTATAGTGGATTTGTGTAAGGTCTCCCTTGTGGTGCAGTTGGTTGCTTAACCATCTGAATGCCAGTGGGGTTTTTCAAGCATTGCAGAGCAATCTGTTGTGTACCCCTCCGGCATTCAAAGGGTTAACCACATGGTGAGTAGCTGTTATGCTTCACACAACATGACATGTTCACAAGCACAGTAGAGGTTTTAAAAACAGTCAACCAAGTGGACATCATATTTCAGTGCATGTGGTTTGAGCAAGTGCAGGGCATGAGGTTGTTTCATCTCCTTCCCACTGCAATGAACAGGTGTGTATACCTTGATGTGTGTGAGTATGTGTTTTTGGCCTATACTTTATTCCTTGCGCACCAGGAGGGGTGCAAGGCATTGCTTCAGGCATGTGCACACATAGACACCAAGGGGAGCTTGAGCACCTGCCCTTTTTGTCCAAAGTGCCCTCGTGCCCTTTTTTTTAATATATATTTTGAATAAATAATTATGAGAAGTGCCCTTTTTTCCATTTGAGCCCCTGCCCCCCAAAATGTCTGTGCATGTCCCTGCATTGCTCCCTGATGTTTTGCACACCTCTCTGGTATTCAAGAGGTTCTTGTGTTACTGGTAGCTGTGCTGGACTTAGGGGCACTTGGCTCACATTTCAGATGTGTTTGGCTGTGGTTTCAGGGGTTAACTTGGCAGTTCTCCCTTTGTTTGAGGCTTGGGTAACATGCGTGTGTGGATTCTAACCTGCCTTCTTTTAGTCAAAGATGTTTTTTGTCAGGCATTGTTGATTCTTTGCCTTGGCTTGGAGGAGCAGGATTAATGGCAGAAGATGTTTCCATTTAACTTGCGATATCATTGACCGCATAACATAGAATACTCCTTGCTCGTTATCTTTCATTGATCTGAATTAACTTTTTTGGTCGCCTCTTGTTGAGATTTACCGCATGTTGGATGTTTAAATCGTGGGTTATAGAATGCTAAAATGTGCCTTCAAAGCCACCATCAGCACTTTTTTTTTTACTGGTGGTAATAGTATCGAGCCCCAAATGTTTCGATCAGTCTTTATATAGGAGGAGCAGGGCTCAAAATTTCCACTGCCAATAGCCAATGGTGAGTGAAAATTTAGCCCTGGCGAGTAGAAATTAAGCCCTGGTGGGTATGTTTTGGCTTGCAGTGATGAGTAACTTTTCATGTCTGGCTAGTAGCAAAGGACTTAAAATTATAAGCCCTGGGAGGAGTATAGCTTCCTACACATGCATTAGCGAATAATATTTAGGATTAGTTATTAAGGACATATACTCAAATATTGTAGATGATGTACAATGAACTGAAGCAATTCTCACCTAAACAGCACCGTAGGGTAAAAATAGAAGTTCTTCAAATTCTCCTTGATGTAAATGTTTCTTTTAACCCTGCACAAACTGAATACTAGAGAAATTCCCAAATGCATTGCTTTGCAATGTATTAGAGACCTCTTTAGCCTTCAATGATAAAAAAAACAAAAACAAACATTTGTGGTCAGGCTAATAAATGGCTAACGGAGGAATGAAGTGAGGTCGGATGATAAGTGCTCTTATCCGACATGAGGTAATGGCCTAAGAGAGGGCCTACCTGAAGAGAGTGATAGTGTATAGATTGTTAAATTGTGGGTCTTGGGTAAGGGAGGGCTCTCACCTCTGAGCCGCGACCATGTCCCGATGGTCTGGCCTGCTATTTAAAGCCCTCCCACAATTGAAGGCTAATCAATAGCCTTATATTTGTGGTCAGGCTAATAAATGGCTAACGGAGGAATGAAGTGAAGTCGGATGTTAAGTGCTCTTATCCAACATGAGGTAATGGCCTAAGAGAGGGCAAAAAAGATAATGCAATTCTGTACTGATGCAACACAATTTAATGACACCAATATGTAAACACATACATATGCTGTAATAACATTATAGTATCAAAACCTGAAACGCCTTTCTTATTTCTGTCACTGGTGATGGTATGTAGGTAGAGTAGCATGAGGACCTCCAGCGACCTAGATTTTTAATGATGTGTGTGGGTATATTGTGTTTGGAGGCTGATGTAGCTGCCCCGATGCGAAAGGAATGTCCTGAATATGCCAGGGGATTGAGTCCTAATTGTGTGAGGAGCATGCGTAAGTGGTGTATGAATTTTGTGGTGGAGAGTGGTAGTCCATGGTATGGCAATAATGGATAGGACTTGGCTTTATCACCTAAAGATAGTAAATAAGAGTACAGAAGGTTTACTGGGCACCAAGCATTGTAAGTGGGGTAATAATGTATGATAGTGGGTGGACCTACCTGATTGTTTTTTGATCTCAATAAAGTTAATGTGTAATGATCTCCAGTACGTTTCAGATCTGAAATACTTAAAAATACTGTGAAGTGATTACTGACTTAAAATTCCCCAGGTCTTAGAAATCCATAGAAAGCTAAAAACATAGCGGCTAATAAGGAATTAGAGATCTGATGCCCAAAAGGTGCCAAGTTGAGTGAATTACACAAAGCCCGGAAGAGTCTACCATCTATAGGTAACCGAGACACTGATTTCTCAGGGGCTAATTTCTCTATCCCTCTAAGTAATAATTTGATAGGATGCTGAGAAAATACGGGGGAGAAATTAGGATACTGAATCAGGCAAAAATGTTGAATGCCCACCACGTACAGTTTAATAGTACTGAACGCTAATTTGAGCGAAAAATGGCAGTATGCAATGAATGCAGTAATGATCTCTAAGGACATAGTTAGGCTAGGGCAATAGAGCTTCACAAACTTTAGAAATAAGTTCCAACCCCTAGTGTATGCTCTACGAGTATTAGCTGAAAGGGCCTTGTTCATTAATATCCTAGCCTTCTGCATAAAATGATTTAATCCAACATCAGCGTTTGAACTGGAGGTGCTGGAGTGGGGTGAGCATCCGCTGATGGTTGTAGTCTGCGAAACTCCTGAAATTTAAATCGAGACAGGGCGTCAGCTTTGAGATTCACTTTACCTGGCAAAAATCTGCATACCATAGAAAATTTAAAGTAGAGTGAAAGCCATGTAAGTTTCCTCACAAATGGCATGATGAAATTGACAGAAGACCTAGCTTTATTAACTATATGTGTAGTGGCTAGATTATCTGTATTGAAAATGACAGTGTGCCCTGTCCACAGGTGCCCCCATATAGCCGCTGCTGCAACTATGGGGTAAATTTCAAACAGTGCTGAGGTCCACTCAAAATCTGGGTTATTTAAGACCTCCGACGGCCAAGCTTCCTCCATCCAGTGGTCTAAATAAATGGCCGCAAAACCCCCTCGACCAGCCGCATCTGTGGTAACAGATGGGGATGTACAAGATGCTCGAGGAATGAACATGGAACGCCCATTCCAAGTTCTCAAGAAACATGTCCACATATTAAGATCTGATGCAATGGAGGAATCTAGCGAAATGGTTTCACTTGATCTTGATCCTTCAGAAAGCAGAGTTAGAAGATGTGAAATGAACGAGCGTCCCTGAGGAATAATCCTCTTGGCAAAATTTAGGGTGCCCAGAAGGGACTGTAACTCCGTTTTCCGACAGGATTTGATCAATTAAAAATGGTGGACTTTCTCTTGTATCTGCTGTAATTTGTCTAAAGGCAAACTGGCTTCCATGAGGACAGTGTCCAGTTGAATGCCCAACAAACATAAATTAGTAACCAGTCCAATAGACTTTTGATGTGCTACAGGAATGTTAATCTCATGAAATAAGTTGGTGATATGTCCTAATCCTACCGTGGTGACTTTAGGTGGCTCAATGATGAGAAAGTCATCCAAATAGTGTATGACCGAGTGGGTGTGACAAATATTTAATAGAATCCAACACAAGGTCTCAACAAACATATCAAATAATTTAGGGCTACTCGTGGCCCCAAATGTCAACCTAGTGGAAAAGTAGAACAATCCCCTCCATTGGATACAGTGCAAACCCCAGAGAGTAGGGTGTAATGGAAGTAATTTAAAGGCATCTGAAATATCAGCTTTGGATAACCAAGCTCCCTGACCTGCCTGAATGATAAGCTGAATGGCATCATCCACTGAAGTATAAGCTAATGAAAATTCCTCGGAGGGTATCAAGGAATTTAAACTAGGAGTAGCAGTGGAATGAGATGCAGACAAATCATAAATTAATCACTTTTTATTGGAAGATTTGCTCGTGGCAATACACAATGGATTAATCCTCCAAGAGGCAAAAGGTGGATGGGAGAATGGACCAATGACATATCCCTTATTGACTTCATGTGCCAGAAGATTGTCTACTGCTATAGGGTCTGAGGTAGCTGACCTTAAGTTGTTACACACACATATCCCTGCTGGTAAGGTAATCAATCCAGAATGAAAACCCTCGGTAAACCCTCGTATGATGAAATCAACTAGCCCAGGAAATGGATGTGTAGCAAGATATTGCTGGAGGACCTGTATAATTATCAAGCCTAGTCATGACTTCTGAAACAGGGTTTGATGGCACACAGTTTTGGGGTGAGCATTGAAGCATTTACAACAAAGATGAAGTAGTCTACATGCTTCGTAGGTACAACCTGTATAATTATAGTTATTGCATATCTGGGACTTTCCCAGATATACAATGGGTCTACCTAACCTGCCTGTCTTACCCTTAGTGGTACCTGTCGGAGGAAGATCCCTCGACTGGAATGTGGACGTACCAGCTGAGGAAGAGGCTGCACCGGGGCACAAGTTGGTGAAATGCTCTGCTGACTGACACACCTGACAGCTTGGAGTTCTTAACCCGGAAAAATGGCGACAGAAAAGTTCCATATCCAGCTGACTCCAGTCCGTGATGTAATTGAACTGTTCCAATGCTGTTGCCACCTTTGTGGAAAAAGCTCGGTGATAATCATAGAAAGCAAAACCACCATACTTATGCCCCAATTCCACCACCCTGAACAGGTAGAGATCCAACTCTTCCCTACGTTGTGGGTTAATGGAACAGTAAAGGCTAAAAGCCAGCACAAATTCTGTCACGGTGAGTTTCTTCCCCAACCTAGGATCTTGGGCTTTCATGACCACTGAAACTTGTTCACATGATAAAGTTTTCTGCTCTAGCATGTCTTGGGAAGAGATCAATAATGATACTAAATTAACATCCTTACCTTCCAGAATATCTTTCCTAAGATGACTCGGAAGGAAATGCGCAGGAATAATCGCTGGAGTTCCGCCAGCCGATGTGCTAGGGGTGGGTAATCCTAGAAAGGGGGATGCCTCTAATGCCTGAATGTTGTCCCTTCCCTGTTATGGTAATTCTAAGGCGTCTAAATGTGATTGAATGGCTGCCATAGATGTAGTTAATGTAGAGGCTAGATTAGCTAAAGATGCCCTGATGTCTCCTAATTCTGTCTGGAGCCCTAAGGAAGGGGTCGGGCTCAACACCTGTCTAGACGAAGGGAGAAAAGAAAATAATAATTTGAATAGCTCAGCTTTCCGTGCCGATGCTGAGAAGGGGATGCCCCTTCGTCGTAATTCAGCCATAATCTTCGTTACAGCCCAATTTTTATATTTTGGGGGGCTAGACTGTTCCGACAATGGTCTTGGGGAACCTTGAGTGCAGGGTACGTCCTCCTGGTCTGATCTAACAGACATGATTATAGATGACGGTTCAACCTGAAAGACAAAATTATCATGCACTCATGAAAATACATACATATGTATACAACATGTACACATACATACACACCTGACAGTCGGTCCACGAATCCGCTCTGTTGTCACAGCAGGTTATCTCTAAAGGTAGCCAAATTATCATGCACTCATGAAAATACATACATATGTATACAACATGTACACATACATACACACCTGACAGTCGGTCCCCGAATCCTCTCTGTCTTCACAGCAGGGTATCCCTACGTAATCTTGGTGATGACAGGTGAGGCCCTGTACTGATGCCAAACGGCTATGCAAGGTGCTATCTATGATTGGACCGAGGGGTGTCATCCTATTGCGATAGGCAGTGCATGAGCGTTGCTGTGAATACTAACTATAATGAGGAGGGGAAGTACCTAGCGAGTGGCCATGACAGGTGACATCCTATGAGTAAGGGTGTGGAGGAGCTATGATTACGATTTGCCCGAGGGGTCTGCCGATGACATGCATAATCTGAATCTAATTCCTCCTTAAATTCCCTATATTCTCATAGGGACCGACCTCTACTACCTCTAACTCTTCCTATGCTACAGCAGGATATGATTTGCGTATGACAGAAAAAAGCTAACCTTCCGGTTAGGACTGCAACAATGTGTTTGTGTGACCAATGCCTTGATCACTGAGGACGCGAAGTTGATTGACAACTGTCTCAGAATGTGATCCTGAGGAGTATATCAGTAGATGACACAATTAACACAATCTAAATGACAATAAGATATTATGTATAATGCTTATGTACCCTATGCCAATCACCCCTCTCCCCCATTAAAGCTCCAAAATGTACCCGATACCTGTAGTTTCCTAGGACCTGAAAGTTCTTAGATATAAGAAATGGAGTGAAAAATTCTGAAATTGAATACAGTAACAAAGCATCCTATATAATAATTCGCTAAGTTGTGTGTAACGCCCGACATGCGCAGTAGACACTGCTGCGCGTGCTGCATTCATGCGCAGTAGAGACTGCCCGCGCCACAGCTGATACAGAGCTGGGCGCTCCGAAGGCTGCCAGAGGCACTGTGGCCCGTGTAACGGGCTGTTCAACTAGTATAATAATAAAACAATGGTTAATGAACGTGCTGGCTATGAGGGGAGAGGAAAACATATAACATATAGAAATATATACCTGATAGTTTCATGAACCACATTTCAACATTCAACATTCTGCCAGTGCTAGATACTCCCAGGTATAGTCCCAACCTAGTTGGAAGTAAGTATGATAAAACCTATGTTCATGAACTGCACGTAATATGCCCCTAGATGGACCGATGATATAATGTAGTAGCCCCCCCCGTCAGAAGTATGAACTGAAACAGTCAGGTACATGCCTCTAATGTAAGATGTACTGAAATGTTTGAAGTTCTCAAATACCCAATACACACACTCTGAATGATGTCTAGCTAGCGCCGCACCTAGGGGACCTGTACTACTCTAAGGGGCACTCTGTAGCCTATCCTAGTAATCATACTGCTCTACGGCTTCATAATAAGCAAAGTGACAGTGGATGAAAAAACAAAAAAAGGGAAAAATAATAATTCTGAAATGCCCCTCGATTGCAAAAGCATTGTATAGATGACCTCTCTGCACTGAAAGAGTCAATCTCCCTTTTTAAAGCAATGGGAATGTTCAGCTCTTCCCCCTGCTGCAGTTGATACTCCCCACAAATCTCCCCTTTCCTTTGAACATGTGGCACTATAACACTTGCGTGAATATAGTAACATTTAACTAGCTGACCCCTCACTGTCTTTGACTGATGCTCATTGGAAAGGTCTCTCTTTTTTTTTTTTTTGTATATCCCTTCTTGTACAAACTTTATGCTTGGCAATAGTTTGCTGTCTGCAATATGTCTTTTAATGAGTTGATATCCTAGAGGCTGAATAAATATCAAGGTACATAGATGCATATAAACTGAAAGTACAGTTGTGGGCAAACTAACAGGATCTGCATAAGTTTAGAAATAGAAGGATTAGCTGGAAAAGCTGACTAGTCTTGTAAAAGTCTAGAGCTCCTATGTACTGTGCCCTAATGGAAGCACTTGACCATAGATTTTAATGAATAGGTTAAGACAGACTCCTTTTATCTAAAGAGAGTGAAAGGTGCCTACAGATAAATTGAAAACCTGCCTCACATATCGTGCTCGGTATGCATGTAGGGAACACATGCAAAGCGCGCCCAGTTCAAATAGTAAAGAACATAGTGAGCATGATGTATCCCCCAGAAACCAATCTACTGCATGCTAGGTAGAAAGTCAGTGCCTGCTGTGATAAGGTCTGCGTCTATTGCCTCGATCACCTGTAATCAGTAGTAATGTAGTAAGATTGGAACTGAAAGTGTGTATTGCGCTACCTTCATAAATGTGCCCAACTTTATTACAAAAAGCTGGTACCATCCACCGCTTAACCATCTGTGGACCATAGGGCTGATTAAGCATGCATTGCACACAATGGTCCTCAGAGAGTTAAAGGGATAGTAATACTTTGTTTTAACTTTATTTTATTTTGTAGTCATAAAAAAAACATGAAGAATGATATAAGTCTTATCTCTCAAACCTTTATGGTTTATGAGATATTCACAAGCAAAGTTTCCCCTTCCTGCCCCTTTTACCTACTGTAAACAATCTCTTCTCAGATGTGGAATGCAGTCCATAGACCAGACAGATAACAGCAGGGGACACTCTTATTCCTATGAAAACAATTAAATCCCTGCCCCCCTTGACAAGCTTTTCAGGTTTTTCCCTTATCTTAATTGAAGATTGTCCCTCTCTGCAGTCTACCTGGACACCTCCCTTCTGCTCTGGCTGAACAGTGTGACATCAGTAAAAGGGGCGGGAGGGGGACACTTTGTCATTGAATTACTCTGGAACTACAACTCTGACAGAATTGAAATAACACTCTCCAAAGTTCAAATACTATGATTATGAATTAGAGCTGCTTTTATTATGAAACATTACTATCCCTTTAACCCCTTAGCGACAGCTGCGTTTGTACGTGGCTGTCACCTTAACGGCCGAGGAATATATATATTTTTTTTCAAACAAGTCTGGAGTCTCCAAGCGGCATGCAGCCGCACGGAGACCCAGACTTCCGTGACTTACCAGGTACGCCCTCTGTCACTAAGTGACAGTTTCTGCGGGACGTACCTGGTAAGTCATCTGTCGTTAAGGGGTTAAAGCGATATAATGCAGTTCAGAAATAGAGAAATTTTGCTTACCGTTATTTCCTTTTCTTCTGTGTATCTCCACGTCACTGAACTAATGGGATTACTTCCTGCCTCCAGCTGGTAGGACCATAGAAAGTTTAAATTGGACTCCTCCCCCAACCTCCTCAGTTATACCTTTGTCCAAGCTGAAACGGTACATAAGCACATAATAAGGTTAAGGGTGGGTGTGACGTGGAGATACACAGAAGAAAAGGAAATAACGGTAAGCAAAATTTCTCTATTTCTTCTGTGTACTCCCCGTCACTGAACTAATGGGAACTTCCCAAGCAAAAAAACATAAGGGGTGGGGAATCCACATAAATATCAGCAACATTATCACATAACATCAGAGGATAATAATAATAAAAATAAGAGAAAGATGGGGAGAGTCTTACCCTTTTATTGAGGGATCACTGCTTGCAGGATTCCTCTTCCAAATTTTGCATCCGCAGAAGCCTCTATATCCAACCTGTAGTGCTTAATAAAGGTTGAGATAGAGGACCATGTAGCTGCCTTACATAAGTCCTCGGCAGAGGCGTTGGCTCTTATAGCCCATGAAGTGGCTACAGCTCTGGTAGAGTGAGCTTTTAATTTAAGTGGCGGCTCCAATTTTGCCTCTACGTAAGCAGAGATAATGCACTGTCTAATGCATCTAGCAATAGATTGTTTGGATGCAGAATAACCCTTTCTTTTCCCATAGTACTGAACAAAAAGGGAGTCTGATTTTCTAAATTCTGCTGTTCTCTGAAGGTAAGTGGAAAGACACCTGACTAAATCTAGAGAATGCAGTCTTACCTCTTTTACACCCTTTGGGGAAGAACAAAAGGAGGGAAGAACTATTTCTTGATTCTGACTGAGCTCTGAAACTACCTTTCCCCTAAAGGATGGCTTCATCCTGAGAACTACTTTATCCAGGTGAAAAGATAGATAAGGAGCCTGGCAGGAAAGGGACTGTAACTCATTAACTCTTTTGGCAGAGGTTATGGCTGTAAGAAAAATTGTTTTCCAGGTTAAATGTTTTAAGGATACCGTGTCAATGGGTTCGAATAATGGGGAATCCACCAGTTGTGTCAGGACCACATTTAAGTCCCAGGACGGGATTATCTCTCTGAGTCTTGGACGAATCTTCTCTATTGCTCTGACAAATCTCCTTATTAGGGCATCCTCAGCCCAGTGTTTTGTCATAACTGCTGAAATGGCGGAGATCTGGACTTTTAAAGAGGCTGGGCTTAGCCCCATATCAAAACCCCTTTGTAAGAAATCCAAAATTATTGGGGCAGTAACCTGATCCTTACTGATCTTATTCTTGACGCACCAGGCTCTAAACACTTTCCAGACTCTGTCATAGATCTTAAGAGTGGATTTCTTTCTTCCTGAAAGAATCGTATCTGCTACCCTGTCTGATATTCCCTGGGCTAATAGAGCTTGCCGCTCAATCTCCAGGCTGTTAGACGGAAAAATTTTGGATGCGGATGAAATAGAGGTCCCTGTGTTAACAGATCTGCTCTTTCTGGCAGAGTCCATGGATCCTGACTTGACATCCTGACCAGGTCTGAGTACCAAGTGCGCCTTGGCCATTTCGGGGCTATCAATATGACCTCTGCTTGCTCCAATCTCACTTTCCTCAGAACCTCTCTGATTAGAGGAATTGGCGGAAAGATGTAGGCTAGGGAGAACTTCCAGGAATGCCTCAAGGCATCCTGGCCTAGGGCTGAGTTTGTTTTCCATCTTGTGAAAAACTGCTGACATTTGCAATTCTCTGGGCTTGCCATAAGATCTATTACAGGGGCTCCCATCCTTCTGGTAATCTGGATAAATACTTCCTGATTTAAGGACCATTCTCCTGGGTGAATCTTCTTTCTGCTCAAGTAATCTGCCTGAACATTCTGAGACCCTGAAATGTGGGAAGCCGTGATTGCTACCAGGTTTTCTTCTGCCCATTTGAACATGCTGGTCAGCTCTTTGTTTAGAGCTGCACTCCTTGTTCCCCCTTGATTTTTTACATACAGGACTGCTGACATGTTGTCTGACCTGATGTGAACCGCCGAGTTTTTTAAGAGATGCTTGAACTTTAGTAGAGCGTATCTTATTGCTCTGAGCTCTAATACATTTATGTGCAGGGATCTCTCTTCTTTTGACCATAACCCCTGAGTTGATCTTGATGCCCAGACGGCTCCCCAGCCTAGAGAACTGGCGTCTGTGGAAATGATGTTCCATGCTGGCTCTGTTAGAGATGTGCCCTTTCTTAGGTTTTTTTCCCTTGTCCACCATAACAATTCGTGGCGAACTTCTGGTGTTAGTTTTATTCTCTGCAGAGGGTTTTGATGATGCTTGTCCCAATGATTCAGGAAATAGCACTGAAGATGCCTCGCATGAAATCTGGCCCAGGGTACCACCTGAATGGCTGACATCATGATACCCAGACACCTCATGAAAATGTGGGCAATATGGGTTTTCTTTTTTCTGAAATTTTTTACATTTTTCACAATATTCCTGATCCTGTCTTCTGTCAGTGATATAAGAGGTACTAGGGTCCTGAATCTCATACCTATGAAGACCAGATCTTGAGTTGGGGACAGATGGCTCTTCTGTTTGTTGATTACCCAACCCAGGTTTGACAGATGTTCCAACACTATCTTTGTGTTGATAGTTGCCTGGTTTTTTGACTGGGACACTAACAGAAGGTCGTCTAGGTAAGGAATGACCAGGATCCCCTTTTTTCTTATTGGTTCCAGGGCTGCAGCTAAAACTTTTGTAAACACCCTTGGGGCCGTGGAGAGCCCGAAAGGGAGAACCCGAAACTGAAAATGCTGATCCCCCAAGGCGAATCTTAGATACTTTCGATAATGTTTTTTTATCTGAATATGAAAGTAGGCATCTTGAAGGTCTATTTTGGAGAGGAAACTGCCAGGGGGAACTGATCTTATTACTGAATTTACTGATTCCATCTTGAACCTTTTCTTTTCCAGGCATGAATTGACTGCTTTCAGGTCCAGGATGGTTCTGATTGAGCCTGAGGGTTTTGGAACTGTGAACAGGACGGAATAAATTCCCTTGAACCTCTGATCTACTGGAACCTGTTGAATGGCTCTCTTTTCTAAAAGGGACTGGATCTCCAGGAACAGAAGCTTTTTCTTCCTGGGACTGGAGGGAATTTTTGAATTTAAAAATCTGTGAGCTCTCGGGGTCTGAATGAAGGGGAGCGGGTATCCCATTTCCAGAATTTGGTGGACCCAACGGTCTGAAGACTCCCATTGGGACTGAAAAAAATGCAGGCGACCCCCTACCTGCTCTGGAAATGGCCTCCGCTGACCTTCAGAACTCCTTTTTAAACTGCTTCTTGGGGAAATCCTTCCTGTAAGTTCCCCTGGATGACTGATAAGAGGATTGTCTCCTTTGGTCAAATTGCCGACCTTGATACCTTTTGGAGTCACGAAAGGAATATGACTTATTCCTATAAGACGAAGATCTAGGAGGAGATCTCTTCTTTTTCTCCTGAGGGAGAAAAGCACTCTTCCCTCCTGATAGTTTTTTAACTATCTCCTCAAGTTGTTCACCAAACAACATTTCTCCCTTAAAAGGGAGGTTGACTAATTTTGATTTAGAAGAGACACCCGCGCCCCAAGGCCTCAGCCATAGAGCCCTTCTTGAAGCAATGGAGAGAGATGAACTTCTTGCCCCTAATTTAACTCCAGCGAGGCATCACAAACAAAATTATTTGCTTCCTTAATAGCAGCTACTTCCCTGGCTAGTTTAGATCTTGACACCCCTGATTCAATATTTTCTTCCAGGTTGGTAAGCCAAATCCTCATGGCCCTAGAAACACAGGCCAGGGCGGTAGCAACCTGCATGTTGCTCCCAATGAGGGTAAACTGCCTCTTCAGGGAAGATTCCAGCTTTCTGTCCATGGCATCCTTAAGGGATGAACCATCTTCTAGAGGAATGGTGGTATGCTTGGCTAATCTAGATACCGCTGCATCTACCTTAGGAGGAGACGTCCAGCTCTTGGTTTGGGCCTGATCAAAAGGATACATCTTTCCAAATCTTTTAGTGACAGAAGATCTTTTGTCTATCTTCTGCCATTCATCTGTAACAATATCTGTGATAGACTGATGAACTGGAAAGGTTAGGGCTGGTTTCTTGGAACCCACAAAAGCCGCATCCATGATGCCTAACTCCTTTTGTTCATCTACTAAACCCAGTGATTTACGCATAGATTTTAGAAAAGCCTCAATTTTATCCAGGGCAAATTCACCTGAATTCTCTGTAATCTCTCCTTCTTCTTCCTCAGAGACTGAGTCCGAATCTGCTTGACTATTCTTTTCCTCATTATACAAGGCCCCAGGGGAAGAGGGACCTTCACCCGGATCCTCTAACCTTTGTCTTTTTTTGGGGTTTAAGGAGTCCTGCATAGCTGAGAAGGTCTCTTGCATTGAGACCTTCATCCAGGAGAGGAAATCCTGAAATTGTCCTGGCATATCCTGCAAGGCCATTTTTTTTGTACAATCCTGGCAAACTTTAGAAGAGTCAGCAACTGGAAGTTTTTTATCACAGTTGGCACAAGATTTCATTTTTTGGGATTTTTCCTCCTTAGGGGGGCCTGCCTCAGCCTTGTCCTTACTAGAAGAGGGCTTACTAGAAGACATGGTCTAAAACTTAACTTTTAATACTAATAACTCTAAAACATGTAAAGAAAATAATAATCCTACCTGTAAGGTGCAGCCTGCTTCTTTTATCCGGCGTGCGTTCCACAGCTGAACCGCTCATGTGACTCAGTGGAGACAGAAGACTCCGTCCACAGCCAGCACTTCCCCTTCCGTTCTGTGCACACAGCGTGCGACTCACGCTGGAACGCAGCATGCATGCAGCCCTTTCTGCCAAACAACGTGCTATGCTCTTTCCCAGGCGTCGCTCCTGTGCTGGCTGAGCAAACAGGAGGAAGATCGCCTGAACGAAGGGGAACCTTTGTGTGATCTGGACAACACCAGTTTCCTCTGCTGGGGCATATCCGAAGAGCACTCCGGTGCTTGTGCGGCGTGGAGCAAGATTAACCTGGCCGCACATGAAGAAAACGGTACGCTCTTTTTTTTTTTTTTTTTTTTAACAAAACGGAGGCTCGCGCCTCCTGTCCATCCAGCTGTAGGACCAGAAAAAAACTGAGGAGGTTGGGGGAGGAGTCCAATTTAAACTTTCTATGGTCCTACCAGCTGGAGGCAGGAAGTAATCCCATTAGTTCAGTGACGGGGAGTATACAGAAGAAATACTGTTGTTTCTAAATGTGAGTTGAATATGTTTGAACAAAGATTTGGTAGCTTGTGAATTTGAGTTTTTTAAATATCTGTCAAAGTTCCACATATATCTGGATGGACACATCCAGATCCCGTTATCTTTGAAAACATATTTATTCTATGGCAACATGCAGAAAGGAAATCCATGTATCATGCGTTCTGATGTGGTGAATCCTACCTACGTTATACGATGCAATGACTCTGTCCCAACAGACGAAGATGCGGTGAGGTACTCGCCTCTAGCGAGCGAACCTCGCTCATGCAGATGAAGTTGGCCGGAAATGACGCAAGCTAGATGTGTGCTCGTGACGTCTGAGAAGCCGTTTCTCCCACTCGCTTCTGCGCCGCAACCATGTCCCGATGGTCTGGCCTGCTATTTAAAGCCCTCCCACAATTGCAGGCTAATCAATAGCCTTATATTTATGGTAAGACCTCTGTAGCTTTTAAAGGAGCAGTAAACTTTTTTATGAAAAAATATATATTGTAGGGATTTTCCTATTGAGTAAAATGAGGGTACTACCACTGCTGAGAGATTTATATTTCCAGAGTTATTACAGTTTAAACCCATGTTTTTTTTTTTTTACATTAGCAGGGCCCTCTAGTGGTCAAATTCTAGTTAGTTTTTCTGTTAGATTCTAATGGAGAGGAAAGTCTGGAAAGTCAGAGACATACAGTTCTCCATAGAGTGTGATAGAAACTGCCTGTCTATTAGAACTATCAGTAAGTAAACATACAGTAAATTCACTTCCTGATTATGTGAACTGCTTGAAATTTTGACTAAAACATCTGACAGCGGTGGGAGTGACCTTGTTTTATTCAGCAGGAAATGCTCTGTAAAATATGTGTTTTCATAAAAATGTTTACTGCTCCTTTAAGGTGGTTAAAAATGTAGTCTTCCAGTTCAAATTATGTAGATGCATTGATGCACATGGGATTTTCAAGATGTATCAGCATAAATGAGATGTGCACAAATAATTCTCAAGCGACTTCTTTTTAGCATTTGATTATAATGTTTTCTGGGTCAGATTAATAATTCATAGAACCTTCTAGTGTAACAGTAGTTATACTGCTTGTCATCTTGTGTCATTTTAGGTGTCTGGTCCTCTCACAAGAGCTAGGCTGGGTGCCTCTCACTCTATTGAGAATGAATTATTTGAGAAAAATAATCTTATGTGCTAAGTGATTTGTTGTGAGCAAAAAAAAGTGTAGAACATATTTCTCATTGATATAAAGGACCAATGAAGCGAGAAAATACCAATTTCTTCAGATGATCTAGTCAAAATCTTTCATTGCTGCTAAAATTCTAACCTCCCTGTGTCAATCAAATGCAGATAGCAAAGTATTCATCTCATGAAGAGAATATTCTATTGTTAAAAAATAATTGAAAGGCAGCAGTAAAAAAATTGGTATTGAACAATATGTAGTCCAGTGAGCTTAACCCCTTGAGAACCACTGAGGAGAGCAATGTAGTTCATAACATTCTGGCCCTTAAGACGTTAAAAGATTATTGACCCCTCCTAATAATTAACACCCACTTGCCTTAAAGGATTCGCCAGGATTTGTTCTACCCATGGCCACACCCCCACCTCTCACATGACCCCACTCCAGTCCTATTTGCTGTTTCCTGGCACAGAAAATACCCTTGGACAATAAAAACACTGAGACTGTTTTGGTCACATTCACAATTCAGAATATGGGTGTGGCAGCACAACTGAGGTGCTCCTCGAAATTTGCAGATCTTCGTAGTTGCCTACTCTGCCTATTGGAAACCAGAACGATTAACTGAACACTGACACATTCCTAATAATAATCACTCATTTATGTATATATGGGCATAAAATCCTAACTGCAGCTGTGTGGGCAAACAAAACAAGTTCCCTTTTCTCCCATCCCTTACCATGCCTTGCAGTCCTCATACACACCTCCTGCTTAGCAAGATACCAGAAACTTTTACAACTGACTTGAAATAATCCTTGAGAAAACTGAGGTTACAGTTTATTTAAGACCTTTTTAACTATTTAATCCCTTGGAACCCTCCTGCACGTGGAGCTCCTGGACAATTCTTAGTCCAACCTCCCATCATCCACAGCGGTCCACAGAGGTTCACCACTTTGTGCACACTGGTGTTGTGATCAGCAAGATCTCATTGCCCTGCAGAGCACACTGGACACATAACCAGTTATGCCTTGAACTGAACAGAAACCTTCAAGGATGCCACACCAGCACAGCACCCAGGACAGACTCATGATACCACCCATAAAAGAGGGAACATTACCAGGGACTAGTGTTGAGCGAGCGTGCTCGGCCGATGCTCGGATCGGCTCGAGCATCGCTCTGCTCGGCACATGGCGGTACTCGTCGAGTACCGCCATGTGCTCGCCCGCCATGTTCGGGTGGCGGGGATCTGTGCCGGAAGAGGCACAGATCTGAAGACGCTCCGCTGGACCACCAGGGACTGGAGGTACGGGGGCATTGCGGAGATGAAGGGGGCATTGCGGAGATGAAGGGGGACATTGTGGAAGAGGGGCATAGACTCTATGCCCCTCTTCCACAATGTCCCCCTTCATCTCCGCTATGCCCCTCTTCCACAATGTCCCCCTTCATCTCCTCTATGCCCCTCTTCCACAATGTCCCCCTTCATCTCCGCTATGCCCCTCTTCCACAATGTCCCCCTTCATCTCCTCTATGGCATAGAGGAGATGAAGGGGGACATTGTGGAAGAGGGGCATAGCGGAGATGAAGGGGGACATTGTGGAAGAGGGGCATAGCGGAGATGAAGGGGGACATTGTGGAAGAGGGGCATAGCGGAGATGAAGGGGGCATAGCGGAGATGAAGGGGGACATTGCGGAGATGAAGGGGGCATTCGGAGATGAAGGGGGCATAGCGGAGATGAAGGGGGGCATTGACCAGGCACCCTCCCCTCATCAGAGCAGGGGGTGCCTGGTGTAATGCTCGTGTCGCCCCATTAATTTCAATGGGGCTCGGGTGCTCGGCCGAGCACTCGAGCCTCAGGGGGTGCTCGGTCAGAGCACCCGAGCATCCGAGCATCGGGGTGCTCGCTCAACACTACCAGGGACCTGTTTTAGCCCATCATTATGACCTTCCATTCTGGGAAAAAACTAGGGAAAGTACCAAACTGAATGTGATGAAGCCCTTATCTGATAAATGTACACTGTCAACTCTGTACAAACTGCTATCCCTACGTATAAATTCAGGATGACGAATTATGTAACCCCCACAGAAATACATGCATTTCTCAGTGACATGGTTTACTTTTTACCTGGATTTATCCAGTGCAGGAGAGTGCTCCAGCCCTCTCCATACCTGCCTAGATATTATACTAGATCATACCAACTGCACCTGTGGATATAATGCCTGAATTTGCTTGCAGGGGGGCTGAATCTCCATGATTAAGTGAATGGATTTCAGGGATGTAAGGTCATTGCGCCCGGAGTGAAGTATTAAGATGCCAGGATCCCCTCATGAGGCTTTCCTCCTGATGTACAGACTGAGCAGATCCTTCCATCTTAATCCTCATACACTTCTGCAGAACCCCTAGCTTCCTATACACCAGGGCTGGCCTCTGCATACTGTCCAGACCAGTACAGGAAGGAGTGTCCCACGTCCCAAACTTGTAGTGGAGCCATCCTTGCACCTGCAAATAAGTTTATAGAGAGAGGTAGCTAGTTAGGAATAGTTCTGATATAAGCTTTGTACTCTGCAAAAAAGCACCTTCCCAGCTGTTTAATGGCTGCTGATGAATGGCCCTACTTAGCTGTGTCTGACGCTGCACCTATTCCAAAGGAGTGAGTGCCGTAGTGAGTCAGATCAACACCTATGCCCGCCAAAGCCCTCTTAAGGACTGATTTAAACTGCAAGACTGATAAATCAGAACCATCTTGATGTCTCAGAAATACTCTTGCCTCAGGCTTTCTGACCCGAATAAACTGCTCCATTGCCTGTATGGGGCAAATGGGTGGTGATCCAGCCACCACTGACACCCACTGTCCTCTTGCATCCAAGTCTATCTTTGATTTATCTACGGAGCAACACACTTGTTTCCTACTCCACTCCAAATGCTTGGCTTGCAAACCATTCTTAAAAGCTGGCTTTGCTGGTGCTAACAACTCACCTGTCCTAAATGCCACCCCAAAAAAGCATAACAATTGCTCTCTTGAATAGTTTTACTACCAAAGGGAAAATTGTAGGTCAGCGCTAGTAAGAATAAAACTCTTGGCAATATAAGACCTAATAGCCTGGTGCATCCTGGGTCTAGGAATCAACAACACAAATCAGGGAAGTAAAGAAATCCCCAACAAAGCAAGACCCCTGAAATGAGGCACTCAGCCAAGAGTTCATATAATGAAAAATAGTATAAATTTTATTTTATTACAAAGACCGTTATCAATACTCACAGAATATATTAAACATACTGAAAAACAATAATTAATGGTACAATATGAGGCAATAATTAATATCCAGCATCTATCAACATACTTAAATAATCCTGTATCATAATGATGAATCAAAACATGTATAATCGATGTACAGTGTAAACTACCTGGAACCAAGAAATAAAGTGCAGGTACTATTTAGTTAGCAATGCTCAAAGTAAAGGAAAAATAATCCAATAAGTCATAGATTATATAAGTTTTAGAGCCAAAGTAACAGTGTACTTATCACAATAAAGCCAATGATCCCAGATGTAAAATAGAAATTCTCAAAAGACCCTCCTCATAGCCACAACAGAACCTAACACGTATCACCCGAATAGCCACCACACAGTCCAACTCGTATCACCCAAAGGCTTCGTCAGGGGCTTGGCTTTAAAACTTATATTATTCTATAACTTATTGGATTATTTTTTCCTTTACTTTGAGCATTGCTTACTAAATAGTACTTGCAATTTATTTCTTGGTCCCGGGTAGTTTACAACACTGCACATTGATTAACCATGTTTTGATTCATCATTATGATACAGGTTTATTAAATAGTTTTATCTCATACCTGTTTTCTCACAGTTTGGGAAGGGAAAGAACTAGCGACTTTGAGTGATCAAAATCTATGGACTTCTACAAATCTTTTCCCCTAGCCTCCTGCCATGCCAACCTTTCAACATGTGCCTCCCTGAAAACCTGGCTCCTTCCTGACTTTGAAGAAAAATAACAAGGCAGCCAGCTTTGCAGTTACTGATGCTTTTGACAATCCCACATACATCAAATGTATTTTGACAACCCCACAGACTTCAAACATTTAAGTAAACTTAGCAGTTGATGTTTCAGAGCCAATTGGCAAATCCCTGGCTCCTTCAGAAACTCACCCCAACGATTCCATGCACCAACATTTGTCGCCCTCGTTTTTGGAGCCAAGGATTTCCTGATAAGACCATTTAATTCTGGGTCCCCAAATGCCAGTGTTGAACTTTATAATCAACACCATTAGGTTGTTAGATATTTCCAGTTGGTCAGTTCTTGTAAGCTGTCTGAATACTCTCTCTGAGCTACTAAAAAGCACAGAGAATAGCAAACAGCTGAAAATAATACAAGAAGCAGAAGATGAAGGAAAACCCGCACAAAAATCCCTAGGACCGAAAAACGCAGTACCGACAAGGACAAGGCAGAGGCAGAAACCGAAGACTAGCCAGAGGTCAAAGGGCAGGCGGCAGGCAGCAAAACGTATAAACCGGAGCAGAGGGGTCAGAGGCAGGCGACTATCAAGGGCTAAACCGGAGACAAAGCTGAAAGTCAGGGGCAGGCTGATGACAAGGGAAGATCCAGAATCCAGGTCAGGGGTCAAACCAATAAGGAGGGCAAAACACAGAACTACAGGAAAAACACTGGAGCGCAACTGAAAAGAGGACCCGACGAGTGAGCAAGGAAGCGAGTGTGTCCGCTTCCTTTATAGCCCCTTGTGCATCTGACGTCACGATGACCGAAGCAGCTAAACCCGGAAGTAACCGGGACCCGCGTCTGCGCATGCGCGAGCCGACCATCAGAACAGACGCAAGGTAGGAAGAACGGAGCACCGATATAACAGTTCTATAATCAAATTCTGACCAAGGGTTAGAATTGGATTTCCAAATTGTGTTTTTTTCCCCCAGAAACAGCAATCTTTTTGGATCTCTGAAAAACATTCAAAAAAGACTCCAAAGTGAGGTTAAGACCCTTTCCAGGATTTTCATTAAATTAATATGAGGGTCCCGGAGAGGAGGCTAGGAAGGGATCCTGGACCTTAAGGAGGACTGAGGAAGGGTCCCATACCATTTTTTCTGATTTATATGTGGTTTCCAGACTCGACTGCAATCATTTTTTTTTTTTTAATCTTGACCAGTGTATGTCTGTATATGAGACCCACAGGCCCCAAATTGATTTCCTCCACTGGCTTTCATTTTTTTTTCCATTCTGGGGTAATTTCACTTACAAAAAATTGCAGTGAATGTACCACATTTTTTGCTTAATTCTTTAACGTAGGGATGAAATTGCCCTCTTAATGAAAAAATGTGTTTTGGTATCCTCGGATACACTTGGACAGATGTGTAGGCGGATAATGTCATGGCCCTAAATATTTATTTAAATGTATTTGTGCATCATATTCAACAAATGACTCATGTTTAAACATACGCCACATGGGTATGACCCTACATGGGAAGTTTAGGAGACCCAGCAGAGACTCAGTCTCACAGTGTAATTTTGTCTAATGCCTGTACTTCCCCTTTCCTGTTTTTTGCAGCTTATGTTTGGGAACTCTAAGTACTTGGGCTACCTTTTCAATCTCTATAACTATTCTTTGTTAGTCTGAAGGGAACGCATTGATCGTTATGCATTCCAAGCCAGTTCAGCATTGGAATGGTTACTGGTGTATGCTGTCAGGCTAGTGGGGGTGTTGGAATATTGTGTGTTTATTTTTTGGGCAGTTAATCTCTCAGTGCCAGATAGTTTACAAAGCATTGCACGGGATTGCTTTGCAAGTTGCTTAGTGTTGGATGAGTTAATCCAACAGATGAAATCAATATGGGCCTCAGGACCTCATATTCAAACAGGCACACTAGCCAAGTTTAAAATAATGTACAAAAGAAAATACCTAGTGCACTCTCAAAAAACATGAACTAAACCCTAAACCGTAAACTACACACTAGGGTAAGTGGTGCTACAGGGGAAATAACCGAATTGAAGTAACACAGAAACAAACCCTGCTAAACTAGCACTCGCTTTATTACTGTTGGGAGTATATGGACATCGGTGTTTGGAATAAAACTTAAAGTGATAGTAATGTTTCATAATAAAAGCAGCTCTAATTAATCATTATAGTATTTGGACTAGTGTTATATCAATACTGTCAGACTTGTAGTTCAAGAGTAATTCAATGACAAAGTGTCCCCCTCCCGCCCCTTTAAACTGATGTAACACTGTTCAGCCAGAGCAGAAGGGAGGTGCCCAGGTAGATTGCAGAGTGGGACAATCTTCAATTAAGATAAGGGAAAAACCTGAAAAACTTGTCAAGGGGGGCAGGGCTTTCATTGTTCTCATAGAAAGAAGATTGTCCCCTGCTGTTATCTGTCTGGTCTTACAACCACATTCCACATCTGAGAAGAGATGGCTTACACTAGGTAAAAGGCGCGGGAGGGGGAAACTTTTCTTGTGAATATCTCTCAAACCATAAAGGTTTGAGATAAGACTTATATCGTTCTTCATGTTTTTTTAATGCCTACAAAATAAAATAAAGATAAAACGAAGTATTACTATCTTTTTAAATTTTGATATGAACTAAAAAGACAGATTACAGGATACCTAAAGAAGCATAACGAATATGAAAACTAGGAAATAGGAGTGTGTAATCTGGACTTATAGATCACATGATAAAGTATAGAGAATGTGCTGTACTGCCAGGGCTTTTTATCCGGCTTGCCAAATGATTAATGACAAGATACAGAAAAGTAAAGGAAAGGAACTGGTACACTGGTGACTCATTATTAGCCAGCAACAAAAAAATCACATTGATGTAACATCTATAGTTGAAATGTTGTCAGCTGATTATAACACAACTAGTGTAAAAGCAACATGACTGCATCGTGACAAACATCCTTGCAAATTATTATTTAGGATGGACAACATATCATCCTAAATTGTAGAAAAATGCCTAAATGACATAGGTATAAGCAGATTCAAAATTGACCATGTGTTGATGGTGCAATAATCAACATCACGTGAAAATAACCACGTCCATTGTATTGTAAAGAACAATAAAGTGGTTAAAGGGATAGTAATGTTTCAAAATAAAAGCAGCTCTAATTAATCATCATAGTATTTGGACTTTGGAGAGTGTTATTTCAGTTCTCTCAGAGTTGTAGTTCAAGAGTAATTCAATGACAAAGTATCCCCCTCCCCCCCTTTACTGATGTAACACTGTTCAGCCAGAGCAGAAGGGAGGTGCCCAGGTAGACTGCAGAGAGGGACAATCTTCAATTAAGATAAGGGAAAAACCTGAAAAGCTTGTCAAGAGGGGCAGAGCTTTCATTGTTCTCATAGGAAGAAGATTGTCCCCTGCTGTTATCTGTCTGGTCTATGGACTGCAGTCCACATCTGACAAGAGATTGTTTACACTAGGTAAAAGGGGCGGTAGGAGGAAACTTTGCTTGTGAATATCTCTTAAACCATAAAGGTTTGAGAGATAAGACTTATATCGTTCTTCATGTTTTTTTAATGCCTACAAAATAAAATAAAGATAAAACGAAGTATTTCTATCCCTTTAAGTGTATCAAAATGTTGAAATAATGAAATCAAGAGCCGATTAATCAAAAGAACACTAATTGTGCGTGAGAGAAGCGGTTGTATCAAAAGAAGCACCTAACGTGGTGATCTAATAGATGTGTTTACCCCTTAACGACCGGCTGATGAGCGCAGCGCGGTCAGTTAAGGACCATGGAGCATTTTTTTTTTGTTTTCCACTTCCAGACTCCCCGAACGGCGTGTAGCCGCGGGGGGAGCCTGGAATTCCATGACGGTCATAGTACATCATGGGTCGTTCAGTCAGATTTACCCATGACGTACTATGACCGTCAAGGGTCGCTAAGGGGTTAAAATAAATAAATACATAAAAATGATTGCTGTGGAGTCTGGAGACCACATATCAAACACATAAAATGCTCTTAGTGACTCACTGTATTAAAAACAAGCATGAAGTCTGTCCTGTTTGCATTGAAGACCATTAGCATTTACGTGGTTAAAATTCTCATTCAAATCAACGGACATTTTTTGAATGCATACTTGGTGCAGTTGGTTTGCCCAAAATAAGTCCTCTTTTCATTTAACCCTTTGAGTGCCAGAGGGGTATCCAACGCATTGCTTTGCAATGAGTTGGATACCCCTCTAGCACTCACATGGCTAAACATAAGGCCTAAGGGTTTCAATGCATTTCATGTCCAGCCACTGTCATAAATGTGGCCTGTGCTTTTATAGTCCTGTAAATAGCATAGTCAATTGAGCCATTCAGCCAGACAGCACGATTAAAGGTTTCTTTTAGTGTATGCAATTTGCTTCATTTTCTTGGCATAAGTGAGACTTACATATACACTGGGTGCTTAAAACTGGAAATAACCTCAACAGAAAGCATTCTGGCAATTCTGTCAGCTAGAAATATATTTTTTTCTTTTTCAATACATGAAACAAATAGCTATTTTGATGACTTTTGTCAGAATTGACCATTTTCTCTGTATTACTCTCCAGTGTTTTCTTCCTTTGGTGTTTTTCTCTGCATGATTCCTGCCCTTCAAGCAGACATTGATTTAGTTACTAACCCACTGTCACCACACCCCGATCTTGTTTCCAGGAAGAAAATCTATCCTTGTGCATTGAATTAAAGCTCATCTCACAACACTTGCTCAATGCATTTAGGATAACCACTTGTTTTTGCATGGATAGCCCATTGAAACCTGCTGGATATTAAAGCATGAATAATACCTCCTAATAATATCCCCCCATTTATTTTAGCTATAAAATCCCAATGGCCCCTGTACATTTTGCCCTTGTGCCTCTGTTCAAGAAATGATATCTTCAATCAGTCCTGAGTATCATGCCCATAGAGGCTGACATAACAGATCTTGACATTTTTTTTCAAACTAAGGCAGGCATTGAGTATACTTGAGTATGCTTGAGTATACTTAACCCTATAAGAACCAGAAGTGTGTGCAATTAATCTTCATAGTATTTGGGCTATGGAGAGGGTTATTTCAATACTGTTTGAGCCGTAGTTCAAGAATAATTGAATGATAAAGTATCCCCATTCAGCCCCTTTTACATAGTGTAAGCCACCTCTCCTCAGATGTGGAATCTGGTCTCTTGACCAGACAGCTCACAGCAAGGGACAATCTTCTTACTGTGAGAACAATGAAAACCCTGCCCCCCCTTGACAGGTATTTCAGGTTTTTCCTTATGCTAATTGAATATTGTCCCTCTCTGAGATCCATCTGGACAGTCTTGCGGCTCTGAGGTGAACAGTGTTACATCAGTAAAAGGGGCAGGAGGGGGATAATTTATCATTCAATTACTCTTGAAATACAACTCTGACAGTACTGAAATAACACTCTCCATGACCCAAATACTATGAAGATTAATTGGAGCTGATTTTTATGTGAAACATTACTATCCCTTTAAGGTTGCCACGTGCAGTGAGTAGAGTTTTATGTTGTGTAGTCCTGATAGCAACTGTCATGTTCATTTTCATGGACATTATATCCAGGACCATGGAAAGGCACAAGCGCACAATTCAAAAGAGTCATTTAATGGTGTAAGGGCCTTGATGCAAATGTTTCTGGGACCCCTGCCACAAAAATATATTCACAGTTGCATAATTAGAACCCATTGGACCCTCAGACAGATGGGGCCCCCTTAGATATCAGGCCCCATCCCAAGTGCACCCCCTGCTGTTACACCTCTGGAGCCATTAGGATTTCCTGGCAATAGTAAAGAACATAGGGGTATATTTTAGGAGGTGTTTCTTTTACTTTAACAAGAGGGTGTTGTTGTTTTTTTTAAGGGTTAATATAGTCTCTTTATGGTAATTCCATATGATTAAAAAATGCTTCATAAATTAATTTTGAAACCTCCTAATTTTAAAGCCATACTAGGCAGGAAATATTGATGATCCATATGAATCAATTCTGAGTAGATTATTTACAAAGAAATTAATCATTAATTAGCAATGAATATCACGTCAACAAAGATGCCCATAATTCATTGTTGATATCCTTATACAGTGCCAGCAGGTGGCTGAGGATGATGGGAATGGTTTTCCAAGAATAGGTGGAGGACTGATATTTGCCATAGCTGGGAACTCTCTGGATTTGCCCTAGACACTCCGGTTTTGACACTTCATTACCGGGTCTCCGGGGCAGAGGCTGAGTCTCTGAATGTGGGGAGTTTCTACTGAAACTCTGCCCACTTCTGCTGCCTCCCAGTGTTCTTCCCACTCCCCTCCCAATTCTCCTCCTTCCCCAGCCTAGTGTAACAACTTTTTTCATGCCCATTAAGCCGCACCCCTTTTTTGACACTATTTGCGTAATTTTTTACCCCCAGTGGCACAACAGGAGTCACCTTTGGGGTAGGGTGACCACATTTCCAACCTGCCATTCCGGGACATGTGGTCACCCTAAGTGAGTCCTGCGGCTGAGGCTCCGTCCGGCGCTGACCATCTTTCTGAGGCTGACACAGAGTTGAGTTCCCCAGTGGGAACTCTTACTCTGTATCAGCTTCAGAAAGATGATCAGCACTGGTGGGAGCCTCAGCTGCGAGACTCACTCGCAGCGCCAGCATTCTTGAGCCATCCCAGCTGTCTCGCATGCACCAGTCCAGCCAGCCAATAAAATGTATTTGCTATATGGTCCTCATTGGCCTTTAGGATTTTCTGGCCATAGGAATATAAATGTAAGGTTATTATTATTGTTAGGAGGGGGTTACTTCTCCTGTAATGTCTCCATGGGAACATCTTTGAGTTTGTAATCTTCTGTTTGTTGCTTTTTATATTGCTAAATAATAGGCACAATAGAATGTCAGTATTAGCTAGTTATGATGCGGAGTTCACCCTCCTTTGTTTTGTGTGGTACATAAATGTGTTTACATTCGCTCTTTCGTATTCAAAGATCCAAGTTCTCTGAAATGAATTGCTATGCTGTTATAAGCCCAAAACAAAGGGTTCTGTTTCTACAAGAAAAACAAACCATTTATAATGGTGGATTGCTTTTTGTCATTCATGTGAAAATCTAAAGCATCCTTTGTGTTCTGATCTTTAAAAATAAAAATTAAATATACAGATTAAAAAGCTAAACTGATACATTTGGCCATATGTTTTTTTGTATTAGCTTTTGAATGGCAAAGAGGTCTCCAGTGATATATCTGGTGCTAAAGATAAACATGTCCAAAACTGAACTTCTCATTTTCCCTCCAAGACTTTGCCTAACACCTAGCTTCACCATTACAGTTGATGGAATTGACATTGATCTAGTCAGCTCAGCACGCTGCCTTGGGGCCCTATTGGATTCTTCTCTTTCCTTCCCCCTCACATTAACTCTGTGGCTAGAACATCTCAGTTCTTTCGCTGCTCATTCTTCTCCCAAAAGACTACTAAAACACTTGCCTTCTTTCTGTCCAGCTTAGGCTATTGCATTGTCCTACTAACTGGCCTCCATGCTACCCATCCTTCCCCCATGAAATCTGTTTTAAATTCTGCTTCACGAATCATCCCACTCTCACCACTGATACCCCTCCTTACATCTCTTTCCTCATCGCCTCTTATGTTCCCGGCCTCTTCCTTCACTCAGCACACAACACCCTTCTTGTTGTACCATCCATAGCCTCTACCCTCTCCTGTCTCAAACCTTTCTCACTTTACACTCCTTACCTATGAAAAAGTTATCTCCTCTTTATGAACTCTTTATCACACCTTAGTGCATCTCCCCTCAGGACTTCTCGAGGTGCCTGGAAAGGTACTCATTGAGTCTAATATAGTAAGAAAACATGGGGCATACCAAAGGCACTGTAGGGAATAAATACAAATTCCCATTGACTGAAATGGTGCTTTTTAACCCCTTGAATTCTACATAGAGTTCCACGCAATGTGTTGGAGATGTCTTTGTCAGTTAAGGTGTATTTGATCTCTTTAGTGCACTTGGTTTTTACCAGAATTGCACCATTTTTGCATAGTCTGTCTGCCGCAGTGTGAGTGCCTGGTGACTGCACAGTCAGAGTGATAACAGAAAGAGGGATATGGTCCTTCCTGGGAACTTCCAAAACGAGCTGACCCCATAACGTATATATATATATATATATATATATATATATATATATATATATATATATATATCCTGTAAAGTGCATTATAGGGGCTATGTACCTACTTGCTGGAGCCCAGAGGTGCTCCAATCAATCCTCAATTAACCTATATCATTGTCAAACTAAGAGATCTCACTGCTTGAACACACTCAAGAAAAACATGACTTGGGCCTTTCAGATAGAGTTAGCATCAATTTAGAGTATAAAGAAGGAATAAAATGGTGAAGATCATGTAGAAGGTAAAACTGGACTCTGTCACCCTGAGAATTTGTCCCTTCAAACTTCACTCTGAGATTTGAGTCAAAACCCTGTGTCTCAGGGTTAAACCTTGAGAGTTCCCAGGTGTGGATATGAGAAGGGAATGTTCAGGGAGTATTCTGAGAAACTAAGTGTTTAAATAAAAAACTATAAGAGAGAAAAAAGTAATAATCAATAATACAATTATTAATGTAATTCAGGGAAGCAAGGAACATAGGTAGAACTGACTGATATAGTGTCCTGAGTCCAGAGGTGGGCAGCTAGGCAGTAGTGACAGAGAATGGTGGCAAAGGGCAGCCCTATGGCTGCCACCAAAGCCTTGGAGGTGCAGACTGAGAGAAAATTGGGCAAGTGAGTCATCCAATATAGGAAAATGACCTTATTTAATCAGGGTGGAACAAGCAGATACATTCCAGATGGAGGTTGATGAAGATCTATGATACAGAATATCACTTCTGCATTATTAATAATAAATATACTTTTATCGTGAGGTGCAATAATAGGCCAGTATTTCCTAAGTGACCATTTAAGCACCATACCAGAGGGAGTGAAATACGTAACAAACATCACAGTTTTCCTTAGAGGACTGACTTTGTAGAAATGTCTCCTGGGTGTAATTCTTACAGCGATCAAGTTGTTTGTCCAAAACATCAGGGTCATAGCCACGGTCAAGGAATCTGTGTCTCATCTATTGCAATTGCTGGAGTTTTGTAACTGCTTATGTGTTGTTTCTAATTAACCATAAGATCTGAGAATAGGGGACACCACTTAACTGTGCCAATGGATGGCAGCTAGTAGCATGTAAATTGGTGTTCCAATCAGTGGGTTCTCGATATGACGTAGTGCTCCATCCCTTGCCTGACAGTGAGATCCTAAGGTCAAGAAAATTGCCTGACATTTTATCATGAGAAAATTAGTCTATTTAACGTTTTAGACTGGATTTGGGTTTTATTCTATTTTCCAAACCTGCTGGTCAATAGTAGACTAATCTACATGACCCTTGAGTTTAATGTAGCTGTACAGATATACAATTTATTGATTTCCTGTTTATCTCATTAGCAGTATTGGCGTTATCAGTTATTTCCAAAGGAATTTTGATCCGTCTTCTCCTCTGTTGAGTAAATTGCTAATTGGGCATGCCTCTACTTATTGAATTATTTATTATCTTTATTTAGTGCCATGTATTTTAATCTTCTCATCCATTTTCTTTGCATTATCACTGTAACACTTTTTATTATCACACCAACACCTTGTCACTCATGACATCCCTCCTATCAATGTGACATCATAGCCACACGGGGACGCCAATTTTGGTGCCTTCCACATGAAGGGTATATAGGGGACCACTTTAGCACTTGTATCTTGTCTTGAGGAAAGCCAGCTGTGCGTGCCTGGCTGAAATATTGATTTACAATAAATCTTTATTCCCTTTGGAAGTCATGTGAGTTTTGTTGTATTTTCTACGTACTATACATCTATATATATATAAAAGAGAAAGCTTCATTGCATAATTTATGTTTTCTCAGGACACAGAACATAATTTATGTCTCCTCAGAAGACACACACACACACATAGAACAGAATAGCTCATTACATAATGTATGTCTCCTTATGAGACACACACATCCAGGGGTGGCAGTAAGGAGGAGTTACTGCTCCCATTGGGTGATTCATCATGCAGGGAGTTGGCCTGCCCCCACTATCCAGCCCGCCCACAACTATACAACTAACCAAAAAAAACAAAATGGCTACCACTTGATCCTACACCACAAACAAACACACATACACTATCCAACTCAGGAAAGAAAAAGCACAAAGCACACACACACACACAACACACACATATATAGTTTGGCACACACACACACACAGTCACTCACTCTGACTCCCAGTGGCCTCAGCAGGACCTGTAGTAAAGCCACTGAAGAGAAGCTTCAGCACCAGGGGAACAAAATGGCACTCAAAGGGTTAAGGTAGGTCCTCATTGCTCAATTTTTTCTTTACTGTCATCATTTGCTATACAACACAGAGGACAGGCAGCCATCAGGTACACACTTAACCCACTGACTGCCACAGGGTTGTCTATTAACTTTTACCCCTCAGGGAGTGTGTTCAAACCCCTCACACTGTAAACTTGCATTTCCCTCCCACTTGTCCTCCTTCCCCAGCCTATTACTAACACTTTTCCACATTTTTGTTAAGCCCCACCCTCTACTTACAATTAAGCCCCGCCCACTTTAACACCAAATTGCCACATTGGTCTCTCCACATCAGTACAATATGAGTCCCCTCCAGGGACTCCACTAGAAAAAGTCCCAGGTATGAATACACTTCCCACTGACCACCACTATCTAACCGAGGAAAAAAATAAAATGGCTGCCACTTGCTTCTACACCACCCTAATACACACATGCCCCACTCACACAGCACCAAACATACACACACAATATCAGAAAGAAATATGGCTGACACACACACGCACAGCACCAAACACACACACTCACTCACTCTGACTCCCAGTGGCCTCAGCAGGACCTGTAGTACAGCCACTGAAGGGAAGCTGCAACACCAGGGAAAAAATGGCACTCAAAGAGTTAAGGTAGGGCCTCATTGCTGAATTATTTCTTGACTGTCATCATTTGCCATACAACACAGAGGACAGGCAGTCATCAGGTACACACTTAACCCCGTGACTGCCACAAGGGTTGTGTATCACGTTTTTCCCCTCAGGGAGTGTGTTCAAACCCCTCACACTGTAAACTTGCATTCCCCTCCCACTTCTCCTCCTTCCCCAGCTTATTACTAACACTTTACCACATTTATGTTAAGCCCTGCCCCTACTCACAATTAAGCCCTACACACTTTTACCCCAAATTGCCCCATTGGTCTCTCCACATCAGCACCACATGAGTCCCCTTGAGGGACTCCACATGTCAAAGATCCTAGAAATGAATACACTTCCCGCTGCTATTTAACTCTGCGATGCCTCTCTATAACTTAACCGTTTGAGTGCCAGAGGGGTGCACAATGCATTGAAACACACTCTGGCATTCAAAGGGTTAACATGCTGCTATAATGCTCCTTTTATTTTCTGATTTCCATTGGCACAAACCAAACACACACAGGAAAAATACTGCAATTCTGGCCTAAAGTAAAGGAGAAATAAAACAACATTGATGTAATGGCGTACCTCCCAAGTCTCCCTCTTTAGGAGATATTACTGCTTCATACCTCCCAATTGTCTCTCTTTAGGAGAGATTAGTGCCACATGTCTGTGTTTATCAGTGTGTCTACATTTCACAAATATACTCCCAATGGTCATAGCATGACGGGCAATGCCATCCCACATTGCTAGTGATCCATGACCACAGAATAAAGCTACTTGGAACACTATGTTATGAAGTCCTGTGAGTGCTGATTTCCTTTACTTATATATATATATATATATATATATATATATATATATATATATATATAAAACTAATGGTAGATAGCTTGTACTCAAGTAACTCTTTAAACAATTCCCAACCGGGTGCAGTTCAACCATATGTAATTGTATATATCAAAAAAAGAACGCACTCACGGTAAAAGTGAAAAAAATATATTCAATAAAATATCATATTGCACAAATCAATAGCAGCAACGTTTCGGTCCTCTACACGGGACCTTATATATATATATATATATATATATATATATATATAATTAATACAGGGCTCAAAATTTTCACTCGTCACTAGCCAATGGCGAGTGAAAATTTAGCCCTGGCGAGTAGAAATTCAGCCCTGGTGGGTATGTTATGGCTTGCAGTGGCGGGTAAATTTTCAGGTCTGGCTAGTAGCAAAGGACTTCAAATTTTAAGCCTGTTTTGCCTACTAAGACACAGTATACCTCTATATGTTCCCTTTAGAAATAAATGTATCTAATCTTAACCCTTTCAGTGCCAGAGGCATGGGTCATTTCCTGTACCCTGTAGACCAGACACTTTTTCAGCATTTTTGCTATCCTTCTGTTTAGGCTTGATTTCCTCTGGGAATTTCTAGCTATATATGGAAAACTATATATTGTTTTTTTTCAGAACGAATTGAGCTTTTTTATGGTACCTTACATGAAGAGAATTTTGCATTGTGCAAAATGCTATGATGTCATAATGACAAAAAAGCGAAAATTTACTTATTTTGCTAAAATCACATGCTATGTATCAAAAACATTTATGTTGATTGTGAAAGTTTCAATTATTTGAAAAAGCCCTGAGTCCTCCGAATAAAAAAATACCAAATTTGTATAGTTTTACCTACGTCTATGGCTAGCGTAGAGCCCTATTCACCAGCAGTGCAAAAAAGGCATTTTCTTACATTTCTGTCCCTTAAAATGTACTGAAATCTGTGAAAACTATGTCATTTCCAACTATATTCATTAGCTAATGCTCTTAAGAGAAAAATGACTCCCCTTTGGTATGAGCTGACCTACCTCAGGGGGCGCTAGAAGTGCAAAACGACACCTACTACAACCTCTAATTTTTTTAACATTTTCTCAAACATTACTTGTCTGTACAAAAATGGTTATAACAACTAAAGAAGTGACGAAACGGTACACAAACCATACCATTGTGGAAAGAAGACAACCTGATGCATCTAATGAGAGGTGACCTGCCTTGTTACCCCAAGCCTGGTGAGCACAAATGCCTCCAGAAGGTGGCGCTAATAAAGAAAAAAGTCATTTTTTTACATTTCTGCCCCTTCAAATGTATTGAAATCTGCAAAAACCATGGCATTTCCAACTGCATTCATTAGCTAGTGCTCTTAGAAGAAAAATTACATCTCATTGGTATGAGTTCACCTACCTCAGGGGGCGCTACAAGTACAAAACTACACCTATTGCAACCTCTAATTTTTTTAATAATTATTGACAATCAATTATTTGAAAAAGCCCTGAGTCCTCCGAGTAAAAAAATACCAAATTTGTATAGTTTTACCTACGTCTATGGCTAGCGTAGAGCCCTATTCACCAGCAGTGCAAAAAAGGGATTTTCTTACATTTCTGTCCCTTAAAATGTACTGAAATCTGTGAAAACTATGTCATTTCCAACTATATTCATTAGCTAATGCTCTTAGGAGAAAAATGACACCCCTTTGGTATGAGCTGACCTACCTCAGGGGGCGCTAGAAGTGCAAAACGACACCTACTACAACCTCTAATTTTTTTAACATTTTCTCAAACATTACTTTTCTGCACAAAAATGGTTATAACAACTACAGAAGTGAAGAAAGGGTACACAAACCATACCATTTTGGAAAGAAGACACCATGCCGCATCTAATGAGGGGTGACTTGCCTTGTTACCCCAAGCCTGGTGACCACAAATGCCCCCAGAAGTTATTAGCTAGTGCCTTATTTTTCATTAGTGACAACTTCTGGAGGCATTTGTGCACACCAGGATTGGGGGTAACAAGGCAAGTCACCCCTCATTTGATGCGGTGGTATGGTTTGTGTACCCTTTCTTCACTTTTGTAGTTGTTATAACCATTTTTGTGAAGGCAAGTAATGTTTGAGAAAATGTTTGAAAAATTAGAGGTTGCAATAGGTGTAGTTTTGTACTTGTAGCGCCCCCTGAGGTAGGTGAATTCATACCAATACCAATACAGTTGGAAACGTCATGGTTTTCACAGATTTCAATACATTTGAAATGTAAAAAAAATCCTTTTTTTTATTAGCACCACCTTCTGGAGGCATTTGTGCACACCAGGCTTGGGGTAATAAGGCAAGTGACCCCTCATTAGATGTGGCAGGTTATCTTCTTTCCAAAATGGTATGGTTTCTCTACCTTTCCTGCATATCTATAATGGTTATGACACTTTTCATACAGGCAGATAATTTCAAAAACAAAAGTGTCAGGTTAGGTAAGTGTTCCTAGCACCCACATATTGTAGGTAACCCACACAAATGGGGTACCATTTTCTCATGTTGGTAGCAGATACTGAATACAGTAGGAAATGTTATGATTTTCAAAGATTTTAGTATCTTTGAAGTGATGGAAATGTAAAAAAAAACATGTATTTATTCCTATAATGCCACCTTTTGGAAATAATTGTGCACTTCAGCCCGGGGGTAGAAAGGCAAGTGACCCCTCATTTGATGCAGGTGAATGTCTACTTTCCAAAATGGTATACATTTTATACCTTTCCTTCATATATCTAAAAGCTATGAACATTTTAGTACAAGCAGCCATTTCCAAAGAAGAAAAGAGGTAGGTGTTGTTATGTGCTTCTGGCATCCCTACAGTATGTCAACGCATACCAATGGGGTGCCATTTTTCTCCTAAGAGCACTAGCTAATGAACACAGTTGGAATGCCATGGTTTTCACAGATTTCAGTACATTTGAAGTGGCAGAAATGTAAGAAAATGCCTTTTTTTCATTAGCGCCACCTTCTGAAGGCATTTGTGCACACCAGGCTTGGGGTAACAAGGCAAGTCACTGAACAATAGATACATCAGGTAATCTTTCCAAAATAGTATGGTATGTCTACCCTTTATTTACTTCTGTAGCTGTTATAGCCATTTTTGTACAGGCAAGTCCTGTTTGAGAAAATGTTAGAAAAATCAGATGTAGTAGGTGTAGTTTTGTGCTTCTAGCACCGTCTAAAGTATGTCAACTCGTACCATTGGGGTGTAATTTGACTCCTAAGAGCAGTAGCTAATGAATACAGTTGAAAATTCTATGTTTCAATACATTTGAAGAGGCAGAAATGTAAGAAAATGCCTTTTTACCCCTAAGTTAGTTTGCACAACTATTTCCAGAATGTGGTGCTACAGGAAAAAAATTTTTTTTTTTACACATCAGTCACTTCAAAGATACTAAAATGGTTCAACACTGTGGGATTTCCTAGGAGGACCTCTTGCCAGTCTAAGAAAAATGGTACCCCACTGCTGTGGGTTGACATACCAATTTGGGTGACAGGAGCGTGGCTACCAGTGGAACAGGGATGGGAAAGCAAACAGTATATGTTTGATTTTATGGCTAACAGATGAAAGAAGCTAGGGCGTCAGCTGATGTGCATGTGGACCTATGACTACCAGTGTAACAAAGTGTGTGTGGGGGGGTGAGGGGGTTAGGAGCTGTATTTGGGTATGTCTACTAGTGGGGAGTGGACCAAGGAAGGTGGTGGTGGTGGGGGGGGGGCAGTGTCCGATAGTGTATATGGGGGATCTGTGACTAGCAATGTGTCCCCCTCATACAAAGTGTGATTCCCAGCCTGGATCTAGTGCATACTGGTACTTTGAGTCTACCAATAGGCAGTGGAAACAGGCCAGGGAATGGGAGTGCCAGTGGGCAGTGGAAACAGACAGGGGGATAGTGTACATGGGGGCTGGGAGATCAATTTGGCGACCTACTTCCAGTAGGAGTGAATCCTGTCAGGGAAAGTTCACTAACGTCTTCGGTGATCATGTCACCGATGACATTAGAAGGCTTCCCCCGATCCCGCCCACTCCTACCCGTAAGTTCGGGTAGGAGAGAGGGGAGAGGAGAAGCTGCGTTTCTCCTCTGACGATATTGATCTCCCAGCATGATTGGCTGGGAGATCAATTACTGGGGGGCTATGAGGAGTGAGCCTCATGACTCCCCCCCAATAGTGCCAGGCTCAATTTTTTTTTTTTTTAAATGCGGTTATACCGGCTCATGCAATGACCGCATTTTACCCGTACAAAGTACAAGCTTGATACAGCAGGTACAGCTGTCCAAACTCGTACGTTGTGCCCACTTGACACTCTAGGGATTAAATGTATCCGTTGTATCTGCCATTACCAGATCCTTTGGCAAAGAATTCCACAATTTAACAGACCTTCTCTGCTGAAGTCAAAATCTCATTTCCTCTAATATCAAGGGGTGGAGCCGGTTATTTGATCAGGCCTTGGAATGAATAGCTCACCAGAGAGATCATTTTAATTAAACGTTTAAATCTGATAGCTTTTTGACCCTCCAAGAACCCTATGCATAAAAGCAAATGGATGCAATTCGGGAGTAAACCAAATGCACCATAGGGGACAGATAAACATTTCCCAAACATTAATATGGGTCTTCTAACACCTTGAATAGTTGAAAGCTCTCCAGCACATCAATTAGTTAACCGCCCCATTTAACCCTTTGAATAATAGAGAGATCGCCAACACATGGCATTGCTCTGGTGCTCAAAGGGTTAAATCAGCAGGAAGATTATTATTTGGCTCCTGTGGTGCAGTGGTTTACTCCAGAACTCATTTAGTTTCTGCATAATTGGTGTTTTTCATTCTCTATTAATCAGTCACAATGAAGTAATGTTTTGGAGACCTCTCTGGCATTCAAGGGGTTAAAAAAACTATTTACATAAATGGAATTTTTTTTTTTGTCCCCTGTGGCACAGTTAGTTTGCTCCAGAATGTGTTCTCTCCTGTTGTAATTCTAGGTCAAACCAACTGCACCAGGAGCAAATAGTAATTCCCAATGAGCTAAATGGGATTTTTAACCCCTTAAATGCTAGAAAGGACTCCAAGGCATTGCAAAGCAATGCACTGGAGACCTCTCTAGCATTTAGTGGGTTAAAAGCCCTTGTAAAATCAATGGTAATTTGGAGAGTTTTTATTTTCCCCCTGTGTTGCAGTTGGTACATTCCAGGATTGTTCCAATTATTCTTAGTGCACCAACTTTACTGAGTATTGACTGAGAATAACTTATTTTTAGCTGAAACACTGGCATCACATACAGAATCGGTTTCCAATGTGTCACTAAGTAGGTCATTCTACTGCAGATAATCATGGCGCTGTGAGAGATCCGAGGGTTAGGAGCTTAGGATAATAAGAGCCAAATTCAGCAATACAACAAACTGAGCCTCTCAAAAGCCAGTTAAATCCCTGATCTGGACTCTCGCATATAGATGAAGCAAACAGATATAGCTTTATCACACTACAGTTGGCACAATGTGCAATGTGGCTTATTCATCGTCTGGATATTCATATTCAGGTTGATGTACTAAGAAAGTAGAGAAATTGTAGACTGAACCAAAGGTGCCTTAGGAGACAAGTGAACATTCCCCAAATTCCCATTGATTTAAAAATGGCTTTTAACTCTTTGAATGCTAGAGAGGTCACTGATGCATTATGCGTTGGTGACCTTACTACCTTTAAAGTCTTTAAAAACCTTATTTAAATCAATGAGAATATTTTGCTCCCTGTGGTGCAGCTGGTTTGCCTCAATGTTTCTTCAGTTCTTATTAGTACATCAGCCTCTCTATAGGGGAAAATGTACTGATCTACCAGGCCAGCATCCTTCTATTAGAGTGTGGCAGATGCAGTTTAACATTCATAAATGTAAAATAATGCACTTGGGACATAAAAATCCAAAGCAAAAATATACTATTAAGGGTACTGTACTGTCAGAGACAACAGAGGAAAGGGATTTGGGAGTAATTATTTCTAATGATTTAAAGGTAGGCAGGCAATGTAATAAATCAGTGGGGAATGCAAGCAGGGTACTGGGTTGTATAGCTAGGGGCATTAGTAGCAGAAAAAGGGAAGTTATCATGCCACTCTACAGATATTTAGTTAGACCTCACCTAGAGTATTGTGTATAGTACTGTAGACCCCATCTCCAGAAGGATATAGATACTCTAGAGTAAATTCAAATAAGGGCTACTAAAATGGTGACTGGTTTACAGGAAAATAAATATCAGGATAGACTAAAGGATCTGAACATGTATAGCTTTGAGGAAAGAAGTGAGAGGGGATATGATTGAAACATTCAAATACATGAAGGAATTCAACAAAGTGCAGGATGGAAGTATATTTCAAAGGAGTAAAAGTGTTAGGACAAGAGGCCATAGTCTAAAACTAGAGGGACACAGGTTTAGATGTAATGTAAGAAAGTTTTACTTCACTGAGAGGGTAGTAGATAAGTGGAATAGCCACCAGCAGAAGTGGCAGAAGTTAATACAGTGACAGAATCTAAGCATGCATGGGATAGGCATAAGGCTGTCTTTAACGTAAGAAAAGACCAAGGACCAAAAAAGGTTTGAGGTTTTTACTGTAGGAAAATGGGCAGGCTAGATGGGCCCAATGGTTCTTATCTGCCATCATATACTATGTTTCTATGTATGATAGCTTTCCTGCATGCCAACGCACACACTCTGAGGTCATTAATATGTTAATGCCAGCAAGCCCTTTACTGCCCACTAGTGTGCTCAGAAAAACGATCTAAAGTAACGTCAATTTCCTCTGTCCTTGTTAGTACATCAGATACAACAAGTCTTTGAGCAATAGAACACTCTGATATGTCCATACATTTCCCGAATTGCCCTTTCCTTGGTTAAACAATGTTAAAGGGATAGTAATGTTTCAAAATAAAAAGAGCTCCAATTAATCTTCACAGTATTTGGGCCATGGAGAGTGTTATTTCAGTACTGTCAGAGTTGTAGTTCAAGAGTAATTGAATGATTAAGTATCCCCCTCCCACCCCTTTTACCTAATGTCAGTCTTGAGACCAGGCAGATCACAGCAAGGGGCAATCTTCTTACTGTGAGAACAATGAAAACCCTGCCCCCCTTAACAGGTTTTTCACTTATGCTAATTGAAGATTGTCCCTCTCTGCGATCCATCTGGACACAGCCTTTCTGATCTGAGGTGAGTAGTGTTACACCAGTAAAGGGGCAGGAGGGGGATACTTTATCATTCAATTACTCTTGAACTACAACTCAGACAGTTTTGAAAAAACACTCTCCATGGGCTAAATACTATGAACATTATTTGGAGCTGCTTTTATTTTGAAACATTACTATCCCTTTAAGAAAATAACTTTAGGTTTAAGTAGCTTAGTTGTCTTTAGGTGGCTTATCATATATATTTTTTTGTGTGAAAATATTTTACCAAAAAGAACACATTGAGGTTGTCTCTCGTTTCTAAGTATATAAGCTGGTGCATTAACCCACTGAGACATCTCACCAGTTGACTGGCTAGAAAATATTTCTCAGTGTCTGTTTTAACACAGTCATATCAGTACTTTCCCCCTACGTCTATATAAAATAATGATTGCCCCAACATAATAAGGTAAATTTTATAATTATGTATTGGCACTATCCACCCATGTCTATATAGAATAATCAAAGCAATGTAGGTTTAATGCCTGCATAGTAGGACATAATTGATCATGACACATTTTCACTATTCCTCGTTATGTCTATATAGAACAATTGCAGCAATACAGGCTTACCCCTTGAATAGAATGGCATATTTGATCATGGTATAATGGCATACAGTGATTAAATCTGACATGTTTTACACATTGCATCAGACCACCCTGTGCTGATGGCAACTACTCACGTAGAGATGTTAGAGTTCTTATAACTTCATGAGTGCCAGAGGAAAAGCAAATCATCTCAGAACTAAAAGATGAAGGAAAAATAAGCAGCTGCACTAAACCCACCAGGGACTATAAAACAGGCAAGACAATAGATTTCCGTCTTTCTTTTATAGATCTTACTGTTTATAGTGCTGAAAGTTTGGCTAAACTAATGTTTCTTTCATGTTTTGCATTTTTTCTGTATACAATGTAGCTGGTATACTGTGGGGTTGAGATCGATGCAGAGACCATGTTTTTCTCGGGAATTATTATGGAAAAAACACAATTTGCTGATGTTTCCATAGAAATTACTGTGCATAGAAAATACAAAGAATTTCTGCCTTTTTTGTTACTGCCAATGTATTTCTCATGACAACATTACAGTTTTTCACCTGTACTTTCTATAGTTGTGAGAATTCCATCAACAGCAGTTGAAGTCTGAATCAGTATGTGTTTCTATGGCTAACAGTGTGGTGGGACAAGGCTGCGGGTCTGTATGTGTGGTTCTGTGGATACCAGTTGGACAAGGCTTGGGTGTCAGTATGTGTGGTTCTACATCTACCAGTGCAATGTGAGAATGTTGGAGAGGGAGGCAATATGTGTGGTATGATGGCTACCAGTGGTTCAAAGCTAAGTGACCGGTCAGTATGTGTGGTTCCATGGTTATCAATTAGCCAAAGCTGAGAGGTCAGTATGTGTGGTTGTGTGGTTTCCAGGTGGACAAGGCTTGCATGTCAGTATGAGTGGTTCTACATCTATGTTTTGTTTATGCAGTTGTTTGCTCTCAGTTCTCAGTTGTACCGTGATGGTCAAGTTGTGTATATCACATGTATCCTGAAGAGAGGAGATGGCAAGAAGGGATTTCAGACCATCCACTCTCATCAGAACACATATGCTACCAAACATCAACTACTGTTGGTAGCTTACATCAATGAACAGCAGGGCTGTCCAAGTTTAGTCCTCACAGGCCACCAACAGGCCACTATTGAAGCATATCCCTGATAAAGAACAGGTGGGTCAGTCAAAATGAATGAGCTACTGATCAACTCTCCAGTACATAACCAGTGAAACCCTTCAGTCCTGACCTGATGGCGGCCCTGTGGACTGAACTTGAACTTGGACAGACCTGATGTTCAGGATCCTGTCAAGCTCATCATACTGATTGCCGTGGGGGATATACCATGCATCGTAATGCAATGCATTGGATACGATCCTGCCACTCAAGTATTCACATGTCATTGCCATTGTCTCTTGTCATAGCTCAGCTGATTAATCACATCATCTCATTTCCCTACACAGCATCCAGGCCTGCTGCACACCACCCTTTTCAGACTGGATACCTCCTGGGAGCTGGATGCCTATGTTCACCTCAGGACATTATTTCATGGCCCCACCACCCTCACCACTGAAAAGGCACTGGCTGCCAGGTACAGTGCTTACCGATGGTACAGGTCATATGGGCCCGCACCACGGCCACACCTTCCCTCATGGATGGAGCCACAACATGGACCCAGGTATGACCCTACTCATAAGTGGGAGAGATCCAGCTACCAGTGGCCATGGTAAAACCTGTGGCCACTGGACTACGGACACCTGGGTCTGATTGGGGACCCACATTGTCGGCATTGAGAGGAGGACTTCACATCCCCACCACATCAGCAACAAAAGAGCTAGCCATCTGTGGCAAGTTCAGAGTCCATAGATGTGATGGAGGCACATTCATCCTCTACGTCCCCACATGCTGGCCCACCTATACCTTCCCCTGAGCACACCTCACCACCAGCAGTGGAAGAACCCCAACATCCTGAACAACACAGTGGTCAAGATGATGAACCAGAGGATGTTGCAAAGCTATCGCCAGCACCTATGACTCCACCATCTCCCGCAAGAAAGCATTTCACAGGTGGATAGAGCATGGAAAGGGATGAAGAATGCCTACACATACAGAGAAGGAAGCTCAGGGAGGACAAACAAGTACCCAAGTGGGTGCCATGGAGATGCACGTAGGAACACTGCCACCCTCCATGCACTGGAATCCCACGGGACAAGATCTGTCAGTTCAGAACAGGGATCATGGACATGCTGGGACAAATGCTTGTTGAAGTGATGGAGAACAATCGGTTGGAGAACCTATGACTGGAGAGGGAGCAGCAATCCACAGAGGGCTCCAGTGCAAGAACCTCTGCCTCCAGAGTGACACCTGCACCAACCCCAAGGATAGCCAGAGTCACAAGACAGTCTATGAGGGCATCCACCTATGCAGCCCCTTCAAAAGCCCCCAGCCAAAAAAATAAAATAAAAAGGCCATATTTGTGATATTTCCCCCCAAATAAATGTGCACTTCATCCAATATATGTGAGTGAATGTTTCTGGTGTGTAACAAGTAAAATGGCAGAAATGTCTCCAATGCATTTCAAAGCAATGCAAGGAACATAACTCCTGCACTTATTAATTGGTTTTAAGGTGATGTACCTTGGGTAACCACACACACAACACATACACTGTTGTCCAATATCAATTCACAATCCGCCTAGAAAAGCAAAACAACATGAAGGTGTTGTGTTGTAGTAATGTGAGTTGAACTTAACAACTACCCCATAGCATAGTATGTGCCAGACTGTTCCCATTTGGTTCCATCCACTGGTGTGGTTATTAGGTGTTGTTAGCCAACCATGTTTTTGGGTTAAATTCCCACTGACAGGATATACCAGCCATACAAATATATGCTGGGATTCAAACTATGATGGGTGAACATGGGGAGTTTTGATGAGGTGGAGATGATTCCTCTAGAGCTATCACTCCTCCAGTTCGTATGCTATCCAATGGAGCAATATCTTTCAAACTAGAGCAATCTCATTGCATATGCTTCATTGAATAACATGGGAACTGGAGATGTGATATTACTGGAGAAGTCATCTCCACTTACTCACACTTTAATGAATCTCCCCCATCATCTCCTTGCATTAATACATTTCTAAATGAACTCATGCTCCATGTTTAATTGATAGACCCCTGAGTTTAGAGATATGCCTTCATTAGTATAATGGTTACATAACACAGAACCATTTTGCTATCTGGAGATATGGCTAATCCAACATTAACATCACCAGACATATCACTGAAGATGATAAACTTCCTTTATTATGTTTAGGAATAGAGCATGAACATGTTTGTATAGTCACAATATGCATGGGAGACTTCCAGAAGCAAATAAAGGGTATGTTTCACATTAATGGGATAGTAATAATGCAATAAAAGTTTAGCTCCGAGTATTACTTACAATTTTTTAACATGTTACGCTATATATAGTTATTTACAGATTTGTAGTTCAAACGCTATGCAAGGATCACCCTCCCGCCCCTTCTTGATGCCCCCCCCTTAGATCTTAAATTAAGTCGTGAGACTGGACGGATGCAGCGAGGGTCAATCTTCATACATATCACGGTGCCCCGTGCTCCTGGTTGCGGGCAGCGACATTCTTACTTCCTTGTTTGAATGCTGCATTTTTTTATTGGTCATTGTAATTGACTCCACCGAGGGCCAACCCTATATATATCCTGTCATGTCTATAGACTAGCACCCTTTTGTGGTGTCCCTGTACTTGCGCTAGTTCCTGATGATCCTGTCGGACAACGTTCCTGTGTTCCTGATTTGCTCTGATTCCATTACCGACTGGACTGGCTGAGTACCCGCTACGTTGCTAACCGATCTGGCTGAGAACCCACTACGTTGCTGACTGATCTGGCTGAAAACCCTCTCCATTGCTGACTGATCTGGCTGAGAACTCGCTCCGTTGCTGACTGATCTGGCTGAGAACCTGCTACGTTGCTGACTGATCTGGCTGAGAACCCCCTCTGTTGCTGACTGATCTGGCCTAGAACCCACTCCATTGCTGACTGATCTGACTGAGATACTGTATGCTGCCAACTGCTCTGGCTGTGCACTTGCTACTTTACTGCCTCGACTGGTTGAGTATCAGCATCTGTTGCTAAGACACAATGGTTGTGGCTGGCTATGCTGCGCTAACCCATTACGTTGCCGACTGTTGGGCTGAGCACTCGCTGCTTCAGCCATTCATTCTGGTATCTACCGTCTCTGGCGGTGTGCACGCATGGAGTACCGGATCTCGGGCTATCTATAGTTCGGCCATGTTACTCACTACTCTGACGTGTCCATATACCACTACCTTAGCTGGGCTCAGTCCCTGTGGGGAGTTACAGGCGGTTCTCTGGGTGCTTACTATCTGTGAACCTAGCGGTACCTAGGTATCCCTAGGTCTGGTTCACTTCTCTCCAGCCTTTACATCTGCTGTAGCCTTTGGGCTAAAGGGCCAGCTGTAGGGTGGTGTACTGCCTTGGAACCCCATACCTGGCCACCAGTGGCCTTCCATGTTCTGCTGCCTCCGTTTCACCCCTAGCACTCTAGGGTCTCTGCTACCAGTAGCTGTGTCTTGGGCCTCCCTGTGCTCTTGTACACTGGGGTCCTTGCCCCCAGCCTCCGCTATTGAGCCTCCGATTAACCCTAGCATTCTAGGGTCTGTGTTGCCAGTTGAGAGCCTTGGGACTCCTAGCGTACTAGGGTCCGTGTTTCCAGTCAAGAGTCTTGAGGTTCCTAGCGTTCTAGGGGTCCTCCTGCCAGTATTCGTGGTCAGTGTGCCAGTGGTTACCCTAGCATTCTAAGGGTCAAGTCCCAGTATCCGTTGGTCTCGGGCTTCCTATCATCCCTAGTACATACTAGGGTTCCTAGGTCCTGTGTCTCATCAGCAGGTTGTTGCCTCTCCATCACCCTAACTCGCTAGGGAAACTGCCACTTGTTTATTCTCTCTGTCATCTTGTACCATCCTACCATTGTGTACTGTACTTTCTTATTTTGGCCCTGTGTGGGTATTATATTTATACTGTTCGTTCTTTATTTTCAATAAAGATATTTTAACCTTACAAGTCTTGTCTGAGTGTTCATCAAAAACCGTGACAATACAGTAATTATAAGGAAAACCCTGCCCTCCTTTCCATTTGCTTACTGAAGATTGTCCCTCACTGCACTCCATCTGGACCAGACAGAGAGGATCAGTTAAGCAAAGAAAGGGGAGGGAGGGGGATTCTTTTGGCTTCAATAGCATCTAAACTACAAATCTGTAAGTAACTATATATAGCACAACATGTTAAAACAATTAGAAATAATACGCAGAGCTAAAGTTTTATTGCTGTTACTATTCCTTTAAAACATGCTACTCATGAATCCAATTCAAGCTGCTCATACTTTCTCCAAGTGGATTTTGAACACTGAAGAGGAGCAGTATTGCTGTACACGTTTTTCCCTTAAATGTGAGGGGAAACATACACATATTCATTATCATGTTTTGTCATAGTTAAGGGTTTTTCAGGGGTTGGGAAGAAAGTCAGGTATTCCAAAGACCAAACAGGACCAGAGAGCAGTAGTAGGTGAGCTACATGGAATGAAGTCAAGTTTCACCAGGGTCACTTGGACATTACTCTGTTCCATGATGGGTCATGACAAGGATACCTTTGGGAAGGGATGAAAGGATTTGAAACTGCACAGTCTGTCTGTCATGCATAGGATGAAGCATCATTATCACATTAACCTGTTGCATTCCCAGAGGAGTAGACAACCCATTGCTTTGCAGTGGGTTGTTTATCCTTGTGAAACCCATAAGGTTAGCAACAAGGGTATGTCAAGCAGCCACCAGGACATTGAAGCAACACATAATTAGAATGTGAACCAAGCCCCAAGAACCAGAGGGTGTTGGTGTGGCAATGTAATTGTGCTACACACACACACACACACGAACAGGTCAGCATGGTGGACCTTGCAAACTGACTCCCATGGTTTCTCTAATGCTGTGGACAACACTAACACTGTATAATTGAATGGCTTGCTGTGTTTGCTATAGACTCAGTTGAATCGAGCCCTAACTCTTAATGCCAGGAATAAGCAATTCTTAATGGAAGCGTATAGTGTAAGTTATGTATAGAAAAATTCTCATTTGCAAATTTTCTGCTAATTTTCTTGGAATATTCTTGAATGTGCTTATTCATTAATATGACCCGTTGTGAACTTTTGCAACAGTTGTTAATCATACATAAAGAATGTTTTTTATACATCTCCCCTTTCTTTTCGTATTTTGTACTCTGCTTAATTTATTTTTCTCAGTCACGTCTCAGAAGTGTTAAATTCTGTATCATTTCCTTTGGTGCAATAAATCTTAAAGGGATAGTAATGTTTAAAACCTCAAGCAGCCCATATCGCTTGTCATACTGGTTAGTACTGATGTCTGAGGCTCTCAAAGTTCATAACTTGCTAGTTACGCTGTAATCATATGATGAATTTTACCCCTCCCACCCCTTTTCCTGACCTCAGCAAATCTCGCTGAGAGTGGATCACTACGAGGGACAATATTCAGTCTTTATTAAGAAAAACCTGTCCTCCTTCATCAAGTAGGGCAGGGTTTTCCTTATACTGACAGAGGGAAGATTGTCCCTCCTTGTGATCTGTCCAGTCAAGGGACCAGACATCAGATCTGAGGGGAGGTGGCTTGCAAACAGGAAAAGGGGGAGTCAAGAGAAAAATCCTGTATAATAATTTGCTAAGTGTGTGTTTGTCAGAAGCCGTCATGCGCAGTAGAGATGGCTGCGCGCACTGCAGTCACGAGCTGTACAGACTGCTCGTGCTACGGCTTATATGGAGCGGGTGCTCCGAATTCAGACCGTAGTCCTCTCTGCGTACCCCTTTGGTGCACTGCAGCCGTTGCTGGGCGACACTGTGGCCTGCGTACACGGGCTCTTCAACTAGTTCATCATAAAATGACAGCGTAGTTAGCAAGTTAGGAGCTTTGAGAGTCTAAGACATCAGTACTATTCCTTATAACAAACTATATGAGCTGCCTGTGTTTTTAAACATTACTATCCCTTTAAGCAGCTGAATGTTGGCTATGATTCCAAGGAATTTTGAAACAATGGCCCATATTTACAAAAGCAAACTGGAGTTGAAATAAAATAAAAATTCCTAAATCCCCAATGCACTTGCATAGAACTTTTTTGAACTCTTGAATGCCAGATAAGTCTCGGTACATTGCTTCTCAAAGTACTGGAGACCTCTCTAACATTCAAGGTGTTAAAGGGACACTAATGCCCCATAAAAAAATATACTTGTTTTGTAGAGGTTTAAAAAAATACGCTATCAGTCACAAATCCTATCTCTTAAAGCTCTTTTACATCTAAAGTTCCTCCCTCCCTCCCCTTCTCCTGACATCAGCCGTTAGCTGACAGCAAGAGATCCAGGTCTGGGGACCAGCCAGCAGCTCTGCAGCAGAGCCGAAATCTTGTTATTTAAAAATAATTACTTCACTGGAAAGGTCTACAAAGTGTTCCTGGTTTGCAAGCACACTTTGTAGACTGTTCCCATGAAGTAACTCTTTTTAAATAATGCAATTTCGGCTCTGCTGAAGAGCCTCTTCGAGACGCACAACTCGAATCTCCTGCTGTTAGCTATACAGCTGAGAGCAGGAAAAGGGAAACTTTACAAGTGAATATCTCTCAAATCATAACGGTTTGAGAGATAGGATTTGTGCCAAATAACTTATTCTTTAAACCTCTATAAAACAATCATAATTTTTTATGGGACATTACTGTCCCTTTAAAAGCCCAATTTAATGTAACAGGAATTTATTTTTCTCCCCTATGTTGTAGATTGTTTACTCCAGAATAAAACAAATTTGCTTTTATAAATTTGGGTGAATGTGTTGGAGAAGTCTTTACGTTTCAGAGGAAAATACCTATGGATTAACCCTTTGAGTGCCAGAGGGGTACGCATGCATTGCTCTGCAATGCATTACGTACCCCTCTGGCACTCAAATGGTTAAAAAAATTTGCCAATTCACATCTTGTAAAATATAACACATCTTCCATTGTTTCAGATTCAATTTTATGCCGTGCTAAATTGCCTTGTATCCAATTAGCAGCCAATTGTAGCCTGCCAGTCATCTCCAGTCATCTTGACTTACTCTGCCACAGTAGTTATTTTTGCATCAAAGCTCTTCATTTCAACACACGGTACTTTTATGGAATACATTTTATTCATGCCGCTATGGTTTTGGATCTGGAGTTCTTGACTCTTTTTAACCACCCGAGTGCCAGAGAGGTATTTAAAATGTACTGAGGAAAGTTGCAGTTTTTGAGTTTATAGCTATGATCACAGCTTTTTCAGTTTTATGATTATGTTATTGCTATTGATTTCTATTTTGACCTTGTACCAGTGATACAATCTCTCCATAATCAGCAATAGCAGCGGCGTCCCTTTAAATGGAAGTTAAAGGGATAATAATGTCAGAAAAAAGGTATTAACTATATGGTAGACACAATTAAAAGAGAGTACTTGCACTTATTTGTACCTCTCAAACCTTTATGGTTTGAGAGATATAGGAAAGTAAAGTTCTCTGGTCCCTCCCCTTTCTGCTTGACGAGCTGTAAAGCTGTCAGAAGCAGATTCTGGTCATGCCAGATGCGGCTCTTCAGCAGTGCTGATATAACAATATCTAAAGACAAATACTTCATTTAGAATGGTCTACAAAGTGTACCTGGTTTGCCAGCACACTCTGTAGACTGTTCCAATGAAGTATTTATTTCTAAATAGCGTGATTTCAGCTCTGCTGAAGAGCCTCTGTCTGGTCAAATGACTGGAATCTGCAGCTGTCAGCTAGATGGCAGACTTAAGTGAAACAGCCAGGAAAAGGTAACTTTAGCAAGTTATTTCTCTCAAACCATAAAGGTTTGAGAGATAAGACTTACATCAATGTTAACCTTTTTTAATGTCTACAATAGTAAATCAACTTAAAATGAACCATTACTATCCCTTTAAAAAACATCCCATTTAATCAGTCCTCTGAGAAAATATAATATTGCTCTGTGATAACCTTTAACCCCTTGTGTGTTAGAGGGGAAAAAGACGTTATAATGCAATGCATTGCTTACCCCCTCTGGCACTCAAAGGGTTAAATGGGACATCTTCCAGCTTTGGGCTTACTCATTTGACTTAGCAGGAAAATCCCTACTGTATATCAGGAGCATAATATGGAAAATACATATTGTAGGGCTTTTCAGTAAAGCCAGGGCATATTCCAGTTCTTAGAGATTCTTCATTCAAATGTGATTACAGTTCAAACTTGCAGGTTTTTTTCTGAGTGCAGTACTTTTATGGTCTGAGATATAATGATGGCACTGTTTCTATAGCAGTTTATGGAGGGCTGGTGTCAGGGGCAAGATTTGTCTGTATGTAACAATAGGAACAGTACCACCCCAAAATGAAAGTTTGAGATGTATTAACATTTTACTGAAGCATCCACCAGCAGATTAAGTACCTATGCTTTACTCAAAGACATACAACCAATCTAGATAACCTTTGACTATCAGAGAGGTATATTGCAATGTGCTGGATACCCCTCTAGCAACCAATGGGTTAATACCTGCTAACAACAAAAGTAACAGTTTGTGCGTGTGTTTATATAAGTGAAAATACAGAGTATCAGTGCACATCCTTATTCACTCTATATGCACTCTGTCTTCAGCCCTTGTGATTGTTCAGGGAAAATGTGTCTGTGGAAAATATTTTGAAATGTAAATATGGATTATGAGGAAAGTGTACTATCATGTTGCCTGGGACCTTGTATTTGAGCTGCTATACTGATGTACAAACCAACATTTCAAATATCCAAAGAGGGATGCTTCTTTTTTTAGGTGGTGTTGCTGGTGGTGTGACTGGTGGGCAGGGTATTATCAAGAGTTTTTAGGTTATTTCATGACCTATTAACACATCTTTGCGTAAGTGATTAAATGATTTGGAACAAAATTAAAGTATTTTATTTACGCAGACTAAGTTATAAACACATCCACTAAAGTTTAAACAAACAATAATGTGACTTTTATTGCTATGGATCAATGTGATACACTTATATACACACACCAGTCTGGTCAGCTAAAAAGAAGGACAACAGTGTAGGAAAGAAGGACAAAGGTTTTGGGGTCTCAAAGAGGAACTGTCCCTCCTAATGAAGGACACTTGGGAAGTATGCTAACTCACCCATACAGGGCCTGCTAGTATTTTATATTATGTAACACTATGGGGGCAGTCCAAGCCAGTTCTTCCCCCTTGATGGCAGCCCTGTCAACTGCTCAAAAAAAGTGTCCTTGGTAAATAGTTTGTGCATAGTTGTGTATTTGCTCTATGTAGTGCAGCTGGTGCGACCCAGAATTAGTCCAATTCTGTATAGTACATCAGCCAATACATACCTCCTTATATTTCAAATGGCCAGAGAGGGACACGTGTTTTAAGTGGTGTTGCTGTGGGTGTGGCTGGAGGGCAGGACATTACCGAGAAATGATAGGTTATTTTATGACCTGCTGCCACCTCTTTGGGTAACTGAATAAATGATTCAGTGTTTTAATGACTTGTTAATACCCCTTTCGGTAAGTGAATAAATAATTCAAAGTGTCTTATTTACATAGACTAATTTATAAACACATACATTGAAGTTTAATATGAGTTTTATAGCTATGGAGCAGAATGATATATTATATACATATCACAGTCTGATCTCCTAAAAAAAAGATGGACATATGGGGTTGGAAATGGGGTCTCAAGGAAAGACTGTCCCTCCTAAAGAGGGACACTTGGGAGATATGGCCCTATATGAGACCAACCAATGTTATGTGTGTGTTTATATCAGTGAAAATAAGGCGTATCTGTGCACATCCATATTCATTTGCTATGCCTGCATAGAGAGTTTTTGGTCAGAAAACATGAGCCTAGTATGATAAGGCTGCCACCACACCAAATTACCGGTGATGATGGGGGGGGTTCTGCATTTTAAAGTTTCACAATGGGAAATGATGTGGGGGAGCTATAGTGCTAAGAGAGGTATCAGTAGGTCAAGAAATAACCTAAACACTGTCAGTAATGTTCTGCCCAATGGGTAGAAGGATAATTTGCATACTGAGCATCTCTGACTTCCACTTTACATATGCAAATTATGCTTGGGATTAGTCACACCAAGGGTAATAGGGGAATCCAGCACTGGACCACTTGCTCACAGTGCCTAGAGAGATACGTTGCACCTCACTGGCAAGAATAGTTGGGAACTTAAAAAATAAATAAATAAATAAATAAATAAATAAATAAAAAAAAAAATAAAAAATTGTCGCCTGGAGTACTGAAGCCCAGAGGAGAAAAAAAAAAAAAAGTAGATTGCATTAACCCTTGGAGTGCCAGAGGGGTACGCAACCACAAAGCATTGTGATGTGTACCTGTCTTGCACTCAAGGGGTTAAATGAAAAAGTAGAATACACGTACCAGCCAACACTGGCTGGTGCGCAGGTTCTCCACTCTACACCTTCCGCTCCGGGCAGGCAAGCAATCTCTCACTCGCATTCTGCCATGTTTCAGCTCAGTTGTGATCACCTGCATGTCTAATTGCGACTGTCCCCTATGGGTCAAAAGTTTTTTTAAACTTATGTAGTTTATTTTTAACTCTCCTTTTTCCCCTTTATGTTCACATTCCTAACACCTCATTTGACCAGAGAACAACTGGCTACACACAATACTCCTTAAAACAAACAACTCCAGCTTCCTTGTTTTACCTTTCAATAGCTATCATTAATATTTCATCACCTTTCTCTCTCTCTCTCTCTCTCTCTCCCTTTCAATAGCTAGTACTAATATTTCATCACCTTTCTCTCTCTCTCTCACTCTCAAGCACAGATTGGCACCATGCAGTAAACTGACACCACCTTGAATAATGGCAAGTTAGCATGGTAAGAATATATGGGGGAAAATATTCATGTTGAGGGGAGGGAATTATACTATTATTATTGATCCAATGCAACAAACAAAGTGGAAAAAAGAGTAAGTACTGCACTTTTGGAGGGAAATACACTTCAGAGGTGGAAACTTTCATCCATCCATATTTTTTTTCTGAAAATACCTTACAATATGACCATATATTAAACCACGCCCACTTTTAAGATGGCTTTTTCCCTTTGATGGAGATGGTGGAATTGGATGCAAAAAAATTACTTAAACATGTCTGAGAATTGACAGACCATGGAGTAACATTTTTATTCTGATTACAGACAATTTCAGATACCACCACTTTCTGAACATCTTTCCCTTACACTATAAAATGCAAATATGAAAAAGCTCTTAGCCCTTGGCTGCTAGTGACCTCAAATACATTGCTTCACGGTGCTTTGGAGACATTTATATTATGCAGGGGTTGAATACTGGGCGGTAAAGGCTTATATTAACTTGTAATAAACAGGTGTTTGGTGCAGAGTTACTGGGATTTCTCTGGTCCCACATAAAACACCCAATGTGGGTTTAGCCCACACAGCCGAGAAGCCCCTCAAAATAGGCCACTCTATAGGTTTTCCTACCTTGCTTAATGGGGAATCCAGCCATGCCAATGTATCACTCATCTCATCAAACTGGCTTAAAGGGATAGTAATACTTCGTTTTAACTTTATTTTATTTTGTAGGCATTAAAAAAACATGAAGAATGATATAAGTCTTATCTCTCAAACCTTTATGGTTTATGAGATATTCACAAGCAAAGTTCCCCTCCCCGCCCCTTTTTCCTAGTGTAAGCAATCTCTTCTCAGATGTGAGTCTGGTTGTATGGCAGTACAGATAACAGAAGGGGACAATTTTCTTTGTATGAAAACAATGAAAGCCCTTCCCCCCTTGACAAGTTTTTCAGCTTTTTCCATTATCTTAATTGAAGATTGTCCCTCTCTGCAGTCTACCTGGGCACCTCCCTTCTGATCTGGTTGAACAGGGGGGGATACTTTGTTTGTGAATATCTCTTAAACCATAAAGGTTTCAGAGATAAGACTTATATCATTCTTCATGTTTTTTTAATGCCTACAAAATAAAATAAAGTTAAAATGAAGTATTACTATCCCTTTAAGACACATCACGCTGGAACTTTCCTCACCTATCCTTTGTTTTCTAAAGATTCTAAAGATTTCTCACACATGACAGTATCATCCAGGGATATTTATATTACCTTCAACTGAATCCAACTCATGAGGCCTTATGCAAAATGGAAAAAGTGGAATAATTTTGAGCAAAGCAACTGCACCAGAAGAAACAAGAAAATGTCATAAGATTACCATTGATCTAAATGTGGCTTTGGATGCAAGAGCGGCCTGTTCAGGTTATATCTTCTTCGGTGGGATAGTAGACAAGCAGTATTGCTGGCTAGTACCTCCCCTCACTCTCCCACCACTGCTTTGCCTTTTCCATTCTTGCTCTTCGCCCCTTCACCCACCTATCTCCAAATCTCCAATTGTCTTTATTTCCCTGTGGTTCTGCCCTCTCTTTCTTGTGTGCCACCCCCCATCTCTTCCACACTCGACACCATTCCCACTCCCTCAATTCTCTGCACACATAAACCTTTGAGTTCCAGAGGGGTATGCAACACAGAACAATGCGTTGCATACCCCTCTACCACTCAAAGGATTAAGTTTTCATGCTCCTGTCCCTCTTTCTCTTGTGCACTTCCATTCAATCCTTGTCGCTCTATCCCCCTCCCACTGTCCTCAAGCTATCCATTTAAATCAAATTGGATGGATCCAAAAATTGCTATGGGTCTTCCTAAACGATTTTCAGAATGAATCACTGATATTTTGCTCATCTCTAATTGCTACCACTGCTTAGTATTTCATAACGTAATAGACACAATTATGTATTTTACCAAAACTGTATCTAACAAGAATTCTGATCAAATTACTGAGCAATGCAAATGTTAAAATGCTAACTTGTTTTAATAAAAATAATGGCTTTGTATTTGACTAGTCTACTGTAGTGCATTCGGTTTTATAATTTCTTTCCAGCCTTGAAATGTCTCCATGAAAATATTTCTCTGAACCATACTGTGATTTGATAGTAATGATTTAATTGGTGGTTCAGTCTGTAGATAGCATTTACACATGAACAGTTTCCAGTAATTATATATTTCTGTGGACTTCAGACTGTTTTAATTACTGTTTGAAGCCTAAAGTATAAACTAGCTATAATCATAAATTATGTGGATTATGCATGTTTCTTTTTCTTGCATGGAATTTAAATGACAATTAACAAAAACAAACACTCTAAATAACACAAAATGCAATCTACTTACATTTCTTTACAGGGTAAAATGTGTCTTTTCCTTCTCTCCTTATGGCTTATAAACCCTTTAACTACCAATGTAATGCTTAAAGCATCATTTAATCGTCAATGAGTTAATATCTGTCTAAAGTTTTATAATCTGTCTTCCTTATTTGGGATGAGTGAAATATGTAGATTATGCTAACTATGGCATGCTATGAAGGCACTTCCTGTCTTATCCATATATTAACTCCCCTGCTTAAAGGGATAGTAATACTTCATTTTAACTTTATTTTATTTTGTAGGCATTAAAAAAACATGAAGAATGATATAAGTCTTATCTCTGAAACCTTTATGGTTTAAGAGATATTCACAAATAAAGTATCCCCCCCCTGTTCAACCAGATCAGAAGGGAGATGCCCAGGTAGACTGCAGAGAGGGACAATCTTCAATTAAGATAAGGGAAAAAGCTGAAAAACTTGTCAAGGGGGGCAGGGATTTCATTGTTCTCACAGGAAGAAGATTGTCCCCTGCTGTTATCTGTCTGGTCTATGGACTGCAGTCCACATCTGAGAAGAGATGGCTTACACTAGGTAAAAGGGGCGGGAGGGGGAAACTTTGCTTGTGAATATCTCATAAACCATAAAGGTTTGAGAGATAAGACTTATATCGTTCTTCATGTTTTTTTAATGCCTACAAAATAAAATAAAGTTAAAACGAAGTGTTACTATCCCTTTAATGATACAGCCATTTCATTGCTAAGTGAGGTGGGTAATGCATTGTTGAGCAGTGTCAATAATTGGGAGAGGTAACAAAAAATAGTGTTCTTAAAGGAGAAGTCTCACATCCCATAAAGTAATCCTTATTTTATTATTTTATTTATTTATCTGTTCAGAATTGTACAGCTTGAATCCCTTTATTCCCAAATCGGTAAATGTTTTGATTTATAAGCATGTAAAGTATTACCACATGATGTCACTGCTGGCCTCACTGAAGTACAGCTCTGCACTGCATGGCTGTCAATCTTTTCCTCCTCTCCCCCTCTGTTGTGCCTTGTTCATTTCTCCTTGTCTGACGCTTGTATCCTCTATGTGATCTGGAGCTTTCTCATTGAAAAGAGAGTGCTCCAGATCAAGTGGAGGATTCGAGCATCAAACAAGGAGGAGGGGAAGAGGAACAACAGGGGAGGAGAAGAGGAGAAGATTGACAGCCGTGCGGTACAGAGCTGTACCGCAGCGATGCCAGCAGTGACGTCATGAGGTAACACTATATAAGCATACCTGGGAACTCTCCAGATTTGCCCCGGAGACTCCGGTTTTGACAGAGCTTTACCGGGTCTCCAGGGCAGAGGCTGATTCCTCCGGATATGGGGAGTTTCTATTGAAACTTTGTCCACATCTGCTGTTTCTCCCGGTGTTCTTCCTTCCCCAGCCTTCTGTGTGACACCTTTAAGCCCTGCCCCCAACTCACATCAAGCCCAGCCCCTTTTTGATGCAATACACATCATTATTGTCACCCCCTGCTGCAACAGAGGACGCCCTTCCGGGTGCACCTCAACTGGAAGTTCCAAGGTATGTATATAAGCTTATATCACAATAAAATTACAGACCTGGGAAAAAAGGGATTCAAGCTGTATTTACGACAGATAATAAAATAAGGATTATTTTATTAGAGGTGAGAGTTCCATTTACAAAAAAAATGGCTAATACAACATTTAGGTGATTTTAAAAGCTCTTTCAAAATCACACTTTTTTGTAGGTAATAAGGTATCTTTGATGAATGAAGAGACGAGGCTACGATTAGTATACAACTCCCTCATATGGGCATATTTTTACACATGATATTGTGGGCTTCAGGAACCACTAACCAGAGAGAAGTAAGTTCCTAGGACAATAGAATGGTATGAAAGAAAGAAGCACAGTGTTTTAAACCATTGATTTGTTGCTTTATTTCATTATCACACCAGAAAAGTCAGAATTTCATATAATTGCCTTGAGAAGTAACATCAAGGGGCCGCTAGTATTGGCTAACCTTTGACAAACCAATGAGTAATCTGCTGATTAGACTGCTGCGTCTGTGTCAGGGCATCAGATACTGTTTTGTGACATATAATAGTATGCGATAGACGTGAGCTTGAAACAGGACTGATTTAAGGCATTTCTGGGCCTTGTGTAAAGTTTATAGCAGTGGACTCACTTCACCCCTCAAATGCTAGAGAAGTCTCTAATGCACTTGTTGAATACCTCTCTGAGGGGTTAAGTGACAATTACACCCGTGTTCATTTTCTGCTAAAAGGAATTACTACCTTAACACAATTTTAACCCTTTGAGTGCCAGATTGGTGTGCAACATGTTGCTTTGCAAAGTATTGCACACCCCTCTGGCACTCAAAGGTTTAAACTTACAGTATCAGCTTCATTGAAATATTGAGATCACTCCTGGGTTCACACAATGAAAAGTGCTTACAGCTACCATAGCTTGAAAAAATTATGTGTTTTTAAACTCATCTGCATATAATGCTGAGGTTTCACACCTCTCTCCACACATTAAGCAGACAGTGTAATGTGCCCCAGATCACACAGGAGGTGGAGGTACACAAGGCTCCAAACTGTGACTTATGACAATTAGCTACTGATTTTGGGGGACCCATCTCTTCAGTAGTTCCTGATAGCTATCCTTGCTGTATTGTTAAAATATTACTGGCTTTGTGTGGAATGCTGTAGGACCTTCAAATTCAGGTGGTTATAGAACTTTTAAGAGTCATCATGTCATCGAGTGAGCAAAGTGAGTGAGCCGCCATTGCAAGAGGGATTGTGGGAGAGGGGTGCTCCTTGCAGTGTTCCCTCTAAGGCCAGAGTAGACAACCTTAGGCCCTCTAGTTGTAGTCCTCTCTTCACTTACCTTTGTTACAAAATTGTGTTTTTAAAGTGTTTATAAAGAGTCCACTTTTTATAATTTTCATTAATTCTAGCACTATGGAGTTAACCTCTATAAATAGCTGTCTGAAACTCCAGCAATATTCCATTGCCAACTGGTAGACATATAACCACTAGGGGTAGGCGAAAGTTGTCGCTGTGTTCCCGAGAGAAATCCTGCGAAAACAATGTTATTGTCTGCTTTTTCATGGGAAAATCCACTTTTAAACCAGCAATTAAAATCTTCACGATTTTCACCCATTGGCCAAAATTCTTTGCCAATTTTTCAATGGCTAGAAAGTTTCCACCCATTGATTTTTGTGGTTTTCGCCTTTTCGCTACAGAGCGAGGTAGATGTGCTGTGCTGTTCTGCTGTGATTTGTTTTGAAAATTGAGGCAGGAGAGGCTCATAGTGACTGCTATCACTATGAGAAAGTTTAAAAATCATAAAAGGAGGAATTGGAAGGACCCTTATGTGTCCACTGAGTCTGAGGAGGAGGTGGAAGTGAGCACTACAGAACCAATGCTGTCCAGTCCCCCTAAATCACCCCTAGTGATCTTGGGGAATTTAATGGGAAGGGAGGAAGAGAAGGATACTACTAGGGAGAGCAGGACAGGTCAGTTGCCTGTGCCTGTTGCAAGACGTGCTGCCCCTGCTACTACTAGTGCTGTGCCTACTTTCAGACATGCTGCCCATGCTACTGTTACCACCATTGCTGTGACTGCTGTCGGGAGTGCTGCCCCTGGTGCCACTAGTGCTGTGCCTGTTGTCAGATGTGCTACCCCTGCTGCCACCAGTGCTGTGCCTGCTGCCAGTGCTGAACCTGCTGCCACCAGTGCTGAACCTGCTGCTAATGTGTCTTGTAATACTCAGGAGGGCGGAGGAGAAGATAATGCCAAGTGTGTCAGAAGGGGACCCTAAGTCACAATTGCCATCCCCAAGCAGTCCCCCACTGCTAGTTCTACTACTGCTAAGAAGGTCCAGCAGCTTTTAATGTTAGGAGTGAAGGAGGGGGTAATCATCATATTACTAGTGACTGTGAGGAGGAAGACTTTGCTGCTGAACTTAATGTGGTTGGTGTTAGTAGTAGTAGTAGCAGTAATGGTGAAGTAGCCAGTGGGACTAGTGTTAGCGGAGTGGTAGGGGAAGCATTTGAAAGCATCCAGACTAGAGGTCAAGGGAGCCCACATCATTCCTCTGGCCCTGAGAGTTCCCTTCCCTTCACGACAGTGTCCAAGTGGAACATGATCCTGAAGAGGCCAGAACTGTTGGTGGAGAACAGGCACATAATTAATACCATCACCACCAGCAGGAGCACAGATCAGCTGCCTGTGCCTGCTTCCTTCTTCACATCATAGGGGACGCTCTGTCACATTACTCGTCACCTCCTCCAAGCAGCAGTGAGATGTCTGTAATAGAGCAGCAGCAGTAGCACATAGGGTGTGGAACTATTTTTCTATTGGGGCAGGCACAGTGCAGTCATCACCAATGGCACTGTGCACAATTTGTGACAAGTTAGTGAGAAGAGGAAAGGAGGGAACACACCTTGGCACAAGCACCCTGAAATAACACATGAAACACAGACACCATGACATTTATGTCAAACATGTTGAAGCCAAACACCCATCACATAAATCAAGCACCGCTGTTGCTGAACCCCCCTGACTCTCCAGAAAGGCAACAAGAGGCAAGGTAGAGATCAAAGAGGAGGAAGAATAGAGAAACTCAGGCAGAGACTGGAAGTTCCATGACAAGTGAAACAACTAGCTCGCCACCATCTTCTTTCTCTATGGTAACTACATCTTCTGCCAATCCACCCCTTTCATCATTACCTCCCAACCAAATGAACACCACTCTGTTGATGTTAGGATGTGGCAGTTTGTCTCCACCCATTGCACACTGTGTGGTGCACTGACCACACATGCCAATGTGGTGGAGGAGAATCGCAAGCAGGGCATCAAGCGGCATCTGAGGAGAATCCATCCCGCAGAGTATGTTAAGACGGTGGCAGGAAGGGTTCATCATTACTATTAAACCATAAGCAAGTTGCCATGTGTCATTAGCGGGATCTGAACAAGGGGTATAGTGACAGAAGCAGTATTTGGGTTCTGGTGTCAGGGTGTTTGGAGACAGTTGTGCCCCTAGATGTTATTTACCATACACACTGTGCACATTGCAGTTCCTGATGAGAGGCATAGTTCGTGCTCTCAAAGGGAAAATGTCTATTCTAATAACAGCACACCCATAATTTTGTAGGAGAGGCAGATGGAGAAGAACTGTCACAGGACTGCAGACAAATAAATAGTCTGACAGGTACAGGTAGAATAAAATAAAGATTTTATTGAAATTCAGGCAGTAAATAATAAAGACACTTCCACAACCTTCCCGGGTCAGGAGTGGGGACAGTGCAAGGTCCACTACAGGAACATCACTGAACGTAGCCAGACCATCTCTGGATGATGTGAACAAGGATGTAAGCACAATAGTGGTAAGGCACAATAGTGGTAAGGCACACAAGCAGGGAGCAAGGAAAGGCTCGAGTAACCGAGAACGCTAGGATACTATGGATGTCCTAGAACGCTAGGACCTTTGAGCAATGCGAAAGGCCAGAGCTGCTAACCCACTAGCAATCACACCCGGATGCCCAATAGAGAGGTCAGATATGCAGGCCAAGGTCATACACAAAACAGGAAGTCAGACAGAGCCAGGGTAGCACGTAGTGGGTAGTCAGCCAGGCCAAGGGTCATACACGGAGTGATTAGTCAGACAAGCCGGATCGAACACGGACTGGGTAGTCAGACAAGGCAGAGGTTCAGACACTAATCGAGTAGTCAGACAAAGCCATTGGTCATACACAAATCGGAAAGACAGCCAGAAACGGATCGCAACAGAGAACAATAATGCTCGGGAACACCACAAAAGGGCAATCAGGCTATGGCCAAGCATAGCTTATAAGGCCTCCTAGGAAGGAGGAGTTACAACGCTAAGGTGAGCGTAGCCTATAAAAATATTGAGTGCATAATGACGCACAAGCAACCAGGAAGTCCGCAACCAGAATGAGTCGCCAGCCACTACAGGAATTATCAGGTAGTCAAGGCTCGAATCACGGCCCCGTGATAGTACCTCACCTACAATGACCTCTCCCCCATGGAAGAGGGCCGGGTTTCTCTGGAAATTGTGAATGGAACCTGCGTTGCAGAGCAGGAGCATGGAAAAAGGTACTAGTCACCCAGGAGTGTTCTTCTGGTCCATAACCCTTCCAGTGTATCAGGTATTGGAGGCGCCCTCTACTTCTGTGGGAATCCAGAATGCTCTGTACTCATTTTCTTCATGATTAAGCACCTGTACTGGTCCTGGCACCCTAAGACTAATGGGAGGAATCCAGACGTGGACCCCTTGCTCACAGTGCCTAGAGGGATCAGCTGCACCTCACTGACGAGGACCGATAAAGCCGAAATGGATGTTTGGGGTTAACTGTTTCCCTTTTTCAGAGAGGAATTGTCTGGCATTTTGTGGCTGGACTCTCATTTGGCAGGGCCAGTATGATATACTTCAGAGGATTTCCTCTCTGTGTATGGCACTGGTTTGCTAAAAGACACAGAATTAGCAGCCCAGCATTCTATTCCACTGCTGCCCCGCTCCTCTCAGTTGGCTATTGAAGCCATTGACGAGAGACCCCTACAACCGTCACATGTTACTCACGAGATTCGTTCCTTGTCTCTAAGGGTAGGGGCTCTCCACGTGGAGACATTGCTATTTCAGGTCATCTATTCTCCTCATTATGCTATTATTCTGGGATTTCCCTGGTTGCAGCTGCATGACCTGAGGATTGATTTCCAAACTTGTGACACTGTATCTTGTTCCTCCCAGTGTACAAAGTCTTGTCTACAGCAGCCTATGAGAATATTGTGTACCTCTACCTCTTTACCTGCAGAGTACCAGTTCTACAGAGACGTATTTAACAGGATAGAGGCCAGTACGTTGCCACCACATGGGCCGTACGATTGTACTGTTGATCTGGTTCCGGGTGCTAGACCTCCCAGGGGTCGTGTGTATCCCTTGTTGATGGAAGAGAACCGAACCATGGAGGACTACGTGGCTGATGCTTTGTCTAGGGGAATAATTCACAAATCTTCCTCTCCTGCGGGGGCAGGTTTCTTTTTTGTAAAGAAAAAGGATGGGGAACTAAGACCATGTATCGATTTCAGGGGTCTAAATAAGTTGATGGTCAAGAACGTCTACCCCATTCCTTTAATCACTGAGCTGTTTGATCGGATCAAGGGCTCTACAGTGTTTACCAAGCTAGACCTCAGGGCTGTTTAGAATCTTGTAAGAATTAAGGAGGGCCACGAGTGGAAGATAGCATTTAATACCCAGAGCAGGCACAATGAATATCTGGTGATGCCCTTCGGATTGTGCAACACTTCCACTGTCTGTCAAGAATTCATAAACGATGTCTTGAGAGATTTACTGCAAAGGTGTGTCGTGGTCTACCTGGACAACATTCTCATCCATTCTCCTACCTTAAAGGCTCATCGGGCAGATGTGTCTTTGGTTCTAAAACTGTTGAGGGAGAACAAATTGTTTTGCAAATTGGAGAAATGTGAGTTTAATTGATCCCATGTGACATCCTTGGGGTACGTTATCACCTCCTCCAATCTAGCCATGGGTGCCTTAACCAACTGAGCCATCTCTCAATCACGATATGTTATATTTCTATGAAGCCACGCCAGTAACCAACGTATGGTGTTTCTGCCATAATTGTTGCATATTGTGTTTTATTTGCACTGCAGTAAGTAAATGTCTACTTAGTATTATTAGGTGTTTAGCTAAAATATATTTGATAATATACAGTGTGTTATTCTTGTTATAATATTCTTGTTCTTATTAAATATTATTACTTATTACTAATACTAGGGTGGTATTATGTCAATTGTGGTATTGGTCATTAGAACAAACTTCTCTGGGTATACCTTGAGCGTCATCCATGTGTCGCACAAGCTCCAATTCTGGGCCTCGACCGAGTGGACTTTCACACATATAAATAACTTATTGTGGGTGTAAGTTCAATGCTTGCGTTAACTTTAGCCTTGCGTCTATTTTCATACGTGCTGTGTGTCATATTTGCTGTTGCTTAGATGCAGTTGTGGTGCACTAGCAAGCACTGGGCGTCACATTTTGCTGTTGTTTCTATTTGTTTAGTCTCAGGTTTGCCACCCAAGCAGGCATAGTGCGAGTGTTTATATAGCCATAGGTCTAGCCAGTACTATATCTTTGGTATCTTGATATAGTTGTTTCGTGTGGACACCGCTTGCCTCCATTTACATATCATATTGTCCCTAACAGTCAGGCGATGTTGTTTTGACACGCAAAGCCTGCTGCACATGCTGTTGTGTTCCTGCCCGCATGTTTCTTTATTAGACGCCACCTACGTCCATTTATGATGCAGCTTCAGCCGTAAGCGTAACGCAATGGTTGTAAAGTGTGCCTTCACACCAATTTCCGCGCAGAGACTTACAACATGGCACAGCAGTGACAATTGAACTCATACAGCCTGCAACAAAGTGGTGTAGTTTGAAGGATTAGCAACTGTTGACTTACTCACCCCGCAATTAAGTGGCATAGTTGACAGAGTTAGCAAACATTGACTTATTCAATCCTCAACAAACATCACAAACACATGCTGCTTTATTAGCTAACTGTGCAAGTGGTCATTTTTATGTGTGCAACATCTTACAGAAAAAAAGATGACTGAGTTTTAAACCACTGAGTTAAATATCCACTGCCCATGTAAGTGGGCAGCATTGCTGACTACAACATTATCATATATTGGTTATTATGCATAGGGGCTGTAGCTTAAGATATAGAGGTCTGACAATTCCCAAAGACAACTACCTCCTACATTTGACAGTGTGATAGGATATATATATTTACTGTGTGGGTAAAATTTATTTTTTGAGAGGCTAGAACTATTGAATTAATTTCTAAATTTATTGGAGGTGCATTTTAAATAGGTTATTCTTCTTTAATTAGTTTTAGATGTTACATTTTCTTAACAGCTGACTGTCAGACAGAACAGTAGGAGCTTGTATGAGTATGCCAGCCCAACTCCACTGGCATTAATGTCCAATGCCAGAGGCCGCACACACGGTAATAAACTAGAAAGTATGATTGCTTTAATGTATACCAGCACACATACCACTATTAGGACTTTAATGCCAGCAATTTTCGCTGTGCCATAAATAGCATTAAACCTAGCAAGGAGGAAATAAACACCATGAATTATCCATACACTGCTACACTGCACACCTATTGGTACAAGCATTAACCCTTTAATTGCCAGACATGTACCAACTCCTTGCAACACAAGGTGTTGGATACTTCTCTGGCACTCAAAGGGTTAAGGGGGGGATTTTCAGGTTAAGTAACAAACTAAATTGGCATAAGGCAGGTCTACAAAATTCAGTTCAGTTTCTGGTTTATCACCATATTATATTTGTACACACTTCCCTCAGAAAGCACATGGATGTGTCCCTGATTGGTGCCTGGGGGGAAGTAAGTTTGTCTAAGTGAGAAATTAACCAATCAGTATAAAGCATGTTCGTTTCAGTGTCATTGGAAAATGTATTTTCTATTTCTACTCTCCTTAGCTTCTTTGATTTAGTTGGGAAAAGGGAAACTACAAATTAAGAAACTAAGAGAATTATAAATTGAGCTAAGTAAGATAGTAAAATAAATGGCCATAAAAGGAGAGACCCTCTGGATAATTCTTTAAAAATATTAATGTACCATTTTTAAATAGTTTAAGGGTTTAATTTAAAGCTTTATTAGAAGTAACAAATCTCTTTAGTGAAAATGCCTTTAAAATTATTTTAAGTATATTTTTGCATGGTAATAAATCAGACTTATTCTAAGCAATTTGTTCACTCTGGTACTCAAGTACTTAAAGTGATAGTAATGTTTCATAATAAAAGCAGCTCTAATTAATCTTCATAGTATTTGGGCCATGGAGAGTGTTATTTCACTACTGTCAGAGTTGTAGTTCAAGAGTAATTGAATGAAAAAGTATCCCCCTCCCGCCCCTTTTACTGATGTAACACTGCTCACCTCAGAGCAGCAAGACTGTCCGGATGGGTTGCAGAGAGGGACAATCTTCAATTAAGATAAGAGAAAAAGCTGAAAAACCTGTCAAGGAGGTCAGGGTTTTCATTGTTCTCACTTTATCATTCAATTACTCTTGAACTACAGCTCTGACAGTATTGAAATAACACTCTTTATGGCTCAAATACTTTGAAGATTAATTGGAGCTGCTGTTTTTGTAAAACATTACTATCCCTTTAAATGTGGCTTTGAACTCCCAGATATGTCTCCAAAGCATTGTGAAGCAATGTGTTGGGAACCTCTTTTTGCATCTGAGAGTTAAAATCTCCTTTTAAATAAATAGGATGTTGTATTTGTCCCCTATGGTCAACTTTCTATGCCCTCCAGGTCTTGCTAGAAGACAAAGTCTGTTCAACACACACACACACACACACTCCCATATACACACTTATACTCACACATATACACACATATATACACAAACACACACCCATACGCGCACATAATATACACATGCATACCCATATACAGATCCATGAGCACAAACACACACACACATATATACCCATACCTTCTCGCCCACACACATACTCATACACACATATACACATGCCCATACAGCCGCACACACACACACAAACACACAAGTTACAAATTCCCCTGCTATACATGGACATAATCGGTGGAAGGAAAATGCACTAATATCTAATGTTGATATAAATGGTTCACCGTTCTAAAATCCTCAGGAGGTCACCCCTCTCGAGTTCTAACACTCATGCAAACTTGCTCTGAGTCCATAGACAGTCTCTTAGAGCAAATTTGAAATATGAGCGGCAGTCAGATGAAAGCTGTAGAAGAGTAAAGTGCGGCCTACATAGATGTTCACCTATGTGTTTCAAATACCTGCCTGCTGCTCTGCCCCTATCACAGTTCTAACTCTTTAAAGTGCCAGAAGACAATGAGAATGCATGTAAAATGATGTGTAAACGGGTTGGGGCCACATCTACTTTTAGATCAAATCCATTGTGGGAAGTTGTAAGGAGGGAGAGATGGGCATAGGCAGAGAATAATGAAGGCTTTGGCAGGCTTAGTCTCCCCAAAGCAGACGCAAATAGTAGCAGATTTTAGTGAAGACAACTTTCTTATATTTCTCATTAATAGCCTCCTCAAATAAAATATACACTCTAACCTTATGGAAATGGGGCTGCATGAAGCCCGACTGCCGCATGTTTGACATGCCTGATGTAAAGTACATCTGTCACTCTTACAGAAATTTAGTCCATCTTAAAGCGGAACTACCACCCGACACAATCTTTAGCTTCACTAAGTCCCCATCTGGCGACTAGCTGCTTAGTAGCGCTAGTCACCAGAATAATTACCTGATTTAATAGATTTCTGCTCTCTTCCCTGGCTGACAGGCAGGACAGAGCGCGGACATCTTGCCATTGTGACGTCCATGCGCCTGCGCTGTCAGTCCCAGCCGTGTCCAGGAGGCGTTGCTAGGAGCCATTTGGCTCCAGGTGGGACTGACAGCTAGGGTTGCCACATTTTCTTTAAAAAATTCCCAGAAATGGCATTCTCTCCATAGACATAACATTGGACAGAAGCCAAGTTTTTACCAGCTTGCCGGTAAAATAACAGCTGGGTGGCAACCCTACTTACAGCACAGGCGCGCGGACGTCACAATGGCAAGACGTCCGCACTCCATCCTGCCTGACAGCCGGGGAAGAGAGCAGAAATCTATTAAATCAAAAATTATTCTGGCGACTAGCGCTGCTAAGCAGCTAGTCGCCAAATGGGGACTTAGTGAAGCTAAAGATTGTGTTGGGTGGTAGTTCCACTTTAAAGAAAAATAAAAACTGTCCATATTGCGTTTGAGCCATTTTCTGTAATATAATAGTTTTTGGGACATTAACCTTTACTTTTTCATTGGCACGGTGTGGCACTTTATGCTAATATGTTTCTGTGCTGGACAATAATGATTACACTGAGCTACTAATGAAAGTAGGCAGAGCAGGAGGTATTTCTACTAGTCGAGTGATAAAGATTGGCCTCAAACTGAACAAATTAACAAACCAACATATAAGCAGATTTGGATTATCCTATATAATAATTCGCCAAGTTGTGTGTAACGCCAGACATGCGCAGTAGACACTGCTGCGCGTGCGGCAGTCATACGCAGTACAGACTGCCCGCGGCGAGGCTGATACAGAGCTGGGCGCTCCGAAGGAGCGTCCAGCTCTGTATCAGCCGAGGCGCGGGCAGTCTCCAGTGCGTGTGATGCCCCACGACCGGCTGCCAGAGGCTCTGTATCAGCGGAGGCGCGGGAGACCCGCAACCGGCTGCCAGAGGCACTGTGGCCCGTGTAACGGGCTGTTCAACTAGTCTGTAAAATAAACTAATATTCTCTTAATATAACAAGTCAGCTTTAACCATGGGCATCCACAGAAATTTTTCCAAGGAAGAGAATAGCCAAAATAGGCCCCCAGATGAGCCTGGCCAGCCCCTATGTGTATCTTGGAGGAAGCAAGTGTAGGGGGGAGGCAAGTGCCCCATCTTGCCCTCCTCCTGCCAATGCCCATGACTTTAACCCTTTGAGTGCCAGAGGGGGTGTGCAACACAATTGCTTTGCAATGTGTTGCATCCCCCTCTGGATTTGAAAGGGTTAAAAGGAGCCAGACAGGTATCCAACGTATTGCTTTCTAGCATTCAAAGGGTGGAGTTTTTTTGTCTGCTGTGTTACAACTTGTACTAATTATGGTCCAGCACAGAAACGTATTAGCATAAAGTGCCACGCCGTGCCACTGACAACTATTTATATTACAGAAACATTTCTTGAGCACCATAAGGACAGTTTTTATATTTCTTTTAAATGGTCTAAACTTCTCTACTGTGCCTTAATACAAAAGCCCAAATAAATGTAAAAATAGATTTTATGGCTCCAGAGTGAAACATGCATTTTGATGCCAATTAATATGACCCACGGAGTGAAACGTATTACTTCAATATACAATACAATTAACAGAATCCTGTGAGCACTGAGACCAAAAATATCACTTCATGAATAACATAATTGGAAGACTGGGCCTTTAACTCTATTCTTTAATTAGCTTTAATCAGAGTGTTTTCATGCTGTCAGATGATTTTTCCCCTGTTGTCTATCCATTTCACTATTTTATGGTTGCTGCAATGTCTCACTCCCATAATCATAACTGACAAAGGCATGCAATAAAAATGAGATGCAATGGCCAGCTCTAGTTTGTGAATATTTGTAAAAAGTAGAGTAGTTTCAAATCATTGCTGGGAAATGGGCAACGAAAATAAAGTAGTGACCCCCTCTTAAAAGGGCAGAAACCCCAGGGCTGGATTTGCATCCCAGGTGCCTTAGCTTCAACTGTGGCCACACCCCCTCTCGTCACGTGACCCCACCACAGTTCCATCAATTGTTTCCTGACACAGAAAATACCCTTGGCCTGTAGGAAGCCAAAGATAAAAGCTTTAATCCGTGGGTTGTTAGAGAGATCTAGCAATGCATGGAGATCTCTCTAGAATCCAGGGGGTTAAATAATAAGCTGCAAAGGGGTGCAAAACTGTTGCAGGGACATTGAGACTGATCTGGCTACATCCACAATTCAGAATGGTGGTGTGACCAGCAAAGCAGAGGTTCCCCTCTAAGCACTTTCCTACTCTGCCTATTGGTAAATTTGCCCTTGGTAAACTCTTATTGTGAAAGTATGTATATTGTATTGTTTTTTCTTTAAGGAAAAATGAGGTTACTCCCACAACTGGGAGACGTTTCAGTCTAAACTTATTACAGAGCAAACATACAATTTTGAGAGTCTGAGTTTTTGATTTTTTGTAGCCAACTGGTGCTGATGTTCTTATTTCCTGAGAAGAGCAGACACAAGTTTTCCATATATGGTACTAGCAGCACCACCTGGTAGTAAGTTAACAGAAAAAATGCATGTTATCAGTCTAATAACCTTTGCATACCATTGTTTTACTGGACAGAAAACTCTACAACATTTATATTTTAAAATTAGGGTTTCTAGCCTTTGTAACCCCTACATAAGGGGTAGCTGTTAGTGTTTACAGTCTGTCATGAATAACTAGCTATTGGCTGTTTAAGGATGATGGGAGTTGTAGTCCCCAATAGGTGATCCAGCAACTGACTACCCTGTCTTAGATTCCAGACAGGGCTCCCACACATTTGAAGGAAATACATTGAAAAACCTCTCTATTATCTGGGGGATAAACAATAAGGATACCCGTTTTCCCCTCCTGCAAATTGTCTTTTGTTCTAGTATACCTGTTTTTCTGAAACATGCTTCCCTCCGGAGCTTTATTAAATCTCTGAATGCATTTAAAGGTTTCTATCATATAACCCATCTTCCTCATTTCTTCCAGCCTCTGATATGAAGTTCTTTGAGTTTATTCTGGTAGCCTGTGTCAAGAAGACCCTGCATCATTTTGAACTGCTTACAATTTATTAATGTCCTTCTGGAGATGTGGTCCCCAGAAATATACAGAGTACACCAGGTGAGGTCTGACCTGTGATCTAAGGAGTGGCATTAGGAAATAATTTAGGAAAACTGGAGGAATGGACAAATGAAAAGTGCAAGAAAATGCATTTAGGACACAGAAACCCAAAGGTGGAAAACAGACGTAATGGTACTGTCCTGACAAAAACACCAGAGAAAAGGACTTGGGTGCTATTGTTTCAGATGCCCTGAAGGTAGGCAAGCATTGCAGAAAAGCAATTGGGAAAGCAAACTCGGCTCTTGGTTTTGTAGGAATAGACATTAGCAGCAGGAAGAGAGACACAACATTATTCTTTCACATTGATCAAGCATATGTCTTTTGGTTGACTTATTTGGTACAAAAATTCAAAGCCAGAGGAGTTTGTGTGACAGTCAGTAGGGTAAATGGATGAATCTGCCAGCACATATACACTGGCATTATCCTCAGTACCAGGGTCTACATTTCAGGGTATTCACTAGAGCAGAGATTTGGCAAAATACAGCCCATAGCTAACTTAAAGGGATAGTAATACTTCGTTTTAACTTTATTTTATTTTGTAGGCATTAAAAAAAACATGAAGAATGATATAAGTCTTATCTCTCAAACCTTTATGGTTTATGAGATATTCACAAGCAAAGTTCCCCTCCCTGCCCCTTTTACCTAGTGTAAGCCATTTCTTCTCAGATGTGAATGTGGTTGTATGACCAGACAGATAACAGAAGGGGACACTCTTCTTTGTATAAAAACAATGAAGGCCCTTCCCCCCTTGACAAGTTTTTCAGCTTTTTCCCTTATCTTAATTGAAGATTGTCCCTCTCTGCAGTCTACCTGGGCACCTCCCTTCTGATCTGGCTGAACGGGGGGGGGGATACTTTGTTTGTGAATATCTCTTAAACCATAAAGGTTTGAGAGATAAGACTTATATCATTCTTCATGTTTTTTTAAATGCCTACAAAATAAAATAAAGTTAAAACGAAGTATTACTATCCCTTTAATGTACCCCCAGCGACTGACTGGCTGTACAAAAACAGCAGTTCTACTATACAGAGACAATATCAGTTCTGGCTTTCTCTGCAGAGGTTAGAATGATGCATTTTACCACAAAGAACAATATCTAATGACCCCTTGTTGTGCTCTATCTCTGGACAAATGAATAAACAATATATTCATGCAATATAAGAGAAAAAAATAGGGAGATGTAGGCTGTTATAACAAAAAATACCTCCCACCCAAAAGTAAAGCAAACAAAAATACTCTATATCTAATGCACCAAAAACCCTTCTACATATGAACATGACAATGCAAGAAACAATCTACAAAACTAAGTCAACTGCTTCTTTTCATGAAACTCTAGTGTTTTAAGGGGGTCAGAGACCACATGCACCATCAAAAAGTAATTATATATTTGATAAATTGGTTCTCACCATTCAGTGTTCTTCACTCTGACTTCCCCATCTTACTAATTTTTCCAAAATATCCATGGTGTCTTAGTTAAAGGAATAGTAATACTTCATTTTATTTTAATATTATATTGTAGGCATTAAAAAAACATGAAGAATGATATAAGTCTTATCTCTCAAACCTTTATGGTTTAAGAGATATTCACAAGCAAAGTTTCCCCCTCCCGCCCCTTTTTCCTAGTGTAAGCCATCTCTTCTCAGATGTGAATCTGGTTGTAAGACCAGACAGATAACAGCAGGGGACAATCTTCTTCCTATGAGAACAATGAAATCCCTGCCCCCCTTGACAAGCTTTTCAGGTTTTTCCCTTATCTTAACTGAAGATTGTCCCTCACTGCAGTCTACCTGGGCACCTCTCTTCTGCTCTGGCTGAGCAGTGTTACATCAGTAAAAGGGGAGGGAGGGAGATACTTTGTCTTTGAATTACTCTTGAACCACAACTCTGACAGAATTGAAAAAACACTCTCCAAAGTCCAAATACTATGATGATTAATTAGAGCTGCTTTTATTATGAAACATTACTATCCTTTTAAGTTACTTCACCTGGCTTGACTTCCGCACACTGGCTCACAGTGCTAGTATCTATAATTATTGATGTGCATTCATTTGAAACATGTATTTTTAGTGGGTTCTCAATTTTTTGAAAAATTCACTACATTGGACGACGCTTGATTATATATTTTATATTATTAATGCACAGCGATAAAATATATATTAAGATTCAGTATGTTCTAGTTACCATAATTTTATTAACATTATAGTGATTTTTGAATAACAGTCTTGTATCCACCTTCATAGTATTTCATCCTTATATGTTTTATCATCTACTGTTTTATGTACATTTTATACACTGAGCAGCTGATGTTGTTTTCAGTATATTAGTTCTTTCAATAAAAGGTATAGTTCTCACATAGATACAGTCATTTTTGTCGATTGTTTTTCCAACGTCATGTTCATAAATACGGAAGGGGTTTTAGCACTTCAAATATAGAGTATTTTACCACAAAGCATTACTATTACAAAATGTATGATCCTAAATAAACCCTTTGAGTGCCAGAGGGGTACGCAACACATTGCAAAGCAATGCGTTGTGTACCCCTCTGGCACTCAAAGGGTTAAAGAGCCAGCACTGCTATGTTTTCAGTACAGCTGCGTGAAAGGAACAGCCCCACTTAAAGGGATAGTAACGTTTCATAATAAAAGCAGCTCTAATTAATCATCATAGTATTGGACTTTGGAGAGTGTCATTTCAATTCTGTCAGAGTTGTAGTTCAAGAGTAATTCAATGATAAAGTATCCCCCTCCCGCCCCTTTTACTGATTTAACGCTGTTCAGCCAGATCAGAAGGGAGGTGCCCAGGTAGACTGCAGAGAGGGACAATCTTCAATTAAGATAAGGGAAAAAGCTGAAAAGCTTGTTAAGGGGACAGGGCTTTCATTGTTCTCATAGGAAGAAGACTGTCCTCTGCTGTTATCTGTCTGGTCTATGGACTGCATTCCACATCTGAGAAGAGATGGCTTACACTAGGTAAAAAGGGGCGGGAGGGGGAAACTTTGCTTGTGAATATCTGTCAAACCATAAAGGTTTGAGAGATAAGACTTATATCGTTCCTCATGTTTTTTTAATGCCTACAAAATAAAATAAAGATAAAACAAAGTATTACTATCCCTTTAAAGCCTAAAATCAATCATTTTCTCTCTCATTAGTAGACAGGGCTGCCATTCAAAAGTTTGGGGCCAGTACCTAATCTAACCTAACCTAAAACACAGGGTCTAGCATAGTATATTATAGGAGACCTGCAGGACAGAACATCATTTTATGAAACCAGACAAGACATTGAGCTGTTGTGGGACCACAATTTCAGTAATTCCCAGCAAGCTGTCAGCTCCTTTCCTGATCTCCCAACAGTCGCAGAGATTTATTCTATTTTGCGTGTTTTAGCTGTTTTCTTTTTTTGGTGTCCCATCCCAATTAATCTTTACTAGGGGAGAAAGGGCACAAAAAGTAACAATATTCACAGAACATGTAACAAATCTCAGCAGCTACATAGATAGAGAAAAGAACCAAACTATTTGTGATAAGAAGAATCGGCTAAGTGTGTGCTTACCGTTATCCCTTATAAATCAGTGCTGTGGAGCCTCCAGAAATTAACTCTTTAATGGCAAATGCAACCATTCTTCTGTTTAACAACTTGAGAATCAGAGGGGTTTGCAACACACTGTGAAGCAATGTTTTACACATGCCTGTGATTCTCAGGGGGTTAACATACAAAGCAATTATATTACACCTATGTATTGTATATGTACTCCCTTTCAGGAACAAACAGGAGTGTGCTGCAATGCTTGGTGAAGCTGCCAGCCCTTCCCAATTGTCCCCTGTTGCCAGTTGGTTAACTGAATTAAACTTACCTGCTGGATGCTTCTGCTCTTTCTCCTCTGCCCTCCTCAATGCACAGGCATCAGCAAAACAGATAATCGTCTTGAGCAGAGGGCCAGAGGAGAACTGCACACCAACATGCTCCTCTGCGTAACTGGAAGGAATGCAAACGTTTTAACCCTTTGAATGCCAGAGCGGTATGGAACACATTGCTTTGCAATGCGTTCTGTACCCCTCTGACACTCAAAGGATTAACTGAGTTATTCCCCCTGCTGCCAACTTCCTGTGTAGTCACTGCTCCGATCCTATCTCCAGTCTATGATGCGCAACAGCGCCACATCACACGCACAGGCAGCCAATGAGAGAGAGCACTCGCTGAACACACTGCCCTGCTCTGGACGGCTCATGTCCTGTCTCTGCTCTCAGCTCTGGGGCAACAGCCGGGGCCGCTGGGTGTACTTTAGCCTGTGTATACAGGCTTTCATCCTAGTGTGATAATAAAAGCTCCACCACTACACGACAACATGAACTGTAATAACTTAATAACTGTAATGACTTATGATGAAAGCAACTGCCAGAAGTGTGGGTACCTTTGTTGTTCTTAGTGGGAAAAAGCTCTACAGTACATTTTGTTTATTGATCTGCTAAATTGAGAGATTAAAATTCCGCATTACTGAAGTAGTAAAATCAAGGCAGGAAGGAACTGCAGGTTTTAATCAGTTATAATCTAATTATATTATTATTTTTTTTTGTAAAGAAGTACTGACATCTTCAATCAGGCCTGGATGTTATGTCCAGTTGCTAGAAGTTTTTTCATACTGAAGAAAGCATGAGCCTATTTAATCCTTTATGGATCAGAAGTGTGTGCAGTGCATTTCGTATCAATGCGTGCAGACCCATCTGGTCCTTATAGTAATGTTACACAAAAAAGCAGCTCCGATTAATCTTCATAGTATTTGGGCCATGGAGAGTGTTATTTCAATACTGTCAGATTTGTAGTTCAAGAGTAATTGAATGATAAAGTATCCCCCTCCCGCCCCTTTTACCTAGTGTAAGCCTCCTCCCCTCAGATGTGGAATCTGGTCACTTGACTGGACAGCTCGCAGCAAGGGACAATCTTCTTACTGTGAGCATAAGGAAAACCCTGCCCCCTTTGACAAATGAGGACAGGTTTTTCCTTATGCTCACTTAACATTGTCCCTCTCTGAGATCCATCTGGACAGTCTTGTTGCTCTGAGGTGAGCATTGTTACATCAGTAAAAGGAGAGGGAGGGGGATAATTTATCAATCAATTATTCTTGAACTACAACTCGGGCAGTATTGAAATATCGCTCTCCACGGCCCAAATACTTTAGAGATTAATCGAATCGAGCTGTGTTTTTTGTGAAACATTACTATCCCTTTAAAAGGGTTAAAATTACTATGTGATGATGTTGAGGTTGTGAGGCCATGCTAGCAATTGTCCTGTCTACTTTCATAGACATGACATCTAGGACTGATTGTAGATGTTGTTAAGCAGTAGGAGTTTTTGGACATAGTAAGATAAATGTACAGGGGCATCTGCAAATATTTTTCTGGTGTGGGTAGCAAAGTCATAATATGAACCTGCCCCTGGCCAGCCCACCCAGCCTCTACATTGATATGGAAGGGAAAAGTGCCCCCTGCCCTTGCCCTAAGGTGTCCACATATCCCTTTAAATCAGGGACACATAAAATACACACATTGCAGGGTTGCTTTGATTCCTGTGCTGTACTGCAATGTGTGTATTTTATAAGTGTCCCTGATTTAAAGGGATATGTGGTCACCTTACCTTGCCCCCCTCTCCGGACACTCACGTAAGTGTATTAGGGTGTGTTAATTTATTACATTTCATATAGCACAGCATAAATCTGTATTTAGAAGTCAAAAGGCTATTTACTTTTTTCATAATAGGTTCCCTTGAAAGAAAATCGCCATTTTGCCTCTCTGATAGTCAAAGGGTTAAAATAAATTCATGATTCCCATAAATATTTGTTTGAACCTTTGATAAGTGATTTGGGTTCTGAAAGAAATAATTCAATTAATTAAGGAAAAAATAAAAAATTAGACCATTGTTTACAATACATCATTTTTATTAAGAACAAAAAAATCTTTGAACATACTAGACCTATAGAAATAAAATACAGGACATTGAAACTTGGGGTTAGAAGATTTACACTTTATATAAAATCAGGAAAAGAAAAATTTAAACTGATAATTTCCTTTCGTATCATGAATTGACAATGAAACATGCAACAGCTTAAATACAGTAAAATATTAGGCCAAGCTGTCAATGCCAGGGCTATATTATTAACCCTTTGAGTGCCAGATGGGTACACATACCCCTCTGCCACCCAAAGGGTTAACCCTTTGAGTGCTAGAAGGTGGTGTGTAACTCATTCAGGCTGAAGTATTAAAGGAGCAATATACTTTTTTTTTATGAAAACCTATATGTTATCAAGCTTTTCCTGCTCCAACTCCCACTGCTGCGAGTTTTTTTATTCAGAATGTATAACAGGTAAAATAATCAGGAAGTAAATTTACTGTGTTTACTTCCTGAAAAGTTCTAACTGACAGGAAGTGACTCAGCAGTTTCTATCACATTCTATGGAGAACTGTATGCCACTGACTTTCCTCTCCATTAGAATGTAACAGAAAAACTAATTAGAATTTGACCACTAAAGGGCACTGCTAATGTAAAAAAAAACATAGGTTTAAACTGTAATAACTCTGAAAATATGAATCTCTTAGCAGTGGGAGTACTCTTATTTTACTCTTTACTCCCTGCAATATATATATTTTTTTCAAATAAAGTTTACTGCTCCTTGAAGAGGAACTGGAACAATTCTGGGACAAAACAAATACTTTGCAAAAATTCCTATTGATTTAAATTATGCTATTAACCACTTGAGGCTTCAAGGGGTTTAAAAGCCCCACTTAAATTAATGCAAATGTTAATTTGCCCACTATAATGTAGGTGGCTTATCCCAGAACTGCTCTAGTTATTGTTTGAACTTAAGCCTTATTGCACACCCTATTTGGCAATCAAAGGGTTAACAATCTTTTACTCTTGCAGTGAGCAACTGTGACATTGTAAATAAAGTTTATTTGAGAGGGCTGCACGCAATGCTACAATGACATATTAGGACTCAATACTGAACAGAACATACTGAAGAATTTGAAAATATAAGGTTAAAGATCAACGTGCACAAAGACAGAAGAGGCGGAATTATGGGGCAAACCGACTTTTTTAACCATTAAGTATAAAAGTTCAGACTTAGTTAATTTTGTATCCATTATTTTCTATGTGTGCTTAATATTCTCTTAATTTTTTATTTATTGACCCTGTTAACACTCTGGAAGATGCATCATTTTTCCTTTTCGTAAAATACTTTCTTGCGTTTTATATATATATATATATATATATATATATGTGTATGCAATATATTCTGACATATATTATAGTCCTTAACCAGTTGAGAGCAAGAAAGGTATCCAAATCATTGCAGGACAATGCGTTGGATACCTCTCTGGCATTCTAAAGGTTAAAGGGTTAGATTAAAGAGAATTATTAAAAGGGAAAGTTCCACTTTAAATGAATTATTGTTTGTCCTCCTATAGCGCAGCTGGTTTTCCCCAGAACTGCTCCACTTTTGCATTTGTGCATATTACCTTAAATGTGTATGTGCCATGAACCAATGTTATCTCAAAACACAGGCTGTATAGATGTGTGTCATGTGAGGAGGACACATATGTGGAATTAACCAGCATGCCGCTGAAAGAAACATTCCCATTCTAGTGATGCCTGCATTAGCCAAAAGGAAAATTCTGCAAAGAGGGGAAACATAGGAACATAAGACACACATATCGTCTCATCTCAGCGCTCTCCTTCTCTGGCATGGAAAGGCGCAGACAGCACTTTGAAGTCAGCATTCCTGCATGTTCTTCAACACGGGCTCCTGAAAAAGTTGTGTTTCCCTGTCACAAGACATTTCTTCTTCACGGAGATGGTGGACCTTTCAGAGAATTGCATGACCCATTGCCGGTCGCTGCTGTTTGAGCAGACCACTGAAAAAAAGTTTTAAAAAAGTCCAGTTTATTTGTTATTTTTATAATTAAAAAATATACTAACAACAGTGCATGCTTAGCATTATCACAGCATGTAATGCTCAACTCTAGTGGGGAGAGGCACTAAGGTTCGATGCAATAGCTAAGGTTGCCTGGTGATGCGTGGAGATCACTTCACCATGGAGAATGGGACGCACTTCACCAAATGTACTAAAAATTATGAATGAAAGGTTTTTGGAGAGACTTTGATCATTAGCGTATGAGGTTGGTGTAATGCTGATGATGCGTTAGTGGGGGCAAGTGGGGGAGCAGAGAGGATGCATTAAACTTCAACAACAAGAACACCACTAAGGCACTCCATTTGCCTTGCCTTGTGTTATGTTTACTTGAATTAGCAGATCGACAGGTAGTCCACAGTGAACATGAAACAGTGTATCAGCTTCTTCAGATAAACCTAGAACTGGCAGGGTGGCTGTTATATGTAACAGCTGATCTATAACAGCTGATCTGTGTGTATTTGTATTAGCTGTTAAGTGGAACAGGGGGTTTTGGATACTATAGCCCTTTGAGTGCCACATGAGTGTGAAAAACATTGCAGAGTAATGGGTTATACATCCCTATGGCATTAAAAGGGTTATAGGAGGGCAGCCATGCTTCTCTGTTTTCCAGCAGAAACAGCACACTGGCCTCTCTGGCTCCATAGAAAGCTATGGGAAAATTCCAACTTTGCCGTTTCACTTTGGTGAATTTGTAACTGGGAATTCCGCCAGCATAAGCAGCTATTGGAGCTTAGTGCAGGTGGAGAAGTGCCTATAGCATATAAACACATCCACAGTAATATGGCAATGGCTTGTTTAGCTATATTTCAATAAGCAAATGAACCATTGCTGAAGCAGACACTGCATCGCTGTAAACCTAACAAAGGCATGGCAAAAGCATAGGTCTCAGGATACACCTGGGTTTCCGGATGCAATGCATGTTATGTATAAAGGCAAAGTAAGGTAATTCTGGGCAAGTCAACCACACTGCAGGGAACATATGCACATTTCTAAAATGTCATTGATTTCAATGGAGTTTTTAACTCCTTGAAAACTAAGGAAAGTATCCAATACAGTGGTCACATCAGTGAAAGAATCCATCATGACAAGATATGAATGATGGTTAGTTTGTCATTTTATAATAAGTATCTAGTACTGGCTGGCAGGGAGTGGCAGATGGGACATGCCAGACATAATTGTCTCATTTGCATAAAATAATTAAACACTGACTTAAGAATTACTAATTAAGTTTCAAATCCCAGATGACAGTTGCCATGTAATTGTATCTCTCATATATATATATATATATATATATATATATATATATATATAAAAAAAAATAATATATATATATATATATATATATATATATATATATATATATATTTAGTGAACCTGAGATGGTACAGAAGAGACAGCACACAGCGGCAGTTGAAGAAGAATGAAGGCTTTATTGTTCAATCCATTTAACAGTGAAACCTTTTCGGTCCCAGCATTGGGACCTCATCTGCCTCTGTGTGCTGTCTCTGCTGTACCATCTCAGGTTCAGTATACTTGTGTTCTTTCTATGGGACGTACACCAGCTATATTGCTATTTTTACTTAAAACAACGTGTGCCATGGCCAACACTTTTTGACTATATATATATATATATATACATATATATATATAAATAAATAGATATATATTTTTTTATTATTATTACTATACTATATAGAACCACAATACACTCGCTGAAACCCAAGCCTTGTTCCACTGTCCACTTAAGTCACAGAACAATGCACACACTCCCTGTTATTGCAGACTTGTTTGATTGTTAATTGGGAGTCATAGAATCAGACATATACTGGCTGATACCGCGGCTTTGTTCCACTGTCCACTGGTAGTCACAGAACCCCACATCCACAGGCTGACTCTCAAGCCTTATTCTACTGTCAACTGGTAGTCTCAGAACCACACATACACACTGTCTAACACTTCAGCCTTGCTCCATTGTCCACTAGCAGTCACAGAATCACACATACACTATCTGACACCTCTGTCTAGTTCCGTTGTACACCGGTAGTGGTAGTCATAAAACCACACATAAACTGTCTGTCACCCCAGTCTTGTTCCACTGTGATATGGTAGTCCCATACACACACAAATACATTAATTACCACCCCAGGCTTGTTCCACTGTCCACCATTACTTACATTCCCATGGAACCACTTGTACTTCAGGGAACCCAGTTTGAGAACCACATTTTTCTTTTAGATCAAAAATAAAACATGAGTTAAGAGTGATACACTAACATGACAGTACTGTGAAACAGAAAACATACCTCAGTAAGTGGATGCCAGTGGGCTATAGGTTTTCTTGGGTACGATAACATTTCACTCCAGTGTTCCCGACCTAGACTCTCAGCATCGTTGCCGACTTGACATACACCGATGACTTCATTATGACCTACACTAAAAATGTTGCATAATGTTTTTTTCTGAAAGTGTTACATTGTAGTGATATAAAACATAAATCACAATACTTCTGCATCAAAAATTGTATTTAAAATGATAATCTTTTTCTCTATATTGTTATTCAATTGCATGCAATATGTTAAAAGTTCTTATCCACTCCTGCTGTTTTAAATATTTATTTATTAAATAAACTCTAAGCCTCCTAATACTAAGCCCCATTACCATGATCTGGGCAGAAAATCTTAATCACCCCTATGAGTAATTTCTATGCAGTTTGGTGTTCCACAATAAATGTTTAATTAGTATTTGATATTGCGTACACAGAGGCAGACATGATTCCTTAAGGAAGACTTCAGGGGGTGCAATTCAATTAGGAGTTAAGCAGCAAGCAGCAAAGAATCATGTCTCCATTGACATTATATTCAGTATTAATTAACCGTTTGCGTACCAGAGGGGTAAGCAACACATTGCTTTGCAATGAGTTGCATACCCATCTGGCACTCAAAAGGTTAAAGATTAATTTTGGAAAATCAGACCACACACAATTTACTCATAGTGGTCATGAGCATTTTCTGATCAAGTTAAAGTGGAGAATTATCATTGGGAGGTGTTAACATTCTATTAGTATCCTACATAATAATTCACTAGGATGTTTGTCAGAAGCCATCATTTGCAGTAGAGACTGCTGGAATGCTCAGAATGCTGGGAGTTTTGTGCTGGGAGCATTCTATGTGGAATGCTGGGAGTTCTGTGCTGGGAACATTCAGTGTGGAATGCTGGGAGTTCTGTGCTGGGAGCATTCTGTGCGTCCAGGCAGTCTCTACAGTGCATCGCATGAATGACGGCAGTAAACAGAGCAGGACCGCCCTTTTAACCCTTTGAGTGCCCGAGGGTGTGTTGCATACCCCTCCGGCACTCAAAGGGTTAACATCTCACACATCTTGACCCGTGTACGTGGGCTTTTACACTAGTATCTGTCTATTTTACTTATTTTTTTTCCTTGTGTGAAAATATTTTGGCAAGAAGTATAGACTGAGATTATCTTTTGTGTTCAAGTAAATACTGGACTCATTTTATTTACCTCAGAACTGAGAAGTGCTGAGGTGCTTTTGCTGGAACTAGTACCTGCATTCCGGAGGTTTAAACAGATTCTACGTCTGGTGATTTAACCAACTAAGTTATCCTTGTTTTAGAGTCAATGTGGTTACTGACATTACATATCATTGGAACCCTATTTTAATTATTTAATGATCAAAAGAGTGTGAAATGTCTTGCTTCAAAATGGATTTTGCAACCTACTGCACCTTAAACTCTTCTATTATTTTAACAAAAAAGGGATAGTAATGTTTCACAAAAAGAGCAGCTCTGATTAATCTTCATAGTATTTGGGCCATGGAGAGCTTTATTACTTTTTTTTTTTTTATAACTTAAAGCAGAACTAACACCACTACAAGATGTAGCCTCAATTAGAGGGCTACAATCCGTGATAACTCGCAGTGTAATTATTGTTTTTTTAAAAACGTGTCATTAAAGAGTAATCAGTTAATTCCAAAAGGTACCTGGTGACGTCTTCCCCCCGGAAAAGCAAATTGCGCATGTCAGCACGGATCAGATCGGCTCTCTTGTAACTCCCCCCGGCTACACGAAAACACCTACGTCATCAGCTTTAGATTCTCAGACCAGCAGTAGAATCTAAAGCTGATGATGTAGGTGTTTTTGTGTAGCTGGAAGGAGTTGTAAGAGAGCCGATCGGCTTCAGGCTGACATGCGCAATGCGCTTTTCCGGGGGGAAGACGTCACCAGGTACTCTTTAATAATACGTTTAAAAAAAAAAATTACACAGAGAGTTATCAAGGATTGTAGCCCTCTAATTGAGGCTACATCTTGCATGGGTGTTAGTTCCACTTTAAGTTTATTAAAGTTTTTGTATGTTACGGTAGAAGTGGGGGAAGGGTACAGAATAAGAAAAGGAAGGTAAGGGATAGGAGCACAACATATCAATATTGCAACTGCATACAAGGAAGCATAAGAAATGTATGCTAAAGTATCCTGTAATATCTATGTTCAACAAGAACTGGGTACAGTTTGGTTTGTGGCGTGGGGCTGCGTGGATGCCCCTTCTGCAGTAACCCCCCTCCAGGAATGAAGAGTCAGGCCTATACATCAACCAGTCCTATGTTACTATATGAAATACCATCCCTTAAATGCCTAGGAGGAAATCATGCTAAATGTGTTCAGAGGAGGAGGGAGCTGATGAGAGAAGTGAAGATTAGATCGCAGAGGACACAAGGAAATAGCGGGAAGGTGGGGAATGTAGAATAGAGAAAAGAAAAAAAAAGTGGGGGGAGGATTACACGCCTGGGGGGAGAGCAGTTAGGACAAGAGGACCAGGGAGGTCACTTCCCTAGCGTTCTGTCATAATCTCTTCGATCGTGATATATGAGCCATGGCTCCCATTTGTGGAAGAAGCGTTCTTGATCATCTCATAGCAATGATGTTAGTCTTTCCATGGAATAAATCTTCCATATGAATCCTGACACAGTCATGAGTTCCGGACGCCCAGCCAATTAGGTAAGGTAAAATCAGCTTTATTAAAGATAATAAGGTTCACAAGATCACCACTCACAGGCCCAGATCCGGACAGTACCGTGGCACTTCCGAATCTGACACAGATCAGGGTGCAATGAGACAAGCAAAACAAAACAATGATACTGAAATCAGGAACAGTAGTGTTGAGCGAGCATGCTCGGCCGATGCTCGGATCGGCTCGAGCATCGCTCTGCTCTGCACATGGCGGGACTCGTACGAGTACCGCCATGTGCTCGCCCGGCATGTTCGGGTGGCGGGGATCTGTGCCGAAGGAGGCACAGATCTGAAGACGCTCCGCTGGACCACCAGGGACTGGAGGTAGGGGGCATTGCGGAGATGAAGGGGGCATAGCGGAGATGAAGGGGGACATTGCAGAGATGAAGGGGGCATAGCGGAGATGAAGGGGGACATTGCAGTGATGAAGGGGGCATTGCAGAGATGAAGGGGGCATAGCGGAGATGAAGGGGGACATTGCAGAGATGAAGGGGGCATTGCAGAGATGAAGGGGGCATAGCGGAGATGAAGGGGGACATTGCAGAGATGAAGGGGGCATTGCAGAGATGAAGGGGGCATAGCGGAGATGAAGGGGGACATTGCAGAGATGAAGGGGGCATAGCGGAGATGAAGGGGGACATTGCAGAGATGAAGGGGGCATTGCAGAGATGAAGGGGGCATAGCGGAGATGAAGGGGGACATTGCAGAGATGAAGGGGGCATTGCAGAGAAGAAGGGGGCATAGCGGAGATGAAGGGGGACATTGCAGAGATGAAGGGGGCATAGCGGAGATGAAGGGGGACATTGCAGAGATGAAGGGGGCATTGCAGAGATGAAGGGGGCATAGCGGAGATGAAGGGGGACATTGCAGAGATGAAGGGGGCATTGCAGAGATGAAGGGTGCATAGCGGAGATGAAGGGGGACATTGCAGAGATGAAGGGGGCATTGCAGAGATGAAGGGGGCATAGCGGAGATGAAGGGGGACATTGCAGAGATGAAGGGGGCATTGCAGAGATGAAGGGGGCATAGCGGAGATGAAGGGGGACATTGCAGAGATGAAGGGGGCATAGCGGAGATGAAGGGGGACATTGCAGAGATGAAGGGGGCATTGCAGAGATGAAGGGGGCATTGCAGAGATGAAGGGGGCATAGCGGAGATGAAGGGGGACATTGCAGAGATGAAGGGGGCATTGCAGAGATGAAGGGGGCATAGCGGAGATGAAGGGGGACATTGCAGAGATGAAGGGGGCATAGCGGAGATGAAGGGGGACATTGCAGAGATGAAGGGGGCATTGCAGAGATGAAGGGGGCATAGCGGAGATGAAGGGGGACATTGTGGAGATGAAGGGGGACATTGTGGAGATGAAGGGGGGCATTGACCAGGCACCCTCCCCTCATCAGAGCAGGGGGTGCCTGGTGTAATGCTCGTGTCGCCCCATTCAATTCAATGGGGCTCGGGTGCTCGGCCGAGCACTCGAGCCTCCGGCGGTGCTCGGTCAGAGCACCCGAGCACCCGAGCATCGGGGTGCTCGCTCAACACTAAGGAACAGGCATCAGGAACCAGGAACAGAACCTCAGAAGTACCAAGCCTAAGATGTAACTCCACCGGCAAAACAGAAGGCAACTGCACGGCAGATCCCCTAGCATGCTAGGGCAACCAGAGGTAAGCATGCAAGAATGCTCAAGCCACCTGCCTCAGGATAGTAATAACCGGGGGCAACACAGACAGACTCTTTTAGGGCAACTCGGCCAGGCACTGTCGTAGCAACACAGACAAGACCTGGTAGGCAACTCGGGCAGGTACTGGCGCGGCAACACTGACAGGTACCAAGTAAGGCAACACTGAAAGGCTCTAGCAGAGCAACTCGGTACTCACAGGTGCAGCAACATGGGTAGACCCTGGTAAGGCAACACTGACAGACCCTGGTAGGGCAACTCGGGCAGGCACTGACGCGGCAACACCGACAAGCCCTGATAAGGCAACACTGACAGGCCCTCATAGGCAACTCAGGCAGGCACTGGCGCTGCAGTACTGACAGGCCACGGTAAGGCAACACAGACAGGCCCTGGTAAGGCAACACAGACAGGCCCTCGTAGGCATCTCGGCAGGTACTGGTGTGGCAACACTGACAGACCCTGGTAAGGCAACGCTGACAGGCCCTTGTAGGGCAACTCGGCAAGAACTGGTGCTGCAACTCTGACAGGCCCTGGTAAGGCAACACTGACAGGCCCTTGTAGGGCAACTCGGCAAGAACTGGTGCTGCAACTCTGACAGGCCCTGGTAAGGCAACACTGACAGGCCCTCGTAGGCAACTCGGGCAGGTACTGGCGCTGCAGTACTGACAGGCCTCGGTAAGGCAACACAGACAGGCCCTCGTGGGGTAACTCGGGCAGGCACTGATGTGGCAACAATGACAGGCCCTGGAGGCAATATGGCAAGGCACTAGTCCACAACGGATAGGGAGTCAGCCACAGCCAGGGTAGTCAGACCTAGTCAGCTAGGAGCGGGAAGGCAGCCAGTCCTAGTCAGCAATGGAGCAGGTAGTCAGCCACAGCCAGAATCGGTACACAGAGCGGTAGTCAGCCAGTCCTAGTCAGCAATGGAGCGGGTAGTCAGCCACAGCCAGAATCGATACACTGAACGGTAGTCAGCCAGTCCTAGTCAGCAACGGAGTGGGTAGTCAGCCAGTCCTAATAGGCAACGGAACATGGAGCAAGAGACAGGAGCAAGGTCAGGCAAAACCGGGTCATACACGGATCAGGAACCAACAGCAGAATAAACGCCAGACACAGGAACACCACGAAAGGGCGCCAAAGGAATGACAGGACTGAGTTTAAGAAGGCTGACGCTGGGAGGAGCAGAACCCAGCGGCCAATAAGAAACTAGCAGGGAAGAAGCAGGAAGTAGTAATGTCACCAGAACAGGAATCACGGGCACCGTGATAGTACTGGTAAAGTTCAGAGGAGGGCAAGGCATGAGCATCCACGAATGATTCAAATGTGCACATCCAGGCTCCATCAAAACAAGTGTCTAAGGTCAATGGATATAGGGGACGCCAGCGTACAAAGGCCCGGGAATCCATGCCTGGCTGAAAATCAGGGTTGCCCAGCACCAGCAACAACCTGGATACCGGATGAGTCTGCAATTTGCAGTTTCACCGAATCCCAGAGACACAAAGAGTGGAGGACAATGGGTAGCGCAGCTATGGGCAGCGGTCTGGCTATGCGGGAAAGCCGCCCGCTCCATTTCCACCCAGGGTAGGTGTTTGCCTTCGGCATGCCAATGAAGAATCTGTGCTAGTTGGGCTGGAGAGCTTTATTTCAATACTGTCCAAGAGTAATTGAATAATAAAATATCCCGCTCCTCCCCTTTTACTGATGTAACACACTGCTCACCTCAGAGCAGCAAGTCTGTCTGGATGGATTACAGAGAGGGACAATCTTCAGTGAGCATAAGGAAAAACCTGAAAAACCTGTCAAGGATGGCAGAGTTTTCCTTATTCTCACAGTAAGCAGATTGTCCCTTGCTGTGACCTGTCTGGTTAAGGGACTAGATTCGATTCCACATCTGAGGGGAAGTGGCTTTCACTAGTAAAAAGGGCGGGAGGGGGGATAGTTTATCATTCAATTACTCTTGAACTACAACACTGACTATTGAAATAACACTCTACATGGCCCAAATACTATGAAGATTAATTAGAGCTGTTTTTTTGTGAAACATTACTATCCTTGAAGGGTTAAATCATAATGGCAACAGTTCATGCCACCTGCTGAAGTTGACTTCTTAAGCTTACTATATAGAAGATTCAAAGATTTAAAGGAACACTTGGCTTTTATTATATGAAAACACATATTGTAGGGTTTCAGTAAAACATGGGGGATCTATTTCATTCAATTATTTTTATAGTTCAAGCAGTTGGTTTTAACATTAAAATGTTGCAACAGTTCCATCTGATGTCCAGACAATTATTCTATTGCAGTCTACAGTTCTCCGTAGACTGTGACACTAACAGTACCACTACATTCTGACATTTCGAATTGTTATAACTTTTGAATCTATCATCATTGGGGATACCATTGTTATACTAAGCAGGAAAAACCCTACAATCTGGTTATTCAATTTTCAGGGCTGTTGAGGATTATAACTCCCATTATCCCCAACCTGCCAATGACAGGTTGGGGATTGTATAGTGGATCGTATTTTATGGTCTTCTCTAAGTCATCAGAGTGTTAACTCCCCTGCTACTTTAGGCATGTAGGCATAGAATACATCCATAGTTCAGACAACCTAGTGTGACCATATATGGTAACAGTAAGCATACGGGTTAGAGGCATATTATTTCCTTAGGGTATAGTCCATTTAGAAATAGTTGTGACAAGTAACTGGTCTTCAGAGTCCTCTGGAATGGGAATGTGTCCAGCTACAAAGATACTTTGTGGGGATTCATGTGGGCAGTGGTTTGAACAACTCTCTGAACTCTCCCATGCTAAGGAATCTAACGGTGGCTTAGTGTCTTTCTTTTGCTTGTTTGCTTATAATAAACTGTTATTAGTTTTAGCTACTACTGTGTGTGTGTCCATTTATTTCTGGTGGAATCCTAAGAACCTATGTAACAGGGAAAACGGGCTTTGTAGTGTCCAACAGCAGGGTATCCAAACATTTAATATCCCTACCTGCAATACTTTTTTCCAGAATAATTTACTGATATGTTATGCTAATTTTATAGCTTGTTGAATGCTTATACCTAGGGTCAAACAATACTGAGCACAATCAGCTACAGAAGCTTGATACAACAGAGTTCCCAAGCTCATCTTCACTTAATGCTAAGTTTTCACATCTAACTTCACACATTAAGCAGACTGTATTGTATCATTGGGGAGAGGGAGATCCAGAGCATTCCAAACATTATTGTATGGCCATCTGAATTTCTCCTTGACTGTGGATAACCCTTTCCTCCAGTGGAGACAGCTGCTCACTTTGCCCTATTGGTAAAATGGCAATGCAAAGGTACATGTAGATAATTCATTGTGATAGCTCACCGGTCATAATCCATTACAGCTATTAACAAACTGATTTGATCAATATTCTCTGGAGGAACATCAAACACTATGGCTTCATTATATACTGGATTGAGTGTATTCCTCTTTGTGGACGTTTTCCTTTTCTTTAGCCTCCTTCCATCACACATTATAGAAACCTTCACATAGGGATCTATAAGGAGAAAAGGAAAATGTTATATGTTAGTGAATGCAAAACCATCACGTTTATAAGACAAGACTAAATATGGCATATGGCATAAATCACATGGCAAATGAAATACACAATATGAATAAATTCATAAAAATTAACACTACATTAAGACTGATATGGAAGCTGGTCATTTTCATATTTTTTTCTCTTAATATTACATAATTATACGTTATGTTTTCATACTATATCCAATTATATGGTAAGCTCCTTGGGGAAGTTACATATTTACAGTTGTTTGTGGCACATAATGTAAACCTTATTTTATTAGTTAAACATCATTGTTATTGATTCTATATTACTGCTATCACTGTGTAGCACAATACATATTAAATCATTCATACGTAAACACTTATTATGTGCATGAAGACACAATAGGGTATAATAATTAATGCACAGATCAACAGCTATTTTGGGTATGAACAGGCTGAGTTTATTATTATTTAACAAACCATGTTAAACTTTAACATATACAATCTATTCCCCACCATCTGAAAGGCATATCCTAATGTATACACCCTTGCTGAACAATCCCATTTATTCCCAAATATTTCACTTCCCTTGCATGGCCAAATAGACCGAGCTCAGGCTTAAAGTGATAGTAATACTTCGTTTTAACTTTATTTTATTTTGTAGGCATTAAAAAAACATGAAGAATGATATAAGTCTTATCTCTCAAACCTTTATGGTTTAAGAGATATTCACAAGCAAAGTGTCCCCCTCCCACCCCTTTTACTGATGTCACACTGTTCAGCTAGAGCAGAAGGGAGGTGCCCAGGTAGACTTCAGAGAGGGACAATCTTCAATTAAGATAAGGGAAAAACCTGAAAAGCTTGTCAAGGGAGGCAGGGCTTTCATTGTTTTCATAGGAATAAGAGTGTCCCCTTCTGTTATCTGTCTGGTCTATTGACTGGATTCCACATCTGAAAAGAGATAGCTTACACTAGGTAAAAGGGATGGGAGGGGGAACTTTGCTTGTGAATATCTCTTAAACCATAAAGGTTTGAGAGATAAGACATATCATTCTTCAAGTTTTTTTAATGCCTACAAAATAAAATAAAGTTAAAACGAAGTATTACTATCCCTTTAAGAAAACTCTCTTCCTACTGAATTAAACAGAAGAAGTCAAAGATGCTAAACTAGACTCATGAGCTTACAAGGATATGCAAAAGCTCACTGGGACTGTGTCCTCATGCCCAGAGTGCAAGCTCTTTTAACTCACAAAAGCCATACACAGAGAAGAAATAGTCTGAAACATATCATAAATGTCCTACCAAAATAACAGTCCTGCCATGAAATGCCAGACAAGGCTTCCCTGAAAAAGGGAAACAGCTAAGCCCAGATGTACAGCTGATCCCTCTAGGCACTTGTGAAAAAGGGGTCCACATCTGGATTCCCCCATTACCCTTAGGGTGACTAACCTTAACAGCAATTTGCATAGAAATAGAAGAAGTCAGACTCAACTAGGCTCCAGAGCTTGTAAGGGTATGCATATGCTCACTGGGACTGTGTCCTCTCGCATTTGTGAGTTAAAAGAGATTGCATCCTGGGTGAGAGGACACAGTCCCAGTGAGATTTTGCATATCCTTACAAGCTCATGAGCCTACATGAACATCTCTGACTTCTTCTATTTCTATGCAAATTGCTCTTAGGATTAGTCATCCCAAAGGTAATGGGGGAATCCAGATGTGGACCCCTTGCTCACAAGTGACCACAGCAGTGGTTTGCAATCTTTTCTTGTTTGGGGACAACCCTAACACATAATCAAGAACATTTGGGGCACCCCTAACATATTTAATGTAGTTTATCAAGGGCATAAGAAGGGTACAATACATAAATAAACAGTAGTTATTATTCTGTTTTATAATCAAATAACAAAACAAAATATATTGTGTGTAACAATTATCTATAAATCTTAATTTAAAAGTCTATTTTTGTTAGTCTTTATTGAAAACATGGGGCACCCTAAGTTGATGTCCGTGGCACAATGAAGTGGGATCAATTGCACTTCTCTAAAAAGGCCCAACAAGGCTGAAACATATGTCTGGGGTTAACTACTTCCTTTATTCAGAAATGAATAGCATTTCGTGGCTGGGCTGTCATTTTGGCAGGACCTGTATGATATTCTTCAGAATATTTCTTCTCTGTGTATTGCATTTGCAAGCTCATGAGCCTAGATGAGCATCTCTGACTTCTTCTATCTACTGAGTTAAACAATTACCCAACTGGGCCAGCCCAAACCACCTCCAATCGATACCATCACTTCCCATGGCCAAAGTCCAGGGCATACTTCCCTAGGGTTTCCTCCCTAAGAAACAATCATCATTTATTTCCCATATAATACTAAATTTCCGAACAGCAGGCAAGGATCACACCGCCTAACCATACAGTTCTTCAGGGACGGATTTCGAGTACTAACTAAACCAGTCTCTTCCAGCGAGTGGACCCCTGCTTCCTGTATTCCTCGTTTTATCCCAGTGTTAAACCCACCCTACGCTAACTCACTTCCTAACCTTCCCCTTCTTCATCCCTTCCCTTCACAATGCTCTCCGGGGAGTTTCTTGCAAACATACATACATAAGTAGCCAAAAGTTTTGGGACACCTCAATTTTTGCTACATTTAGATATTGCCATACAACTTGACAAAAACATTTGAAAAACATGTAAACATTGGGTATTTCTAAAATCAAGACAATTATTATAATCTATTTAACAGGGTTTTTTTTTAGCTTTTATAGATGTGTAAAAGATTTTTAGTGCCAAAATTAAAAAAAGTGCATTTGTTACATTTGTTTCATCATATTTTATAAATTGTTTTACAGGAAATTTGATGAAAATAATGGTATCTTTAGAAAGCCCATCTTATGGCAAGAAAACCGGTATATAATACATGTGGGTACATTAAATGAGTAAGATGAAAATTACAGCTAAACACACACACACAGTAAAGTGTTAAATCAGCTATTGTCCTTTTGTTTTAACGCTTCTACGGTTTGTGTTTAGCTGTAATTTTCCTCTTACTCATTTAATGTACCCACATATATTATATATAATTTTTCTTGTCATAAGATGGGCTTTCTAAAGATACCATTATTTTCATCAAATTTCCTGTAAAACAATTTATAAAATATGATGAAACAAATGTAGCAAATGCACTTTTTTAACTTTGGCACTAAAACTCTTTTACACATCTACAAACACTTAAAAAAAACCTGCTAAATAGATTATAATATTTGTCTTGATTTTAGAAATACCCAATGTTGACCTGTTTTTCTAATGTTTTTGTCAAGTTATATGGCAATAACTAAAAGTAGCAAAAATTGAGGTGTTCCAAAACTTTTGGCACTTTTGATACTTGGCATAATAATAAAGGTGTACATTGCTTTGCCTTTAGAGATGTCTCTAGCATCCAAGGGGTTAACGTGAGACATTTAAATGCAAGAGTGTATGTTAGAACACAAATCCCATTAAGCTACCAATTACATGACGCAGACTGTAGGACATGCAAAGGCTACTTCCCTAAGTCCCTTATTTCAAAATTACTTTAAAAGTCAAGAAAATATGATTAGTCTATGACATTACATTTTTTTTTTTGTTTTTGCTATTTTCCACACCGGCATAATACTAGTTTTTGTACTAAGAGCCTTCTGTTATTTACAGATAAATAGAGCTTTAATGCACATGAAATGTCAAAGAAATTTTGCCTTGTTCCTGCTTTTCTTCATGTGAATATTATAAATAAATCTATGAAAGCTAGTAAAGAAAACAACAGAATTATTGTCTAGACGCAGATGAGCTGTCTGGACACCAGGTGGCACTCTTGCTAAAAGTTTAATATTAAAAAAGCAAAAGTTTGAGATGTTTAATGTTTGAATGAAGCATTTCCCAGAGCAATACCCTTGTTTTACTGTGTAGGAAAACCCCTACAATATTTTTTCTTAATAAAAGTTTTGCATTCATTTAAGTTAAAGGGTTAACCCTTTGAGTATCAGAGAGTTATGCAACGCATTGCAACACAATGGGGGAGATTCACTAAGTGGTGCTACAGAGGTGATAAAGTGGAGATGACTTCTCCAATTTATAACTTCTCAAATTCTTGTGTTATTCTATGGAGCCTATGCACGAAGATCTCCAAATCTGGAAAAATCTTAGTGCATTGGCTCCATAGAATAACATAGGACTTGGAGAAGTGATATCACTGGAGAAGTTATCTCCATTCTCCATGTTATCACCACTATATCATGTATTAATGCATAATCCCCAATGTATTGGATACCTCTCTGGCACTCAAAGGGGGAGATTCACTAAGCAGTGATAAAGAGGTGATAAAGTGGAGATGACTTCTCCAGTTTATCACTTCTCCAATTCCTATGTTATTCTATGGCATCTAAGCACTAGATTTATTCAGTTTTGGAGCTCTTAGTGCATAGGCTCCATAGAATAACATAAGAACTGGAGAAGTTATAAATTTGAGAAATTATCTCCACTTTATCACCTCTTTATCACCACTTAGTGAATCTCCCCCAAAGAGTTAAAAGGCTCATTTAAATCAATGCTACATTTGGGACAATTTATTTATTCCCTATGGTGTAGCTGGTTGACTCCAGAATCATATCCTTTACCCTATTTCTTTGTACACCAGCCTCACTGTATGGTAATATTGGCCAAGAACATAAATGAATTAGCATAAAGTGCCACACTGTGCCATCAACAGTTAACTAAAAACTATTCATATTACAAGCAAATATCAGCTTTTAGATCTCTATAAACATACCTCCCAAATGTCCCTCTTTTAGACCCAAATCCCTTCGTCCCTCTTTCCCACCCTGATGTCCCTCTTTTTTAGGAGACCAGATTGTGTGGTGTGTATATAAGTGTATCACAGTGCTCTACAGCAATAAAACTCACATTAATGTTTGTTTAAATGTCAGTATATATGTTTGTACATTAGTCTGTGTAAAAAAAATACTTTGGCCTTGTTATAAGTCATCAGGTTACACAAGGAGGTGTCAATAGGACATGAAATAGCCTAAAAATTCTCGTTAATGCCCTGACCACCAGCTACGCCCCTGGCAACACCCCCTAAAATACAACTGTCCCTCTTTGGCAATTTTTAAATGTTGGGAGGTATGCTATAAATTAAACTTAATGGAAGGTGACCACTTTAACCCTCTGGATGCTAGAGAGATATCCAGTGTACTGAGTCCTCTTTTGCATTCAGTGGGTTAAAAGTCACATTTTAATCACTGAGAATTATTTATTTCTCCCACGGAGCAGTTAGCATGCCTCAGAATGACTCCTATTGTCTTCTGCATATAAGGCACCTAGTCTGGTTTTGAATTGCAATAACACTGCACATAATACAAAATCTACCTTATTGTGCTAGCTACTTAACATTTCAAAACATTTCGTGCTTGGTATTACAAAACAATAATTTCCTTTGGAAAATTAATGGAACATTAACATCTGAAATAAAAAAAGATTGTATCCAGTTAAATATCCTATACTCTAAATATTTTCTGAGAACCAGAGGGTCTATAATATAGCAGTAACCCCTTGAGTGCCAGATAGGCATGTCCAATGCATTGCTTTAAGTGTATATGGCTTTTAACCCATTGAGTGCCAGATATGTATATTTTTCTGGCACTCAAAAGGTTAATGTGCATTTTACATGGCATAATAGTCTCTTTTTGAACTCGCTAGATCAGGGCTGTCCAAGTTCAGGCCTCAAGGGCCACCAAAAGGCCAGGATTTCCATGATTAAATCCTTGAGGACCAGGAAAATCTGAGGTCGTTTTCACTTAAGGACAGGAGTAGTGATGAGCGAGCGTGCTCGGCCGATGCTCGGATCGGCTCGAGCATCGCTCTGCTCGGCACATGGCGGTACTCGTCGAGTACCGCCATGTGCTCTCCCGCCATGTTCGGGTGGCGGGGATCTGTGCCGGAAGAGGCACAGATCCGAAGACGCTCCGCTGGACCACCAGGGACTGGAGGTACGGGGGCATTGCGGAGATGAAGGGGGCATTGCGGAGATGAAGGGGGACATTGTGGAAGAGGGGCATAGACTCTATGCCCCTCTTCCACAATGTCCCCCTTCATCTCCGCTATGCCCGTCTTCCACAATGTCCCCCTTCATCTCCGCTATGCCCCTCTTCCACAATGTGCCCCTTCATCTCCGCTATGCCCCTCTTCCACAATGTCCCCCTTCATCTCCGCTATGCCCGTCTTCCACAATGTCCCCCTTCATCTCCGCTATGCCCCTCTTCCACAATGTGCCCCTTCATCTCCGCTATGCCCCTCTTCCACAATGTCCCCCTTCATCTCCTCTATGCCATAGAGGGGATGAAGGGGGACATTGTGGAAGAGGGGCATAGCGGAGATGAAGGGGCACATTGTGGAAGAGGGGCATAGCGGAGATGAAGGGGGACATTGCGGAGATGAAGGGGGCATTCGGAGATGAAGGGGGCATAGCGGAGATGAAGGGGGCATTGACCAGGCACCCTCCCCTCATCAGAGCAGGGGGTGCCTGGTGTCGCCCCATTGACTTGAATGGGGCTCGGGTGCTCGGCCGAGCACTCGAGCCTCAGGGGGTGCTCGGTCAGAGCACCCGAGCACCCGAGCATCGGGGTGCTCGCTCAACACTAGACAGGAGCAATTCTGACCTTTTTGACTATGTCGTTGCATACCTCCCAAGTGTCCCTCTATATTAAGGACAGCCCTCTTTGAGACCCAAATCCCTCTGTCCCTCTTTCCCACCCTGGTGTCCCTCTTTTTAGGAGATCACATTATGTGGTTGTAAATAAGTATATCCCATTGCTCCACAGCCATAAAACTTGCATGAATGTTTGTATAAACGTCATTATATGTATTTATAAATTAGTCTGTGTAAAGAAAATACTTTGATGTTGCGCTAGATAATTTATTAAGTTACACAAAGAGGTGTCAGTAGGTCATGAAATCACCTATAAGCTATTGGTAATGCCCCGTCCACCAGCCACGCCCCCAGTAACACCCCCTAAAACAAAAACAAAACAAAAGTGTCCCTCTTTGGCCATTTGAAATGTTGAGAGTTATGTGTCTTTGTTCAACAGTGTTTTCCCTCTAAGTACTTTATTTTACCCATGAAAAATATTTACCATTTTTGTACACACAAACAGAGCCTTCTTTTTATATCACACTTATATGAATAGCCCAGCATTTATTTTAGTAAAATGAGAGAAAACGGTAAAAAAAAATGTAAAAAAACGCCATTTTTCTCTTGGGATCATTTGGCCACAATAGGTTAAATTTTTATGAAAGGTATGACCGGTCAGTCATACCTACGAAATGGGCAGTTTTAAGTGCTGCCATCATTTATGCCATGACAGTCCAGGACCGTTATGGGTCCTTAAGTGGAATCTACCCATGACGGTCCTGGCCCGGGTTAAGCACAGGTGAGTCAGTCACAATGAGTCACTGATTAACTCACCTTAATCAGGGATATGCTTACATCCTGGCCTGTTGGTAGTCCTTGAAGACTGGGCTTAGACGGCCCTGCCTTAGATGTTAGAGAGGTCTACAATACACAACATGTGGTAGATGTCTCTAGCATACTAGGGTTAGGGGACAAATTTGACTGGGGCTGTAGCATCTATGAAAGGCCAAGGAACAGCATGGATATATATATAGTACAGCAGTTTTTCTCAAGCTTCTCAAATGACTACAGCTCTCCATAGCAGGTTATAGCAACAGCGCTATTACTTCATGACAGTTTGAATTGTAATAACCTTTGAATAAAGAAACTGAAATACCTATGCAAGACTAAATACTTAACCCTTTGAATGGCAGAGAGGTATGGAATGCATTGCAAAGCAATGCTTTCCATACCCCTCTGGCACTCAAAGGGATAAGATTATCATAAAATAGATATTGCACAAAACAATATTGCATTGTTTGAAATGCTTTCATCTTTTTCATATCTACTTGTAGTACCTGTCCACAGTCCAGGGCTGGATCTCTCATTAGGCAATGTATGTAACCTCCTATATCTCCAAAATGTGAGGGATACCTCTCCTTTCCTGGCCATACACACATTCTAGGTTACAGATATGAGCAGAGCAATGTCTCTGAACCAGACACCAACTCCTGCTTGCCTTTTATTTTAACCCCTTAAGGACCGTCCGTGCACACATGAGGCCGTCACTTAAGGACCTTGGAGCGTTTTTTTTTTTTTTCTTTTTGCATTCGATTTCGGACTCCTCGAATTGCAGCAGCGTGGGGGGAGACCGGAGTTCCATGACGGTCATGGCACATCATGGGTCCTTATCTCAAATCCACCCATGACGTACCAGGACCATCAAAGGTCCTTAAAGGGATAGTTATACTTCATTTTATCTTTATTTTATTTTGTAGGCATTAAAAAACATAAAGAATGATATAAGTCTTATCTCTCAAACCTTTATGGATTGAGAGATATTCACAAGCAAAGTTTCCCCCTCCCTCCCCTTTTACCTAATGTAAGCCATCTCTTCTCAGATGTGGAATGCAGTCTATAGACCAGACAGATAACAGAAGGGGACAATCTTCTTCCTATGACAACAATGAAATCCCTGCCCCCCTTGACAGGTTTTTCAGGTTTTTCCCTTATCTTAATTGAAGATTGTCCCTCTCTGCAATCTACCTGGGCAGCTCCCTTCTGCTGTGGTTGAGAAGTGTTATATCAGTAAAAGGGGAGGGAGGGGGACACTTTGCTTGTGAATATCTCTTAAACCATAAAGGTTTGAGAGATAAGACTTATATCATTTTTCATATTTTTTTAATGCCTACAAAATAAAATAAAGTTAAAACGAAGTATTACTATCCCTTTAAGGGGTTAAGCAAAATTAAGCTGATAAAAGTTGCATTAATTACTTTCTAGTAAGACTGATGAACAGATCTAAAGATCGAAAGACATAAAAATGTATATTGTATTCCATTTTTGAATGGTAGTAATAAAAATGTTCAATTTACTGCAATTGTTTATTTAAAAATCGCAACTTACTAAATAAAAAATCTAAAGTTATCAAAGACAATCAGTCTCACCTGATGCTCCCGTTATATCCATTGCCTTGAGGTTTCTTGCTTTTATTATAGTGATTGTGAGCCTTCCCGCAGTAGGGAGATAACAGAGAGAAAACATCAAGTCACCGAGATCAACATTGTCCTGTAAAATACAAAACGTTCAAATTAAACATAAAGGCCAAACTCAAATTATTTATTTTTATATTTATATATTTTAATTATGTATTTATTATTAAAGCTTTTTGCGCTCATGCACTGTCAGTGCAGACGTCACTATGGAAAGATGTCTGCGCTGTTTCCTGGCTGTGAGTCCAAATTTGAACAGGGGTGGTAGTTCCACTTTAACACCAATAATCCACATAAGAAAACAGGAGCAATTCTGGAGCAAAACAATTCCACCATAGGTGACAAATAAATTGTCCCACTGATTTAAAAGAGGCTGTTAAAGTATTGCTTATTAGAAGTGGACCACATGAGTGGGCTGTGCCCACATTAACCCTTTGAGTGCCAGATGGGTGCGCAACCCCTCTGGTACTCAAAGGGTTAATTCACTGCACAGTGAGGCCGAGGAACAAAGAAGAGTGGTACCATTTTGCGGCAAAATCAATTGCACCATAGGGAAAAAAAATAAAAATGACCCAATTATTAAAATAGGGCATTTAACCCCTTGGATTCTAGAAAGGTCTAGAAAGGTATTGAGTTAATGAGTTAGAAGCTTCTAAATCAATGGGAAATACAGGACAGTTTATATACCGGTAATTCCTATGGTGCATGCTGTTCACTCTATAATTACACCCTTTACTTTGTACATCAGCCTCACTGTGTGGTAATACTGGCTCTGCACAAAAACAAATGAACAGAAAATGCCTCACTGGGCTGCTAACAGGTTAACTTCCTAAAAATGATTTGTATTGCAAGCAAATGGCTAGTACATTATAAAGGCAGCTTTTAGGTCTCTATTAACTAAACTTATCTTAAAGGGACAGGTCCACGTCAACACACTGAATGCACACCTCCCAAGTGTCCCTTTTTAGGAGGGACAGTCCCTATGTAAGACCCAAATCCCTCTGTTACTCTTTCCCACCCTGGTGTCCCTCTTTTTAGAAGATCGGACTGTGTGGTGTGTATATAATTGTATCACATTGCTCCACTGCAATAAAACTCACATTAACCCCTTAAGGACCACACACTACAGGGTGCTGTGCGTGGAGGACCAGCAAACTTTTTTTTTGCCTGGCTGCTCAGTGATCACATTAGGTGTGCTGTGATCACGAAATTACATGAAGTGCCAGGAGCTTCACCAGTCCTTAAATCCTGGACTGTTGTGACAATCCTGGCACATCATTGGTTGTTAAGGGGTTAATGTTTGTTTCAACTTCAGTAGATGTGTTTATAAATTAATATGTGTGAATAAAATATTTTGGTCTTACTATGAATCATTTATTCGGCTACCCAAAGAGGTGTTAAAAGGTCATGAAGTAACATAAAAATTCTCGTTAATGTCCCCCACCAACCATGTCGGCAGCACACCACCAAAAAAAGGTGTCCCTCTTTGGGAGGTATGTGAATGCTAGAAATTAATCCTTCACAGTGCGACCTCTTCAGAATTCAAGGGGTTAAAAGATGCATTTTAATCACTGGAAATCATGGGAATATTTGTTTCTCCTCTGTGGTAGCTTTAGTATGCCCCAGAATTACTCCTATTTCCTTCTGCGTATGAGACCCCTAGCCTGGTACTAAATTGCAATATCAATGCACGTAATACAAAATCTAAGTTATTGTGCTTGCTACGTGATATTTCAAAACATTTTGTGCTCGGTATGATAAAACAATAATTCCTTTGGAAAATGAATGAAACATTAAAGCAGCAGTAAACGTTTTTTATGAAAACACATATTTTTACAGAGCATTTCCTGCTGAATAAAACAAGGTCACTCCCATCGCTGTTAGATGTTTTATTTAAAATTTATAGCAGTTTAAATAATCAGGAAGTGAATTTACTGTGTTTACTTCTTGATAGTTCTAACTGACAGGAAGTGACAGGCCGTTTCTATCATATTCTATGCAGAACTGTATTTCTCTGACTTTTCTGACTTTCCTCACCATTAGAATATAACAAGAATTCTAATTAGAATCTGACCACTAGAGGGTGCTGCTAATGTAAAAAAAATCATGGGTTTAAACTGTAATAACTCTGGAAATATAAATCTCTCAGCAGTGGGAGTACCCTTATTTTACTCAACAGGAAAATCCCTACAATATATATTTTTTCATAAAAAAAGTTTACTGGTCCTTTAATAACTGAAATGAAAAAGACTGTATCCAGTTACATATCCTATACTCTAAATATATTATGTGATGCAGAAGGTCCATAATATAGCCTTGAAGGGATAGTAATGTTTGGAATTAAGTAGATCGCAGAGTCTTCTTTATTGTAAATCTAACACGTTGCTCTATATTTAGCAACTTACTATTATGTAGTTCTCAAGATATTCAATTTAGAAGATCCTCCTGCCACCCCTTCTGGTTGACCCCCACTGAATCTGCGATACGGTCGTGGGGCCGGACGGCTGCAGCGAGGGACAAACTTCAGTCAGTAAGTATACGGAAAATCCTACCTTCAGTGATGAGGAGGGCAGGATTTTCCTTTGCTTACATAAGATTGTCCCTCACTGCATCCATCCAAACCAGAATGAGAGTGCTTTACAATGTGTTGCGTACCCCTACGGCACTCAAAGGGTTAAGACTCACATACTTTATGAATAGAGAGGGGCTGCACTTAAAATCTTAATTGCCCCAGTTAAAAAGGAAGCCTGCAGCATCCAAGTAGTTAATTCTGAAGTCTCTAGCAGATTTGTTTGCAGCTCAGACTGAGAATCTATGAGTGGAGTGAGTAAAAACTATGGCTTAACACTTTTAAGGCTCGATCCAAATGTTGGCGTCGCCAGAAAAAACTGGAGACGCTGGTTTTAACGTCAATTGAGCAATGCAAATGTTCTACTAGAAACAAGAGACGCCAGTTCTGAAACAGACATCGCCCGTCACCAGAACAGCAAGATCTCACCCATAGAGGATAATATACAAACGACGCCAAAAGCTATTCAAATGTTGGAGTTAGGGCTAACTCGCGTTAAATTGCAACATTTCTCTCCAGAAATCTAACGCCTATTTTTTTTGGAGTACAGCACACAAGTAAGAGTAGAAAACCCACGTCTCCAGTTCTGAACAGCATTCTCTGTGCTTTTCCCTACCCAGCCACTAGGGGAACACAGAGAAGGCTTTCAGCACCATGGACCATCGACCCTTTTCAACGCCTTGTGAAAAGGGACGATTTGCACAAGGCGACCAGGCAGCTGGGCACAAAGCCAACGCGTGAGGAGAGGTATTGGAGGAAGCGGGCAGCAAGTACAAGCCTACCACCCGCTTCCTCCAATGTCTCTGTCCCCTCCTCCCGCTTTCTCCAATGCCTAGGGAATTATTAATAAAGTAATCATTCATAAATATAGATGAGGGGAGCGCTGCACTCACAGTGCAGCCTGCTCCCTCAGTTGTATGTTAACCCTTTCAGTGCCAGAGTGGTACACAACGCATTGCTTTGCAATGCGTTGCGTACCACTCTGGCACTCAAAGGGTTAACTTAGATCTCAACCATTAATGATGCCCTACTTACTGTGTCCCTTTGCTTTTAGTACTTTTGCTCCACTCTCAGTTTGAAGAAGAGTGGAGCAAAAGTACTAATAGCAATGGGACACAGGAGGTAGGGGGTTAACAATGAATGAGATCTAAGTTAAACTGTCTAATAATACTATTTTAATTAAAAAAAAGTTTAAAACACACACAAACACACATATATATATATATAGGCAAGGTATGTAGTCCATACGTTGTCTATTAACCCTTTGGGTACCAGAGGGGTAGGAAACATGCTAAGCAATGCTTTCCTACCTCTCTGGTACTCAAAGGGTTAATTGTGGAATAAAAGACAGATTTGTCCACTACATGGAAGTCCATGAGGTGGATGTGGATGGGGTTAGTATGTCCCATATATGCAATATATGTGACATACTAAGGGGGGGGATGTGGAAGGGGGCATTGTGTAGTGCTTAGTGTACTAGTTTTATTGATTTTAACCCTTTGAATGCCACAGGGGTGAGCAGTGCACATCCCTATGGCATTCAAAGCTGTCAATGGTGCTGAAAGCTTTCTCTGTGTTCCCCTAGTGGCTGGGTAGGGAAGCACAGAGAAAGCTATTCAGAACTGGAGACGTGGGTTTTGGATTTTCTGACTGAACTTGATACTTTGCAGTGCTGTGATTGGCTGTGGTGCTAGGTAACATTTTTATCGTGTGTTTTTAGGTAAGATTTTCTATGCGACGCAGGTTTAAGGTTAACGTGTATTTTGTTGGTTATCGCTCCTTAGGCTTTCTGGGTAAGGAAGATTTGAATCTCACGTTACCTGGTCTTGCTTAAGGAGCGAAGGCAGTTTTTTTCTTCACGTTGGTTTTAACGCCAACATTTGGATGGAGCCCTTAGTTCCTGGCTTTTGCACTGCACTGGGCACCACTTTGGCAGTCAGTGGGTTAAGATACAGGCTTTGGCTTTGCTTAACATCACCACCATCTAAAGGGGGCTGTTTTCTGATAATAGACATTTTACTGTTGCACAGTGCAAATTCAGGCTTTTTCTAAGCCCACCATAGAAGACTAAGTACGACATGACAGTTGCCCTTTAAAGATATGTCGGCTGAAGCACAGATGGATCGATAAAAATTACATAGCCTCTGACTAGCTCACCTATATTCTAGCACACATATCTTTAAATTCATTTCTGTTAGCAATCCCTGAGGAATGGGTTTAAAAGCCATTGCTTCAATGTGAACAAGCCCTGGACAGTTTGGAAAATGCATTTTATAAAGCCTGTGAAATCCTTCAGATTAATGAGTTCATAGAATGTGTTCCAGGAAATCGTTTAACATTTAACCTCTTCAGTGCCCTTTGAAGAAGATGCCAGATTGAAATGATGGGCTCTCAGGGATCACCAGGAAAAATTGTTAACTTATTTGACACTTGCAGATAACACCCCAACATCAGTTACTTTGAAGATGCTGATCAAAAGGTTATCAGAGGCATCTCCAATGCAATGTGGATGTCCTGAGCACCCACGGTGATAAAGGAGAAATATGCCCTAGGTAAGAGGCAGTTATTATTTCGGATGACTTGAATGTAGGCAAGCAATGTAGAAAAGCAGTAGGAAAGCACACTGGGTTCTTTTTTTGTATAAGAATAGGCATTAGCAGCAGGAAGAACAAGGTGTTAATGCCACTCTATTGATCACTGGTAATCAGTGGAATCCACAGAAATTGTTTCGGGAGAAAAGCCATAATACGACCTTCAGGCCAGCCCCCCAGACACCTATGTTTATATAGAGGGGGCCTCCCCCTCCGGGCGCCCATGCTGGTAATATCTGAAGGACAATAATAAATTGTAATCAGTTAAAAAAAGAGAAAGTAACATGGTGCGAGTTCTTCATGAAACAGGGTATCAGGATTGACTCAAACAACTTAAGTATAGCTTGGAAGAAAGGAGAAATGGGTGATAGGATATACATCTTTAACTATATTAAATGTAATATCATTCTAGAGGTAAGAATTTCTAGAAAAAATATGAGTATTAGTAAAAGAGATCATGATCATTAAGTTTGAGGGTGGAAAATCCAGAAGTAATGTGTGTTAAAGTGATAGTAATGTATATATATATATTGGAAGGAGCATTCACAGGACTTTAGAAGAAGTGAAAAAAACAAAAGTTTATTGACAGATCACCATTTCATTTAACTCATTGTAACCTTCTTCAAGATAAGAAGCAAGTGAAATAACCCCCTACATACACCGTTAGTACTACGTGCTACATGCTGACGTCATGTACAGTGAGGTGATTTTGTGAGAAAAGTGGGAGGTACTACCTATGATCCTCAGATACAGTATGAGGATTGCATGCACCTTGATTCTTGGGCTTACACTAGTACCGTTGCTATGTAAATTAAGCCAGTAGGTGATTGCATGGAAAAAGTGATTAAGTTGTGCACATATGTTGTACTACTATTGTGAGATGATATGGTAAGTTGTGTGGAATAAAAGAAATGAACCAAATGTTTCTACCTCACCCAGCTACGTTGGAAAAACAGAGACAACCTTTAAAGAAAGAATGGCCAACCACAGATCCACGATACGTGCAGCACTACACTCAGACAATTCAGACAAACCTGTGGCCAGATACTTTTTGGAGCAGCAACATACAGTGGCATCTCTTAAGATCATCTTAATAGATCTATACATCTTGCTGGCATGAATTGAAGCACCCAAGTGCTCTTTTCAACAAGCATGAGTGCTTCTGACGCATCTCTCTCTCTCTCTCTCTCTCTCTCTCTCTCTCTCTCTCTCTCTCTCTCTATATATATATATATAGATATTTAGTAGGGTTTATCCTTGTGAGTAAAACAAGGGCAATCCCACTGCTGAGAGGTTTTTTATTAAAAGAGATTGCAGCTCAAACATGACATTTTTAGGTGCAGTATCACAATGGGCTGTAATATTACAGTGGTGCTGTTTCTATACCATCATATGCACAGCTCTGGCCGGTTGACCATAAACCTCCATAAGATGGTGCAGCAACCGTGCCACTGTAACATTTCAGGCCTCTGAGAAACTGCACCGAAAAATCCATGTTTGAGCTGCTATAACTTTTCAGTAAAACACCTCTCAGCAGTGGGCGTCCCCTTGTTTTAATAAGGAGGATAGATTCTATAAATATATTTTTCTGCATATTAAGTGTTACAATCCCTTTAAGCACTACTTTATGGAAAGGATGATAGACTCTTGGAACATCCTCTCAGCAGAGATGATAGGGACTAATACTGTTCGGGAATTCACAGGGATAGTGTAAAGGATAAGTCCACTGCCCTGAGGAGCTGAATCTGAATGGGCGTCTGAAAAGAAACTCCTTCATTGGTCACTTGAGAAAGACTGGACTGTGGGACTCTGAAGTCTCTTCGTTCAGTCTCATTGAGCTGCAATAGACACTAAAGAAGGGCTTCCAAGCTCAATACTAAGGGCTTTATTCATTAAGCTAAATAGGTGTAAATATTGAGCAAACAAACTGAACTATTGTGTGAAAAAAACTCCAAAAATTCCATTAATTGTGCTTTTAAAGGGATAGTATTACTTCATTTTATCTTTATTTTGTTTTGTAGGCATTAAAAAAACATGAAGAACGATGTAAGTCTTATCTCCCAAACCTTTATGGTTTGAGAGATATTCACAAGCAAAGTTTCCCCTCCTGCCCCTTTTACCTAGTGTAAGCCATCTCTTCTCAGATGTGGAATCCAGTCCATAGACCAGACAGATAACAGCAGAGGACAATCTTCTTCCTATGAGAACAATGAAAGCCCTACCCCCCTTGACAAGTTTTTCAGGTTTTTCCCTTATCTTAACTGAAGATTGTCCCTCTCTGCAATCTACCTGGGCACCTCCCTTCTGATCTGGCTGAACAGTGTTACATCAGTAAAAGGGGTGGGAGGGGGATACTTTGTCATTGAATTACTCTTGAACTACAACTCTGACAGAATTGAAATAACACTCTCCAAAGTCCAAATACTATGATGATTAATTAGAGCTGCTTTTATGATGAAACATTACTATCCCTTTAATAACATTAATACTAGATTAATACTAGAGCGTAGCCGGATCATTCATTATGGCAATCTAGGCTACTGCCTAGGGCCCACCCTGCAAGTGATGGGTCACAGGCAGAGTCTCTGCTGTTGCTGTCTCTAACCTCTTGTGTCAGATGTCCTTTTTTGTTGAAAGAGACCAGCATCATCCAGTTGCTCCCACTTCCATTAAAGCTACAATGCCAGTGCCTGCGAGCAGCACTCTGTGTCAGAAACACCGAATCAAGAGATCTGGGGCCTCAAATTAGTATCTTGCCTAGGGCCCTATGGAGTTTTAATGTATTAATATACAGAGAAGTCTCCATTGCATTACTTTACAATGAGTTATATATTGACTACTATTCAAGGGCTACATCAACAGACATTTTCATTTCTCTCTTATGATAGAGTCTTTGCTCCAGAATTGCACATTTTAGTTTGATGGATAAAGTTGTAATTGTCTAAGAAGGAAGCACACACTGCACAAAGTTGTTAGCTGTGAGCCACAAAACTTTGGCTATGAATTTTAGTCCACCGCCAGGTGATGGAGTCCACTTTCTCCCCCCCACCCACTAAAAAGATGACAGTAGCTGTTTGGAGGCTGCACAGTGCAACTCAAGGCTTTTTACAAAATCTGCAAATGAGTAGGAGCAGACTTAGTAAAACATGTTTATTGCCCTTTAGAGGTATGTTTAGGAATGTGTAGGGGAGTTGATAGGTTCCCAAAAGACCTGGGCCTTGGATCCAACTAAATCTTTATTAGTGCACCATGCAGCACAATTACACCATTATGATCTATGAAATTAGCACCTGACCACACCACTACATCCCTCAAACTGGTAACAAGACTAGGGAAACGAGACCTGGGACGTTAGGCCCCTCAGCCTATACCTAGAAAAATTCAGTGTAATATGTGGCAGTTAATTTAAAGGGATAGCAATACTTCATTTTATCTTTATTTTATTTTGTAGGCATTAAAAAAACATGAAGAATGATATGTCTTATCTCTCAAACCTTTATGGTTTAAGAGATATTCACAAGCAAAGTATTCCCCCCCTGTTCAGCCAGATCAGAAGGAAGGTGCCCAGGTAGACTGCAGAGAGGGACAATCTTCAATTAAGATAAGGGAAAAACCTGAAAAACTTGTCAAGTGGGGAAGGGCTTTCATTCTTTTCATACAAAGAAGATTGTCCCCTTCTGTTATCTGTCTGGTCTTACAACCAGATTCCACATCTGAGAAGAGATGGCTTACACTAGGAAAAAGGGGTGGGAGGGGAAACTTTGCTTGTGATATCTCATAAACCATAAAGGTTTGAGAGATAAGACTTATATCGTTCTTCATGTTTTTTTATTGCCTACAAAATAAAATAAAGTTAAAACAAAGTATTACTATCCCTTTAACAGAAGGATTTAACAACAGGCTATAGCTGAAGACTTTGATTTTGCAAACTGATCCTTCTCTTGCATATTCTGCAGAGCAATATACATAGGGCAGGAACTGTCCTTTGCTATGTGTTTCCATTCAAGGTGTTTATGTCTATGGTTGATTGTGAGAAGATGTGAACTGTATACTGTGGAATGCTCATCTGTTGCTTCAGACAGCTAAAGACTTACAGTGCAGCTGTTACATGTTTTAAATGAAGCATATCCCAACTGTGAGAGTACACATTTTCATTTAGAAGGAAAATCTTTAAATTATATATTTCTGGAGAAAATTAACCGCACTATTTGGGAATCTCATTGATTTAAATGGCGTTTTGAACCTCTTGACTGATCGAGGGTTCTCCAGTTCATGGCATGGCGAAGCAATGTGTTGGCAAACTCTGTTACTGAAGTGGTTAAAATTCCTATTTGGCATTTGTTATTAACCTCCTATGGTTCAGTTGGTTTGCTCCAGAATTTCTTACATTCTTAATACATCAGCCTCTCTGTATCACATCAAAATATGATGGTCTGTTCAAGAAATAGGCAATCTGTGGTTCTCTGTCTTTTAGGGACTGCAACTTTCATCATCCCCCAAACATCCGCTGGCTTACTGGGGATTCTGGGAGCTATAGTCTATAATAGGTGTATTCCTACAGCTTTATATGAGGAGGCTGTTCTGTTCTTACTGTCTTCAGTTCCTCAGTCCTTAGTGCCTGTGTTTAAAGGGATAGTAACACTTCGTTTTAACTTTATTTTATTTTGTAGGCATTAAAAAAACATGAAGAACGATACAAGTCTTATCTCTCAAACCTTTATGGTTTAGGAGATATTCACAAGCAAAGTTCCCCTCCCCACCCCTTTTTCCTAGTGTAAGCCATATCTTCTCAGATGTGAGTCTGGTTGTATGACAGGACAGATAACAGAAGGGGACAATTTTCTTTGTATGAAAACAATGAAAGCCCTTCCCCCCTTGACAAGTTTTTCAGCTTTTTCCATTATCTTAATTGAAGATTGTCCCTCTCTGCAGTCTACCTGGGCACCTCCCTTCTGATCTGGTTGAACAGGGGGGGGAATACTTTGTTTGTGAATATCTCTTAAACCATAAAGGTTTGAGAGATAAGACTTATATCGTTCTTCATGTTTTTTTAATGCCTACAAAATAAAATAAAGTTAAAATGAAGTATTACTATCCCTTTAAGGCTTTATATAAAAGGGAAGTCTTATAAAACATACAGAACATTAGGCCATTTTATTATTTACTGACTTCTAATATGGGCATCAAATATACAGCTGTTAGAATCACTGCATCTCTCTCCTGGTGAGACTAAGCTGGTTTATTCAGTGGAGAAGCTAGCATGTTGGATCATAGATTCAGTGGCACTAATCTTTATCTTGTATAATACCAGCTGCAATATACTGTACCAGCAAAGCACAGCCAGCTCCTTTACTTCCCTTGTACAGCGACAACCTATTTTATTATTTAGAGAACAAGGAACACACCTCCAAATACTAACCCCACTTAACTTACTATAGTGCAAAAATCTTAATGGCCCAAGGAATTTTGCTCTTGTAGCTTCAGGCAGAGCGCATGTGAAGTGAGCAGAGTTTGTGTCGTGTGGTCCTGCTAGCAACTGTCATGTCTGCCTCCATGGAAATCACATCCAGAACTTTTATGCATTAATGTATCAGGGCATGGTTAGTCAATTGTTGGACCTACTGCTGTCAGGAACTACAACTCTCATTATCCCCAATCAGTACACAAGTAGTCGTGGCTGATGGGAAACATAGTCCACAACATATGGATGTCCAGCAGTTGACTACCCCCTATTTTAGGGCATGAATAAAAAATAAAAAATTGCAGCAATGTTGGGGTGAACCACATGTGCCTTAAGGAAAAGCAATTCCCAATGAAATAAATGGGATTTTAACTACTTGGCTAACTTGTTTTATTTGCTAAAGAGAAAATATGCGTAAGAGGGGATCTTGTTAAATTGTATAAATATATCTGAGGTCAAGACAAAGATCTCTCTAATGAGCTTTTCATTCCAAGGCCGGATCAGCTAGTGGCCACCAATTATGTTTAGAGGAAAGGAGATTTCAACTTAAGCTGAGGAAGGCTTTTTCAGTAAGGTCTGTTAAATTGTGGAGTTCTTTACACAAGGATGTGGTAATGGTAGATACAATTAATACATTTAAAAGAAGATTAGATGCATTTCTAACAGAAGGGACATATAGGGTTATACTGTGTATTAGTAGGTAAAACAGCAAGTTCTATAAACAGACATACCCATTTTGGAGTCAAGAAGGCTTATTTAATTCTAATTTTCTGAGGTTGAACTTGATGGACTTGGTCTTTTTTCAATGTAATTTACAGTGTAATTATGCAGTTATGTAACTATGGATGTTAGAGAGGCCTACAACTCAATCATCTGCCTGTGGAATTCATTCACTCCCACATTCTGAATTGTGGTTGTGGTCACAATGCACCTGCACCAGACTCCCACTCCAGGTTAATGGTGGTCATTTTTATATGCTGATTTGACAAGTTTATCTACCAGTTTATCTGATCAATATTTAATCCTATATATCAGATGTAGGTTGGTTGTACACATACAGCAGTACTGCTAGATAGAACAATATTCTTTCAGGCTTTCTGCACAAAAGAAAAATGATACAGTTTATCACTAAGCACATCACTGATTACAATGTATCATTCTACCAGATCAGCATTATTCAGAATTGATATATTCCCTGTGCAACAATGACTGTGTTAATTTACAGTCTGTTATCAGATAGGCAGAAATAACTACAGCTCACATTGAGCCATATTTTTCTTTCTCAAATATATACAAGTCATGAAGGGTATTATTAGCAGGGAAAAGAAATTAGACAGGGAATAAATATAATTTATATATTAAATACCTTATTGATTGATTGACTAGGTCCATCAGAAAACATTTTAAATAGAGATTTGTCCCCCGGGTCAAAGTAATTTTCATTCCTGCCTTAGATGACTGTGAGGTAGCTGGTGAAATAGCTCAGTGGCAACTTCCCTGAGTAGGGAGCCTGTTTAAACCTCATGGTTGCAGGTTCAAATCCTGGCAGGGTTGACTCAACCCTTCATCCTTATGAGGTTGATGAATGAGTACCATTGATTGGGTAATAATAACTATTATTTCAGCTGCTGTTTTGGTTAATTCCAAGAGCGTGCGCTGAAAGCGTTTTAAATCACACTGGGAGAAAGGTGCTATATAAATACTAGTTATTATTATTATAAGTCTGTGGAACACTTAAGTATCGAAGAGATAAAGAGCTGTCTGAACTTGTCTGGTATAGGATTTCTGTGGCAGGACACAGTGGATGTTGGTGGGGGCGGGTTCATGTGAGGAGTGGGCTGGGTCTAAAGGTGCGCTAATGGCACCTGACATGTAAATCTTATCCTGGATTGATTTTTTCTAGATCTTCAACAATTGGATACTGGTGGATTTTTTTAATCTCCAAAACATACTAACTATTTGCATTTATTAAGGCTTGACCATCAATGATGAGAATGTCTGCTGTGTTCAAAGTGGAATCATTTTGGGGGAACCAATTGCACCACAGAGGAGACGTTAGAACATCCTATTATTTAAATTGGACTTTTGACCACTTGAATACTAGAGATGTCTCCACTGCATTGTTTCTCAGTGTGTTGGTCACCTACGTAGCCTTCAAAAGGTTAACTCTTTGAGTGCCAGGGAGGTATCCAATGAATTGCATTTAAATGTGTTGCATACCTCTCTGGAACTCAAAGGGTTAAATGCCCAATTTGCAAGAAAATGTATTGTTTAACAGATGCTAATGCCAGTCATAGACTACGGGAATATAATATGCTTCTTCACCACAAATACATCTTGTGATACTCAACACTCATTCATTATGCTGCTTTGTCCTACATTGTAATTGCACTACCCAATGACGAAGTAGACTGTGGTGCTACGAAACGCGTAAGGATTTCCATACACAATAAAGTGTTTCATTGTTCTATATATAAAATTCACACTTTGATTCTTCTACACCTTTTTGGCTGGGTCGGGCCTTGGGAGTACCGCACTACATGTTAATCTGGTGAGTGCGGTCCTATTAGACATTGTTTACACTATCGATCTAGCAGATACTTCCTTAGATGGAATTGTTTGTGTTTTTTCCGCAAGGTCCTTGATCATGGGGTTTACTACTATCGCAGCCAGGTCGGGCTTTTTTTACGCACAGACTCAAGCAGTGATTCTGTGAGTTTGGTCCTTTCTGGGGACATAGATATATTACATCTACAGATTCGCTCTTAGAGATCTTTTCTCTTCTTTCACACTGCTTAGGATTTGTGCACGCCAGACTGTGACTGCGATCTACTGTCAGACGCAGATATTGATACAACTGACCGGTATATGAATTTACAATACTCGATCTATAGACATTTGCTCCCTCTCTAAAGAACTTCTACTGTGATTGCCTACAAATTGTATTTTTACATTTAGATCACCTCCAGGAGTTGCGCTTGTTCTTTTTTGTATACAATTGCACTACCCATCTTTGTGTTATGTTTACAGAAATATTTTGGCTAACATTTGAATCTAGACATGCCTTTCGCCTCTCTTATCTAGTATATAACCACTTCTCTGGTAAGCTGCCAAATTCCCTGAGCAGTTTGCTCACTCCAGCTCTCAAATACTAACTATAACCTTTGCTCCACTGCTAACAACTCACTGAGTATACCAGAAACTGGTTGATCTGCCTTCTCCTTCAGAGCTCTGAAAGCCTGGAATAACGTACCTGAAAAAATGTTCTCCCATTCTAAAATCACTAAAAATAATTACTTCTCTGTTACATGTAGCTTTATATAATTGTGTATATATGTATTTGTTTATATATTGTTTCTCTAGTTTGTGTAAATATGTAACTTCATACTGTAAAACTGCTCCAGGACATACTTTTTTTTTAATTTTAATTATTTTTAATTAGATTTTAAAACATACAGCCAAGAAACAGTACAGAAAATATCACATCATACTGTCAAGCAGTAAAACATCCCCTTCCACTATACCGTCTCAATCCATAACCCAATCACCTATCATTCCATAAGAGAATTCACTCCAAACACCCTATAAAACACTCATCCAACAAACACAACCCTTTCAACCCTAAGATCCAGGAGTGCGGGGAAACCCTATCCCATTGGGGTTATTTCCTCCCTTCCATCGGGACCCCTTGGGGCTCCAGTGCCACACAAGCCAACCACGGGCGCCAAATCTTCTCATATTTCTGAACCTTGACCTCTAGGACATAAACATATCTCTCCATCTTTGCCTGATGCGTAAGCTGAATTGAAACCTCTCTCCACGTAACAGGTTCCTCCTTCCGCCACTTTCTGGCCAAACACAGTTTCGTTGCCAACAATACATGAATAATGAGAGATTTCTTAGACCTTCCCATACTCTCTAAATCCATATGGAAAAGCCAAGTCTGTGGCGTCAGAGAAAATCTGGGCACCAGATTTTGACCGATCCAATTATTAATCTCCTGCTTAGTCTCTCTCCAGGACATACTTGAAAAAGAGATAAATCTCAATGGCTTCTTCTTGGTAAATCATTTCCTAAGAAAATCCATTTGGGAATGCTTGTTTGCTCTCTACAGTGTAGTTTATTTGCTTCATATTTACTCTGACTTACTCTATACGGCCCACGAGTTTCCATTAATGTTGATATGATGCAAAGTAGTCCTGAAGAGTAAACTGGAAACTGTGCTGTTCTTATGGTCTGCCTACTTGAATACACTTTATGAATGTGGGAATTGAGAATACTAAACATTACCTTATTAGTATTAGTCATAGGAAATGTGATGAATGCAAATTGCGTAGGAGAAAAAATCTAAACAAAACATCACTGTAGCATTAATTTGGGCTTAGAAAACAAATGAATCCTTAATTACAGCAACAGATCATTTCCACTGGAAATACTGAAACTACATTCCTCAGAATAACTTTACATAAATATAGAGATCAAACACATCATGGTTTAATTAATGTTCAGGAACTCAGTTCCTATTGCCAAGGTGAGAACCTTTTCATAATGAGCAAGTCTTACTGCGTTCACACAAAATTACTATAATGTTTTTGTGTTCTTAATAAGTTTTGCAGAAAATTAGACTTGAAGGAGCAGTAAACCTTTTTTATGAAAAAACAAACAATGTAATATTTTTTTCTGCTGAGTAAATCAAGGGTACTGCCCCTGCCAGGAGCTGTGTCTTTCCAGAGTTATTACGTTTGAAATTTGTTTTTTTATATTAACATTGGCCTCTATTGGCAAGATTACAGGTAGTTATTATTTTGCATTCTATAGGACAAATGAGTCACTGACAACAGTTCTCCTTACAATATTATAGTAACTGCTTTGTCACTTCCTGTCTATTTGAACTCTCAGGAAGTAATGAAATTGTCACTCACTGTTATAACATGAACCGTTACAACTTTTGAATAAAACTTCTGCCAACAGCGGCAGTACCAGTGACATATAAGTTTTCATTAAAAAGTTCACTGCTTCTTTAAAAGCAAAATTTTTTTGCTATCAAAAATACCCATTTTTTCTTCTCTATTCATTTTACCCTTTGAGTGCCAAAGAGGTGACCAATGCATTGCAGTGCAGTGCATTGGATACCTTTCTGGCACTCAAACGGTTAACCCATTGAATGCCCGAGCTGTCCCTATCTCAATGTAAAGTAATGCATTGTATACTTCTCTAACATTTAAGGGGTTTGAATCAATGGGGATTTTGCAGGCAAAATAATTTGTGTAAAAAGAGATCACACATTATTTAGAGTTTCCTTTAACCCTTTCTTTCAGAGCTTTAAAGGTATAGTAATGGCTCTAGTAAATTGCAGCTCCAGCACTTCTTTAAAGGGATAGTAGTGTTTCATAATAAAAGCAGCTCCAATTAATCTTCATAGTATCTGGGCCATGGAGAGTGTTATTTCTCTACTGTCAGTGTTGTAGTTCAAGAGTAATTGAATGATACAGTATCTACCTCCCACCCCTTTTACTGATGTAACACTGCTCACCTCAGAGCAGCAAGGCTGTCCAGATGGATCACAGAGAGGGAGAATCTTCAATTAGCATAACGGAAAAAAACGAAAAACCCTGTCAAGGGGGGGGGGCAAGGTTTTCATTGCCCTCACAGTAAGAAGATTGTCCCTTGCTGTGAGCTGTCTGGTCTCAAGACCAGATTCCACATGTGAGGGGAGGTGGCTTACACTAGGTAAAAGGGACGGGAGGAGGATACTTTATCATTGAATTACTCTTGAACTACAACTCTGACAGTATTGAAATAACACTCTCCATGGCCCAAATACTATGAAGATGAACTGGAGCTGCTTTTATTATGAAACATTACTATCCCTTTAAAGACGAATTGGAGCTGGAATTTAATAGAGCCATTACTATCCCTTTAAAGCACTGAAAGAAAGATTGATGAAGATTAATTGGAGCTGCTGGTTTTGTGAAACATTACTATCCCTTTAAGCTTTTTATAACACCAAGTGCTATGTTTAATTTATCAAAGTTCTGTAGTTCAAAAGCTATTCAAGCTAAAAGTATCCCCCTTCCGCCCCTTCTTTCCCTGTGGCATGCTGCCTATAAGCGTGGTCAGGATGAGCGCGGCTAAGGACAATCTTCAGTATGAAAAAAGGAAAACCCTGCCCTTTTTTGTCAAGGAGTGCAGGGTTTTCCTTATAGTTACTGTATGAAGATCATCCCTCACTGCATCTGTCCTTTCCCACAACCATATTGCAGCTGTAAGGGGAGGGGACCAGAAGGGGCAGGAGGGGGATCATTTTAGCTTGAATAGCTTTTGAACTACAACACTGTAAGTAATGACATAGCAGCAGGTGTTATGAAAAGCTTGAAGAAGGATCGGAGCTGCATTTTAACCCTTTGAGTGCCAGAGGGGTACGCAACGCATTGCGAAGCAATGCATTGCGTACCCCTCTGGCACACAAAGGGTTAATACAGACATTACTATCACTTTAAGCAACGCTTTTGATTTCTAAGCAATAATTAAAGGTGACAAATCTAAGAGATCCAACAATATTCCAGTGGGTTGTATAATATGGCATGTTTCTTCTCCAAAATCCCAGTAGTAGATATTAAAAGTCTCATCAAAGATTTCATCTGGGGACTTCAGAGAATGTGTCTATTTGTATGTCTGCTCTGTTGACCTGCTAAGTGGGGACATCTTGCTTTTCAGTATTCACTCTGGCTGTGCTGATGATTTTTATGCATTCCTTAGAGGAAAGGGACAGCTGAAATGACGCACGCAGCTATTGGTTCATATTATCATCCTCTAAACGAACCACTCATCGTCCTCCTCATTTCATTTTAAATAGTCTGAATGGAAAGCTGGAAAGAGGCCAGCAAACTAATATGAAACGTTTCTGTAGCTGCACATCCCAGTGTTCTAAAATAAATACAATACCTTCTATCTTATTAAAAAATCTTCTGTTTCACTCTGTAGACTAGGCATACTTTATATGTTTAAACCAAAAATGAAAAATGATATTGACATTTTCAGAATCATTTTAACCCTTTGAGTACCATAGAGATATACAACGCATTGTGCTGCAATGAGTTGGATACCTCTCTGACACTCAGAGGCTTCAGGAAGAACGAATATTGCCTGATAATATCCCCTCCCCCTCCAAAACACACACACACACACACACACACACACACTTATCTTACTGTGGCCAGACAATCCTAATGGCTATTATGACCTTGTTCTCTCGATCCTACTTTAAAGGGATAGTAACACTTCGTTTTAACTTTATTTTATTTTGTAGGCATTAAAAAAACATGAAGAATGATATAAGTCTTATCTCTCAAACCTTTATGGTTTATGAGATATTCACAAGCAAAGTTCCCCTCCCCGCCCCTTTTACCTAGTGTAAGCCATCTCTTCTCAGATGTGGATCAGGTTGTATGACAGTACAGATAACAGAAGGGGACAATTTTCTTTGTATGAAAACAATGAAAGCCCTTCCCCCCTTGACAAGTTTTTCAGCTTTTTCCATTATCTTAATTGAAGATTGTCCCTCTCTGCAGTCTACCTGGGCATCTCCCTTCTGATCTGGTTGAACAGGGGGGGGGGATACTTTGTTTGTGAATATCTCTTAAACCATAAAGGTTTCAGAGATAAGACTTATATCATTCTTCATGTTTTTTTAATGCCTACAAAATAAAATAAAGTTAAAATGAAGTATTACTATCCCTTTAAGAAGTAACATCTTAAATCAGTCCTTGAAATCATGACAATGGAGGCAGACATGACAGTTGCAAGCAGGACCACAGGACCTCAAGTTCTGCTCAATGCATCAATAATCTTAAATCTTTAAGGGTAGAGGATTGTGCAATGTATTGCTTCACAATGTGTTGTACACCTCTTTGGTTCTTAAATGGTTAAACAGGCTGCTACAGTGACTCAAACGGAGTTAAAAGGATAGTAATGTTTCACAATAAAAGTAGCTCCAATTAATCTTCATAGTATTTGTGCCATGGAAAGTGTTATTTTGCTACTGTCTGAGTTGTAGTTCAAGAGTAACTGAATGATAAAGTATTCCCCTCACGCCCCTTTTACTGATGTAACACTGCTCACCTCAGAGCAGCAAGACTGTCTGGATGGATCTCAGAGAGGGAGAATCTTCAATGAGTATAAGGAAAAACCTGGAAAATGTCAAGGGGGGCAGGGTTTTCCTTATACTCACAGTAAGAAGATTGTACCTTGCTGTGAGCTTCCTGGTTCCAGAACCAGATTCCACATCTGAGGGGAGGTGACCAGTGTTACACTAGGTAAAAGGGGTGGGAGGGGGATATTTTATCATTCAATTACTCTTGAACTACAACTCTGACAGTATTGAAATAACACTCTCCATGGCCCAAATACTATGAAGATTAATCAAAGCTGCTTTTATTGTGAAGCATTACTATCCCTTTAACTGCAGAAACCGTCATGTCCAAATCCATGGACATGACATCCACGACTGATTGAACAAAGGAACCAGGATAAAAGTTATAGGGGACATTAGGATTTCTTGGACAAAATAAAGTAGGTGGGGGGGTTATTAACTGGAGGTATTAGTTTTCCTTCTATAGTTATTAAGTGCAGTGAACAATATGCACAAAGTAGGGTGGATCAATTCAAGTGTAAATCAACTGTATTGTGGGGAAAAAATACAAATTAAAACTGATTTAAGTACATGGACATTTTTATTTGTCCCCTGTAGTATAATTGGTTTGCTCCAGAATTGTTTCTCTTTCTTTATGCACAAAGACAAAACTTCCTTAGTCACCAAAATTAAATTCTAAAATGAATCAATAACATTCTAATAAATACATTTCAGGGCTTAAAATTGTAAGTCCTTTGCTACTAGCCAGACCTGAAAAGTTGCTCACCACTGCAAGCCATAACATAGCCACCAGGGCTGAATTTCTACTCGCCAGGGCTAAATTTTCACTCGCCATTGGCTAGTGGCAAGTGGAAATTTTGAGCCCTGAATAATTAATGAATCAATATTATTCAAATTCACACCTAAAAGGAAACCATCTACTGTTATGTGTTTGCTATCCCTACCAACCAAGGAGTTAAAAAATAATGGCTTTTAGGTCTATAAGGGCCAAGGGGCAAGTGATGCAATTCTGGGGCAAACCAACAACACTTCAAAAAAGCCCCACTGATTTATATAACGCTTTTAACCCCTTGAATTTTAGAAATGTCTCCAACACATTGTTTTGCATTTTCTAGCATTCAGTGGTTTAATCCTTTGAATGCCAGAGAGGTAACCAATGCATGTCCCTATGGTGCAGTTGGCTTGTCCCATAATTACCTTCTGCACCTATATACCTATGTGTATAAAATCTAACAGGGCCAGATTTAGATATCTTTCCCCTAAGTCAGAAACCTTTGGTACCCAAGCCCCACCCATGGCCACACTCCTATCATAATCCCTGCCTGAGCCAGATTCACAAATACACAACATGTAACATAAAAGCAAATATAAAATCTCTTAAATTACATGGCCATTCTAGAAGTCTAAAAGTGTGTTAAATTAGGAAAAAAATGCATATTACAGTAATATATAAAGTGCTAAATAAAGCATCCACCACAGACCATGAGCAGTAGTGTTGAGCGAGCGTGCTCGGCCGATGCTCGGATCGGCTCGAGCATCGCTCTGCTCTGCACATGGCGGTACTCGTACGAGTACCGCCATGTGCTCGCCCGACATGCTCGGGTGAAGAGGATCTGTGCCGGAAGAGGCACAGATCCGAAGACGCTCCGCTGGACCACCAGGGAATGGAGGTACGGGGGCATTGCGGAGATGAAGGGGGCATTGCGGAGATGAAGGGGGACATTATGGAAGAGGGGCATAGACTCTATGCCCCTCTTCCACAATGTCCCCCTTCATCTCCGCTATGCCCGTCTTCCACAATGTGCCCCTTCATCTCCGCTATGCCCCTCTTCCACAATGTCCCCCTTCATCTCCTATGCCATAGAGGAGATGAAGGGGGACATTGTGGAAGAGGGGCATAGCGGAGATGAAGGGGGACATTGTGGAAGAGGGGCATAGAGTCTATGCCCCTCTTCCACAATGTCCCCCTTCATCTCCGCTATGCCCCTCTTCCACAATGTCCCCCTTCATCTCCGCTATGGCATAGGAGATGAAGGGGGACATTGTGGAAGAGGGGCATAGCGGAGATGAAGGGGGACATTGACCAGGCACCCTCCGCTCATCAGAGCAGGGGGTGCCTGGTTTAATGCTCGAGTGCTCCCATTCATTTGAATGGGGCTCGGGTGCTCGGCCGAGCACTCGAGCATCAGGGGGTGCTCGGTCAGAGCACCCGAGCACCCGAGCATCGGGGTGCTCGCTCATCTTTAATGAGCAGTTGTCCAGTGAATGTGCACAGGGATTTTATTGGCCACGCCCATAACTCAGCATAACTATGGAGTCCAGGACTGAATTTCCCAACAGGCGGAGTAGACAGCTGGCTAAAGCAAGACATTTTGAGGAATTGTGGGTGTGGCCATAGCACTTTAAATGTCCCTGTGCCAGTTTTATACCTCTTTACATGCTATTATTTAACCCCCCTGGATAATGGAGAGATCTCCAATTTACTGAGAAGCAATGCATTGGCGATCACTCTAGCAACCAAGGGGTTAAAGCTGTTTTTTTTTTTTTTTTTTTTGTGTGTGTGTTTTGTTTTTGCCCTTCCTTGTTATAGGCTAAGAGTATTTTCTGTGCCAGGAAACAGTAGATGGGACTGGCGATCGGGGTCATGTGAAGAATAGGGGTGTGGCCATGGGTGGAGTTAAGGGTGCCTAGGCAGCCTGAGATATAAATCTGTCCAAATCTAAACATATCTGTTTGCTGTAAAGAAGGGGCTTTCTAGCTACTGGTTGAGGGGGATTACAGTCCTTGGGTCCTGTTGCCTGCTACTGGTTGAGGGAGCTTAAAGCCATCTTAGGTCATGTAATGGTGTTCATCTTCCCAGTAATGATGCATTTGGACTGCATGCGCAATAAATAGGGTGGCCCAAACTCTGGGTGTTTTGAAAACCTAGCAACTCCCTTGCTTCCATGCCATTCTGCTTGATATACCACATAATTCAACAGAGCATTCATGTTTTTGTAGTTAAATGGATTTATTTCTCAATAGGTCAGGAGAGAGAAACCTGAGTCAATCCAGCTGTTGGGGTCTATAATTAGGAACTGTATTTCTCAGCAGCTGGAGAGCCTCTGGTTGCCCACTGCTGCTGTTGGTGATTGAATGTCCTGCATCATTGCGTCAATAACAGCAAGTGGCTTTAACAAAGATCTGTGTCTCTGAGCCTGCTGTTCCAAACCTCTGTGCCAATGGATACTGCTGTGTGCTCCTCGCCCTGCTGCCCCTATTATCTGCTTAAATGGAGAGTTTGTGGCTGTGATTATAGGCTTAGCTGTAATCAATATGCCATCTGCATGATGCATCTATATTCAGCTATTACCTATAGCCAATCTGGCTGGCCTCTGGCCCCTACATACCCATCAAATTCTCTTGCTAGCATTAGATCATTGTGTCCTTATCAGAGATATAGCCTGTCCTACTCTGGAGCTCAGTTTGGGTCTTGTTTTGTGCTAGTTCTACTGTGGTGGACAGCAAAGGACTGTTCTTGTGCACTGAATAACCCTTCACGTTTTATTCCTCTCTACATAGTTATTTGATGTGTTTAAATTGCTGATTTTTGTGATGTTTGATAAGAGGTAATCAGTGTGGGATTGTGTAGCCATTTCTGGGTGTGCCATTCCCATGTGCCCAGGCACAGTCTTTTTAGCAGGGTGCAGAGTGCAGAAAAAATAGGTACAAATCTTACTTTTCTTTATTCCTGCTATTGGGATAGCATTAATCCTTTAAGGACCAATGCATTGCATGCCCCACTGGTCCTTAAAGGGAAACTATAATTTCATATTTATCATATCAGCAGTAGGCTCCCTCGGTAGCAAATCTGATGATTATGCCGCAGCTGCACTGTGAGCCATGATGCATCAACAGGGACCTGTGGCATCTATAAAGCATCACAGATGAGCGACAATAAGCTGTTCTGTGCAACGTAGTACAGATCCACAGAACTGCTTCCTGTTCTGAATGATGTAGGTTCCCATAGACCCTCTGTATTGGACCTGAAAGCATGACACCACAGGTCCTTGGGGAGAGCACACTAACTAGGAATTTGATGCTTAGAGCCATAGACTGCCAGTTTTCATTCCAACCATGGGATTGAGTTTTCTGACGTTCCATCCAAAAGCTGATAGCAGACCTAGTAAAATGTGATAATTGCCCTTTATAGAGTTATTGGGTTGTTCACTTACACCAGTGCATCTGAGACCTTTCAAGCATTCAATGTGTTAAAGGCCTCATGTAAATCAATGGAAATTTCATTTGTCTCCTATATTGCCATTCAGTTTGTTCCTCTTTATCTTGATAAATAATACTCTATGGGGCATGAGTATTGATGTGCCACTCATTCAAGTATAGGTTACAAATGTAATTGTGAATGATTTGTGCCTAATTATTAAACAAAATCGTGACAGACATATAATTAATGACTCATGAGACAGATCAAAAAGCGTACTCCCAGAAAATGCAGTAAAGACCTCTAGAGACATGGTATGATGAAATATATTGATATAAATAGAGATTAATCAGAGAACACAGAACCTGATATAGTACCTGGAATTTAAAGACAGACAAGGCAGTTGTATTTACAATAAACCGCTGCATAGTGACAAGCTGATGCATATGCCCCTCTGGGTCAGGGGAGTAACTACTGCTGAGAGTATGGATGTGCCAGGGCCCAGCAGCCAAGGGAATGCCATCTTCCCCTAGTTCCAATGGACTCTATAAACATATTCTTATGTTAGGGGCCCAAAGAAACTTTTGCACCTGGGCCTGGCCAGTGGCGTAACTATAGGGGTCGCACCTGCGACCGGGCCCATGCACTCCAGGGTCCCGGCCTCTCCCTGCGACCCCTCCGCCTGGCGCCCGCAATCTCCCACCGGCGCTCTAGTAATGCAGAGTGCTGGGAGATGACATCATCTTCCAGTGCTTTGCATTACTAAGAGGACTGCGCAGGAGCTCCAGGTAGGAGATGGGGGCATTGTGGAGGGGGCCCGTGGCACTTCTTGTACCAAGGCCCGGAGGCTTCTAGTTACGCCTCTGGGCCTAGCAATCTCATTAACCCTTTAAGGACTTGCAGCACGGCCGTCAGTACCGCGGGACATTTTTTTTTCATAGACCGATTCAGGGCTCCCCAAATGGCGTGCTGTCGCACGGGGAGCCCTGAATTCCATGACGTGTCAGCACCATCATGGGTCCTTCGGAAATGTGTGTGTGTGTGTTTTTTTTTAATCTACGTACTTTTAAAGATATTTAATCTTTAAACTGTGCACGTCTGCATAGCATGCTGAATCTTCGGAACAGCTCTTCATGACTTCCCAGTGCTACTTAATTCTCCTACCACCTCCCTCCCAGCTGCCCCAGGAAGCACGCTCACGCTTCCCTTCTGTGTGGTGCAAATTGCTTCTGTCGTTACAGCAAGTTCCGGTTATCATTATACTGAGCTGGCAACCTCAGTTTAATGATAACAGGAGCTTGCTGTAACGTGATTCACACCACACTGAAGGGAATCATGAACACGCTCCCTGGGGCAGCTGGGAGGGAGGTGTTAGGAGAATTAAGTAGCACTGGGAAGTCATGAAGAGCTGTGCTGAAGATTCAGCATGCAGCTTGAAGATTAAATATCTTTAAAAGTACGTAAATTAAAAAACAAACAAACATGTGTCCTAATACTGCTTTAATAACTACGCATACGACATGTGAATGTTCCGCTTTAACATCCATGGGAATGTTTGTATCACCTCATGGTGTTAATTATTTGTTTCAGAATTGCACCTCTTCACCATGAAGAATAAGACCCCTGGACTGTTAGTGGTCAATGAGGACATCAGAACCACTGTGACCTGCAGAAGATCTGCACCCGAAATGTACTAAGGCTCCATGATATAAAAAGGATTGGATCAATTCTGGGCCAAACCAAATGCACCAAAGAAGACAAATCACATTTCCCGAAATGTCTTTTGATTGAAATGAGGCTTTTTAGATCTTGAAAGAACGGTCTGCATTACATTGCGAACTTATTTAACCCTTTGAGTGCCAGAGGGGTGCACAAAGCATTTCTCTGCAATGCTTTGAATGCCACTATGGCGCTTTAAAGGTTTAAATGGGGCTTTTTACAAACCCAGAGAGGCTGCCAACAAAGCAATGCATTTGAGAGCTCTTTAGTATTTAAGTGGTTAAAAGTTTAACTTGAATAAATGTGATTTATGCTTACTCCCTATGAAGCATTTGGTTTGCCCTAGAATTGCTCTCGTCTTTCTTATTGCATCTGGATCACTGTGTTTTCTATTGTCTACATTCTATCAGGTGACTGTACCACTGGGATTCCCAGCTAAACCAGTTGCTGGATTTAATGTTCAGTCCCTACACCTATCAACATCAACAGGCTATGTATACCAGAATTTCTCTTTTCAACACAGTAGGCTAGGTCATGTGAGGAGTGGGCTATGTGGGCATGGGTGGAGCTAAGGGAGCCTAAACTGCCTTTGCTACAGGTGAGTGGAACGTCAATCCAGTCCTGTATTTGAACTCATATCATGGTTCCTAGTCTAGCATCTGCTGTGTCTCCTAGATCCATTTATTCCCCACAAAGAAATCATTGGAGAACTCCAGCATTCAAAGAGTTAAAAGCCCAATTTATATCAACTGAATTTTTGGAAATCTGTATATGACCCCTACAGGGAACTTGATTTGCCCAGGGATTACTCTATAAAAGGTCTTCCGTATCCCACTGAAATAATTTTGTTGTGTCCTGCACATAAGAATAGTCAACCTCAGAAAACCAGGGGCGCAGTTGCTAGGGGAGAATTGCTATGGTTAAATAATCTGTTCCTTGTCTCTTTCTATATGTTCTTGCTAGCTGTTTCAGCCACTGAATTTAAACCCAGAATTCACATTAATCCATAACGCAGAGCACCAATCCCATGGAATGAATTACCCAAAGGATTGGTTTAATCTCCAGAAATTCCTACATTTAGCTCCCTTAATAAGTCATTTTCTGCCTTGTTCCCTTTATGGAGCATGTGCCTATTTGTTTGTATAGTTCTTTGGATACATTAGCATGGAGATGGATAAGCCCCATCTGTGACATTGCAGATACTGGTCGACCATACTTGTGTAACAAAATGTAAAGACTGATCTCCATAACACCAAGAAGGGGAGGGCAGACCAATCACTGAATATATGTCCTAGGCAAATTATTTTATTTCTAGATTTAAAGCCCTATACATGGGCCAACACTGGCAGCGTTGCAGTCATGTGCAGTACTGACTGCCTGCACCGCAGCTGATATGGAGCGGGGCACTCCAAATTCAGACTGTAGTGCACAGAGAGGACTCCGGTCTGAATTCGGAGCACCCCGCTCCATATCAGCCGTGGTGAGGGCAATCTGTACTGAGCATGACTGCAGCGCACACAGCTGTCGCCACTGCACATGATGACTTCTGACAAACATACTTAGCGAATTATGATATGGGATTAAAGGAGAATTAACACCTCCTATTAGTAATCCCTCACTTACCTTACTAGATGGCATATTCAGTCAGGCCTGCATGGCATGTTCATGGCGGCAGACATTACAGTTTCTGGCAGATTTTCAAACTGTAGCCAGCAGAAAGCATGAGCCTTCTCAAAACTACCTAGATTTCTATCAGTCTTTTTTTATTTAAAGGAGCAGTAAACTTTTTTTTATGAAAACACATATTTTGTAGATCATTTCCTGCTGAATAAAACAAGGCCACTCCCATCGCTGTCAGATGTTTTATTCAAAATTTATAGCAGTTTAAATAATCAGGAAGTGAATTTACTGTGTTTACTTCCTGATAGTTCTAACTGACAGGAAGTGACAGACAGTTTCTATCACATTCTATGGAGAACTGTATGTCTCTGACTTTTCTGACTTTCCTCTCCATTAGAATCTAACAGGAAATCTAATTAGAATTTGACCACTAGAGGGCGCTGCTAATGTAAAAAAAACATGGGTTTAAACTGTAATAACTCTGGAAATATAAATCTCTTGGCAGTGGGATTACCCTTATTTTACTCAGTAGGAAAATCCCTACAATATATATTTCTTCATAAAAAAAGTTTACTACTCCTTTAAAGGGGAACTCTTTCCTGTTGTAAACTTGTGCTCCTAATAAAGTTCCATGGTCTAGAAGTTTTAATATGTTTTTATTTTTCAATATAAAGCTCTAGTGTCTGAGATATTTGCTTTCAAACGTAGGCTTGTCAGTTTGCTTCAGGGTGTTGGTACAACCCTGCCTTACTCTGTTCCCTTCCTCAAGTACTGCCTCCTCTCCTCCACCGATGATGGTGGATTCCTGCATATGCCCTGGCCCGCTCTCTTTCAAATGTGTGTCCAGGTCATTGTTTATGCACAGACTGAGCATGTTTATGCGCTCCATCCTTTATAACCAGTGTCGTTTGGCAAGCGGACTGGCACTGGTTATAAAAGATGGAGAGCATGAAAGAGCTCAATCTGTGCATGAACAATGACCTGGACGTGCATTTGCAAAAGAGCGCTCCAGGTCATATGCAGGAACCCTCCTCATTGGAGGAGAGAAGGAGGTAATACATGGGGAGGGAACAGAGCAAGATCGACAGGCTGCAGGGCAGAGCTGTACCCGCAGCCTGAAACAAACTGATGCAACAAGCCTACATTTAAAAGCAAATATCTCTGACACTAGAGATTTATATTGAAAAATAAAAACGGATTAAAACTTCTACACCATGGAACTTTAATAGGAGCACAAGTTTAAAACAGGTGAGAGTTCCCTTTTAAAGGAGAAGTAAACCTTTTTTATGAAAATAACATATTGTAGAGCTTTTGCTGATGTGTAAAACAATGGCATCCTGCTGCTGGCAGTTGTTTGATTCAAAAGTTATAACCATTCAAAGTTTTAGGAAATTCATTTAAACTGCCACAAACTGATAAAGCTGGTACTGTCACATTCTATGGAGACCTGTAGCCAGGGATTCTCCAGGAATGCAAGAAAAAACGGTCTTAACACCAGGTGAGCTCTCCAGAGGGCATTGTTAATGTTAAATCAACAGTTTAAGTGGTTATAACTTTGGAACACCCCATCTCCCAGCAGTGGGAGTACTCATTGTTTACTCATCAGGAAAAGCCCTACTATATACATGTTTTCATAATAAAGGATTACTATTTTAAAAAAACCCTATTGTTTTTAACCATTTGAGTGCATTGCATACCCCTCTGGCACTCAAAGGGTTAACATATTTAGTTTTATGTATTTGGTAGTTTATGCAAATAACCTAGTACTGGTAATCGAACAAGTGGTTGTCGGGATGGGGAGCAGTATGAAATGATAGCATCTTGCTGGCATGCCTGTTGATACTACCTAATTTGCATAAAGTGGCAAATAAATAAACTACTGTTTTAAATAAATAATGGCTAAACTAATGTATTTGATTTTGTAAAATGTTTTAGAATCACCTATATATTGAGATACAGAGGAGAGCATCTAGGACTGAAGATGTTATATTTAAGGCAAGGAGTGAGGGAAAACTTCATAGGGGTGATTAGGATTTTCTGGCTATAGTAATGTAAGTGGCATTATTAGAGCGTGTTAGTTCTCCTTTATGTGGGGAGGGTGGAGAACAATCGGAATTTGGCTTGACTGACCCAGCTTGTGATGGCCTTTGGGTCTGACATTACTGTCCCTTTAAAATGTATATTGTAAAGTACAACATGGCTACTCCCACTGCTCAAAGGTGTTTTATTCAAAAGCTATTACATTTCAAACTTGAATTTTTTAGGTGCAATAGTTCAATGGCCTGAAATGTTACAGTGACGCTGTTGCTACACCATCCTATGGAAGTTTCTGGTCAATTGAGCAGAACTCTCCACAGGATGATGTAGCAACAGCGCCACTGTAAAATTTCAGGCCATTGAGATACTGCACATAAAAAATCAAGTTTGAGCCACAATAACTTTTGAATAAAACACCTTTCAGCAGAGGAAGTACCCTTGTTTTACTCAGGAATATAAACCCAATAATGTATATTCATATACATGCTAAGCATTACTATCCCTTTGCGGTAATGGTTATAATTAGCATCTAAAGATTTGTATAGACCCATTATCCAGTAAATTATATATGGAAACACAGGACGGGAGTGCTCAACAGAGCACTGCATTTATGTGTGTATGAGTATATTTATATGTGTTTGTGTGTATATATATATGTGTGTGTATTTTTATATGTGTCTGTGTTTACTTTTGTGCACATGTGTGTTTGTGTGCATGTATGCCTACTTGTACACGTGTGATCTATCAGAGAAAAAGTTAAAAAGTACACAATTAAAAAAAAAAACAAAACAAAAAAAAACAGTGTGTGAGTCACTTACATGAAATAGAGGTAAAATAATCTATCCAGTGAAAAACATTTCACTTCCTATGTTCTGCTATGCCAAGGCTGTCCAAGTTCAGTCCACAAGGGCCACCAACAGTCCAGGATTTAAGGATTTCCCTGCTTAAGCACAGGCGAGTCAGTCAAAATGAATATGAGACTGATTAAAGGGATAGTAACGTTTCATAATAAAAGCAGCTCCAATTAATCATCATAGTATTTGGACTTTGGAGAGTGTTATTTCAGTTCTATCAGAGTTGTAGTTTAAGAGTAATTCAATGACAAAGTATCCCCCTCCCGCCCCTTTTACTGATGTAACACTGCTCACCTCAGAGCAGAAGGGAGGTGCGCAGGTAGATTGCAGAGAGGGACAATCTTCAATTAAGATAAGGCAAAAACCTAAAAAACTTGTCAAGGAGGGCAGGGCTTTCATTGTTCTCATAGGAAGAAGATTGTCCCCTGCTGTTATCTTTCTGGTCAATGGATTGGATTCCACATCTGAGAAGAGATGGCTTACACTAGGGGTAGGAGGGGAAACTTTGCTTGTGAATATCTCTCAAACCATAAAGGTTTGAGAGATAAGACTTATATCGTTCTTCATATTTTTTTAATGCCTACAAAATAAAATAAAGATAAAACGAAGTATTACTATCCCTTTGCCTCACCTTTGCTTAATCAGGGAAATCCTTAAATCCCGGCCTGCTGGTGACCCTTGAGGACTGAACTTGGACAGACCTGTGCTATGGTATCTATGCACTAAGGTCTTTATTGTGAAGAGATCTTACTGTATAAACTAAAGTGGCAGTTTATCATATTTGCAAGTATATCTCACCTTTAGCCATCCATTATCTTATTGTATAATCCCCCACAGGTCCCAAACATGTTTATGGACAAATACAATATTTGTTGAAAATATTTGCTCATCTCCCATTATTTATTTATCATTAGAGGGTTATGAATCAAGGTGAGATAAAAATGTGATAAAGAGGAAATTAATTCTCCAGCAAGATCATTTTTTAAGTTGAGAGATCTTATTACACAAGCTACATAGATTAGCATAGTGATTGGAGAAATTAAATCCCTTTTATAACATTTTTCTAAAGAATTGCTCATCTCTGGTTAATTTAATATTTTCTGGATGATTAAGTTTAAACTATTTTGACTATTTGTCTTCTGGGTAATGTAAGCAAATAATTTGATTTTTGGTTTGGCAACCAAACTGCAGAACCACTCGGCCGGTTTGCATGATTGGGGTTGCCAAGCCTAACCTTTTGAGGACAAGTGGTGTGTGTAAAGAGTTGCAATGCGATGCTTTGGACATACCTCTGGTTCTCAAAAGATTAAAGTCAATTAAAACAATTTCAAAGTTGGCAAATTATCCAGTTGGTCAGCATCCCAAATGTCTCTACAGTTAAAAGGCAACCATCACAAGAATAATGCCCTGTCAGAGATTTGCTTTCCTGAATAGACAGCTCCAATGCACCCTAGCTGATTCTGCATGAGAGACTTGACTGTGAGACTGATGAAGTCTTGCATTTCAGTCTTATTGAACTCCACATAGAGCATCCAAACACCTTAGCGAAGGGCTTCCAAAGCTAACATGAATGGTCTATGGAGGTTGTGTGTGAAACCTGTGAAATTCATGGCTGTGAACATCAAATTTCTGAACTGTGTTTCAGATTGCTAGCACCTTGAGAGAAGGAGGGCCAGATGCATTTTGAGACTGCACAAAGAAGTTCAATCCCAAATGAGTCGACGTAGTAAAACGTGATAATGGTCCAATAGATTTGAAATAGGGAATGTGACAACGTAAGACTTAATATCCCAGTTCTCCAGCTATGAACCAGCCTGTTTCTCAAAGAACTTGAAATACATTTACCTTATGTTTGATGACTGTATAGCCAACATACATCAGTTCTTCAGCTCTGCTGTCATAGCCCACTTAAAAATTGGAATGGATTACCTGTCATGTCAAACTGTCTTTCCACCTCACTCCCTTCTCCCATTTGTCAACCTCTGGCTAAACAATATGCTGTATGTCATTATGTCTCTATCATTAAGCTGTCAGGAATGGTATGATGTTCTCATCTAGCCAATTAGTTAATAACTAGACATGAACTTTTCAGAAATATATCTGTCTGTGAGCCTTATTTACTATGAACTGATGTCAATATAAACTTTAGGGGAAAATTAAACATTTCCATTGATTTAAACCGATTAAATATTAGGGATGTTTCTGGTGCCTCATGACATTTCTAGCATTCATAGGGGTTAATGACCAAATTTAAATTGATGCAAATTTTGGGAATGTTTATTTCCCCCCATTAAATAACTGGTTTGTGCCAGAATTATGCCAGATCTTAGCACCTCAGCATCTTTATGTCCTTATTCAGGACTCTTTTGAGGATGCTGTACTAGGAGAACTGGGGGGGGGAGATTCACTATGCGGTGATAAAGCAGTGATAAAGTGGAGGTGACTTCTCCAGTTTATCACATCTCCAATTTCTATGTTATTCTATGGAGCCTATGCACTAAGATTTCTTCCGTTTTGGAGATCTTAGTGCAGAGGCTCTATAGAATAATATAGGAAATGGAGAAGTGATATCACTGGAGATGTCATAACCACTTTATCACCTCTTTATCAAGGTTTAGTGAATCTCCCCTCCCGGAGTAATTCTGCTGCACCAAGAGCAGAATAATGTCCACTGCTTTAAATGTGTCCATTAACCCTTTGAATGCTTGTGGCGAGAAGCCACATTTAAATTAATGGGTATATTTATTTGTCACTTGTAGTGAGTAGGTTAGACCCATATTTGCTACAGTTTCTTAGTAAATCAGCCTCAGAGACAGCTATATTTCTGCAAAGCTCATGCCAGGTTGAGATCTCTGGATTGGAATTCACATGTTTAACCCTTTGAGTGCCAGATAGGTATGCAACACATTGCTTTGCAATGTGTTGCATACCCATTTGGAACTCAAAGGGTTAAATAACCCACACAAATTGATGGAAATGTTTAATTTCCCCTTTTGGCGCAGCTGGTTTTCTACAGACCTGCTCTAGTTCTAAGTACATCAACCTCATTATGTCTTCAAATTCTAGGATTCTGCTAACTGTTGTGAATTAAAGTGAGATGCTATGCCATCACAAAGTCTTCATTAGCCAGGACTGTCATCCGTCCTTAAAGGGATAGTAATGTTCAAAATAAAAGCAGCTCCAATTAATCTTCATAGTATTTGGGCCATGGAGAGTGTTATTTCAATACTATCAGAGTTGTAGTTCAAGAGTAATTGAATGATAAAGTATCCCCCTCCCTCCCCTTTTACTGATGTAAGGCTGCTCACCTCAGAACTGAAAGGTGGTGTCCAGATGGCTTGCAAAGAGTGACAATCTTCAGTGAGCATAAGGGAAAAACCTGAAAAACCTGTCAAGGGGGATAGGGTTTTCCTTACTCTCACAGTAAGAAGATTGCCCCTTGCTGTTATCTGTCTGGTCTTAGACCAGATTCCACATCTGAGGGGAGGTGGCTTACACTAGGTAAAAGGGGCAGAAGAGGGCTATTTTATCATTCAATTACTCTTGAACTACAACTCTGACAGTACTGAAATAATACTCTCCATGGCCCAAATACTATGAAGAGTAATTGGAGCTGCTTTTATTTTGAAACATTACTATCCCTTTAAAGGATGAATTCCTGTGATGTTACCAGTGCATGTCACCAGTTGTCAGTGGGTTAAAAGACATGGATATTATGCTTAAATATATCTTTATTGACCATAATCAGCAAAGAAAAAAAGTTGTTTCACAGAAGAAATCAAGAAACAATTTGCTAGTGCTGAGGATTCCCTACCAGCCAGTGATATACTATCAAACCCTGCACTATTACTTCCTTTTTCTGAATGGTGACCCAGAACATAGAATTCATAAATGCTAACCCTTTTGCAGACATCTCTCAATTCATCCAACCTCAGACCAAACTATACAGTGGACTGATGTGGTGCACAATGCCACACTGCAAAAAATAGCAAAATAAAAGTTTCTTGACAGGATGGCCAATCATGGGAGTAATAATACTAATTGCATGTCTTTAATTAAATCCTGACATTCCTTCAGGAAAATCCTCAAATTATATTACAAGACTGTTTTTTTTCACATGATGCTAGGTTAAAGCTAATCTATAATAGAACATTTAGAGAAACATGATGAACAGGTTTAAAATAAAAGGTTTTAAAGGTAAATTATCCAGACCAATGTGCTGTTTAAGGGATATCCTCTGAGTGATTTACCTATCAAAACAGCACTAGAAGCTCCTCCCAATGAATCAGACCCAAAAACCACAGTGTCAAGACTGAACCACCCAAGAGACCCAAAAAGCCAACATCGAAAAATAAACAATAAGGTGGTGTTTCCATAAGTTAGAAAGAGTTGTGAACCATGTGAAATCTTGAGGTGTAGATCTTACTGATATTCTTCTAAACAGAGGACCACATAAAGCTGTGGATTCTGAGGAAATGAGGAAAAATACATATCTAGAAGACGTTTTCGCTATCCTGGAAACTGAGAAGGATCTTCAGCAAAAACAAAAGCTCTGATACTCATTTGAGGCAGATTAAACAAAGGAGCACCATTAGTTTAGCAGAATGCTGTTTTAGAGATAAGTAATCATTATCTGGCTATGATCTGAATAATTGTAATATGTTATTTATATTCAGCACCTAGAATGACAGGGTATAGAAAGTCTGATGCCCTTCATTAATCTGAAGTCAAAAGGATGTCTACCTAGAGCAATGTCATCAATGTGGTCATGACCTGCCAACATAGCTGACTGATAAAAGTTAATAGTTCTGCAGATGTCTGAAGAGAGAGTTCCAAAATTAGATACCACAATCTGCAGCCATCCTCCCTTAAAAAACACATAGTAATTCAAAACTGTAAAAGTATTATTGCGCAATACCCAGAGCACATGTTGAGCCCTCTATAGCAATTCTGAGATGTGGGACCAGTATTATGTAACTTCTACCAGTCAAAAGCTCCAGCTCAGAAGCTCCAGTATTTATAGAAAATGGTGGAAGCAATGAAGTGCTGCTTTAAACATTTCTCATTGAAGAAGAGGCAAATAAATTACACACCAACTGTCAACAGCCTTCAGAATATATATTACCCCCACTTGCTGAAATCCACTGAAGGAGGGGAACTCTGAAAGACAATTGGAGGAAAAAAGCAGAGAAGAAGACACTTCTGCTGCAATATTATTTAAATGGGATGTTCTCACCAATCCTTCACCGTTTTAAGAATTATACTCACAAAATTCTTGTTCAACTCAACACTTATGTGTTAGCTGAATTCTTCACACATGGGATATTATAACCGTCCTCACAGAGGTATCAATGTCTTTTGAAGATCTCTTTCTCCACCAAGGCAGCTCCTCAAAACAACTCGAAGGAGGTTTATAGCATATAAAGAAAACACAAAGAGGGTGCCCAATAGTGCCTGTTATCTCAATACCACATATGTTTGTAAAATATCAAATATACTCACAAGGGAGGTGGTTGTATAAGGGCATATACCCTATAACAACAACATGAGCCTTCAGAGATATTCCCCTTGTCTCTGCTCAGGTATCTTTAATCCGGATATAGGAACTCCCAGAACTGCTGCACTTTAGTCTCACAAATATTTTTTTGTTTAAAATGTTTTTATTGATTTTTCAAAGAATAACACATACATACAACTAGTATAGAAAAGAATCCCAAAAGGCAGAAAATACACACAAATCAATACATTACACAATACTGTGCACAAGTCCAGGAGGGTACAAAATGCATAAACTTGTGGAAACATAGACAGAGCCCCTGAGCCCAGGGGAACCAATCCACAAGTGTGACAGCAGAATCACCTTGCATAGTTAAACCAGAAGGTTAGTCTCACAAATATTTATTATAAAAAATATGTTGTATAAAACAACACAAGGTATAGAAAAAATATTAAAAATAAGGCTTGCTATATGTAACTTGGATGACGTTTCGTAGTCTCCAGACTACTTCTTAAGAAATAGCTCAGCCACAAACAAAATAGACTTGTAAAAGGCGAGTAACACCAGTAAGTCCTGGTGTTACTTCTTTAGATATGTAGACTCTCTTCTCTCAACATTAAGGAACCAGCTTAAGCAAATTATCCTGATAAAACTATCTACCATAACTCATAACCATTGACCCGCTTACAATTGCTCTCCTTTGATACATTTGATGGAAGACAAGGGAAAAGAAGGGAAAAATGGAGTGGAGAGAGACAGAATAAAACGGAGTACTAAGAAGACCACTACCTCTCCAAATTTGAACGCAAATGGCCCCTCATCTCCTGTATCTCCAAGAAACATTGCATTCTCTTCTTTTGACAAAACTGCAAATAAGTCACTAACCTAACCTGGTGCTACCACTTTTGATGGCAAGCTTACTCCAGTGGTTGATACCACTATAGACATGGTGTTATCACAACTCAAAAGACAAAATGGTTGACTAGACTGGACACAAGACTGACAAGCTCTATGAGCTACATAAACTTATACTGACAAAATGGATGACCTTAGAATCAGAACAGAAGGAATAAACTGTATTTGATAATAATTCCTGAAATGGACATAAGCAATGATCTGAGGTCTCTGATAAAGAAATGGCTAATGAAGTTGGCATTTTCAGATACATCAAACAAGACTTGTAGAACTGATACATAGGCTGCGTGCAGAAAACTCAACAGCAAAAGACAAAGCACATCCCATCATCTTCAGATTACTAAATTTCACAATGTGGATATTCATGTAGCATACAAAAGAACCAAAGAGCTTAGATATAAGGGACATCCAGCACTTCTATTTGAAGGTTACTCTGCAGTTTTCTCTGCAAAGAAGAAAAATATGCAATGCGTTGTAAGAAATGATTTACATGAGCAAACTTAAAATATTTTCTAAAGATGCACCTAGTCAATTCAATACACCTACATCAAATATATCAAGAAGAGCTGAGTTTATATATTTTCATGAAACATTTGTACATATAAAATAAGTGAGATTTAGACTGATTGTACAATATACTTCTCTCTCTTCACTCCTGCTCTAACAGGTATAACCCTTAACCTTACCTTCATTTATGTTCTTTTGACAGTTACAGAATAGTATGTGTATCTTGGGTACACTTTACACTATCCTCTCTTTTTTTTCACAGGTGGACTATTTTATAGGAACAGCTATTCATTATACTTCCTGTTTTCAAAATGTTGAATAAGATGAATGCTTTGCTGCAGTTTTGGTGTATTTTGGGCGTATCATTTAGATCTTTGTGTTTATTCTCCAACTGGAACTATATTATTAATTTGGCACTTATTAAACTGCAGAGGTAAATATGTTTTCTCAGTGGTATTCCATAATTCATCATGGATAATATTTTTTGTTTATTATGTATATAGTTATTTATCTAATCTTCTCCTTTCCTGAGCCCTGACAGAGCAAGGATGTGCCGTGACAATGCCATACAAACTATCCCACATCACTGTCTTTCTTATTATGCAAGGTCCTAAGTCCTAAACTGTTGCACAACTGCACCATTGTTTACTATTATAAACTAGAATCCCATCATCATCCGCACTTGATTTTGCTTTCTATGGGATTATGGATTTCATTGTCCTTTTTTATCATTGTTTCTTTTCCTTCTTCTGCTCCATTTTTCCTTATATTTACCCTGTCTTTACTTCTCAGACTGCTCTGTTATGGATATCTCTGTATCTTTAAGCATTTTAAGTACATTTCTCATGATTTTTTTTAAGTGTCCGTATGAGATATCCATTTAATTTTACAGGTGTACGTGTTGATATGGCTCATGGTCCATTTTCTCTGCATGATGGCACCTTCATTTTATATATGCTCTCGTAATATAATTTATTTTTGTTTCTTCTTATTTATTCAAACTATATGCATAGTATTTTCTTTTTTTTTAATGACCTGTCCACTTTTAAACAAAGAAGCTATTATTGGTTGTCTGCTGCAGGAGAAGATAATTACTTTGGAATATATATATATATATATATATATATATATATATATAGAGAGAGAGAGAGAGAGAGAGAGAGAGAGAGAGAGAATATTCTAATTTTCTCTTTTTTGTTCCTTCTTATATCAAAAGTTAACAGGCAAGAATCAATAAGAGAAAATTCTGTCATGAGATACCAGAGTGGTTGTAGAAATCAAAATCTCAGTGACACATGAAGAACCTTACACCTTATTGATACAAAATATTGTTTTGCTTCTCCCACTCCAACCAATCCTTTTCCAAAATATTACACATATTTTCTAACCAACGCATGCACATTTTGTCTAAAACAAACATTCATGAAAGCAGTTTGTAACTGTGCATCAATTGAACTTCCATTACTACTTACATTATTAATTATTATTAAAAGTAAGTGTCATTTTCTCAAAAAACTGGAGAATGTCATATTATGTGGGTAATTCCAAGAACTCTAAGAAATCTATCAGACACGAATGGTTACTTTATATCAAACTAAAAAATTAACATATTGATATATTTTCCTTTTCTGAGAGCCATCAAAATCAGTTATAAGCGGCTCTATATTATGCATATAGCAAATTGAAAACCATGGTGTTGTCAATAAACCACTAAAACTTAACCAACAATTAAGGAAAACATACAAATAATATAAATACACCACAACTGAACACAATAAAATCATATCACTTGAACACAACAAAGTGTATGACACTGGTCTGAGTAAGTTCTCTGCAAAACAGCAAATATTTTCAAGAGGCCAATAAATCTGGTACATTACTAGCATTCATAATTCATGAATTCATAAGGCAACACAACTATCACTTCCATAAAAGATAATAGCAACATTATTTACAACTCTTCAGCTGTTACTATCAGGGAATGCATATACTAGGATACTCTACAATACAAAGCACAAGATTATAACTTACAGCCAAGAAAACATTTCTCTACAATATTAATATCCATACCATTGCATGAGCTTAAGCAGAAATTCTTAACTCGCAAATTACAAAAAAATGAAATAAGGTTTTCTGTTAATGAACTTGACATTTTAAAAGCACCAGGACATGAAGGCCTGATTGCAGAACTCTATAAGACCTTAGAAGAATCTATATTAGCACTTCTACTGAGATTTCACAATTCGCTCCAACTACGTTCACAGTGGCTAGGATTACTTTAATACAGAAACCATGTAAACCACGCGTTAGCTCATATAAATCAGTCTTTTTTAAATAAGGACTTTAAAATCCTTTCAGAAATTATAGTCATTCTCAAAAATAACATCCGTCTGTCAATCACCTCCAAAGCAAACAGGTTTTACACAAAATAGAGAATTAATTAAAAGCATCAGAGAAATGACAGCAACATTTATATCATCTCACTCTCTTTCAAATAATCAGCAAACAAGATGCAGGGAAGGCAACAAAATTGAATGTCTACATAATTTCTACCTCTTAGAATGCCAAGGCTTTAGCAATGTGTAATGTCCTAGAGTTGAACACTTACATTTACCAGTCCTTTCTGGTTTATGTTGTTTGTAGTTTAAAACATGGTTATGTATATATTTGTGTGACTGTATAATGCCGGTATAACTGTAATATTTTTGTTGTTCATGTGCCTTTAAGGTGAGCAGTGCAGAGGGTAACATGTGACCACAGGAGCCAATGAGGTTTTTACCCAGAAGCCCCCTGGTCTAGCCAGACAGGGAGGAGCAAGCTAGTGTGTGTTCAGGATAGAGGAGTCTAGTGAGGAGGGTTGTGGATAGGGGATGTGAGAGGGGAGGGGAGAGAACTGGAGGAAGTGTGTGGAGATAAAGACAGAGGAGAAGGTGAGGGAAACCAGTGGAGCTAAACAACTACAGTGTTCCACAGCACAACCATAGGCGTTCCACTGCACAGGAGTCCAAGTCCAAGTCTGTGCCTGTCTACAAGAAGAGCTGTGGGGAGAAGTGCTGAATGTGAATGGGCCCCATAGAGAGTACTACTTATCGTGAGTGATTAGCCTATGGCGGCCTCCACTCTGTAGTCTCAAAAGTCCTAGTCAAAAGTCCTTAGTTAACCTGGCTGTAGAGTGTACAAGAGCGACCTATGGTCCAGACAGTGTATGTGGCCACATAAGTCAGAAGTCTTCAGTAACTACAGTAAAGTCTAAAGTTGTCACTAGTAAAGTCAAGATTCAGAGTAAAGTCTACTACAAGGCTCAGCAAGCCCTGTGGCTCCCTGTTACCGCTGCACTTGCCCCTGCCTTACCTCTGCATTGCTTTAATGGACTATTTCACCTGTCCTGCTTCTCCAGTAAACACAGTTATCCGTAATCCTGCAGTCTGGTGTTTTATTGCCCCAGCGCTGGGCCCAGGAGACCTGCTTCACCCCTGGAGTGTGATGTAAAACACTACCCTGGCGTCACGAGCCGTGCAACTACAAGTACCAGCACTACAAGCACATAAATTCACAAACCGTGTACCACATATGTGTTTTGGCGTCTTTAGTTCACCACAAATGCATTCCATTTGTTCTTATAAACTATATATAGAATGCCAACACTTACTTAGCCATAAATGGATTAAATACCTCAGACTTTATATTAGGGAAAGGGGACTAGGCAGGGTTTCCCCATTTCATCATTACTATTTTGCAAACCACTTGAAATTTTTACCATATTTTGAAGGGATATAAACTGGATCCCATCAAACCACACTTGCTGATTACATCTTGCTGTTCATTGGAAACTGCAATCATATTATCCCTCACATACTACCAACAGTTATCCTTTTCAATATTAAAGGGAAAGTAATGTTTCATAATAAAAGCAGCTCCAATTAATCTTCATAGTATTTGGGCTGTGGAGGGCATTATTTCAATGCTGTCATATTTGTAGTTCAAGAATAATTGAATGATACATTATACCCCTTCTGCCCCTTTTACTGATGTAACACTGCTCACCTCAAAGCAGCAATCTGGTGTCCAGGTGGATTACAGACCAGGACAATATTCAATTAGCATAAGGGAAAAACCTGTCAATGGGGCAGGATTTTCCTTATGCTCCCAGTAAGAGGATTGTCCCTTAATGTGAGCTGTTTCAAGACCAGATTCCACATCTGAGGGGAGGTAGCTTACGCTAGGTAAAAGGGGCTGGAGGGGGACACTTTATCATTCAATTACTCTTGAACTACAACTCTGACAGTATTGAAATAACACTCTCCATGGCCCACATACTATGAAGATTAATTGGAGTTGCTGTTTTTGTGAAACATTACTATCCCTTTAACTCAGGCTTTACAATAATCTAAGACAAATCTCAGGCACTCTATCTAGCTAATACTACCTTGCAACTTGGTTACATATTATTCTCTTTAAAATTGTAAAAAATAAAACTAAATTCTTATGAATCTACCTACCCCCCCAAAACTGCTGTATATAATTTCACAACCATTTCAAAAATAATTTTAGAATCTGAATTTTGTGCTCAACTCCCTTTGTCATTTATTGGGCAACACAACCAAATTAAATGATTAGTTTTCTCATTTACTCAATAAAATACAAACATTGCCCCTGGTTATCAACAAGAACACAAAACAGACTTGATAACGCATTTCAAAATGTCATACAGGAAAATAAAAAAGCACATATTAGCCTAAACAATTTGCACTTATCGGTAACCTCTGCAGGACCTAATCTCCCACACATTCAGCTGTAAAGTACAACAAGACTCATACAAAATGTCATAGCTGGATTTGCAATTTAGGTACATTCACTACTGGTGAGAATTCAGGGGGGAACAGTGTAAGTCTGTGAACACCACTGAACAGTTTAACAAGCTGAGGTGTCAGGCAGTGTATGTCTAGTTCTGTGACTACCAGTGACAAAGGGGAACAAGGCTGGGGTGTCCGATTGTGTATGTAACACTACTGGGACTACCAGTCTGCAGTGGAATATCTCTCCTTCCTCCTTTCTATTCTTGCATTGGCAGAATCATTCATCTTTTGCTAGTTCTTCTTATATATTGCTTGTAAAGGACAAACAGACAGGTTTTTCAGAACATTGTATAAGTTATAATTGTAGCTTATTTAACATCAAAATGATCATAGCTATAAAAACTGTCATTTTCTTCTGGTTATCAGATAAATAACCATCTGAGCAATATTACCTTAAAATAATTGAGATAGCACATACAGAATGCTTAGCTGCTCTACAAAAAATAAAAACACAAAAGAGGTGAAATTATGAGAGCCATTAGAAGAGAAGTATAAATGCACACTTTGTTTCAAGGATGCATCCTGGAGATTATTACAGATTATTAGAGATTATTATTATCTTTTATTTATAAAGTGCCACTTCATTCTGCAGAGCTGCACAATGGGAACAGAAATACAAATATATAAAACAATACAAACAGAATATAGAATACTGAAGGATCAGAGGGCTTTGCTAGTGAGAGCACAGTGGAATCAGTAATCATAAACACTTATTCTTGATTTATGTAATGGGTGTATAAAGCTATAATAAGAGATTTTTCTAGACATAAATGAATTGCAATTGCCATCCTTCCTTCCCTCTCTCTTGTCCCTTTCACTGTTAAAGGGATAGTAATACTTTATTATTACTCTCCCACATATTGAAGATATTTGCAAAATAATTTAATAGCCCACAGGTTCATCTCTCAAACCTTCATGGTATGAGAGATAACCGAAGGCAAAGTTCCCCCCTCCCTCCCCCTTCCCTGAAGTCAGCGTTGTACTGACTGCAGGGATATCCGGTCTTATTTTTCATCAGGCGGCTCTGCAGCGGAGCCGAGATCACGCTAGTGAAAAATAATTATTTCACTGAAACGGTCTTCTACATGTGCTTGCAAACTAATCACATGTAGAAGACCGTTTCATAATCACTAACGGGATCTCGGCACAGCTGCAGAGCCGCAAACCTGTCATACAACAGACTTCCCCTGCAGTCAGTACAACGCTGGCTTCAGGGAAGGGGGAGGGAGGGGGAACTTTGCCTTCAGTTATCTCTCAAACCATAAAGGTTTGAGAGATGAACCTGGGGCCTATTAAATTATTTTGCAAATATCTACAATATGGGGGATAGTAATACTAAAGTATTACTATCCCTTTAAATACAGTTTTCCTTTTGTATGTTGACACAATCATTATGTAATACTGGACTATTTGATTACTGACCTCTTTTCTGTACTTGCAATACTGTTAGTACCAGTCATATGACATCTCAATTTTGTACTATGGGGCCATCTCACTATGTTATATTTGAAAATAATACTAATACAATTATAATATTATCCTGCAATATTATGTTTGGCATCATGAAAAACAGAGGGAACACCTTATTATTGCTTCCTTGCCAGGTTTGGAGAAAAACATCCACAACGAGAGCCTCCAGGTCTGGAATCCAACTGAAGAACCTGGGTAACTGACTGCTCAGTCACAAAGCAAGAAGAGCTATCTCTACAGGTCCCCAAATTTCCAAACCTGCCATTCACTGTCCTTTGTATTAATCCCTGTATTCCTTGAGGTATTTGGAATTTCAATTGTCCACTGCACTGAAAACACCTGGTAAGTATTCAGTTGTAATATTTCTATCCAAGCAAAAGGGCTACAAATCTTTGGTTTCGTCCACTATGGTTTTTGATCTAATTCCTAACTGCCAAGATGCTGTCCATTTTTTTTTTTAAAGGACACCATTCACTTTGTCTTTTGTTAGACTCTTTAAGGAGAAATATCCATACGATAACACTGAGTAATTTATACTAGATGTTTTTATCTGGAGAACACTGGACTCCTCTTGCAATGGGCTTTCAGCCTACAAGACTGACATTGGATTCTATCACAACATTGGGGAAATCCTGAAAAGTGCTTTGCCATTTCCCACTTCCAAATGTGTCAGCCAGTATTCTAAATCTTCTCTTGTATAACTTGAGAGAGGACCTAAATCTCTGTAATATAAACCCTTGTATAAAGGGTGAGACATTTGCCTTTGGAGAGCTCTTTAATGGAAAGGTCCCAGAAAAATTGCTTGGATAGAAACTGACAGTAGATCTGCAATCTGAGCTATCGCATGAAAATGTATGAATTTTCTGTGTAAAATGATGCACATTTCTCAGCAAATCACATCTGCATAACTTCTTCACTTGAAGACAGAGAGATGCAGTATAGGAACCTACAATGAAACCAGGAACTCTAAAGACATGTTGGGATTTCAAATTTATGCTTTTTAATTAGAAAGAATGACGTCTAGCAGTAAATGAATGATTCATTTTGCATGATTTGTTATAGTTCTAAGATTCTGAGTCATGATCAACTATTGGATGATCAACTATCATCCAATTCTTACTGCTCCTTAGAAAAGAGACTATGGTTTCATTCAATTTGTGAAACACAAATGAGCCGAAGAAAGACTGCATGGGAGAAAAATTAATTGCCATTTTGTCACCAGAGAAACTGAAGAAAGAGCTGATAAAGTGAGAACATAGGGACAGTGAGGTAAGCATCATTGAGATCTAGCTTTATTATCCAGTCAGACAGAGGAGTAGATCACTGAGGAAATGAATAACCTCCATTTTGAAAATGATGTACAAAACACAGGCATTCAGCTCTTAGAGGTTAATAAAAAACTGTAACACTGTCTTGCAAAGACATTATTTGTGTGTTTTATACAATATCTGAGACATTGAATGACATCTAATGTCTGATGATCTCCTGTTAGCAGGATTCGGAAAAAGAGATGAAAGAACAATCTTTTGATTAAAATGAATATCAGATACTACCTACGATACTTTCATATACTACTTATTTTTACTAAGAACGGCAGAATGAAATATCAGAAAAGATGTAACCTGTTCTGACATTCTGCACGCCGACACAATGGCCGATAGAAAAAACGCTAGTTTGTGAAGTTCTTAATTACAGAATGGACCTTGTGATGAGAGATGTTACTGTTTGTCTGCCGACATATGGACTAGATTTTTGTAACAAGCTCTTAGTGACCACTCTGGAACATTGAGTATCATGTGATATCTGTCCATCTTGATGTTGTGAAGAACTCTTGGAACAATGGAAACAGCTGAAAAATGTTTGAATTACCACAAAATCATCATCATCATGACCACTGTCACTGCTAGAGGATCTCTTTCTGATTCACAAATTTCATACTTTTCTATCTGTCTGAGTTGCCATTAAAGGGGATCTCTCAACTATAGATATATAATTAGCTCATTAGTTAGAGCATTTATCAAAGAGATTGAAAACGTTGTTCATTTTGAAAAAAAAAACAGTTATATGCGCAAAAATTAACTTTTAAAAAGTGTCCGGCAGCCTACTTCCTGCTTGCTGCACAGAGGCTGCTCCCATCCCACTACCCAGCATCCTCCGATGACGGAGGCTTTCTTTCTCTAAGCTGGAGCGATCTCATTGGCAGAGATCGATATCTAGTGACAGACAGCATCCGTCATTGGTGGATGATGGGTAGTGGGACGGGAGCTGCCTCCGGTCGGCAAGGTTCGGCAATCCGGAAGTAGGCTGCCGGATACTTTTTAAACATTAATTTTTGTGCATATAACTGTTTTTTTTTCAAAATGAACGTTTTCAATCTTTTTGATAAATGCTCTAACTAATGAGCATTACATATCTATAGGTGAGAGATCCCCTTTAAGACCATGTCTGGAACACTCTATTTCTGTTATGGTATCAAACACATCCTGTTTAGTTCCCATTCTCTTGGATCCAGGATTTTCTGACTTAGGAAATCTGCTTGTATTTGGTCACTCCCAGGATGTAAATTGCAGACACCGCTGTTACATGTTTCTGACAATTTTATTAGTAGTTTAATTTCTGTATAGAATATTTTGCTTTTGGTGCCTCCTTGACAATTTATATATATACAACTTTCATTGAGTTGTTTAACTGAATGCACACAGGATGGTTTCTCAGAGGTGTGGTACAATTCTGTAGAGATAGTCTTTGCACATAGATGTAGTACATTGATTGTTAGGAGTTTCATGATTTTACCATACACAGTGAACTGTGTTGTTCTGTAGTGCTACTCCCCATCCTGTCAGACTAGCATCCGACATTATTACCACCATCCAATCCTTGATTGCAAATTACATTCCTCTGGTGAGATTGTTCAAATAACCCAGTGCAGTCCATAAGTATTTGAGCAGTGACACAAGTTTTCTTGCTTTGGCTCTGTACTCCAGAATACTGGAATTTAAATCAACAAAAAATAAAAGGATAAAGTGCAGACTGAAAGATTAAATTTGAGTGAATTTACTTCCCTAAACCAGGACTGTTGCATGAATTACAGCCCTTTTTATAAAAAAAATCTCACCATTTTAGGGGACCAAAAGTAATTGAACAAATGACACAAACTGACAATAAAAAAGTTGCTATATTTAGTATGCTGTTGCAAATCCTTTTGATGACTTTCTGATGTCTGCGATTGACAGACACCACCAGATCCTGGGTATCTTCCCTGATTATTGTCTGCAAAGCCTGTACTGCAGCCATCTTGAGTTCATGTTTTGGGGGGGGGGGAGGTTTCCTTCAGTCTTGTCTTCGGCAGGTGAAAGAAATGCTCATTTGGATTCAAGTGGTGTGAGTAACTTGGCCAGACAAGAACATTCCACTTTTTGCCCTGAACACTCCTTATTTGCTTTAGCAGTATGCTTGGTGTCATTGTCCTACTGTGAGGTGAAGTGCCTTCCAATGAGTTTTGAGTCATTTGATAAGATGTAGTGATGAGCGAGCGTGCTCGGCCGATGCTCGGATCGGCTCGAGCATCGCTCTGCTCGGCACATGGCGGTACTCGTCGAGTACCGCCATGTGCTCGCCCGACATGTTCGGGTGAAGGGGATCTGTGCCGGAAGAGGCACAGATCTGAAGAAGCTCCGCTGGACCACCAGGGACTGGAGGTACGGGGGCATTGCGGAGATGAAGGGGGCATTGCGGAGATGAAGGGGGACATTGTGGAAGAGGGGCATAGACTCTATGCCCCTCTTCCACAATGTCCCCCTTCATCTCCGCTATGCCCCTCTTCCACAATGTCCCCCTTCATCTCCTCTATGGCATAGGAGATGAAGGGGGACATTGTGGAAGAGGGGCATAGCGGAGATGAAGGGGGACATTGACCAGGCACCCTCCGCTCATCAGAGCAGGGGGTGCCTGGTTTAATGCTCGAGTGCTCCCATGCTTTTCAATGGGGCTCGGGTGCTCGGCCGAGCACTCGAGCCTCAGGGGGTGCTCGGTCAGAGCACCCGAGCACCCGAGCATCGGGGTGCTCGCTCATCACTAATAAGATGTTTGAACACACTTCAGAATTCATCCAGTTGCTACCATCAGCAGTCACTTCATCAATTAATACAAGTGAACCAGTATTGGTGGCAGCCATACATGCGCAAACCAAAACAACACCTCCACCAGATTTCACAGATGAGGTGGTATGCTTTGGATCCTCTGCAGTGCCTTTCTTTCTCTACACTTTTACTGTGGTACAAGTTAATATTTCTCTTATGTGTCCATAAAATGTTTTTTTCTAGAACCCTGCAGTTTTTATGCAATTTTGAGCAAACTGTAAATTGGCCTTTCTGTTCTTGAGGCTTACCATTGATTTCCATCTTGTGGTAAACCCTCTGTGTTTATGCTGGTGTAATATTTTGTTATGGTACTGTTTCACACTTCTATGAATAAATCCTTCTTGATCTGCTTGACCATTTTTCTTCACAATTGAAAGTATTTTAGCCATCCACAACAGTGTTCTTCCATGGTCTACCAGGTTGTTTGCTATTGCTGAGCTTACCTGTGTATTCTCGCTTCTTAACAATGTACAGTTAGGGAAAAAATTATTTGATCCCCTGCTGATTTTGTACGTTTGCCCACTTGCAAAGAAATGATCAGTCTATAATTTTAATGGTAGGTTTATTTGAACAGTGAGAGACAGAATAACAACAAAAAAATCCTGAAAACGCATTTCAAAAAAGCAGGGGATCAAATAATTTTTTCCCTCACTGTACCTCACAGCTGATTTTAACATACTTAATGTTTTGGCTATGCCTCTGATTAATTTATTGAAATTTTTTAGCCTCATTATGTTCTGCTTTACTGCAGTTAACACTTCATTGCTACTCATTTTAAGACACACCAGCAATAGACTCCAAGTTCAAATGCCACACATAGAATCACCTGTAGACCTTTTGTTACCTCTCTTTTGCATGAAATAATGATGCAATGACACACACCTGGTCCAGAAACAGAGGAGCAAGCAACTATCCAATTACTTTTGGTCCCCTAAAATGGAAAGACTATGTATAAAAGGGCTTTAATTCATAAATTTCCAATCCAGTGTGCTAGAATACAGAGCCAAAACAACAAACTTGTGTCACTGTTCATATACTTATGGACTACATTGTATCATGTGTCTCTCTAGTGATCATTGGTTTTATAGATTTGATTGAAGCTAATATAATTCTCAAGAGAGAATATATACTTTGTCAGAATGTTTTTGCATTTATTGGTTCATTGGCTACATGAAAAAAATGTGAGGAGGTAGTAGAATCAAATATATCCTCTATTCTATAGATATAGTAAGAAATATCCATGGACTATGCAGCCTTCACCTTATCAATTTTTCTACAGGAGTCTGAGTCATGCAGATTTTTTTTCTCCTCTACTTTTTTCTGGGGAGGAATTTTGGTAGACTAGTTAGTTTTTGGTTAACTGTATTTAGTTGCTGATTGATGGATATTGCATCCATACAAGATCTTTCTCTGTTGATGGCAATAGTTCTTTGAGGAACTAAAAAAAAAATAATGAGATTTACAATGAAAATCTGTCTTTTTTTGTTGTGGAAACAATGTACTTTTTTCTCCCGTTGTCTGTCATTTTGTCTGGACCAAATATTTAGTTCCCAAAAAATACAACGACTTTAGAGATTGTTTTGATGAAATACCAGCTATCTAAATGTTAAGCTAATGAACATGCTAAAGTTTGAAATATACATTTTGCTGTATCATGAACAATATAGTATGTATACAAGTTAGCTTTGTGAATTTGTGATGCTGGGTATGCTAAATTTTCTCTAGGTGTATCCTCTCTGATCACCAGATAGCAATAGCTTTACCTGCCCATTCCGTTGTGAAGTCTGCAATGCAGCACCTGCTGAAAATATTTTTAAGCGTTGTATCAAGCCTCTTATCTGTTGTGTCTTTGAATTCCCAAGATTCACAATAGATAAGACCACAACTGTGAAAGATCTTCACAAGTCTATGTTTTCCCTAGGTAAATGAATATATGGTGTCAAAACATTGAAACCACATTTAATTCCTATCAGGATGTTTCCACCGTTAAATACTATCTAATTCAGTTGGTAATACAATATGTGGGAAAGGCTGCAAATGATTTCTTATTATATTTAAAACTGGGTAAAAAAAACCTTCCTGACTCCAAAAGGCATTTGGATATTTCACTGGATCAACATTCTTGCTTTTTTGAAACTAATTTTCAGTATTGTTCTAAGATGGAAAGATAGCCAATATTTTTGGAAAACATGTCCAGTATTTACAAACACGGCTTCCAAGGCAAAAAAATAAAACATTTTACTGCCTTTACTGTAAAAAAAATCCCTACTTTTGTTTTAGTTTAGTTTTAGTCAAAAAGCTCCTTTCCTCTAGTCTTAATGGATGACCTCTTGTTTTTTGCTCAGCTGTAAATACTTTGTTTGAGAGCTCTTTGAATTGTCCTTGAAAATATATTTGTAAATGGTAACTATATCACCCCTTAGACATCACTTCTGTCATGTAAACAAACCCAGTTTGGCTAGTCTCTCTTTATAACCCTCCAGTACCTTTTTCCAGTTCTAGTAACTCTTATAATGCCTTGCCCACTATGAAAGTCAAGCTCACAGGTTTATCATTTCCTGGTTTAGATCTTGCCCACTTTTTAATGGTACTACATCTACTCTCCTCCAATCACAGGGCACTATGTCTGATTATGATTAATCAATAAGTATTTAGCATACCAGCCTTGCTACTACTGAATTAAGCTTCTTAAGTGCCCTTGGGTGTATGTCATCATATCCAAATGCTTTATTCTCCATAACCTTTTCCTGTCCCCTTTGGATTTTGTCTTCATTAAGGCATATGCATGATGGAGGCAATTATGTGGTTCTCCCTGTTTGCCATAGCCTGTCATTGTTGCTTCCTTCTACACTGTTTCCAGTTCAATAATGTAATTTTTGAGAGGTGGTGCCCAAACCTGTACAGTATATTCTACATGAGGCCTAACCAAGGATTTATAGAGGCAGAATTATATTCTCATTCCATGCATCTACATCCCTTTTTCTACATTGTAGTACCCTATTAGCTGTTGCAGTGGCTGAGTAACACTGCACACTACATGAAGTCTATTTTCCATCAGAACTCCTAAATTTTGCTATAACAAGGATTTTCCAAGTAGTTTAGTGAAAATGCAGCAAGGTTCTTACATGTATTTATGTGTAATGTTATCTGCTTTCAATCTACTTATATTTATGTTTTGTTGTTGTTAGGAATTGGAGGGAACTGTTTTAGACCCCCCTTTCAAATTCCTGTTATGCAAAGAATACATAGGGGAGAGTATCTCCTGTCTTAGAAGTGTAGGCATGAAGGGGTTATTATCAGATGACAGATGATCACATGATTGCCTGGTATAAACCTCTACAGCTATTGTATGTTAGCTGAAATGTATCACCATACAAATTCTTATCATGACAGGCATACCCTTGTTGTAAAGAGGAAAGCCTCCTTTCTAACAAGGTTAGATATGAAAGGGGTAATACCAAGTGATTACCTGATCATCTGGTACAAACATATAGATGTAATGTATGTTAGGAGACATGGGGTAGGTCACTTGTCAACCTCCACCAATTCCTATCGTGCCAAGATTACCCTTGTTTTTTCCATCAAGGATAAGCATGAAGGTGTTAATACTATGTAATCACATGATCACATGGAGTATACATATATATGTTTTGTTTTTATGCAAAATAGAAAAGTGATAGATACGTGCTCTTGGCACCACTATAGTATGTCAACCTACACAAATGGGGTCACAATTTTCATGCTTGCAATAAGTGTTGAGTTACAACAGGAAATTGCATAGTTTTAAATATCTTTGTACCCTCAAAATGGTGGAAGTGTTACAAATGTACATATTTTTTCAGATTATCATTTTATGGAAACATTTGTGCATGGGTAGGGGCAGAAAAGAGATCCATCACTTGATGCAAAGGGCTATCTTCATTCTAAAATTATATTATTAATCTACCTTTACTTCATATATAGTATCTAGTTCTTAAAGTTGCAGTCATTTTAGTACAGGCAGGTCATATTTCAAGATTGTGAAACAACAGAATTTGGTTCACGTAGTTTTGTGCTTCTTCACCACCTATGGTATGTCAGCAATTACCAATGTGGTGTCATTTCCCTCAGAAGAGCTTCTGATGAGCACAGTAAGAAATCCCATAGTTTAGCACCATCTTCAGGAAACACTTGTGCACACCAGGTGAAGGGTAGAAAGGTAAGTGATCCCTCATTTAATTTAGTAGGCTGTTTTCTTTCCAAAATAATATAAATTTCTATAGTTTCTTTATATTTGAAATTGTTTTGACTATTTTAGTGCAAGTAGGCAAATTCAAGAAAATGAACAGGTCTAGTGCTATGTCAACCGATACCAGTGTGGTATCATTTTCCACAGGTTTGCCCCAGGTGCTGAATGCATTAGGGAAATCCTTGGTTTTCAAATATTTTAGTACCTTTGAGGGGTGGAAGTTTATATATATTTTCCTGTATAATCACATTTTGGAAACATACATGCAGACTAGACTAGGTGCAAAAAGACAATGACCTCTTATTTGGTCAAGTAGGTTGTTTTATTTCCAAAATAGTATGACTTGTTTTCCTTTTCCTATCTGTAGTAATACATCCATTTTAATATGAGTGAGTCATATTGCAAGAATATTAGAAAAACAGCAACATTTGGGGTAAGTGTAGCTTTGTGCTATTGACGCTCTCTGTGATTTGTCAGCTGTTACCAGAGGGGTGTAATATCTCAGAAGAGGAGAGTTAAGGAAATCCACAGGAAATGCCATAGTTTACAAAGATTTCAGTATTTTTGAAGGGGTAAACATTTTAAAAAATGCATAATATTTTCATTTAGCACTATCTGTTAAGCATTTGTGCACAGCAGGCTAGAGGTAGAAAGGCAAGCAACATTTCATTTGATGTAGTGGGTTGTTTTCTTTCCAAAATGGCATGACTTGTCCACCTTTTTCTTCTTTCTGTAGTTGTTACTAACATTTAAAGGGGAACTTTCACCCCGCAATAACTTAATGTTCCCTTACTGCTCACCTGGCGACTAGCTGCTTAGTAGCACTACTAAGAAGCTAGTCGCCAGGTGAGCAGTAAGGGAACATTAAGTTATTGCGGGGTGAAAGTTCCCCTTTAAGTGCATGTATGTCATAAAAAATTGTCAGCTTGTGGTCTGTGCAATTTTGTGGCCCTTGCACTCCCTACAGTATGTCAGCCGATTCCAGTGGGATACTATTTTACTCAGGAGGGCTATAGATACCTAACCTAATATTGTTTTGCATTATTTTTAAGGCATCTAAGTATATTTAAAAGAATGTAAATCTGAAAAAAATGAATGTATTTATTTATTTATTTGCAATAGCACTATCTTCTGGCACTTTCATAGCAAACCTGACTGGGGGTAGAAATGCAAATGACCAGTCTCTGAAACTGGAATTCTTTGTACAATAATAAGTTACATATCATGTAGGGATTAGGGATGGACAAAAATATTTACCTCAAACCAAAATATGTGAAAAATGGCACTACCTGACTAGCAGGAAATTTCCCAAGTGCCATTTTTCTGTTTTTTTTTTCCCCATACCGCTGATTGCATTGAAATCAGTGGAAAGACTGAATTTATACACAAAGCTTAGCAAATTTTGTTGTATTTCCCACTGGTTTAGTATAAAAGGGGTCTGAGGGTGCCTGTGTTGGAGTCTGGGGAAAGAATCAGTTGAACAAGGAGTTTTTTGGATGGTGGTTGTTGACTGGGTGTCACGGAGTGACTTCAAAAATAGACACCAACTAGTACAGATAAAATTAATACATTTTATTGAAACACAATAGTAGCAGCAATGTACCTCTCACTTTCACAAGACCAGGGAAGGACAGTGCACACACTTTCTTCACCCTTCACTAGGCAAGAGTGAGATGGACCCACGTCTGTACCCTAACACTAGGGTAAACCCAGACAACAGGAGCGAGAAACTCCAGAACGCTGGAGCACCAAAGTAGCAACTCTAACTCCACCACCTTCTCGAGACCAGGTGTGAGGACAGTGTGCAACACCTCCTCAACCCTTCACAAGGCAGGTGTCAGCTACTGTATGTATGGCTTGTAGTAACCTTCACGAGGCTAGATATGAGGACAGTGCACAGCACGTCCTCAATCCTACACAAGGCAGGTTAAAATAGCTCAACTATACCCTACCGCTAGGGTAAACCAAAGGTAAGGTAAACTGCAGCTAGAACGCTAGGTGAGGAAACAAACCACCCGAACTTAGACCACAGAAGGTCAGTGACACAGACTGACTGAACAAGCACTGCTACAGGAGTAGCAGTGCTTGGCAGTAACGGTAGGCCCAGGAAGCCGAGGATAACAATAGCCGGGGCTGGGTAGCTGTGGCTGACAGTAAACCAAGCTGGGAGCAGGGCCGGCGCCACCTATAGGGCGCACATTCTCTGAGGGCGCATTGGCCCCCTCTGCCGCTCACCACTACGGAAGCAAAAAAAAACAAAAAACGTACGTTTCGGTGCCCTCCCTCAGCTGGCTATTTTTTTTAATGTAGCACAGTGATACCTGTTTCTCTCTCCCCCTCCACTCCTTCAATCCTGGACCAGGATTGAAGAAGCGGAGGGGAAGAGAGAAACGGGCATGGCTGTGCTACATTAACCCTTTCAGTGCCAGAGGGGTACGCAACGCATAGCTTTTCAATGCATTGTATACCCCTCTGGCTCTGAAAAGGTTAAAAAAATAGCCAGCCAAGGGAGAGCACAGTAACTATTCAGTCTCACTGGGGGAGAGAGAGACGTGCACTGGGAACAGTAAGTGGAACAGGGGTCAAGAGGGGATAAACAGTCAGACAGGGAGAGAGAGAGTCAAAGGCGGGATCAACAGTCAAAAGGGGGAGCAAGAGTCAGATGGGGGAGAGAGAGAGTCATAGGGGGGATCAGAAGTCAAGAGGGGGATCAAGAGTCAGACGAGGAGAAAGAGAGTCAAAGGAGGGTCAACTATCAAGAGGGGGAGAGAGTCAAAGAGGGGGGAGAGTCACATATAGAGAATATACACTCTGTCACACTGATACACATATAGAGAAGCACACACACATACTTACACACTGATATCCTTACAGAGACTCACACGCACTGATACACTTATATACATATAGGGAACACACACTGACACACTCATATCCATACAGGGAACATGTACACATATAGAGAACACATACACAAACTGACACATATAGGGAACACACTGACACTTAAACACATACAGAGGCGGGGCATAAATGGGTAGGGCACAAGGGGTGGAGCCAAGGGGCGGCAAAATTAGGTTTTGCCTAGGGTGGCAAAAATCCTTGCACCAGCCCTGGCCGGGAGCAGAACAGAGGAGAAGGTAGTCAGACGATGCCAGGAGTCAGAGCCGGATCGAGTAGTCAGACAAAGCCAGGGCTTAGAGCCAGATTGGGTAGTCAGATGAAGCCAGGAGTCAGAGCCAGATCGGGCAGTCAGACAAAGCCAGGAGTAATACACAGGAATCAGTGGACCAACACAGCACTAGGCTCAGGTGCATCACAAAAGGGCACTGGGTAATGGAAATGCGGAGGCCTTTAAGGCCTAGTAGGTGGACGGAGACATGACAGCAATTACCAGTGACCTATAAGAAGAGCAACTTGCATTGAGAGACATCCAGGAAGTAGCAAGGTCACTCTTACAGTAACGCAACACTGGATTGAGAGGACAGTTAATAAAAAAACTATTTGGTATGTAACGTGACATAGACAGGGACCCCTCTGATGTAATCTGTGACTAGGGCAGACTGATACTTGATAGGATAGATTATTTTTTAGGCTTAGACGTGTTAGGCACAAGCCCTGAGGAAACATTGATTTGAAGGTCTTACACTTGTTTGGCACAAGCCCTGAGGAAACATTGATTTGTATGACTTAGTCTTATTAGTGTCAAGCCCCGAGAAAACTGTTATAGACACAAAAAATATGCCATTTACATTTGGGACTGCTGTTCTTTCTGTTGAGTTATTTAAGCAGCAGGGCAATTAGGCAGCTCCAAGGGAATGAGATCAACAACATCAGTGATATAGGTAATAATAATCATGGTTCCACTTGCCACTAACACCAGTGATGTGCTTGAGGCAGTAGCAACACCACAACTAGCCCCCATCATGGTTTGCCTATAATTCTTCTCCTGCACCTCCTCCAAAATCATGGTTGTGTTGGAATACTACTTTTTCCCTTTAGAGCAGGAAGGAACTGTTTCTCTCATCAGCAACTGCAATGTGCAGAGTGTGAGTGTAGGAAATAGGGGAACGACTGGTAACAATGGACACATCTACACTCAAATCAAACAACTGGCACAGCGGAAAGCAAACACCTTGATGCTTAGGTCTGCAATGTCAAATCATCCCCCAAGAAAGCTGCTGCTGTCACTATGCCCCCTGTCCGACTCAGCTAAGCACATGTGACAACTTGCAGTCTTAATAATAATTATTAGTGATGATCGAGCACCCCAATGCTCGGGTGTTCGGGTGCTCTGACCGAGCGCCCCCGGAGGCTCGAGTGCTCGGCCGAGCACCCGAGCCCCATTGAAGTCAATGGGAGGACTCGAGCATTACACCAGGCACCCCCTGCTCTGATGAGGGGAGGGTGCCTGGTCCATAGGAAAAGGGCAGAAAATGATGGAAACACCACAGAAATGGTTCAGGGACAGCATAGGGAGGATGTCTGGATGCATCTTGGACTCCAACGTCGCTGCTGGGAACGATGTTTCACCCGGAGTACGCCATTTTTACAGACTGACCGTAAAACACACAAAAAGGAAGATAAAAACGACTTTAGGTGAAAAATTGTTACCAAACAGTATTTGCTGTATATTTACTTGTATATCATCTGCAAATTCTGCAAAAAATTTCATCGATTTTTCGGAACTGGGGCCATGATTAAGAGGGAAACGTGCGCAGAGGCAAATTCTCCCAAAAATTTCCTCGATTTTTCTGAACTGGGGCCATGATTAAGAGGGAAACGTGCGCAGAGGCAAATTCTCCCAAAAATTTCCTCGATTTTTCTGAACTGGGGCCATGATTAAGAGGGAAATGTGCGCAGAGGCAAATTCTCCCAAAAATTTCCTCGATTTTTCTGAACTGGGGCCATGATTAAGAGGGAAACGTGCGCTGAGCCGACCATCTAAAACATTATGGGTGAGGGTCTGCTGCGGAGCTGACCATCCTAAACATTATATGCGAAGGCCCGCTAGTGAGCTGACGCTATAAAACATTATATGAGAGGGCCCGCTAGAGAGCTGACCCAATAAAACATTATATGAGAAGGCCCGCTGGTGAGCTGACCTATACAAAAATTGTCAAACAGCGCCCGCTGGTGAGCTGGCCCTATATAAAAATTATATCACAGGGCCCGCTGGTGAGCTGGCCCTATATAAAAATTATATCACTGGGCCCGCTGGTGAGCTGGCCCTATATAAAAATTATATCACAGGGTATATGGAAGACAGTCAACCATATACCCGTTTTTTGGGTGGAAGGGGTGAATGGGAATACAGAGTATTCCCATCATTGTAAATAACATATATAAAGTGACTTTATGTTCCCCCGGGGCTTTCCTCCAGTGGAGTGGAGAAGTCAGGGGAAATCCAGGCCTTGTTCATTTTTATAAGTGTCAACCTATCAGCATTTTCGGTGGAAAGGCAGATACGCTTATCTGTTATGATGCCACCAGCAGCACTAAATACCCGCTCAGACAGAACGCTGGCGGCAGGGCAGGCCAGCACCTCCAAGGCGTAGAGTGCCAGTTCATACCACGTGTCCAGCTTGGACACCCAGTAGTTGTAAGGCACAGAGGGATCATTGAGGACGCTGACACGGTCTGCTACGTACTCCTTCACCATCTTCCAAAACTTTTCCCTCCTTGTGACACTAGGCTGCGCATCAGGGTGAGGGTGCTGGCGGGGTGTCATGAAGGTGTCCCACGCCTTGGAGAGTGTTGCCCTGCCTTTGTCGGAACTGCTGTGTGCTCCCCTTTTCTCCCCTTCTCGGTTGGCCAAGGTAGCACGTACTCTGCCGCCAGCGTTGTCAGATGGAAAATTTTGGAGCAATTTTTCAACAAGAACCTTCTGGTATTGCACCATTTTGCTTGTCCTCTCCACCGGAGGAATGAGAGATGAGAAATTCTCTTTGTAGCGGGGGTCCAGAAGGGTGAACACCCAGTAATCCGTGTTGTCTAAAATGCGTGTAACGCGTGGGTCACGGGAAAGGCAGCCTAACATAAAGTCAGCCATGTGTGCCAGAGTACCAACAGGCAAGATTTCGCTGTCCTCAACAGGAGGATGACTCTCAATCTCCTCATCCTCTTCCTCCTCTTCTGCCCATCCACACTGAAGAGATGGAACTAAAGTTCCATGGCTACCCTCTGTAGCGGAGGCAACCGTGTCTTCCTCCTCCTCCTCCTCCTCCTCCGCCTCCTCCAATTGCCGCTGAGAAGACGAAGTGAGGGTGCTCTGGCTATCACCTTGTGTAAGCTCTTCCTCCCGCATTTCCACCTCTTCCACATGCAAAGCGTCGGTTTTAATTGTGAGCAGCGAGCGTTTCAGTAGACACAGAAGTGGGATGGTTACACTGATAATAGCGTTATCGCCGCTCACCATCTGTGTCGATTCCTCAAAATTGCGTAAAACCTCACAGAGGTCTGACATCCATTCCCACTCCTCACTTCTGATTACAGGAAGTTGAACGGAGAGGCGACGACCGTGTAACAGCTGGGACTCCACTACTGCCCTCTGCTGCTCACAAAGCCGGGCCAACATGTGGAAGGTGGAGTTCCAGCGCGTGCTCACGTCACACAGCAGCCGGTGAGCTGGCAATTGTAAGCGCTGCTGCAGCTTCAACAGGCCGGCTGAAGCTGTTGATGACTTACGGAAATGTGCACACACGCGGCGCACCTTGGTCAAGAGATCATGCAAATTGGGGTAGGTTTTTAGAAATCGCTGAACCACTAAATTAAATACATGCGCTAGGCATGGTACGTGTGTGAGCTTGCCGAGCTCCAAAGCCGCCACCAAGTTACGCCCATTATCACACACAACCATGCCTGGTTGCAGGTTGAGTGGCGAGAGCCACCGCTCGGTCTGGTGACTAATCCCCTGCAACAGCTCTGAGGCCGTGTGCTGTTTGTCCCCAAGGCAGATCAGCTTCAGCACGGCCTGTTGACGCTTCCCCACTGCAGTGCTACACTGCTTCCAGCTACCGGCTGATGGGGGAGTGGCGCTGCGCGCAGAAAATTCAGAGGTGGAAACGGAGGAGGAGGAGCCAATAACGTAGGTGCTGGCGGAAACCCTGATGGAGGTAGGGCCCGCAATCCTCGGCGTGGGTAGCACTTGTGCCATCCCAGGGTCCGAGTCGCTCCCAGCCTCCACGACATTCACCCAGTGTGCCGTCAGGGAAATGTAGCGTCCCTGGCCACAAGCACTTGTCCATGTGTCAGTCGTTAAGTGGACCTTCCCAGTAACTGCGTTGGTCAGGGCACGGGTGATGTTACGGGACACATGGTGGTGTAAGGTGGGGACGGCACACCGGGAAAAGTAGTGGCAGCTGGGGACTGCGTACCGAGGGACAGCTGCTGCCATCAGGCTGCGGAAGGACTCAGTCTCCACAAGCCTAAATGGTAGCATTTCGATGGCCAGTAATTTGGAAAGGTGTGAGGTTAGTGCTATGGCCTGTGGGTGGGTGGCTGGGTATTTTCGCTTGCGCTCAAATGCCTGGGGTAACGACATTTGGACGCTGCGCTGGGACAGGGAAGTGGATGTGGTCGCTGATGGTGCTTCAGATGGTACAGGTGCAGGGCGGGAGGTATGCGGGCCTGCGCCTTCGACAGGCGATTGGCCGGCACCGAAAACAGGGGAAGAGGAGGCAGTGGTGTGGCCTGCAGACACAGATTGGCGATCCGGGCGTTCCTCCCACTTATTACGGTGCTTGGATGCCATGTGTCGGATCATGCTGGTGGTGGTGAGGTTTCTAGTGTTCATGCCTCGGTTCATTCTGGTGTGGCACAGGTTGCAAACTACAATTCTTTTGTCGTCCGCACTTTCCTTAAAAAAACGCCATACCGCGGAACACCTACCCCTTGGCAAGGGAGATTTACGCAAGGGGGTGCTCCGTGGAACATTTGCGGGCCGGTTTGGTGCGGTCCGCCTTCTTTCTGTAGCCACACCACTGCCTCTTCCAGCCTGTTGCGGTGCTGCAGATGGCTCACCCTCAGGACTGCTGTCATCGCTCGGCTCTCCACCTTCCCAGGTGGGGTCAGTCACCTCATCGTCCACCAAGTCCTCCTCCACTTCCTCACTCTGATCATCCTCCTCATGTCTTGATCCCACCACATACTCAGTCATTGACAACTGTATATCATCCTCCTCATCAAGGTCTTGAGACAGTAAAAGTGGTTGATTTGATGGCAACTGTGTCTCATCATCATCATCATCCACTTCCTTTGACCTTAAATGCCGTTCACCTCTGTCATCTTCTTGTGATTGGGTACCCTCTAGAGGTTGTGAATCAGGGCACAAGATTTCATGTTCCTCTGTAAGCGTGCTTGGAGAGAGGTTCAAATGAAGGATTGGTGATGAGACGAGCTCCTCACTATATCCCAGTGTGGGATCACTTCTTTGACCAGACCCTCTATGGTGGGAGGAAGGATGATCAGGGTGAGGATTATGTTGACCAGACTCTTGGCTACTGAGAGTGGACTTGGTGGAAGACAGGGTGGTGCTTAACCGACTGGAAGCAGTATCAGCTGAAATCCAACCGACCACCTGTTCGCAGTGGTCTGACCTCGAGAGTGATGTCCTGCGACGCCCTGTAAACTGAGACATGAAGCTAGGTATGGTGGATGTCTTTCTGTCTTGTGCTCTGGCACCAGGCACAGTTTCTACGCGTCCTGACCCGCGCCCTGAACTATCAGGATCACGTCCACTTCCCCGTCCCTTTTTACCCGCCTTCTTCATATTACACGGAATATGTGCTGCAAATCTGCAACTTTGCACACTAAACAGAATGTGCTGATTATCTGCGGCACGGCACAGTGAATGGAATATGTGACTTTGATATTTTACACTTTGCACACTAAACAGAATGTTCTCCTAATCTGAAACTTTGCACACTAAACAGAATGTGCTGCTTATCTGCGGCTAGGCACAGTGAATGGAATATGTGACTTTGATATTTTACACTTTGCACACTAAACAGAATGTTCTCCTAATCTGAAACTTTGCACACTAAACAGAATGTGCTGCTTATCTGCGGCTAGGCACAGTGAATGGAATATGTGACTTTGATATTTTACACTTTGCACACTAAACAGAATGTTCTCCTAATCTGAAACTTTGCACACTAAACAGAATGTGCTGCTTATCTGCGGCTAGACACAGTGAATGGAATATGTGACTTTTATATTTTACACTTTGCACACTAAACAGAATGTTCTGCTAATCTGCAACTTTGCACACTAAACAGAATATGCTGCTTATCTGCGGCTAGGCACAGTGAATGGAATATGTGACTTTGATATTTTACACTTTGCACACTAAACAGAATGTTCTCCTAATCTGCAACTTTGCACACTAAACAGAATGTGCTGCTTATCTGCGGCTAGGCACAGTGAATGGAATATGTGACCTTGATATTTTACACTTTGCACACTAAACAGAATGTTCTCCTAATCTGCAACTTTGCACACTAAACAGAATGTGCTGCTTATCTGCGGCTAGGCACAGTGAATGGAATATGTGACTTTGATATTTTACACTTTGCACACTAAACAGAATGTTCTCCTAATCTGCAACTTTGCACACTAAACAGAATATGCTGCTTATCTGCGGCTAGGCACAGTGAATGGAATATGTGACTTTGATATTTTACACTTTGCACACTAAACAGAATGTGCTGCTAATCTGCAACTTTGCACACTAAACAGAATGTGCTGCTAATCTGCAACTTTGCACACTAAAATGAATGTGCTGCTAATCTCCAACTTTGCACACTAAACAGAATGTTCTCCTAATCTGAAACTTTGCACAATAAACAGAATGTGCTGCTAATCTGCGGCTAGGCACAGTGAACGGAATATGTGACGTTTTTTTTTTATACTCTGCCCCCCAAAACAAAATATATCTGCTGCCCCCACACACAGTAGTCCTAAAAAGGACTTTTGGGTCTTTTTTTTTTTCAAACTCGCTTTTCTTCTCCCTACACTGACTTTCCCTTCCTATCCTCATCTCTCCCTGGCTAAGACTGAGCCGAACTCGCTGGTCAGGTGCTATACAGCACCCGATCACGGGTTCTGGCCAGCCAATCAGTGTAATGCCAGCAGCCAACATGGCTGCTGGCATTACACTGATGTCAGAGCCTCCCTGCACGTTTATTGGCTGCGCAGCAGCCGCGAAACGTGCGGGGAGGAGACACGAACATGGCGGGCGAGCACATGCGGTTCTCGTACGAGTACCGCCATGTGCCGAGCAGAGCGATGCTCGAGCCGAACCGAGCTTCGGCCGAGCATGCTCGCTCATCACTAATAATTATGAATCATCCCTACCACCAGCTTAGCATATTCTGTGGGACTGAGTCTCCTCAGATGCTGCTTGATCCCATGCCTGCGATTTTACTACAACACATTGCCATGTGTGGTCAGCGCACTATGCAATGCGCAATGGGTGGACATAAACTGCCACATCCTCACATCTCAAGAATCACTATCAGCTGGTGGGGGAGGTAACGATGACAGAGGTGTAACACAAGAAGAAGTTGCCAAGTCTTTCTGTTCCCGGTCCCTAGCAGTAGAAGGTGATGACGAGCCAGGTGTTTCACTCACCATCAAACTTTCAGGCTCTGGCTGGGTTTCTCTATTTTCTCCTCTTTTATTTCCACTTCAACTCTTGTTGCCTTTGGAGAGATGGGGATACAGCAACAGTAGCTCATGATTTCCTTTGTGGGGATTTGGCTTTAACATGCTTCGCATAAATGTCATGGTGTCTGTATTTCAGGTGTGTTATCAGGGTGGTTGTGTCATGCTGCATTCCCTCCTTTCCCCCCTATCACTGATTTATCTCATATAGTGCACAGTGCTGTCACTGATGATGACACTGTGCCTTCCCCAAGAAAAAAATATTTCCACACCCACGACCACACAGGGATGGCAAAGGTGGAGAAAAATGTCTGCTTGGTTTTTCTCCACAATAATCTTCATTGGCTGGGACAGAGGATGCTGCTTCTGTCTCAGAGTCTGCACTACAACTAGGACCATGACTATTGCTGAGAAGTAGAACCTGTCCTAGCCCTGCATTACAAATACTGCTGGACCCCATTCCCACAGTGGTCACTGTGATCTGTGCCTGATCCTCATCAGCCTGTTGCCCTTGCAACTCAGCATCAGCAAGAATTACAGCAGCAGCAAACTCTGCAATCTCACTGCTGGTAGTGGTGGTGATGCCCATCCCTATTTGCATATATGTCTCCTTTTCCTTCTTGCTTTAGGCTAAAAAGGCCATTAATGTCTCTTCCACCCCAGCTGCTCCACCATCACCCGCATCACCACCACCAGTCCCTCCTTTCTGCTGCTCTATGAGAGCCACAATAGTTGTCAATGATGAGAAATGTGACAGATGGTCCCCTACTGTCACACTTGCCATCTCTTGAGGTGAAGAAAGCAGATTGTCAGCACTAGTGGCAGACACAGGCAACCGATCTGTGCGGATGGTAATACTGCTAGCAGATCTGCCTTCCTCAGCATCAAGTCCTAGAGGCAAAATGCCAGGGGAAGGGGAATCGCATGGACAGGGAGATGCTATAATCTCCGATGAATGCTAGTCTGGCTGTTCAGCATCACTTCCCCTTCCACCTCAGCAGGAGGATCTACAGAGGTCATGCTAGTCCTGCCACCAGCTGCTTCATTACCATCACCTTCACCATTACCCCCTTCCTCACCCTCAACACACTCTAGCTGTTGTGTGGTAGTAGTGGGACTACTTGGGAATGGCAAGTGTGACTTAGGGTCTCCTGCTGTCAAACTTACCATCATCTCCTCCTCCTCCTGAATATCAGCAGGCACACTGGCAGCACTAGCAGCACGCACTGGTAGTTAACCTGTCATGATCACACAGCTACCCACTTCTTCCTTTGCTGATCACAAATTTCCCCCAAATTCCAAGGGATGATGTCAAGGGACTGGGTCTGGGGAATCAGGGCTCTCAGACCCTTCTATGCTGGTGGTGGTACACATAAAAACATGAATTTTGATGTTTTAGAAATTCAAATTAACTCTAAATATAGAACCATAAACAACTGCTGGTATAATGTAGAAAAAAATACTCTACAGGATATTTGTTTGTCATTTAATTAAGTGGAATGTCAATAATAAAAAGAATTGTCCACAAACCAATGCAATCTTTCGTAAGTGCAGGGTCTTCTGAAACAAAACAGTGCATGACGTGCGAGTAGTTCACAAAAAAAGCAAATAAAATTGTCATTTTACTGTAAACTGTAAAAAAAGTGTAAAAATATGCTTAGCACTTGGAGGTCAAAAGGCTTAGCAGCAAAAAGGTTAAATTGCTGGAAATTTGGGGAATAGTTACTTTATCTCTATTGCACAGTTTGCTTCCTGTAGTTCTGCTCAGTCTGATTGTGTGCTCAAATCAGAAATATTTTAAACTTTGCGTAAATTTTGCACTGTGACTGATTACCAAGTCTTGATTTTTTGGATGTATAAACTGTTTTTTTTCCCTATGCCGGAAGGCAGTTACTTGATTCCTTGATCAATAGATCTTGTTCTTTCTCATAGATTTGCTGAAAGATACCAAAATGTTGCATGTTGCCTGGTAAATTAGCTCTGCATGGAAGTGCAGAGAGAGAACATTTTCAAGTATATGCTGTCTAAAAATAGGCATATGTGTGAATTCTAGTTCCTGTTCTCCAGGGTGAACAATTTCGAGAAAGAAAAAAGAAAAAAGAAGAACCGGGTATGTTGTCCTTAAAGCAGCAATATACTTTTTATGAAAACCTATAGTACATGTTTGAGGACTTTCCCGCTGAGTACAGCCAGGTCATACCCACTGCTAGCAGGTGTTTTATTCAAATGTGATAACAGTTCAGATTTTCAGAAAGTGAAGAACAGAGCGATTACCTCCTGACTAAGCAGTTCTATGTTATTCTTTTGAGAACTGGTTGTCAGTGACTCACTTCTAGAGAATGCAACAAAATAACTAAATGGAACCTGAGCACTGCTAATGCAAACAGAAAAAAAGGGATAACTCTGGTAATATCCATCTCGCAACATTCAGAGTATTGTTGTTTTAACCAACACAAAAATCCCTACAATATTCAGTTTACTGCTCCTTTAACAAATGACTAAAGCCTCCTAAAAATAACCCCCACTTACCGTACCTTACTATGGCCAGGTAATCATAAAGGCCATAGGAACCATTAGGATTTTCTGGCCATAGTAAAATAAGTGAAGGACACTCATGACATTGAGAAGTTTTTCACACAAAAGATATTACAGTTCAATCCTATCTTTTTAAATGAAAGCAGGAGATCATACAGAATCCCCATGAACAGGTCTGTTTGTCAGGCTCCCCCTCGCATATGCGGGGCTGCAGGGGACTCTGGTACTGTTCAGAGAGGTGGGCCTCACTGCTTGGTCTGGCCCTGTCCACAAGTACTGTCTGTAACCTCCTTGTCGCAGTCCTGCTCTATCACCTCCAAATAATAATCTCCCCCTCTTACTTTTTTGCTTGTAACAATATTCCCTCCCTCTTACATGCTGACCATAAAAATTTGTAATAACACTTTGAGTGCAAAAGGAGTATCCAGCACAATGTTTGGATAATACCTAAGGTCTCCTGATAATAACCTTCTTTTTTTTACCTTAGTCTGTGTGAGTGTGTGTGGGGGGGGACAAAATTTGCCTCCCCCATGTACCAGCCCTCCCAGCTTCTCTGTTGTCTGTTGAACTGGCTCTGGTGGAAGGAGGCAAATACCTTAACATAGATGTTCATTTGAATGGTGAACCTGTTGCCACAACGGCAGGATATGCACTAAGCTGTGAGATATTTATCGAGTCTCAGAAATCTGTTCAGGTGTTAGAAATCTCTCCAGTTACTCTATAGAAACTATTCACTGAAGGATCAACCATAGGTTTTTTTGAAAGGAGAAGTAAACATTTTATGGAAAAAAATATTTTATAGGGCTTCTCTTGCTGATTAAAACAATACTGCTCCCACTGCTGAGAGGTTTCATTCAAAATATATTAGAGCTCAAACTTCGAAATGCATCGCAATGCACTGGATACCTTTCTGGCACTCAAACGGTTAAATGTAACTTTCAGTTTTGGTCACAAGGTGCTGCTGTTCCTAACATTTACAGTGCACAGTAATAGTCTATCATTCAAGCTTTCCGTTAGAGTGCATTGTAAATAAAACAGTCCTTTGAATACTAGTTGGTGCTGTTGAAAAGCTGAAATAAAAATATGAGTTTGAGTTGAGACATTTGAATGAAAAAAATCTAAGCAGTGGAAGTACCTTTGTTTTATTCAGCAGGAGAAGTCTTTAGCGTGTTTTTTGTCTTAGATGCCCTTAACTGCTCTTTATCAGTTAAAGACCAGAGGAATGTGTAACACATTGAGAATCAATGCTTTTCATCCTTACAAGGTGCCAGAGAGAGTAAAAGCATCAACTGGGCACTCTGCATGATGAAACAGAGGAGTCAGTGTTGTCCTATTCATTTGCATCAGAAATCCTATATAATAATTTGCTAAGGATGTTTGTCAGAAGCCGTCATGCACAGTAGAGACTATGCACATTCGGGCAGTCTCTACTGCGCATGAAGCTGCTGCTTAACCCCTTGTGTGCCGGAGGGGTATGCAACCCCTCTGGCACTCAGAGGGTTAACATTACCCAGACCTTGGCCCGTGTACACTGGCTTTTACATTAGTTCAGTATATTACTCCATTGTGATAACCTCTCCATGTATTTGAGGACATGCATTGTGCATTCGTTGGTACATACACTAAGAAACTCCATTGCTGTAAACTCTCCATGCATTTTTGACCTGAGCACCATGTTGTAGATTTGCTGTTATCCATTGTGATAAACTCTAGATAAGCTAACATTTTGATAAACTCTCCATGCATTTGTGAATATTCACTGAGTACTAGATGGTAGATGCGCTAAGGCACTCCATTGTGATAACCTGTCCAACTCTTCTGCAGTAATTTTCACTTCACCTTGAAAAGGAGGCTCCATAAAAAACACTAGAATTGCAGAGACTAGGAGTGGGTGTAAAATGGCCATTCAGTGCTAAATCAGGCACAGAAATCACTGTTAAGTCCATGCAACTGTGTAATGTGAATTTGCTAAGCGACATACAAAAAAACTGCAATAAGGCAATCATGGATGTTCCATTAGTCAGTGCACATTCATACCTACAACCCAGTGTACACAGATGCACCTGTAATGAAAACAGTTGGACATGGACTCTTTGGATGTAATGCACAAAGGAGAAGAGGAACAATTCTGGAGCAAACCATGCAGGATAGTGGTCAAATAAACATTTCCATTGATTTGTGGTTTTGTACTATTTGAATGCTACAGACTTCTCCAATGTCCTGATATGCAATGTCTTTGAGTCCTCTCTAGCACTTGAAAATGTAAAAGTCCTATTTATATCAGAGGTTGTTTGGGGAATTTCTCTGGTTTGCCCTAGGATTGCCCTCCCTGTCTTTTCTCCTAGTGACATGTGCCCTCTTGATACACTGGTTGTCTTGGAAAAGGCACATGCTATGGAATCCTCCACTGGTGCTTCAGGGCATCTTAATGGAGCAGTTTTTTTTTATGGAAAACTTTGTTTTTAAGGAAAAATATCACTTGAAAATAATTGTTATTTGAAGGGATGGTAATGCTTAATATGGAAAAAAAATATATAGCAGGGTTTAGCCTTCTTAGTAAAACAGGGATACTCCAATGCTGAGAGGTGTTATTCAAATGTTCTTGCAATTTTGGGCACAGTGCTTCCATGGGATAAAGTGTATGGTGATGCTGTTGCTACAGCAGTCTATAGACTCTGGTCAGTTGACCATAAACCTCCATAGGATGCTGTATCAGCAGTACCACTGTTAATGTTCAGGCCATGGTGGTATTGCAACTAAAATGCTCAAGTTTGAGCTGAAGGAACTTTTGAATAAAGTTAACAGTGGAAGTATCCTCATTATGCTCAACAGGATAAATGCTGAAATATGTATTTTTAATATTAAGTGTGATTATCCCTTTGAGCCACTTAAAACAGTGGTAGACAATGCAAGTCACTTCAGCGCCTGCAAGACTACAACTCCCATTATCCAACACTAGCCGTGATGGTGAAATCTTAGCGTTTTGGCCCCATGGAATAACAAAGAATGTATCTCAATTTTTTCACCTCTTTATCAAGCCTTAGTGTATCCCCTCAGGGGGAGATTCACTAAGGTACAACGCAATGGTGAAGTGTGCGTGGAGAAGTGTGGAGATCCCTTCTCCTTAGAGACAATGATACACCACCATATTCATTATGAATTAGGTATGCAAGGGTAGCTTATGAAATTAGTGTAAAGCTGTCAATGTTTTGGGCAGTGGCAGACCTAGTGATTGAGAGCCCTGGTGTCAAACAATTTTTGAGTCTATTGCAAACTAAAAAATCCTATTGTCAGCATTCACATGGATGCAGAGAGGATGTGTTCTCCCTCAGACTTCAGCAACAAGAACAATATCAGCATCCATCCCTTTGAGTGTCAGAGGAGTGATCAATAAATTACACTAGCTATGGGCACTCAAAGGATTAATGGAAAACCATTTCACAATCCAGAGCTTGAAGTCACATCCAGGGAAAGCTAAAGAACAAGATATTTGCAAGACTTCCAGTAGCTGAGCAATGTAAACAATACAGAGCCAACAATCAGCTGTAAACAGGGTACATCTATGCTGTAATCTGAGGACTCAGAAAAACTTGCAGTGCTGTTGTGTAATATGTGTAATACGATGCATATAAAGCCTCATACTATACATATTACACAACAGCATTGTAAGTTGCTCTGCACTGTTTAGAAAGGCCAGCTGATTGTTGGCTCAGCCATATTTACATGGAATAGCTGATCAGCAGTTATGGTATGATTCACAATTTGCCAACATCAGAGAGGCAATTTTTTTTCTTTGAGCTCCAACAGCATCATCAGTTATTGGAGCTTAGCACATATAGAGAATAGCCACATTAACATAAAAACACCCTCAGGATTGCAAGAATTGCCCTTATATTTAATAAAAATATTCAAATAAGCCATCATAAACATGGTGAAGATACTACCAATGCATTTTGTCAGCATTTTAATCACTAGGGTATGATGAAGAATACATCTTAGTGTATATAACAAGATGGAATCAGAAAAAAATAAGCCACAATATCTCCAACCAGAACTCCTATCAAAACTTAGTGCACCTCCTCCAAAGTGAACTGTAGGTAAACTTTTCCAACACCAGATGGCACTGTTCATGTAAAAAAATATAATCTGTAATAACTTTTGAATGAACCATTTCTTAGGCGTTGATGTACCCTTGTTTGATTAAGCAGGAAAAGCTGTACAATATATGGTTTTTTTTTCAGAAAAAAAGGTCACTTACCCTTTAACTCTTTAAGGATCAGAGGAGTTTGCTAATCATACCCCTTTGGTCCTTAAGAGGTTAAAACATATAAAGGTGGCTTAAAAACAATATGTTTTAGGTAATATCTTCCCTGTAAAAACAAGTTATGCTTTAATCAGAGGAGTGTGCAATGCATTGCTTGGCCGTGAGTTGCATTCACCTCTGGTTCCTTAAGAGGTTAAAACATATAAAAGAGGCTTAAAAAACAAGTGTTTCCTGGTAATATTTTCCCTTTAAAAAAGGGTATGCTGATTAAAATCTACTGCCTAAACTGTTCAGGTTTTCGTTATTATATCAAACCAGATGAAGATACCTTCTGACACAGGAGACATCTGAATGATAGGTGTTTTCCTAGAAGCAAATGAGGCATGAGCTCAGGGGCCCAGTAGGAGAGTAGACGGACTCTATCCTGTCAGTTATATAGATAAAGTGCTAAGCTACAATTTGTCACATGATTGATGTTTGGATCCGATTTAAGGCACATCCTTTTAAGTAAGTCAGATTGCATTTGTCCATTAAGGTAAGACATTCAAAGCTGTCTGATCGCTTGGAGACACTAGGTGAAGTTTGCCTATTTAATCACGTGTATGACATGACTACATTCAGAGTGTTTTCTTTTTATTTTGTTCTATGTGACAAAGACATTAAAGAAGAAGTAAATCTTTAATACAAGAAAAAAACAATACATGGGGGGAATATGCACTAAGTGGCGACAAGCGGTCAGAGTGGCGATATGGTGATGAAGTGGTGTAGATGGCATATTGACAACATGTACTAAGGTGCCTTCACCTTCATATCCCTGTGATTCCGCCACCAATCCAACACAATCCACCAACATCATTAATACACCATGCGTTCAACAGGTTTGCAGTTTTGTTTGACAATGGCTCATTTGCATATTGAAATGCAAGTTAATGAGCTTTGTCGTATTCATGTGGGTGTGCTTATATGTTAATGTGGCACATTGCCACATGAACTAAGCTTCGATAGCAGCTTCTGCTGTGGGAGTTCAGTCAAGCTAACCTGAGGTTGGTGATGTTTTGATTTCCCTATAGCTCTCTATGGAGCCAGATAACAGCTTGCTATCTCTACTGGAGAGCAAAGACAGTTTATGTCCTCCTTTTCTACTTTCATTGCCATATAGATGTTCATTTCATACCACTGTGGCACTTAAAGAATTGCAACATTAACAGACATTTTCAGCATTAACTTATCATTGAGAGAATGACAGAAAATCTGTGATGTGTTATAGCTTCTCTGCCATTCTCTCAATGAATAAATTAATGCTGGTAATAAATGTTAATGTTGTAACCCCTTCAATGCTACAATGGTGTGCAGTGAACATCCCTATGACACTGAATGGGTTAAGGGAGCAATGCCCTTTGTGTTGCTTCAAGCGGAACTATCATAAAAGTCACATTTCCCCCCAAACACTGACTAACATAACGATAGGCAAAGGCATTCTTCCATTAGGCTGAATAAGTCCCCCATTATTGAGGAAAAACAACTTCTTCAGTAGGCATCAGCTGCACAGAGCTTACAAGAGAAGCTCTGTTCACCTGTGCTATCTGTACCTTCCTGTACCTTAAGGTACCAAGGAACACCACTTACCAATCCTGGCAGTGAATGGGACAGACAGTGCAGACTCACAGGTACATTTTCTCTAAGATGTATGTGCTGTTGCCTGCCAAAGAAGTTGGTTTTCCTCAATAATCTGGGACTAATTTATCCTAATGAAAGTATGCCTTTGCTTAATGCTATGTTAGTAAGTGTTTGGGGGCAATGTTATTTTGATGATAGTTCAGCTTTCAGTCTGAGCCAGTAGTCTCTGTTCCCACAGTGGGCAAGCAGGGGAGCAGAGTAAGTTAGGGCATCCCTTCCACGTCACCAGCAGTTTTACAGACAACTCCCTTCCCTTGCATACTTAATTCTTAGAGCATGTAGTGAAGTGTGTCTCCAACGCCAAAGAGATGTGATCATCACACATTGCCAGACACAAAACGCCATAGCATTGCCACGTAGTGCATCTCCTCCATGGAGTAAAAGAGGGGTACCATGGATAAGAGATTCTTAATGCCAATGTTATTAAAGGTATTTTTGTAAAATATTTAAATACAGTATATATATATATTTGTAAAGTAGTGATTAAGTGGAGAGGACTTCTCCAGTGTGATAATGTCTCAGGGGAGATGCACTCAGGTGTGATAAAGTGGAGATAAAGAGGAGATGACTTATCTATTGTTATAAAATCTCCATGTCCTATGTTATTCTATGGAGCTAGTGCAGTCAGACTTGAGATTTTTTAGTGCATAGGCTCCATAGAGTAACATAGGACTGGAGAAGTAATCTTAACTTTATCCCCACTTTATCACAAGTTACTGCATAACCTCCAGTTCCTATGTTATTCTCTGTAGTTTCGCACTAAGATCTCTCAAGGTGGAGAAATCTTAATGCATTGGTTCCACAGAATAACATTAGACATGGAAGAAGCCATCTCCACTTTTCCACCTCTTTATCACACCTTAGTGCATCTCCCTAATATTTAAAATGTTAAGCAATCACAAAATCCTGCTTAGTAAATACCTTCAGCGCAGAACATCTTGAAAAAATGCTGCCTATTAAAATTGTGGGCGATTGATACTTCAATTTCACAATGTATTGCACACCCCTCTGGCATTCAAGGAGTTAACTCTTTGAATGCCAAAGAGGTATCAAAAGGATTGCTACTAATATTATTTGAATCCCCTGTTAAATGTGCAGCGCCTCCTACTCAAAAAATAAAAAACTTTTCATAATAAATATAAAAATATGGGCCTAATCCCTGATACTTTCATGTGGTTCCCTGTGTCTTAAAATGTACAGCTTGTTTCTGATGAAGTTGAGAGAGCAGTAGGAGCAGTCAGAGGTGTAACTAGAAGCCACCGGGCCCTGGTGCAAGAATTGCCATTGGCCCCCCCGCCCACATTGGCCCCCTCATCCACATTGCCCCTTCCACAATGCCCCCTTCCACAATGCCTCCTTCATCTCCACAATGCCCCCCTTCATCTCCACAATGCCCCCTTCCACAATGTCCCCTTCATCTCCACAATGCCCCCTTCATCACATTGCCCCTACCTCCAGTCCCTGGTGGTCTAGCGGAGTGTCTTTACAGATCTGCGCCTCCTTCGGCACAGATCTCTGCAACCGGAGCTCCCGCGCGCCGCTGTAGTAATGCAGAGGCTGGGAGATGATGTAATCTCTCAGCGCTCTGTATTACTACAGTGGCACGCCAAGTGGGAGATCAGGTAAGTGACTGCTGCGGGCGAGGGGGTCGCAGGCGGTGGCCCGGCCCCTGGAGGGAAGGGCCCGGTCGCAGGTGCGACCTCTGCGACCCCTATTGTTACGCCACTGGGAGCAGTATGAGCTGACAGAGCTGAGAGCAAAGATTCTTCCTGTTGTCATAGCAGCACAAGCAGCTTATTAGAGTATATTTTGATGTGAATAAGGAACTTATAGACAAAAATAAAATGTACATATTTTTATTTGCTTCCAAAACATGCCATTGCACTTATCTTAATTTGTCCTCAGAAGAACTCTACTTTTAAATGGTATCTTATTGACATGGCACCTATGTGACGAGCATCATTACGGTGTGCTTACAACATCAAAATGGTGCCCACAAGATGTCACCAGGTATGTATCAGTTAGGCTAGATTAGATTAGTATTTGTTAGTTTAGGTTTGGCTCCATCTCTGTTAGGTTTGGGGGAGTGTTATTATCTATTAGGTTAGCTTCGGTCAGTATCTGTTAGGTTTGGGGGAGTGTTATTATCTATTAGGTTAGCTTCGGGTCAGTATCTGTTAGGTTTGGGGGCTGTATCTGGTTAATTAGGGTCTGTCTCTAGAATTTCACCAGGTTAGTATCCATTAGGTTAGAAGTTTCAGTCAGTGTCTGTTAGATTTTTTTTTTTTGGGGGAGGTTAGGTTAGTTGGTAGGTTAGGGTACTTAGGTTAGGTTGGGGGTTAGTTTGGGGGACTTAGCTTAGAGTACTTAACTTGTGACATGTTTAGTGTAACGTTTTAAATGCATCGTAAACACGGTGACATTCTGAAGTCGCCATTTCAATGACTGCTATTAGTAGCTCGACATTTCAAATGTAAATCTTTTTAAACATGTACCTCCCACTTTATGTAAAAATAAAACATAAAAATGGTGCAGTCAAAGTTTTAATAAGAGAAAAACTGTGTTGCAACAGCTAACTCTGCATATTTGTTGGGACTAATACTGTTACTGCATTATATTTTATAATAGTGTTAATGCATAATTTATAAAGTGGGTAACTCTCAGAGCTGCTGTTAGGCAATTTGCCATAACGCTTTCATCACACAACAAGCATATTTTCCAGATGTCTGTGGGCTTCATTTAAAGGCAATTTATGCTAAATAAATAAGTAAAAGTTACGTTCCACTTACTTTATAAAAAAGTAGACCTAGAAACAAATATTGTGAAGCGAACCCATCGAGAACAAAGTGTTTTGTGCTAAGGCATAGTGGTCTCTCAGTGGCAATACAAGTTATGCTTTTCGCTCCCATGTGCTAGAGAGGAAATTTCCATACTCACATCAGATTGGTCCTGCCCATAGACAGTCCAGCTCCGAAATGTCAGTCAAATCCTCTCTGCACAAAAGAAACAGCATAACCATAGATGTGTGTTTTAGCCTATGTGGGCTTCATCGGATTGGCGAGCCTGATTTTCTCTAGGCATATGGAAAGCACGGCCCCATGCCTGGGATGCCCTTCCAACTTAGTGAGACCTACAAACAAATATTGTGATACGCACTCATTGAGGACAAACAAAATGAAGTGTTTTGTTCTGAGGAATTGTGGCTTCACAGTGGTGCAACAAGTTTTTTGCTCCCATGTACCATTGCAGAGAAGAAATTTCAATATCCTAACATTTTGGAGTTGGATTGTCTACACACAGAACTAGTCTGATATGAATATGGAAATTTCCTCTCTGCAATGGCACATGGGAGCAAAAACCTTGACTTGCATATTACTGAGAGGCCACCATGCTTTAGAGCAAAGCATCTATTTTATTCATCCTCAGTGGGTGTTCATCACAATATTTCTTTGTATTTTATAAATAAAAAATGTGTTACTACTGTCCATCTGCAAAGTTACACTAAACTTTAAACAACATAGTGGCATGCAAGTATTAGGAGATTGCACACAGCCCTCTAATGCTTAAAGTCATACCTGTGAAAATTCATTTCTCAAACTTCCAGGGAAGGAGTGTCCAAATGAAGCATTTTGTGTCATAAAGCAGGTGGGTCTTGATTGCGGTAGGTGGTATTGGGAGCAGGAGAGATGGGATTTGACTTTAAGATGGGCGGAGAGTGAGAAGAACCGGACAGAGAGTGACTGGAGTCACAAGGGAACTTACTGGGCCATGAGAATCAGCTTTTGTCCAGGGCCAGATTTACATCTCAGGAGCCTGTAGGCACAGAAATTTGAAGCCCCCCATTGGCCATCTCCACAAGCGCCAAATCTCCATATTGCCCTCACATTGACCCCTTCACCTCCACATTGCCCTCACATTGCCTCCATCAGCTCCACATTGCCCCCATCAGCTCCATATTGCCCCATCATCTCAACATTGCCTCTATCAGCTCCACATTACTTGCACCCCCCATCATCCCCATATTGCCCTCACATTGCCCCCATCATCTCCACATTAAGCCTCACATTTCCCCCCCCCCATCTGTTTCCTGCCTCCCTGGTGGTCCAGCGGCAGGAGAGATCTGTGCTTCTGCACAGACCTGTAGCTGCTGGAGCTCCCATGTGGTCTTCTCTTTAGTAATGCAGAGCGCTGGGAGATGATGTCATCACTCAGCAGCTACAGGTGTGTGTCGAAGAAGGCACAGACCTTACCATGCGGCGGGCGGTGCAGTGAAGCGCGGCACACCACTTAAAAAAAAAAAAGATATATATCTATTCAAATGGCAGGCGCCCCTCTGTAGGGTGCACCTGTAGGCAGATGCCTACACTGCCTTATGGAAAATCCGGCCCTGCTTTTCTCCCGGTAATTAAGTATAAAAATTGGAGCATCAGAGTCAAATCCAAGAGTCCCCAAGTATAATTGAAGGTTAATATATAGAGTGTGAATTTAGTCAAAACTATACACATGTTCATATACTACATTTTCTTTCCTGTAACAAAAATGCTTTAAAGAAACACTAACATCTCTTAATAATAAACCCTCATTTATTTTAATCTGGGGGAAAACCTTAAAGGGCACTATGAACCAATACTGAAAGGATTGGTTCTACCAAATTAATTTTTATTAGTAAAGGAAATAATGTCCATGGAGGTTCTGGACTCCAGGACCCCAAACTCATGCAACTGAAGTATTTCTTCCTAAGAACACTTCAGTGGGAAGAGTTTGGGGTCCTGGGGTTCGTGGTGGGGATATAGATGTCCTAATGTGTGATAACAAGGATATAACTTCTTCAGTGTGTTAAACTCACCAGTTCCTTTTATTCTATGAAGATATGTACTAAGATCTCTCAAACTGGAGACATGTTAGTGTGTAGTTCCATAGGATATCATATAAATTGGCAAGTTTAGCACACTGGAAGTGATCTCCTCTGTATTATACCTTAGTGTATAACCCTCACTTCTTAGTACATTTGCCTCACTATGTTAATATTCCTTTAAACCTTTGAGTGCCAGTGGGGTATGCAACTCAATGGGTTATATGCCACCTATTAATAATCCCTCATTTATCTTAATCTGAAGATCCTAATGATGACAGTGAAATAATTATGTGGATTGGTTCTCTAAAATTAATCTTTAGGATATTATGTCCATGGAAGCAGACATGTTTGTTTACTCAGTGCTCCAGGGCTCAACTCCTCCCACTGAAGACTTCTTAGGAAGCATTCAGTGGGAGGAGCTTAGCTTCTAGGAATCCTATAACAAAGAATAATGTCTGCCTCCATGTTCATGTCCAGTACTACTTTAAGATTCATATTAGAGAACCAGTCTACACTGAATTGATTCAGAGGGGCTATCAGTTTTTTTGGCCAGATTAAAGGCAAATGAGGGTTCATTTTTAATATTAGTAAATGTTCCCATAACCCTCTGAGCATCAGAGGAGAGCTAAACACATTGTGAAGCAATAGGTTGGACACACTTGTGGCACTCAAAGGGGTTAAGCATTACAGCATTACAACAACCATTAATCTATTGTTGGAGATGACTAGAATTCCAGGGGTTATAGAGATAGTAATTTTTCACAATAAAAGCATCTCCAACTAATCTTCATAGTATTTGGGCCATGGAGAGTGTTATTTCAATACTGTCAGAGTTGTAGCTCAACAGTAATTGAATGATAAAGTATTCCCCCTCCTGCCCTTTTACCTAGTGTAAGCCACCTCCCCTCAGATGTGGAGTCTGGTCACTTGACCAGACAGGTCACAGCAAGGGACAATCTTCTTACTGTGATCTTAAGGAAAACCCTGCCCCCCTTGACAGGTTTTTCCTTATGCTCACTGAAGATTTTCCCTCTCTGTGATCCATCCAGACAGTCTTGCTGCTCTGAGGTGAGCAGTGTTACATCAGTAAAAGGAGAGGGAGAGGGATACTTTATCATTCAATTACGCTTGTACTACAACTCTGACAGTATTGAAATAACACTCTCCATGGCCCAAATACCATAAAGATTTCATAGAGATGCTGTTTTTGTGAAACATTATTATCCCTTTAAAAAGTACAAAATGGAGCTCTCTGCTAAGTGATTAAATTAAAATGAGTACACATGAAAGTTAGAACCTCAAACTCTGAAGTAACAAAGCTTTAGAGAAATTACTAAGGGAAATGGTGTGAGAAGCAGGTGTGAACATTTAAATAAAATTCATTAACAAGAAAGTAGTAAATTTCACTGCGAAAGTGAGAATGACGGAGTCACTGAGCCTGAAGATAATTTTAGTTCTTAGGTGCAAAAGAAATTTCCCAAGTCGTGACAAATTAACCTGCATTTTCTGAATATAGGATTGAAGAATGTATTAATCTTTTTTACTTTTCATAAAATTAGAAACAGTTTCTGCTATGCACAGTTTCAAATTGATGCCATCGAGAAGTGGTTCCCAACCATTTATAATCACAGGGCCAGATTCCCAGTAGGAAAAATAGGCAACTGCCAAAGGCTGTGGTTCTTGGCCAGAGTGTCTACAAAGAATTTGACCAAAATGTGAATGCTAAGTTTCGAATGCATATTTATGGAAAATGTTATGCACTGTAGTCTTGTTTTTATTATTCTGATTAAAAGACATAAGAATAACTATATTCTTATGAACCTGTACCCTTCATTATACCCTTGACAAATGACGTATGAAATATATCAAAGGTGCCTCAAAAATGCCCATATTTCATGTGAGGGGTCCCTTGAGCAAATAAAGACTGAGAACCACTGGTCTAGAGTGACAAATTCTGACAGTAACCTCAGCTGTACTGGCCACACCCACATTCTACACAAGTTGTAGATGTGACCGAGGACAATACCAATGTCCCTAAGCCATACAAGCCAAGTTCCCCATCCTCCCCACTTAAAGGGCAACAATCACTCAGATTGTACCCTGTCAACATATCTGCTCTTCTGGGAGCAGAGCTGCTTATGAAGCTGTGGCTGCACTGGGGTTTCAGAACCATGGTTTGAAAAGAGAATGCCTCGTTCCCTTATTGGTCCCATGAGAAGAGACTGACCTGCAAGGCTGACATCTCACAGTTCATTTGCTAGTCCTGTGAGATGTAAGTCTTTAGTGACTCTCTATGCATGGATTGAAAGCTTGACACAGAAAGTCTAAGGTGGCTGAGAGACACCTGCTTCTGTGGTTTGTTCCAGCTGATGGGCAGTATTTTGGACCACCAGAATAGATGATAGGATCTTTTAAGGAGCCGCACAGTGCCATCCAGGCTTTTTGCTAAGTCCGCTTCTATCACATAAGCAGAATCATATAATTTATCTCAAAAAAAGCAAGGAGCGAGGAGAACTTCAGGGATCTTTTACTACCACTGTTACAAGGTCTGCTGATGACTAGACTGCACAGAAGACATTAGAGTTGGATAGCTTTACCACATAAACCTTCTAGACAGACATGTGCTTCATATTATTTTGGGGATCTGGGAGGTGGCACCAAGTCTGTTTTTTTTTAATTATTGGGCATATGCTAAATAATGACAAAGATCTGAATGAATTACAAACTGAATTCTATTAACACTAAAAAAATGACCCAGAAAATCGAATTAAAGTGGGCATTATTAGTGCTAGAAGCACTGGAGTTTAACATGTTTGTGACTGGCTGTTTCTTGGGATGTGAAAGTAAAGGATTCAGGTTTGACCAGATTCTATCAAATATGTGGGAATTTATGCTACATACTGATTCAGTTCTTGAATTCAGTGAACCTGATGTACTAAGAAGAGCATTGGTAGATGCACTGTGGTGTGATAAAGAAATGATAACATCTCCAGTGTGATAAACACTCCAATTCCAGTGTTGTTCTATGGAGCCATGAACTAAGAACTCATACAGCCCAAGTGTCCCTTTTTAGGAAGGGAGTCTATCTTTGAAACCCAAATCGCTCTGTCCCTCTTTCCCTCTTTTTAGGAGATCAGACTGTGTGGTGTATATAGGTTACCCACATTACTCCTCAGAAATAAAACTCACAGAGATGTCTGTGTAAACTTAAGTACATGTGTTTATAAATGAGTCTGTGTAAATAAAATACTTTGATCTTACACTAAATTATTTATACAGTTGCACAAAAAGGTATCATGAAAAAACCTAAATTCACAGTAATGCTCTGCCAACCATGCATGCCCCCAGGAACACCACTTAAAGGAGCAGTAAAGTTTTTTTATGAAAAAATATATATTGTAGGGATTTTCCTATTGAGTAAAATAAGGGTACTCCCACTGCAGAGAGATTTATATTTCCAGAGTTATTACAGTTTAAACCCATGGTTTTTTTTTACATTAGCAGTGCCCTCTAGTGGTCAAATTCTAATTAGATTTCCTGTTAGATTCTAATGGAGAGGAAAGTCAGAAAAGTCAGATACATACAGCTCTCCATAGAATGTGATTCCTGCCACTTCCTGTCAGTTAGAACTATCAGGAAGTAAACACAGTAAATTCACTTCATGATTATTTAAACTGCTATAAATTTTGAATAAAACATCTGACAGCGATGGGAGTGACATTATTTTTTTCAGCAGGAAATGCTCTATAAAATATGTGTTTTCATAAAAAAAAGTTTACTGCTCCTTTAAAGTAAATAGTCTCTCTTTGTCCATTTTAAATGTTGGTAGGTATGAGATCGCTCTACCTTGGGAGATCTTAGTGCATAGGCTCTATAGAGTAAAAATCGGGTGAGTTTATCACACTGGAGAACATATCTCCTCTTTATCACATGATATATAATCCCTTAGTGAGTAAACCCTCTGGAGCAATTCTGGGCAAATCATCTGCACCATAGGAGATTAATAAAGATTCCTCTGTATTTAACTGGGGCATTTTAATCCATTGAGTGCCTGATTGGTGTGTAATGCATGGCGTGCACCTCTGGCACTCAAAGGGTTAATCCCGTGAATGCTAGCAAGGTCTCCAATGCATTGTATAGCAACACATTCGTAACCATTCAAGTGGTTAAAAGCCCCATTTAAATCAAAAGGAATTTGTAGAATTTTTATTTCCATAGAACTGCACAAGTTCCTAGTACATCAGCTTCATGGCATCCCAAGGTTAACTCTGCATGCCACAGTGATGTCCAAAGCATTGCAAGCTCAAAGGGTTAAAATGGGCCTATCATCCAACCAAATTAATCATTCTGATATGCAAGCCCCAGTACATACATATGTAATATATAAAAATGAATAATATTAATAATAATAACTGATAATATTTAAAGGTTATTATTACCCCCTCCTGTCTAATGGGAAGGGAACCTCCATATTGACCTTTTTATCATTGTGACTTCAGTGCAATTTAGTGTAAAAGAAAAAAGTGTGAAAAAGAAGCACTAAAAAGCACAAGAAAAGCTTCTAGTGCAAAAAGAAATGGAGCAATAAAAAAGGCCAGAATATGAAAAACAAAGAGGAAAAATAGCTCGCAGTGCTAACTCACCATTATATCCTCATATAATAAATGAAATTAGAAAAAGACCAAGTGAATAAAGGATAGATAGCAACAAGGAATGAGAGGGTTCTTCACGCCCCCAAGTATCAGGCCAAACCTAAAGTGCAAACACAAGACAAAAAAACAGACCTATGCTCCTCTATATAAGTTGCGCAAATATGTGCCCATTATTGAGTATATATCATACCACTGTGTTAATAAATATGAGGATTTTGTTCCATAATTTGGCCAATGTTTGTTTAGGCTTGCCCACCTCGTCAAGGTACTCCAATATCAGGCAAGTCCTAATCTAATAAACATGTTGGGCCCTATCTATATATTGAGTGCTATGATCATTCTAGCTGCTTCTTATTTCTTGTTCCATAATTTGGCCAATGTTTGTTTAGGCTTGCCCACCTCGTCAAGGTACTCCAATATCAGGCAAGTCCTAATCTAATAAACATATTGGGCCCTATCTATCTATTGAGCGCTATGATCATTCTAGCTGCTTCTTATTTCTTCTATTCAAATCACAAAACACAAAAATCTCTTACAGGCACCATTACTGTCTTTTTTTCTATTCAGAGGTTTTTAAAGTCATGGTCTTGGCCTCTCTTAGCTTGCACACACCATGTCTGTAATTAAACTAATATTCATACCACATGTGGCCTGTAGGGGTGGGGAATTTTAGGCCTATAAAGAAAGCTGGTGGATCCACAGTCTTCTTGGGCCAGTAGCCACTTACTGAAGGCCAACAAAGTTTGAAACCAGGTAAATCATGTTTACACTATTTTAAATAGGTGTACATCTCTGTTTTTTAATGTAGGTATGAGTGTATATCAGCCATATGTCCTCCAACTCATTCATTTACAACAAATTCTCCCAGAAGGTTTTTAAATTAGACAGGGCTCAATATGTGTATTAGATTAGGACTTGCCGGATATTGGAGTACTTTGTTGAGGTGGGCAAGCCTAAACATACTTTGCCCAAATTATGGAACAAAATCCTCATATTTATTAACACAGAGGTATGATATATTCCCAATACAGGGCAAACATTTGTACAACTTGTATGGAGGAGCGCATGTCTGCTTTTTTGTCTTAAAAATGTGGAAAAAATTGGGCAAAAAATGTTGAAGGCAACAGCGAGTGTCAGGAATTAGTATACAGTTCTGAATACAATTTGACACATAAAGTCAGAAGTAAATAAAAGTAAAATAATGCTCTTTTTAGAAAAATTACATTCCCCAAATTGGATTCCAGGCTAAAACAGGTACTAGAACCAATTTTTTTATATTATATTTTCAGTCTTGTGCCCTCCTAACAACTGTTTACTAATCAATGGTGTAATTGGTTATTGGAGCTCCCCCGGCTCAAACACTTGTTTGGGTCTTCCTGTACTGGAAGTATAAACAGCATGGATTAGATAAAACACTGCGGTTCTATAGAACTATAAGTAATTTCAGACAGTGAAATGCCTCAGTCCAGCTGTAGACTACAACAAAGTTCCAAAGCAAAACATAAATGTAGACAATCATGTTATTGAAAGAACAAAGTTGTGTTATTAAACAGGCTATGAACTATCTGTTCTAAAGGTATAACTGTTTAAAGGGATAGTAAGACTTTATTTTGATTTTGTTTTTCTGAAAGTACATAACATCAAATTATGTATACTTATTTTTTATCTTCATCTATTTTTATTTCTTTTTACACTTTTAAGCCACTAAAGTTGAATTTCTTTGCTCTGTTTTCAGAGAGCTTTTTGTCAGATATAGTAATATAGTGTAAAAAATATTCTATGAAAAAATAGCCTACACTATACAGAACACTAAGGGCTACAGGAATAGCGTTATATTGTTGCACTGTCCTGTTTTAATGAGCAACTAAACAGAAAACTCTCTGGAAACATATACAGTGGAGCTTACTCTCAAGGAAACTCCATGAAAAAAAAATACTTCAAGATTAAAAAAAATCATAATAAATTATATAGATCATTTGACTTTACATATTAGGCACAGCCAATGTAAAGTCAAAATAAAGAGTTTTTGTACATTTAACCCTTTGAGGACCTGAGAGGCCGGCAAAGCAGTCCTACTCCAGATATTACCCTCACTGTCAACAACACTATCATCAAACCAACCCCTACAGCATGTTGCCTGGGGGTCACATTCGACTCCGCCCTATCATTTATTCCTCACATCCAGTCAATCTCCAAATCATTCCACCTCCACCTCCGCAACATCTCTAGAATCCGACCCTTCCTTAATGAAGACACTACTAAAATTCTAATCCAAACACTCATCATGTCCCGTCTTGACTACTGTAACTCACTACTAACTGGCCTTCCTCTTGCCCGCCTAACCCCACTACAGTCCATAATGAACTCAGCAGCACGACTAATCTACCTCACCAACCGCTTCTCCAACACCAGTCCCCTCTGCCAATCCCTATACTGGTTCCCATTAGCACACAGAATTAAATTCAAAATCCTGGTGCTCACCTATAGAGCCCTTACTAACACCTCACCCCCCTATATCTCATCTCTCATTTCCAAATACACTCCCACTCGCCATCTTCGTTCTGCACATGACCTTCTCCTGTCCACATCTCTCATTACATCCTCCCACTCCCGCCTACAGGACTTCTCCAGTGCTGCACCCGAGCTCTGGAATTCCCTCCCCCGCCCCATCAGACTCTCCCCAAGCCTTCAGATCTTCAGACGCTCCCTGAAAACTCACCTCTTCAGGGAAGCCTATCAACTACCTCCATAAATACTATCACCAAGAACCAACCATTCCCTGGACCACTACACTCACTAGCACTTCTCTCTCCCACCCACTGACCGGCACCTCAAGCGGCATGAGGCACTTACACCCAATAGCACTTACACCTTATGTGTCCTACCCACCTTCCTCTAGACTGTAAGCTCTCACAAGTAGGGCCCTCTTATCCTTCTGTTCTCCACATGTGATTTGTACTATTTAATATCTCTATACGTCTATCTCCTATTGTAAAGCGCTGCGGAAAAGTTGGCGCTATATAAATAAAGATTATTATTATTATTATTTGCAAATATAATTAGCTTTGGTTTTCTGTGAAAGCATACATACCTTCCATTCTGGAGTTTAGCTGCAGTTTTATGACTTTTTATGATTTCATTTACTTATTATGATTGTGTTAAAATCATTTGTTTTAAATACAATAAGACAGCAATAGCTTCCTAACTCATGTGCCTGCATGAGTTCCGAAACATCATTTCAAATCTGTCTTGTCCTTAACTTGATTCCAACCAGCACTGTCTCATCCATCTTCTCTTTCATGTTACTGTAGTGGAAAAACTGACAATAGTAAGAATTATTTCTTGATTAATCTTGAATGAAGCCAGTCCTGTGATGGTATAAAACAGGGAAGTGGCTGGATGCAGTGAAGGAGAGATTCAATATCTTGGATGATAGAGAGGTCTCCAAGACAATGCTTTGCATTCAAGGGGTTAAAAGCCTGCAAAACTGGCTAGATGATTTCTTTTGTAAATGTCTTTCATGCCATATGTTCAATAGAAAAGTAATGGAATTCTGGGAAAAACCAAATGCACTGTTGGGAAGAGCTATATATAAATATATCTCACTGCAGTGTGAAGGATATTTACGTAGGTAAATAATTTGGTAAACAAAATAAGAACCACTTATTACATAGAGTTCCCCTTTAACCCCTTAACGACCCTTGACGGTCATAGTAAGTCAAGGGTCGATCTGACTGAACGACTCATGACGTACTATGACCGTCATGGAGTTCCGGGCTTCCCCCGCGGCTGCACGCTGTTCGGGGAGACCGGAACCGGAAAAAAAAAAAAAAATGCTCCGCGGCGCTTATATCCTGGTCGTTAAGGGGTTAAGGGCCGTGTGCAGAAAGCAGTAGATGAGTAATTCTGGAGCATATCTACTGCAGAATAAGTAACAAATCATATTGATTTAAATGGGGCTTTTAACCCTTTGGGTGCCAGAGTCGTATGCAAGGCATTGCAAAGCAATGAGTTGTGTACCCCTCTGGCCACTCAGAGGGTTAACCCCTTAAAAGTTAAATGATCTACAAAAGACAGCATAGCAATCAGTTGAATACCTTTTTCGTTCAAGGGTATAAAAGCTCCATTTAAATTAAAAGGAATTTTCATTTCCCCTTTGAAGTAATTGTCATTGTCCAGAATTGCTCATCTTTTTGATTACTGCGCAATGTTTTAAGAATGACTTATTCTAAAAGGCTTAATTCCCCTTTAAAGGGATAGTAATACTTCGTTTTATCTTATTTTGTAGGCATTAAAAAAACACGAAGAACGATGTAAGTCTTATCTCTCAAACCTTTATGGTTTGAGAGATATTCACAAGCAAAGTCTCCCCTCCCACCCCTTTTACCTAGTGTAAGCCATCTCTTCTCAGATGTGGAATGCAGTCCATAGACCAGACAGATAACAGCAGGGGATAATCTTCTTCCTATGAGAACAATGAAAGCCCTGCCCCCCTTGACAAGTTTTTCAGGTTTTTCCCTTATCTTAATTGAAGATTGTCACTCTCTGCAGTCTACCTGGGCACCTCCCTTCTGCTCTGGCTTAGCAGTGTTACATCAGTAAAAGGGGCGGGAGGGGGACACTTTGTCATTGAATTACTTTTGAACTACAACTCTGACAGAATTGAAATAACACTCTCCAAAGTCCAAATACTATGATGATTAATTAGAGCTGCTCTTATTATGAAACATTACTATCCCTTTAAAAACCTTAGATACAAGGTCATCTTTAGCATTCAAAATGTTAAAGGGGAACTCTCACCTCTATTAAAGTACATCTTATTTTAATGTTCTATCTTAGTGTTCCATCCGTTTGTTTTTTTAATGTAATGCAGTCAATGTAGAGATATAACCTTTGAAAAATAAGCTGGGGATGTCAGTCAAGGACAGGCAGCAGTAAAGCTCTGTACTGCAGCCTCTCAAACTTTGCCTCTTCCCCTCCCCAGTAGTGCCTCCTCACCTCTTACTCTGTTGGAGGCTTCCTCCATTGTGAGCTAGAGCACTGTCATTTCGAGAGAGTGCACCAACCCACATGTAGGAATCCTCTGTCATCAGGAGGTGGGAATGAGGCACTGTGGGGAGGGGAAGAGTCAATGACTGACAATTTGCAATACAAAGCTATACCACTGCCTGTCCTTGAATGACATCACAGGCTTATTTCTCAAAGGTTATATCTCAGCATTGTCTGCATTACATTAAAAAAAAACTGATGGAACATTAACAAAGATAGAACTTTAAAATAAGATGTACTTTAATAGAGGTGTGAGTTCCCCTTTTAATTCACAAGCAAGAGAGAGTTGCTAGGATCCCTAGAGACCTAGCACTAGGTTCACGGAGTCCCAAGATTTAGGCCACCTGAATAAATTATTATTGCATCATAAGGCCCATTTCATCATTGTTAGTAAGACAATTAGAAGAAACGTAACTGCAGGTGGGTGTAGCTGTGATTGAGACAAAAATTAATAAAACATTCACTTTATGAGTCATGATTAAGCATTCATAGTGCGAAACGCGTGGCCTGAGTAGTCTTGCACTACATGAGACTGCTTCCCACATTTTTGAAGATTCAGAATGTATTTTAATATTTTTGGGAATAAAGTGAATATGTTTTATTAATGTTTGTCGCGGTGCCACTTGTTGATAGCGGTGCAGTCATCTATAGTACATGGAACAATCTTGAAGAGGAGAGAAGGGATCTCTGACTCGCACGCATCACGAGTGGTCTCTGGGATTATAACCCTTTGCTTGTATCTAGATATCTGTGGTTCTTCCTTGGAGCACCGTTTGTTTGCTGTTTTGTAGCTGTGATTGAGCTCAGCCTCCAAGGCAGCCCATTGACCCCAGGGCCCAAGAGATCGTAGGTATACCTTGGAAGAATATTTTTGTATTAAGGTGTCCCAAAAATGTTATTTGCACTGGGGGTCTCACATGACAAGTTACGCCGCTGGAGATTAGCAACATTATATACCCCAAGCTGGCAACAAGACCTGTGGAGTCAGACATGAGACCTAGGTCTTTACCCTCCTCAACCAGCCATGTGCAAAATGCAATGCCCCTTTAGACAAGAGAAAACTACAAAATGAGAAAGAAATGAAAGGAAGCATAGAAACACGCTGGCAAAGTTCTTTCAGGCATTCACAGTACAACGTGTCTGAAGATATTACTGTGATATATTTGCTAAATTAGACTGGCTGGCTTACAATCCAAGAGCAATGAGCACTTTTGTTATTTACTGTCAAAAACTCATCTTACATAAATTGGCTGATTTTCTCAGAAGATATTCCTTGTTGTTCTACTCAGCTTCACAGCTTGGAGATAATTTATTCAACTGTCTAAAAACTCTTTCACCTCTATTGGTGCCTGAAGTCTTTTGTAGATCTTTCTGGCAAAAAAAAAAAAAAAATTAAAGGAACACTAACACTGTAATAATAATCTCCCCACTTATTGTAATCTAAGATGAAAATCTTAGTGACTAATATAAACCAATTCTACAAGGACTGCTTCCACAGATGTAGTCTTTAACCCCTTAATGACAGCAGTCCTGGGGAGTAGATTCCACTTAAGGATCTCTTTGATCTCATTTGGAGTGCCGGCACACATGACTAATCACGTTTGCCAGCTCGACTTATGAGGGTCTGATACTGACCTCTCCAGTCATGGATCAGTCTGTTTCAGACTCCAGTAGTGCTCACAGTGCTGTGAGCAAAAAACCCATGATGTGACAGGACTATCAGCGGTCGTTAAGTCAAATTCACCTATGACGGTACTAGCACGGCATTGATTATTAAAGGGTTAATTCATTCTGGATGTTGTGTCCATGGAGGTTATCATAATTCATTTTTGATCTCTTTAGGACCCATATTCCTCGCACTAAAGTTTTCTTTGCCTAAAAGACTTCGGTGGTAGAAATTTGGGGTAATGAGGTCTAGCAACTATACATAATGTCCACTTTCATGCATATGATATTCAGTGCTAATTAAAGAGGGATTCTGGGTAACCAAGTCATGAAGAATTGATTCATAGTGGCCATTCGTTTTTTTGCCAAATTAATATAAGTGGAGGTTTATTGTTAGAAGGTGTTTTATTAATGTAAAAATATTCCATGAAGAAACCAACTTAACAAAATAACCGACTTAACAAAATATATAATACACGAAAGACATGCACGTAAGAGAGAATGCAAGAGAGAACAAGACAGAGCACACAAGATAAACAGTATGCAGGAGAGCAATGTAGAACATGCGTAACAGTGCAGAAAGAGCACATGCAAGAGAGAATGCAAGCAAGAGAGCAAGACAGTGCACACAAGAGTGAGAGCACGTATAAATGCTCTAGAGTGGGTGCAACAAAATGCACAACAGAAAGAATGCACTCAAGACAACATGAATGCACACACAACAGTGTGCATAAGACCTCATGCAAGAAAGACACATAGAGAAACTAAGATGGTGACTACAAGACAGCAATACTCAGAAGGAGGGAGAACCTGAGAGATAAGAGAGAGAAACGGCAAGAAAGTGAAAGCAGAGCCAACAAGACTAAACTTGTGAATGCAAGACAGGACTGACACTATGGGGTGTATAATACTGTGTATGTCACACACCTTATGTAACACTGGGCCATCTATGCTAGATTAGGAAAAAGTCCGGTAAACATTTTCACTTCTATTTGAATCTAGAAAGAGGTGCAGTGGTGTAATAATAGGGGTCTCAGGGGTTGCACCTGCGACCAAGCCCGTCACTCCAGAGGACCGGCGACCCCCTGCAAGCCCCCCACCCAACACCAGCAACAAGCTACAAACAGAGGTCTGTGCCTTCTTCAGCAGAGACCTCTAGCAGCTGAGCTCCATCTTCGGCACTGGAGTGATGCAGAGCACTGGGAGATTACATCATCTTCCAGCGCTCTGCATTAATGAGGAGAGGACCGCACGGGAGCTCCAGCTGTATAGAGGTCTGTGCAGAAGGAGTCATATACCTCTCCTGCCACACTGCTGGACCACCAGGGAGGTAAGAGATGGACGGGGGTCAATATTGTCAATGTGGACAGGGAGACTTGGAGCAATGTGGAGATTGGGGGAATGTGGAGGCAATGTGGAGATGGCCAATGGGGGACAATGTGGAGATGGCCATTGGGGAGGTCAATGTGGTCGAGGGTCCCGTGGCAATTTTTACATCAAGGCCCGGTGGCTTCTAGTTATGCCTCTGAAGAGGTGTGAAAAATATGAATTTTTTTCTATAAAAACATGTTTTTTTATTGCAAAAAAATAGTTTCTTTATGTAAAAAATAAATATGCAAAAACTGAGACACACAAACAGTTCCAGTCGGCTACTGCTTAATTGACTTTTAGCTGAGATGTATTTGGAAAGGAGCAAATCTTTCATTGGCAACCAAATAATATGCTGGTAAATGCAGTGAATTGGAAAATGAAGGAAGAAAAGTTCACAGCATCCTAAACATCGAAAAAAAAAACAACAATTCACCCTTTTAGAAAATCTTGCTCTGATCATTGGACATGCCCACTTCCCTCTGCTATAATACTACAATGTAATTACACTTCATGGTGCTGATGTTAATTACCGTTGCTATATAGGCTAATTCACAGTCACAGTTAATGTACAGGGGTCACTTTTAAAATGTTGCAAACATAAAAGAGTGCAACATGAAGGTGTAATAACCAGGTTGCCAGCTTGAAAAGTGGCACATCAGAATCTCACCTGAATCAAAAGAGCAAGATTATTATGCCGCAGCCTAAAACATCATCTCCATCCACTGCCTGCTTTCCTTAAGTTTTAATCCTTTGTGTACCCCTCTAGCACTCAAAGGGTTAATGCAGCTTTCACCAACAAAGATTAATGCAGTTTGTGACATTGTTGGTGGAAGCTGCTGGGAAGCGATGGCAGGCAGGGGAGAAATGTCGAGGGTTATCTGTGCACGGAGATCGGAGGCGTACAAAGCATTAAAGCTTAAGTAGTGATGAGCGAGCACCCCAATGCTCGGGTGTTTGGGTGCTCTGACCGAGCACCCCCGGAGGCTCGAGTGCTCGGCCGAGCACCCGAGCCCCATTGAAGTCAATGGGAGGACTCGAGCATTACACCAGGCACCCCCTGCTCTGATGAGGGGAGGGTGCCTGGTCCATAGGAAAAGGGCAGAAAATGATGGAAACACCACAGAAATGGTTCAGGGACAGCATAGGGAGGATGTCTGGATGCATCTTGGACTCCAACGTCGCTGCTGGGAACGATGTTTCGCCCGTAGTACGCCATTTTTACAGACTGACCGTAAAACACACAAAAAGGCAGATAAAAACGACTTTAGGCGAAAAATTGTTACCAAACAGTATTTGCTGTATATTTACTTGTATATCATCTGCAAATTATCCCAAAAATTTCCTCGATTTTTCTGAACTGAGGCCATGATTAAGAGGGAAACGTGCGCAGAGGCAAATTCTCCCAAAAATTTCCTCGATTTTTCTGAACTGAGGCCATGATTAAGAGGGAAACGTGCGCAAAGGCAAATTCTCCCAAAAATTTCCTCGATTTTTCTGAACTGAGGCCATGATTAAGAGGGAAACGTGCGCAAAGGCAAATTCTCCCAAAAATTTCCTCGATTTTTCTGAACTGGGGCCATGATTAAGAGGGAAACGTGCGCTGAGCCGACCATCTAAAACATTATGGGTGAGGGTCTGCTGCGGAGCTGACCATCCTAAACATTATATGCGAAGGCCCGCTAGTGAGCTGACGCTATAAAATATTATATGAGAGGGCCCGCTAGAGAGCTGACCCAATAAAACATTATATGAGAAGGCCCACTGGTGAGCTGACCTATACAAAAATTGTCAAACTGCGCCCGCTGGTGAGCTGGCCCTATATAAAAATTATATCACTGGGCCCGCTGGTGAGCTGGCTCTATATAAAAATTATATCCCAGGGTATACCAGAGTCAACCATATACCCATTTTTTGGGTGGAAGGGGTGAATGGGAATACAGAGTATTCCCATCATTGTAAATAACATATATAAAGTGACTTTATGTTCCCCCGGGGCTTTCCTCCAGTGGAGTGGAGAAGTCAGGGGAAATCCAGGCCTTGTTCATTTTTATAAGTGTCAACCTATCAGCATTGTCGGTGGAAAGGCGGATACGCTTATCTGTTATGATGCCACCAGCAGCACTAAATACCCGCTCAGACAGAACGCTGGCGGCAGGGCAGGCCAGCACCTCCAAGGCGTAGAGTGCCAGTTCATACCACGTGTCCAGCTTGGACACCCAGTAGTTGTAAGGCACAGAGGGATCATTGAGGACGCTGACACGGTCTGCTACGTACTCCTTCACCATCTTCCAAAACTTTTCCCTCCTTGTGACACTAGGCTGCGCATCAGGGTGAGGGTGCTGGCGGGGTGTCATGAAGGTGTCCCACGCCTTGGAGAGTGTTGCCCTGCCTTTGTCGGAACTGCTGTGTGCTCCCCTTTTCTCCCCTTCTCGGTTGGCCAAGGTAGCACGTACTCTGCCGCCAGCGTTGTCAGATGGAAAATTTTGGAGCAATTTTTCAACAAGAACCTTCTGGTATTGCACCATTTTGCTTGTCCTCTCCACCGGAGGAATGAGAGATGAGAAATTCTCTTTGTAGCGGGGGTCCAGAAGGGTGAACACCCAGTAATCCGTGTTGTCTAAAATGCGTGTAACGCGTGGGTCACGGGAAAGGCAGCCTAACATAAAGTCAGCCATGTGTGCCAGAGTACCAACAGGCAAGATTTCGCTGTCCTCACCAGGAGGATGACTCTCAATCTCCTCATCCTCTTCCTCCTCTTCTGCCCACCCACGCTGAAGAGATGGAACTAAAGTTCCATGGCTACCCTCTGTAGCGGAGGCAACCGTGTCTTCCTCCTCCTCCTCCTCCTCCTCCTCCTCCGCCTCCTCCAATTGTCGCTGAGAAGACGAAGTGAGGGTGCTCTGGCTATCACCTTGTGTAAGCTCTTCCTCCCGCATTTCCACCTCTTCCACATGCAAAGCGTCAGTTTTAATTGTGAGCAGCGAGCGTTTCAGTAGACACAGAAGTGGGATGGTTACACTGATAATAGCGTTATCGCCGCTCACCATCTGTGTCGATTCCTCAAAATTGCGTAAAACCTCACAGAGGTCTGACATCCATTCCCACTCCTCACTTCTGATTACAGGAAGTTGAACGGAAAGGCGACGACCGTGTAACAGCTGGTACTCCACTACTGCCCTCTGCTGCTCACAAAGCCGGGCCAACATGTGGAAGGTGGAGTTCCAGCGCGTGCTCACGTCACACAGCAGCCGGTGAGCTGGCAATTGTAAGCGCTGCTGCAGCTTCAACAGGCCGGCTGAAGCTGTAGATGACTTACGGAAATGTGCACACACACGGCGCACCTTGGTCAAGAGATCATGCAAATTGGGGTAGGTTTTTAGAAATCGCTGAACCACTAAATTAAATACATGCGTTAGGCATGGTACGTGTGTGAGCTTGCCGAGCTCCAAAGCCGCCACCAAGTTACGCCCATTATCACACACAACCATGCCTGGTTGCAGGTTGAGTGGCGAGAGCCACTGCTCGGTCTGGTGACTAATCCCCTGCAACAGCTCTGAGGCCGTGTGCTGTTTGTCCCCAAGGCAGATCAGCTTCAACACGGCCTGTTGACGCTTCCCCACTGCAGTGCTACACTGCTTCCAGCTACCGGCTGATGGGTGAGTGGCGCTGTGCGCAGAGAATTCGGAGGTGGAAACGGAGGAGGAGGAGCCAATAACGTAGGTGCTGGCGGAAACCCTGATGGAGGTAGGGCCCGCAATCCTCGGCGTGGGTAGCACCTGTGCCATCCCAGGGTCCGAGTCGCTCCCAGCCTCTACGAGATTCACCCAGTGTGCCGTCAGGGAAATGTAGCGTCCCTGGCCACAAGCACTTGTCCATGTGTCAGTCGTTAAGTGGACCTTCCCAGTAACTGCGTTGGTCAGGGCACGGGTGATGTTACGGGACACATGGTGGTGTAATGCGGGGATGGCACACCGGGAAAAGTAGTGGCGGCTGGGGACCGCGTACCGAGGGACAGCTGCTGCCATCAGGCTGCGGAAGGACTCAGTCTCCACAAGCCTAAATGGCAGCATTTCGATGGCCAGTAATTTGGAAAGGTGTGAGGTTAGTGCTATGGCCTGTGGGTGGGTGGCTGGGTATTTTCGCTTGCGCTCAAATGCCTGGGGTAACGACATTTGGACGCTGTGCTGGGACAGGGAAGTGGATGTGGTCGCTGATGGTGCTTCAGATGGTACAGGTGCAGGGCGGGAGGTATGCGGGCCTGCGCCTTCGACAGGCGATTGGCCGGCACCGAAAACAGGGGAAGAGGAGGCAGTGGTGTGGCCTGCAGACACAGATGGGCGATCCAGGCGTTCCTCCCACTTATTACGGTGCTTGGATGCCATGTGTCGGATCATGCTGGTGGTGGTGAGGTTTCTAGTGTTCATGCCTCGGCTCATTCTGGTGTGGCACAGGTTGCAAACTACAATTCTTTTGTCGTCCGCACTTTCCTTAAAAAAACGCCATACCGCGGAACACCTACCCCTTGGCAAGGGAGATTTACGCAAGGGGGTGCTCCGTGGAACATTTGCGGGCCGGTTTGGTGCGGTCCGCCTTCTTTCTGTAGCCACACCACTGCCTCTTCCAGCCTGTTGCGGTGCTGCAGATGGCTCACCCTCAGGACTGCTGTCATCGCTCGGCTCTACACCTTCCCAGGTGGGGTCAGTCACCTCATCGTCCACCAAGTCCTCCTCCACTTCCTCACTCTGATCATCCTCCTCATGTCTTGATCCCACCACATACTCAGTCATTGACAACTGTATATCATCCTCCTCATCAAGGTCTTGAGACAGTAATAGTGGTTGATGTAATGGCAACTGTGTCTCATCATCATCATCATCATCCACTTCCTTTGACCTTAAATGCCGTTCACCTCTGTCATCTTCTTGTGATTGGGTACCCTCTAGAGCTTGTGAATCAGGGCACAAGATGTCATGTTCCTCTGCAAGCGTGCTTGGAGAGAGGTTCAAATTAAGGATTGGTGATGACACGAGCTCCTCACTATATCCCAGTGTGGGATCACTTCTTTGACCAGATCCTCTATGGTGGGAGGAAGGATGATCAGAGTGAGGATTATGTTGACCAGACTCTTGGCTACTGAGAGTGGACTTGGTGGAAGACAGGGTGGTGCTTAACCGACTGGAAGCAGTATCAGCTGACATCCAACCGACCACCTGTTCGCAGTGGTCGGACCTCGAGAGTGATGTCCTGCGACGCCCTGTAAAATGAGACATGAAGCTAGGTATGGTGGATGTCTTTCTGTCTTGTGCTCTGGCACTAGGCGCAGTTTCTACGCGTCCTGACCCGCGCCCTGAACTATCAGGATCACGTCCACTTCCCCGTCCCTTTTTACCCGCCTTCTTCATATTACACGGAATATGTGCTGCAAATCTGCAACTTTGCACAGTACACAGAATTTGCTTCTTAACTGCGGCGACGCACAGTGAATGGAATATGTGACTTTGATATTTTACAGTTTGAAGACTTAACAGAATTTTTTCCTATTCTGAAACTGTGCACAGTACACAGAATTTGCTTCTTAACTGTGGCGACGCACAGTGAATGGAATATGTGACTTTGATATTTTACAGTTTGAAGACTTAACAGAATTTTTTCCTATTCTGAAACTGTGCACAGTACACAGAATTTGCTTCTTAACTGCGGCGACGCACAGTGAATGGAATATGTGACTTTGATATTTTACAGTTTGAAGACTTAACAGAATTTTTTCCTATTCTGAAACTGTGCACAGTACACAGAATTTGCTTCTTAACTGCGGCGACGCACAGTGAATGGAATATGTGACTTTGATATTTTACAGTTTGAAGACTTAACAGAATTTTTTCCTATTCTGAAACTGTGCACAGTACACAGAATTTGCTTCTTAACTGATGCGACGCACAGTGAATGGAATATGTGACTTTGATATTTTACAGTTTGAAGACTTAACAGAATTTTTTCCTATTCTGAAACTGTGCACAGTACACAGAATTTGCTTCTTAACTGCGGCGACGCACAGTGAATGGAATATGTGACTTTGATATTTTACAGTTTGAAGACTTAACAGAATTTTTTCCTATTCTGAAACTGTGCACAGTACACAGAATTTGCTTCTTAACTGCGGCGACGCACAGTGAATGGAATATGTGACTTTGATATTTTACAGTTTGAAGACTTAACAGAATGTGCTCTAATCTGCAACTTTGCACACTGAACAGAATGTGCTCTAATCTGCAACTTTGCACACTAAACAGAATGTGCTCTAATCTGCAACTTTGCACACTAAAAAGAATGTGCTGCTAATCTGCAACTTTGCACACTGAACAGAATGTGCTCTAATCTGCAACTTTGCACACTAAACAGAATGTGCTCTAATCTGCAACTTTGCACACTAAACAGAATATATGAAGTTTTGTTTTTTTTTTTTTTCCCCCCACACAAAATAAACTGCTGCCCCCACACACAGTAGTCCTAAAAAGGACTTTTGGGTCTTTTTTTTTACAAATTTGCTTTTCTTCTCCCTACACTGACTTTCCCTTCCTATCCTCATCTCTCCCTGGCTAAGACTGAGCCGAACTCGCTGGTCAGGTGTAGTGATGAGCGAGCACCCCAATGCTCGGGTGTTCGGGTGCTCTGACCGAGCACCCCCTGAGGCTCGAGTGCTCGGCCGAGCACCCGAGCCCCATTGAAGTCAATGGGAGGACTCGAGCATTACACCAGGCACCCCCTGCTCTGATGAGGGGAGGGTGCCTGGTCCATAGGAAAAGGGCAGAAAAAGATGGAAACACTACAGAAATGGTTCAGGGACAGCATAGGGAGGATGTCTGGATGCATCTTGGACTCCAACATCGCTGCTGGGAACGATCTTTCGCCCGTAGTACGCCATTTTTACAGACTGACCATAAAACACACAAAAAGGAAAATAAAAACGACTTTAGGCGAAAAATTGTTACCAAACAATATTTGCTGTATATTTACTTGTATATCATCTGCAAATTCTCCCAAAAATTTCCTTGATTTTCAGAACTGAGGCCATGATTAAGAGGGAAACGTGCGCAGAGGCAAATTCTCCCAAAAATTTCCTTGATTTTCAGAACTGAGGCCATGATTAAGAGGGAAACGTGCACAGAGGCAAATTCTCCCAAAAATGTCCTTGATTTTCAGAACTGAGGCCATGATTAAGAGGGAAACGTGCACAGAGGCAAATTCTCCCAAAAATTTCCTTGATTTTATTGAACTGAGGCCATGATTAAGAGGGAAACGTGCGCTGAGCTGACCATCTAAAACATTATGGGTGAGGGTCTGCTGCAGAGCTGACCATCCTAAACATTATATGCGAAGGCCCGCTAGTGAGCTGACGCTATAAAACATTATATGAGAGGGCCCGCTAGAGAGCTGACCCAATAAAACATTATATGAGAAGGCCCGCTGGTGAGCTGACCTATATAAAAATTGGCAAACAGGGCCCGCTGGTGAGCTGACCCTATATAAAAATTATATCACAGGGCCCGCTGGTGAGCTGGCCCTATATAAAAATTATAGCACAGGGCATATGGAAGAGGAGGAGGAGGATGAGAAGATTAAGAGTCAACCATATACCTGTTTTTTGGGTGGAAGGGGTGAATGGGAATACAGAGTATTCCCATCATTGTAAATAATATATGTAAAGTGAGTTTATGTTCCCCCGGGGCTTTCCTCCAGTGGAGTGGAGAAGTCAGGGGAAATCCAGGCCTTGTTCATTTTTATAAGTGTCAACCTATCAGCATTGTCGGTGGAAAGGCGGATACGCTTATCTGTTATGATGCCACCAGCAGCACTAAATACCCGCTCAGACAGAACGCTGGCGGCAGGGCAGGCCAGCACCTCCAAGGCGTAGAGTGCCAGTTCATACCACGTGTCCAGCTTGGACACCCAGTAGTTGTAAGGCACAGAGGGATCATTGAGGACGCTGACACGGTCTGCTACGTACTCCTTCACCATCTTCCAAAACTTTTCCCTCCTTGTGACACTAGGCTGCGCATCAGGGTGAGGGTGCTGGCGGGGTGTCATGAAGGTGTCCCACGCCTTGGAGAGTGTTGCCCTGCCTTTGTCGGAACTGCTGTGTGCTCCCCTTTTCTCCCCTTCTCGGTTGGCCAAGGTAGCACGTACTCTGCCGCCAGCGTTGTCAGATGGAAAATTTTGGAGCAATTTTTCGACAAGAACCTTCTGGTATTGCACCATTTTGCTTGTCCTCTCCACCGGAGGAATGAGAGATGAGAAATTCTCTTTGTAGCGGGGGTCCAGAAGGGTGAACACCCAGTAATCCGTGTTGTTTAAAATGCGTATAACGCGTGGGTCACGGGAAAGGCAGCCTAACATAAAGTCAGCCATGTGTGCCAGAGTACCAACAGTCAAGATTTCGCTGTCCTCACCAGCAGGATGACTCTCAATCTCCTCATCCTCTTCCTCCTCTTCTGCCCACCCACGCTGAAGAGATGGAACTAAAGTTCCATGGCTACCCTCTGTAGCGGAGGCAACCGTGTCTTCCTCCTCCTCCTCCTCCTCCTCCTCCGCCTCCTCCAATTGTCGCTGAGAAGACGAAGTGAGGGTGCTCTGGCTATCACCTTGTGTAAGCTCTTCCTCCCCCATTTCCACCTCTTCCACATGCAAAGCGTCGGTTTTAATTGTGAGCAGCGAGCGTTTCAGTAGACACAGAAGTGGGATGGTTACACTGATAATAGCGTTATCGCCGCTCACCATCTGTGTCGATTCCTCAAAATTGCGTAAAACCTCGCAGAGGTCTGACATCCATTCCCACTCCTCACTTCTGATTACAGGAAGTTGAACGGAGAGGCGACGACCGTGTAACAGCTGGTACTCCACTACTGCCCTCTGCTGCTCACAAAGCCGGGCCAACATGTGGAAGGTGGAGTTCCAGCGCGTGCTCACGTCACACAGCAGCCGGTGAGCTGGCAATTGTAAGCGCTGCTGCAGCTTCAACAGGCCGGCCGAAGCTGTAGATGACTTACGGAAATGTGCACACACGCGGCGCACCTTGGTCAAGAGATCATGCACATTGGGGTAGGTTTTTAGAAATCGCTGCACCACTAAATTATATACATGCGCTAGGCATGGTACGTGTGTGAGCTTGCCGAGCTCCAAAGCCGCCACCAAGTTACGCCCATTATCACACACAACCATGCCTGGTTGCAGGTTGAGTGGCGAGAGCCACTGCTCGGTCTGGTGACTAATCCCCTGCAACAGCTCTGAGGCCGTGTGCTGTTTGTCCCCAAGGCAGATCAGCTTCAACACGGCCTGTTGACGCTTCCCCACTGCAGTGCTACACTGCTTCCAGCTACTGGCTGATGGGGGAGTGGCGCTGCGTGTAGATAATTCGGAGGTGGAAACGGAGGAGGAGGAGCCAATAACGTAGGTGCTGGTGGAAACCCTGATGGAGGTAGGGCCCGCAATCCTCGGCGTGGGTAGCACCCGTGCCATCCCAGGGTCCGAGTCGCTCCCAGCCTCCACGACATTCACCCAGTGTGCCGTCAGGGAAATGTAGCGTCCCTGGCCACAAGCACTTGTCCATGTGTCAGTCGTTAAGTGGACCTTCCCAGTAACTGCGTTGGTCAGGGCACGGGTGATGTTACGGGACACATGGTGGTGTAATGCGGGGATAGCACACCGGGAAAAGTAGTGGCGGCTGGGGACCGCGTACCGAGGGACAGCTGCTGCCATCAGGCTGCGGAAGGACTCAGTGTCCACAAGCCTAAATGGCAGCATTTCGATGGCCAGTAATTTGGAAAGGTGTGAGGTTAGTGCTATGGCCTGTGGGTGGGTGGCTGGGTACTTTCTCTTGCGCTCAAATGCCTGGGGTAACGACATTTGGACGCTGTGCTGGGACAGGGAAGTGGATGTGGTCGCTGATGGTGCTTCAGATGGTACAGGTGCAGGGCGGGAGGTATGCGGGCCTGCGCCTTCGACAGGCGATTGGCCGGCACCGAAAACAGGGGAAGAGGAGGCAGTGGTGTGGCCTGCAGACACAGATGGGCGATCCAGGCGTTCCTCCCACTTACTACGGTGCTTGGATGCCATGTGTCGGATCATGCTGGTGGTGGTGAGGTTTCTAGTGTTCATGCCTCGGCTCATTCTGGTGTGGCACAGGTTGCAAACTACAATTCTTTTGTCGTCCGCACTTTCCTTAAAAAAACGCCATACCGCGGAACACCTACCCTTTGGCAAGGTAGATTTACGCAAGGGGGTGCTCCGTGGAACATTTGCGGGCCGGTTTGGTGCGGTCCTCCTTCTTTCTGTAGCCACACCACTGCCTCTTCCAGCCTGTTGCGGTGCTGCAGATGGCTCACCCTCAGGACTGCTGACATCGCTCGGCTCTACACCTTCCCAGGTGGGGTCAGTCACCTCATCGTCCACCAAGTCCTCCTCCACTTCCTCACTCTGATCATCCTCCTCAAGTCTTGATCCCACCACATACTCAGTCATTGACAACTGTATAACATTCTCCTCAACAAGGTCTTGAGACGGAAATAGTGGTTGATTTAATGGCAACTGTGTCTCATCATCATCATCATCATCCACTACTTCCTTTGACCTTAAATGCCGTTCACATCTGTCATCTTCTTGTGATTGGGTAGCCTCTAGAGGTTGTGAATCAGGGCACAAGATGTCATGTTCCTCTGCAAGCGTGCTTGGAGAGAGGGTCAAATGAAGGATTGGTGATGAGACGAGCTCCTCACTATATCCCAGTATGGGATCACTTCTTTGACCAGACCGTGTATGGTGGGAGGAAGGATGATCAGAGTGAGGATTATTTTGACCAGACTCTTGGCTACTGAGAGTGGACTTGGTGGAAGACAGGGTGGTGCTTAACCGACTGGAAGCAGTATCAGCTGTCATCCAACCGACCACCTGTTCGCAGTGGTCGGACCTCGAGAGTGATGTCCTGCGACGCCCTGTAAAATTACACATGAAGCTAGGTATGGTGGATGTCTTTCTTTCTTGTGCTCTGGCACCAGGCACAGTTTCTCCGCGTCCTGACCCGCGCCCTGAACTTTCAGGATCACGTCCACTTCCCCGTCCCTTTTTACCCGCCTTCTTCATCTTACACAGAATATGTGACTTTAATATTTGAGTTTGAAAACTTAACAGTATTTCTTACTATTCTGCAACTCTGCAGAGTACACAGAATAGGCTGCTAAACTGCGGTGACACACACTGAATGGAATATGTGACTTTAATATTTGAGTTTGAAAACTTAACAGTATTTCTTACTATTCTGCAACTGTGCAGAGTACACAGAATAGGCTGCTAAACGGCGGTGATACACACTGAATGGAATATGTGACTTTGATATTTGAGTTTGAAAACTTAACACTATTTCTTACTATTCTGCAACTCTGCAGAGTACACAGAATAGGCTGCTAAACGGCGGTGATACACACTGAATGGAATATGTGACTTTAATATTTGAGTTTGAAAACTTAACAGTATTTCTTACTATTCTGCAACTGTGCAGAGTACACAGAATAGGCTGCTAAACGGCGGTGAAACACACTGAATGGAATATGTGACTTTAATATTTGAGTTTGAAAACTTAACAGTATTTCTTACTATTCTGCAACTGTGCAGAGTACACAGAATAGGCTGCTAAACGGCGGTGAAACACACTGAATGGAATATGTGACTTTAATATTTGAGTTTGAAAACAACAGTATTTCTTACTATTCTGCAACTGTGCAGAGTACACAGAATAGGCTGCTAAACAGCGGTGATACACACTGAATGGAATATGTGACTTTGATATTTGAGTTTGAAAACTTAACACTATTTCTTACTATTCTGCAACTCTGCAGAGTACACAGAATAGGCTGCTAAACGGCGGTGATACACACTGAATGGAATATGTGACTTTGATATTTGAGTTTGAAAACTTAACACTATTTCTTACTATTCTGCAACTCTGCAGAGTACACAGAATAGGCTGCTAAACGGCGGTGAAACACACTGAATGGAATATGTGACTTTAATATTTGAGTTTGAAAACTTAACAGTATTTCTTACTATTCTGCAACTGTGCAGAGTACACAGAATAGGCTGCTAAACGGCGGTGAAACACACTGAATGGAATATGTGACTTTAATATTTGAGTTTGAAAACTTAACAGTATTTCTTACTATTCTGCAACTGTGCAGAGTACACAGAATAGGCTGCTAAACGGCGGTGAAACACACTGAATGGAATATGTGACTTTAATATTTGAGTTTGAAAACTTAACAGTATTTCTTACTATTCTGCAACTGTGCAGAGTACACAGAATAGGCTGCTAAACGGCGGTGAAACACACTGAATGGAATATGTGACTTTAATATTTGAGTTTGAAAACTTAACAGTATTTCTTACTATTCTGCAACTGTGCAGAGTACACAGAATAGGCTGCTAAACGGCGGTGAAACACACTGAATGGAATATGTGACTTTAATATTTGAGTTTGAAAACTTAACAGTATTTCTTCCTATTCTGCAACTCTGCACAGTACACAGAATGTGCTGCTAAACTGCGGCGAAGCACACTGAATGGAATATGTGACTTTGATATTTTAGTTTGAAGACTTAACAGTATTTCTTCCTATTCTGCAACTCTGCACAGTACACAGAATGTGCTGCTAAACTGCGGCGAAGCACACTGAATGGAATATGTGACTTTGATATTTTAGTTTGAAGACTTAACAGTATTTCTTCCTATTCTGCAACTCTGCATAGTACACAGAATGTGCTGCTAAACTGCGGCGAAGCACACTGAATGGAATATGTGACTTTGATATTTTAGTTTGAAGACTTAACAGAATGTGCTCTAATCTGCAACTTTGCACACTAAACAGAATGTGCTCTAATCTGCAACTTTGCACACTAAACAGAATGTGCTCTAATCTGCAACTTTGCACACTAAACAGAATGTGCTCTAATCTGCAACTGTGCACACTAAACAGAATGTGCTCTAATCTGCAACTTTTCACACTAAACAGAATATTTTTTTTTTTTTTTTTTTTGTTTTTTTCCCCCCACACAAAATAACCTGCTGCCCCCACACACAGTAGTCCTAAAAAGGACTTTTGGTTCTTTTTTTGCACAATTTTTGTTTTTTTCCTCCCTACACTGCCTTTCCCTTCCTATCCTCAGCTCTCCCTGGCTCAGACTGAGCCGAACTCGATGGTCAGGGGCTATACAGCACCCGACCACGGGTTCTGGCCAGCCAATCAGTGTAATGCCAGCAGCCAACATGGCTGCTGGCATTACACCGATGTCAGAGCCTCCCTGCACGTTTATTGGCTGCACAGCAGCCGCAAAACGTGCGGGGAGGAGACCCGAACATGGCGGGCGAGCACATGCGGTACTCGTACGAGTACCGCCATGTGCCGAGCAGAGCGATGCTCGAGCCGATCCGAGCATCGGCCGAGCATGCTCGCTCAACACTAGTCAGGTGCTATACAGCACCCGATCACGGGTTCTGGCCAGCCAATCAGTGTAATGCCAGCAGCCAACATGGCTGCTGGCATTACACTGATGTCCGAGCCTCCGTGCACGTTTATTGGCTGCGCAGCAGCCGCGAAACGTGCGGGGAGGAGACCCGAACATGGCGGGCGAGCACATGCGGTACTCGTACGAGTACCGCCATGTGCCGAGCAGAGCGATGCTCGAGCCGAACCGAGCTTCGGCCGAGCATGCTCGCTCAACACTAAGCTTAAGGTATATGAGCAGTGGATGGAGGCAATGTTTTAGGCTGCGGCATAAGAATCTCGCCCTTTTGATTTGGGAGAGATTCTGATGTGGTGCCTTTCAAGCTGGTGACCTGGTTATTGTGCCTTCATGCCGCACGCTCTTATATGTGCAACATTTAAAAGAATACCAATGTACAGTAACTTTATTAGCTAAACGGTAGTGGCATTCTATAACCTGCAACATGGCAGTAAGATACAATCAGAAAAGGGTATTCTTAGCAAACAGGGGATATAAGAATGTTTAATACAAACAAATTAGCATGAATAAAAAACATATGTAAAACTGGAAACTATATTAATCGGAAACCAGTCCTATACTGTGAAAGTCTGTATTTAACCCCATTGGACACTAGAGCCACCTGCAATCATAGCAAAGTAGGTGTTTCTAGCATCCAAGTGTTTAACATAAATAGTATTAAATAAATGTCACTCCTTTTAAAAATTCAGATCCTTAAAATAGTTATTATTGTTGTCATGGAAACTATGGTAAATAAATAATAGCCCCGGTCACTTTGTACTTTGAATAAGGCATTCTGACATTATTTATAATGATACTCTTTAACAAGGGCGCCTAGTCTGCAAAACATTCAGGGAATGTGATCAGTGGAAAACCTGCAAATTAAGTCTAAGTGCATCATTTTGTAGACTAAAAATGACATTATTTTTTTGCCAACTTTTTTTTCAGAAAATATATTTCTGAAGGACAATGCTTTTTATGTATTTCTGTAATAAACAGAATACAGTGCTCTTCAAGTAAAACTTTCAAGTAAAACCAGAGCAGGATTAAGGGCCCTAGGCAGGATTACAAATTGGGGCCCCCCAGCTTGCCACCAGCACCATCCCAAACCTCTTGGTTTGACCATTATTGTTGTAGTTAGAGGTATTACCAGCTTAATAAAAGATAAAAACGGATAATTTAAATATATTAAAAACATACAGAAGTGGTTATAATTGAAATGGTGCTACACAAGTGATTCCACAGAGCTTACAATTGAAGTTGGGCTACATTAGTGTTACCACAGGGCTTACAATTAAATTCAGAGACTGGTAGAATAAAATTGGTGCCTTTATTTGCTGAGCGTCTGAAGAAGAGACCTAGTTGTCTTGAAAGCTTGCATCCAAAACCACTCAGTTAGCCAATAAAGGTATAGTTTTTATTTTACCAGTCTTCTGCATTTTCTGTGGCTAATACAGCACCACACTTTACTAGGGTAGCCACCCAGCCTGTATTTTACCAGCAGGCTGGTAAAAAATTGGCTTCTGTCCAATATTAAGTCTATGGAGGGAATGCCATGGCCGGTATTTTTTTGAAGAAACCCTACACTTTACTCATATTACAATTAAATGGGAGCTACACTAATGATACCACAGTGCTAACAATTAAAAGGAAGCTTCAATAGTGAACCTGGGAGCAAAACAAGGTATACCACAGAGCTTGCAATTAAGTATGAGTATGTCATGAGTATGTTTCATCCACGTGTGCATACACACACACACACACACACACACACTGACACACTTAGCCCATAAATATGCAAACTCACTCTCTTGCACACACATAGGAATTTTTATTTATTTTCAGGTATGATGAAAATGCTTTACTGTAGCTTTGAAGCCAGTGAAGTCCCCCACATCCCGATCGGCTTCTATTTTCAACATTTCCATGTAGTGAACTCATCAGCACAATGCTGTCATGTCATCTTGTTATACTAACCCAGCTGAGGTCACAACAGGGCAGAAGCTGTATCCAGAAGCGGAAGTCTTTTTTCCCAAAATATAGCTGGGTTACAATTAGGCCACAGATCATACTCTAAATGGGCTGCTTGGCCAGTTTTTTTGTTGCGCTTCCTGCCGTATAGTATTCATTCATAGACTGTGGGAATTCGATAGCCTGTGACTTTCAGCTGGGCCACAGTGAACAGGCAGAGGATGTGGGCCCCTGAGACATTGGGTTCAGGAGCAGCCATACCATCTGTAGTTACACCACTGCTGCTGGTAGATTCATCAGAGAGCTACAGGATAGTTTCCAAACTCTCTCCAATTATATGTATGTGAACCCTAGCCAAACTGCATATAAGTAAGGCAGCTCATGCCAGCCTCAAACAAAGGGCCTGGTCCCTCTCTACCCCTGGATAACATTCCTCCCTGTCCCTTCTTAGTATTGGCCCTCAGTTAGGTGCCTCTTGGCGTGCTACCTCCACTGCTGCTGCTCTCCACTTCTCCCACTGTGTACGATATGGTAGCTGAATAAGCACATAACGTGACCTCATTTTGACTCCCCCATCATCTGCTCTGCTGCAGGCACTGCCTCCCTCTATCCCTCTTCCAACCCTTTAGCCAATCCAAGTTGGGAAAGAGTTTCTTATGTGTGCAGCTTCTGTTACAGTTCCTCCTCTTCGCTTCTTTCCACCTCGTTGCCTCTCTGGCCCCATCCTGCTCTACCAGCCCCAAAAGTGAAGTGGACCTGATCAGCAGCTGCAATCAGTCACCCATCATGCTGCAGCAGGGCCCCTCAGGTTGCACAGACCCTAGGCATTAGCCTAGGTTGCCTTGTGCATAATCTGGCTTTGAGTAAAACTCTTACAGAATTATTCTGTGAGTCCAGTGTTGTTGAGTAAAAAACACCCAGGCTGGGGGAAATGCAGGACCATCCAATCATATGCCTAACACTTTAATGAACTAATAAAATGTACATTAAAACATGGTTATGAGGTTCCCACCCATGGGAATATCAGCCCCACTCGAAAAAATTATTGGGCCTTGTCTATGAAACCATTAAGACCCTGTTCACATGGGTACTTTGTGCTGCTCTAAATGTGCCCTTGTAGAAACATATTGCCTCGGTGGTTCTGTTCACATTCTAGCCTCGTGTAGTGCACCTAAAATCAGAATGTGCTAGCCACATCCAGTTTTCTGCATACCTGATATGCAAGGTGTTCTGTGGGCTACTGTGACAAACATTGATATGAGTGCCACTGGAGGATGCAAGTCCATTAACATCCTCCAATGACTGACTGACACATATTGGCATTGGGTGGTATGGCTGACACACACACACATGTGCAGACCTTGTAACACACTGTCACCACACCCTCTATGTGACAATCACCGGGGGAATGCAGGACATCAGATGTACATAAAGAAAGTCAACTTGGCATGCTTTAAAATGAACAATAGCTAAGTTTTGAAGTCACAGTGAACCCCAAGGGTGCAAGAGATGTCTCCACTGCATTTCAATGAAGCATCCAATTGGTGAACAAAATAATTTTTCCGCTTATTGGGCTATGTATTAAAACAGCAGCAACTGCCTAGTTTCTAGTTCTTCCATGTGATTTTTATAAGGTGGCTAATATTCAGCACCCCTACTTATCTTACCAATTTAGCCCTTTGATTCAGAGAGGTGTGCATTGCGTACCCCTCTGGCACTCAAAATGTTAAGAACCAGAGACTGTTCATCAGTCTGGTTCTTAAATAGCTACAGTGACCTTATCCCATAAAAGAGTTTTCATAGAAACCTATATGTGGTATCAGCCGTAAAGACTCTTTCTTTTTATGTTTAAAAATTCTGCTAAGTTCAGGTACTTCCTGTCTTAGCCTTCTTTGCCTCCCCTACTCAATGGCACTGCTCAGTTAGACATTGCCCACCTCACCTATTACTTAAAGGGGTAGTGTATCATTATTATGAAAAAATATATCGTAGGGATTTTCCTATACAGTAAAGCAAGGGTACTCTCAATGGAGATGTTTATTTCAAAAATTGTTAAACAATATAACTACATTTTTCTGATCTCTTGGGTTCCAGATGTTTTGTAGCCAGGTGGCTCTACTGCTATAACATCATGTAAAAATCTGTGTCAGAGACACAGGGTTATATTGGGCTCTATGGAGATATCAAACAAACACCGAAACAATCTGTGATCACCTTGTCTAACCCTTTGAATGAAAGAGGGGTATGCAATACATTGTTTCACAATGCGCTGCATACCCCTCTGGCACGCAAAAGGTTAAATCAATACAGTGCCTTTGGAAGTATATAGCTATTAAAGTATTGAAGATACAGCAATCACTGTGCTATTGCCCGCATGAGCGATCCTTTCACCTGACAGTGTCCCTATGCTGTTCCTTTACAGGTGACAATCAGTGAAGGAAGTAACAGAGGACTAATACAGGAAGTGTCTGCATGGCATGCCTTAGTTAGTGTAATCATTACAGTGAAATAATACAAAAGGTATATTTTTAATTAATGAATGGTTAATACATCATATAGGTGATTTTGAAAGTTCTTTCAAAATCCCCAAATTGTTTTTAAGATGATAGGGTCCCTTCAGTCTGCTCAAAAAAAAAATAAAAAAAAAAATATATATATATATTAACCCTTTCGGTGCCAGAGGGCTACGCAATGCATTGCAAAGCAATGGAACTGAAAGGGTTAAAGCTATTTTTACCTATAGTTATAGTTACCCTGGATGATAGAGATGTCTAAAATACATTGCTTCCCAATGAGTGGGAGATGTCGCTAGCATACAAGAGGTTAATGCAGATCTAAGTTTGTAAATATTCAACATATATGTATACTTTCTTTTACTTCTTTTACTTGTATTACCTTTGCCAAGCCATTTCTTGAATTGCAAGATATCATTTTCCTCTTTGGCTCCAGGATATCATGATTGATGCAGAGAAAATAGCTTAAAAGCCCACAGAACTATATATATGTAGTATTAGTGCATCTCTCCAACCCCCACCCCACATACAGAAGATCTTAACCTTTGGTCACCATAGAAACACCTGCTGATGATGCTTGGATGTGACTCTCCTGCCAGGGCTCCCTGTGGTGGATTTGTCAATATCATATGTGGTAGTAATAAATTCTACTTCTCTGCTGTCAGCTTCTCCTCCAATCACCTTCCATTTTCTCTTTAAGGAAAGTGCAGCCAGTGGAAGACCAGGTTCTTGCAGAGCATCTTGTAACAGCTCAATATTTTCTGCTTTGTGATGTATAATTTATTATTGTTTACACTTTTAAAGGAACACTGCTGCCAAACACATATTGCTTCTAGATATTGCTTTTGCTGCTTGCCAGAGGCTGGAGAATTATTGTTAAGTATATTTCTCAAGCTTAAGCACACAATTACACACATATGTATGCACACCTCCCATATATAGCTCTCTTTAGGAGGGACAGTTCCTCTTTGAAACAGAAATCTCTCTGTCCATCTTTCCCACCCTGGTGTACCTCTTTGTAGGAGATCAGAATAGTGGCATCATTTTCATCAGAGAGCCCCAGTGCGAATATTATTTTGGGCTCCCCAACACAAAAATATTCTCCCAGGGGAGTAACCAAAACCAGTTGAGCCGTGAGTCAACAGACACAACCGCGCCCTCTGCACTCCCTTAGTTAGGTCCCTGGATCAGAATGTACAGTTCCTATATAAGTCTATCACATTGGTCCCCAGCAATAAAAACTCATGTCAGTATATGGGTTGATCTTGTTCTAAATCATTTAGTTGAAGAGCCCGTTACACGGGCCACAGTGCCACTGTCAGCTGATCACGGGGCAGTCATGTTCAGTAGAGACTGCCCGCACCGCGGCTGATACAGAGCTGGACACTCCAAAGGCCTGCGGCGCGGGCAGTCTCTACTGAGCATGACGGCGTCATTACACACGCTTTAGCAAATTATTATATAAAGGATAGAAAGAGCTATCAAAAAATAAGTGCACCTCTTTGGCTGTTTAAAATGTTTGGACGTGTGTACACAACAACATACACACATGCAAACAGACACACACATAGACACATGCACAGACACACACAGACACATACACACTTAGTGATGAGCGACCATGCTCGGCCGAAGCTCGGTTCGGCTCGAGCATCACTCTGCTCGGCACATGGCGGTACTCGTACGAGTACCGCATGTGCTCGCCCGCCATGTTCGGGTCTCCTCCCCGCACGTTTCACGGCTGCTGCGCAGCCAATAAACGTGCGGGGAGGCTCTGACATCAGTGTAATGCCAGCAGCCATGTTGGCTGCTGGCATTACACTGATTGGCTGGCCAGAACCCGTGATCGGGTGCTGTATAGCACCCGACGCGCGAGTTCGGCTCATTCTTAGCCAGGGAGAGATGCGCTCAGGCAGGGAAAGTCAGTGTAGGGAGAATAAAATTGTTGGAACTCTTTCAAGACCCAAAAGTCCTTTTTAGGACTGTTGTGTGTGGGGGCAGCATTTATATTTTGTTTGGGGGGGCACAATTTCCTTTTTTTTTGTGGGGGGGATATTAGTAAGGTGACATATAATACTAGATGCACAGGAAGTCAGTGTAGGGAGAATAAAATTGTTGAAACTCTTTCAAGACCCAAAAGTCCTTTTTAGGACTGTTGTGTGTGGGGGCAGCATTTAATTTTTTTTGGGGGTGGCAGAATTTCATTTTTTTGTGGGGGGGGACATGTTCTAAGGTGACATTGTACTAGGTGCACAGGGACAAATATTTCACAGTGCAGTGACAAGCTGACATATTCTGTTAGGTGCACAGGGCCAATTATTTTACAACGCAGCGACAAAAAGGGCCATTTTAAATGTGTGCCTAGCCATAGATTATTGTCACATTCTGTTTAGTGTGCAAATTCACAAATTAACGTCACATATTCCGTTCACTGTGCCTAGCCGCAGATTAGCGTCACATTCTGTTTCGTGTGCCTAGCCGCAGATTAGCGTCACATTCTGTTTCGTGTGCCTAGCCGCAGATTAGCGTCACATATTGTTTAGTGTGCCTAGCCGCAGATTAACGTCACATATTGTTTAGTGTGCCTAGCCGCAGATTAACGTCACATATTGTTTAGTGTGCCTAGCCGCAGATTAGCGTCACATATTGTTTAGTGTGCCTAGCCGCAGATTAGTTTTTATCTTCCTTTTTGTGTGTTTTACGGTCAGTCTGTAAAAATGGCGTACTACGGGCGAAACATCGTTCCCAGCAGCGACGTTGGAGTCCAAGATGCATCCAGACATCCTCCCTATGCTGTCCCTGAACCATTTCTGTGGTGTTTCCATCATTTTCTGACCTTTTCCTATGAACCAGGCACCCTCCCCTCATCAGAGCAGGGGGTGACTGGTGTAATGCTCGAGTCCTCCCATTGACTTCAATGGGGCTCGGGTGCTCGGCCGAGCACTCGAGCCTCCGGGGGCGCTCGGCCAGAGCACCCGAACACCCGAGCATCGGGGTGCTCAATCATCACTAATACACACAGTTATGTACTTTTCAATACACGTACATGCACACATACATACACATTTATACTTTTCAATACATACACACACAGACAAACACACACATGTGCACTTTTCAATACACTCACACACACATGCATACACACACACACAAATTTGCACTTTTCAATATACACATACACACACATACATACACGTACATACACACATACAAATACATGCACATACCCACATACATACATACATACCAATACACACATACATATACTCCTTACTCTCAAGCAACATGTAGCTCACAAGCCACAGGATAATCTTTTGAGTGCCAGAAAGGTATCCAGTGCTTTGCGCTGCAATGCAGTAGATACATCTCTGGCACACAAAGAGTTAATGAACCATGCTAAGTTTGTGTTTGTTAAAAATATAGGTCTGACTATACTATACTACTATATAATCCCCCCCTCTTTCTCACCTTCACTTACCTCCCTTCCCCTCATCTCAGGATCCCTCGATATAGTTTAGATCAAGCCATTCACTCCTATTAACTTGTTTTATCTTCAGCCTTAATAAACCATGTACATAGCTTCATACATACTTAGCTGTATATTTCTATTGATATTAATATTCTATAATTATGGATTCACCATTTTAATGACTGGGTTCCCCCCTCATTCCTTTGTTTTGATAAGTCATATTTGTGATTTATCCCTTCTGTGTTTGTGCAACCATATTGCCGTACTTCCATACTGTTGCATATTACCTGTACCATTTTGTTATTACTAATAAAGACTTTAAAATAAAAAAAAAAAAAAAAAAAAAAAAAAATATATATATATATATATATATATATATATATCCATATGCACAAAGAGAGTTGCCACAAATTTAAAGGAGGTTAGTAGCCCAATGAATGCTACTGAAAACTCAAGCACCATTTTAATAAATGGGAAAGGTGATAGTGTATAGCTCTGCCACCTGGGATGGTAATTCATGCTCTGACTTTCGCAGCAAAGCAGTTATTTTCTTAAAGAAACAGGTGAATCTACAAATCTACCAGAGCTGTTCCACTGGAGTGGCTGCACTTCATGGGTATTCATGGGCGCATATGATTGGTTAAGTGCATACAGGTGCACAATCAACATCATTGTTAAGACTTTAAAGAGATAGTTATGTTTCATAAGAACAGCAGCCCCAAATAATCTTCATAGTATTTGAGCCATAGAGAGTTTTATTTCATTACTGTCAGAGTTGTAGTTCAAGAGTAATTGAATGATAAAGTATCCACTCTCCCTCCCCTTTTACCTAGTGTAACACTGCTTACCTCAGATATGGAATCTGGTTGCTTGACCAGACAGATAACAGCAAGGAACAATCTTCGTACTGTGAGAACAATGAAAACCCTGCCCCCCCCCGACAGGTTTCCAGCTTTTACCATTATCTTAATTGAAGATTGTCCCTCTCTGCAATCTACCTGGGCACCTTCCCTGCTGCTCTGAGCTGAACAGTAAAAGGAGCGAGAAGGGGATACTTTATCATTCAATTACTCTTGAACCACAACTCTGACAGAATTGGAATAACACTCTCCAAGGCCCAAATACTATGAATATTAATTAGAGCTACTTTTATTATGAAATATTACTATCCCTTTAATGCCAGCAAGTCCTTAATGCCTGGCGCATAGCATCCATAGGGAACTGACATAAACTTACACCATTTCCTTTCTATCTTGTTTAATACGAGATATTAAACACGGTATAGAGGAAAGGAACACACAGAAATGACCATAGACTGCCCCACTGCAATCTCCTTTAGGGAGCATTAGCTCGTATATTGACCTTAGGCAGGTGTAGGGCTGGGAAATATAAATCATATTTATACACACACACTCTGATAACTCCTAAAACTAAATTCCCCCTTACCTTAACCCCATGAGCGCCAGAGGGGTATGCAATGCATTGCAAAACCTGCTGGCACTCAAAAGGTTCAGACGGACTGAAAATCCTAATTGCCACTATGAATCACTTCTTTATGCACTGGTTCCCCATAAATAATGTAAGTATTTGATTTTGTGTAACATCAAGTCCTCACACAAGCACATTTTCTGGGGCTGATGTGCTTAGAAAAACTGCAGTAATTCTGGGGCAAAACAATTGCACTGCAGGGGACACAGTAACAACCCCATTTATTTAAATTGGGGTTTTGACCTCTTGAATGCTAGAGGGTTCTCCAATACATTGCTTTAAGAACCCTATTTAAAGTGGATCTACCACCTACCAGCTTTTAGTCTCAGCTATTAAACTACCTCTTTCTTGTACTTTTTGTTTTAAATCAGTGAAGTATGGGACATAGTCAACAATGTGACCGCAGTCTTACACACATGATATTGAACTAATAGTAAAACTGTTGTTTTTTTGTTGTTTTTTAATAAGTTACAGTGGCATGTACTATATTTACCACAATCTTCCTTAGGTGCTATTAGATACAAATATATAACATTTAACTTAGACCTGATAGGATCAGGATATCTCTAAAGTCCTTCACTTGTAGTTACTACCATTCCATCATGAACCTCTGGTAAGAGTTCTCCCTAAAACATGTATACCATGCAAAAAGAGAGAAGATGCAGACTCTTTTGACATCCAATTATTTTCCACTTCCACCGTGTCAGTGATTCAATATCCACTCCCTCACTGTGCTGAAACACCTTTAGCACAAGTAGCAATGCCACTCATCTTCTTTTGAGGCAGAACAAGCCTCAAGATGTATTCACTTTCACCGGATAACCCTCAGTGTCGGTATAGCCAAGTCTCACTCCTCCATTCCTTAGGCTCCTTCTTGGAGGTCTCCAGAAACTTGGTGTCCTAAAATGAACCCTCTATCTAGGGTCTCTGGGCACTCTATACTAAGGGGAGCTGAACGGCTCAATGTGGATACTATATAGGGCCTCTACAGTAGTATCTATAGGTACAAATGAGTGATGCTTCATAATGGTGACTTGTGCAAATATATTAAAATAATAAAAATAATACTGCTATAAAAGATCCAAATACAAAGATATAGTATGTATTGGAATACAAAGATATAAAATCAATAGGAAATAATTTCTCTAAAGCCCATAAACATATCTTTTTTTATACCATCCCATTGTTAACAGAAAATCCAAATTTTCCCCCCGTGCAGACTTATAGTCATACCTGAAAACTCTCCGGATTTGCCCCAGAGACTCTGGTTTTGAGAGTGCATTACCGGGTCTCCCGGGCAGAGGCTGATTCTCTGGAAGTTTTCTTTAAAACTCTGCCCACTTCTGCTCCTTCCCACCAAGTTCCTCCTGTTTTCCTCCTTCTAGACCCAGTTCCTGCCACTTCCCACCCACTTGTGTGATGCCCTGGAATGCCCCTCTCCACTTGCAGGTAAATCCTCCTTATTTGCTGCAATTTGCGGCAATTATACTCTCCAGTGTCATCAGAGGAGTCCCCTCCGGGGACTCCACAAATGAAAGTTCCCAGGTATGCTCATAGCATTCCAGTATGTCAATCATCTGTCCACAGCTGCAATTCATATGCATTCCACACCTCATAATAGTATCTCTCCACAACTGGATAGTCTCCCTGGACCACACATGCATCACTGAAACACATCCATACCTCACTATACCAAATCATTAACATTTAGTATTATCTGTGGAACATACAAGAGCACCCTTTGGCGGCAGAGAATTAGTCCAATTCACTACAGTCCCAAACTGCAGCATGTCTGCTATGCCTACCACAGAGGTCAAAAGCCATATCCATCGTGGACCATCCTGTCTATGCATCGCATTCACGCCACAATACTGCTTCATGTGGATCAATGTGCATTCTGGTCTAAAAGCATATTCTTTAGGAACACCTGTGCCCGCATGTAGCGAAATGTATTATGTGCATGTATACACAGTACATGCCAAATGAAATACATATATACATGCATTACATATATATATATATATATATATATATATATATATATATATATATATATATACACACACCGTGCAAACATACACCACAATACATACTAAAAAAGTATATTTGAAAACATAAATTATCCAACACATATATTAGTCAATAACTCCGAGGATGACAATATGCAAACTCATATATACCAACCACAATCTTAAAAGTTTAATCTTTACTAGTGTTGAGCGAGCACCCCGATGCTCGGGTGTTCGGGTGCTCTGACCGAGCACCCCCTGAGGCTCGAGTGCTCGGCCGAGCACCCGAACCCCATTGAATTAAATGGGAGGACTCGAGCATTACACCAGGCACCCCCTGCTCTGATGAGGGGAGGGTGCCTGGTCAATGCCCCCCTTCATCTCCGCAATGCCCCCTTCATCTCCGCAATGCCCCCCTTCCACAATGTCCCCCTTCATCTCCGCAATGTCCCCCTTCATCTCCGCAATGCCCCCTTCATCTCCGCAATGCCCCCCTTCCACAATGTCCCCCTTCCACAATGTCCCCCTTCATCTCCGCAATGTCCCCCTTCATCTCCACAATGTCCCCCTTCATCTCCGCAATGCCCCCTTCATCTCCGCAATGCCCCCTACCTCCAGTCCCTGGTGGTCCAGCGGAGCGTCTGCAAGATCTGTGCCTCCTTCGGCACAGATCCCTGCCACCCGAACATGGCGGGCGAGCACATGGCGGTACTCGTACGAGTACCGCCATGTGCCGAGCAGAGCGATGCTCGAGCCGATCCGAGCATCGGCCGAGCATGCTCGCTCAACACTAATCTTTACATTATATGCCATATAAAACTGCCCAACTCTCTATTTCTTCTCCGGAGCCAAGGTCTGTAACCTATGGATCCAGAATGACTCTTTCCTGAGCAAAACGTGATATCTGCTGGGAACTGACACTGCAATATGTTCGATAACTTTGACTCGAAAGCTTTCTTTTTTTTTAAATCTTTGGGGTATTGACCAAAATGTCTTGAGACACTATGTACTATTGCGGCTTCACTCTAAACCAAGCGCTCCAGCTTACTTACACCCAAAATTTTCCCTTTTGGAAACTCACAAACAGGTGATTTTGAAACAGCTTTCAAAATCATATACATTTACGGGACACACTTTTTTATTTTGAACAACAGTTTATGAGCTATTTAGATTTATTTATGCAAATTAGAATTGGCTAGAAGGGAGTGACAGGTGGGAGGGAGAGTAATGTGAAATATTACTATCTGGCAGGCATGACAACCACTATTGTCTAATTTGCATAAACTGACAATAAATAAATCTACATATCTCAATAAATATTGTTGTAAATAAAAAATAATAAGAAAGATGATTTTGAAAGCTCTCTCAAAATCACATATTTTCTATATAGTTACAATTCCACTTTAAACAGAGTGAGCCTAGATTTGGCAGTGGGGAAATATATGCATGAATCTGGGAGTCCCTTCCCTCAAATCCTTGTTTAACTCTATGTGTTAAGTAAGGTTGAGAGGAAATGGTGTAACTTTATTCAGTTATTCCAACAAACGCTATGGGGAGGCATTAATGGCTTGCTGGTGTTAAAATCTTAATGATGGTGACACGTCTCTGCCCCCAACTAAGAAGCTGGGGCACGAGGCTAGGGAACAACACTAGAGAGCGAAGTCAACAACAGGAGTAACCCGTGCTGCAGCTAGGGCTGAGGTTAAAGATGCTGGCCACAAGGTCAGATTGTTCTCCTCCAGTAGAGCCAAAAGAAAGCCAGGATAGGTTACTCAAGAGCCGAAAGTAAGTAGGGTCAGAGGAAGTACCAGAATCCCCAATCCCATCACTGACCTCGAAACAGAGGGTAAAATAATAAAGCTCAGAGGTGAAGCAAAGGAAAGAAAGGAGCAGAGAAGTAGAGGCAAAGTAAAGGTGAGTGGAGGGTAGAGACGAAGAGGAGAAATCAAAAGAAAGAGATGAGTGGGACAAAAGCAAAGGGGAACAGGAGAGTGAAGAGGAAGGCAGAGAAGAGGCAAACAGTGAGGCAAAGAGGCTATGTAAGCAGAGGCAAAGAGGTGAAAGAACAAAACGAGAGCAGGAGAATGGAAGGGAAGGCGGACCAGAGAACCATAAGAAGAGGGGAAAGCAGAGAATAAAAGAGCAGGTGAATGGAAAGAAGGCGATATCTGAGAACCAGGTAAGAGAAGGGGAAGAGAGAGCGGAGACTGAGAAGGAGACTAGGGCAAAGGAGGAAGGACTAGAGAGATAGAGTTCACCATAGCAGAAAGCTATAGAAGACAAGTAGAGGAAGCAAAAGGAGGGTATCAGAACGAAAACAGATATTCAGGAACACCAAGGTCAGCCAAGAGAGACTCGGAGAAGCAGATACAGGGAGCAGGAGATGAAGTCAGGAGGTGAGCTGGGTTTGAATGGGAGAATCAGTCAAGCGAGGCACTAAATCAGGAAATGGGAATTGGAGTTGAGAAGGAAAGCCAAGTCAATAACTATGAGTCTATAAAACTAGGTGCCAAATCGGAAAGTCAAGCGGGAAACTGAGTAACAGTCTAGAGGTCAGGACATACAGTATAACTAGCATGCAGAATGGGCAAAGGTTCCTGAGAAAGGCCTTATTTAAGAAGCAAGGTCAATAGGTCATACAATAAGAGATGAAGGGAAAGAACAGCAACTTGGCAAACCTGCCAACCCAGAGTGGAGGTGGAACGTGACAGATGGTGGCTCTCTGGTATGCACTAAAGTAATCAAATACTCCATCAGATAATAAAGTAATGAAATGCACTAAAGTAATCAAATGCACACCACGAACTGCAGAAACAGGAGTTGGAGATTAATGGCAACATGGTACATCCTCATGCTTCAGTTCTTTTCCTGTTTTGTAAATAAGGGTACATCTACTGTTAACATACAGAGTGCTAATTGCATGGAAAGTATGAAGGGGGGATGAGATGCCTATCGCACAAAGATGTATACCCTTGTTTCTTTCAACTGACAGCATAAAAATGCTCATCAGCCAGTTCATAAAATCAGCAAGTGTTAGTTTTTGGATTTAAAAATGTTCAAGTAATTGGGGGACAAAAAAAAATCCTGGAAGACATTGAGGTGGTATGTTGACATTGTTTTCAAGTTTTACTTCCCTTTTTAAATGTGGATCAAATCTGAATGCTTTTTAAGTGACAGAAAAGGTGAGAAACTCATAAGAGAATGTTGTGTGGCAAATCACTGGCCTCCAGGTTATTTGTTCACCGATGAGCTATACATTTTTTTTAATGAAGAATAAAGTTTGCTGACATTTCAGACTGGCCAGTAAGCATTTTTGTCCTCGGAGTGCTTTATGTGTGCTGTTCTGGATGGGCTGACATCTCATGTTTACATCACTGAGGTCCACTGGTGAGTCACCCTTTTATGCTACATTCACAGATGTTCCAAGTATATTCATTAGAGGGAAACAAATAGGGGAACTTGCTAGTATTATGCTTTATACAGAAATTTCTGAGTGCCTATTTTCCTATTATAAATTTACTCCCCAATAATTGATGCTACTATAGTTTTCTATGGACAAAAGCAGTTTGGAACCAGAAGTTATTCAAAGACAGAAAAAGAAAAATGCATTTTGTTGTCTGGTTAGAACTACAAAAAACAAAATAATGTGACGAACGCACACCGAGAAAGAGCAAAATAAAGTGATTTGCTCAAGGCACATGTAGCTCCTCAGGTGCTGCTCAAATCACGTTTTTTGCTCCCATGTGTCATTGCAGAGAGGAAATTTCCATATTCATATCAGTCTGGTCCCACCCTCAGGCAGTCCAGCCCTGAAATGTCAGGCAAATCCTCTCTGCACGAGAGAAACAGCATAACCCCAGACGTACGTTTCGGTCTGTGTGGACCTCGTCAGTGGTGTGCAGCTGATTCCCTCTAGGCACATGGAAGCTAGGGCCCATGCCTGGGATGCCCTTCCACTTAGGGAGACTACAAAAAACAAAATAATGTGACGAACGCACACCGAGAACTGGTTAGAACTGCAATAACTATTGAATGAAGCATTTAACTATCATTTCATTTTAAAATGATTCAGCTATACAGACGCATGCTGGAAACAATATAAGAAAATAATCTGTTTCTTAAACGTAACATAAGCAAGCTAAAAAAACATGACACGGAATGTATTTTATTCACTAGCTCTTCACTGCTGAAACTTTAAAGCATTTATTTTAAAGACTGAACGCCTGTGTTCTAAAGCTTCAATAGAATCCGTAGTTTAAGTGTGAGAATAAAGGACCACTTGGAAAACAACAGCAAGAGTGGGGAGAATATTTATATTTTATGAAAGTCTGATCTTTTACCCATCAGTGTTTTACTATAGGCAACATAACACTATGCATTGCAGAATTCTCTTCTATTGTGTATTGATCTCATATACTAAGCATGCACAATAATATCAGGGCTCAATAGTTGAAGGCCATTGTCTTGAATAAATGCATTGGTACACATGTATAAAGACAACGGAAGATCAATTCAGGATAAACACAACAACATAACAGAGAACAAAAGTGTCACGGGGGATGTACTATTACAATTCTGAGCTAAACTAGTGCTTTGAGTGTTACTTCTAATAACAATGTATGTCAAATTTTCTTCTGTATGTCACCTTCACTGAGGGAAGTGTGGTAGGGAAGCATTGGGAAAAGTTGTTTAACACTAGGTACTAACAAGGCACAGAGGAAAGTAGCATAAGGTTGTTCCATTTCCTGCAGTTGATGTATGGGTAATATTTGGAGTTTACTAGTATTAAATCCTTAACAATGATGGAATGATGGACTGTATGTTCCAGTTTGTACTAAAGCAATTATACACTCTAGCCTGGGGGTAGATTCACTAAGAAGTGATAAAAAAGTGATATAGTGGAGGTGACTTCTCCAGTTTATCACTTCTCCAATTCCTATATTATTCTATGGAGCCTATACACTAAGATTTCTTCAGCTTTGGAGATCTTAGTGAATAGGCTCTATAGACTAAAATAGGAACTGGAGAAGTCATCTCGACTTTATCTCTACTTTATCACCACTTAGTGAATCTCCCCCAGGACTTGTGAATTTATCTGCTAGAGAACAGGTGTGTTGATCAGAGGCTCAGTTAATTTAATTAACTCACCTGTTCCTAACAAGGAAATCTTCAAATCCTGGCCTGTTAGTGGGTCCTGAGGGCACAGGTTGAGAAGCACTGCTCTAGTACATACCCAGAAGTGCAACAACATGAGTAGAAAGTCAATGTCCCGGTGCAGATACATGAGCTGTGCCTTTGGATTCATGCATATGGCATTGATGATTTTATGGGACTTTAAACTCCTTGGTCTGGATGCTATTACAGGTGCTAATGTTATCACTGCTTTTATCTCCAGGTTTCCCCATAGACTTCAATAGGAAACTGTTTGATAAGACGGGTGTTAACATTTATCACCTGCAATAGAATCCAGCACCTTGAATGCAATCGATCTATCCAATGCATTGTTTCAGATGTTGCATATTAAATAACAACTAACACCTCCTGATAATAACCCCCATTTACCTTACTATAGCCATAATATCCTAATGAACAATATAACTTTTATCCCTGTGCCTTTATTCAAGAGATAACATTGCCATCACTACTGGATTCAAGTCCATAGGGGAAGACATGATAGTTGCTGGAAGTTTTTTTTAAACTGAAGCAGGCAGTGTGCACTAGTCTTCTTAACCCTTAAAGGACCAGAAGGTTATGTAACACACTGAAAAGAAATGTTCCTTATAGGGTTAAACTTACTGTATGTATTGAGAAGAGTTTGAGGTTCTGCTAGCAAGTGTTAAGTCTGCCTCCATGGACATGACATCCAGGACTGTTAGCAATATCTATACGAGCTATTAGGATTTCCTGGTCATAGTAAGGTATGGTGGTGGGTGTGTGTGGGCGTGGGGCTATTAGGAAGCGTTAGTCCTGCTTACAGTTTCTAACCAGTGAGCATCTGGTTCAAAGCATCATACAGAGCCTCAGTGGGTGACTTTTCCCTGTTTTACCCTTGTATCATTACTTCCTGCTTCCTGGTCTTGTAGCAGTGATGTCACTGACATGGGACAGAATAGTGCCATCACAGGATGTTATACACAAGATCTGAGGAATTCTTCAAAACTATTAAAAATCTAGTATAAATATGGTGATTTGTCAGTACACATTTTATTGGTAGAAAAAGCAGATTTTCAGTATTGCTATGGACACATTTTCTTTTTATACAACACTTTGGCATTCAAAAGTTTAAAAGGGATCTATCACCCCTTTACAACTTTGCCTAAATCGTTTTGTTATATATTGTATATAATGAAAAGTGTATACATTTAAAAAAAAAAAAAAAATTGTTTGGCGAGATTAAAAGAATAAATACAGCGCTGTATCTATTTCCAGACAGACTGCGGTTAACTGATCTGTGCCGCAGTCTGCCGCTCTGCCTCCACTCCACTCCCTCGATTTCTGGCCAATGAGAGTGCTCCAGCTTACAGACAGAAAGCCTCCGTCATCGGGGGAGGCTGGATAGAGAGAGACAGAGCGGCAGCCTGTGGAACAGATCAGCTATTCACAGTCTGCCCGGAAGTAAGTACAGGGCTGTATTTATTAATTTAATTTCACCGAACAAGCGTTTTTCTTTTTTTTTTAAATGTATATACTTTTCATTATATACGATATATAGCAAAACGATTTAGGCAAAGTTGTAAAAGGGTGATAGATCCCCTTTAAGTAAAGGAAAATGAACAAAGTAGACTTACTCTGGGAAACTGCCAGTGCAGCTCATTTTCTGTGCTTGCACATTTGAAGTAGAAATCATGAGGCTGCTCTTGTGGTATGTGCAGGTATGTATGGTCAGTTTAATACATACCGACATACACACTCTCTAATTATTATTAGTTTATTGCAAGCAAGCCATGAATGCCTCTCCTACAGCATGCTCAGAAAAATTGGGTAAATCTATGGCTTGTTCCACTGTACCGCTGCATGAAATGTGCCGTATGTGCAAAACTTTCCCCTAAAATGCAGATGCTTTGCCCCATAACTCTCCCACTTTTCTTTTGAACATACTGCCCAAAGAGTAGTGGAAAGGAGCTTCCAGAAATCTCCATACACTCTCAAACTGCCTTCCTGTTGCTTCAGGTGGCACTAAAGAGGAGACGTTTTGACATATACAGGATTGTAAACTTGGCTCAATTACATTGACTGTTTTAGAGAGGATTTGTCTTAATAAATCCTCATACCTGGGATTCTGCTGATCTGCACCAGAGACCACAAATTTCAGAGTTAATTAACAGGTTTCCGAAGACAGAGATTAATTCTTGGTGCATTTTCTGGTAAACCCCACCGATTTACACACCCATTCCTCCCACTTCCTCATCCCGTTCTGCCTACTTCCCTTCTATTTTTCATGGCAAACCCCTAATTCCAAGCCCAACCATCCAGATTAAGTCCTGCCCACATTATAACATAAATCACACAATTTGTTCACTCTAACCCCAGCCCTGCTTGGTACTTAGAGGAAATGGATACAAGAAGGATCAGTGGTATGGTTTATACCGCCTATTGAGGTTTACGTACTAAGAAGAATTGGAATAATTGGAGAAAACTGCATAAAGGAGAAAAATAAAAATGATCCAAAATTTGTAGTGATTGAAATAAGGATTTTAAGGGCTTGAATGGAAGGGAGGTCTTCAATGCATTGTGAGATCATTCAGTGTCTTAAAGGGATAGTAATGTTTCACAAAAAAGCAGCTCCAATTAATCTTCATAATATTTGGGCCATGGAGGGTGTGATTTCAATATTATCAGAGTTGTAGTTCAAGAGTAATTGAATGATAAAGTATCCCCCTCCTGCCCCTATTAACTAGTGTAAGCCGCCTCCCCTCAGATGTGGAATCTGGTCCTGGGACCAGACAGATCACAGCAAGGGACAATCTTCTTACTGTGAGCATAAGGAAAACCCTGCCCCCTGGGGCAGGAGGGGGATAATTTATTATTCAATTACTCTTGAACTACAACTCTGGCAGTAGTGAAATAACACTCTCCATGGCCCAAATACTATGAAGGTTAAATTGGAGCTGTTTTTATTGTGAAATATTTCTATCCCTTTAAAATCCCTTTTAAATCAACCTGAATTTTTGGTTTGATCCAGCATTGCACCAGTTCTTTTTAGTACTTCAGCCCTGATTACAAATTGGTTTAAATTCTATTTAAAACTATAAAATAAAACATTCTATTACTGCTGGCAGTGAAGCAGTTACAACTGTAATTTTCATTCAATGTTATGTAAATCTACAATTTCCTTGTAGGAATTTTTTTCCTGCAGTGTTAAATGGAGAAAAAAAATGGTTATATTGTAGTTCCAGCTTACATGTCATTGTAAGCACCTCCATGCACAATGTTTTATACAGCTTTATCCCGTGGCGAACCAAACAGTTGGAAAAAAATGTATTTTCCAACCGCTAGCAAAATGAATGCAATCAAGAGCCATGGGAAGCCTGGCACATCTCCAGCTACCATGCAATTCGGGACCTCTGAGATGCAGATAATTTGTTCACAAGTGCAGTCAACAGTAGGAGTTCAGACCTGTATTAGCCTCTTGTACAAGCAAGACACATCAAAGGAGAAGTAATAGAGTACATCAATTTTTTTTTTTTTTTTGCAGAAAGAAGATGTTGAGCAATTCGGGAGCAAACCAAATGTACCACAGGGTGGAAATAAAAATCCCCAAACTTAGAGGAGAAGTAACACTTACTGATATGAATCCATCACTTACCATGCTGTGGTCAGAAAATCCCACTGGACCTTATAAAATTTTCCATACTGCCCTTGTTCAAGTGATAACATCTTCAATCAGTCCTGTATGTCATGCCCATAAGGTAGACCAGGGTAGAGCTGGCCTGGAGGGGCAGACTAGTCATATGTCTGGGCTGTTGTCCCACTGCCTCACTCGGTCTCCCACTTGTTGCTGTAAAAGGAGCTACACTAGTGACACCACAAAGCTACAATCCAATTGGAACAACACCGGTAGCATAACCCATTTCCTGCCTGACCTCTATAGTATCACTAGTTTAGCTTTACTTAAATTGTAAGCTCTGTGATATCACTAATGTAGCTCCATATCAGCTGCGAGCTCTGTGGTATCACTATTGTGGGTTCATTTCAAATGTAAGCTAAGTGGTATCACTTACTTCACCTCATTAAAGGGCTAGTAAAATTTCATAACAACAGAAGCTATGATTTTTCCTTATAGTTGATACTATTGCAGTCCAATAGGGGCACTGTAGATATTATATTATAAAGTATACCCCTCCTGCCTCTTTTTCATAGCATAAAATGCCTCCCCTCAGATCTGAAAAACAGACATCGGACAGGACAGATCACAATGAGGGACAATCTTCCTTCTGTCAGTATAAGGGAAACCCTGCTCTCCTTGATAAAGGAGGGCAGGATTTTCCTTATACTGAATCAAGTTTGTCCCTCATCATAATCCGCCTTCACTTCTGCAGACAGAAGACTGACATCAGTAAAAGAAGCGGGAGGAGTAAACTTTATAATATAATTTCATCACAACCAGATAGAAATGAACAGTGTCAATATCGAAGAACAATAGTATAAACTATAAAGAACAATCATAGCTTCTGTTGTTATGAAACTAACCCTTTAATGCCAGTTTTAAAATTAACAAAAGGGGATGGACTTGGAGTGAGTGCTGGGACGATAATAGAAAAGGGCCTCCCAGGCCAGAAGTTACCAACCCTCCCCTGAGGTAGACATGACTATTGCTGGCAGTGGAAGCAGGCAGTTTCAAGGCCAGATTTACATCCTAGGTGTGCCTAGGCAAGGCAGTCTAGATGACCTTAGCTTCATCCATACCCACAACCCCATTCCTCACATGGTCCACCCCCAGTCCTATCCACTATTTCCTGGCAGATAATATACCATGGGCATAAAAAAACAAGGACAAAACAGACTTTAACCTTTAAAGTGTTAGTAATGTCCCATATTTTTTATAGATTTGTAGAGGGTAAAAATAGAATCTCATTGCCACAAACCCCATGTCTCAAATTTCTATGGTTTGAGAGATATTGGCAGTCAAAGTTCCCCCTTACCTCCCCTTCTCTTGATGTCAGCTGTAAAGTTGACAGAAGGGGATCCGTGTTGGCCGACACGATGAGGCTCTTTAGCAGAGCCGAAATCCCAGTATTAGAAAAGAACTACTTCTTAGGAACGGTCTTACAAAGTATTTGCAAACCAGACCTTTCCAATTAAGTAATTATTTTCTAATAATGGGATTTTGGCTATGCTGCAGAGCCACCGGCTCATCCCTGGACTGGGATCTCCTGCTTTCAGCTAGACGCTGATGTCAGGAGAAGGGGAGGGAAGGGGGAACATTGATTGCAAATATCTCTCAAACCATAATGTTTTGAGAGGTGGGGTTTGTGTCAATTATATTCTTTTTTTACCCTCTACAAATCTATAAAAAAAAAATGTATGGGACATTACTAACACTTTAATGCAATGTGTTGGAGCCTGTAAAGGGGAATAAAACTGGAACAGGCAGGGCTGGCCCTTACATGGGTCGCGGTGGGTCCATGGACCCAGGTGACACACCCCAAGGCATGCTATTTCATACACGGCGTCTCCCCGCTGCCTTGCACTGATGACAGCTGGGACCGTGTCACATGTGGAGACGCCATGTTGAGCGTTCGGAGGCCAGTGCAATTTTAAAAATGGCACACAGACTGACAAAGAAAATCCCAGCATGTACCACGTGGCGTCTCCGCATGTGACATGGTCCCAGCTGTCATCAGTGCGGAGCAGTGGGGAGACTGAGTAAAAAGCAAGAGGAAGAGCCAGAAGGAGAAGAGAGAGAGTGAAGGAGAAGAGAAACAGGCAAGGGGGAGAGGAAGAACCAGACAAGCGGAGAAGAGAGAGCCAGGCAGAAGAGAGACAGGCAAAGTGGGGGAAAGAGGCACAAGGGGTGAAAAGCGGGGAAAAAAGAGGCACAAGGGGTGAAAAGAGGGGAAAAAGGCACAAGGGGTGAAAAAAGGGGAAAAAAGAGACACAAGGGATAAAAAGAGGGGAAAATGGCACAAGGAGTGAAAAGAGAGGAAAGAAGAGGCATAAGGGGTGACAAAAGAGGCACAAGGGGTGAAAAAAGAGGCACAATGGGTGAAAAAAGAGGCACAATGGGTGAAAAAGAGGGGAAGGCACAAGGGGTGAAAAGAGAGGAAAAAAGAGGCACAAGGGGTGACAAAGGAGGCACAAGGGGTGAAAAGAGGGGGGAAAAGAGGTACAAGGGGTGAAATGGAGGCACAGGCAGTGAAAAAGAGACACAAGGGGTGAAAAGAGGGAAAAAGAGGCAGAAGGGGGAAAAGAGGGGGAAAAAGAGGCACAAGGGGTAAAAAAAAGAGGCACAAGGGGCGAAAAAGATGGGGAAAAGAGGCATAAGGGGTGTAAAAAGGTAATAGGGGAGAAAGAGGTACAAGGGGTGTAAACAAAAAACATGACAGTTCTATGTGGTTTTAGGGGCAGGAGAGGGGTTAATATAATTAAGGATGTGATGTTTTGGTGGGCGTGGTTTTGGTGTGCGGGGGGGGCAGCATTTTATCCTTGTACCCAGGAAGCACAATGTCTTGGGCCGGCCCTGGGAACAGGGACAATGAGATTGCCTTGGCCAACACCCCTAAAAAATCTAGCTCTAGACAATTGCCTACTCTGGCCCTGGTCAGCGTACTTTAGATTATTATGTTCACTGAGCAAAGTTTGTGTTCTGTGGTCCTGCTAGCAACTGTCATGTCTGCCACCACGGACATGAAATCCAGAACTGGCTGAAAATGTTATTCCTTGAACAAAGGAACATGTGAAAAATGAGTAGAGGCCATTACAATTTTATTACCATAATAATTTAAGTGTGAGGCATTAAGCTTTAATGTAAATGAAAATGTTAAACCACATGAATGTTAGAGTTGTTTCCAATGCATTGCAAAGATCTCTCTAGCATCCACAGAGATACTTACAAGCCCATTCAAATCAATAGGGATGTATGTTCTATATTGTACTAGGTTCGCTCCAGAACTGGTCTTTTTTTTCCATTTATACATGACGCCAATTGCCCATATATATACAAAAGAGAACTGGTGTTATTCTGGAGCACCATAGGGGGCAAGCACTTGAAAAGAGCTTTTTAACCCCCCTGAGTGCTAGAGAAGTCTCCAATGCATTGTAAAGCAATGCATTGGAGACTTCTCTAGCATTCAAGTGGTTAAAAGTCCAAGTTAATTTAAAGTGATATTAACTCTTTGAGTACCAGAGGGGTACGCAACACATTGCAAAGCAATGCGTTGCATACCCCTCTGGCTCACAAAGGGTTAATACCTCTATTTAAGTTAACGTTCATAGTGCAATATTTCATTACTTACAGATTTGTAGTTCAAGCGCTCTTGAAGCTGAAAGGATCCCCCTCCCGTCCCTTCCCTGAATCCCTGATCTACTCTGCTAGTCTGGATGGAGCGTGGCGAGGGACAATCTTCAGTAAGCAAAAGGAAAATCCTTCCCACCTTCGCCTTACCGAATGAAGATTGTCCCTCACTGCTTCCATCCAAACCTACGACTGGATTCCAGATCTAAGGGGAGGCGGCCAGAAGGGTCGGGAGGGGAATCCTTTCAGCTTGAATTGATTGTGAACTAAAAATATATAAGTAATGAAATATAGCACTATGTGTTATAAAAAAGTAAAGAAAACTTGAACATTAACTTTAATAGAGGTATTACTATCACTTTAACAGGAATTTTTATCTGTTCCCTATGGTGCACTTGGTTTACTCCAAAATAACGCCAGTTCCCTTTTATATATATATATATATATATATATATGGGCAATTGCTTTTACATCGTTTACCCTTTAACCCCCCGATAATCCTCTAAGACCATATGCACAGACAAAGGTGAAACAATTTTGGGGCATATCAACTGTGCTAGAGAGTATAAATATATTAATTTAAAAGGTGGGAATTAAAGGGATATTTTCACCTCTATACAAGTTTGCCTCAGTGTGATGTTCATATAGCGATAACCTGTAATCTGTGTTGTATATTTTTACATAATGCAGGCTATGGTGAAAGTTATAATTTTAAAAATGAGCCGGGGCCTAACGTCAGGAAAGATTGCAGTTAAAGGAATAGTAATACTTCGTTTTAACTTTATTTTATTTTATAGGCATTAAAAAAACATAAAGAACGATATAAGTCTTATCTCTCAAATCTTTATGGTTTAAGAGATATTCACAAGCAAAGTTTCCCCTCCCGCCCCTTTTACCTAGTGTAAGCAATCTCTTCTCAGATGTGGAATGCAGTCCATACACCAGACAGATAACAGAAGGGGACAATCTTCTTCCTATCAGAACAATGAAGGCCCTGCCCCCCTTGACAAGTTTTTCAGATTTTTCCCTTATCTTAATTGAAGATTGTCCCTCACTGCAATCTACCTGGGCACCTCCCTTCTGATCTGGCTGAGCAGTGTTACATCAGTAAAAGGGGCGGGAGGGGGATACTTTGTCATTGAATTATTCTTGAACTGCAACTCTGACAGAACTGAAATAACACTCTGCAAAGTCCAAATACTATGATGATTAATTAGAGCTGCTTTTATTATGAAACATTACTATCCCTTTAAAACTCTATCCTACATTCTATCTATCTTCGTCTGTTCTGTCCAAAATATTGTCACTTTCCAACCTCCTCTGATGACGGAGGATTTCTCCATGTAAACTGGAGCGCTCTAACTGGCTAGAAAGCACTCCAGCTTACATGGCGAAATCCTCCGCCATCAGAGGAGGTTAGAATATGACAATACTGGGGGACGGAACAGACAAAGATAGATAGGCTGCAGTCTGTCCTGAAGTAAGGTCCTGGCTCATTTTTAAAACTGTAAATTTTGCCATAGCCTGCACTGTATACAAATATACAACACAGGTTACAGGTTATCTCTATATGAACATAAAACTGAGGGACACTTTTATAGAGGTGATAATACCCCTTTAATTCCCACCTTTTAAATGAATATATTTGTACTCTATGGCGCAGTTCCCTTTTAAACCCCATGAAGGCTAGCAATATCTCCAGTGTTCTGCTCGGGATGATGTGCGTTCCCAACAGCTGGAGGTTTAATAATTGACTATCTCTGTCTTAACACATGTAAAGTTGTTTAACCCTTTGAGTGCCATAGAGATATTCAACACATTTCATGTAATGCATTAGAAAACCCTCTGACACTAAAAAAATAATAATTTATAGTATTGGTAATATATACAGATTTACCCTTTGCTCTGTCTACAAAATGATCTCTTGATCCTTGCAAAATTGCATTACCAGTGATTTTGCCTCAACCTATTTTTTTATGATTTTCCAAGAAGCAGAATAACTGATTCTTTTTTCCATCCATACAGGGGTTTAAAGAGCCAGATTTACATCCCAGAAACCTTTAGCCAAGGTGCCCTTAGATCTGTCCATGGTCTCACCCCCAACACCATGCCCTCTGCCCCATCCACTGTTTCCTGTCACAGAAAACCTTTAATAAACCTTTAAAGGGAAAGTAATGTCCCAAAAAAATATGTCCAGTTATGTAGCCTTTAAAAAAATAATCAATATGCTCCAAACCCGATCTCTCAGACCGCTATAGTTTGAGAGATATAGAGATTCAAAGTTCGCCCCTCCCTCCCTTTCTCCTGACATTAGCGTCTAGCTAACAGCAGGAGATCCTGGTCAGGGGACCAGCAGGCAGCTCTGCAGCAGAGCTGAGATCACGTTATCTATAAATAATTCTCATTGGAAAGGTCTACAAAGTGTGCCTGGTTTGCAAGCACACTTTGTAGACATTTCCAATGAATGAATTCTTTATAGATAACTGCTACAGAGCCATCTGCTGGTCCCCTGACCGGAATCTCCTTCTGTCAGCTAGACACTGATGTCAGAAGAAAGGGAGGTGGGGACTTTGAATCCCTTTATCTCTCAAACCATAGCGGTCTGAGAGATCGGGTTTGGATCATAAAGATTTTTTTTTTAAAGTCTACAAAACTGGATATATTATTTTTGGGACATTACTGTCCCTTTAAGAAGCAATAATGAAAAAAAACATTTGCCCCTTGGTTACTAGAGAGATCTCCAACACATTGATCCACATCCAAAGCTTTAAATAACAGTTTGTAAATGGATATATACTGGTGCAGGGACATTGATATTGCTGTGGCCATACCCACAATTCAGAATATGGGTGTAGCCAGCACAGCTAAGCTCCAATGAAAATTTAGAGGTCTAGGCAGTTGCCTAATCTGCCTATTGGGAAATCCGCTACAGGGTTTAAAAGCGATAGTAATATCATACTATACAGGCATTTCCAATTATTCCTTATACTTTTTTAGAATGCTCTGTACCTTTCTAAATGTCCATATCTGTATAGTTTTTTGTTATTTTAAGGCTTCCCCCTCCCCCTTTCCCTGCATCACTCTTGTTCCCTCAGATCTGAAAGTTGGTCACTTGACTGGACGGATTGCAATGAGGAACAATATTGTCTGTGTCTGCATAAGGAAAATTCTGCTCCTGCTGACGATGGGGAGCAGGTTTTTTCCTGATACAATATTAGACCTCATTGAGATCCATCCAGACCAGCTCTCAGTACTACCAACTCTATTACAGCCAAAATGCAGAGTAAAAGAAGAAGACACAAAATAATCGTATATACCCCTTTTCACTCCGCAGTATAAGCTCCACAATATTGCGTGCGCTACTTGCAACAAATACTAAAAGACTATGTAAATCGGAACTTTAAAAATAGCAGTCACATATGACGTCCCAAAAGCAGTATTTTTATACTGATCTCCAATTAAGGAGTTATATAAATAATATTGGTCGCCGTAATAATTCCGGATCCAGTGACCTATTCTCTGTGAGAGGGTACAAGAAGGACGAGAAGCGGCTGACTTGTATGATTATGACATGCTTTTGTGCTCAGAGGCTGGCGTAGCCTCATTGGATAGTAAGTACCCGACTTGAGGGGAAAGCTAAGTGGGAGAATTACCAGTTTCCAAACATCTTAGAGGTGCCATTGCGCTGTCTCTCTCTTTTTTGTTCAGCTTTCAGTACTGAAGGGAAGAAGAGTTACATAGGGAAAAGTTTATTATCACAACTTCAATCTCTAAATTAATTGATCAGTTTTATTTTATTATTTATGGTCACCATCAAGATGGGATTGAGATGGGTGGTGTTGCATTTGATTAGTACTGATTGAAGATTTAGCACTGTTATTATTATTAAGCTCTCTTATTTCAAAGTAAATTTAAATAGTATAAATTGATGACTGGGGGAGCAGGGTTATGGGGTAACAGGCGCTTCTGACTTCACTCTGACTGAAAAAGGGGAAGAGGGAAGGATTAAATTTATTTAATAAATTGATGACAAGTCTTGGGTTAATAGACCCCTGGAGACTTATGCATCCGAGGAGAGATATATACACTTTTTATTCCCCGCAATCTGATTCGTGGTCGAGATGTGACTTCTTTCTGTTAGACCAACATTTACTAATGGTAGTCATAGAGTCCGGTATGTTTTCAGAAGTATGGTCGGACAATTTTTCTGTCATTTTGATATGTAATAAACTGTCGTCCCTACAGGTGAGGAGAATACTTTCTCTTATGGGTAGTCAGCAAAGCTGCTTTACCTAGTACAATCCTCATGATCAATTTGTTTTAATCTGACAGTGGTGCTAGGAGCACCTTTAAACTAAGGGCCCTGAGCTGTGGCGACCTCTGCTACATCCCCGCTCTGGGTTTGCACAAACTGACCTATAGGAGTTCCCCAGAAGTTCCACATTGTAGCTTTTACACAGCTATCAGGCATCTGAGTGAGAATATTATTTATGAGGTCCACAGGACTGGGGCAGATATAACTTGCCCAATCAGTTTTAAATGTCAGTTTCAGAACACATAGGTGCATATAAACTATTTTTTTTAAGCGGTATGGGGGAGGGATAGGGGACTGCAGGTAGGTTCAACAACAATGGGCCACCTGGGAGGATGCTGAGCCCTGGTTCAGATGCACCCCATGTAGCTACTCCACTGCTGCCTCCCTACATCATTCATAAAGGAGACTCTCCTCCCTTTATATGAGTGCTCCTGAGTGATTTAAAGTGATAGTAATATTCCAAAATAAAAGCAGCTCCAATTAATCTTCATAGTATTTGGGCCATGGAGAGTGTTATTTCAATACTGTTAGAATTGTAGTTCAAGAGTAATTGAATGATAAAGTATCCCCTCCCACCCCTTTTACCTAGTGTAAACCGCCTCCCCTCAGATGTGGAATCTGGTCTTAAGACCAGGCAGCTCACAGCAAGGGACAATCTTCTTACTGTGAGAGCAATGAAAACCCTGCCCCCCTGACAGGTTTTTCAGGTTCTTCCCTTATGCCAATTGAAGATTGTCCCTCTCTGCGATCCACCTGGACACCATCCTGCTGCTCTGAGCAGTGTTACATCATAAAAGGGGCGGGAGGGGGATACTTTATCATTCAATTACTCTTGAACTACAACTCTGACAGTATTGAAATAACACTCTCCATGGCCCAAATAATATGAAGATTAACTGGAGCTGCTTTTATTTTGAAACATTACTATCCCTTTAAACGAGAACTAACACCTCCTAATAATAACTTCTCACTTACATTACTATGGATAGAAAATCCTAATGACCATTATGAATTCTGCTCCCTGGTTTTTCGTATTAAATGAGTCCTGGGTATCATGTCCGTTGAGGTGGACATGACAGTTTATGGCAGGGTAATGTTCATCCTTTAAAGGCCACAGGGGTGTGAAACCCCTTGCTTCTCAGTGAGATGTGCACCCTTCTGGCCCTTACAAGGTTCAGTAAATTCATACACCCTGCCAGCAACTGTCATGTCTGCCTCCATGGACATCACCTCCAAGACTGATTTAACATGTTAACTCTTGAGCAAAGGCACAGGGACAAAGTTCATAGGGGCCATTAGAATTTTCTGGCTACAGCTAGATAGGAGTTTATTATCAGGAGGTGATAGTCTTGCTTTAAACATAGCAGAAATCCTGAACAGTCCCCACCAATTGCAGTAGTCTCTCACTCCAAATATAGGAGACTAGTTGAACAGCCCGTTACACGGGCCACAGTGCCTCTGGCAGCCGGTCGCGGGGCAGTCACACACAGTAGAGACTGCCCGCGCCACTGCTGATACAGAGCTGGACGCTCCTTCGAAGCGCCCAGCTCTGTATCAGCCTCACGCGCAGCAGTGTCTACTGCGCATGTCCGGCGTTACACACAACTTAGCGAATTATTATATAGGATTTTCTGAAGTTTATTCCACTCAATATGAAAGAACTGATCAAGGCAAGCAAATTGGAATATGTTCACTATTCTGTCATTTCAGTTTAACCCCTTAACAACCCTTGATGGTCATGGTACGTCATGGGTAAAAAGTGCCTGAACGACCTATGACGTACTATGACCGTCATGGACATCAGGGCTCCCCGCGCGGCTGCACGCCGTTCGGGGAGCCCTGAGTCCGATTGTCAAAAAAAAAAAAAAAAAAAAAGCTCTGTGGTCCTTTAGTGACCGCCGCGTGCCTGCGCGGCCGGTCATTAAGGGGTTAAAAAAGAGTTAAAGATATATAACATTTTCTGTAAATAAACAAAAATGATAATTCAAAGCAAGGAAACACCAGGGTTCCACTGAGAGACAGTGAAACCCTGAACAGTGACAGGCAAATCCACTAATGCTTTTCATTGGTACACACTTCACTGGTAGCAAACAGACTATTATGAGCTTACTGGATTTCTCTACAAGAGGGTGAGTGACCCAGATTTATCTTTGAAGGTATTAAAATGGAAATGAATGTCTGTTTTGCTTTCCTCATGAATCTAAAACAAGGATATGTTATTAAAGGGAAAGTATCACTTAATATGGAAATCTATACTGCAGGGTTTATCCTGCTGAAAGGTGCTTGTTCAACCATTAATACACTCAAACTATGTGTATATATATATATATATATATATATATATATATATATACTACCAGTCAAAAGTTTTAGAACACCCCCAGTTTTCCAGTTTTTATTGAAATTTACACAGTTTAATGTCTCAATGTATTCTGAAAATAAAGCATAGAACAAATAAGCAATTGAACATTAACCCCTTTACCCAGGGGTTTTTGCAGTTATAACAGCTGAACACACTTGTGGCATTCTTTCCACAATGGAAATCAAATATTGTTCTGAAAGTTCTTCCCACCACTGTTGCATAAGTTCCCAAATGTGTTGCACTACTAGGTTGCTTTGCTTTCACCCTTCACCCTTCAATAACAACTGGAATAAAGGGGGTGTTCTAAAACTTTTGACCGGTAGTGTGTATGTATATATATATATATATATATATATATATATATATATATATATATATCATAAATGCATAAGATTAAGCACTCTCAGGACTTCCATAATAGAGTATAAATGTGTTTAATGTAAATCAACGTTTCGGCCAGACACAGCTGAGGAAGGCCAGCTGTGTCTGGCCGAAACGTTGATTTACATTAAACACATTTATACTCTATTATGGAAGTCCTGAGAGTGCTTAATCTTATGCATTTATGACAAATACTTAGTCAGTTTTTGAGCACCCAGGCACAATCTCTTTAGGTGAGAGTGCTTCCACTTCTGTATTTTATACATATATATATATATATATATATATATATATATATATATATATATATATATCCATATCCATAATATGCTTTTAAGCATAACTGTTTTGTAGAAAACAGTGTTTTTAAACAGTGCTGAATTTGTATCTTCTCCCAATGCAGCTTTGCTCCAACTTCTGCTCCTGAACTCATTGGTTTGACTCAGAGAGCATGGTTGCTTTTGTGCAATCTGACACACACACACACACACTCACACACTCACACACACACACACACACACTCACACATACATACACATTTATAAATTCACAGCTCCAGAATTTTCGCCACCTCTACCATCACTTTACCCGAAACACAACTACGTGCATTATTTAACCCTTTGAGTGCCAGAGGGGTATACAACGTATCTGCCACTCAAAGGGTTATGGCTTCTAAAACTTGCGTATTCTTCTTTTAAAATTCAAGTCTTCATCATAATGCCACTTTTACTACATATATTTCATAACTCCAGTTTTATAAATCTCCCCCCACTGTTCTTAATCAGATTGTAAACTGAAACAACTAGCAGTAGAGTAAAATCATAGGCGTGCGCACGCACACCCTAATCACAGGGCCGGATTAAAATTATCTTTCTGTTTGTTCACTGCTACTGGCACGTGCCTTGGTTGGCAGGAGACGGGAAGGGTTGCTTGGCGTATATCATGAGCACCTCCTCTCATTAGCGATTAGCTGAATGCCAGACAGTGGGCGTGATGTGGCGGAGGTGCTTCTGTTATCCTTGTGTAGGAGGTAGTGGATGTGCTAGCTAGGAGTCACAGAAATACTTGGAGAAGCATCTCTCTGGTTTAGCATGGGACCCGCGGGATGGACACAGGGGTAGTGAGGTTAGACGAGCAGCAGGACGGACTTGGATTGCAAGTTAGAGCCCACGGGCTGGTGACAAGTCTTTGGAGATCATTGCATGGTATGAGCTATGACTGAATTGAAGCTGCAGACGTGAAGTGTCATCCTTACTGTTTGTGGCTGAAGAGCTGAGCCTGGCAGCCATGGAGGAGGGCTGTTTTGAGGGGTGCACTTACTGCTCTGTCTCACTGGCCCTCCTGAGCAACTGCACACACTCTGTCACAATGATCAACACACACACACACTCAGAAACAGGAACCTACATTCATACTAGCAGACTGACACAGTGACTGACAAACAAGAACTAATTCACAGATGGACAGAAACATGTAGATGGACACACATTGATACTGATATGTAGGTGTATATTAACACACTGACACTCAGTAATTTTGACACAAAGATTTACATTTACAAATGCAGGCATATTAACACACATTCACTCTGTCGGACATGCAGGCACACATACATCTTATACATGAATTCATGTGATGCACGCACGTGTGTGTTTGTGCTTTTGGGTGCACACCCTAATGCAATTGGCTGCGCACGCCTATGAGGAAAACAGAGATCTACTGCAAATAAAAACAGTAAATATAAGTTTGAAGGGCCTCTACCTAGGTAAATCCTTCTGAAAAACAAATTAAGAGCTAATTCTTAGGATACATTGGGGGAGATTTATAGAAGTGGCTCTAAGCGAAAATAAGCGTTAAAATGGCTGTAACAGAGCGTCCAGTATTTATAAACATAATTGTGCCAGCTTAACCGACTAAGAATCAAGGACTTACATGTACATCATGGGGAGAGAACGTGCGGTAGGATCCATGATATGTACGTCCTGGAATTCTGGGTTTCTGATTCCAGTAAGAGAAAAAAAATGATATGTGGTCCTTAAGTGCTGGCTGCCCTCCTGAAGGGATTTACTCCTTAAGGACCAGCTGTCCTGGGGTGTGTGGTCCTTTAGGAACCAGATAGAGAAGTTCGATGTGCCGCCCCATGTGACAGATCACGTGTGCCAGCACGCCGAATGAGGGACTGAAAGAGATCGCTCCGGTCTTGGAGCAATCAACTTCAGTCCCTGGTATTACTCACCACGCTCAAAATTATGACGTACCAGGATCGTCACTGGTCCTTAAGTGCCGGACCAGCATGACGGTCCGGGACGTTATAGGACGCGAAGGGGTTAAGAGGACCGAAAGCCTGCAGTATATTTTTTTTTTTGTAAAATGGAGTAATAACGTTTGTAAAAAGTTGCTCAGCATTTATAAAGAAATGTTGCTATTTGGGACAATTTTGTGACGTACTTTTCGCCAGAATCTTAGCGCCAGGTATGTGCTGTCCTTAAGCATTCCAGGTGTTAAAATCAGCATAATAACACCATCTTTATAAAAACACCTTTAATCATTTATAACTCAGACCTGATGTTATCTCCACTTGCCATGCCTTAAGGATGGTTCTGTAAAAAGTAATAAGGATGTTTTTTTATAAATCGCCTCCATTTTCCATTTTGCTAGGAGCACAGGTTTCTAGAACTGCATTAGAAAAAAGGAAATTTAGCATAAGATTTTAGGGATTAAGACTCAAATAAATATTTTTTTGCAAATGCTGTCTTTGTGTATCTTATAGCTAAAAGTATGCAACTGAATTTCATTTAGATAGTGTTCCTATTACCCTTTGAATGCCAGTGGGACATGCATTGTTTTAAAGGGATAGTAATGTTTCATAATAAAAGCAGCTCTAATTAATCACCATAGTATTTGGACTTTGGAGAGTGTTATTTCAGTACTGTTAGAGTTGTAGTACAAGAGTAATTCAATGACAAAGTATCCCCCTCCCACCCCTTTTACTGATGTAATACTGCTCAGCCAGAGCAGAAGGGATGTGCCCAGGTAGACTGCAGAGAGGGACAATCTTCAATTAAGATAAGGGAAAAACCTGAAAAGCTTGTCAAGGGGGGCAGGGCTTTCACTGTTCTCATAGGAAGAAGATTGTCCCCTGCTGTTATCTGTCTGGTCTATGGACTGCATTCCACATCTGAGAAGAGATGGCTTACATTAGGTAAACGGGGCGGGAGGGGAAACTTTGCTTGCGAATATCTCTCAAACCATAAAGGTTTGAGAGATAAGACTTATATCTTTCTTCATGTTTTTTTTAATGCCTACAGAATAAAATAAAGATAAAATGAAGTATTACTATCCCTTTAAGCCTCAAGTGACAAAAACTGAGGCTGATGGACAAAGGGTTGGAGCAATTTTGAAACAGACTAACTTCCCCATAGCAGCAAATACAATTTTCCCAGATTCCCTTAGATTTAAAAGTGTTTTTTAAACCCTGATAAGAGTTGACTCCTATTCATTACTAAGTCAATTAAAATTGGTGGCGATTCTTATTTGTCCATGATAGAGTTCCCCAGAATTGCTCCAGGTCTTAGTACAGCAGCCTCATTAAATGTGTACAAATTCTCACTTTAGGCTTTATGTTCAAAGGAAAAGTGAAATCATTTCATACCAACCAGGAGCATTTTCATGTATGGGGGTACCCGGCATTCCTGTATCAGGGGTCTTTACCTTGGACATCCAACAGTACCAGTTTTACAGAAAGGAACCTATTGAATTATTTTATTTCCCTCCTATAACCCTATTTTGGAGTGCATGTTTCACAATGATATCTATTTAATCTTGTGTCCAGATGGTCAGGGGGAACTGAAACTAAGGCCAATATACAGATTTACCAGTGCAGCCACATTGCATTAGTGTCTAACGCCAGTGGTGCAGTAAAGTATATGCAGTATAGCATATAATATCTATAACGCATAACATGGAACACGCTCTGCCAGAGTTGGACTTTAACCCTTTGAGTGCCAGAGAGGTATCCAATGCATTGCAACACAATGAATTGGATTGGCTATCTCTCTGGCACTCAAAGGTTAATGCCAGCAGGCTCTGCATTGCCAGAACAATGGCATGCACAGTGAAATGGAATACACTAAATCCGTTTTCTCCATGACAGTGGTTGTCAATCTTCAAAGCACCTCTAGCATTTTATAGGTAATTTCTAGTGTTGAGCGAGCACCACGATGCTCGGGTGCTCGGGTGCTCTGACCGAGCACCCCCTGAGGCTCGAGTGCTCGGCCGAGCACCCGAGCCCCATTGGAATGAATGGGGCAACACCAGGCACCCCCTGCTCTGATGAGGGGAGGGTGCCTGGTCAATGCCCCCTTCATCTCCGCTATGCCCCCTTCATCTCAGAATGCCCCCTTCAGCTCCGCAATGTCCCCCTTCAGCTCCGCTATGCCCCTCTTCCACAATGTGCCCCTTCATCTCCGCTATGCCCCTCTTCCACAATGTGCCCCTTCATCTCCGCTATGCCCCTCTTCCACAATGTCCCCCTTCATCTCCTCTATGCCATAGAGGAGATGAAGGGGGACATTGTGGAAGAGGGGCATAGCGGAGATGAAGGGGCACATTGTGGAAGAGGGGCATAGCGGAGATGAAGGGGCACATTGTGGAAGACGGGCATAGCGGAGATGAAGGGGGACATTGTGGAAGAGGGGCATAGAGTCTATGCCCCTCTTCCACAATGTCCCCCTTCATCTCCGCAATGCCCCCTTCATCTCCGCAATGCCCCCGTACCTCCAGTCCCTGGTGGTCCAGCGGAGCTTCTTCGGATCTGTGCCTCTTCCGGCACAGATCCCCGCCACCCGAACATGTCGGGCGAGCACATGGCGGTACTCGACGAGTACCGCCATGTGCCGAGCAGAGCGATGCTCGAGCCGATCCGAGCATCGGCCGAGCACGCTCGCTCATCACTAGTAATTTCTCAAGGACTTGATGAACGATAAAATACATAAATGTGTAGTTATGCTTAGGCCTCAAAGTCAGAATGACAATATGGAGCATATTGTGCATAATAATTTCAATAAATGTATATTTTGGCAAAGTGTTAACAGAAAAAGTAGGGCACCTTAATCTGGCATCTACTGCACACCAAAGTACAGTGGCATCCTTGTTGAGAACCACTTCACTATGCTTTGCTGAGTAATTTAGTCTTAATAAAGGAATAGAGAAAAGGACCTCCTCAAAATACCCACACACTGACCCTCTTACTCACCTTGGTGCAAACAGCTTTAAAGAGATAGTAATGTTTCAAAATAAAACCAGCTCCAATTAATCTTCATTGTATATGGGTCATGGAGAGTGTTATTTCAATACTGTCAGAGTTGTAGTTCAAGAGTAATTGAATGATAAAATATCCCCCTCCCGCCCCTTTTACCTAGTGTAAGCCATCTCCTCTCAGATGTGGAATCTGGTCTTGAGATCAGACAGCTGACAGCTAGGGACAATCTCCTTACTGTGAGAACAATGAAAACCCTGCTCCCTTGACAGGTTTTTCAGGTTTTTCCCTTATGCTAATTGAAGATTTTCCCTCTCTGCGATTCATCAGGACAGTTTTGCTGCTCTGAGGGGAGCAGTGTTACATCAGTAAAAGGGGAGGGAGGGGGGATACTTTATCATTCAATTACCCTTGAATAACAACTCTTGCAGTATTGAAATAACACTCTCCAAGGGAAAAATACTATGAAGATTAATTGGAGCTGCTTTTATTTTGAATTACTATCCCTTTAAGTGCAGAATTTCATGTACAGACCACTTAGTGAATTGATGTTAGGTAGATGTAGGAACAATGCTCCAATTACAGCACTATTATTGTGTAGAAGTGACACTGACAATTGTTCTGGGTGATTTTGACACAAATACAAAGTGAAAAAGGGAAAGCTACAACTAATATTAAGAAGATCATAAATGTTTACCTATATTTGGAGGCTGTGTACAATTCCATCAAATGCTCCCTGTAAGCCTTTAATTACCAGAGACGCCCTCTGGTTCTTAATATGTTAATGATAAAGAACATTTATTTTTATTTAAAAAATATATGTCCTTCCTGAGGGTGATCAGGTCGGGATCAGTTCTCTACATCAAATATAAGGGCAAGGACCAAACCACCCTCCCAGTGCACACTCACATCTGGACTTGCCTGTCATTTTGGAACTGGATCGTCCTTTTGGGTTGGATTAGTCCAATATGTATGTGGAAATTTCTCCTCTGTAATGGCACTAGAGAGCTAAAACGTGATGCTTCTGAGCAGTGACTAGCCGTAGGACAGGCCATTGTGATGTTGTTTGTCCTCAGAAGCCTCTCACATTTTGTATGCTTATTTTGAATACTCTTAGGGGGTCTCCCTAAGGGTGAAGGGTAAACCAGATGTGGACCCCTTGCTCTCAGTGCCTAGGGAATACAGCTGCACTCTCCTGATGAGGCCCAACAAGGCCGAAACATACATCTGGGGTTAGCTGATGTTCCTGTGCAGGGGGGACATGCCCATCATTTTGGAACTGGACCTCCTTTTTGGGAGAGATTAGTCTAATATGTTAGTGGAAATGTCTCCTCTGTAATGGCACTAGAGAGCTAAAACCTGATGCTTCTGAGTGGTGACTAGCCGTAGGACAGGCCATTGTGCTGTTGTTCATCCTCAGAAGCCTGTCACATTTTGTATGCTTATTTTGAATACTCTTAGGGGGTCACCCTAAGGGTGAAGTGTAAACCAGATGTGGACCCCTTGATCTCAGTGCCTAGGGAATCCAGCTGCGCTCTCCTGACGAGGCCCAACAAGGCCAAAACATACATCTGGGGTTAGCTGATGTTCCTGTGCAGGGGGGACTTGCCCATCATTTTGGAACTGGACCTCCCATTTGGGAGAGATTAGTCTAATATGTATGTGGAAATTTCTCGTCTGTAATGGCACTAGAGAACTAAAACATGATGCTTCTGAGCGGTGACTAGCAGTATAACAGGTCATTGTGCTATTGTGTGTCCTCAGAAGCCTCTCACATTTTGTATGCTTAATCACAATAAAGCTAAATTATATGAGTAGAAGTATAAAAATATATATACACTACCAGGGGCGGATTGTAGGGGAACACCAGCCCGAGCATTTTTTTTTTTTAAAGCAGCCCACTATCTGCACCGACATCCCTATCGATGCCCTCTATTGGTCCCTGTGCTGCATGGGAGAGCAGGCGCCAGGATAATATGTCATATCCTGTAGCTCTGCATTAACAAGGAACACAAAGGCTGTGAGAGAGTGCCTGTGCCGGTGGCAACACAGACCTCTCCTTCAAAATATCGTGGGATGGTGAGGTGAGATCCTCTGATCTACTCCAACTGGCCCATGATCTAGCGGCCCACCAGGGGATGCCCAATCCCCTGATAGGACAATCCACCCATTCAAAAGTTTGGGGTCACTTCAGAAATTACCTTGTTTTCCATGAAAACATACATCAAATAAGTTGCAAAATGAATAGGAAATACAGTCAAGATGTTCACAAGGTTACAAATAATGATTTTTTTAATTTAAATAATAATTGTGTCCTTCAAACTTTGCTTTCGTCAAAGAATCCTCCATTTGCAGCAAATGTAGATATTCCATTAAAAATCAGCTGTTTCCAGCTACAATAGTCATTTACAACATTAACAATGTCTACGCTGCATTTCTGATCCATTTGATGTTATTTTAATGGACAAGATTTGCTTTTCTTTCAAAAACAAGGAAATATATAAGTGAGCACAAACTTTTGAATGGTAGAGTATGTGCCTTACCAATACTGTAAATGATATACTATAAAATCAAATATGTGAGAATATATACTGAATAAATACGATTAAAAAAAACAGAAAAACAGAAAACCGAGTCAATATGAATTTTCATGTATACTAGTCACCAACCAAGTGCAAAAACTGTAGGTAGAATACAGAGAAAGTATATTTCCTAATGAAAACAGAAATAAGACACAGCGCCTATCTCCTCAGTAGATGAAGATATGAGATGATAAAATTGTAATGATACAGGATGATCCAACCATGATGATGATGATGAATATTGAACATATTCCTAATTATTCTTCAGTTATACAAAAATCCATCAGAGTCAGTAGGGTAGTGGTACTTTCAAAAGAGTTCCAATGCCGCATCCATTTAGGGACCTAACCCCTTGAAATATGCACAGTATCGAAAAAAGGAGCACAGAAGAACATCATCTAAAAGCACTATTTGATTAAGAAGTCTTAAATGACACAGACTGTTATGCACTCAACAGATCACCTGGTAAGTCATGTCCATCTACCTCCCAACCCTTCTCAGCTACAAACTGCCTGACATAATTAATACAATACTTTTTAATCAAATAGTGCTTTTAGATGGTGTTCTTCTACATTTCTATTTATTTATTTATTTATTTTAATTCCATGGATGCTCTTCTATATTTTGAAACAATGCATTGGAGACATCTTTGGAATCCTAGGGGTTAAGATAAAATTCCTCCTGCTTCCCAAGATTTTCACCTAGCAGCCTTTGCTGGATTTCCAAAGTCTTCATGCCTGACTGGTCATCAGGCACTTCTCCTAAGTAACAGAGACAGGAACACTAGATGCATATAATGACACATAGGAACGTTCATCATGTCTGCAGTGGAGATGTTGTAAAGTGGATCTGTCAACTTGAATTAATCTTGTAGATTTGAAAACTTAATTGAAAACTACCGACATCTCACATCAGTCAATAAGACATCAGTTTGGGACAAAGGTACTTCACTGCTGAACCTCAGCTGTTGTGGACTACCTCTCCCATCATCCCGGACCAACAAACAGCTATTTGGCGATAATGGGAGTTTTAGTCATCAAAGCTGTATGACCAAGGTGATCTATCCCTGGTTTAGGAGAGGTCAGTGCTTTTATTTCTGCATGGTGATCTCTCTTGCAAAGCTTAAAGAGGACCTGTGATCTTTCCAAATCCTCCCCTCCATCAAGGGATTTGCGTGATTACTCCTCTTTAGTGTTGAGCGAGCACCACGATGCTCGGGTGCTCGGGTGCTCTGACCGAGCACCCCCTGAGGCTCGAGTGCTCGGCCGAGCACCCGAGCCCCATAGAAATGAATGGGGCGACACCAGGCACCCCCTGCTCTGATGAGGGGAGGGTGCCTGGTCAATGCCCCCTTCATCTCCGCTATGCCCCCTTCATCTCCGAATGCCCCCTTCAGCTCCGCAATGTCCCCCTTCAGCTCCGCTATGCCCGTCTTCCACAATGTGCCCCTTCATCTCCGCTATGCCCCTCTTCCACAATGTGCCCCTTCATCTCCGCTATGCCCCTCTTCCACAATGTCCCCCTTCATCTCCTCTATGCCATAGAGGAGATGAAGGGGGACATTGTGGAAGAGGGGCATAGCGGAGATGAAGGGGCACATTGTGGAAGAGGGGCATAGCGGAGATGAAGGGGCACATTGTGGAAGACGGGCATAGCGGAGATGAAGGGGGACATTGTGGAAGAGGGGCATAGAGTCTATGCCCCTCTTCCACACTGTCCCCCTTCATCTCCGCAATGCCCCCTTCATCTCCGCAATGCCCCCGTACCTCCAGTCCCTGGTGGTCCAGCGGAGCTTCTTCGGATCTGTGCCTCTTCCGGCACAGATCCCCGCCACCCGAACATGTCGGGCGAGCACATGGCGGTACTCGACGAGTACCGCCATGTGCCGAGCAGAGCGATGCTCGAGCCGATCCGAGCATCGGCCGAGCACGCTCGCTCATCACTACTCCTCTTCAGTAATTTGAAGTGGAGTGTTGGAAAGTGCTGATTTGTTGAGACATGCGAGTATGTGATTATGCAGCTTTATCAGACAGATCAGAGAACACATTTCTGCTGAGTTTAAATTCCCCAACAACTAAACCAAAAATCTATAAAACCATTAAACTGATAGAAATACAAACAAGCATAAGGTATAATCAGTTTGAATAGACACATTTAAGTTAATGAACCTAAATGCTGTGTAAAGAGGACATGTCAACATAAGAAAAGTCTAGTTAATTTAATCCTTTGAGTATCAGAGATGCCTTGGTTACCTCTCTGGCACTCAAAGGGTAAAGAGAATTAAACGTTCTATAAAGGCTGGGTCTGCCATTTTTTTGTAATTTAAATAGTTTTTGAGCAATTAAGCATAGTTTATTGATGGCAGAGTCTGGCACTTTATGCTGAGTAGTTTTTGTGCTAGACTAGTATTATAAGGTATCCTATTGAAATGTCTCTCTCTATTTGGCGACCATGAAAAGGGTGAGATCATAATGTCGCCTGCATCAAGACTGTCATTCTGATGTTGTATGCTTAAGGGTCACCCTGCACAGCCATGTTGAACTTTGGAGAACTTTCAGTACTAAACCCCAGCTGTATTCTGATGTCACACACGCAAATCTGGAGAAATAAAATAATACAATTTGCCCTATACCCTCTATATTAAATATAAAGGGTTAACATGTCCTCTGTGCTGAAAAATGTTATGCATACCCTCCATCTGTGGAGAAAGTGGTACCCAAGCCACTTCTCCTTGCTGTGCCTTAAGATGGCCTCTTTCTCTCACATGCCCTGGTAACTGAATGTTCTGATGACATCATGCTCAGTCAGCAGGGCTTGTGAGAGGAAGAGGCTATCTTAAGGCACAGTATGGAGAAGTGGTTCGGGCACTGCTTTCTCCACAAATGGAGGATATGCATAACATTAATCGGAGCAGAGGACATGTTAACCCTTTATATTTAATATGGGGGTATATAGGGCAAATTGTATTATTTTATTTTAAAAATAAAGTTCTCCTTGATTTGCTTGTTCAACATCAGAATACCGCTGGGGTCTAGTATTGAAAGTTCTCCAAAGTTCTACATGGCAGTGCAGGGAGACCCTTAAGCATACAACATCAGAATACTGCTGGGGTTTACAACTGACAGTTCTCCAAAGTTCTACATGGACATACAGGATGACCCTTAAGTGTGAGATATCAGTATGTTTCCCTTTAGATGTGGGCGATCTTCTGATGTCGCCCTTTTGATGCAAGCAACATTTTGATCTTGCACTTTAGATGTTCACCAAACTGAGGGCAACATTTCAGCAGTAAACCGTATATAAAAAAAAAGCCATGGCATGTATGAATTCAGACAAATTCTACACTCTTTAGGAATTTCTAATAGCGCAGAAATCAACAAGGTCTCAAGCAGAACTAATTAGCAACTGTGCAGAGAATTAGCATAAAGTATCACACTGCCATCAAAATATAAAGGTTTGTTCAAAAACAATTTATTGTATGGAAAAATGGCAAGTATAGCAAATAGGAAGCTATCAGTGCTCTATAAAACAAACTGAACTTTTGTTTGGGTGACAGATTCATTTTAATTAAATAGGTAAACGTTGGTACAGTGTTTAGCTGCAGAAAAAGCAGGAGACTGGTAGAATAAAATTGATACCTTTATTGGTCTTGGATGCAAGCTGGGCCTTGGATGCAATGCTTAGTCTCTTCTATGGCATATTTAGAATGAAGATCTTCATTCCAAGGGCCGTATGTTCAAAAGTAAAGTGGAGAAATTCTGGGACAAAAAAAATGTCCATTAGGGGAGCACTAAATATTCCAAAAAATACCATTGATTTAAATGGGGATCTTAACCCCATTCAAGGGGTTACATTTTCCATTTAAATCAATGGGAATTTTTAGTTCTCCCCATAGTGCTGTTGGTTTGCCCCAGAATTTCTCCACTATCCTTTTGAACATACAGCTCTAAAAATGCCTGAAGATGAGACCTAAGCTCTCTTGAAAGCTTCCATCCTAGATCCACTTAGTTAGCCAATAAAGGTATCAGTTTTACTCTACCAGTCTCCTGCTTAAAGAAGCAGTAAACTTTTTTTATGAAAAAATATACATTGTAGGATGTTTCCTGTTGAGTAAAATAAGTGTATTCCTGCTGCTGATAGATGCATATTTCCAGAGTTATTACTGTTTAAACCTGTGGTTTTTTACATTAACAGTGCCCTCTAGTGGTCAAATTCCAGTTGTTTTTTCTGTTACATTCGAATGGAGAGGAAAGTCAGTGACATACAGTTCTCCATAGAATGTGTTGAAACTGCTGAGTCACTTCAGGAATTAAACACAGTAAATGCACTTCCTAGTTATTTGAACTATTATAAAATTTGAATAAAATATCTGACATCGGTGGGAGTGCCCTTGATTTACTCAGCAGGAAAAGCTCTATAACATATAGGTTTTTTATAAAAAAAAAAACAGTTTACTACTCCTTTAATCAAAATAGGGTTATAGTTGTTTTAAGTCCCAGCTGGGCCCTGGACAAAGTATGTGTTGCAGGCCCTCTCATCATAGATGCTGGAGAGCTTTCCAATGCATTGCTTAGAGGCCTCTCAAGCATATCTGGGAACTTGCTCATCTTGAACACCCAGAGAGGGCTCATGTGCTGCAGACCAGAGGATGTCAATGATGCAATTTGAGTCACAAAGGAGGTGGGGCTTAATTTGGTGGACAGGTTTTAAGATTATTTGTGTAATAAAGTGGGAGAAGTTGGTGGGAAGTGGGAGGAACAGTATGGGAAGGAGAAGAAACTCAACACCACTAGAGAAACAGCCTCTGTCCCCGAAGACCAGGTAATTCAGTCCGAAAACTGGAGTCTTCGGATCAGGTCTAGAAAGATCCCAGGTATGCTCTCAAGGTGCAATTGTTTTACCTCGCGCTAAAAGTAAGTATACAGCTCATAGACTCGTCACACTTCACAGATCCTGATCCCACGGCTGACATCACAATTGCCCTTCAAAGGAGAACTAACAATTCTTATTAATAAACCTTGCGTACCTTACTAAGGCTAGAAAATCTGAATGGCTCCTATGAATTATTAGCACGCTCCTTTGTTCAAGAGAAAAAAACAGTCCTGGATATCATGTCCATGGGCACAGACCTGGCATTTGCTAGCGGGACCACAGGACTTCAAACTCTGTTCATTCCAAATGCTGTGCACGCCCCACTGGGTAGGTTCATACCTGCTTCAGTATGAAAACACTGCCAGTAACTGACATGTCTGCCTCCATGGACATGACGTTCCCAACTAATTAAAGATGTTATCTCTGGAACAATGGCAAAATGCATAGGGCCATTAGGATTTTCTAGCTATAGTAAGCTATGGGGGGTGTTATTATTCGTAGGTATTATTTCTTCTTTAGCTCAGGACTCATCTGCACACATTTAACGCCTTTCTTTCTGCCCTTCATTATTTATTACGTGGATGTTAGCGACAGACAATACATTGCAACTGAGACATTTGTAGCATCAAAAATATTAAATCTCACACTAAAAATTAAAAAAAAAGCGAATAATGTTTAAACACAACTGGCAATTAACTCTTAAAAGAACAGGGACAGCAATGCATTGTGTTGCAATCAGTTGTGCATCCCTCTAGTCCTTAAAGGGATAGTAATATTTCATAATAAAAGCAGCTCCAATTAATCTTCATAGTATTTGGGCCATGGAGAGTGTTATTTCAATACTGTCAGAGTTGTAGTTCAAGAGTAATTGAATGATAAAGTATCCCACTCCCACCCCTTTTACTGATGTAACACTGCTCACCTCAGACCAGCAATACTGTCCAGATGGTTTGCAGAGAGGGACAATCTTCAGTGATCATAAGTAAAACCCTGAAAAACCTGCCCAGGGGGCAGGGTTTTCCTTATGATCACAGTTAGAATATTGTCCCTTGCTGCAACCTGTCCGGTCAAGTGACCAGATTCCACATCTGAGGGGAGGTGTCTTACATTAGGTAAAAGGGGTGAGAGGGGGTTATTTTATCATTCAATTACTCTTGAACTACAACTCTGACAGTATTGAAATAACACTCTCCATGGCCCAGATACTATGACGATTAATTGGAGCTGCTGTTTTTGTGAAACATTACTATCCCTTTAAAGGATTAACCTATTGAGAGCCAGTGAGGTATCCAAGGCATTGCGTTGTATTGGATACCTGTCTCTCTCTCACACTCAAGGTTAATAGCAGAGTAAAAATATTGAATAATATGGAAAATTTAGATTCTGTAGTACTTTCTCTGCTGATTAAAACAAGGGTAGTCTTATTGCTGGAAAATGTTTAATTCAACAGGAATTACAGCTCAAAATTAAATTTTTTTGTGTGCAGTACTTCCATTGCCTTTCATTCTGGGGTGGCGCTGTTGCATCCTATGGATTATTTTACCATTAACCACAGTACTCCATAGACTGCTGTAACAATAGCACCCACCTGCTTGTTTTAGTCTGTTTATACAGCCCTATAAAATATAATATTTCCATATCATACAATACTTTTGGTTTAAAGACGAACAATACGCCAGGAATGAGTGTCTCTTAATTTGTTTAAAGGGATGGTAATGTTTCTAAATAAAGTAAGCTTTGATGATTCATCAAAGATTTTCTACCATGCAGAGCTTTATTACAGTGTTTTATTTTGTCTAGTTCATATGTAATTGTCACGGTTCCCAGGAATAAACCAGGAGTCGGTACGGTAAAGTAAAACAATCTTTTATTAGAATAATACCAATAATGTACGCAAACAGATAACATAAAGAGGGTGATCAAAGAGGCAAGTACTGTATCAGAAATAGCAGTCCACCAATAGATCCACCACACTGTCCGAGACTAGGCCTCAGCCCATTGGAGCCTCGAGGTCATTTGGAATGCCCAAAGGACTAGCACTGACTCAGCCTGCAGTCAGTCTAGGAGTCTGATAGAGCCCCAGGTTCGCACTAGGATGGGTGTCTGTGTAGCAGGGATCAACACACGGAGGAAACAGAAAGAGCCTCCTAGTCAGCACCAGAAAGGATAGTCAGAAAAGCTGGCTCATACAAGGATCGGGTAGTCAGCCAGAGCCACAGGTTTGCACCAGATAGGATATCCACTGAAGCGTTGGTATGCTGGAAGCGCAGTGGAAAGAGCCCCAAGTCAACACCAGAGTGGGTAGTCAGACAAGCCAGGTCATACACGGAGCGGGTAGTCAGCCAGAGCCACAGGTTTGCACCAGAAAGGATGTCTAAGCCAAATCGGAATACACAAGGAGAATGGTCAGACAGAGCCAGAGGTCAACACCAGAATGGATGGACACACAGGCCGGGTCATACACAGTTCAGGTAGTCAGCCAGAGCCACAGGTCCGCACCAGATTGCGTGACCAATACACAATGGGAGCAGGCAAAAGAGTAGTTAGACAGAGCCACAGGTCAGCACCAGAATGGATGGTCAGACAAGCCAGGTCATACACAGAGCCCAAGGGAAACAGAACTGTATTGTACAACAACGAAGGGCAACTGAGTCAGGACTCAGTTAGCCCTTTAAATCCATCCTCAGGAAGTAGGTAGGAGGATCAGCTCAGAGGGAGGAAGTAGGTAGGAGGAGACTATAGGAAGCAAACACATAAAACAGAGGCCTGCTGCATGCTTGAAGCCTCGCGCCTGCAGATGACCCTGAAACCAAGGTAAGCTGTAACAGTATTTAATTAATAAAGCGTCCTCCCCCCACCCCTTTTACCTACATAATGCTGCCTCTTGTCAGAGCAGCAAGATCATCCGGATCGGTTGCAGTGAGGGTCAATATTCTGTGAGTGTAATGAAAAACCTGCCCTCCTTCATCAAGTGGGGCAGGGGTTTCCTGATACTGACAGCCAGATTGTTCCTTGCTGCTATCTGTCCAGTCCAATGACCAGATTCCAGATTTGAGGGGAGGCAGCATTAAGTTGGTAAAAGAGGCAGAAGAGGGTCACTTTATAATTTAATTACACATGAATTAGACACCGTACAACACTGTAATAAAGTTCTTAACGGTTAAAAAAAAACATTTATGAATGATTGAAGCTTATGTTATGTTGAAGCAGTACTATCTCTTTAACAAATTAAATTACCTAGGGAGTTGTCCTTCATACAGCAATCAAGTATCTCTAATTTTGCATTGTGTCTTCAATTTTCTGAAGTCTGCCTATAGGTCAAACCTCCTCAAAATATACAATGGGCCTCAATAGATTTTAATAGACTTGAATGACTCATAAGAGCACATGTTTTTTCAGATTTAAAACTGAAACAATTAGCAGTGGACTACCAGAAATATAAAATTGACTAAACGTGTATATGACTGTAGTTTAAAGGAGATTTACCTAGGTAAGCCTTTCTGATAAACAAATTAAGAGCCATTTAAGGGCACTTAAAGGGGAACTTTCACCTCCTCATGATCATGGTTGTATCCCTTCCTTTGTGTCCCCTGTGTACATTGCTGTGTTTCTTTTTGCCTAAAAATCTGTTTAAATGAAGCAAAAAGATACTTGAATTTTGTACCTGATGACGTTAGCAGCCGCACAGCCGCGCACCGTACGGTGCAGAAGACACTCCCACAGGGCTTGGCAGTGAATCGTCCATCCAGCACAGCCTCAGCTCCTTTCACTTGCCCCAGCATGCTCCGATGACAGAGGCGTTCTGTTAGTAAGCTGGAGAGATCTCATTGGCTAGATATCGATCTCTGCCAATGAGATCTCTGCTAACGTCATCAGGTACAAAATTCAAGTATCTTTTTGCTTCATTTAAACAGATTTTTAGGCAAAAAGAAACACAGCAATGTACACAGGGGACACAAAGGAAGGGATACAACCATGATCATGAGGAGGTGAAAGTTCCCCTTTAAGGACCACAGAGCATTTTTTTATTTTGCAGATCCATTTCAGGGCTCCTCGAATGATGTGCAGCCGTGCGTGGAGCCCTGATGTGTCAGGACCCTCATTGGGCTTTTAGGGAAGTTTTTCCATGATGGCCTTGGCACATCATGGGTCCTTAAAGTGGATGTGTCAACTATGGACAACATCCCATAAATAGTTAGGTGACACATCCAATAGCATAAAAGTGTTATTTATTTTTTATTTTAAGCTTTAATTTCCTTTAAATTTAAGTCTGTCCTGCAGTCACTTCCGGGTGACTGTGGTTACAGAGCTCTGCCTTTGCTCTCCTCCCTCCTCTGTCTGTAAGCTGGAGCGGTCTCATTGGCAGAGATAGATATCTAGCCAATGAGATCACTCCAGCTTCCAGACAGAAGCCTCCATCATTGGAGGAAGGAGGAGAGCAAAGGCAGAGCATCGGGCTGCAGACTATAGGAAGTGGCTATAGCCCAGACTTTTGTAAGTTAAATTTAACCCCTTAAGGACCATTGACGTACCCGGCCCTTCACACTGGTCCGGCACTTAAGGACCAGTGACAGTCCTGGTACGTCACATACTTTTACTCACAGTGCTCCTGCAGGAGCGCGGTGAGTAATACCGGGGACTGAAGTTGATCGCTCCAAGACCGGAGCAATCTCTTTCAGTCCCTCGTTCGGCGTGCCGCCCCACGTGATCAGTCACGTGGGGCGGCACGTCGAACTTCCCTATCTGGTCCTTAAAGGACCCCCCCCCGGGACCTCTGGTCCTTAAAGGGTTAAATGAAACGGAAGCTTAAAATTAAAAATAAACAATGTTATTATGCTATTGGATGTGTCACCTAACTATTTATGGGATGTTGTGCATAGGTGACACATCCACTTTAAGGGGTTAAAGCACTTTTTCTTTGAAATAGCAATACATTACCAGGAGTAAGTTCTGAGAAACTAAGTCAATCTGAGCAAAAATACATTTCCCCATTACTCTCATACTTACATTAGTGACATGTTCAATATCCCTCCAGATATTACTTTCCCTGGGAAAATCAGCCAAGTCTAAAAAATTATCCACTATGACCTGACCGATCACATCATGTCTTGAGAATCTGTCAAAATCATATACTGAGAAGTGGAGTTTTCTCATGGGTAGCTCATTATAGGGAACAGGGAATAAAAAAACTTCATCGAACACTGGGTTTAGAGTTTTTCGATGCACTTTAGTCTGGTGCTTTGTTTTTCGATCTGGAAGTAAATAGATCTTCACATAGGGATCTGAAGTTCCAGAGAAGTCCTTGGCTGGCAGGCCAACTGCTTTGTGAATTTTTACTATGAGTTTTTCTAAGTCGCAGTCATATTTAATGATGAAATTGAGCTTCCCACAAGATTTGCTATTGTTCCTTCGACCATCATCAGTCTCCACGGATCGCTGTTTATAGAGCTCAGGTTTTATACGGCCGATCCCAGTCAGCTGTTCTTGCTTTTGAAACTGTTGGATGTTGAAATCAGGGTTTGAAAGATTCAACTGTCTTCTAATTGAATTATGTCTTAAACAGAAGTAAAAAAGCAAAATCAGTCAATGTTATAGCTATAAAATACAACTCTCTGGGGTTAACTCTTTGAGTGCCAGAAGGGTATCCAACGCATTTTGTTGGATACTTCTCTGGCACTCAGAGGGTTAAATATCTTATTTATATTGACAGAAACATTATCTTTTTTCATGTCAGTAACTAAACAAAAGCATAGGAATGAACCCTTTGAGTCCTGGAGAGGTGCCCAATGCATTGTTTTGCAATGCTGTGATGAGCTGCGTACCTCTCTGTCATTCAAAGGGTTAACTCTCTGTCTTTCTATATTTGATTCGCTGCCTGATGCCGATTTTTGCCTCCCAGGGTGGGGCAGCCAGTGAAACAGTTTGAAACAATGAAACAGTTAGAATTGTATATATGTAGAGCAAACAACAGCGCTCACTGGACATTCAGAAGGACAATGAAGCAAAATTCGGTGTTCATAAATTTCTTTAAGTCGACTCTTTGGTGGTAACAGCCACCTTTCTCAAGACAGACAGTCGGTCTTGAGAAAGGTGGCTGTTGCCACAGAAATGTTGACTTGAATACATTTATGAACACTGAATATTGCTTCATTGTCCTTCTGAAAGTTCAGTGAGTGCTGTTGCTTGCTCTACTGCATTATCCTTTTACTAGCACCCCGGCATCTATAGACTTCATCACGAATGAGTTCTGTATCCTTGCTATATATATATATATATATATATATATAGGGCTTATAATTTTAAGTCCTTTGCTACTAGACAGACCTGAAAAGTTACTCGCCACTTTAAGCCAAAACATACCCACCAGAGCTGAATTTCTACTCACCAGGGCTGAATTTTCACTCACCATTGGCTAGTGGCGAGTGGAAATTTTGATATATATATATATATATACACAGAGAAAGAGAGCGAGTGGAAGACAGAGAAGGAGAAATAGATATTATATATTATATAATTATATTATATACTAGTTGAAGAGCCCATTACACGGGCCACAGTGCCACTGTCAGTCGTTTGCGGGGCAGTCATGCGCAGTAGAGACTGCCCTCGCCGCGGCTGATACAGAGCTGGACACTCCAAAGGAGCGTCCAGTTTTGTATCAGCTGTGGCGCAGGCAGTCTTTACTGCGCATGACTGCAGCACGCACACCAGTCTCTACTGCGCATGACTTTGTCATTACATACGTTTTAGCAAATTATTATATAGGATATATTATTATTATTATTATTATTATATGGGTCTTTGAAGTGTAAAAATGGTCTATTCTTGAACACATCAGTTTGTCAGCTCCTAACTGGAACCTTTATCAATCCAATTTTTAGCAGTTGAAGATTTTTTTTTTTAACAGGAGATGGTTAAGCAATCAAATTTTCTATTTTGCAGTAATTAATTTGACTATTTCTGAACATCTCAGGTTCCACACTATTGTATTCGAATGCAGCTGCCCTTAAAGGGTTAAGCAGATCCAGGCACTCTGTCTACTTTAGATTGAACACACTGCCAATATCTATCATGTCTGCCTCCATGGACATGACATCCAGGATGGATTGATGATGTTATCTCTTGAATAAAGGGACAAGCACAAAATTCATACAGGCCATTCAGATTTTTTGGCCACATAAGATAATTGAAAGGTTATTTGTATAAAATATATAAATCTTGGAGATTTTTTAGTTTTTATGGAATGGCATTTATTAAAATATCCTTGCAATGCAGGGAAACAACATTACACATAAATTTCACGTAGATACATAAATCCCATATCTTTTTTGTTTTTCAAGATTTCTGTTCTTTGATAAAAAAAAAACAACAAAGCAAGGAAAAAAAGTGCTGTTTCTTGCACTGATGTTGACCCAGTTTTGATGCTGGTAGAATCCCATTAATTTTTCCCAAAGTGACTCCTTGTGCAAGCAGGTGGAACTGCAGCACTAAGTATGTTAATGCCAACATCTTTCTTGTTTGATAAAGTTAGTTTGTGTGTCCCAATTCTGAAAACAGAAAGGCTCATAAATATTAATAAAAATCTTCCAAATGTAAAAGTGCATTAGGAAAAGCAAAAAGTGTGTGCAATTTAGAAAGACTCTAAAAGCAAAGAGGTGTGTTCTTTATGTAACACATTGGATGCAATGCTTTTCATTAGAGACCTTGTTTGATCCTGGGGGTTAAAAGAATATTAACCACTTGAGGATAAGAGGAGTGTGGAATGCATTCCGATAGCATTGCATATATGGAAAAATATGCCACCGGGCTTATCTTTCTGATTAAAACAAGGATACTTCATCTGTTGAATAATGTTATAATCAAAAGTTATTGTAGATTAAAAAAGCTGACTTTGCTGTCAATAACAGCACTGCCATTAAAATTTAGGTCACTGAAATCCTGTAACCCAAAACATGCTAGTATGTGCTACAATAACCTTTGAATATAACATCTCTATGCAGTGGACACATCTTGTTTTATTGAGGAGGATAATCCTGGTCATATCTATCTATCTATCTATCTATCTATCTATCTATCTATCTATCTATCTATCTATATCTCCCAACAGTGGAGATACCATTGATTTATGCCACAGAAGGCACATTTTCATAATAAAAATGTACCCATCCTTTAACTATCATATACTCCAAGCTAGCATCTGTAAAAAACATTAATTTAATTCTAGATCCTTGAAATCTTCAACTAAATTTGCTTTTTCTCATGTATGTGTGGATCCCTGCACCCTCTGCATCCCCATTTCCTGCTGTAAATGGACCTACATTAATGATACCACAGAACTACAATCCGAATGGAGCAACACTGGTAGCATAACCCATTTCCCTTGTAAGCTCTCTGTTATCATTAGTGTAGCTCCATTTCTACTGTAAGCTCTGTAGTATCACTAAGTGTAGCCCAATTTCAGTTGCAAGCTATGTAGTATCACTTGCCTCACTTCAAACATTAATGCCAATTTTAAAATTAAGAAAAGGGGTTGGGCTGTTACAGTGGGCTGGAACAACAGTAAAAATTAGCCTTGGGTCAAATAAACACATAGATGACAAATAGAAATGGCCATTAATTTAAATGGTATTTATAACTCCTTGAATACTAGCGAGTTCTCCAGAAAACTCACTAGCATTCAAAGGGTTAAATCTTTGAGTCCTGGAGAGGTATCCAAGGCATTTTAATACAATCCGCTGGATACCTCTCTTGAACTCACAGGGTTAAATATCCACTTAAAGGGATAGTAATGTTCATAGTATTTGGACTTTGGAGAGTGTTATTTTAATTATGTCAGAGTTGTAGTTCAAGAGTAATTGAATGATAAAGAATCCCCTCCCGCCCCTTTTACTGATGTAACACTGTTCAGTCAGAGCAGAAGGGAGGTGCCCAGGTAGACTGCAGAGAGGGACAATCTCCAATTAAGATAAGGGAAAAACCTGAAAAACTTGTCAAGGGGGGCAGGGCGTTCATTGTTCTCATAGGAAGAAGATTGTCCCCTGCTGTTATCTGTCTGGTCTATGTACTGGATCCACATCTGAGAAGAGATGGATTACACTAGGTAAAAGGGGCGGGAGGGGAAACTTTGCTTGTGAATATCTCTCAAACCATAAAGGTTTGAGAGATAAGACATATCGTTCTTCATGTTTTTTTAATGCCTACAAAATAAAATAAATATAAAACGAAGTATTACTATCCCTTTAAATTAATGGGAAATTTCGGCTTACGCCCTATAGTACAGTTTGTTTGTTTCAGAATTGCTCAGCTTTTTACTAGTACACCAGCCTTACAATGTGGTACATTTTCTGGTGCTTCTTGTAATGATGGACAAGATCTAAGACAGTGTATTGTGATGAGTACACATCCCTCTTCTATTCAGAAAGGCGTTTCTCTAATTTGCAGATAATACTGCACTATTGCATCTAAGACACCTATCAAGATGGATACACTACTGAGAATGGATACTCTATAGAGAGTATTTAAGTATTAGCCCTGGAGTTTTAGTAAGAGAATTGGAATGTAGGGGAAATGTTTTAATCAGCCAGAACAGCTCCAATGGCATTAACGTCTAATGCAAGTAGCAGCTTCTAATGCTAGTATTTGTACTGAAGTATATGTGCTAAAGAGTGTATTTGCTGTAGTGCATAGGCGCTCGGTGATTTCCTTTGGAACTACACCCACGTCACTGACAATTTAGGCCATTCCCGGCACTGTTCTTCTGCCTAATTGAAGGACATACCCCATATTAATCAGCCAGCATAACTCCAATGGCATTGACATCTAATCCAAGTAGCAGCCTTTAATGCTAGAGGTTGCACTCCAGTGTATATACTAAAGAGTATATTCACTGTAGTACATAGAAGCTCAGTGAGTTCCATTTTAACTCCACCCACATCACTGCCAGTTTAGGCCATTCTTGGCACTGTTCGTCCCATTCTCTGCCTAATTGAAGGACAAACCCCACCTCCCTTCCTCCCAATCCCACCCACCCCAATCAAGTCCCACCCACTTTATGTGGCAAATTGTGTCATATGTTTACTCCTACGCCCAGACCTTAGTAGACCACTGGAGGTTTGGGACAAGAAGGTTTGCAGGTATGCTCATGCCTCTGCTCCTCCTTTAGCTCTTTGATGTATTGTATAGGGATAACTCCCTGGTTCTTAAAGGGTTAATACATGGCATTAAACAAGGCATAGCGTAAAGGAAAGTTACAAAATGCTCATACACTGCCCCTCTGATCATCTCTTGGTGCAGGTCGCACTAAGGGGAGAACTTTCAGTATTAAAGCGTAACTTTCATTCAAATTAAAGTGCCCCCCCAATTCATTATTTACATAGCAAAAGGCATATCAATACTTGTATTATCCTAAATAAGTCCGGCATTATTGAGAAATCCAACTTGTTCGGAGACTCACCGGCAGGATCCAGCACAGACATCTTGCCGAAGAGGCATCTGTGCGTCTGCGTGGTCTGTCCCTGTCTCCTCTAGGATTGGTTAGGGGGAGCTGCATTGTACCTTAAGGTACAGGAAGGGACTGACAGCGCAGGCGCACAGATGCCTCTACGGCTAGATACCTGCCGGTTTGTCTGCAAACAAGTTGGATTTCTCAATATTCAGTATAATACTGATATGTACTGATATGTGTATCGCTATGTAAATAATGATTGGGGGGGCACTTTAATTTGAAAGAAAGTTCTGCTTTAAGTAGCTTAGTAAATTGGCACTAGGCAATCATTGGTCCAGAAAATTGATTCCAGTCTTCGGTTTTTGCTCAGTATCCAGTATCAAATTCATACGATCATCTCATGGTCTTTATATGTAGAAAACAATTGTTTCTTTTTAGTTCTTTGTATCCTTTAACCCTTTGAGTGCCAGATGTGAATGAAACACACTGGAAAGCAATGCGTTGCATACCCTTCTGACACTCAAGGGGTTTAAATACAATTTGCAACTTGGGTTTTTTAAGTAGACTTTGATGAATGACCTCTAATTATTTGTCAGTGCTCCCAGTCACAAGACCAGGAACTTAGGCTCATAGGATCATCTCAAGGAGTGAAAAAAGCTACAGATTTAGAGATTTTATTTTGTCTCTATGCTGCCGTTGGTTTACTCCAGAATAACTATAATTTGCTTTAATAAATGCAATCATTATTATTTGTTTATCACAGCAAATTTTATTCCATAAATGAGCAGTTTGCCTTTTCTCTTGTCCTAGTTTTGAAGACTTTGATAAAATATCCCTTTGCTTTTGTGTGTTACAATATTTGTTTGCCCTGCAGCAAGTTCATTATCATTGGTGTTGGATATCATTCACTGTGTCCCGCGGCTTCGTTCACTAAATGTTAGTTCAGAAAAACTGAGTTCAATAGCAAGATAGTGATACTGAAACCAATTAGCTTGCAGAGCAAGATTTCCTGTACACTGGTATCCTCGTTTGTCAGTAATTGGCTGTTTAGCTCAATCCTTTTTTACCTCCATGCCACACACCACTTGTACTTTAAAATTATTCATTTCTCTTCTTCTTGGTTTGCACATAGATTCAAAATATTCTCTTTGCTTTAACCTTTTATGGGTTAGTGTTATTGTGCCTTTGCCTGAATTTTTAAATTGAAATTCAGCTTCCCTCTACCATAGGTTCTAATATAAATGTTTCAAATGGTGTTCCTATAGGAGTGTCACTTTACAGCAGAGGGAGCCAAATGCTAGACCTCCAGTTGTTGGTGACTACAACTCCTATCATCTGTTGGCTGGTTAGGGATATGGGAGTTGTGCTCCCAATGGCTGGAGGTACAAAAACTGACTAAATCTGTGGCAGGGGACGGCTGACAACTTGTGGCCTGGGGGGCAAATAGAATCCGGTGCCTAATTTTTATCATTCCAGCCCACAGTACCACCCCCCCCCCTTCTTAATTTCAAAATTGGCATTAATGTTGCGAACTAAGGCAAGTGATACTACGTAGCTTGCAATTAAAATAGTGCTACACTTAGTGATACTACAGAACTTACAGTTGAAATGGAAGTATACTAATGATAACAGAGAGCTCACAAGGGAAATGGGTTATGCTACCAATGTAGCTCTGTGGTATCACTAGTGTAGCTCCATATACTGCAGTAAACTGGAGATTGAGTGAGTCAGTGACCCACTAGCCCAGACATATGACCGGCCTGGGGACAATTGCCCCCCAGGCCAGCCTTACCCCGATGTGCATTACAACTTATATAAAGAGATTAAATAAAATCTCATAAGTACAAGATGACTCATTGTCCTCTTCTGCAGTCCATGCTTACTTCTCACACTGACATGCTTCTTCATTCCATGCTCACTTCTCACACTGACATGCTTCTTCACTGCTCACCTTTCACACTAACACAACTCCTCCTCACTCAATGCTCACCTCTCACACTGACACACGTTTTCACTGCTCACACTAACACAACTCTTCATTCGATAATCACATTTCTCACTAACAAACTTTCTCACTCCAAACATCTCTTACTGACACACATTCACACTTCACACTTCCCTTTCACACTGATACACTTCCTCACTCCAAACTCACTTCTCACACTGACACACTTCATCACTCCAAGTCTTGCTCACTGACACATGCATACTCCATGCTTACCTATGATACTGACACACTTCTTCACTGCCCACCTCTCACACTAACACATAGCCATACTCCTTGCTTACCCCTCACACTGATACACTTCCTCACTCCAAACTCACCTCTCACATACTTCTACACTCCAGTCTTCTCTCACTGACATGCTTCCATATTTCATGTTCACTTCTTACACTATCACATTTTCACAGTCCATGCCTCGCATGGACACACTTCCTCACTCCATACTCACCTCTCACACTGACACACTTCCTCACTCTAAAACTCTCACTGACACACTTCCATACTTTATATTCACCTCTCACACAAACACTCCATGATTATTTTTTCACTCTACGCTTACTTCTCACACTGATTTCAGCTATTTCCTCACTCTGTACCCACCTCCCTCGCTGACACACTTCCTCATTCACTGCTCACCTGTCTCACTGAGGTTCTTCAACATTTCATGCTCCCCTTTCACAGTGACACTCTAAAATTCTCTGACTGACATGCATTCATACTCCATGCTCATCTCTTACACTGAGACACTTCTATATACCATGCTCAACGCTCTCAATGACAATTCATGCTCACCTCTTTGGTTGACACATTTTCATGAAACATGCTCTCTTCTGTTCCTAACCTCTTCCACTGGTCTTTCTCAGCTCTCACAATGACAATCTTTCCTCCTCCATAGGCACCTCTCTGACTTACTTTCAAGCTCCATACTCACTTCTCAAAGAAACATTTGATGGCAGATAAGAACCATTCAGTCTATCTAGTCTGCACTTTTTTCCTACTGTTAAAAACCTCAAACTTTATTTGATCCCTGGTCTTGTCTTATGTTCAGGATAACCTTATGCCTATCCCATGCATGCTTAAATTGTGTCACTGGATTACCTTCTACCACTTTCGCTAGTAAGCTATTCCACTTGTCTACTACTATCTCACTGAAGTAAAACTGTCTTATATTACATCTAAATCTCTGTCCCTCTAGGTTTTGACTATGGATTCTTGTCCTAGCATGATTACTCCATTGAAATGTACTTCCCTCTTGAACCTTGATGAATCACTCCATCTACTGGGATGTTTCTATCATATCCCCTCTATCTTCTCTATACTTGTTCAGGTCCTTTAGTCTATTCTAACATTTCTTTCCTGTAAACCATTCACCATTGTAGTAGCCCTTATCACATTTCCCTTTAGAGTATCTGTATCCTTCTGGAGATGAATTTTCCAGTACTGTACACAATACTGTAGGTGAGGTCTAACTAGAGATCTGTAGAGTGACATGACCACACAAAGTGGCATTCTGTGTTCAGCTCTAACACTGACATGATTCCTCATTTCATGAACACTGCACTCACTGATACTCTTCTACACTATGCTCATATACCACCTTCTCCGTAAAAAGTGTATGTGTATAGGTGCTCCTTTCACATTTAGCAGATGTAGGAAGACCCTACAGTTCAGTCTTAAAGTGTTAGTAATGTCCAAAAATAATTTTTAATAGATTTGTAGATGGTAATAAAATAATCTAATTGCTCCAAACCCCATCTCTCAAACAGCTATGGTTTGAGAGATATTGGCAATCAAAGTTCCCCCTTCCCTCCACTTCTCTTGATGTCAGCTGTAAAGCTGATAGAAGGAGATCCGGGTCAGCCAACACGATGAGGCTCTTCAGCAGAGCCGAAATCCCGTTATTAGAAAATAACGACTTCATGGGAACAGTCTACAAAGTGTTCTTGCAAACCAGGAACACATTGTAGATCTTTCCAATGAAGTAATTTTTTTGCAATAATGGGATTTCAGCTCTGCTGTAGAGCCGCCGGCTGATCCCCGGACTGGGATCTCCTGCTGTCGACTAGATGCTGATGTCAGGAGAAGGGGAGGGAAGGGAGAACTTTGAATGTGAAAATCTCTCAAACTGTAAAGGTTTGAGAGATGGGGTTTGTGGCAGTGCGATTATTTTTTTTACCCTCTACAAGTCTATTAAAAATTATTTTTGTACATTACTAACACTTTAAAGAAGCAGGCAGTTCACGCTCAGGCTGAGTGCACAAGCTGTGTAACAATACATTTTAGGTTCTGCAACATGGCGAATGATACAAAGTAGCAAATTCAGCTGAAACATTTTGTCCAGTGGTTTAGGCAATGATACTGTGCTTGAGCACAATTACAGCAAATCTGCAGTCCTTTAAATGTTCTGCATTGAATCTTTAAAAAGAAGACACAGCATGAATGTCTTACATAACCAATCTATTGTGGAATAGGAGAAATGTAAAAGAAAATTGCGTACCCCCTGTTGAGGGAAAGAATCATTTACATATGTAGATCAGTGAATGTTACATGATGTTCTTTCATATGATAGCAAAGTTGGATTTTTGCATTACCATTACTTTAGCTCAGGGTTGTCCAAGTTCAGTCCTCAAGGGCCACCAATAGTACAGGATTTAAGGATTTCCCTGATTAAGCACAGGTGGGCCAATCAGAATGAATGAGTCACTGATTATCTCACCGGTGCTTAATCAGGGAAATTCTTAAATCCTGGCTTGTTGTTGGCCCTTGAAGACTGAACTTGGACAGCTCTGCTTTACCTGATCAATTTTTAACAATATTTCTAGTTGGTCAAAAATGAAGGAATAAACACTGTCCTGCACCTTCTTCTGCATAGACTGTGGTTACTCTGCCTCTGCACACCTCCATCTATCCAGCCTCCTCCGATGATGGAGGATTTCTACCTGTAAGCTGGAGCACTCTCACTGGCTAGATATCAATCTATCCCAATGAGACCGCTCCAGCTTACAGACAAAAAAGCCAGAAAGCCTTCGTCATTGGAGGAGCCTGGATAGATGGAGGGGGCAGAGGCCGAGTGACACACTGTGGTTACAGAGCAGGTAACTATGCAGAAGTAGGTGCAGGGCAGCGTTTCTTCCTTCATTTTCCACCAAGAGCTTTATAAAAAGAAATAAGCTTTTACACATATTTGCTATATAATGTAACTATTCTGGCTAACTTGTATAGGGGTGATACATCACCTTTAATTTTGAGTCTTATGTTCAGAAGTATAGTAATTGTGGGGCAAACTAGCTGCACCATAGGGACAAATCAACATTTTGGCAATGTTTACCTCTTAAATGCTAAAGAGGTCAACAATTAATTGATTTGCAAAGCACTGGAGAGCTCTTTAGCAATCAAGGGGTTAATATTTGTCACCTGTGACACAGTTGGTTAATGCCAGAATTATTCAAGTTTTTTTAACATACAGCCCTAAGTGAAGAATGAAAAAGTAAATTAATTAAGACACTGACCGAGCAGAGGAGGTTGGTTCAGTGATCTGGCGATGCATTCGAACATGATGGGAACAGTTTTCCTTGGCACTAGTCTTTGCTTCTAAAGTAATGTCAGGGGAAGTATGACTGATCTTCATTGATGATTCCGGAAAGAGTGTGGATTGTCCCAGATAGTTATCACTGTAGTCATGCTCATTAGTATCACTGTCTGTGTAGTTCAGATGCTCATGTTCCTTGCTCCCTTTTAAGCCATGTTCTCTCCATGGAATCCAGCAAAGCTTCCAAGACACAAAAAGGGAGACACCAAAAAGGGCAAGTCCACAGGCTGTGACCAGGAGAGATAGCAAGCTCACTGAAATGTCTGAAATAAGAGGAATTACATTTGTTATAGGGGGGAACTTTATTTTATTAATACACACACACACACACACACCATACTCCCCATATTGTGGATATGTTATGTCTGAGTTAAACAAGGCTACTTCCACTGCTGGGTGATATGTCTTTCCAAAGTTATTACAATTTAAACTATTTCATACCTTTAATAGTGTCCTTTAGTGGCTAGAAAGTTCATGTATGGTTCACTTGGTATTCAGACAGCTATTCTATTGCATTCTATGTGAGATCTGAGTCACAGACAACAGTTCTTTATAAAATGTGATAGTTGTCTCATGTATGGCTATGATTGAAACCAGCACTGTGGCGGGACCTTGAGATCTGATAATTCATAGATTTTCCTATTTAGATGACGGAAAATCAGGATTTTATTAAAGACACAGAGGCGAGTATTATACAATAACTCCATTCTTTACTACTCAGCAGCAAGGTTTAACGTTGCTGGTGCTTGGAAAGGACTTGGATCCCTTTTCTTCCAATATAACTTTTGTTCTTAAAGGGATAGTAATACTTAAAATGTAAAAAAAAAATATGTTGTAAGGTTTATCCCCTGAGTAAAACAAGAGTACTCCCACCGCTGAAAGGTGTTTCATTCAAAAGTTATTAATTTCCAAAGTTGAATTTTTTAGGTGCAATATCACAGTGGCCTGAAATTGTACAGTGGCGCTGTTGCTACATGATCCTATGGACAGCTCTGGTCCCGGGACCATAAATCTCCATAGGATGCTGTAGCAACAGCGCCACTGTACAATTTCAGGCCACTGGGATATTGCACCTAAAAAATTCAACTTTGAAAATTAATAACTTTTGAATGAAACACCTTTCAGCAGTGGGAGTACTCTTGTTTTACTCAGGGGGATAAACCCTACAACATATTTTTTTTACATTTTAAGTATTACTATCCCTTTAATTTCCTGGCTTTCTGCTTTCAACAAGGCAAAGCCTACAGAACTATAAATTGTTATAGATCATCCATCTCAGCATCTCATAACTACATTGAAGGTGTGCCTGTAGGCCAACACCCTCTTGTCTGTAAGCTTATGAAAGGTATAAAGTTTTCTAGGCCACCCTTGGTGAGATACTCTACTCTTTGGGATGTCAATTCGGTTCTAACTCTCTTGGAATCCTGGCCCTCTAATGAAAATCTTTCTCTCAAACAATTATCTGCAAAACTTACCATACTCCTATGTCTGATTTTGTTTTGCAAGGTGTCCGATGTCCACGCATTAGACATTTCTAACAGATCTTATGAGCCTGGAGAAGTACGTTTTCTGATTTCTAGAAGAACTAAATCCCTATCTAAGGAAATATTTTACCCAAGTTTCCCTCAAAACCACCAACTCTGTGTAGTTCTTTGTCTCAAAACATACGAAACTCGTACCTCCCATATCAGACCTATTAACTCTAAACAGTTGTTAATCTCATATGTCAAACCTTACCTTCGATATCTACTGCTACTCTAGTCAGGTGGATTTGTTGGATTAATCAGTCGGCTGGCATTGATATCAATTGTTTTGGTGCTAACTTCTCTCGTGGAGCTATGGCATCAAAATCTTTGTTATCAGGCAGCAGAATTGAGGATATACTCGAAGCAGCGGACTGGTCCAGAGAATCTTCTTTTAAAAATTTTTATTTCAAACCTATAGAGCATGTGTAATTAGGCAGCTTTAAACTTACATAATAGAAGCCTCCGTGTCTTGCCTTAAAATTCATAGATTTTCCTATTTAGATGATGGAAAATCAGGATTTTATTAAAGACATGGAGGCTAGTATTAGCCCACCCACGACTAACGCTCCCTTTGTTTTATCTATTGTTTTTTTTTCCATCAGGCTAATCGGCTACATTTTTACAATTCTACGTTTCGTGACAGTTTTGAATTTATCCACAACTCTATCACATCAAAGAAAGAGGAAATGGAATCACCTGTTATAGTTTACTAGCAGTTTGGGACGGCGTTGCCCGTCATGTTATGCAGGAAATGTTTCTTTTTTTTTAAATAAATGTTATGATAGTGAATTATAGCGTAGGGTGTACGTGTCAGAAAGGTACACACAGTGATAGACAGAGACACATGCAACACACACATATACACACACATGCACTGACAACACAAACAGTGACACACAGCTGCAAATCAGAACATAAATACATACAGTGTGAGCAGTGTAAGTAACATACCTCCCAACATTGCATATGGCCAAAGAGGGACACTTGTGTTTTCGGTGGTGTTACTGGGGGCGTGGCTGGTGGTGTATTTTAGAGAATTTTTAACCCTTTGAGTGCCAGGGGGTAAGCAATGCATTGCATCCCCTCTGGCATTGAAATGGTTAAGTTAGTCTTTCTGTAAGTGAATGATTTAGAAGAAGATGAAAGTATTTTTTTTACACAGACTAATTTAACAGATATATACAGAAGTTTATTCCCACATTACTGTGGGTTTTATTGATGTGGAGCAATCTGATACACTGGTATATACACCACACAATGTGATCTCCTAAATAGAGGAGCAGAGGGATTTGGGTGTCAAACAGGGACTGTCCCTCCTATACTGTATAGTGACAGTCCTTATACACAGACACATGCAGACTGTATACTATACAGCAGAGGTTCTCAGCCCATGCCCTCAGTGGCCACTAACAGGCCAGGACTTAGGAATTTCACTGCTAGAACACAAGTGTGTTGATCAGAGGCTCAGTCATATTGATTAACTCACCTGTGCTCTTAAAAGGAAATTCTAAAATCCTGGCCTGTTAATAGCCACTGAGGGCACAGATTGAGAACCACTGCTATACAGTGCCAGACCATTGTAGAGAATTTTTAACCCTTTGAGTGCCAGGGGGTAAGCAATGCATTGCATCTCCTCTGGCACTGAAATGGTTAAGTTACTCTTTCTGTAAGTGAATGATTTAGAAGAAGATGAAAGTATTTTTTTACACAGACTAATTTAACAGATATATACAGAAGTTTATACCCACATTACCGTGGGTTTTACTGATGTGGAGCAATCTGATACACTTGTACATTAGGCTGACCAGACCTCACCTTTAACCAGTGACACATATGAAAAATGCATACTGCAGGGCTGCTTTGATTTTGGTGCACTCCTGAAATATGCTTATTTCCTATGTGTCCCCGGTTAAAGGTGAGGTCTGGTCAGCCTACTGTATATACACCACACCGTGTGATCTCCTAAATAGAGGAGCAGAGGGATTTGGGTGTCAAACAGGGACTGTCCCTCCTATACTGTATAGTGCCAGTCCTTATACACAGACTGTATACTATACAATGCCAGACCATATATAAATAGTTTGTCATACATGCTATACAGTGAGCTATGTACAGCATGGAGATGATTGCAGGAACTGGCACCTCTACTTACAGACAGACTGACAAACAACCTGCTCTCTTTCTCTCTCTTTGTGCAATATATAAATACAGTCACATCCATGTCTCTGCCATTTACCAGCTCAGCTGAAGCCTTGCTCTGCACTGCCTGATCACCTCTCTGCCGTTGTTTCCACTTTCTCAGCAAGCCAGTATCCTCCTGCTGATTGTTTAGAAATCAGCTCACTTGTAGTAATTAGCAGAGCTGTGTAGGCTCAAAGACAGGGAATGAAGAAGCTGCATAATACAGATTGGACCATGGCCTTCCAGCTGTAGCTTGAACATTGTTCCCATCATCCTCAGCGTGCGTGTGTGTATATGTGTGTATGTGTCTGCTAGTGTGTGTGTGGGAGGGCATGTGCATGTGTCTGTGGTGTAGGAGTGTGTGGCAGCCATTTTTTTTTTCAGCCTTAGATAGTGGTGGACGGGCTGGATAGTGGGGGCAGGCCAAAAATCACACTCCCACAGAATCACCCAATGGCAGCAGTAATCCTTTTTACTGCCGCCCCTGGGTGTGTTTTGCCAGGCACAAAGTCTTCTTTTATATATATAGATATAGGCATTGTATGGTTATGATTGGCTACTTGTTGAAGGCTGGGGTTACATTGTTCATTTTTGTCTTTATTTAAAATGTTAACCATTGCTGCTGAGTAGCAAAGAATGGAGTCATTGCATAATAGGAGCATCCGTGTCTTGCCTTAAAATTGGACCTCTTCTATAGGGCTTAGCTATTAAAGTGGACATGTCACCTTGAGTGAACATTTGTATGTCTGAAAACTTATTTCAAAACTGTGCATTCATCTTGATATCCACAGGCCAGTTAATGCACAATTTAAAGGGATAGTAATACTTGAAAATAATTGTATTTTATATTGTAGCCCTTAAAAAAACATGAAAAATGATATAAGTCTTATCTCCCAAACCTTTATGGTTTGGGAGATATTCACATGTAAAATATAGTAAAATTCTCTTTTCCTGGCTGTTTCAGCCAAGTCTGCCATCTAGAGGACAGATTTGGAATTCTGTCCACAGAGCAACCGGCAGCTCTTTAGCAGTGCCGAGATCACAATCTTTGAAAAGAACTACTTAATTGGAACTATCTACAAAGTGTGCCTGACTTGAAAGCACACTTTGTAGACCATTCCAATTAAGAAATTCTTTTTAAAGATGGTGATCTCAGCACTTCTGGAGAGACACAACGGGTCCCGGGACTGGATTCCAAATCTGAAGGGTGGAGCAATGACATCACTCCAGGGGAAACTTTACTTCTGAATATCTCCCAAACCATAAAGGTTTGGGAGATAACTTATATCATTTTTCATGTTTTTTTAAGGGCTACAATATAAAATAAACTTATTTTGAAGTATTACTATCCCTTTAAGAGATAATATTGTTATTCTGATGCTGCTCTCTCTCAACACAGTACCATATGCTTTGGATAACATGCAGCAACACAGTCCTTTGCAATCTGTTTGAAGGTATGATACTCAAAGGGTTAATGAAGAAAATGGCATTGGCCATGATAAAAGATGTCAGAGACTGCCCGTGAAGATAGGAAACAGGTTTGATTGCAGAGGGTTGCAGGATAGTGCAGAGCCAATGGATGCATCACAACTGCACTCTCTACGCCCCCTCAATGTGTGTTAACGTCAGTTGTGCCTCTCACTCACGAGCAGTACTGGCTGTCTTACTTAAATCAGCTATGGCCTCAGCCCCTGGGGTACCAAGAAATGAAGGTGATGGAAGTGTCCGTATGATGTTTTCAAAGTCATCACTTTGCCAAGACATAATTGGGGTTGGCAGGACTGGGAGGATGGAAGGTGGATTTGCCCTTAATATAGTTGGGAAGTGGAGGGAACTGGGTTGGGAGTGGAAGGAATGAGGTGTGAATTAGGCGGGATTACCAGGAAACTATGCAAGATGGAGAATCACCCTCTGTCCTTGGAGACACAGCAGGTCAGGAAAGCCTCCAGGGGTTGTTTCTCTTAAAGGGATTGTAATGGTTAACAAAAAAGAAGCTCCAATTAATCCTCATAGTATTTGGTCCATGGAGAGTTTTATTTCACTACTGTTCAAGTTGTAGTTCAAGAGTAATTGAACGCTAAAGTGTCCCCTTCCCTCCCCTTTAACTGATGTAACACTGCTCACCTCAGAGCAGCAAGACTGTCTGGATATATCGCAGAGAGGGACAATCTTCAGTGAGCATAAGGGAAAAACTTGCAATGGGGGCAGGGTTTTCCTTATGCTCACAGTAAGAAGAGTGTCCCTTGCTGTTATCTGTCTGGTCAAGTGACCAGATTCTGCATCTGAGGGGAAGCATCTTACACTAGGTAAAAGGAGCAGGAGGGGGATACTTTATCATTCAATTACTCCTGAACTACATCTCTGACAGTATTGAAATAACATTTTCCATGGCCCAAATACTATGAAGATTAATCAGTGCTGCTTTTTTTGCGAAACGTTACTATGCCTTTAAAAAAAAGGGGGGGGGGGTGATGGAAGCCCCTCAATACTAAATTACATCTTAAGGTCAATTTAAGAAATCTGGGGAAGATGAATTGTGAATGGTGAAACTGTCTTGAAACTTTATAGAGGCTTATGTACTATATAGAACCCAAGTAAAAGTGAAGTACACCAAGTTGACAACAGGGGACAAATGCATATTTCAAACTTTTAAACCCTAAGTGTTAGAGAGGTCTCCAATGTAATATGAAACAAAGTTTTGGGAAAATCTTTAAAATGAATTTAAATCCACGAGTACCTCTATTTGTCCCCTACAGTACATGTGATTTTCCCTAGAATTGCATTAGTTCTTACTACCTAATCCATAACAGAAGCCACACTCCTCCATTGCTGTAAACCTGGAGAGTCTTACAGTAAAATGATGACATCACAGAAGATGGCAGAGATATTCGATTTCATCTCTCAATCTACTTTAACTTTGAAGAGACTTTTTTAACCCTCAAGATACCAGAAAAACCTCCAATCCATTACAGAGCAATGCACTGTACATCTAAATAGTATCCAAGGCGTTCTTTTCAGGTGGGGAAACACTTCAGCAAAAGAATGGTATTCATTTGAGTTACGGAAGTATTTCTCCTTTAGATATACACATCAAACAGAAAAAAGAATCCATATTTATTAACCCCTTAACGATCTCCCGATCTGTTGCGTGGGACCACGGAGATTTTTTTTTTTGGTACATACTTTTCTGGGATGGCAGGGCAGCCATCCCAGAATTCCATGATGTGCCAGGCCCGATGGTCCTGGCACGTCATAGGTCAGCTGTTTCTGGCAATTTTTAACTTTTATATTTTTATGATTTTTTTTTAATATTTATCATTAACCCCTTAAGGACCAGCTGCACATGTACACAGCCGGCACTTAAGGACCACAGAGCGTTTTTTTTTCGTTTGTTTTTGATGATCCGATTCACGGCTCCCCGAACGGCGTGCAGCTTAGAGGGGATCCCTGAAATCCATGATGTGCCAGGAATATCATGGGTCATCAGTGAAGTTTTCCCGTGACGGTCCTTTCTAAAAATGCAGTTCAGTCACAAAGAACTCCAAAGAATTCTTTGCTGCTTAAAAATGCTTTGTATTGCCACTATGTATTTAGCTGCCACTATGTATTTAACTGTACTGTATACATTTTTCTTGAATATTTGTGTCAATATGTCTGTTAAAATAGCTAACAGGAAACAATAAAGCTCTGTGATAAGGAATGATTTTAAACTCTAAAAAAAAAGCTACACTCTGAGAGAACTTAAAGGGATAGTAATGTTTCATAATAAAAGCAGCTCTAATTAATCATCATAGTATTTGGACTTTTAGAGAGTGTTATTTCAATTCTGTCAGAGTTGTAGTTCAAGTGTAATTCAATGATAAAGTATCCCCCTCCCGCCCCTTTTACTGATGTAACACTGCTCAGCCAGAGCAGAAGGGAGGTGCCCAGGTAGATTACAGAGAGGGACAATCTTCAATTAAGATAAGGGAAAAAGCTGAAAAGCTTGTCAAGGGGGGCAGGGCTTTCATTGTTCTCATAGGAAGAAGATTGTCCCCTTCTGTTATCTGTCTGGTCTATGGACTGCATTCCACATCTGAGAAGAGATGGCTTACACTAAGTAAAAGGGGCAGGAGGGGAAATTTTGCTTGTGAATATCTCTTAAACCATAAAGGTTTGAGAGATAAGACTTATATCATTCTTCATGTTTTTTTAATGCATACAAAATAAAATAAAGATAAAACGAAGTATTACTATCCCTTTAAAGGTTTGATTCAGCAGAAACAGAGTAAAATGTAAATAGAGAAGAAGGGGATTAGGGATTATATAATGACAGGCAACAGCCCAGAAACCTGTCTAGGTATAAGCATTATTCAAGGTTACCATAGTGACTGGAACGCTACAGACGAAACTAATACAATTAGGGCTATATGAAGACAGAAAAGAGTTGCAGTTCTGAAACTTACACAATGTACCAAACGAGACAAAGAAAAAATTCTCAAGTTCCCACTGATTTAAGTCATGCTTTTAATTATGTTTTCCAGAATGCATTGCACTCTCCTCTGGCACTCAAGAGGTTAACCTGTACAGAAAATTCTAATGGTTGGTATGAATGAACTGTGTGGTTTCATTCTCCAGAATAAATAATTAATTAGTACTGTATATTATGTGCAAAGAGGCGGACATGAAAGCTTTTGCAGGACTCCATGACCCTACATTTCTCAGAATACATCAGAGACCTTTCTACCATTAAAAACAATGGGGATTTTCATTTGTCCTCTATGGAACAGTTGGTTTCCTCCAGAACTGCACCTCTTTATCTTGCTGAATATTGTCTAATAGTGTATTGTCTTGCTGGTGGTCTGCAGTGGTATAGTGATCTGTTGGCTCTTCAACTTGGCATGACCATGCTGTAAATAATGACTCTCTACTTACCTAATGCAGAAAATGGGCAGAAAATCCTAATGTCACCTATGAATTCTGACCTAATGTCTTTGTTCAAGAGATTTTCAATCATTCCTAGATGTCATGGCCATGGAAACTGACATGACTCACTGGTAGGGCTCCTGAACTCCAAACTCTGCACGCTGCTCTGCTGACTTTTTTGCAGATCTGTGCATTTTGCCTGCTTTGGTAACAACAAAAACATATATTCCAGTAAGCAGAGTTTTTGGTCCAGGTAACATTCATGGTTACCTTCATAGACATGACATCCAAGACTGACATACATGTACGTCCAGGAAGTCGTTGTAAGTAATGGGGAAAAAAGTTCGGTGGGCGTTAAGTGCTGGCCGCATGCATGCATGGCTGGTCACTAAGGGGTTAAAGGGATAGTAATACTTCGTTTTAACTTTATTTTGTTTTGTAGGCATTAAAAACATGAAGAATTATATAAGTCTTATCTCTCAAACTTTTATGGTTTAAGAGATATTCACAAGCAAAGTTTCCCCTCCCTCCCCTTTTACCTAGTGTAAGCCATCTCTTCTCAGATGTGGAATGCAGTCCATAGACCAGAAAGATAACAGCAGGGGACAATCTTCTTTCCATGAAAACAATGAAATCCCTGCCCCCCTTGACAAGCTTTTCAGCTTTTTCCCTTATCTTAATTGAAGATTGTTCCTCTCTGCAGTCTATCTGGGCACCTCCCTTCTGCTCTGGCTGAACAGTGTGACATAAGTAAAAGGGGAGGGAGGGGGACACTTTGTCATTGAATTACTCCTGAACTACAACTCTGACAGAATTGAAATAACACTCTCTTAAAGTCCAAATACTATGATGATTAATTAGAGCTGCTTTTATTATGAAACATTACTATCCCTTTAATAGCATGAAAAATATTGGCAGACAAAAAAAAAAGAGGCACTTGGTTGAGTTCTTTGGAGTAGAAAACATGACTGTAAAGTCTCTAATGTGGGATTTCATCTCCATATTAGCGAATTAATAATGCATGCTGTACTACTTCACACAGTTCATCTCTCTGTTCAGTTTGTCAAGCCTTGCAGTTAAAGGGCAACTCACACCCTACATTTAACCTTTTGAGTGTGTTGCATACTCCTCTGGCACTCAAAGGGTTAAGTTTAGATATTATTAAAATCATATTTTGTGCTTTAATACTGTCTGTCATATTTGATTTAATTAACAGTTATGGTTGATTTAATTAACCCTTTAAGGACCAGAGTGGTGTGGATCACATTTCTTCATAATGCAATCCACACTCCTCTGGTTCTGACAGGGTTAAAGCAGACCTGTTACCCTAAAGTAAGTTTAGGTAGTGATAAAGAGAAATAAATAACCTATATGTTGAATTAGCCTTTTATTTGTAATATATTTTTTTTTTAGAAATTAACCTTTATGAGCTGGTGGCACATTGTGGCCTTTTATGCTAATTTGTTTGTGCCGGGCCAGTATTACAACACACTGTATTATGAATCACAAAAAAGCTAATACGATTGGGACATATCTAATAGCAGAGTGAGCAATATGCTTGGTGTCAAAGATAACTGATTTTCATATTGTATAGGGAATTACCATAATGTTTAATACTGTGCCACAATACATTTAGGTTAATATCTCAAGAACAATGTATTTTATAGAAAACAGCTAGTATCATGTGTAGAAAGATTTTCATTCTCTGTAAAAGTAAACTTGCCGTAGGGTAACTGGTCCAATTTAATGCACTTAGCTTATAACACATTCTGCAGGGGTGCACATGACAGCGCAATGCAACTGTGTGTGTGTGTTTTCCTATGCATCCTGCATTAAAGGGATATATAGTCACATCAAATATGACCAACCATACAACAGTTAAAGTACCAATTCACAGTCTGTGATTAAACAGCCATCACTCTGTCATTTTCACTCTCACGTTTCTCCCTCTCTCTGTCACACACACACACACACACACACACATCATCCTTTTGAAAGGGGAGCGCACCTGAAAAATGCCTGTTGCAGGACCTGTGGTTAATTGTTAGGTTGCAATGGTTCCCATGTATCATGGATTAACGCCCAACAAGAAGAACAAAGACAAAATGGGTAGATGCTGCAGTGGATTGACAACGTCTGAAGATGATTATTTCTATATCAATATCTATATCTATCTATCTATCTATCTATCTATCTATCTATCTATCTATCTATCTATCTATCTACCTATCTATCTATCTATCTATATCTATCTATCTATAGGTATATATGTTTTTTTCCTTCAGTTGGAAGGTGCTATATAATAGGCTGACCAGATCTCACCTTTAACCGGGGACACATATGAAATAGCCATTTTGCAGTACTTCACTGAAATCAATGCATTCTTGCAGTATGCATTTCTCCTATGCGTCCCCGGTTAAAGGTGAGGTTTGGTCAGCCTACTATATAACTAATGACTTAAAGGAGCAGCAAACTTTTTTTATGAAAAAATATATATTGTAGGGATTTTCCTACTGAGTAAAATAAGGGTACTCACACTGCAGAGAGGTTTATATTTCCAGAGTTATTACAGTTTAAACCCATGTTTTTTTACATTAACAGTGCCCTCTAGTGGTCAAATTCTAATAAGATTTCCTGTTAGATTCTAAAGGAGAGGAAAGTCAGAAAAGTCAGAGACATACAGTTCTTCATAGAATGTGATAGAAACTGCCTGTCACTTCCTGTCAGTTAGAACTATCAGGAAGTAAACACAGTAAATTTACTTCCTGTCAGTTAGAACTATCAGGAAGTAAACACAGTAAATTCACTTCCTGATTAGTTAAACTGCTATCATTTTTGAATAAAACATCTGACAGCTATGGGAACGACCTTGTTTTATTCAGCAGGAAATGCTCTGTAAAATATGTGTTTTCATAAAGAAAAGTTTACTGCTCATTTAAACAGAGTTGTGACTGTTGGTCCAGAGCAATTACCCACCACAGTGCTAGAGATTCAAGGCATTTGAAGGGCTAAAAATAACTGTTGCCCAGTCATAGTATGGCCTTCAGTATCTTTCTGCCACTCAAAGGGTTAAAGCAGATAACAGGTGAGCGTTATTAATGTGCAAACTGGCCCACGTGCACAGAAATGGGGGAGGGGAATTGATTATTTCCACGTATTTCTCCTTTCATGCTATAACACTTTTTGTGCTTAGCTCCAGATAGTGTCAGGAACGTCCACTAGCATCTCGGCTAGATGCTATCACAGTGTTATGCTATGGGGATTTTCTTGTGTGTGCTCCAATTTTAAGATATACGTAACACTTCCTAATAACAACCCCACTTTTCTTAAAGGGATAGTAATACTTAAAATGTAAAAAAAAATATGTTGTAGGGTTTATCCCCCTGAGTAAAACAAGATTACTCCCACTGCTGAAAGGTGTTTTATTCAAGCTATTACAGCTCAAAGTTTAATTTTGTAGCTGCAATAGCACAGTAGCATGAAATTGTACATTGGTGCTGTTGCTACACCATCCTATGGAGATTTATGGTCTACAGACCAGAGCTGTCCATAGGATGGTGTGACAACAGCGCCACTGTACAATTTCAGGCCACTGTGATATTGTACCTAAAAAATTCAACTTTGAGCTGTAATAACTTTTGAATAAAATACCTTTCAGCAGTGAGAATACTCTTGTTTTACTCAGGGGGATAAACACTACAATATATATTTTTTCATATTAAGTATTACTATCCCTTTAATATGGCCAGAAAATTCTAATGTCCTCTATGAATTTTTTGCTTGTGCCTTTGTTCAATAGTTATCATCTTCAATAAGTAATGAATGGCATGTCCATGGAGGTGGACATTACAGCTGCTGACAGTTTTTCAGAATGAAGTTAGCAAAGTGCATGAGCCTACTTAAAGGGATAGTAATGTTTCACAAATACGGCTTCAATTACTCTTGAACTACATCTCTAACAGTACTGAAATAACACTCTCCATGGCTCAAGTACTATGAAGATTAACTGGAGCTGTTTTTATTCTGAAACTTCACTATCCCTTTAACCTACTTAGGGCCGTATGTTCAAAAGAAAAAGTGGAGAAGTTCTGGGTCAAACCATTTGCACTTTAGAGGAGAACTAAAAATTCACATTAATTTAAATGGGGATTTTAACCCTAGCATTCAAGAAGTTAAAATACCCACTTAAATCAATGGAAATGTTTAATTTTCCACCTATAGTGTAAATGGTTTGACAAAAACTCTTCCACATTTCCTTTGCACATACGGCTCTTAATTAGTTGTACATCCTCTGATATTAAAAGGGTTAAGATTTCCACATACAGTGGGTAAGGTTTGTGTCCTGTGGTCCCTAATAGCATCTGTCATGTCCGCCTACATGGTCATGACATACAGGACTGATTGATGATGTTACCACTTGACCAAAGGCACAAGAACAAATTTCAAAGGGACCCTTAGGATTTTTGCCATAATAAGTTAAGTAGTGGGTTATTATTAGGAGGAGTTAGTTCTCCTGTAACCCTATGAATGCCAGAGGGGTATCAGATTCCCCTCTTGTACTTAAAGGTTTAAATCCTTTAGTACCAGAGACATCTCCAAAGCTTTGGTTTGTAATGCTTTGGAGACATCTTTATCTTTCATCGTGGGAGATACACTAAGGTGTGATAAAGAGGTGATAAAGTGTAGAACAGAGGTTCTCAACCCGTGCCCTCAGTGGCTACTAACAGGCCAGGACTTAGGAATTTCCCTGCTAGAACACAAGTGTGTTGATCAGAGGCTCAGTCGTATTGATTAATTCACCTGTGCTCTTAAAGGGATAGTAATACTTCATTTTAACTTTATTTTATTTTGTAGGCATTAAAAAACCATGAAGAATGAAATAAGTCTTATCTCTCAAACCTTTATGGTTTAAGAGATATTCACAAGCAAATTTTCCCCTCCTGTCCCTTTTATCTAGTGTAAGCCATCTCTTCTTAGATGTGGAATGTAGTCCATAGACCAGACAGATAACAGAAGGGGACACTCTTATCCCTATGAGAAAAATGAAAGCCCTGTCCCCCTTGACAAGCTTTTCAGGTTTTTCCCTTATATTAATTGAAGATTGTCCCTCTCTGCAATCTACCTGGGCACCTCCCTTCTGCTCTGACTGAGCAGTGTTACATCTGTAAAAGGGGCAGGAGGGGGACACTTTGTCATTGAATTACTCTTGAACTACAACTCTGACAGAATTGAAATAACACTCTCCAAAGTCCAAATACTATGATGATTAATTAGAGCTGCTTTTATTATGAAACATTACTATCCCTTTAAAAGGAAATTCTCAAATCCTGGCCTGTTCGTAGCCACTGAGGGCATGGGTTGAGAACCACTGGTGTAGATAACTTCTCCAGTGATATCACTTCTCTCATTCCTATGTTATTCTATGGAGCCTATGCACTAAGATCTTAGTGCATAGGCTCTATAGAATAACATAGGAACCGGAGAAGTGATATCACTGGATAATTATCTCTCTGCTTCTATCACCTCTTTATAACCCCTTAGTGCATAACGATAGCTGGGAACTTTGTCTTCTGGAGTCCCCTGTGGTGCAGCTGGGGAATTTAAACGAAGTGATTTGTGTCAAAGGGGTGTGGGTTAACAGGCGTGTCAAAAAAAAGTGAGTGGGAAGTGAGAGGAACCAGGTGGGAAGGAGGAGAAGATGGAGGGAAGTGTGAGGAACAGGGTGGGAAGGAGGGGAAGAGGGAGAGAAATGTGAGGAACAGGGTGGGAAGGAGGAGAAGAGGGAGAGAAATGTGAGGAACAAGGTGGGAAGGAGGAGAAGAGGGAGGGAAATGTGAGGAACAGGGTGGGAATGAGCAGAAGTGGGCAGAGTTTCTTATGAAACTCCGAGTCCCCAGCACCCGAGAAACAGTGTTTGTCCCCAGAGACCCGGTAATTAGCTGCAAATGCCAGAGTCCCTGGAGCAGATCCAAGAGTTACCAGGTATGGTGCATAACCCCCATGGTGGTAATGGTGGTTCTATTGTGAGAATCAAATTATCTCTAGCACTAACTCATTGAAAACAACTTTCATTTTTTTTTTTTTGAGGGGGGTTCAAGCCAATTTCTAAGCTGATATGTTCTATTACTTTTAATAGTAAATCAGATATTTCTTCTTGGACAAAAGCCACAGCTTTTACTCTTTACTAGTGTTGAGCGAGCATGCTCGGCCGATGCTCGGATCGGCTCGAGCATCGCTCTGCTCGGCACATGGCGGTACTCGTACGAGTACCGCCATGTGCTCGCCCGCCATGTTCGGGTGGCAGGGATCTGTGCCAGAGGAGGCACAGATCTTGCAGACGCTCCGCTGGACCACCAGGGACTGGAGGTAGGGGGCATTGCGGAGATGAAGGGGGCATTGCGGAGATGAAGGGGGACATATGAAGGGGGACATTGCGGAGATGAAGGGGGACATATGAAGGGGGACATTGCGGAGATGAAGGGGGACATATGAAGGGGGACATTGCGGAGATGAAGGCGGACATATGAAGGGGGACATTGCGGAGATGAAGGGGGACATATGAAGGGGGACATTGCGGAGATGAAGGGGGACATATGAAGGGGGACATTGCGGAGATGAAGGCGGACATATGAAGGGGGACATTGCGGAGATGAAGGGGGACATATGAAGGGGGACATTGCGGAGATGAAGGGGGACATATGAAGGGGGACATTGCGGAGATGAAGGCGGACATATGAAGGGGGACATTGCGGAGATGAAGGGGGACATATGAAGGGGGACATTGCGGAGATGAAGGGGGACATATGAAGGGGGACATTGCGGAGATGAAGGGGGACATTGCGGAGATGAAGGGGGGCATTGACCAGGCACCCTCCCCTCATCAGAGCAGGGGGTGCCTGGTGTAATGCTCGAGTCCTCCCATTTAATGCAATGGGGTTCGGGTGCTCGGCCGAGCACTCGAGCCTCAGGGGGTGCTCGGTCAGAGCACCCGAACACCCGAGCATCGGGGTGCTCGCTCAACACTACTCTTTACATCCCCTTTGGCAATATATTGTTTAAGGCTAGATAAAGTATGATGGTTACATTTACAAGGACTTTCATATAACTATTACTTTGTGTTTATTGAACTCCTTGGATGCTTGATGTGAAGCAATGCTTTGGAGATATTTCTAGTTGTGCATCTGAGGCATTAATCAATTTCAATAACTTTATTGATCATTAACAGTCACTGTGGTTGACGTATCAGGAAGAGGGAAAATAAAAATGTGAATACTTTGCTGCAATGAAATGAAAACGTCTCTAACATTGTAGTAGTAGTTTAAATCCCAATTTAAATAAATGTGAATTTATTATGTTGGTTTGTTCCAGAATTATTCCAGTTTCTCCTAGTATATCAGCCTCAGATCCATTTAACCCTTTAGATATTGGAGTTGTCTCAAGCATGCAATTAGTTAATTTGCTTCATTTAGGTTTTTTTGAATTTGTCATTTACACTGTCTTATCGTCAATTTATTGTAACTGTTATATGGTAATTTTTTTAACCTCTTGAGGGCCAGAGGGGTGCAAAATGCATTGCGAAACAATGTGTTGCTGACCTCTTTGGTCCTCAAGGGGTTAATGTACAATATTTATCTGTCCCTGTAATGTTTCTGGTCCTTCATATGCCTTTATAAAGCTGCACAATATTAGTGAGAAGTGACAGCAAGAAGATTTCTAAACCCTTTAATAAATGCAACTGTGGTTTGACCTTGAAAATAGCTCCATTGCTATAGGGTGAAAATAAATGTATTTTAATGCTATGAAGACCTAGTCAATATTTAAGCCTGAGATAAACAGACCCATGACTGCTGTTGTTAGCACAGCTGTAATATATGGAACATCTGCCATCTCGACCACATCATGTGCCTACTCTTGTGGTTTACTCTTCAAATGCAAAAAGGGTAAGCAACATAATTGGGGAGATTCACTAAGCAGTAATAAAGAGGTCATAAAGTGGAGATCTCAAAAGTTGAAGACATTTTAGTGCAGAGGCTCCATAGAATAACACAGGAATTGGAGAAGTGATAAACTGGAGAAGTATTTTATTTCTCCCCTATGGTGCTTTTGGTTTGCTCCATAATGACTTCCATTCTTAGTACATCTGTTTTAGAAACTACTGCAATTGGTGTACTGAACTGCTCCAATAGAAGCAAGTGAAAAGTCCTAAAATTCTCATTGATTTAACCCTTTGCATGCTGGAGGGGGTGCAGAGTAATGTGTTGGACACTCACGTGATATTACTTTGCTATGCATTGCGTACCCCTCTGGCAATCAAAGGGTTAAATGGGGGGTTCTAGCCCCTTGAATACTAAAGGGGTCTCCCACAATCTGAGGGATTAGCAGGGGCATCTGTAAAACACAAATATGTGAAAAAGCCTATAAAAAGGCAAATAAATTAGCTAAATTGGAGAATGACAAAAATAATTGCTAAGAAGAGCATGAACAATCCCCAAAAAATCATTAAATACATTCATGGCAAAAAATTTAAGTCTGATAATGTTGGATCTTTGTTATCTGAAATGGGTGAGATGGTCAGTGGGGACAGAGAGAAAGCAGATATTTAAAATAATTTTTTTTCTTCTGTTTTTACCAAGGAAGAGCTGATGGACAAGAACCTGCAAACTACTTTTACAGAGCAGTTACAGCAAGTATGTGATTGGCTGACACAAGAAAAAGTGTTTAAACAATTTAAATGGTGGCAGGCAAGGTAGACAAAGGTAGACAAAGCCCCGGGGTCAGGTGGTATATACCCCTGGGTACTTAAAGAGCTAAGCCGGGCCCTGGCCAGACCATTATTTTTGATTTTCTGGGATTCTTTTATTTCAGTTATGGTGCCCACAGATTGGCATAAAGCAGATGTGGGGCCCATATTTAAAAAGGAATCAAAGTCCCAGACGGGCAATTACAGACCTGTAAGCTTGACATCTGTGGTGGGTAAACTGTTTTAAGGGTTGCTAAGAGAACAGGAATATCATTAGCAGGAGCCGACATGACTTTGTGAAAGACAGGTCTTGTCTGACTAACTTAATTGCATTATATGAAAAAGTGAGTAAAAATATAGATTTGGGTGCTGTAATTGATGTGATCTATTTAGACTTTGCTAAGGCATTTGATACAGATCCACACAAAAGATTACTGCACAAATTGACTGACATAGGCTTAGGCTAAAACATTTGTGTGTGTATTGGAAATTGGCTGAAAGATTGAATGCAAAGAGTGGTGGTAAATGGGAAGTTCTCAAATTGGACAAATGTGATAAGTGGAGCACCTCTGGAACCTGGGACCTCTTTTTTTTTAATTTGTTTATTAATGATCTCCCAGTGGGCATAGGGAGCCATGTATCAGTGTCTGCAGATGACACAACATTAAGTAGGGTAATACAGTCTGAACTGGATGTGTCTTCATTACAAGAGGATTTGGACAAATTGGGTAACTGGGCAGGCAATGGCAAATGAGATTCAATATATAAAAGTATAAAGATATGTATTTTCGGTATAATAATAAAAATGCAACATATATTTTAAATGGTGTTTTGGGAAATCTACTAATGAAAAGGATTTGGGGGTAATAGTAGACAATAGACTTGGCAGTAGTGCGCAGTGCCAGCTGGTGGCTGCAAAGGCCAATAAGATATTGGCATGTATTGAAAGGGGTATTGACTTTACAGGTCCATGGTAAGACCCCCACCTTGAATATGCAGTTCAATTCTGGGCACCTTTTCTGAAAAAAGACATTATGGAACTAAAGAAAGTGCAAAGGAGGGCTACAAAAATAATAAGGAGAATGTAAAATTTTAGTTAAGAAGAAAGGCTAGAAAAGTTAAATATGTACATGCTAGAGAAACAGCGTCTTAGAGGGGATATGATAACATATAAATATGTTCAGGGCTTATACAAAGTGCTCTCCAAATACATGTTCATTAACAGAACAGTACAAAGGACAAGGGGTCATCTGCTATGAGGAAAGGTGATTTCATCTGCAATAGCGAAAGGGATTCTTTACGGTAAGGACAATAAAGGTATGGAATTCACTGCCAGAAGAGGTGGTGCATGGTGCTATTGAATACAATAGATGCCTTAAAAAAAAGCAGAACATAGAGGGCTATGTATGTTAGCATTGGGGTTAATATTTATTTAGTGTTTGTTGATCCAAGGAGAAATCTGATTGCCATTTGGAGTCAAGAGAGATTGTTTCCCCCATTCAAAGCAGAATTTGAAATTGCTGAAATAAGGGATTTTTTGTTGCCTTCTTTTGGATCTCCAGCGGTAAACAAGTATAGGAAAAGGGTTGAACTTGATGGATGCAAGTCTTTTTTCAACCTAAACTACTATGTAACTATGTAACATTGTTTCAGAAAAAGTTTGTGAAACACACTTAAAAGCAATGCACTGAACACCCATTTGGTCCCTGACAGACCAGAGTCTGATGTCCTATGGTCCTGCTGGCAACTATCTTTGGTTAAGTGTAAATATCCAGGACTGATTGAAGGTGAAATCTCTTGTACTAAGGAGCAAGGGAACATTCATAAATGCAATTAGGATTTTCTGACAATAGTAATGCATGTAGAGGTTTATTATGCTAAAAATTAAATGAATAACGGTGGAAGATTTTTAACCCTTTGAGTGCCAAAGGGATTTGCAACGCATTGCTTCTTCTGGCATTCAAAGGATTAAAAAGCTCTCTACAAATGTGGAATGACAGTAAACTCTGCAAATCATCACATTTTTTTTTTTTAGGGGGGGTGTTGTATCCCCTTTTTTTCAAAATGATGGGGACCTAAGTTTTAGGGCCAAAAAGAAAGTGGCAAAGTTCCTGGGGAGAACTAACTATTTCAATTGATTTAAATTGGGAACTTTGGGGAATTTTTAGTTCTCCCCTATTGTGAAAATGGTTTGCCCCAGAACTCCACTTTTCTTTGAACATACCACCCTTAGAGTTAAATTGCAGTTTTAGGCATTCTTTATTAGGAACAAACAAAACGGCAGGTACATTAATAAAAGCACCATCAATGATGCATTTCCATGGCAACGAGAGATCTGCAAATCAGAATCTTCACACATTACCTTGACATTTTGTGAAGTTTCCAGATTTCTTTGTTTTAGACGTGAAATCACTGATAACGCTTTTGTGTAATTCCTTCCTATGTAAATGCATGTCCTGCTGCTAGCAACATTGATTTGAAAACAAATGAAAAGTGTACAAAATGTAAGCTGCACTCCATTATCTTTTTTTTTTTTTTCTAAATAAAAATTAAAGGTACAGACACATTAGCCTCTTGGATGCTAGACTGGTCTTCAACACATGGCAAATGTTAAGGCGGTCACAGGTAAACATTTACTGTAGCACTGGACACAAATAAATGTATGTGATGCACAGTTTTTTGTGAATTACTGACAAAACATAAGTGATATATATAGTAGAAAAACAGGGTGCACTCTCAATAATATTGATAGATGCCAGGGTGCTAGACATAAATTAATGTAGTAGATCAAGCAGTAGTATATATATATGTATATATATATACATATATATATATATATATATACCCATACATATATAGACATTAGTGGCAGGGGTGGTGATTTTCACCTCCTCCTAAGCAAAGCTGCTAAGCCTCCTCCTCAGCCAATCAGCGTTTCTATTGCCACGCCCCTATGCCAGCGAACCAGAAACACACACACACACACACGCACACACACACATATATATATATATATATATATATATATATATATATATATATATATACTATGTATACAGTAATGTACAAATGTTTTAAGCAGGTAGGAAAAATGTTGTTAATAGTTTATATTCATCAATTAACAAAATGCATTTTGAGTGAACAGAATTAAAATCTTAACAAAATAGCATCAGTTCTTCTAGGTATACTTGCACACAGTTTGATAAGGAACTCAGAAGGTAGGTTGTTCCAAACATCTTGGAGAACTAACCACAGTTCTTATGTGGATTTAGGCAGCCTAAGTTGTTTTACTCTCTTTATTTAATCCCAGACAGACTCAATGATGTTGAGATCAGGGCTCTGTGGGGGCCATACCATCAATGCCAGTACTCCTTGTTCTTCTTTACACTGAAGATATTTCTTAATGACTTTGGCTGTATGTTAGACAACTTCCTGTTCAAACCATTGTCCATCTGAGCCACATACACCCAGGGTGGCGGTAAGGAGGTGTTGCACCAACATCCTCCATACTGCCTTTCTCATAGGTCAATGCATGGAAAGTCAATGCATGGAAGACAGACAGGCAAAGAGAGATAGCTGGACTTGTTTGATTTAAAAAATAATGGTTATAGCCATAGCCAGTAATTCTTTGATTGTATAAGAGGGGTGTGGGAGAATGTAGGAATGGAGTACTAATGCTGCAGGAATTTTAGTTTCCATAGGTGGAAACTGCCATTCTTCTATGAGGAGCATCATTGATGGTAGAGAAAACTATAAACGTTATGGATTTTATATGGGTGGGAATGTTCACATAAAAACAGATAATTGTGAATTTTTTGTGAAAAGTCCTGTGACAGCTGAGACTTTTCACCCTTCCTAAGGTTACATTTCTTTCTAATCACATTCTCCTCCATCATTCAGGTGGTGGCACCACAGGAGTGGATTGTTTCTATATATCTCTCAGATGCCTACCCCCACAACCCATTAATAAGGCCGTAACAAAGCTCCCTTAGATTTGCCAAAGGGGTCAGGCAGTTCCAGTACACTTGTCTTTCCTTTGGATTGGCCACAGCTCCCAGGGCCTTTTCAAAGGTCTTACTTATTGACTTCCTTTGAAAGAAGGCTTGAGGAAAGAGGGGGTATGGATATATCACTAATTGGATGACATTCTTGTTCTTGTCACAGACTGAACCTGACTGCTGGCTCACAGGGAAAAGGTAGTCTCCTTTCTCCAACATCATAGTTGGATGCTAATTGAAGCAAAGAGCCAGCTGATCTCACCCCAGCCAATGCCTTATATAGGAGCCCACTTTGATTCCAAACAAGCTGTGTTGTTTCTACTGATCAAAAATAGTAAGTCTAATACACAGGTTTCAAGCACTCAGCCACAGATTTGTGTGTTCAGAGGAAGAGTGCCTCAAAATCCTGGTTCTGATGTCTTCCTGCATATTTTTGATGAAATTGGTGAGGTGGCAGATGCATTCACTCCAGCTGCCTTTTCTTTACATGGGACAAGTTCGACAAATGCTTCCAGCAACTTGAAGAAGTTAGACATTCCCTAGTTGAATAGGGTATAGAATACACTCTGAAGAGGGGTTTCTCCCTGAACACTGTCCACTGGAGATATTGACTACAGTGCGACAAACACAGGTGGGGGAGCCAGGTTAGATTCTGAGTTAGCCCACGGGTCCTGGTCACATTCTCAGGGTGCCTTCCCATTGCCACAGACTCAAGCTCAAGCAGGACATTCTTAATTTCTACTCTAGTCTACATGGACATTCTGTGACATTCAGAATCAAAGACATCCCTTCAGCAGCTTTTGTGCAGAAACAAGGTGACACCAAGAACCAGGAACGTTTCACAGATGTATGTCTAATCCTGTGGAGAATCTTCTGGATATTAAAGCATTTTAATTTCTGGGTCTATCCAATATAGGAGTGCTCAGCAGGCACTTTGTGAATCCAGGGCCCTGCTCCGTTCAGCAGGATATCTTCAATCTTTCGTCAGTCAGTAGGGTCAGCCTTCTATAGAACTGATAGCCTCAGCCAGTAACAGTTAAGTGGCAAATCTCTGCTCCCTAATGCCATGTCCAAAACCCAAGCACAAGATGCCCTCATGTAGGTCCAAGGAAATAGATTATATATTCCTTCCATTTCCTCTCATTCTGAAAGTCCTCATGATGAAAGAAGACAAGGCAGAGACTACTGTGATCCTAACATTCTGGCCTCACTGCTCATGGTTCCTGTTCCTCTGCCTGATACTCCTGGACCGTCCTTTGGGACTGCTACTGAGAAAGAACCTTCTCTTCCAAGGGTCAATTCAACCCTGATGCTTGTCCTAGCAACTTGGAGACTGAGCGGAGCTGCCTCTGAACATCAAGCCTCCCTGGCTCTGTCACTGATCTCCATTTACCATACTCGCTGTGGTTTTGGTTTCTTAATGACCCCACCCATTGCTGAACATTGCATGGGAACTGCCCTGTTGGCTCATGCTACTAATGGTTTTATTCAACTTACCAAAATGTTGTCTTCCAAGTAATTTCCATGACAGTATTCACCAGACTCCCACCCCGAATCACGTCTGATAAGTTTTCAGACATAGGCATTGGAGGAGTGTAAGTGGGGTACATAACAAATTAGTTTTTCTATTTTGGTCACTATCGAGCAGTTGGTTTGCCCCAATATTTTTCCACTTTTGTGTTTTTCCATATGGCCCACTGTTCTACCTTTTCATCCTATTTTCTGCTGAAAAATAATCAACCAATAAAAAAATTAAAACTAACAGTGTTTCATTGTATTGTTGCCATCTGTTCTCTGCTACTGATTCATTATCTGCTTTTATATTACAAGAAATACACATCAGACTTTGCAAAATGGAAGTCTTTGTGAAGGATCTGTGAAGGCAGTAAAATTACAAGATGAAAGTTTGCACTAGTGCAGACAAGAATAAAGGAGATCCTACTTTCAATGATCACACACAAATGCAATTTACAATTAGAAAATGTCTTACCTAGGATGGGCTCTCCATTGCTTCTAAGGAGAGGGATAAGATTATATTCAATTTGATAAGAAAAGGCTAATACAATTATGTCATTTAATCAGATTAAAGAAGAGAACACTACAGAACTTGATGTTCTGAATCTATAGAAAATGTATGAAAGGAGACTGAGATATTACAGACTTCAATCACTGAAGATGGAACTAGAAGGCCAGTCTGGCCACTCTTCAGGTCTCCAACTACACAACAACATGTAGTATTAGCTTTCTAGACTAAACAATATAAATGTTTTATTTGCACCTTCTTATTTCCCTTCTAATCTTGTAAATGCTAGACAGGTTAACTGCTTAGGTGCTTGGCACTCAGGAGGTTAAAGGAAGATCTTTATTAATGAGGTGGCACTCAGGATATTTTTTAAATATATATATATTATTAACACATTATCATACAAAGAACAAAAAAAATTAGATCCGACATCCTTTCCCAGAAAAAGAGCACCGGATTAAAGCGGAACCTTCGTGTATTTTAATGTGCACCCAAAATCATTTTAGCATATCCATACTTGTATTATCTTTAGCAAGTCCGGCATTATTTAGAAATTCAGACTCTTTGGAGACTTCTCAGCAGATGACAGAGAAAACATCTTGCCGAAGAGGCATCTGTGCACCTGCGCTCTCCATCCCTGTCTCCCCTGTCTCCCCTATGATTGGCAAGAGGGAGTTTCATTGTACCTTAAGGTACAGAAAGGTACAGGCAGCACAGGCACACAGATTCCTCTCTGTTAAAATACCTGCCTGGGAGTCTCCGAAGAAGTTGAATTTCTAATTAAAAAACAAAAACAGCATCTCTAATTAATCTTCATAGTATCTGAGCTATAGAGAGTGTTATTTCGATACTGTCAGAGTTTTTGTTCAAGAGTAATTGAATGATAAAGTACCCCTCTCCCGCCCCTTTTACCTAGTGTATGCCACCTCCCCACAGATGTGGAATCTGGTCCACAGATCAGACAACTCATAGAAAGGGGAAATCTTCTTACTGTGAGAACAATGAAAGCCCTGCCCCCATTGACAGTTTTTTTCAGGTTTTTCCCTTATGTTAATTGAAGATTGTCCCTCTCTGCAATCCACTTGGACACCACCCTGATGCTCTGAGCTGAGCAGCATTACATCAGTAAAAGTGACGGGAGGGGGATACTTTATCATTCAATTACTCTTGAACTACAACTCTGACAGTACTGAAATAACACTCTCCACAGCCCATAATTGGAGCTGCTTTTATTGTGAAACATTACTATCCCTTTAATGCTGGACTTGCTAAGGATAATACAAATATGGATATGCTTAACAATATATTAAAAATTATTTGGGGGCACATTTTGTTGGAGCTTACAGTCAAATTACAATTTTTGACGCACAATGGGTTTTTCAGCAGACCACGCACTTTTTTTTAATTGAAAAGGATTTTATTAGATTGTCAAAAACATGAGACAAGAGAACAATTCAATATAATAAATACAGATGTTGAGCACAGTCAGTAAAGAAATGGGCTACAGAATCTATCAATAATTATACAAAACAAGATAATTGTATATTGTATAGAAACACTTGTTAGAAGAACAAGAAATGTCTATAGTAAGTGATTCAGAAAATGTTGTCCCAGACATGCTTTTGGAATATTTATGACAACCTTATGTCTGTGAAATGGAGAAATTATGAAGGTGAGAGAAACAAAAAGAGTAAAGAGTAGAGAAGAAGAAAAGAGAAGAGAAAGGAGAAAATGGGATCTTCCAAGAGTAGGCACTAAAGAAGAAGTAAGTCAAGAGGAACCATATATGAGAACCATATATGCAAGTGAATATCGGAGGTCAAAGGAAAGAGAGTCATAAAAGACGGTTGCGAAGCCAAGGACTGCTGGATATGGAAGTTAGTAAATGCTAAGGTCAGGCAGGGAAATTTCTATTAGTTAGGGTGGAGCTTCGGCAGCAAACCAACTCACAACCCATTGAGATAGTAGACCATGCACTTTTAAAAGCTAAAACACAAAAACAAAAGAAGACGCTCCTGGTGCAGTAGCCTCAATAAATGATGCTATAGTCACCCCATCATCACCAAAAGGAACATTACTCACAAAAATATATGCTGGAATAATATATACATGTACTCTAGCTATAAGGTGCAGGGGAATATAAGCTGTTCCCTTCAACAGACAGGTAGGTCTCTCTCCAGCAATTCTTCTGGCCGCTCATCCAAAACTCCACCAACAGAGCAACATATATATATACAGAAAACAAAAGAAAGACACAGGGACGTCAATAGTGCCTTATCACTATGCAACAATAGGAAAATGAAAATAAAGTCCACTCACGTTTAGATGTGGCTGCTCCACTGGTTCCTCCATGTGTAAAAAAATATGACTAATTTATTAAGTAGATACAAAAGTTCAAAACATCACCACTACTATGCGTTTCACAGGCATACACCCTGTTTTGTCAAGTAAATGGCCTAGTCAGGGTCATATTTTTTTACGCAGCGTATTTATTGTAGAACCAGTGGAGTAGAGACATGGAGAACCTAAACAGAGATGGATTCATTTCTCTGTTTGCCAGCATACCTGCTTCGGGGCATAAGCCCGTTCAGCAGCCACATCTAAGCATGACTGGATTTTATACCCTTCATTTTCATATTGTTGCATAGTGATAAGGCACCATTGGCACTTCTGGTGTTTCTTTTGTTTTCTATATACTTTTAAAAGATACCATCGATTTGTGGATATCCCAAAATGAACAAATGAACTGGTCATTTGCATTTCTGCCCCAAAGCACATTTACTATTAAATCGGCTGTGGCAGAACAAAAAAAAAGCTCACATTTTGGTACGTTTTGAGCCATAGCCCAATACAAACACAGGCAAATTTAATCTGTTTAATCTGTTTAAGACTGGTTTTTATATGGCCAGTTCCTGTTCAAAAATGTTCTCACGCTACCATTGGCTGGGATGTGGGGTTACGCAGGGCACAAAATGTGCCCTACAGTAACTATACCTCCCAGCCAATCAGCTTCTAGCTGGAGGGATCACAAATACTCATTTCATTATCCCACCAGCTAGCCAAGTAGCCATGGAGGGATGATGAAATGTGCATTTGTGACCCCTCTATCTCAAAGCTGATTGGCTGGGAGGTATAATTACTGCAGAGCATGTTTGGTGCCCTGAGAAACCCCACAGCCAAACCAATGGTAGCATGGGAACATTTTTACATAGCAACTTAGTTGATGAGGTTGAAAAAAGACATGCTTCCATCAAGTCCAGCCAGTGCTAAATAATCCATGTTGATCCAGAAGAAGCCCCAAAAAATCCCTTTGTAGCCATTTCCAATAAAGCCCAGATAGTTACCTGGATCAACAACCTATCTGCACTGAAGCTAACTGTCATAATTCTCAATATTTTTCTATGCTAGATAGGTATCCATTACTTTTTTGAAAGCAGTTACAGTATCTGCAAGCATAACATCCTGAGGCAAAGAATTCTATAGCTTTACCATTCTTACTGTAAAAAATCCCTGCATTTGTTTTAGTCTAAAGCACCTTTCCTATAGACTTAATGGATGACCCCTCGTTCTTAGTTCAGCTCTTTTAGTAAATAATCATTGGAGAGTTCTTTGTATTGACCTTAGATATATTTGAAAATGTTAATCATATCTCCCTTTAGACTTCTCTTCTCTAATGTAAACAAACCCAGTTTGACTAGTCTCTCTTTATAACTCAGATCCTCCAATCCCTTTATCAGTTTTGTTGAATGTCTCTGAACATTTTCCAATTCAACAATGTCTTTTTTTTTAAGAACTGGTGCCCAAAATTGTACTCCATATTCTAGATGAGGCCTTACCAAGAATTTATATAGGTGTAGAATTATATTAGCATCTTGTGCATCTATGCCTTTTTTATACAGGATAGTACCTTATTTGCTTTTGCAGCAACTGAGTGACTCTGCACACTGCTGTGAAGTCTGTTGTCTATCAATACTCCTTTTGAATAGGGACTGGCCATATAAAAGCCAGTCTCTGTTCAAATTTGCCTCAGTTTGGATCAGGCAATGGCCCGGAAGGTACAGTAATATGAACTTTTTATTCTTCCGCAGCCAGTGGCAGCAGATGTAATACTTATTCTTCTTTTAAAGGGGCAAAACAACTTTACAGATGAAGACAGAAGAAGTCAGATGAAGAAAAAGAAGAAGCTTACAGGTAAGCGTTGAATGTTAATGGAAAGGTGTTAGCTTTAAGGGGATTAATCCTGTGAGTGCCAGAGGGGTATGCAGTGCTCTGCAATGCATTTCATGCCCCACTGGCACTCAAAGGGTTACTTTTTTTCCTTTTCACTCATGTTTTTGGTACTTTGGATGTACTGATATGGGGCTTAGGGCCCTGTTTCAATACATCCACAGGTCACTGTTGTAGGCATCCCTAGCTATGCATGCATTTTTTTTCACACTTCACCTACACGTCAGTGTAGGCACAAATTTTAGGTGATTAAAGTGAGTCCCTAAATGCGTGCTACTAGTCACCGCATGTAATAGAACTGCAAATTCATCAACTTTGTCATCGATCCCAGTCGCCACAAATTTAGCCCCCATTGTGCATTTTTATCATTCGGTAGTGTATAACAGTGCACAAAATAGAATACCTAGTTTACTTTTCCTAATGGAGGAAATTGATTTGAGGCCAGTGACTGAGAGATCAGAGATAGTGAAATAATTTTTAAAAAGATAGCATACATTAAAAGGTACACAAAATTTTGCAGTGATTGTGTTACATTGTATCACTGTCCTGCTGTGAGGGTCAGTTGACCAGAAAGATTTCCTGAAACAGAAATCCAGGGTGCTTACTGTCAGGGACATAACAAAATATGTACATAAAAATGAACAGAAGAAAGAAAATAATAATTAAAAAGTATAGACAATTTGTCTTCACATATTATATGTAAAGTCAAAATAAAAGGTTGCTATTGCTTTAATTTCTTAATAGAATGAGTATCCTTATGTCGGATTCCTTCATACACTAGTCAGACCCAGCCAGCTTGAACACAGGCTTCTCCACCTAGTTCGTCATAACTTTATTTTACTGAATGAGTACATTAAAAATTAAAGAAGAATTAATATTTTATAAAAACGTAGTTGATTTTGAAAGAGCATTCATAATCACCCTTATTTTATGTTAGCCATGCTTTACTTTAAATAATAGGTGATGACATATTTAGATGTATTCAGTTGGCAGTGTATGCCAACAGTTCTGGCTGGAGTACCATCCAGGTCCATTCCCCACTGCTTCTCCCTCCCGTCATCCACTCCCATTCAACAAATACTGCTAATGTACATACATTGTCAACAAACAAAGCTAAATATCTCATTAATTGTTGTTTTATATAAAAATGGCTAACATGATATTCAGGTGATTTTGAAAGTGATTTTAAAATCACCTAGTTTGTTGTAAAGCTTTGGTATGCCTTGTGTCCATCCCTATGAAAATCAGATCCCACCAGAAGAGGGCTGGCAACATGTGGCCCGTGGGGCAAATGCAATCAAATGGCCCATTTCTACTATGGCTCAAGCCCACTGTCCCAGTCCACTCATTTTGTTAATTTTAAAATTGGCATTAATGTTGTGAAGGCAAGTGATACATACAGTTGAAAAAAGGCTACACTACAGAGCTTACAATTGAACTAAAGCTATAATAGTAATACCACAGAGCTTACAAAGAAAATTGGTTATGCTAGCAGTGTAGCTCCATTTGGATTGTAGCTCTGTGGCATCATTTGTGTAGCTTCATTTCACTTGTAAGTTCTGTGGTATCACTAGTGTAGCTCCATTTACAACAGCAAGCGAGAGATTGAGAGAGTCAGTCGCCCACCGGCCCAGACATATGACCGGCCCAGGGGGCAATTGCCCCCCAGGCCAACCCTCCCCTGGATCCCGCCCAGAAAGCTTCTTTAGTTCACATCAGTTGTCAGCTGTGAGGATATATGAACAGTCTGAATAAGATAACTATTTTGAGAAACTAAGGCTGATTATGATCTCACATAATAAAAGCTCCATAAACCAATAGTGGGTGTTTGCTGCAGGGATATTGGGATTGTGATGTCTAAATCCAAAATACTGCATGGTGGATAGAACCAGCATGGCTGATGCACCCCTCAAGATTAGGTACTGTAAAAGTTGCCCACTTTTCCTTTCGGGAAATCTGGCCATGTGTGCATGTGTGAGCATGCAAGCATACTAACTCCCCCTTGCTCACTCAGAAATAAAGATGTACAAGACAATTCTGTAATTCTTAGATTCCTTCGTATATTGATTTTTATAAATTGAGAAAAGTTTCTCAAAACCAATGTTTAATAAAATATTTTACACACTGTTTTAACGAATACTACAGCAAGAAAAGTAGTCACATTGCAGAAGAAACAATAAACAGAGCTGCTTTGCATATAAACATAAACAGGTTCCTATATGGGTTATATTTGTGTGGACAAGGTAGGATAACTACTGGAGTGGATTACTTGTACTTTTGTAGCCAAGGCAGGAGAATGTTTGGAGTAAATTATTACTCTTGTGGACAAACAGCACAACTGTTGAAGTGGATTACTACTCTTGTGAACACAGCTGGAGATTCCTGGAGCAGGATACTACTCATGTGGTCAAGTTAGGAGAATTACAGGAATGAATTACTATTCATGGTGGTAAAGAAGGAGAGTTGCTGGAGTGGGTCACTTACCATATGGACAAGATAGGATAAATTCTCGAGCTGGCTTCTACCTATGGACAAGAAGACCTGCTGTAGCAGGTTACTGCTGATGTGGATAAGGCTTTTGATCTGCTGGGTTTGATTTCTGTTGGTGTGAATAAAGTAGGTGAACTGATGCAGCAGGTAACTACTTATGTGGACAAGGGAGGGTGACTGCTGGAGAAGATTACTACTCATGAGAACAAAGTAGGAGAACTGCTGGAACAGGTTACTACTCATTTGGTCATGGCAGAAGAATTGGATAACTTCTGGTGTGAGCTACAACTTGTGGACAAGGCAGGAAAACATCCAGAGTAAATTACTCCTTATATGGTCAAGGCAGGAGAACTGATGGGGCAGGTTACTTCTCATGTGGACAAGGTAGCAGAATCAGTGAAACAGATGACTATTCATATGGATAGGGGTGGGCAAAAAGTCAGAAAAATTGCCTGTGTGACTTTTCTCAAAAAACCAATGACTTTTTACTTTTTTTTCGCAAATGTTTTCTCCTCTTTATTTTTTTCTCCTATGGTTCCTATGAAACACAATATTACTTCTTCTGAGGGCCGTAATGAAGAAATAAATTGCTGAAAATACTCCAGCAGAGTGCACACACATGACATCAGTTCTTTAAAGCCTTAGTTTTCAACAAAAGAAAAGGGCAGCATGTCAACTGCCAACATTTTGGCAAGTTTACTATTCCATTGGCATACTTTTGCATTTTGTTTGTGCAGGAACTTAGTAAGGGATGGCAGTACATATAGAAGAACTGTGTAATTTTACTGCTTTAACGCCATCACCTGTGGAGGTGGTTGGGGTGGTGGCAGTATGTATAGACACTCCCTTCCTCTCCCCCAGAGTGCCCCAGACTCCCCTAATACAGAGAACAAATATTGTGACTAAAAGACTCCCTAAACTAAGCTTTAACTCCACTTTATCTGCCTATCTTCTCTAGCTCTATATTTGCCTATCTTCTCAAGTGCTGCTTTCTCCTCTCATAAACACAGAATAGCATGCTGTGAGAACCTAATACTCTTTTATATGCCTGCATGTGTTGGGGAGAAATTCAGTCTTCCCATTGATTTCAATGCAATGAGCTAGGCAAAAAAAATGTGAAAACTGTGCTATTTGCTGCAAATTTCCCACTAGGAGGAAAGTGTCTTTTTTTTTTTGCCTGTTTCAGTGTAGAGGCAAAAACTTTCACTCATCCCAACATATAGGCAAAACAAGAGAACTGATAGCGTAGATTATGATTTATCGTGGACATGGTAGAAGAACTGATGGCATAGATTATTAAAGTGGGCACACCAAGAGAACTGTTATATTGGGTCTCTATTAAGTAAGAGAGCTGTTGGAGCAGATTGCTAATCATGTGGACAAGGTAGGAGAACTGCTAGTGTGTATTCCTACTGTAGACAGCTTAGCACCCTTTCTCTCTAGCCACTTGTATTGTGTTTCACTTCCTGGAAACATCACGTTTTTGACACGAAAACACAAAGTACATGTAAGTAAAGGGGCGAAACATTTGTAGTTATTGAGAAAAATAGCTAAAATGTTTTGGCAATAGGCAAAAATGGCTAAGATTTTTTAAGGTAGATTTTCCCACGAAAAAAGCGAACAACCACATGGTTTTCACTGATTTGTTCACTGGAACACTATGGGACCTTTTGCAAACCCCCTCCCCAACCCCAACTAGCATTTAATGCAGGGCTAGTCAATTGCTGGACCTCCAGCTACTACAATTACCATCATTCATGAAGTAAGTTGTAGTTATCAAGAGTAGGAGGTTCAATAACTGACTACCCCTGACCTAAAGGGTTAAACAAAGTTGTGGACTACCTCTACTTTTATTCTGTCGTTATATATGCTCTCCACAGGATTTAGATAACATGTCATTTGCATATTTTACCTATGTTATACTCATACAATATGAGATGTACTATGCTTGATATAGATCAAGATGCGGTATTATATCGGTATGCAACTGAACACTTGCAAAATTTGGTGTGACTGTACATTTAATGTTAACAACCTTCATGTGTAACATTTACTATGTTTCCATTTTGCTTGTGTATTATTTTTGTTTCTGTAATGCTTCTGATATCAATAAAGAATCTTTCAATTAAAAAAAAAAAAAAAAAAAAAAAAGTTGTGGAAGGAAACAGAAACACAGGTAGCCAAAACATTATCTGGTATTTAAACCCTTGAGTGCCAAAGGGGTGCTCAAGGCAATGCAAAGCACTCAAAGGGTTAAGAAGCACTAAAGAATCAGGTATCCAGTTTCTCAGTGCATGAGATTGTTATAATTTAATATGTTTCGGATGAGTTTCAGTCAGGACTAGAGATCATCACAACCAATTAAATGGTATTAAATTCAGGAAGATAATAAATCTTCCTGCCCTTACTTTGCTTAAAGGGATAGTAATGTTTAGAAAATAGAGCAGCTAAGATCGTTTCCTGTACTGAACAATCCTGATGTCTGATTCTCTCAAAGTTCATAACGTGATAGTTATGCAGCAATCGTATGACGAATATTACCCCTCCCGCCTCTTTTCCTAAGCCCAGTCAGCTGTCTGTCACTGTCATCTAATATATTTAGCTCTTTATTCTTTTTATATATTTTTTATTTTTCTATTTTTTTTTATTTTATTTAAGTTTTTTAAGTTGTCCACCCTGTTGTCTTATCACAGTCTGTCAAAATAAAAAATTATACCGAAAAACAAAATCAACACTGTCTTTCCCCAGACTTCCCCACCCAGCACAAGGACAATAATAGCAAGATCAGAAAGCAAATAGGTCCCTAGCTGCCTATGTCTTGGAATATTTGGGGTCAACCTCCTTCCTCTCTTCTTATCCCCAGAGTACCCCACTGACTCTCCTAACAGAACAAATGTCCTACCTGAAATATTTACTAAACTTCAATTCCCCTATCTCCTCTAGCTCAAACAAAGTGCTGCTCTCTCCTCTCACAAACACGGGATGGTTGCTGTGAGAGCCTGACACCCTTTTATATGGCTGTAGAAACCTTTTGTGTGGTGGAGAAATATTGTTCTTCCCAATGATTTCAATGGGCGAAAAAGGCAGGAAAAAGTGGAAAAATTGCACTTTTCACTGGCAATTATTCACCAAAAGGAACGTGCCATCATTGGGCGATTTCAGTTTGAGGCGAAATTTTCAGCCATCCCTAGATTTAACCCCTAGGATGCTAGAAATGTCACTGAGTTAGAGCACTCAGGACAGTAATTCTTTGAGTATCAGAAGAATCCAATGCATAGCAACGTAATGCACTGGATATCTTTCTGGAACACTAAGGATTAAAAGCTCCATTTCACTCAGTAGGACATTTCAGAATGTTTCTTCCACATGATGTTTGCTCAAGAATTGATCCAGTTCTTCTTAGTACAAAGTCAGCCACAATGAGCTGTTATTAACTAATGCTGCATTAGTCTCAGTGCACCAATAACCACTATAGGCTTCATGGTAACTACCCAATGTACAAACAGACAAGCCTAACTAATGCTGCATTAGTCTCAGTGCACCAATAACCACTATAGGCTTCATGGTAACTACCCAATGTACAGACAGACAAGCCTAACTAATGCTGCATTAGTCTCAGTGCACTAATAACCACTATAGGCTTCATGGCAGCTACCCAATGTACAGACAGACAAGCCTAACTAATGCTGCATTAGTCTCAGTGCACCAATAACCACTACAGGCTTCATGGTAACCACCCAATGTACAGACAGACAAGCCTAACTAATGCTGCATTAGTCTCAGTGCACTAATAACCACTACAGGCTTCATGTTAACTACCCAATGTACAGGTTTGGCTATACAACTCAGAAGCCCTTAGGAAAGGCATCCTTAGCCTAGACACACAAGCCCAAAAATGTCTTCATTTTTCAGAATGTTGAGCATATGTAATAGTAGTGCTCCGCTATGTTCATAGGCTGTAAAGCGGACTAGTTACAGTGTAATATAATGTAAAAGATGATCCCTTTCTCCCCTTTCCATGTTCAGAAGCCACCTCCCCTCAGATCTGAAGTCCAGACCAGTGGTTCTTAACTCCTGTCCTCGGGACCCACTAACAGGCCAGGATTTGACGATTTCCTTGCTAAAGCACAGGTGAGTTAATCAATGTGAATGAGCCTCTGATCACCACACCTGTGCACTAGCAGAGAAATCCCTACGTCCTGGCCTGTTAGTGGGTCCTGAGTGTAGGAGTTGAGAACCACTCCTTGTTCAGTATAAGGAAAAACCTGCCCTTCTTGATGAAAGAGCATGTTTTTTTTCCTAATACTGCGTGAAGATTGTCCGTCATTGTGATCCTCCATTGGACCTGAGTCATAAATCATTACGTAAGGGAAAGGGGTGGATCATCTTTAACATTATATTACACTGGAACTATTACATTTTTGCAGCATATGAACATCACACAACACTACTGTTACACATGCTCAGTGTTCTGGGATATGTGTAATCTGAAACATTACTATCCCTTTAATCTGTCGAGAAGATAATAATGACCAGTATGCATAAACTCTCAGTGAACTGATTCTCTAAAGTTAATCTTTAATTAGTACTGAATGTCTATATATGTGAACATGTTTTTTATGGCCAGACTCCAAGACCCCAACTTCTCCCCCTGTTCTTCCTTTATTCCTACATCTTCTTTAATGTTATAAACTATACCACAGAAGACAAACAGCCCAGTGATTGCAAGGGACTTTTAGCCATTGAATGGTAGAGAGGTATCTCCAGTGTATTGCTCCCTATTACATTCACAACATGGTAGAGACCCCTCTAACATTCAAATGGTTAAAAGTCCCATTTAACTCTTTGACTGCCAGAGATGTATCCAATGCATTACAACACAGTGAGTTTGGGTATCTCTCTGACACTCAAGGTTTCTGTTTGTCCTTACTGTGCTGTTTTTTTTTTAAACCCCAGAATTGCTCCACTGTTGTATATATGACTATAAATATCATATCATTAAAGGGATAGTAAAGTCTGTTTTTATGAAAATCTAATATTGTAGCTATTACAATAAAAAACAAACTGATATAGCTCCATCTCTCAAACCTTTATGGTTTGAGAGCTATACGAACATAAAGTTCCTCCCTCCCTTCCTCTGACATGACCTGTAAAGCCGATTGCAGGATATCCTGGTCCCAGGACCAGACGGAGGCTCTTCAGCAGAGCCGAAATAGAAGGATCTACAAACAAATACTTAATTGTATCGGTCTACAAAGTGTGTCTGCAAACCAGGCACACTTTGTAGACCGTTCCAATAAAGTATTTTTTTAGATAGCGCTATTTCTGCTCTGCTGAACAGCCTCTGTCTGGTTGCACAAGCAGAATCTCCTGCTGACAGTTTTACAGGTCACATCAGAGAAAGGGGATGGAGGAACTTTATCTTTGTATATCTCTCAAACCATAAAGGTCTGAGAGGTGGAACTTATATTGGTTAGTTTATTATTGTAATAGCTACAATATTAGATTTTCATAAAAACAGACTTTACTATCCCTCTATGTGATCTTTAAATGAGACCTAATACTTCTGAATAATGATACCTATCACATTACTATATCCAGAAAATCATAATGGCCCATGTGAATTTTGTTATAGTGTCTTTATTGAAGACAAAACATCCTCATTCAACCCAAGATATAAAAACACCAGAGCAAAATTCACAGGGTCAATGAAGGATTTTCTGGTAATAAGTTAAGTGGTAGGAAATTATTAGGAGGTGTTAATTATCCTTTACGATATGTGTTTATATCTTAGAGAGAACAGATGCATTTCACTGATGACACTCAAGAAGTCTGAAATGTACATCGGGTTTTAGATGTATATCTGGAGTTGCTTCTTTTATTCATAGGGGAATAGTCTGTCACTTGTTGTCTGGAGTTTCATTTCTGGCAGGATCAGTACGATGTGCTGCAGGATATTTCTTCTTTGTGTATGGCACCTGTGACCTATAATAGATTGTCCCCGGACCAGAAAATGTCCTAAAGAGGTCAGTTTCTCAACAGCAGATCCTCAAATACCACTAATGGGGCAGGTTTCCAGGATCTCCCTGCCAGTGTATTGTTGAACTGATCGGTATGAAATATACACTAATTACACATGTGCTCAAGCAAAAGAATCTAAAAAAAATGCTCTGTTAGGGGTACTTGTGGACTGCTGTTGAGTAAAAGGCAATACCACCGCATTCTCTTGATTTGTTTAATTGAAAATCTTGACAGGAAATGTACAAGACAATATTTCTGGCCTTCCCAGCCCTTTCTCAAGAACACTGTGGTACTGGACTTCTCATAATGAAGGAGCGGATTGTCCCCTAGCCACATGCACCTCTTTCATGTTTGGTGAGTGGTGTGGTGAGTGTTGTCCTCTGATCTTTGATTCATGGGTCACTGTACTAGGTGAATTATGAACAATTTTCATGAAATACAAAAATACATTCAAGAAAGGAAGGCACTCCAGGTTTACATAGTGAAAAGGGTAGTAGATGTATTAACATGTAACTTACAGGACAAAATTTCGACTCCTGAGTGGAGCCTTTGTCAAAACTAAATGCAGTGCGGCATCCTGTGCTTAAATAACCTTTGTAGATGGGCAAGTGTCCTTTAAAACATTTACCAGGCTGGCTGAATGTGAGATTGAACAATCTCAGACACACAGAACAGTCACAAACCCCAATATCCCTAAAGAAGAAATGGCTTCTATACAATCATTATGAATAAACCCTAACAGTGTTATCAGAGGTGCTGATAAATCAGGTGCCATAATGAATCTTGATTATACTGATTAAAGGGATTATGTTTTACATCAAATAATGGAACATAACCAGGAATGTGTGAAAGTCCATTTATTTTCCCACCGGAATTGTCACAGAAAACCAGCAATTTGACTCTCTTTCTGCAAAAAATGTGTTAAATGTTTTGAATACGTTTGTCAGTTCCCGTGTGGGGGTGTTAGACTCACCATGAGTGTTTCTGGCTATGTCAGTGCAGTGGGACAAGGCTTAACAAGTATGCTTGGTTCTGTGGCTACCTGTGTAGTGGGACAAGGCTGGTAGGTCAGTATGTTTGATTCCATCACTACCGTGGGAGAAGGCTGGGGGAGGTTAGTGTGTGTGGTTCTGCTGCTACAGTGAGACAAGGCTGGGGGAAATTACAGTTTGTGGTTCTGTGGCTACCATGGAACAAGACTGCGGGTCACAGCAGTGGTGGACAAGTGAGGCTGACAGTGATTGATGGGAGTTGTAGTCTGGGGGGCCCGCTTATTGCTCATCCCTGGTACCAGACAGTGAGACAAGGCTGGGTGGTCATCATGTGATTCTGTGACTACCATGGGGCAAGGCTGGGGGCATTAGTATATGTGGTTCTATGACTACCAGTGCAGTGGATTACAACTGGGGGTTGGTATTTGTGGCTACTGTAAGACAAGGTTGGGGGTGAGAATGTGGGAGAAGGCTGGAATTCAGTATGTGTGGTTCTCAAGCAGTGGAACAAGGCTGGGGGTCATGGCAGAAAGAAACAGGAAAACTTCCACCTTGTTTTTTTGGAGTAACAGTTTTCACCAATCCCCAGGATTGACCTTACCTTAGAGGACAATGGGGTCTATTTCCACTCCCCATCAATAGCTCTGCAGTCCCTCCTCTCACGGACATCTTCCTAGCGCTTTCAGTTTCCACTAGGATCCGATATGTTCACAGTTCTACAGATGCACTCATGCAATGTAGGGGATGTTACTCACTGTCTCACATGCCTATCATGCTCCCTAGTATTAAGGATCCAAACTTAAGAGAAATTGCATGACTGCAGACACGTATGTGCTTGGAGGTATATGTGGAGATATTATTCAATGTCCCTACAGGCCTGTCTATGCTCTATGCCAGGACTAAGGGAATATAGACAGGACTGAAAGTTAAAAAACAATATCTCTAGAAGGTCACACTTTGCATGTGTATTTCTATCATGTTCTCTGTTCTTTTTGGATTCTTAACATGTCCAAGGTAATAAAAAAGGCAAAATAGGGGATGGATCCAGGAAACACCTTAAGAGTGGATTCACCAATGTGCCCTAATTCCACTCCACTGTTAAGCACTGAATATACTCGTGCAGTGGGCAGTCATTTCAAGGTCAGATCAGGCAAAGTTCTGGGGGCTCAATGCCTCCTTTCATCAGGCATAAGTCAAATCTCCCACCATTTGGCATTTGAAAAGGCCAGAGAGACCCAGGGAATGCAACATCAAAGTCATTAGTATCTGAGCTTATGTCTGATGAAGTATTGTATTGTGCCCCTTGAAATGTTGCATTTTGCTGTAAATAAACTCCTAGCAGGTCCTGGATGTTTGCACAGATCCATAGTGGGCTGTCCATCTTTTCTTCTATTATACTATTACTCAAATAGGAGACTGTAAGATTTTCTGCATTGGTTGGAAAGACTGAGATAAAACGTCCAGAAACAAGAAATTGTGCTATTTTGCAATTTTATTCTGTTGTAGAACCCAAAGGGTTCAGATTTCTGATAGTTTTATCTCCTGTTGCACTCACGTTATTTAACGTTAATAATTCAATTTTCTTCTTTTCTTGCTTCCAATGTCTTCATTGTGTTCTTTTATTATAGTACTATCGTTATCTGCACACTGCACACTCATACATCTATTACAGAACATTCAGTGACGATCTCCACCAGCTAAAAATTATTGGAGCTGCCACTGATTGTGGAATAGACTTGCAGAGACTCTCCACCCAGCGTGAACTCAGTATTACCAGGCAGAGAGCACAGCAAAAAGTTGAAGTAAAGGGGTAGGACCTGACATGGAGGAATCGGAGTGGAATGGGAATGGACATGGCACAGGGGTTAGAGGGGGATTGGTGGTGACACACAAGGTTGTGTGGCCCACCTATGACACAGGGAATGTGATGAGGCAGAGAGCTCAGCAAAAAGTGGAAGTAAAGGGGTTGGACCTGATGAAGGGTGTTTGGAGTGAAATGGGAATGGACATGACACAGGAGTTGGAGGGGGATTGGTGGTGCAACAGAAGGTTGTGTGGATCAGGCATGACACAGGGAATGTGGTGAGGCAGACAGCACAGCAAAAAGTGGAAGTAAAGGAGTTGGACCTGACACAGGGGGGTTGGAGTGAAAGGGGAATGGACATGACACAGGGGTTGGAGGGGGATTGATGGTGACACAGAAGGTTGTGTGGACCAGGCATAACACAGGGATGTGGTGAGGCAGAGAGCACAGCAAAAAGTGGAAGTAAAGGGGTTGGACCTGACACAGGGGGTTTGGAGTGGAAGGGGAATGGACATGACACAGGGGTTGGAGGGGATTGGTGGTGACAGAGAAGGTTGTGTGGCCCAAGTATGACACAGGGAATGTGGTGAGGCAGAGAGCACAGCAAAAAGTGGAAGTATAGGGGTTGGGCCTGACACAGGGGGCTTGGGATGGAAGGGGAATGGACATGACACAGGGTTTGGAGGGAGATTGGCGGTGACACAGAACATTGTGTGGCCCAAGCATGGCACAGGGAATGTGATGAGGACCAGGTATGACACAGGTGTGGGGGGGGCATGACACAGTGGAGGTGGTGGGAACTAGATTTGACACAGGGGAGCATGACACAGGGGAGGTGGTGTGAACTAGGTATGACACAGGGTAGGCGGAGGGCATGACAGAGATTTTAACAAAATTGCCACCACCAGTCAAGTCTGTAGAGTGATTTTAAAGGCAAAAAGTTGAAGACAATTCAAGTGGTCAAAATCTCCATTCAAATTAATGGGAATATGTTAGATTTTTATAGTGCAGCTGGTTGTCCCAGAATTGCCCATTTCTTAATACATCAGTCTCATTGTGTATTCCGGTAAATGAGCGCATATATTAGTTTCTGTGTCTGTGTATGTAAATGTACCTCCAGCTGTATTTCTGTGCTTTTAAATACACAAGTGTGACATCTCAAGCATTTGTGATTACTTTTGGCACCTTAGGTGCTAGAAAAATCTTCCATGCATTGCAAATCAGTGTGTGGGAGACCTCACTACAAAGCAAGGAGTTAATAAATCAGTAGAAAGGCAAGTCTTCTGAACTAGGAAATATTAATTTCTTATATCGTTAGTTACATTGCACAGAGGGAATACAACATTTACAATGTGAATGTAATTTAATATATAAGATTTTCCATACGTGGGTGTCTGTAATTTTTACATTGTCTGCTCTCATTATAGAGTCAAATAAATTCAGCTCTTCACAGGAGAAATCTATTTTAAGCATGGATAAAAGGTGTTAAAACAATTGTTAAACATTGTTCTCCATCTGTCCATATGCATCATCTTGCATCTTGCCTTTTGCACTGAAAGTTTAGCAAGATGTAGGTGTTAAAGAGGTTTTATTTGTGTCATTTTCAGTTATTTGTAAGATATTGATGAGATTTAACTTCCTAGGCTCCTGGGTCCTGCTCTGTTGTAGGACCATTGTCTGGCTGTGCCTTGAAGTCCATCTCCTGGTAGCCCTGTACTTATAGTGCAAAACATTGTTTCAGGATCTATAACTTATTCCTTCAAATTCTGGATACTTAAATTAGAACTAACATATTATAATAATAAAATCAAAATCACCTATATGTTATTTTAGTAATTTTTATTTAAAAATCCCTTACAAACATGGCCCCAAGTAATTACCCATCTGGCAACTAGCTGCTCAGTAGCACTAGTCACCAGAATTATTACAGCGTTAATGAGAATTATACCTCCCGGACTGACAGGCAGGAAACAGAGCAGACATCTTTCCATAGTGACGTCTGCGCACCTGTGCTGTCAGTCCCAGCCTGCTCTAGGAGGAGTTGTTAGGAGCCGTTTGACTCCAAAAGGGACTGACAGCGCAGGCGCCCAGATGTCACTATGGAAAGATGTCTACGCTGTTTCCTGCCTGTCAGTCCGGGAGCAGTGTATAATTTTAATTAATGCTGTAATAATTCTGGCGACTAGCGCTACTGAGCAGCTAGTCACCAGATGGGTAATTATTTGGGGTTTGTTTGTAAAGGGTGGTAGTTCTGCTTTAATACAGTACTTTGGAGATATTTGTCTTATTTGTTGATTTATTAAGATAAGCTAATACTGTAGGAAGTGACAAGTGGGAGAGAGAGAACAGTGTGGAATTCTAATATCTGGCTGGCATGTCAGTGAATACTGTGTAATTTGCATAACATGACCAAATGATCTAATAAATTATTGTTTTACATTTCAAATGGATAACATAAATATGTGATTTTCAAAGTTCTTAAGTGGTAGCTGGGTGTTAGTTCCATGTTGTAGCCCTCTACCCATTATTGGTCTACAATTCCCATAATCCTCAGCCAGGTGAGGATGGTAGAGAAGGAGTAAATCTGACCCATCCACAAAAATTGTCCCTGTGAAAACTGATGACTCTTATTAAAGTGGATAAAGATAAGCTGTGTATCAGAGTAACAAATATAGTAAGGGAGAAATGAGGAAGGATATGATATTTTTCTTCTCCTGACCAAAATCTGGCAAAGCAGTTCAATATATGAAGAATATGGACTGTTCACCCTAAACACTTAAGGGCAAGGCTGCTTTAACCAATGGGCAAAAGTGGGCATTTGCACAGAGCTCACCATCAAGAGGGGGGCCACCAACAGAGGCCCCATTATACACTAGAGTAGGAAGCAGGGACAGGGACAGGCAGTGACACAACGGAGGCCCCCACATCACAGGTGGGCCTTGTGAAGTTTCTTCTAACTCACTGAGATGTGGGATCATGCAGAGAAGCAGGGTCACTTTCTTATCCATCCAATAAGACTCACAGTTCAGTTCTCCTTGGAGCAGCAGATGCTGGCTTCTTTTAAGAAAGGCATGGGGGAGATAGAGGATAGCTGCATGGTGATCTGTCAACTTGTCGACTGCCACATAAAGGGATAGTAATACTTAAAATGTAAAAAAAAATATATGTTGTAGGGTTTATCTCCCTGAGTAAAACAAGGATACTCCCACTGCTGAGAGATATTTTATTAAAAAATTATAACAGCTCAAACTTTTTTAGGTGCAATATCACAGTGGCCTGAAAATTTACCGTGGCACTGTTGCTACACCATCCTATGGAGATTTATGGTCTACAGACCAAAGCAGTCCATAGGATGGTGTAGCAACAGCACAACTCTAAATTTTCAGGCCACTGTGATATTGCACCTAAAAAAAGTCAAGTTTGAGCTGTTATAGTTTTTTAATAAAATATCTCTCAGCAGTGGGAGTACCCTTGTTTTACTCAGGGGGATAAACCCTACAACATATATTATTTTACATTTTAAGTATTACTATCCTTTTAAGATTGTTGGATGCTGGACTTCCAGGACACCACATACATGCAGCTCTGTAACTCAACCACCAAACACAGGAAACAGTTCCTGAGGACAGAGCTTCCTGCTGGTCATGGTGAATGTTGGAGGGGGAATGTCCTGTGGTTGCTGAGCAACCACTCGATGCAGACTTTCCAAGCAGCCATTACCTAGAAAACCACAGGTGTGTGTTAAAAGGGGCCTACTGTCCAGTGGGACAAGACTAGGGTATCAGTGGTATTTTGCGTGATTTGTTAAAAATGTTTTTATTTATTTACTTTTACAATGGACTTTCAAGGGGGCCTGTTAGCATGAGCCTTTCTCAGGGTCCACCTGAGTTTTAAAGCTGTCCTGCTTCTCCTATGTTGCAGTTAGAATTTTTCCACTTTTATTTAGTACATCAGCCTCAATGTGAATAACCTCCAAGTCCATGGGCCGTATGTTCAAAAGGAAACTGGAAGAAATCTGGCACAAACCAACCGTGTTGATTTCACGTGAAATGGGACTTTTAACCCCTGAATACTAGCAAGGTCTCCAAGACACTGCAAAGCAATACATTGGAGTGCTAGGTAGCATTCAAGGGGTTAATAGCCACGTTTCCATGAATGAGAATTGTAGGAATTGCTATTTTCCTCTCTGATAGAGTTGGTTTGCTCGATTTCCTACAGTTTTCTTTTGAACATATGGCCCTTTAAGAATAATGTCTCTTTGAACTTTCAGCTGCAGGACACTATGGGGGTTATGCACTAAGGTGTGATAAAGAGGAGATTATTTCTCCAATGACCACTTTTCCGGTTCCTATACTATTCTATGGAGCCAATGCACTAAGATGTCTCCAGCTTTGGAGATCTTAGTGCATTGGCATAGGAACTAGAGAAGTGATATCACTGGAGTAGAAATCTCCACTTTATCATCTCTTTATCACACCATTGTGCATAACCACCTATAACTCCTATCATCCCCAACCAGCAAGACGTTGGTTGGGAAAGATGGGAATTGTAGTTCTCAAAATTGAGTCAGATTTTGAAATATGGCCGCTGCAGGAACTTCTCAGGAAGCAGGGTTGTTGAACACTGTTGGATGAAATGACACTTAGGTGCTAAGTCATATGTACAGTGTATAGGGAATGTACAATCACAGATGGAGAAGGCTAGGTCTTCAAAGTTGCAGTGTCTTAGGAAGAAATTGAGATAAGTATGGCAGCATGTTAAGGGGACAGAATAAATCAGAACCATGTTACTAATTTGTTCCCACATTACTTATTCACATAAATATATGAAATAATGTTTAATGTTGCAAAGATAATGGTAAAAGTCTAGGGGTCTGAAGTTCATCTGCCCTGATGATGTCAGTTGCTCAGATCCCACTTAAGCATCCTGGCTCATGTTTACCTACAAACAGGCCTGCCATCAGGGGTTACTGGCAATCCTTGTGTATTTAGCCCAGCCAAGCAGCGGTGCCCACTTCCCCAATCAGACACAGAAGATCCCGCAGCCCCCATGATACAGGTATGGGGGGTAGTGTCAAAACGGACCCCAGATGACCAGACTGGCCAACAAGGATTCTGGAGAAACTTCAGGGAGAAGGCATTTTAAATATATTCCGTGAGTACCATAGCAGAGAATTGGATTACACCTTTTGCTGTTCTGTCCTCCGTTTCTTGTCACTCCACATAGTAGAGTAGTTCCACTGGCTCTGTCTTTACATATACTTCTAGGTTACTGTAGAAATGTGGGGGTGCAGGAGCCTTGGCTTTATGTTTGTACATAAGATATCCGATGGCAGCGCTGTCTACAAATTTGTATTAGAGGCTTGATGTTTGGTGATCAGTAGCATGTTCAAAGGAAGAAAGTGTTGTTAGGAAGGGGGAACCAGACAAATTCAGAGGCCTCAGAAAAATGAGACTATCACAATCTATCTGTACATATGAAAGGATTTCAAATAAAAACATAAATTTAAGCAGTTGCAACAAAATTCCAATTTAACTAATAGAAGTAAATTGCAACAATACTGAATAGAACTCACCCGTATCGGTATGGGATGGCGAGTCCGGAGTTGCCCCAAACAAATCACAGCATGATTTCAGCAAACGAGAAGACACAGGTAAGGAGCCCTGCACGGACTCACCGAAGCTTCATAGACCCAAATAAACTTCTGTAAACTTAAAATCCGCTTTATTGTAATCATCTTAAAGGGATAGGAATACTTCGTTTTATCTTTATTTTATTTTGTAGGCATTAAAAAGATGTGAAGAACGATATAAGTCTTATCTCTCAAACCTTTATGGTTTGAGAGATATTCACAAGCAAAGTTTCCCCTCCCGCCCCTTTTACCTAGTGTAAGCCATCTCTTCTCAGATGTGGAATCCAGTCCATAAACCAGACAGGTAACAGCAAGGGACAATATTCTTCCTATCAGAACAATGAAAGCCCTGCCCCCCTTGACAAGCTTTTCAGCTTTTTCCCTTATCTTAATTGAAGATTGTCCCTCTCTGCAGTCTACCTGGGCACCTCCCTTCTGATCTGGCTCAGCAGTGTTACATCAGTAAAAGGGGCAGGAGGGGGATACTTTGTCATTGAATTACTCTTGAACTATAACTCTGAATTGAAATAACACTCTCCAAAGTCCAAATACTATGATGATTAATTAGAGCTGCTTTTATTATGAAACATTACTATCCCTTTAAAAGCATTCTGCCTGACATGTTTCGTGGGAAACCTCCCACTTAATCAAGCCTATGATTAAGTGGGAGGTTTCCCACGAAACATGTCAGGCGGATCATCATCATTGTTATCTGTGACATCCTTTGTTCCTCTGTGTATATTCCGAATGCTTTTAAGATGATTACAATAAAGCGGATTTTAAGTTAACAGTAGTTTATTTGGGTCTATGAAGCTTCTGTGAGTCCGTGCAGCGCTCCTTACCTGTGTCTTCTCATATGAAAGGATTGTAAGGCCACTTAGGTATGTCAATGATATGCTCTTCTATGTTGTAATTATTAAAAAGTATTTTTTATGATGTAGGTGGCCCTACAAGTACGCAATAAGCATCATGAAAACATCCATTTCTTTAATTTAGGCTTCTGTACCAAACAGACCCAGATACGAGGCTACTATGTCCCCAACCTGCTGTTATAAATAAATAAACATAGACCTTAACCCTTTATGTGCCAGAGGGGTACAGAACGTATTGCTTTGCAATGCTTTCCGTAGCCCTCTGGCACTCAAAGGGTTAAGCTTTTCATGTCCATTTGAGCACTTCAGCAGAGGTACTATTTTTAATTCAGAAGCTTCTATGGGCCATCTTAATAAAGGCAACAATTCTGGAGTAAACCAACTGCACCATGGGGGAAAAATAACAATTCCTGTTAAATTAAATTGGGCTTTTAACCCTGTGAATACCAGAAAATGTCTCCTTTGAATTGCTGAATAATGCATTGAAGACTTATCTGGTATTCAAGGGGTTAAACTTATCTATTCATATGCATGGGAATTTTAGAATTTTCATTTTGTCCCCTATAGTGCAGATGGTTTATGCCAGAATAACTCCAGTTTACTTTTATAAGTATTGGCCTAGAGGATGCACAAAATAAAAATATAGCAATTCTGGAATAAATCGACTTCCCCATAGAGGAAAGATAAACAAGTCCCAACATTCTCATTGACTTAAACAGGACTTTTAACCTTGTAAGTACTAGAGAAGAGTTCTATGTATTGTGGGGAAACTCTTGAGCTGTGAAAAGGTTAAAAATCCCATTGATATGAATCTCACGAGTTTATTTTCCCCCTAACGCCCTAAGTCTACCCCCATAGGAACACACTATAACAAACACATTTCTACTATTGTATTCTCTCACTCACTATTGATATTTGTGGTTCATAAAATTCTCCCGTTCTTTAACCCTTTGAGTACCAGAGCATACCCCTCTGGCACTCAAAAGGTTAATAGTTTTCGATAATACAACAGACGTGCCAATGGCACAATGATACAATGCTTACATAACTCACAAGAAAAAGTTATATGTCAGAAGGGCAGGAACATGCTGGGGTGATTGATACAAGGTCACAATGATTACATTACACAGTAACACTTGGAGCCCCTGACATCCCTAATTACAGAGAAGGCTTGTCTCCCAGCTGTCAGTGTTGGTACATCCATTACAACTGAACATGAGTTGATGGAATGTTTCTCTAGCTTGCTCATTCCTAATCCTGAGTCACTTGTACAGTTTTTATGATAAAGTATGAAAAATATAATTCAGGACCAATCCGTCAAGGCACATGCTTAAAGGGCAACTAACACGGAAAAAGCTAAATGTTCATGTTTATATGTTTATCTTATTTCCAAAGAGCTTTACTGGGAAATAATTACGGAAAATATACATGCAAGCAGCTGCAGTACCATAAAAAAATATGTCTTATTACATACAATTGTATTAATGAAGTACAGAAAATGAACATATCAGCAAAAGATCAGTAGTAACCTGCTCCAGAATAGATCCCTTCAGTAAGCTGTATTGAGCCTTCTGTAAGCAGTTAACTGTCCCCATGAAAATGTATGTTAATGTGTTAACCCTTTGAGTACTGGAGAGGTATCAAATACATTGCAATGCTAGTAACAGTCAATATCTGTAAGTGCAGAATAAGTGGAGTCAAGTTCCCTTTACTTTTTATTATTTATTTTTTCATATTCATTTATTGTTTTACACTTTTTCATCCCTGACAGTGAGCTCACTGAATTTCCTTTTCCAGAGACTTTTCTGTCAGGGACTGTGAAAGCATGAATAATGATACAATATAAAATTAACCCTGCAGCAGAAAAGCCTGCCTCCAAGAGCAGTGACTACTGCAGAGATATTGTTACATTATATCACTATACCTGCTTTCATAGTCACTGACAGAAAGAACTCTGGAAACAGAAATTCAGGGAGCTTACTGTTAGGACAACAAAGTGTAAACTAATAGGGGAAGATTGAACAAACAATAATGAAAAGTATAAGAATCTGACTTTACATAAGATATGCATACAAAATGTGAGATGCTTCTGAGGACGAACAAACAGCACAATGGCCTGTTCTACTTCCAGTTACCACTCAAAAGCATGACATTTTAGCTCTCTAGTGCCATTACAGAGGCCCAACAAGGGCAAAATGTATGTTTGGGGTTAGCTGGTGTTCCCTTGAAGGGGGAAATTGCCAGTCATTTTGGAACTGCATCTCCCTTTTGGACAGGATTAGTCGTATACATATGGAAATGTATCCTCTGTAATGGTCTAGAGAGCTAAAACGTGATGCTTCTGAGCTGTGACCAGCTGTAGAACAGGCAATTGTGCTATTGTTTTTGCCATCAGAAGCATCTCACATTTTCTATGTCTATTTTGAACACTCCTAGGGGGTCTCCCCAGGGCCGGATTTGTCAATAGGCAGACAAGGCACTTGCCTAGGGCGCCCGATTTTCAGGGGCGCCTGGCAATGCCATTGTCATGCCCACACAATTCCGCCCCAGGGTGCATAGTTATGCTGTGCTCACTTAAATTTATAATTATTCTCTGCTCCTATGCTCGCCAGTTGCCCTCGAGGGCGCTTGTTATAACTTGTACACAGACTGTAGTGTTCCTTCCTTTCTGATCCCGTTTGTTACCTTGTTACCTGCGGCTGTGCCTGTGCCGCCGGGGCCTCTACATGTGAGCCACTGCTGCGGCTGCATGCCGCTGCCTCAGTCTTTATTCGTCACATCGGGTCCTCCTCTGACATCGATGCTGACGTGTAGACGTAGTAGGAGCCACGCAAGCTATGCAGAAGTATATATAGAAGCCAAAGGGAAGCGGCCTATGCCCTATATTTGGAGGCTGTCGGCTGAGTGAGTTGAGCACCTCAGTAGTTCAGCTCAGAGGTGGGACAGGCAGCAGCACAGGCCAGTTGTTTCTGGATGGGTGGCAGGAGCAGCATGCAGTAGCCTCCCCAACAGCCTCAAGTGCCACATCAGGCTGGTATGTGTTGCCCACAGTTATTATTTGTGGTGCAGATGTGCTGATGTTGAATGTAGTCTTGATCAGCACACTCTAATAGTTTCACCAAAGTATCAAGAATGGGTAAAATTAAAAACAGCAATAGAGAGGGATGCTGCAAGGAATATAGAAATACTGTGGATATCAATCCATATGGCATACAAATGTAATTCATCCAACAATAAATGTACATAAATTGGATGTTAGTATTCCCATATGCTGATCCCAGTCCCATGACTGGAGAGGTGCATGTACCCACAGTAAGCAAAAAGTAAGGACAATTGCTTCTGCAGACTGCATAAAAGCACAACTACAAATATACAATTACTAATGTATTTATTATAATGATAAAGAAGTGAGGTGAAATATATACAAGAACAAACATGCAGTGAAAAATGCAGAAGAGAAAATACTTAGCACAGGTAAGTAGAAGCAAACTTAAACCTGTGATAGGTGATAAGCTTTGGGATGGCTGGCTGGTTCTTAGAGAGGGCTCTGTTGCTTGAACCTTGCTGCTACTTACCTGTGCTAAGTATTTTGTCTTCAGCATTTTTCACTACATATTTGTTCTTGTTTATAGTTCACCTCACACTTCATTATGATGAGTAAATTAGTAATTGTATATTTTATGTTGGAATTTTTTATGTGGAAGCAATTGTCCTTACTTTTTGCTTATTTGTTTACTGTGGGTACATGCATCTCCATTCATTGGATTGGGATTAGCATATGGGAATACTAACATCCAATTTATATACATTTATTGTTGGATGAATTACATTTGCATGTCATATGGGTTTATATCCACAGCATTTCTAGGTTCTGCAGCATCCCTCTCTTAGTGTTTATACATGTTTTTAATTTTACCCATTCTTGATATTTTGTGTGCCAATAAAATGATTTTGAAGATTCCATTACTCCTGAGTATGAGTGCCTTATTTGTAGAGACCTGCTGTGTGGAAGAGTGGCTTCTCTTCAGCCTTTCTCCATGTTTTGGGCATTATTATTTCAAATGTGATTTATTTTTATTGACAAATATGCTACTTGCATAAGTAGTTAAACAACATTGTTTTTTTTTTGACTTATATAATATAAAAATTGGTTTAAAAAAGGTATTCATGTGAGCATACCCCAAAAAAAGATGCACTATCTATGTGGCCATATAATTGGGTGTGACCACAAGAGGGTGTGGTTAATGGAGGGGTGTGGGTAAGTGAGAGGAGTGATTAGGGGAGGGGCAAAGGCGGAGATAGGGGCGCCGGAGGGTGTTGTGCCTAGGGGCGTCTGAGATGTAAATCCGGCACTGGGTCTCCCTAAGAGTGAAGGGTAATCTAGATGTGGACCTCTTGCTCTCAGTGCCTAGGGAATCCAACTGCACCTCCCTGATGGGCCCCAAAAAGGCTGAAACATACTTCTAGGGTTAGCTGGTGTTCCTGTGCAGAGAGGACTTGCCTGTCATTTTGGAACTGGACCGCCCTTTTGGGTGGGATTAGTCTAATATGTATGTGGAAATTTCTCTTCTGTAATGGCACTAGAGAGCTAAAACATGATGCTTCTGAGTGGTGACTAGCCATAGAACAGGGCATTGTGCTGTTTGTTCATCCTCAGAAGTCTCTCACATTTTCTATCTCAATTTTGAATACTATTAGGGGGTCTCCCTAAGAATGAAGGGAAATCCAGATGTGGACCCTTTTTGCTCTCAGTGCCTACGGAATCCAGCTGCACCTCACTGACGAGCCCCAGCAAAGCCAAAATGTAAATCTGTGGTTAGCTAGTGTTCCCGTGCAGAGGGTACTTAACCAATAATTTTGGAACTGGACCGCCCTTTTGGGAGGGATTAGTTTAATATATGTGGAACTATTTCTCCTCTGTAATGGCACTAGAGAGCTAAAATGTGATGCTTCTGAGCAGTGACTAGCCGTCCAACAGGCCATTGTGCTATTTGTTCATACTTTACATAAGATATGCACTTGTAAATTACATAATTTCATAAAGTAGGTTCACTGTCACTCTACTTCCTACTGACTCTGCCTGTAGGTGTGATGTCAGAGCAGCCAATAGGAATCAGCTGACTCTACACAGCTCACATCTCTGTGAAGGAGATGTGCAAGAGGGATCTGTACACTGTAGGCTTTGACTTTATAATACTACTGTTGCCAGAGGTTATAGAAGCAGAAATTAACTAGTAAAAGATTGAGCTTTAACCTTTTAGGAAGCGGAGGGGTGTGCAGCACATTGCTTCACTTCCTTAAAGGGAAGTAATGTTTACAAAAACAGCAGCTCCATTTAATCTTCATAGTATTTGGGCCATAGAGAGTGTTATTTCAGTACTGGCAGAGTTGTATTTCAAGAGTAATTGAATGATAAAGTATCCCCTCCCGTCTCTTTTACCTAGTATAAGCCACCTCCCCTCAGATGTGGAATCTGGTCCACAGACCAGACAGCTCACAGCAAGGGACACTCTTCTTACTGTGAGAACAATGAAAACCTTAACCCCCCTTGACAAGTTTTTCAATTTTTTCCCTTAACTAATTGAAAATTATCCCTCTCTGCGATCCATCTGGACACCACCTTTCTGTTCTGAGGTGAGCAGTGTTACATCAGTAAAAGGGGAGGGGGACACTTTATCATTCAATTATTCTTGAACTACAACTCTGACAGTATTGAAATAACACTCTCCATGGCCCCAATTCTATGAAGATTAATTGGAGCTGCTTTTATGGTGAAACATTACTATCCCTTTAAAGATTAACATTTTGTTTTCTTTCAGCATGCCATTCAAGCCCCTATGTAGCTGTGGCTGGCCTAATCCTATATAATAATTCTCTAAAACATGTGTATCGACGCAGTCATGAGCAGTAGAGACTGCCTGTGCTGCAGCTGATACAGAGCTGGACGGGCTCTGTATCAGGCACGGGCAGTCTCTACTGCGCATGATTGCCCCGCGACCGGCTGGCAGTGGCACTGTAGCTGAGTAATGGGCTCTTCAACTAGTATTCAGATAAACAACTATACATAGGAGACTAGACTTGCTGCAACTGAAAATTAAAGGGAAACATGATCTATAGGAATTCTTAACCCCTGAAGACCAGAGGGGGTGCCATTGCTTCACCATGTGTTACACACCCCCCTTGACCTCAAGGGGTTATACATGCAAACAACTGAGGCTGAAACAAAAAGAATCCTCTCATTTGCTAACTTTGAATTAGGATGTATCTGAATAGCTAGCTGAGAACCGCACGTTTCTCTTTGTCAGTATGTGAACATTATTTACCAAGTCCCACAAATAGGGAAAAACATAATGAAAATATGATATCCCCCAAATACTTTAGTAAATCTTCCTCAAAACGCCGCTTAAATCATCTGTTACTTAGAACTGTTCAGAATTTCATGGTTTTAAATACATTCGTCAACAGAGTATCTTGCCAAATGATAGGAGTATATTTTAACTTAGCTGAAGAAACCTAAACAAGTGAATTGAATATAATCTAATTGACTGAATTGTACTATCTATATTCATGCCACTATCTATATTGATTCATATGATGGAAGTAGAAAACCTCAGTGAAACTGTTTGCCAGTGATGTCTCATAATGGGAGAATATTCTTCCTGTAAGTAGTTTCATTTGGAAACCTCAGAATACATTTTAGATCAATAAAGGTTGGGCCATCTTATAGAATGAGTTACAGAGGAGGAAGATGGTTACTTTTTTTTAAAGGGATAGTAATGTTTCATAATAAAAGCAGTTCTAAATAAACATCATCGTATTTGGACCTTGGAGAGTGTTATTTCAGTTCTGTCAGAGTTGTAGTTCAAGAGTAATTAAATGACAAAATGTCCCCCTCCCGCCCCTTTTACTGATGTAATACTGCTCAGCCAGTGCAGAAGGGAGGTGCCCTTAATAATAATAATATCAAGATATTTTATCAGCAAGGATGCATTGCAGTATATAGACGTTATTATTTCCCAATTTAATGGTAATTATTTTATCTACCTTGGAAGGATGAGCGTTGACCCTGCTGGGACTAAAAATTGCAACCTAGCACTAATAAATAGTTAGAAGTAATTCACGGATGACTAAACTTTATATGAAAATCATATGTGCTATAGACTTTTTCCTACTGAGTAAAACAAGTGTACTCACACTTTTGGAAGATGCATCATTCTGAAGTTATTACAGTTTAAACTGTTGTTTTTTTAATTAACAGTGTCATCTGGTATCCAGACAGTTTACCTACAGTTTCTGTGCTGATAATAATATTTTACCAGGAAGAATACATTGAGATTGTCTCTTGTTTTCAAGTATGTTCTGGGGGCAGTGGCGTAACTATAGGGGTCGCAGGGGTCACAACCGTGACCAGGCCCGTCAATCCAGAGGCCCGGCTGCCCCCTGTGACCCCCTCCTCCTGGCACCGCAAGCTCCCTCCAGCGCTCTAGTAATGCAGAGCACTGGGAGATGACATGTATGTATGTATCTTTATTTATATAGCGCCATACATGTACACAGCGCTTAACAGAAGTTGAAATAATACAATACAAAAACGACAGAACTGGGGTTAAGAGCATTAAGGTTAAGTACAATCATTACATTATTTGTGAGGGAAAGTGCAGCAAGGGAATCATACACTAGGAAAGGGACCCTGCCCCAAGGAGCTTACAATCTAGGCTGAATTCATATTGACAAACAGAGACACTAGGAGGAGTATTATAAGTGCAGGTACAAGGTGTGGTGAAAGAAGTGCAGAAGGATTCTGATGTGACTGTCAGTGTGCAGAAGGAGGACATCGCTATTGAGATGCCTCCCTGAGCAAGTGGGTTTTGAGGAGTTGCTTGAAAGTGGTGATTGTGGATGATTGGCGAACAGTGATGGGGAGGGCATTCCAGAGTCGAGGAGCAGCCAGTGAGAAAGATTGTAGTCGAGAGATGGCTCGTGTTGTGTAGGGAGAGGACAGGAAGAACCCTTGAGAAGACCGTAGGGGACGGGAAGGGGTGTAGTGGGAGATAAGGGCAGAAATGTAAGAGGGTGCTGAAGAACAGAGTGACTTACAGGAGAGGAGGAGAATCTTGTAAGAAATACGATACTTTATAGGTAGCCAATTGAGGGATTTCAGGAGGAGATGAGATGGAAGGTATCTGGGAGCAAATGTGGTGATTCTTGCGGCTGAATTGATAACAGATTGAAGTGGAGAGAGATGAGAAGCAGGAAGACCAGAGAGTAGAATGTTGCAGTAGTCAAGTCTAGAGAGAATGAGTGCCTGAGATAGAGTTTTAGCTGTTGATAGGCAGAGGAATGGATGTATTTTTGCAATATTTTTTAGGAAGAAGTGACAAGTTCTAGTGACAGCTTGGATATGGGGGGAGAAGGTTAATTTAGAATCAAGTATGACCCCAAGACAGCGTGCTTTGGATGCTGAGTGTATAACACAGTTTCCTATTGTGATGGAGAAGGGGGTTGGTGGATGGGTTTTAGGAGGAAACACCACCAGCCCTGTCTTAGCCATATTAAGTTTAAGGTGGCGGTGGGCCATCCATGATGAAATGGCTGAGAGACATTGAATGACTCGAGACTGCACAGCTGGAGTGAGGTCAGGGACAGAGAGATAGATTAGTGTGTCATCTGCATACAGATGGTAATTAAATCCAAGAGATGAGATGAAGTCACCAAGTGAGAGTGTGTAGAGTGAAAAAAGAAGTGGTCCCAGGACTGATCCCTGAGGTACACCTACCGAGAGGTCGAGGGGAGACGAGAAAGTGTTAGAAAAAGAAACACTGAAAGTACGTTTAGAGAGATAGGAGGAAATCCATTTTAGAGGTGTGTCACGGATGCCAAGTGTATGAAGTGTGTCCAGTAGGAGTGCATGGTCAACAGTGTCGAAAGCAGCAGATAGATCTAGTAGGATTAGTATACTAAAGTGTCCTTTGTCCCTTGCTGTGTGTAGATCATTTGTGATTTTTGTTAGAGCTGTCTCGGTAGAATAGTTGGAACGGAAACCTGACTGTAAAGGGTCGAGAAGAGAGTTCCTATTGAGAAAGGAGATCAAGCGGGAGAATACCAGGCGTTCCAAGATCTTAGATGTAAAGGGGAGGAGAGAAACCGGACGGTAATTTGAAAGGCAGGTGGGGTCGACATCATCTCCCAGTGCTCTGCATTAAAGAAGAGGACAGCGCGGGAGCACGTCGCACCAGCCCGCCTCTCCTGCCACTCCACTGGACCACCAGGGATTGGGAGGTAGGAAATGGAGGCATTGTGGAGGGCCTGGGGGCCAATGTGTTCGGGGGGCCCATGGCACTTCTTGCACCAGGGCCCGGACCATTCTAGTTACGCCTCTGTCTGGGGGTATAGATATTATTACCCAATTTAATAGTACTCATTTTATCTACCTTGGAAGGATGGAATGCTGAGTTGACCCGGCTGGGACTAAAACCTATGACCTTGCAGTTTGAGGAGATTCTATGTGACCTTGCGGTTTGAACAGATTTTAGAGCTGGTTCCTTAACCAACTGAGCCATCTCACCAGCTGATCAGACATTTATTCTAGTAAAAAGGAGCTGTCACCCTAACTCAAGTTGATTGACAGATACTAACATTCCACACTGCTCTCTCACCCACCTTCCACCCTGCGCTCCTTGCCAGCCAGTACTAGCTCATTTATGTACAATGACAAATAAATACAGTTGGATATCTTATAATCCTTTAATTAAAATAAAGAAGTGGCTGTTAAAACCAAGGTGCTTTTTTTAAGTGCTTTCAAAATCACCCATTTGTTACAGTGTCAGTTTCAAAGTGTTTTTAATAATATTTATTTCCAGATGACAGTTTTACTTTAAACAAACAATTATATTATACATCATACTGAAGTTGTCTCGAACTTTTTCTGTTATGCAACCACCAGTCCTTTTGCCATAAAACACTGTACACTTCTCCATCTGGAAATCAATCATGTTCTTAATCTTAACCAACAGCTCTTGTCTTTAATACTGATCAAATTTAAGTGACCTGAATTAAAGAAAAACATGCCACCGAGCTGTAATTCTCTTCAATATGTGATTAAATACCCAAAGAAATAAATCCTGAGAGAAATGCGTATTTTTGAGTCTAGCTGCATGTCCTCAGGGTGAGGTGACTTTATTTTACATGTATGTCAAGCTGGCTGCTCATTCAAAAACCAACCTGTTAATATTAAAGGATCATTAAAGTTTTTTCCCGAAAACTATAGATGTTAGGTTTTTCCTGTTGAGTAGAATAAGGGTAGTTGGTTTATTAAATGTTATTACAGTTCAAGCTGGCACAAAAAGCTGTTACTATTGCATGCAATGGAGAACTGTAACCAGTAGCTTAACTCTCCCATATAATACAATCAAATAACTGTCTGGACACCAGGCTGCACTGTTCTTAATAGTCTAATAACAAAACAATTTGAACTGTAATGATTTTTGAACAAGCACAATTTCCAGCAGATGGGGTACTCTAGTTATACTCAGCAGGAAAAGCAGTAGCATTCAAACTGTGAAATGTTCAGTTTAAATCAATAGAAATTTTGGAAACTTTATTTATTCCCTATGAAATTAGTTTGCCGCAGAATTGCTCTACCTTTAGCTTCATGCACATGGTCTGCAGTCTTTGTTTATGGTGGCGGGTTTATGTACCAGTTTATACATTGCAGCAATATGTGGTTTATATAATAATTTGGCTAGTTAATTAACTCTTTAGTAGCCAGTTGATTTAACACCTGTCCTATAAGGGGCAACAACTCTCATTACACCCAGCCAGCCTTTGACTAGATGTGGATGATGAGAACTGCGGTGTTTAATAACTGAGAGCCAAAGGTTGCCTTTTTTGCTGTGTTAGGCATCAATGGATGGTGGTGGTGGGGACATGTGACTAGTAGCAGTGTACATAAGGCTAAGATCATTTGGGGAAACAGAGATTAACCTTTCATGCAAATTTAATTTGTAGAAGTCATACCTGGGAAGCTGTTTGTCCCAGAGCCCGAGAGAAAGATAAAGGGCTGGAGGTGGGAGTTTACAAATAGTGTGATTCACTTCATAATGTGGTTGGGACTTAAAGGGATAGTAATACTTCGTTTTATCTTTATTTTATTTTGTAGACATTAAAAAAACATGAAGAACGATATAAGTCTTATCTTTCAAACATTTATGGTTTGAGAAATATTCACAAGCAAAGTTTCCCCTCCTGCCCCTTTTACCTAGTGTAAGCCATCTCTTCTCAGATGTGGAATGTAGTCCATAGACCAGACAGATAACAGAAGGGGACAATCTTCTTCCTATGAGAACAATGAAAGTCCTGCCCTCCTTGACAAGTTTTTCATGCTTTTCCCTTATCTTAATTGAAGATTGTCCCTCTCTGCAGTCTACCTGGGCACCTCTGTTCTGCTCTGGCTGAGCAGTGTTACATCAGTAAAAGGGGCGGGAGGGGGACACTTTGTCACTTGAATTACTCTGGAACTACAACTTTGACAAAATTGAAATAACACTCTCCAAAGTCCAAATACTATGATGATTAATTAGAGCTGCTTTTATTATGAAACATTACTATCCCTTTAAGCAAAGTGGTTGGGGTTGGGAAGTCGAAAGGCAAAGATTTACTGGTATGGGCAGGGTAGTGGGCACAACAAGGCTGGAGTGGGAGGAATAAGCTGGAAAGTGGGTGGGGTTACACCACTACTCACTGACCTGGAACCCAGTAATTCAAACTGAAAACGGGAATCTGTGGAGCAGGTCCAGATAGTTCCCAGGTATGGTAAGAATTATCACTGGATTTATGAGCTCTGTTGTACTCTTCCTTGTTGTTGTTTTTTGATGACAGTGATAAATGGTATCTCAAAAAGTTTTTTATTATATCAAAACACTGCATTTTGATGGGGATGCAAATAGGGTGAATGTACAATGCTGATTCTCAGAAAAAACAGGAGATGGAATAGATTTTCTAGCTTTAAACTTGGCTGCATGCTGACACTGAAAGGGTTAAGCTTTTAAGTGATAAAAAGGTATCCAATGCATTTCAATGTGACGGATACCTCTCTGGCAGTCAAAAGATTAAACCTACATACCCTGTGAGTAGGGTAACCCTCTGACAATCAAAGGGTTGAAAAAAATCTCCAACGTGCTGGGTACCTCTCTGACACACAAATGTTTAACCACTTGTGCTAAGGGTAGGACATTGGGGCAGTATATGGTCATATCAGGGTATTCCCTTCCTCAATGCCTTGTTAGGGCAATGTCCTAAACATGTCAGTTCCCTGGTGTACAGGGCTCACCGAAATTAAAGTTCTAACAATGGTGGAGAATGTGGTCCCATGTTGTAGCGCATGTAGAGGTGAACACCAGTGGGGTGCACTGCCAAAAGTGGACAATTGCCCTAGTGCTTTTTAGGATTTGAATGAATAGTAAATCCTCCTAAAAATAGATGGATGAAATGTAAAGTTAAATTAGTTCTATGAAAGTTGAAATACATATTTATCAAATGATTTAGGTAAATTGGAAGAATGGACAAGAGTGTGGCAGTTGCAGTTTAATGTTGATAAACGTAAAATAATGCACTTGGGACATAAAAATCCAAAGGAGAAATATACTGTTAAGGGTACTGTGCTGTCAGAGACAACAGAGGAAAGGGATTTGGGAGTAATTATTTCTAAGGACTTAAAGGTAGGCAGGCAATGTAATAAAGCGGTGGGTAACGCAAGCAGGGTGCTGGGTTGCATTAGTAGCAGAAAAAAGGAAGTGGTCATGCCACTCTACAGATCTCTAGTTAGACCTCACCTAGAGTATTGTGTACAGTACTGGAGACCCCATATCCAGAAGGATATAGATATTCTAGAGAAAATTCAGAGAAGGGCTACTAAAATGGTGACGGGTTTACAGGAAAAGAAATATCAGGATAGACTAAATGATCTGAACATGTATAGCTTGGAGGAGAGAAGAGAGAGAGGGGATATGATAGAAACATTCAAATACATGAAGGGATTCAACAAAGTGCAGGAGGGAAGTACATTTGAAACAAGTAAAATGTTAGGACAAGAGGCCATAGTCTAAAACTAGAGGGACCTAGGTTTAGAAGTAATGTAACAAAGTTCTGCTTCACTGACAGGGTAGTAGTTAAGTGGAATAGTCCACCAGCAGAAGTGGTAGAAGTTAATACAGTGACAGAATTTAAGCATGCATGGGATATGCAAGACCAAGGACCAAAAAATGTTTAAAGGGGAACTACGACCCCACAAAATCTTTATCTTAATCCAGTCCCCATCTGGCGACTAGCTGCTTAGTAGCGCTAGTCGCCAGAATTATTAACTGGTTTAACTGATTTTACGCTTGTTCCGAGGCTGACAGTAGCAGGAAGCACAGACATCTAGACATAGTGACGTCCGTGCGCCTGCACTGTTAGTCCTTTTTGGAGCCGTCCAGAAAACATGGCCACTCTTTTCAGTTATTTTAGAGATAGGGTTTACTTTTTTGTTTAACCCCTTAACGACCAGCGGTCGCGGGGTGTGTGGTCCTTTATGGACCCGATAGGGAATTTTGGCATGCCGCCCCACGTGACTGATCACGTGGGGCGGCATGCCGAACAGAGGGACTGAAAGAGATCGCTCCGGTCTTGGAGCGATCAAATTCAGTCCCCGGTATTACTCACCGCGCTCCTGCAGGGGCGCGGTGAGTAATAGTACGTGACGTACCAGGACCGTCACTGGTCCTTAAGTGCCGGACCAGAGTATGTCACCGGACGCGAAAGGGTTAATCAGTTTAAATACTAAATATGACTGTAACTCCTTCGATACTAGATAGACCTCAAATTCATTATAAAGCAATACATTTGCAGCTTCTATAACATTCAAGAGGTAAATATAGATTATTAGACTTGTGCATTGGTTTTGGAATGAATGCAAAACTTAGGGAAATTGGGGTGTTTTGTGACATTCAGATTTAAACAAGAAACAAATGGCACAGGACCTGCAATTCCTACTAAACTAAAACCCTGTATCCATGGTAAACGCCATCACCTATAAAGTAAACCCACCACTTAATCCTGCGTGGGCATTTGCCCAAGCAATAATGATGAAAAATTGAACAGGAATTGGCTTGTATATGGCCATCCCTGTTCAATTGAATTTCCGCATTCCTATTGGCTGGAATTGTGGGGTTAGGCAGGTCACTAAATGTGCCTGGCAGTAACCTCACCCCCCCCCCCCCAGCCAATCAGCATCTAGCTGGAGGGTTCACAAATATACATAACTTCATTCCTCTAGCTAGCCAATGATTGAGTCTTTTCCAGTATAGTCACAGGTGATAAATCTCACTATGGTCCAAATCTAGATAGCTCTGTTAAACTCATCTTTTATTCTGGGGATCTATAACTGCACTAGCATCCTGTCAGTAAACCAACTTAAACTGATTGATTTCACAATCATAGTTGCACTGAAGTGACAAAAATGACTTCACTTTCTTAGACTGCATTGGACATTTCCGACAAGGAGGTACTGGGCGTCTGCTTTATTGCCCTGTGGGAGCCCTTCATCCTCACCCTTCCCACCTCCTACCAGGTAGAATTCTACCGTTGTTTCCGTTATACGTCTTGTCTGGGGGAGAGGACGTTAAGTGATCATAACTTGCCCATTTTGATGGGGCATGGGGCAGGGGTGGATAGCATCCCATTTTCACACTCCTGTGCTCGAGATGAGGGGGCGAGACTTGTTGCAGCCAGCACATCGAATTAGACTGGTTATGTCTCTTGCTCTGGAGACCTTGTTGGGTTGATGTACCTTCTTCCCTGGAGTTGGCATTAGTTTATGTTTTCTTTTAAGTTATTATAATGATGGCATCTTTGCACTAATACTGGAGGGCATGTCTGGTGCAGGTGTTTTTATATGTCATAGGTCACAATATGTACTAGTGCTCTCTCATGTATATGTTATGTAATTCTTTGTATTTCTTAATAAAAAGTTGATTGAAAACCAAAAAAAACATGGGGTCATATATTAAATCTCAGACAGCTTATTATACTAAGAATGTGTGACAGCTCTGGGTAAAATCTACTGCCCCCCCCAGGGAACAAATAAAATTACTAGGGATGAGCGAGCACCCCGATGCTCGGGTGCTCGGGTGCTCTGACCGAGCACCCCCTGATGCTCGAGTGCTCGGCCGAGCACCCGAGCCCCATTCAAATGAATGGGAGCACTCAAGCATTAAACCAGGCACCCCCTGCTCTGATGAGCGGAGGGTGCCTGGTCAATGTCCCCCTTCATCTCCGCTATGCCCCTCTTCCACAATGTCCCCCTTCATCTCCTATGCCATAGCGGAGATGAAGGGGGACATTGTGGAAGAGGGGCATAGCGGAGATGAAGGGGGACATTGTGGAAGAGGGGCATAGAGTCTATGCCCCTCTTCCACAATGTCCCCCTTCATCTCCGCTATGCCCCTCTTCCACAATGTCCCCCTTCATCTCCTCTATGGCATAGGAGATGAAGGGGGACATTGTGGAAGAGGGGCATAGCGGAGATGAAGGGGCACATTGTGGAAGACGGGCATAGCGGAGATGAAGGGGGACATTGTGGAAGAGGGGCATAGAGTCTATGCCCCTCTTCCACAATGTCCCCCTTCATCTCCGCAATGCCCCCTTCATCTCCGCAATGCCCCCGTACCTCCATTCCCTGGTGGTCCAGCGGAGCGTCTTCGGATCTGTGCCTCTTCCGGCACAGATCCTCTTCACCCGAACATGTCGGGCGAGCACATGGCGGTACTCGTACGAGTACCGCCATGTGCCGAGCAGAGCGATGCTCGAGCCGATCCGAGCATCGGCCGAGCACGCTCGCTCAACACTAAAAATTACCCAAATCTCCCATATATTCAAACACCTTTAAAACTTTGAGTGCCAGGGAGGTATAAAACACATTGTGTTGGATACCTTTCATGCACGCAAGGGGTTGTCCCCTTGATTGCTTAAAAGATCTCTAATGACTTGTGTTGGTATGGTTAAAAAGTCCTACTGAATAAGTGGGGATTGTTATTTGTCCTGTGTGAGTCATTAAACCAGCCAATAGGAATCATCAGCAGCCTTTTCACAGCTCACAGGAGAAGAATCCCGAGGGTGACCTGTGCATTGAGGTCTGTACGATAATAATGCAGCTACTGTCAGAGGTAGAGGCAGCAGTGATTCATTAGTAAAATAGTGAATTATACATATATATATATATTTTTGTTTTTTCATTATTCATAATGCTTGTTGTCCTTTACTTTAAAACTAATGATAATGCTAGATCTGAATACTGATGAATAATGCATGACTAGAATGTATAAAGAAAGAGGAACAATGCTATAGCAATCCAACTTCATCAAAGGTGACAAATAAGTATTCCCCAAATTTCTCATGATTTAAATGGGGCTTTTAACCTCTAGAATGCTAAGTCCCCAAAGACCATTTTAGCATAGAAGGGGTAACTGCCTCACATAAATCAATGGGGAACTAATATTTGTACCCCACTGTGCAGTTAGCTTGCCCCAGAATTGCCCTCCTGGAATAGAACCTGACTACAATAAGAAATTGTATTTATTTGGTTAAAAATGTAAAAAAGTTAAGTATAGGTTCATTTTTTTAACCGTTTCAGGACCAGAGGAGAGTACAGCGCATTGCTTCTGCTTCTGAAAGTGTTAAATGTGTAATGCGTTACATAGTAACATAGTAACTTAGGTTGAAAAAAGACACACGTCCATCAAGGTTTGCCTCATAACCCAAAGAAATCCAAATTATATAGCTTTCCTGCTGCCAAATAAGTTAGTCTTCATCAGAACTTCCTGTTCCCTATACTTTCCCTGTATGTTCCCTCTTGAAAGAAATGCATCTAATATTCTCTAAAATGTATCCACTGTATCTTCCATAACCACATCCTTTGGCAAGGAATTCCACAATTTAACAGACTTTACTGTAAAAAACCCTTCCTCTGCTGAAGTCGAAACTTCCTTTCCTCTAATTTTGTTAAAGATCATGTTATCAATCCAGTTTTACTTATGCTCTGTTTAAAATACTAATACATTTAAAAAATAAAATTTTCCCTGTGTCTTAGCCCCTTGGTGGCTAGAGAGGTCTCCAATACACTGCTTTCCAATGTGTTGGACACCTCTCTAACACCTAAGGGGTTACCGAGCTGAGCCTTTCCTCTGCCACTAAGCCATCTAAGTGCTGGAGGGTATTGGGAAGCAATGCATTAGATACCCCTCTGTCACTCAAAGGGGATATACCTTATTATGTGTTATTGAATTTACATGGTGTTAACAAGCTATTGATTTAACAAAATAAAAGTCTCTTGAAGGTACATTTTTAGGGTCTGCTCATCTGGGTGAGTTTAGAGTAGCACTATTAACACATGAGCTAAATTCACTAAAATAAAACATACCCACAATGGTCCTGCTCACATAAGTAGTTTTCACTGTGAATATTGCACTGCAACACAGGTAGGTCATCTCTCATTTCCAAATACACTCCAACTTGCCATCTTCGATCTGCACACGACCTTCTGCTCTCCACAGCTCTCATTACATCCTCCCATTCCCGCATAAAGGACCCTCCTGTGCTGCACCTCAGCTCTGGAATTCCCTCCCCCGTCCCATCAGACTCTCCCCCAGCCTTCATATCTTCAGATGCTACCTGAAAACTCACCTCTTCAGGGAAACCTATCAACTGCCTCCATAACCGTCACGAGAAAGGTCATACCAACAGCCTGTTCAACTATGGCTCACTCTCATTCCTTTCTAAAATTCACTCTTCCACCTATTTCCCCATCACAACCTCATTGTTTAGTCTTTTCCCCCTAACAGGACCACCGCATCTCCAGACCACTGTATTCAATAGCACTTCTTTCTCCTACCCACTGACTGACAGTTCATGTGGCAGGAGGCACTTACACCCCATAGCACTTAATCCTTTTATGTCCAACCTACCTTCCTCTAGACTGTGAGTTCTCACGAGTAGGGCACTCTGACCTTTTTGTTTCCATATTCGATTTGTACTATGTAATATCTCTGTATGTCCACTCCCTATTGTACAGCGCTGCGGAATAAGTTGGTGCTATATAAATAAAGAATAATAATAACAACAGAGGCTACATTTCAGGATATGCACTAAAGTGGACAATCACTGCCATTTCTAGGATATTAATACCAGTAAACCCAGTATCTCAGCCCCACAGCATGCACCGGGAAATGGTGTACACTAATGCCATTTCCTCTAGTGAATGCCATAAACATGGCATAGAGAAACTAACATCCTGAAACACCCACAGAATGACCCACTGTCCTATTGCTAAGGTGAGCAGTCAGGAGTAAGGAATGAGAATTAAAGGGATAGTAATACTTCCTTTTATCTTTATTTTATTTTGTAGGCATTAAAAAAACATGAAGAACGATATAAGTCTTATCTCTCAAACATTTATGGTTTAAGAGATATTCACAAGCAAAGTACCCCCCCCCCCCCGTTCAGCCAGATCAGAAGGGAGGTGCCCAGGTAGACTGCAGAGAGGGACAATCTTCAATTAAGATAAGGGAAAAACCTGAAAAACTTGTCAAGGGGGGAAGGGTTTTCATTCTTTTCATACAAAGAAGATTGTCCCCTTCTGTTATCTGTCTGGTCTTACAACCAGATTCACATCTTTACACTAGGAAAAAGGGGTGGGAGGGGGAAACTTTGCTTGTGAATATCTCTTAAACCATAAAGGTTTGAGAGATAAGACTTATATCATTCTTCATGGTTTTTTTAATGCCTACAAAATAAAATAAAGTTAAAACAAACTATTACTATCCCTTTAATTATATGCTTCATTTAGTACAGAATCATCATTGTAAATGGACCTCAGCATGCAGTACCTTGGATGGACAAAACACATTTGTCCAATTGGATTGGACAAAACACATTTCAGCTTTTCTGACTCACAAAAATGGCATATGGACCACCTTGCTGATTACAATATTCAGAGAATGACAATGAAAGAGAAGATGCGCTTTGCAATATCTAACCAACTGGCTGGACAATGTAGTCATCAACCCACCATACATGGTCATTCATTACACTTTTTCCATTTTGCTTCATGCTGGGATCACCGGGGGAATGCTGGACCTCCACAGCTAGTAAATATGAACTGCTTGAACAGAGATGCACAGCAGTGTAATTAACTGGTCCTTGTGAACATAGTCTTAAAAAGCTTTAATAAGTCCTGTAAAAATCTTAGTCATAAATAACAGGAAACAGTGTTGCCAGGGATTCCATTATTAATTAGAATATGACCTCACTTCAAAAGCCACAGATGACTCAAACACATTGGCATTCTCTCTGGCACCCAGAGGTTAAGAGTGGCATCACAGAGACCTCTGTTACTGTGAGCTGATAGTGATAACAATGGTCTTTTGATACACAGTCAGGCTGATGTACTAAGAACTACAGCAATTCCAGGACACATGAACTGCGTTATAGGTAATGTCACCAGATCACAGGACATGTTTTACATTTTCATTCTGCTAGACTGCATAGGAACTAGTAAAGTCCTGCAGTGTGTGTATATTATTAGTGTCGCACATTAAAATGACGATCTGGTCACTTTAAAGCGGCACTACCACCCCTTCTAAACTTGCTCCCAAACAATTACCCATCTGGCTACTGCTGCTTAATAGTACTAGTCACCAGAATTATTACCATGTTATTGAGAATTCCTACTGTTCCTGGGACTGACAGCCAGGAAACAGCGCAAACATCTTTGCATAGCGACGTCTGAGCTCCTGTGCTGTCAGTCCCTTCCGGTGCTGTGCAGCTCCTAGCAACGCCTCCTACAGCAGACTTGGACCGACAGCGCAGGCGCACAGACGTCTCTATGCAAAGATGTCTGTGTTGTTTCCTGGCCGTCAGTCCTGGGAGCAGTAGGAATTCTCATTAACGTGGTAATAATTCTGGCGACTAGCACTATTGAGCAGCTAGTCGCCAGATGGGTAATTATTTGGGGGCAAGTTTAGAAGGGGTGGTAGTTCCGCTTTAATCATGGGGGTCAAATTAAAATATTCGCTAATTTAAAATGTGATTTTAACCTTTTTAATGCTAGAGAGTTCTCTAGCACAATGTGTTGGAAACCTCTCTAGCATTCGAGGGGCTAAAAGCCCCTTTTAAACAAATAAGGGTTTGGGGAATTTGTAAATGACAACTATGGTACAGTTGGTTTACCAAAAATTGACAGAATTAATCTTAGTTCGTTAGTTAATGTACACTATAGGGGCTCCATTCTATTATCAGCGCTAAAACCGGCTTTACAAGAAAAACAAGTAGCTTGGATTTTACAAACATGTGTTACGTCGGTTTTCTATTGCAGAACCACAGTAAAACAAAACTGGCGTAGACAGCACTTTTCAGAGTAGTAACAAAACTGGCGCTGTCTGCTTTTTTCAACAACCACCTACAAAAAAAGCACAAAATGTCAAAGTCCAAGGAAATAGGCGTACATCTGACGACAGAAAGATCAAGTTCAGTGTTAGATGTGTTCTCCACTTAACAAAATCCGAGTGCCCCCTTTCGACATATCAACCCCCCTTTTAAAAGTCGACTTGCAGTGCTTTCTTCCACCATATTAATCTGACAAATATTGCTCATAGTTGACAATTTAACCCTTCCCCTTCCAAATACAACTTACAGTGCTTTCTTTCACCATATTAATTCGACGAATATTGTACATCCGACATTTTAACCCCCCTCCCCCTTTAAAATTCGACTACAGTGCTCCCATGACTTTCTTTCACCATTTTTAGCCAACATTTTTCTTCTCCTTTTTTTAATACATTCCCTCGTATTTTGTATTGCAACATTAACCCTATGAGTACCAGAGAGGTAGCAACACATTGCAGTGTGTTTGCTACCCTTCTGGCACTCAAAGGGTTAAAAGAATTAGAGGAAACATTGCTCCTCAATATTACATAAACTTATATTTTGATTCTAATGAGTAGCCTAAACTCTGTTTTATGAGATCAGCTCTTAGTAAATAATAGAGATCTAACTTCCATTATCTTTATGAGCCACCCTTACACTGCCAGTTGCTTGTGAGCCCTGGACTCTAGAAACCTCAAAGTTTTTACAGCCAGCCTATGTATGTATGGCTTGCTGCCAAAAGCCGACAATAAGTTCCGATCTACCCTTGCAACAAAGTATTCAGTCAGTGTGCTCACAAATACTTTGAGCAACAAATAAAATTGGGATGGCAAGCATTTGGGAAACTTAGTAGTACTGTCTTTAAGACAAATTTACCACTCTGCCTGAAGCAAAAGGTTTTTGAGCAGTGTGTCATCTCAGTCCTTAAGTATGGCTGTGAAACATGGACACTGAATGCCAAAGCCATACAAAAAATTAAGGTTACACAGAGAAGTATGGAGAGGCAAATTCTAAATGTATCAAAAAAGAGACTGAAAAACGTGTGAGTGGATTCGTCAGCAAACAAAGGTCTATGAAGTAACTGAAAGAGTAAAGAGCCTAAAATGGAAATGGGCAGGTCACATAGCAAGAAGATTTGATGGTAGAGGGACCAAACAAATTTTGGAATGGATTCCACTTGATACTAAACGCCCCAAAAAAGACGACAAAATGGGTAGATGAAATTACCAAATCTGTTGGTACAGAATGGTAACAAAAGGTACAGGACCAAAGTTGTTGCTTGCTGAGCGGAGACGGGCTTAGCCTCTCCGAATGTGTGAAAGTCAGCTAAGATTTGGGCTGCCTACTTTAAAGGGATAGTAATGTCAGAAAAAAAGTATTAACTATATGGTAGATACAATTAAAAGAGAGTACTTGCACTTATTCGTATCTCTCAGACATTTATGGTTTGAGAGATATAGGAAAATAAGGTTCTCTGGTCCCTCCCTTTTCTGCTTGATGAGCTGTAAAGCTGTCAGAAGCAGATTCTGATCACGTGACCAGATGTGGCTCTTCAGCAGCGCCGATATAACAATATCTAAAGACAAATACTTCATTTAGAACGGTCTACAAAGTGTGCCTGGTTTGCAATCACTTTATAGACTGTTAAAATGAAGTATTTATTTATAAATAGAGTGATTTCAGCTCTGCTGAAGAGCCTCTGTCTGGCTTTGCAATGCGTTGCGTACCCCTCTGGCACTCAAAGGGTTAAATCAACTTAAAATTAACCATTACTATCCCTTTAATTGTGAGTACCCACCATCATTATATTTTATGTATTGTTTTATAAGACAATATTGCACTATTGGGAGCCCTTCTTTCTACTTCTGTTTTCTGCATGGTTGGTCGTACTGGGGAGAGCGATTTGTGAAGGTGCGACCTGCTCCACACTAGTGCACTACATATTGGCTGATTTGGAGCAGTTCAATAGTCCCCATAAGCATTTCAGCTGTTTCCCACGTATGTGTAGGAGCAGCGACTAATCTTGTGAGTGTAACTCACTTGGGTGATTGGGGAAGGTTCCAGCATTTTTGTCTGATTCAACACAAGGGGTGCCCCCTCTTCTTTCTTCTCCCTCTTGTTTCATCTATTGTTGCTTTCTGAGGAGGCCTTCATCTGGAGGTATGATTACATGAATATATGTAAAACTGTATGTTACAATTCATAGACATACGTGTAAAAGTTCCGGCTTCATTTCATGCACTGTTTTTCAGCCAGCTTGGGAATGCAAATTTCCTCTCTCTCCTCAATTCCTCTGTATTAGGCTGCACTGAGCAGGAAGGAGTGAGTAAAAGGAAAATTGCTTCTCAGTGACTAATCAAAAACAGTACAGACAATATTATATATCTTAAAGTGATAGTAATGGTTGCTTTTAACAACACTGAAAACTGTAGATATTAATAAAATATTAATGCAATGACATAGGTCCAATCTCTCAAAAATGCATACTTTAAGAGAGATATAAGCTTATAAATTTCCCCCCTCCCGCCCCTTTCACAGATGTCAGCGCTCTAGCTGACAGAAGGAGATCCCGGTCCTGGAACTGGCCGGCGGCTCTTCAGCAGAGCAGAAATAGCATTGTCGAGAAAGAAATACTTCATTGGAATGGTCTACAAAGTGTGCCTGCAAACCAGGCACACTTTGTAGACCGTTCCAATTAAGTATTTCTTTCTAGATATCACTATTTTGGCTCTGCTGAAGAGCCGCCATCTGGTCAAATGACCAGAATCTCATTCTGTTGGTTAGAGCACTAACATCTGTGAAAGGGACAGGAGGGGGAGGGACTGTATAAGCTAATATCTCTCAAACTATACATGTTTGAGAGACGGGACCTATGTCATTGCACTAATATTTTTAATATCTACAATATTCAACTTTGTTAAAAGCAACCATTACTATCCCTTTAAGTACTATCACTGTATGGAAACATTTACATCTATCTTAGAACATACTGATTTACATAATTGCATGTGGTACTTTTGAATTATTGTGCCCAATTAGGGATATTAAAGTGGAACTAATGCCTTATAACAATACTAGTTGAAGAGCCCGTTACATGGGGCACAGTGCCACTGCCAGCCAGTCGCGGGGCAGTCATGCACAGTAGAGACTGCCCACTCCACGGCTGATACAGTGCCAGACGGTCGTGGTGTAGTCATGCTCAGTAGAGACTGTCCGCGCTGTGGCTGATACAGAGCTGGATGCTCCTTCGGAGCTCCCCACTCTGTATCAGCCTCATCACTGGCAGTCTCTACTGCACATGACTGTGTCATTACACACATTTTAGCAAATTATTACATAGAATAAGTGATTTTGAAAAAGCTTTCAAAATTGCCTAAATGTCATGTTAGTCATTTTTTACCTAAAACTTATGAGATATGTATCTTTATTTGTTGTCAGATTCTACAAATGAGCTAGTATTGGCTGGAAGGAGTGACAGTTGGGAGGGAGAGCAGTGTGGAATGTTAGTATCAGGCTGGCATGCCACCTAATTATCTAATTTGCATAAATAAAGCTAAATATATATTGAACGATTGCTTTAAATGCAAAATGATTAACATATAGGTGATTTTGAAAGTTGCTCTAAGGAGTTGCTTCCGCTTTAACTAGTGGAGAACTGGTATAGAATTAATTTTGAATAACAGATTCTACTACTTCATTGTATGATTGAGTTGTTCTGTCACTCAGTCCTGCAGATTTAACCAATTGATTTTTTTATCATTTCTGTTTTTTAGGGACTGAAATACACCAATACACACTTTGTGAGGCTGATGTATTAAGTAGAACTAAAGCAATTATTATGCTAACAATTGCACTATAGTGGACTAATAAACATACCTAGTAAATTCTATGTGGATTTTAACCCTATGAATGCCAGAGGGGTACACAATGCATTGCAGAGTAATGCATTGTGTACCCCTCTGGCACTCAAAGGGTTAAACCCATGATGTATTAGAAACCTTTCCAGAATTCAAGGTGACAAGTTAAAAGCCCCATTTAATTGAACATGTTACCTGCACAGCTTTTAATCTAATCTATTTAAATCTTTCAGTGCCAGAGGGGTGTGCAGCATACTGGAAAGCAATACATTACACCCCCTCTGGCACTCAAAGGGTTAAACCGCCTATCACGTGTGCTGTTTAATTTACAAACATGTTAATAAGTATAGAGATTTTTGGTGTAGAAGTTGGGGAATCTAATCTCTGCAGAGCTTTGTTCTCTTTGTTCTCTCAAAAAGCTGCATAATTAATTATTCACGTGTCCAGAAAATCCCCTCTGTCCATTTTCTTTGGCTGCTAAAGCCTATCAGCTATTTTCCACAGGGGAAGATTAAAGTGATAAGGAGGAATAATCATGCATCGCCTTTCAAGATTCAGGCTCCAACTAAGGGGAGAACTTGGAAGGCAATAAGCCATTTTTAAAAATAAAAATAAATGCGCATCTTAGAAAAAACACAATATATACATAAGGTAAAGTAAACTTTTTTTGCCTGATAAAACGTTCTTTTGCTATTAAAGCCTATCAATTTTCACCAGAGGGGTGGAATAAATTGATAAGGAGGAATTTTCATGCAACCCCATTCAAGATTGAGGCTCCAACTGGAAAGGTGATAAAGAAAACTATACATATAGGAAAAAACGAAAACATAAAATAAACTTTTTATTCTTATTTAATTGGTACAATTGTTTTTAAAGTGATAGATGCACTTAAAGGGATAGTAATGTTACATAATAAAAGCAGCTCTAATTAATCATCATAGTATTTGGACTTTGGAGAGTGTTATTTCAATTCTGTCAGAGTTGAAGTTCAAGAGTAATTCAATGACAAAATATCCCCCTCCCGCCCCTTTTACTGATGTAACACTGCTCAGCCAGATCAGAAGGGAGGTGCTCAGGTAGACTGCAGAGAGGGACAATCTTCAATTAAGATAAGGGAAAAACCTGAAAGACTTGTCAAGGGGGGCAGTGCTTTCATTATTCTCACAGGAAGAAGATTGTCCCCTGCTGTTATCTGTCTGGTCTATGGACTGCATTCCACATCTGAGAAGAGATGGCTTACACTAGGTAAAAGGGGCGGGAGGGGAAACTTTGCTTGTGAATATCTCTCAAGCCATAAAGGTTTGAGAGATAAGACTTATATCCTTCTTCATGTTTTTTAATGCTTACAAAATAAAATAAAGATAAAACGAAGTATTACTATCCCTTTAAAATAAATCTGAATGTTTATACATAGTCTATGGTTGAGCTGATTTGCTCCAGTTCTACAACATCACTATATCTAAGTATATATATCACTATATCTAAGTATTTGTCATTTCAGAAATGCCCATCACAGTGTTTAGCTGCTGCACATGCTTTTAGCTGAAACACATGCAGAAAATTGCTCAAAGATCACACACACATACTTAAAACTCTATCACAAGAGGAAAGAAAATAAAATAGACAGGGGAGAAGCACTCAAGAATAATCGCACTACTGTGCAACGGGGCAATAAATCATTACATTGGTTTACATCACTGTATAACCCTTTGTATGCCAGGGAAGTGTACAAGGACGCTGGCATTCAATAAGTCAATGAAGAAACACCTTTTTACACACTTAAAATAAAGTGCATTCATTCTTAAAACTTTGCAAGTGTTTTAATCCTTTGAGTGCTAGCGAGGTATGCAACAATGTCTATGCCTCTGGCACTGAAAGGGTTACACTTTCGCATGAAATAGGAGGTGTTCTAATCATTGCTCACCCTCTGGCACTCAAAGGGTTAAACAAACGCATGCCAAGCAATCAAGGTGAAAGTAGGTGGTAGTTAAAATCTACTAGTATAGATTTAGCTAGTTGCATGTTTTTATGTTGTTAACAAGTTCGTGGATCATTAATACAGGAAAGCTGTAGCAGAACGCATATGCTTTTACGTCTTACAGTTCTCATTGTACGCATGCAATGCCTGTGCAATGAATGTGCGTTTGCGTTTAACCCTTTGAGTGCCAGAGGGGTACGGAACGCATTGCTTTGCAATGCGTTCCGTACCCCTCTGTCACTCAAAGGGTTAACTAATCGCATCGTTCCGTGGAAGCAACGTGGAATGATACAAAACAAGGGGATTGCCAACATTTTGGAATGAGATCCAGATGTGGACTGCACTTACAGTTGGTTTGCGTGGAATTTGCTCGTTTCGTGGCGCAATGTGTCAGTCATTTGAATGCTAGATAAGTTATTCATTTGGCATTCAGAAGATTAAATCAGGGATAGGCAAAGTCAGTCTTGAATGCCACTAACTGTGCTTATTTCCTGGATATCCCTGGTTGATTAAAATGGGATCGGATTAGTGAGACACTGATTGATCTATCTGTACGCCAGGGGATTTAGCAAAAAAGTGCAGAATCAAGTAGTGATGTACTAATAAAGTGGTGTAACTCTTAGGCACCACCTTCATCATAGGGAACAAATAAACATTCCGATTGATTTAACCATTTGAATGTCAGAGAGATATCCAACGCATTGTGTTGCAATGCGTTGGATGCACTTCTGACACTCAAGGGGCTAACAGTTATGTTTAACCCCTTGAATTCTAGTCTGGCATTCCATGATTAAAAGCCCCATGTAAGACTATGAGAAGGTTTTTTTATGTACCCAATATTAAAGTTGGTTCGCTCCAGATTTGCACCACTTTTCTTAGTACATCAGATTCACTGAAGCTGATGTACTAAAGTCTACAGGGTGCAAAACCAGAGCAAAAATGCACTTTGTCTATGAAGGAAAATGTGGAGCAATTATGGGGCAAATGAGTTGCATCTTATGTATCAAATAAACATTGTTACTGTTTATATTGGCATTTTCTTTGTAAAATAGAAATCGTTTGCCCCACACTTGTTCCACTTCTGTTTTGATACATTGGCCCACGTGTATAAAAGCGAAGTGGAGCAATTCTGGAGCAAACCAACCGTACCACAGGAGATAAAAAAATCAACATTATCATTGAATTAAATTAAGCATTTAACCCCTTGAATGCTAGAGAGTTCTCCAGGCAATAAAGGGGTTAAATCTCAAATTAAATCAATGATATTTGTGATTTGTTCCCTGTAGCTCAATTAGTTTTCCCCAGAATCCCCCCACTTTGGTTTTAGACATAAAATTCTTTAGGTACAATATGTTCCCTGACTTTTTATTTTTCCTGTTTTTACAGGAGCCGGTAGTACGTGACCCATACGGTTAGGGAGAGTAAACAAATCTACCTCACCTGAGTCTGTTATACGAGGTCTGGCTTGGTCCCTCAAGTGGTAGATGAATTCCAAACAGTTCTCGTCTTCCACAATGTCCCTAGTGCACAGATCAGCCAGCAGTGTGACCGCATTCAGACAGATCTTCTGCTCCTTGTCTCCAGGCATTTCCTACCAGCATCCTTATGATCCCAAGATCCTGCTGCCCACAGCTGCACTACACTTCCCTCTCCCTACCCTGCAAGGCAGAGAGAGGGCACTGATTGTGCACAGAAAGCGTCCGGTCCAGGTATGCTGTGCACCAAGCTGGCATCCAAATCCAGGTTTACTGTGTGCAAAGTTTGCACCCTAATTCAAGTCTACTGTGCACTAAGCAACCCCCACATGCAGATTTACTGTTCACAAATATTACCCCCCAAAATAAAAGTCTATTGTAAACAGATCTGACACACAAATCCAGGAATAATGTGTACAAGCTGGCACGGAAATCCAGATCTGTTACACCCAAATTCAAGTCTACTGTGGACTAAGCACAACCACAAATCCAGGAATACTGTGCATAAAGCTCACACACAAACCCGGGACTTCTGTGCACACCCCAGATTGCCTGAATGAGGTGCAGCTTTTCTCTTGGGCTGAACTGCTCACTTTAAAACATAACCAAGCCATTCACCTTGCAGAAGGGACCAGCCAGCTCCGCCTCTCATGCTGCTAAGAAGAGGAAGAAAGTGCCTGCTGATTGTTTTGCCCATCACATCCCTCCCCCACCCAGATTTACTGAAAATCCTCCCTAACAGTCTATTGGAGAGCAAGGGACCAGTAAGCTGTTGAGAGAGGACCTCTCAGCAGACTTTTGGGCTGTCAGAGATGGGTTCTGCAACTTTTAGATTACAGTTCGAAGAGCCTTGCAGAATTAGGAAAGGTGTACCATCTTTCAGCCCTGGCATCCCCTCGGTCCGTGTGGTGTCTGAGTTCAGTGAAAAGGAAGGACACACTCTCTGCATCTGCTGCTAACAGAGGCTGAGGTGGGAGTGTAGGAAGGAGGTGTGGGGAAGATAACAGCATGCTGATGGCTTAGGCCGCTGGCAACACGTGGCTATCCAGTCACGTTTGCACAACAGTTCCCATAATCCTCAGCCAGTCAGAGGCTAAGCATGATGGGAGTTGTAGCCCAAGAACAACTGCGGAGACATACATTAACCTCCCCCTATAATGTATCTGTTCTGCAGTCGTTGCCGACAGCTGCGCTGCTGAATTATCTTCTGTTAATACAGTCGCTGTCCACAGCTGTGGTGCTGAATACACTCCTCCGATGATACAGATGTTCTCTGCAGCCGTGGTGCTGAATTACTCTCCTCTGTTAAAATAGTCGCTGTCCACAGCTGTGGTGCTGAATACTCCCCTCTTAATACAGTTGCTGTCCACAGCCGTCGTGCTGAAAGGCTCTTCTCGGTTAATACAGTTGCTCTCGGCAGCTGTGGTGCTGGATTACTCTCCTCTATTGATACAGGTGCTATCCACAGATATGGTGCTGAATTACTCTCCTCTGTTCCTGTTGCTTACAATACATTGAGCGATTTAAAGGGTGATGTCGCTCATCAACAGCTGCATAGGATACATTCATCCAATGCAAAAGTTTTTTTTCCTTAGGACATTTTAAATATCCACTTACCCTGTAAATAGCATAACTACAAAAAGCAGAAAGTTAAAGTAAAGTTACCCGCTTCCACAGAAGTAAAAAAACGTTTGGCTTCCATCAGAGAATGGCTGGTTGAAGATAATAGGAGTTTTAATTCCCAACAGCTGGAGAGCCAAAGGCTGCCTACTCAGAGAACGCACTTCATTGTGGAGGAAAAAGATCAATTTTGTGCAAATAAAAAGCGTAATTTTTAACCCTTTAGAGGCCCCTGTGGTCCTTGAAAGATTCAAATGTAAGATTATTATGATGCATTTAAATTGAACAGATGTTTATTTTGCTGAGCTATCTATATTACATTTATCTTTCTCATAAAAAGAAATTCAGATATTCGTGAGAAAAATAGTGTAAGAAGAGCTAACTTCTTATTTCAAACCCTTACTTTCCAGAGGAATACACAAATCATGACAGCAATTGGGCACTAAAAGGTTTCACACTTTTTTTTAGTGGGGGATAGGCAATAGTTAGAAGAAGCCAGTATTTAAATTATATATATATATATATTTACGGGCACTTAGGGATAAGCGTGTTTATGTCATATTTTAGAGCTTTTGCACAAATGGAAGAGTTAAATTAGATCTGTCGCCTTTCTAAGTCCACATCTCAGTGGTAGAATACATTTTGGAAGGATATTCATGACTCACACATTCGTTTGCAGAGATTTTACAGGCCTGTTGTGGTCTCTGATATTGGGCAACCATGCTGTGAACCAGATTAGTCAGTTGTGGGACCACCAGCTGGTTGAGGATGATGGAAGTTGCAGTCTCCAACAACCAGTGGTCCAAAAATTGATTACACCTGTTATAAACTATGGTTTATGATATCACAGAATCCATGAGTCCATAAGACATAATTGTCCCTGAGAGTCAATGAAGCTCTATATGAAGGAACTGAATAGTCCTATCATCACATCACAATCTAAAACATGAACCTACTAGGTAAAAGAGCAGTAAACGTTTTTATGAAAAATATATATTGTAGGGATTTTCCTACTGGGTAAAATAAAGGTACTCCCATTGCTGAGAGATTTATATTTCCAGAGTTATTACAGTTTAAACCCATGTTTTTTTACATTAGCAGTGCCCTCTAGTGGTCAAATTCTAATTAGATTTCCTGTTAGATTCTAATGGAGAGGAAATCAGAAAAGTCAGAAACATACAGTTCTCCACAGAATGTGATATAAACTTCCTGTCACTTCCTGTCAGAACTTCAGGAAGTAAACAACAATTAACTTCCTGGTTATTTGAACTGCTATAAATTTTGAATAAAACATCTGACAGCAGTGGACGTGACATTGTTTTATTCAGCAGGAAAAGCTCTATAAAATGTGTTTTCATAAAAATAAGTTTACTGCTCCTTTAACATATCTATCTATCTATCTATCTATCTATCTATCTATCTATCTATATATCTAATGTATATTTCTATATCTAGCTATGTACTTTATAGTTAGATATCTATTCTATCTTCTAATGCGGACTATTGTGGAAGAGAATTAAAAATTTCTAAGAGCAAATAAAAAATGCAACTGTCTTCTTGTGCTTAGAATCTGAACATTTATCCGTCCTTATTTATTCTGCATTTATGGAGGCTGATGTATTAAGGTGACCTGGAACAATTGTGGGGAAATCCATCTTTGCCATAGGGTACACATAAATATTGCCATTGATTAATTTGCTCTTCAACACATTGCAAAGCAATTTTTATCAATGGAAATTTGAGGAATTTTGATTTGTCCACATGGTTCTGTTGGCTCTGGTTCTTTTTAATACATCAACCTCAATGATTTTCTGTAAACGGTCAGTAAAAGACAGAAAATGTAACACAAAAAGGAAGCTCTTTAGGAATTGCCCCATGGTCTAATTTGAGGCAAAACCAACTGCACTATAGGGGATAAATCAAACTTCCCATTGATTTAAATTGGACTTTTAACCCCTGGTATAGCGATTAACATAAACACATGGTTGCTCAGACTGCCGACATAAGACGTGGAGGGAAGACCAGGAGGGAAGAGCTCAACGGACCTAGCCAAAGCAGCATACCACCCAGTTATAAAAAGTATATATTTTATTAGGAATCTGTAAAAACAGTAGGTGCCAGGAAAGAAACACAGAGCTACAGAAATAGACAACACTTCTCGCCTAACGCGTTTTGTGAAGGTTCACTTAATCATAACCCCTGGTATGCTAGAGAGGTCTTCAATGCTTTGGAAAGCAATGTGAGGAAATATGTCTAGCTGTCAATGGGTTAATAGTACCATTTAAATAAATGGAGATTTGGGGAAAATGTATTAGCTCCCTATATAGTTGGCTTGCTCCAGCTATTTTTAGTAAATCAGTTTCAGTGAGGGGACTATACAAATCCACCAGCAATAGCCTCTTACATACTAAATCATATGGTCAATTTAGTGCTCAGATCACACACACACTCTGCTATCATTGCCGTCAGTGTGCACTCCAAGGCGCTTCCCCTATAGCATGTGTGGGAAAATGGCAAAAGTTACATCTGTTTTCTCTGTACCATGTAAGTACATGGTGTTAACCCTTTGAGTGCTGGAAGGGTATCCATCACACTGATTTGCAAGGCTTGGATACCAATCTAGAACTTAAAGGGTCAAAGAAGGCAAAGAGGAATTTAACACCTTGAAATGCCCTTACACTCCTACATATTCCATTAGCCATTTGAGTGTCAGAGAGGCAATCAAAGCATTGTATTGTCATGCACTGGATACCTCTTTGGCACTCAAAGGGTTAATAGAATTTTAAGAGTAGATATCTTAGTACATCAGTGATAGGCAGAACAGAACACAAAAATCAATTCCAGCTCCTGTTTATGCACAGACTCATATTAGAACATTCCCTCTAATCTCAATATATGATCAATAAAGTCTGAACATATAACACACAAGGGATGCACTCTAGGAAATTCACAAACAGTAATTTAGTTGATAAAGGCCAACAAAGAGAAGCTGATTGTAAAAGGGGAATACATTACTTAATTTGGCTGACCCCTTGATTGAAAGCTAAAATCATTGTTTTAGAAAGCATTTGAGACACCTCTCTTAATTAAGGGGGTTAATACATTGTGGCATAAAGCAATGCTGTAATAATTACAGAAACAAAATAAACATTGCAATTGATACAAATCGGACTATTAGACCCTTGGTTCTAGAGAGATCTCCAATGCATTGCTTCCCATTAAAATCAATTATAGTTTTATTTGTTCCTTAAAGGGGTAGTAATGTTTCACATAAACATCAGCTCCAATTAATCTTTATAGTATTTGGGCCATGGAGCGTGTTATTTCAAAACTGTCACAGTTGTAGTTTAAGAGTAATTGAATGTTAAAGTATCCCCCCCCCTCCCTTTTTACCCAGTGTCAGCCACCTCCCCTCATATGTGGAATCTGGTCCCTTGACCGGACAGGTCACAGCAAGGGACAATCTTCTTACTGTGAGTATAAGGAAAACCCTGTCCCCCTTGACAGGTTTTTCAGGTTTTTCCTTATGCTCACTGAAGATTGTCCCTCTCTGAGATCCATCTGGACAGTCTTGCTGTTGTGAGGTGAGCAGTGTTACATCAGTAAAAGGGGCAGGAGGGGGATAATATATCGTTCAATTACTGTTGAAATACAACTTGAACAGTAGTGAAATAACACTCTCCGTGGCCCAAATACTATAAAGATTAATTGGAGCTGCTTTTTAGTGAAAAATTACTATCCCTTTAAAGGGGTTGTATAGAGGAAACACAATATCCTTTTAACCCACTCTCAGTGCACTCAGAGCTAGGGTAACAGAGTTCCCATAGAAACAAATGTTAGCATATCCGCACTCAGTGGTCTTCTATGGATACAGGAAAAAGCGCCCATAAGTGCCGAGTAATGAGCCCACATGACCCAGCTGAACAGATATTGATGATCTGTACAGCAAACCTCAAGGGAAATGGTGAGTTAAGATTAATAGGAACAATGTTTTCCTAGCTCTGAGGGTACAGGCAGTGGGTTAAAGGGATAGTATTACTTCAAAATTACTACCCCTCATATTCTAGCCCTTAATAAACTGAGTTAAATGACACCAGTGGCATCTCTCAAACCTTTATGGTTTAAGAGATAGCCACTATCAAAGTTTCCTCTCCCCTGCTGTCAGCGTTCTGCTGCCAGCAGGGGAATCTGGTCCCGGGATAGGCAGAGGATCTTAAACAGAGCCGATATCTTTTTATGGAAGGGAAAATGATTCATTGAAACAGTCTTCTACGTGTGTTTTGTTACCAAGCACACGTAGAAGACTGTTTCAATGAATCATTTTTCCTTCCATAACGAGATATCGGCTCTGCTGAAGAGCCTCCGCTTGTCCCGGGACCGGATTCTCCTGCTGGCAGCAGAACGCTGACAGCAGGGGAGCGGAAACTTTGAAAGCGGCTATCTCTTAAACCATAAAGGTCTGAGAGATGCCACTGGTGTCATTTAACTCAGTTTATTAAGGGCTACAATATGAGGGATAGTAATTTTGAAGTAATACTCTCCCTTTAAAATTGTCTTGTATTGACCCCATACCACCCCTTTAAATTAGAATTGCTCTAGAATTGTTCTATGTTTTCCCTTATTCTTGTGTCTAACTCTTACACTGGCGGGCAAGTTTTATTCAGAGTTCTAACTGCTGAGGGGGAGTATATGATTCTGGGCTAAAATTGGTACTTGAGTCAATTTATTGGTGCTACAATTTAAAATCTATGTATTAATCCATTTAGTATTAGAGGATTATGCAATGCATTCTTCCCTTCATATCTCTTGTGCCAAGAGAAGGGCAATGGGGGAGGGCATGGGCATTCTGTGGTGTTCTGAGCTCTGAGTCTTGTTTCCCCCCATGTACTAACAAGGGGCAGAGGAAATCAACATTGTTTTCCCTTTTTCCTGAACATTATAAAGGGAGGCATTGGGAGCATGATTACATTAAAGGAGAAGGAAGACATCCTAATAATAACTCCCCCAATGACCTCACATGACTAGAAAATCTCTATGGATTTTGCCTTTGTCGTAGAGATAAAATCTTCAGACAGTACTTAAAGTCCTGTCCATGAAGGCAGCAAGCATGAGCCTGCTTACCCTTTTAGGACCAGAGGGGTGCACAACACATTATCTAGCAATGCAATGCACATTCCTCAGGACCTTAAAGGGCTCATATTGCCATTTGCAGTTAGCAGAGTGCGTGGCCCTGATGTCCTACCATCAACTGTCATGTATGATTGCATGGACATGACATCCATGACTGACGTAAGTTAATATGTCTTGAACAAACACACAAGGGCATAATTAAAAGTGTCCCTTAGGATTTTTTGGCTTTAATAAATTCAGTTTGTGTGGGGTAATAATAAGGAGGAGTTACTTCTTCTTTAAAGGGATATTAATGTTTCACAAAAACAGCAGCTTCATAGTATTTGGGCCATGGAGAGCATTATTTCAATACTGACAGTGTTGTAGTTCAAGAGTAATTGAATGATAAAGTATCCTCCTCCTGCCCCTTTTACTGATGTAACACTGCTAAGCTCAGAGCAGCAAGACTGTCCAGATGGATCGCAAAGAGGGACAATCTTCAATGAGCATAAGGAAAAACCTGAAAAAATTGGCAAGGGGGAAGGGATGTCCTCACAGTAAAAAGATTGTCCATTGCAGTGAACTGTCTGGTCCCGACCAGATTCCACATCTGAGGGGAGGTGGCTTACACTAGATAAAAGGGGTGGGAGGGGGATTCTTCATGATTCAATTACTGTTGAACTACAAGTCTGACAGTATTGAGATAACACTCTCCATGGCACAAATACTATGAAGATTAATTGGAGCTGCTGTTTTTGTGAAACATTACTATCCCTTTAAAGTCTTAGAAATGGAAAAATGTTTCCCGGTATATACTAGAACAGTGGTATTTACTGATTTTTTAAGCAACATATAGGAGTAGAAAATGAGCTGCGCTGTTGTATTCATAATTGCACCTCTAAGAAACCGACAGCTACTATTCTAGGAATGAATCCAACACTTTGCAGAGGATAGCAATGGAGAGACTGCTCATTTACCATAGATTGTTTCAACTTCAGTGCACTGAGAGGATGATAGCATGAGAAGATAAAGATAAATACAATAATGGAAGAGTGAAAGCAGAAAGTTGTAACATAATCAAACAGATCTGGTGAATCAGAGGGAAAGTGACAGAAAATGGAAGTATTGTTAGAAGTTCTCTGAGTATAGGGACTTATGAAGAAAGGAAAAGATGAGCAATTCTGGCACAAATCAACTACACTAGAGGGGACAAATAAATATTCCCCAAATCCCCACAAATATAAATGCAACTTTTAACCCCCAGAATGCTAGTGAGGTCTCCAACACATTGCTTCACAATGTGTGACAATTTCTCAAGCACTCATGGGCTTAAATCTCCATTTAGATTAATGTTTTTTCTATTCCTTCCTCCCATGGACTAGTCAGTTTGCCCCACACTAGCTTATATTTTACGTTCTGCATAAGGCTCAGTGGAGTAAAAATAGGGGTCGCAGGGGTCGCACCTGCGACCAGGGCCGTCACTCTCAGGGGCCCGGCCACCCCCTGCGATCTCCTTGCAATGCGCCCGCAGAACAGCTGATCTCCCGGCGACCAGCACTTTAATAATGCAGAGCAATGGGAGATGACATAATCTCCCAGTGCTCTGCACTACTAACAACCACGTGGGAGTTTGGTTCCAGAGGTCTGTGCCTCATTCGGCACACCACTAGATCACCAGGGACTCGAGGTAGGAGGATGGGGGGGGGGGGTCAGTAGGGGCAATGTGTAGATGGGGGCAATGTGGAGAATGAGGGGCATTGTGATGGGGCATTTTTGAAGGTGCAATGTGGAGATTGAGGAGCAGTGTGGAAGGGGCATTGTGGAGAATGAGGGGCAATACGGAAGGGGCATTGTGGAGAATGAGGGGCATTGTGATGGGGGCAATGTGGAGGGGGCATTGTGGAGATGAAAGGGCAATGTGGAGAATGAGGGGCATTGTGGAGATTGAGGGGCAATGTAGAGGTGGCCAATGTGGTTGAGGGAGCCAGTGAGGTCAGAGGGGGGCCCATGGAAATTCTTGCACCAGGGCCCCGTGGCTTCTAGTTACACCTCTGATAAGGCTCTTAACACTGAGTGCCAGAGGGGTCTGTAAAGCATTGTGAATCAATGCACTGCACACCCATCAGGCACTGAAAGAGTTAAGGCCATGTTGTGGAAATCAAAGAGGAAATAACACTTTATAATGACGAGTGATATTGAAACAGCTTATAAATCATTGATGTGTATTAATATCTGTAGCTTACAAGATACTGAGCTTTATTTCTCGGTCAGTTTATGCAAATTAGGCAGTACTGGTTAGTACAGCCTGGTGTGTCAGATACTAAAATTCGACACTCCATCCCAACTGCCACTTCATACCAGAAAGTATTAGATAATCCGCATAAATTAACAAATGCATAAAGGAAATATTCGCTTAAAGTTTTAAATAAAGAATGGCTAATTTAAATACAGATGATTTTGAAAGCCCTTTTAGAATCAATGTAATGCACACCCATCAGGCACTGAAAGAGTTAAGGCCATATTGTGGAAATCAAAGAGGAAATAACACTTTATAATGACAAGTGATATTGAAAGAGCTTATAAATCATTGATATGTATTTATATCTGTAGCTTACAAGATACTGAGCTTTATTTCTTGGTCAATTTATGCAAATTAAGCAGTACTGGTTAGTACAGCCTGGTGTGTCAGATACTAAAATTCGACTCTCCATCCCAACTGCCACTTCATATCAGAAAGTATTAGATAATCCACATAAATTGACAAATGCATACAGGTAATACTCAATTAAAGTTTTAAATAAAGAATGGCTAATTTAAATATAGATGATTTTGAAAGCCCTTTTAGAATCACATATCAAATAAAGTCTTAGTTCCACTTTGAAGAGGAAGAGAACTTTCAGAGAAAATCAACTACATCACTGAGAACAATAAAAAAAAAAAAAAACACTGATGCAAATCAACTTTAACCCATTCAATGCTACAGAGGTCCCCTATAGAGTCTTTTGACCTAGAGACATCTCTAGTTTTCAAGGTAACACAATTCCCTTTTAAATAAATGAGGATCCCCCCCAATGGAGCAGTTGGTTTGCACCAGAATTGCTCATATTTCACAGTGACTATCATCCCCATTCACCTCCTCTGTCAAATTCCATTTAATTCGTCCTCTCATATCTTATCAGTTCCATTATTAATGAGCTTCTGCTACTTCTTGGGTTGTATTTAATAAGCTTAAAGGGATAGTAATGTTTCAAAATAAAAGCAGCTCCAATTAATCCAATTAATGTTTTAATGGCTACAATATAAAATAACATTTTTTTAAAGTATTGTTATCACTTTAAATCAACAGGTATTTCGTGAAATGTTTAACCCCTTCAGTGCCAGAGGTTGGGGCCATTTCCTGTACCCTGTAGGCCAGACACATTTTCAGCATTTTTGCTATCCTTCTGTTTAGGCTTGATTTACTCTGGAAATTTCTAGTTACATATGAAAAACTATATGTTGTTTTTCAGAACTAATTGAGCTTTTTCATGGTATCTTACATGAAGAGAATTTTGCATCGTACAAAAAGCTATGATGTCATAATGACAAAAAGTGAAAATTTACTCATTTTGCAAAAATCACATACTATGTATTAAAAACATTTACCTTCACTTAAAAAGTTTAAATTCTTTGAAAAAGCCCTGAGTCCCCCGAGTAAAAAAATACCAAATTTGTATAGTTTTACTTACGTCATGGCTAGCATAGAGCCCTAGATGTAGTATATCTAGACTTTGCAAAGGCATTTGATACAGTACCACACAGAAGGCTGGTGTATAAAATAAGAAAATTGGGGCTAGGAGATAACCTTTGCAATTGGATACAAAACTGGCTGAAGGATAGGGAACAGTGTGTGGTTGTAAATGGAAAATTCTCCAGTACAGTTAAAGTGGAGGGTGGAGTACCTCAGGGTTCAGTATTGGGTCCGCTGCTTTTTAGCATGTTTATAAATGACCTGGAAATAGATATAGAAAGCAAAATATCAATATTTGAAGATGATACTAAATTATGCAAAGTCATTAATTCAGAACAGGATATTTTCTCTCTACAGAGGGACTTACATACAATGTCAGATTGGGCAAACATGTGGAATATGAAGTTTAATGTGGGGAAGTGTAAAGTCATGCATTTGGGAGGAAACAATCCCAAGGCTACTTATAAACTTAATGGAATAATTTTAGGTGACTCGTTGCTAGAAAAAGACCTGGGTATCCTTGTCAACTACAAACTTGGAAACAGTGACCAGTGTCATACAGCAGTAGCAAAGGCAAACAAAGTCCTGTCTTGCATAAAAAGAGGTATTGAAGCAAGAGTGGATAACATTATTTTGCCATTATACAAATCATTGGTAAGACCTCACCTTGAGTATGCAGTGCAATTTTGGGCACCGGTTCTGAAAAAGGATATACTAGAACTAGAGAGGGTACAGCGGAGAGCAACAAAATTAATTAAGGGAATGGAGGACATATGAGGAACGACTAAACAAACTTGGTTTATTTACTCTAGAGAAAAGACGACTAAGAGGAGACCTTATCACATTGTACAAGTATATGAGAGGTCAATACAAGGATCTCTGCGGTGAGCTATTTATTCCAAGGCCTGATCAGGTGACCAGGGGACACCCCTTGAGATTAGAGGAAAGGAGGTTTAAACTTCAGCAGAGGAAGGGTTTTTTTACAGTAAAGTCTGTCAAATTGTGGAATTCATTGCCCAGGGAGGTAGTTATGGCAGATACAATGGATACATTTAAGAGAAGATTAGATACATTTCTTTCAAAAGGGAACATACAGAGTTATACTGTTTATCAGTAGGCTGATCAGGAAGGTCTGATAAAGACTAATTTAATTGGTAGCAGGAAAGCTATAAAATTCTCAGTTACTGAGGTATGAGGCGAAGGTTGAACTTGATGGACTTGTGTCTTTTTTCGACCTAATTTACTATGTTACTATGTTAATCACCAGCAGCGCAAAATGACATTTTCAACTTCATGAGCTAAAATGCACTTTCTAATGTTTTTGTGGTAAATCTACCCTAAAGCAGTGGAATAACTATATAAAACTATATATTTCTGGAAAGAAGACAAGCCTTCTTATCCCAAGCCTGATGTGCACAAATGCCTTCAGAAGGTGACGCTAATGAAAAATAAAGGCATTTTCATACATTTCTGCCCCTTCAAATGTACTGAAATCTGAGAAAACCATGGAATTTTCAACTGTATTCATTAGCTAGTGCTCTTTTGAGTTAAATGACACTCCATTGGTATGAGTTGACTTACCTTAGGGGGTGCTCAAAGCAGAAAACTACACTTACTACAATCTCTGATTTTTCTAACATTTCCTCAAACCTGACTTGCCTGTACAAAAATGGATATAACACCTTCAAAAGTGAAGAAAAGGTAGATGAACCATACCATTTTGTAAAGAAGATAACCTGCCGCATCTAATGAGGGGTCACTTGCTTTCTTAACCCAAGCCTGGTTTGCATAAATGTTTCCAGCAGTAGGCAATATAGGAAACAAATTGCATTTTTTTACATTTCTGTCCCTTCATATGTAGTGAAATCTGTGAAAACTATGGCATTTCCAACTGTATTTGTTAGCTAGTGGTCTTAGGAGAAGAATGGCACCCCATTGGTATGAGTTGACATACCATAGGGGGTGCTAGAAGTGCAAAACAACACCTACCACAACCTCTGATTTTTCTAATAATACTTGCCTGTACAAAAATGGTTATATCAACTACAGAAGTGAAGAATGGGTACAGGAACCATGCCATTTTGGAAAGAAGACAACCTGCCAAATCTAATGAGGTGTCACTTGCTTTTCTACCCCTAAGTTAGGGTGCACAACTATTTCCAGAATGTGGTGCTACAGAAAAAAAATGTTTTTCATACAAATCAGTCACTTCAAAGATACGGAAATGGTTCAGCACCATGGGATTTCCTAGGAGGACCTCCTGCCAGCCTACAAAAAAATGGTACCCCACTGCTGTGGGTTGGCATACCATAATGGGTGCCAGGAGGGTGGCTACCGGTGGAACAAGGATGGTGAAGCAAACAGTGTATGTGTGATTCTATTGCTACCAGTGATCAGTCAGTGTACGTGAGGACTTGTGACTGCCAGTGAAACCAGGTCGGGGAGGGACGAGGGGTCAGGCTATGTAAGTGGGTATATCTACCAGTGCAGTGAGCAAGTGTGGTGGTGGTGATAGTGGGGAGGTAAGTACATATGGGGGATCTGTGACTACCAGTCTGCACTGTATGTCCCCTCATACACTGTTTCATTCCCAGCCTGAATCCAGTGTGTAATGGCACTTGGGTCTACCAGAAGGCAGTGGAGTCAGGCTTGGGGGTCAGACTGGGGGAATGGTACTGCCAGTGGGCTGTGGAACTAGGCTGGTGGGTAGGGTATGTGGTGGGGGGGATTGGAGGCATTTTGTGTGCATGCCACAGGGGTGTCCAATGCATTGCAATGCACTGGACACCCTGTTGCACACAAAGAGTTAATTTTTTTTTGCTATTAGTTTTTTATTCATACCTCATTGGGGGGGCACTTCTCATGCCCCCCAACAATGGCTGAATAAAAAATAATGGGAAAAAATGTGTGTGTGCACCACAGAGGATCCAGTGCATTGCAAAGCACTTGAGTTGGACCCACCTGTGACACATGCAGGTTTTTTGGTCATCCCTGCGGCACTCATAGGGTTATATTTTTTTTTAATTTTTATTTTATATGTTTCAGACCTTGTGGGGGACATCAGGACCCCTTCTGATGTCCCCCCAGTTATTGATCTCCCAGCCAATTGTGCTGGGAGATCAATGTGGCGACCGCAGGAGAGCAAAAGCTCTCCTGCCGTTCTCTCCTACCACCGGTAGGAGTGAATGGGACTGGGGAAACTTTCCTAACGTCATCGGTGATCATGTCACCGATGACATTGGGAGGCTTTTCCCGGTCCCGCCCACTCCTACCCAGAAGTTTGGGTAGGAGGGATGGGAAAGGAGAAGCTCTGCTTCTCCTTTGGAGATATTGATCTCCCAGCGCAATCGGCTGGGAGATCAATAACTGGGGAGGCATGGGGAGTGATCCTAATGCCCCCCCAAGAGTGCCAGGCAGCATTTTAGCTAAAATGCTGTCACTGCAAGCTGGTTATACCGGCTAATGCAGTGACCACATTTTAGCTGTACAACATACAAGCATGGCACAGCAGGTACAGCTGTCCACTCTCATACGTTGTAAGTGCTTGGCACTCTAGGAGTTAATTTCTCCCTATGGTGTAGTTGGATTTTGCCAGAATTGTACCTCTTAAAGTGATAGTAATGTTTCAAAATAAAAGCAGCTCCAATTAATCTTCATAGTATTTGGGCCATAGAGAGTGTTATTTCAGTTCTGTCAGAGTTGTAGTTCAAGAGTAATTGAATGCTAAAGTATCCCCCTCCCTCCCCTTTTACTGATGTAACACTGGTCACCTCAGAGCAGAAAGGCGGTGTCCAGATGGGTTGCAGAGCGATACATTGTTCAATTAGCATAAGGGGTAAACCTGAAAAACCTGTCAAGGGGGTCAGGGTTTTCATTGTTCTCACAGTAAGAAAATTGTCCCTTGCTGTGAGCTGTATGGTCCCAGGACCAGATTCCACATCTGAGGGGAAGTGGCTAACACTAGGTAAAAGGGACAGGAGGGGGTACTTTATCATTCAATTACTCTTGAACTACAACTCTGACAGTATTGAAATAACACTCTCCATGGCCCAAACACTATGAAGATTAAATGGAGCTGCTTTTATTTTGAAACATTATTATCCTTTTAAGAGATACAGTTCTGGCGAAATCCAACTACACCATAAGGAGAAATTAAACATTTCCCCGAAATACCCATTGATTTAAAGTGATAGCAATATTTCAAAAAATGTTTATTTTATATTGTAGCCATTAACACCTTAAGGACCCGATGGTCCTGGACTGTCATGGGTTGTTATACCCTTAAGGACCCATTACAGTCCTGGACTGTCATGGGTTATTGTACCCTTAAGGACCCATGACGGTCCTGGACCGTTATGGCTTAAATGATAACAGAGTGGCTCTGTGCACGCTGCTATCATTAATTCCAGGCTGAGACTGAACGCTCTGAGATCACGACATTCAGTCTCAGCCCTTCTTGCTTGTGCCGGTTCATGTGATCGCCATATCAGCGATCACATGTACCGGCATTCTGAGTGATAGAGACAGTACGCAATCTAATTTATGGGGGTGGAATAAAAGACTTAGAGGGAAAACACTGTTGAACAAAGACATAGTCAAAAAGGTCAGAATTGCTCCGGTCCTTAAGTGAAAACGACCTCAGATTTTCCCGGTCCTTAAGGGTTAAAAAATCATTAAGGACGATATCAGTCTTATCTCTCAAACATTTATGGTTTGAGAGATATTCACAAACAAAGTTTCCCCTCACTGACCGAACCAGTCAAGTCTGCCATCTAGCTGTCATATTTGAAATCCGGTCCACAGATCAGCCTGCGGCTCTTCAGCAGAGCCGAGATCGCAAGATATAAAAATAACTAGTTCATTGGAATGGTCTACAAAGTGTGCTTGCGAACCAGGCACACTTTGTATACAATTTCAATGAAGTAGTTTTTCTTATATCTCACAATCTCGGCTCTGCTGTAGAGCCGCGGCCGGTCTGCGGAGCGGATTCCAAATCTAACAGCTAGATCAGTGACGTCAGTGAGGGGGAAACTTTGCTTATGAATATCTCTCAAACCATAAAGGTTTGAGAGATAAGACTGATATTGTTCTTAATGAATTTTTAATGGCTACAATATAAAATACATTTTTTTAAGTATTACTATAACTTTAAAGGAAAACTCTCTAGCATTCAACAGGTTAAAAGCCCTATTTAAATCAAATAGCAACTTTCATTTCTCCCATATGATTCAATTGTTTTGCTCCAGAATTGAGTTTCTTGAATACAGCCACTTGTGTGTAGCATGTGGTAAGTCCTGAGGAGCTGGTGGGAGGGTTACATGGAAGAAATTGGAGGAGAATCACAGCTTCCTGATCTCACTGCGTGAAGCTGTATGTGTGAATGGAGTCTTGGGATTGTATTTGCAGTTGGTATATCCCACTGACAAGGTTTGAGATTTCAATATAGATTAAATGCGGAAAAGAGGTACAATTGTGAGGCACGTTAGCTGCACCATAGGGAATACATAATTTAAAAAATTCCCATTGATTTAAATGGGGCTTTTAACCCCTTGAACGCTAGAGAGGGGTTCAATGAGCTCTCCTGAGCAGGGCCAACCAATCCTTTTATTTTAGGTGTTCCATTTGTATTGTTTAAAGCAGAACTATCACTCAAAAGAATGTGCCCCCCCAAATCATTATGCTTATAACGATCTGCATTTAAAGGGATAGTAGTGTTTCATAATAAAAACAGCTCTAATTAATCATCATAGTATTTGGACTTTGTCGAGTGTTATTTCAGTTCTGTCAGAGTTATAGTTCAAGAGTAATTCAATGACAAAGTATCCCCCTCCCGCCCCTTTTACTGATGTAACACTGCTCAGCCAAGGCAGAAGGGAGGTGCCCAGGTAGATTGCACAGATGGACAATCTTCAATTAAGATAAGCTTGTCAAGGGGGTTAGGGCTTTCATTGTTCTCATAGGAAGAAGATTGCCCCCTGCTGTTATCTGTCTGGTCTTACAACCAGATTCCACATCTGAGAAGAGATGGCTTACACTAGGTAAAAGGGGCGGGAGGGGAAACTTTGGTTGTGAATATCTCTTAAACCATAAAGGTTTGAGAGATAAGACTTATATCGTTCTTCATGTTTTTTTAATGCCTACAGAATAAAATAAAGTTAAAACGAAGTATTACTATCCCTTTAAATGCTAGAATTATCCTGAATAAGTCCTGCATTATTGAGAAAGTGGGATTTCTCAATAATGCTGGACTTAGTTTCAATTAAATGTTATTGATTTTCAAGAAATCTTAGATACAACAAAAGAACGGTAAAGGATGGGAAAGGTACAGAAGAATAAATAGGGGGGGGGGTGTACATACGGCACACAGCCACTGGCATCCACAGGTCTCCCCAAATGATACACAGCAAATGCAGAGGTCATAGATCACAGTACACAATACACAGCAAGGTATACAAATAAGTACTATTGTACATGTATACAGTGACATACAGGACACAAAGTACTGAATTCGCAGCCGCAAGTCCCCCCACGCAGATCCACCAGGCGAAAATGCATGGGTGAAACCGGGGCCAGCACAATAGGCTACCCAGTTAAAGGGATAGTAATACTTCGTTTTAACTTTATTTTATTTTATAGGCATTAAAAAAATATGAAGAATGATATAAGTCTTATCTCTCAAACCTTTATGGTTTAAGAGATATTCACAAGCAAAGTTTCCCCTCCCGTTTTACCTAGTGTAAGCCATCTCTTCTCAGATGGGGAATCTAGTTGTAAGACCAGACAGATAACAGCAGGGGACAATCTTCTTCCTATGAGAACAATGAAAACCCTGCCCCCCTTGACAAGTTTTTCAGGTTTTTCCCTTATCTTAATTGAAGATTGTCCCTCTCTGCAGTCTACCTGGGCACCTCCCTTCTGCTCTGGCTGAAAAGTGTGACATCAGTAAAAGGGGCGGAAGGGGGACACTTTGTCATTGAATTACTCTTGAACTACAGCTCTGACAGAATTGCAATAACACTCTCCAAGGTCCAAATAATATGATGATTAATTAGAGCTGCTTTTATGCTTTTATTATGAAACATTTCTATCCCTTTAAGTATGCAGCTATAAAGCCAATTTCACCCCTCAGGGCAACAGCCTGAGGGCCCACCCCAGTCAAGTGACACAGGAGTCTAGGGACAAGCAGAAGGAAGTCAGGGCTTTCCAAGAATAATTACCAGTGTAGCCAGGTCTCATTGTACCTGGTCACTTCGTCAGGCGAAGAAGATGCTAGTTCTGCCATTAGCCTGATCTCTTTGACCCTCTCCACCCAGGCAGAGAGCCCAGGGGGAGACAGCTTCCTCCAAAAGAGAAATCAAACTATTAGCGGCCACCAGCAGTTGGGGAATAATGCTGGACTTATTCAGAATAATACTAGTATTGATATGCGTATCGCTATGAGCATAATGATTTGGGGGGCACTTTAATCTGAGTGATAGTTCCGCTTTAATGTCTCTATCTGTTCCCTATTATACAGTACTGCAGAAAAGTTAGTGCTAAATAAATAAAGTATAATTATAATGCATTGTTAAGCAATGCATTGGAAACCTCCAGCACTGAAGTGGTTAAAAAGCCCCATTTAAATCAACGCAAATTTTATTTTTTTCCCTATGGTGCAGTTAGTTTGCCCCAGAATTGCACCTCTTTTCCTTAGTACCTCAGACTCACTCTCACTATACATACACACACATGCGTGCACTCGCATGTCATGCACACACACACCCTTACATATATATTGTACATATACTCGCACTGCATGAAACCGTATGTGTGAATGAAGTCTCGGGAGTTTATTAGCAGTGGTGCATCCCACTGACAAGGTGGAACATCTTATATTATAATTCGCTAAGTATGTTTGTCAGAAGCCGTCATATTTAGTAGAAATGGCTGCGCGCGCTACAGTCATGTGCAGTATAGACTTCCCGCGCCGCGGCTGATATGGAGTGGGGAGCTCCGAATTCAGACCGAAGTCCTGTCTGCGCACCTTTCAGTGCGCAGAGAGGACTTTGGTCTGAATTCGGAGCGCCCCGCTCCGTATCAGCCGTGGCATGGGCAACCTGTACTGTGCATGACTGCAGCGCCACCAGTGTTGGCCTGTGTATACGGGCTTTAAAACTGACTCATCAATAATAGACTGGGTTAAAAGATCAAGTGAAAATGAAAACAAAATATTTAAAAGTATAGGCAAGTTCACTTTAGATATTGTACACTTGCAGAATATGCTTGTCTGACACTTTAATCTACCATTCTTTTCCTTTGCACTTTTCTCTAAGTGATGGTGACAAATCCACAACTGATTAGCTTCAGTGACCAGGGAGTTTTTAAGACTCTTCGAAGTTCCTGGTAGAATTATGAATGAAGTCCCCAAAATATTGAGAGAAAAAAAAATTACATATATATATATGTGAATAAAACCCCACAGCGCTAATACCTTAATATATACCACTGTTAAATATGATAAGAGAATAGCATCAAAAGAACTGAAGTGTGCAGCAAGGAATGAGGGGGTTCTCCCAACCCCCAAATATGGGACAGAAACCCACGGTGCAAAAAAACAACATAGAACAACCTGCGCGCCTCCATTCCTAGTGATAAATTTGTCCTGTGTCGGGCATAAGTGATGAAGGTTTGTCACAGGACCGAAAACGTTTGGTTGGAGGCTATGCTTGGATAAACTCTTCACTGTATCTGAGTTCCTATGAGTGCTGTCTCCTGTACTTTAGCACAGCTAAGTATACTTGGTATACATATATATATATATATATATATATATATATATATATATATATATATATATATATTTCTTGTTGGGCTGCACTCTCTCTGCACTCTGTATATATATATACGCATTGCCTGGGTGCTCAGTAAGTGAGAGATAGATACATACAGTTCTACCATATTCAGGATATGTTGCTCATTTCATTACACAGGGTGATTCGCTTGTTATCCAGTCAGAGCTCCAATTACTCTGCTGCCTCTTTCAACAATTTGTTCGTCTGTAACATGGGTTTATAAGGGACTGTGTGGAACACTCATATAATCCTGAGAAAAGCCGCACAGGTATCTGAAACGTCAATTCAAATAAAATGTAACCATCTTTGCATCTATAAAAACATCCTGTGAGTGTTGTTTATTCATCTACAGACCTATATATATATATATATATATATATTTATATTGTACATACATACACACCTTAGGCCCATTAATATTTGGAAAAAAACAGCATGTTGTGCACTTAGCACAACTTCTTGCCTTTCTAATCATAAGATTAAAGGGATAGTAATATTCGTTTTATCTTTATTTTATTTTGGAGGCATTAAAAAAACATGAAGAACAATATAAGTCTTATCTCTCAAACCTTTATGGTTTTAGAGATATTCACAAGCAAAATTTCCCCCTCCCTCCCCTTTTACCTAGTGTAAGCAATCTCTTCTCAGATGTGGAATGCAGTCCATAGACAAGATAACAGAAGGGGACAATCTTCTTCCTATGAGAACAATGAAAGGCCTGCCCCCCTTGACAAGTTTTTCAGGTTTTTCCCTTATCTTAACTGAAGATTGTCCCTCTCTGCAATCTACCTGGGCACCTCCCTTCTGCTCTGGCTGAACAGTTTTACATCAGTAAAAGGGACGGGAGGGGGATACTTTGTCATTGAATTACTCTGGAACTACAACTCTGACAGAATTGAAATAACAACCAAATACTATGATGATTAATTAGAGCTGATTTTATTATGAAACAGTACTATCCCTTTAAATTGATCCCATGCAGGAATATCAGGGTCCTTTGGGGGTTTCAGAGATTTGGAACCTTTCATATGTAAGTGTGTTTACATTCTGATTCCATGATTTCAGATAAGCAAACAATAATATCCTAAACATGCTGGGCAATATGCACAGAGAAAAGAGGAGCAATAAGCCATATCTTAACCCTTTCACTGCTTTGAATGCTAGAGAGGTCTCCAAAGCATTTACTATTTTGATTTGTCCTCTGTTGTGTAGTTGGTGTGACCCAAAATCGTACCAGTTATTCTTAGTGCCTCTGTCTCAATGCTTTTTATCACAGTATTGTACAGTGAACAGGCTCTGACAGCCATACAAACAGTCACATTTGCAATTTGTATACTAATAGGGGAATCAATCGAAAAAAATAGAATCTGTTTCTAATAGGCTGACATTGTTTTAATTTAATCGCAGCATGCTAAAATATTTTCATGAACGAAAGCATTCACTCCTTCTGCAAATTATACTTAATAAACTAAATGACTTTGCTTAAGATATTAAAATTTTGCCAGCTCTGCAGCTCACTGTTAATAGGATTCCTGCTAAGAATGATTCATCTGTGATATTTGGGATTAACCCTTCGAGTACATTGCAAAGCAGTATGTTGCCCACAACAATGACGTTCAGAGGGTTATCATATAAATTTATGTCAAACCATCAAAAGGTTGTGGTAAGAAAAAAATTATAGTAAAGTGCAAATTCTTTATAATACACGTGTTCATTTACATGTCTGATTCAGAGCTAAATGGCTTGCTTCCAGCTAGGAATCCAATGCATATATCATTTCTACTGCATTCCTCTGAATCTCATGCAGTAACATGCAAATGATAGCAGAGTTCAGCCATTTTTCTGTTCCAAGCCCATATTAATATAGATCCCTTAAAGGGATAGTAATACTTCTTTTTATCTTTATTTTATTTTGTAGACATTAAAAAAACACGATCAACGATATAAGTCTTATCTCTCAAACCTTTATGGTTTGAGAGATATTCACAAGCAAAATTTCCCCTCCCGCTCCTTTTACCTAGTGTAAGCCATTTCTTCTCAGATGTGGAATCTGGTTGTAAGACCAGATAGATAACAGAAGGGGACAATTTTCTTCCTATGAAAACAATGAAAGCCCTGCCCCCCTTGACAAGTTTTTCAGGGTTTTTCCTTATCTTAATTGAAGATTGTCCCTCTCTGCAGTCTGCCTGGGCACCTCCCTTCTGCTCTGGCTGAACAGTGTTACATCAGTAAAAGGGGCAGGAGGGGGATACTTTGTCACTGAATTACTCTTGAACTACAACACTGACAGAATTGAAATAACACTCTCCAAAGTCCAAATACTATGATGATTAATTAGAGCTGCTTTTATTATGAAACATTGCTATCCCTTTAACTTATGCTTGTTTTCACAGCTTATAAAACACATGTTGGAAATATACTTCAATGCAAAATCAAAGGTAATTTTTGTTTGCTTCTTGTGGTGCAGTTGGTTTGCCCCAGAGTTACTTAAGTTCGTTACTGTAAGTCAGCTACATAGAGCAATGTTGGGAATTTTTTTCCAAATCCCACTGGCATTTTATTTACCCAGAATAGCACAAACGAGTAATTCTCCTGGCTCAGAAGGCTATATCTTCTACTAGAGGAGTGAGTGGGGGAGAGGTAGACAGTAGTGTTGAGCGAGCATGCTCGGCCGATGCTCGGATCGGCTCGAGCATCGCTCTGCTCGGCACATGGCGGTACTCGTACGAGTACCGCATGTGCTCGCCCGCCATGTTCGGGTCTCCTCCCCGCACGTTTTGCGGCTGCTGCGCAGCCAATAAACGTGCAGGGAGGCTCTGACATCGGTGTAATGCCAGCAGCCATGTTGGCTGCTGGCATTACACTGATTGGCTGGCCAGAACCCGTGGTCAGGTGCTGTATAGCACCTGACCAGCGAGTTCGGCTCAGTCTGAGCCAGGGAGAGCTGAGGATAGGAAGGGAAAGGCAGTGTAGGGAGGAAAAAAACAAAAATTGTGAAAAAAAAAGAACCAAAAGTCCTTTTTAGGACTACTGTGTGTGGGGGCAGCAGGTTATTTGGTGTGGGGGGAAAAAAACAAAAAAAAAAAAAAATATATATATATATTCTGTTTAGTGTGCAAAGTTGCAGATTAGAGCACATTCTGTTTAGTGTGCACAGTTGCAGATTAGAGCACATTCTGTTTAGTGTGCAAAGTTGCAGATTAGAGCACATTCTGTTTAGTGTGCAAAGTTGCAGATTAGAGCACATTCTGTTTAGTGTGCAAAGTTGCAGATTAGAGCACATTCTGTTAAGTCTTCAAACTAAAATATCAAAGTCACGTATTCCATTCAGTGTGCGTCGCCGCAGTTTAGCAGCACATTCTGAGTACTGTGCAGAGTTGCAGAATAGGAAGAAATACTGTTAAGTCTTCAAACTAAAATATCAAAGTCACATATTCCATTCAGTGTGCTTCGCCGCAGTTTAGCAGCACATTCTGTGTACTGTGCAGAGTTGCAGAATAGGAAGAAATACTGTTAAGTCTTCAAACTCAAATATCAAAGTCACATATTCCATTCAGTGTGCTTCGCCGCAGTTTAGCAGCACATTCTGTGTACTGTGCAGAGTTGCAGAATAGGAAGAAATACTGTTAAGTCTTCAAACTAAAATATCAAAGTCACATATTCCATTCAGTGTGCTTCGCCGCAGTGTAGCAGCACATTCTGTGTACTGTGCAGAGTTGCAGAATAGGAAGAAATACTGTTAAGTCTTCAAACTCAAATATCAAAGTCACATATTCCATTCAGTGTGCTTCGCCGCAGTTTAGCAGCACATTCTGTGTACTGTGCAGAGTTGCAGAATAGGAAGAAATACTGTTAAGTCTTCAAACTAAAATATCAAAGTCACATATTCCATTCAGTGTGCTTCGCCGCAGTTTAGCAGCACATTCTGTGTACTGTGCAGAGTTGCAGAATAGGAAGAAATACTGTTAAGTCTTCAAACTCAAATATCAAAGTCACATATTCCATTCAGTGTGCTTCGCCGCAGTTTAGCAGCACATTCTGTGTACTGTGCAGAGTTGCAGAATAGGAAGAAATACTGTTAAGTCTTCAAACTAAAATATCAAAGTCACATATTCCATTCAGTGTGCTTCGCCGCAGTTTAGCAGCACATTCTGTGTACTGTGCAGAGTTGCAGAATAGGAAGAAATACTGTTAAGTCTTCAAACTCAAATATCAAAGTCACATATTCCATTCAGTGTGCTTCGCCGCAGTTTAGCAGCACATTCTGTGTACTGTGCAGAGTTGCAGAATAGGAAGAAATACTGTTAAGTCTTCAAACTAAAATATCAAAGTCACATATTCCATTCAGTGTGCTTCGCAGCAGTGTAGCACCACATTCTGTGTACTGTGCAGAGTTGCAGAATAGGAAGAAATACTGTTAAGTCTTCAAACTAAAATATCAAAGTCACATATTCCATTCAGTGTGCTTCGCCGCAGTGTAGCAGCACATTCTGTGTACTGTGCAGAGTTGCAGAATAGGAAGAAATACTGTTAAGTCTTCAAACTAAAATATCAAAGTCACATATTCCATTCAGTGTCTTTCACCGCCGTTTAACAGCCTATTCTGTGTACTCTGCAGAGTTGCAGAATTATAAGAAATACTGTTAAGTTTTCAAACTCAAATATTAAAGTCACATATTCCATTCAGTGTCTTTCACCGCCGTTTAACAGCCTATTCTGTGTACTCTGTACAGTTGCAGAATTATAAGAAATACTGTTAAGTTTTCAAACTCAAATATTAAAGTCACATATTCCATTCAGTGTCTTTCACCGCCGTTTAACAGCCTATTCTGTGTACTCTGTACAGTTCCAGAATTATAAGAAATACTGTTAAGTTTTCAAACTCAAATATTAAAGTCACATATTCCATTCAGTGTGTTTCAACGCCGTTTAACAGCCTATTCTGTGTACTCTGTACAGTTCCAGAATTATAAGAAATACTGTTAAGTTTTCAAACTCAAATATTAAAGTCACATATTCCATTCAGTGTGTTTCAACGCCGTTTAACAGCCTATTCTGTGTACTCTGCAGAGTTGCAGAATAGTAAGAAATACTGTTAATTTTTCAAACTCAAATATCAAAGTCACATATTCCATTCAGTGTCTTTCACCGCCGTTTAACAGCCTATTCTGTGTACTCTGCAGAGTTGCAGAATTATAAGAAATACTGTTAAGTTTTCAAACTCAAATATTAAAGTCACATATTCCATTCAGTGTCTTTCACCGCCGTTTAACAGCCTATTCTGTGTACTCTGTACAGTTCCAGAATTATAAGAAATACTGTTAAGTTTTCAAACTCAAATATTAAAGTCACATATTCCATTCAGTGTGTTTCAACGCCGTTTAACAGCCTATTCTGTGTACTCTGCAGAGTTGCAGAATAGTAAGAAATACTGTTAATTTTTCAAACTCAAATATCAAAGTCACATATTCCATTCAGTGTCTTTCACCGCCGTTTAACAGCCTATTCTGTGTACTCTGCAGAGTTGCAGAATTATAAGAAATACTGTTAAGTTTTCAAACTCAAATATTAAAGTCACATATTCCATTCAGTGTCTTTCACCGCCGTTTAACAGCCTATTCTGTGTACTCTGTACAGTTCCAGAATTATAAGAAATACTGTTAAGTTTTCAAACTCAAATATTAAAGTCACATATTCCATTCAGTGTGTTTCAACGCCGTTTAACAGCCTATTCTGTGTACTCTGTACAGTTCCAGAATTATAAGAAATACTGTTAAGTTTTCAAACTCAAATATTAAAGTCACTTATTCCATTCAGTGTGTGTCACCGCAGTTTAGCAGCCTATTCTGTGTACTCTGCAGAGTTGCAGAATAGTAAGAAATACTGTTAATTTTTCAAACTCAAATATTAAAGTCACTTATTCCATTCAGTGTGTGTCACCGCAGTTTAGCAGCCTATTCTGTGTACTCTGCAGAGTTGCAGAATAGTAAGAAATACTGTTAAGTTTTCAAACTCATATATATTAAAGTCATATATATCGTGTAAGATGAAGAAGGCGGGTAAAAAGGGACGGGGAAGTGGACGTGATCCTGAAAGTTCAGGGCGCGGGTCAGGACGCGGAGAAACTGTGCCTGGTGCCAGAGCACAAGAAAGAAAGACATCCACCATACCTAGCTTCATGTCTGATTTCACAGGGCGTCGCAGGACATCACTCTCGAGGTCCGACCAGTGCGAACAGGTGGTCGGTTGGATGACAGCTGATACTGCTTCCAGTCGGTTAAGCACCACCCTGTCTTCCACCAAGTCCACTCTCAGTAGCCAAGAGTCTGGTCAACATAATCCTCACTCTGATCATCCTTCCTCCCACCATACACGGTCTGGTCAAAGAAGTGATCCCACACTGGGATATAGTGATGAGCTCGTCTCATCACCAATCCTTCATTTGACCCTCTCTCCAAGCACGCTTGCAGAGGAACATGACATCTTGTGCCCTGATTCACAACCTCTAGAGGCTACCCAATCACAAGAAGATGACAGATGTGAACGGCATTTAAGGTCAAAGGAAGTAGTGGATGATGATGATGATGATGAGACACAGTTGCCATTAAATCAACCACTATTTCCGTCTCAAGACCTTGTTGAGGAGAATGTTATACAGTTGTCAATGACTGAGTATGTGGTGGGATCAAGACTTGAGGAGGATGATCAGAGTGAGGAAGTGGAGGAGGACTTGGTGGACGATGAGGTGACTGACCCCACCTGGGAAGGTGTAGAGCCGAGCGATGACAGCAGTCCTGAGGGTGAGCCATCTGCAGCACCGCAACAGGCTGGAAGAGGCAGTGGTGTGGCTACAGAAAGAAGGCGGACCGCACCAAACCGGCCCGCAAATGTTCCACGGAGCACCCCCTTGCGTAAATCTACCTTGCCAAGGGGTAGGTGTTCCGCGGTATGGCGTTTTTTTAAGGAAAGTGCGGACGACAAAAGATTTGTAGTTTGCAACCTGTGCCACACCAGAATGAGCCGAGGCATGAACACTAGAAACCTCACCACCACCAGCATGATCCGACACATGGCATCCAAGCACCGTAGTAAGTGGGAGGAACGCCTGGATCGCCCATCTGTGTCTGCAGGCCACACCACTGCCTCCTCTTCCCCTGTTTTCGGTGCCGGCCAATCGCCTGTCGAAGGCGCAGGCCCGCATACCTCCCGCCCTGCACCTGTAGCATCTGAAGCACCATCAGCGACCACATCCACTTCCCTGTCCCAGCACAGCGTCCAAATGTCGTTACCCCAGGCATTTGAGCGCAAGAGAAAATACCCAGCCACCCACCCACAGGCCATAGCACTAACCTCACACCTTTCCAAATTACTGGCCATCGAAATGCTGCCATTTAGGCTTGTGGACACTGAGTCCTTCCGCAGCCTGATGGCAGCAGCTGTCCCTCGGTACGCGGTCCCCAGCCGCCACTACTTTTCCCGGTGTGCCATCCCCGCATTACACCACCATGTGTCCCGTAACATCACCCGTGCCCTGACCAACGCAGTTACTGGGAAGGTCCACTTAACGACTGACACATGGACAAGTGCTTGTGGCCAGGGACGCTACATTTCCCTGACGGCACACTGGGTGAATGTCGTGGAGGCTGGGAGCGACTCGGACCCTGGGATGGCACGGGTGCTACCCACGCCGAGGATTGCGGGCCCTACCTCCATCAGGGTTTCCACCAGCACCTACGTTATTGGCTCCTCCTCCTCCGTTTCCACCTCCGAATTCTCTACACACACCGCCACTCCCCCATCAGCCAGTAGCTGGAAGCAGTGTAGCACTGCAGTGGGGAAGCGTCAACAGGCCGTGCTGAAGCTGATCTGCCTTGGGGACAAACAGCACACGGCCTCAGAGCTGTTGCAGGGGATTAGTCACCAGACCGAGCAGTGGCTCTCGCCACTCAACCTGCAAGCAGGCATGGTTGTGTGTGATAATGGGCGTAACTTGGTGGCGGCTTTGGAGCTCGGCAAGCTCACACACGTACCATGCCTAGCGCATGTATTTAATTTAGTGGTGCAGCGATTTCTAAAAACCTACCCCAATGTGCATGATCTCTTGACCAAGGTGCGCCGCGTGTGTGCACATTTCCGTAAGTCATCTACAGCTTCGGCCGGCCTGTTGAAGCTGCAGCAGCGCTTACAATTGCCAGCTCACCGGCTGCTGTGTGACGTGAGCACGCGCTGGAACTCCACCTTCCACATGTTGGCCCGGCTTTATGAGCAGCAGAGGGCAGTAGTGGAGTACCAGCTGTTACACGGTCGTCGCCTCTCCGTTCAACTTCCTGTAATCAGAAGTGAGGAGTGGGAATGGATGTCAGACCTCTGCGAGGTTTTACGCAATTTTGAGGAATCGACACAGATGGTGAGCGGCGATAACGCTATTATCAGTGTAACCATCCCACTTCTGTGTCTACTGAAACGCTCGCTGCTCACAATTAAAACCGACGCTTTGCATGTGGAAGAGGTGGAAATGGGGGAGGAAGAGCTTACACAAGGTGATAGCCAGAGCACCCTCACTTCGTCTTCTCAGCGACAATTGGAGGAGGCGGAGGAGGAGGAGGAGGAGGAGGAGGAGGAGGAGGAAGACACGGTTGCCTCCGCTACAGAGGGTAGCCATGGAACTTTAGTTCCATCTCTTCAGCGTGGGTGGGCAGAAGAGGAGGAAGAGGATGAGGATATTGAGAGTCAGCCTCCTGGTGAGGACAGCGAAATCTTGACTGTTGGTACTCTGGCACACATGGCTGACTTTATGTTAGGCTGCCTTTCCCGTGACCCACGCGTTGTACGCATTTTAGACAACACGGATTACTGGGTGTTCACCCTTCTGGACCCCCGCTACAAAGAGAATTTCTCATCTCTCATTCCTCCGGTGGAGAGGACAAGCAAAATGGTGCAATACCAGAAGGTTCTTGTTGAAAAATTGCTCCAAAATTTTCCATCTGACAACGCTGGCGGCAGAGTACGTGCTACCTTGGCCAACCGAGAAGGGGAGAAAAGGGGAGCACACAGCAGTTCCGAGAAAGGCAGGGCAACACTCTCCAAGGCGTGGGACACCTTCATGACACCCCGCCAGCACCCTCACCCTGATGCGCAGCCTAGTGTCACAAGGAGGGAAAAGTTTTGGAAGATGGTGAAGGAGTACGTAGCAGACCGTGTCAGCGTCCTCAATGATCCCTCTGTGCCTTACAACTACTGGGTGTCCAAGCTGGACACGTGGTATGAACTGGCACTCTACGCCTTGGAGGTGCTGGCCTGCCCTGCCGCCAGCGTTCTGTCTGAGCGGGTATTTAGTGCTGCTGGTGGCATCATAACAGATAAGCGTATCCGCCTTTCCACCGACAATGCTGATAGGTTGACACTTATAAAAATGAACAAGGCCTGGATTTCCCCTGACTTCTCCACTCCACTGGAGGAAAGCCCCGGGGGAACATAAACTCACTTTATATATGTTATTTACAATGATGGGAATACTCTGTATTCCCATTCACCCCTTCCACCCCAAAAACGGGTATATGGTTGACTCTTAATGTTCTCATCCTCCTCCTCCTCTTCCATATGCCCTGGGATATAATTTTTATATAGGGCCAGCTCACCAGCGTGCCCTGGGATATAATTTTTATATAGGGCCAGCTCACCAGCGGGCCCTGTGATATAATTTTTATATAGGGCCAGCTCACCAGCGGGCCCTGTTTGCCAATTTTTATATAGGTCAGCTCACCAGCGGGCCTTCTCATATAATGTTTTATTGGGTCAGCTCTCTAGCGGGCCCTCTCATATAATGTTTTATAGCGTCAGCTCACTAGCGGGCCTTCGCATATAATGTTTAGGATGGTCAGCTCTGCAGCAGACCCTCACCCATAATGTTTTAGATGGTCAGCTCAGCGCACGTTTCCCTCTTAATCATGGCCTCAGTTCTGAAAATCAAGGAAATTTTTGGGAGAATTTGCCTCTGCGCACGTTTCCCTCTTAATCATGGCCTCAGTTCTGAAAATCAAGGAAATTTTTGAGAGAATTTGCCTCTGCGCACGTTTCCCTCTTAATCATGGCCTCAGTTCTGAAAATCAAGGAAATGTTTGGGATAATTTGCCTCTGCGCACGTTTCCCTCTTAATCATGGCCTCACTTCAGAAAATCGATGAAATTTTTGGGAGAATTTGCAGATGATATACAAGTAAATATACAGCAAATACTGTTTGGTAACAATTTTTCGCCTAAAGTCGTTTTTATTTTCCTTTTTGTGTGTTTTACGGTCAGTCTGTAAAAATGGCGTACTACGGGCGAAAGATCGTTCCCAGCAGCGATGTTGGAGTCCAAGGTGCATCCAGACATCCTCCCTATGCTGTCCCTGAACCATTTCTGTAGTGTTTCCATCTTTTTCTGCCCTTTTCCTATGGACCAGGCACCCTCCCCTCATCAGAGCAGGGGGTGCCTGGTGTAATGCTCGAGTCCTCCCATTGACTTCAATGGGGCTCGGGTGCTCGGCCGAGCACTCGAGCCTCAGGGGGTGCTCGGTCAGAGCACCCGAACATCCGAGCATTGGGGTGCTCGCTCATCACTAGTAGACAGGATTGCTTTGTTCAGGAAGAAGCCGATACCACGGGGATTATCAATAAATGAGTCTTTGCATTATTCAGCCACTGGAGTGTTTTGAAAGGCCAACTCAAACCAGCCAGCTGCCTCAGAGTGTAGGACATAGTCACTGTATTGTTATGGCTTAATAAAAAGGAATGCATTCAAACATTGTCAGGAATATATGAATCACACTCATAAGCTTTAAAACCCTATGCCTGCACCTTTGCTTATGTACATTGATCTTTAGTGCCTGCATGTTCTCCAGGAGCAGCACACAAAACAGCTCTCTTACACCCATTTTAGAATAGAATCACATACACGCATTTTCCTGATTGAGGCTGATAAGCTGGAACAATTCAGGGGCAACTAAATCAGAGGGGACAAATAAAATTTAATTTAAAAGATACTTTTTAACGCCCTTGAATGGTGGGAAGGATTCCAGTACATTGTAATGCAATCAAGGTGTTTAAAGCCCTATTTATAGAAACAGAAAAATGTTTTATGAAAGCTTTTTAGGTAGGGCTTTCCTACTGAGTAAGACAACGGTACTGCCACTACTGGGTGTATCTAAACATATAAATGAAGAACAGCATCATGTGACCAACATTCTGCATCTATGCCACATACACACACACCCAGGGGTGGCAGTAAGAAGAATTTATGCAAAAAAATCATCCTTCTGCTGCACCCATTGGTCAATAAATGGTGGCGAGAAAATCTCTGCAAGGAGCTGGACAGGGTCCAGCCTGACAACCACTTCATCTATCTCTCTCCCCTGTCCTCACACCCTCCCCCTTAATCTCTCTCCCCTGTCCTCACACCCTCTCCCTTCCCCTCCATGTCTGTGCCTTGTCCTCTCACCGTCCCCCTTCCCCTTCAGCTCTCTCCCCTGTCACTCACACTCTCCCCCTTCCCCTTTATCTCTCTACCCTGTCTCCTCCATCCTGCCACCCTGACCCTCCCCCTTCATTTCTATCTCACTTTGTCCCTCCCACCATCCCCTTCATCTCTCTCTCCCTGTCCCTCCCTCCATTCCCTTCATCTCTCTCCTCTGTCCCTCCCACCATTCCCTTCATCTCTCTCTCCCTGTCCCTCCCTCCATTCCCTTCATCTCTCTCCTCTGTCCCTCCCACCATTCCCTTCATCTCTCTCCTCTGTCCCTCACACCTTCCTCCTTCACCTCTCTCCCCTGTCCCTCACACCCTCCCCCTTCATCTCTCTCCTCTGTCCCTCCCACCTTCACCCTTTATCTCTCTCCCCTGTCTCTCACACCCACTTTCATCTCCCTCCTCTGTGCCTCCCACCCTCCCCTTTCATCACTTTGCCCTGCCCCTCCCTCCCCTTTCATCACTTCCCCTGTCCCTGATCTCATCCTCCTTCATCTCTCTCTCTGCCCCCAGTCCATCACACTCTCCCTGTTCATCATTCTCCCCATCCCTCCCACCCTCCCCCTTCCTCTCTCTCCTGCCCCTCCACCCTCCCTTTTCATCACTTTCCCCTGTCCATGACATCCTCCTCCTTCATCACTCTCCCCTGCCCCTCCCACCCTCTCCATTAATTCTTCTCCCCTGTCCCTCCCACCTTCCCCTGTTCATCCTTCTCCCCATCCCTCCCACCTTCCCCTGTTCACCCTTCTCCCCATCCCTCCCACCTTCCCCTGTCCATCCTTCTCCCCATCCCTCCCACCTTCCCCTGTTCATCTTCTCCTTTGTCCCTCATCATCAATTTATTACTCTCCACCTGTCCCTCACACCCTCTTCATTTCCCTTCCCTGTCCCTTGCACCCTCCCCTTATTGGTCTCCCTTGTCCCACCTAGCCTCTTCAGTGAGTTATCCAACACACTTGTTCATTGCCAGAATTGTGCCAAACACATTGTTTATCAATGCATTCAATGCACCTCTGACATTCAGGGGGCTAACACTCTGAGTGCCAGAGGGATTCCCAGTGCATTGATTTCCAATGGATGCATTCCTCTCTGTCTTTCAAAGGATTAAGCTGCTCAGGCAACACTGTCCCACTATTTCTAGTAACATATATAATAGTTCAATCTGCTGAGAAGTGAGTATCAGTTTCAATTATTCCTGAAATTCAAACTGTCAGGAAATGATACGGTTGTTATTATAAAATATTATAAAATAGAATACAGCACAATGACTCTGAAATGTGGTCACCAGAGGGCATCGTTAATGTAAAAAAACCCAGCACATTAAAGTGTAATAACTCTTGAAACATATATCTTCCAGCAATGAAAATGCCCTTACTTTATTCAGCAGGAGTATGCTTTTTCATTAAAACGTTTGCTTCTCCTTTAAACTGATGGGAATAGGGGAATATTTATTTGTCTCATACGTTCCATTTTGTGTGCTCCAGTCTTCTTCAGCTTCACTGAGGGGTAGTTACTAAGCAGCAAACTGGCAGGAATTTTGTGTATTTTTTTGCTGTTAAAGGGAAACCTCCCAGGTAC